>CM059580.1:30206171-31524109 GCA_030386875.1 Morinoia aosen | reverse complement strand
AGTGTTGAGGCATGACCGGATGCGGGGCATCACCGGAAGAGGGAGTGAAGTGTTGTCGGATGGGCGAAAGGAATTTTTGGATTTTGGAGTTGATTATTTATTAAAAAAAATAGGCTCCATTTCCATTCCTGGGCACCACAGATGAAGTACTAGTAATTGTGGAAAGCAACCTCATTCCCCTGCATGGAACCAACAGTTGTGATGCTCATTTTATTCGACAGGAATAAGTAAGATCAATATTAGAATGACTTAGCGCACGTACAATGAGATAAATTTTCACTTCTTAGCAAAAATTTCAGAAATCGAAACTTAGAAATTGAAACACAGAAACTGAAACTTAGTGCCGCCCTCCAAATGCAAACGATCCTCTTATACATATTATTGTTTATTTTTTATTAACTTGTGCTTCTCCCTAAACCCTGTGTCGACAACTATCATGTGTATTACGATAACCATGTATGAATAGCAATTAAGGATCTAAATCATATGTTCCAACACTTAACATGGGTGTTACGATAACCATGTATAAATAGCAATTAAGGGTTTCTATGTTAAGGTATTTGAATGCATTTTTCGCTTTCATTTTCAAAACTTGTGCGTACTAATGAAAGTGTTTTTCAAATGAGCGTCGCGAGGATTGTGCTTTCATAGTTCAAAATCAGATTAGGCAAGGAAAGGAACTCAATTTTGTTGTACTTTTCTATCAATCATTTTGTTTCAGCATTCTACACGGGTATTACGATACCAATGTGTTATTATCATTTAAGGATGTTAATGTTAAGGTGTTTTAAAAACCAATGTATCGACATTTCATGTTTGTACTTTATTGGAAATAAAATGTTTTTTTCTTATTGAGGATCAGATCTGCAACCTCTCATTCTTCGTTGCCCTGGCCTTAGTTCTCTTTTAATAGAATGCAGCTTTCTTTCTCTTGCTTCAGCTTCCAGTGAATGAAAAATTATTTAATCACGGGATGACGAGTATCAATTTACTGTTTGAAAATTTTCCAAGAACATCAGAATATGGAAAAATAACGTGCGTCATGTTTTCATGTATTTTTTCATTTACCATCTTTATACCTGAAGATGATAGTTACGAGATAGCGCACTTAATAGTTTTTGGTTCATAGTAGAAGCTAGGCGCAGGTGAAAAATTTCCTAAAACTATATCAATGTCCGAGATTTCAGAATAGCATTAAAAACTTGAAAATGCTGCCAGTAAGTATTCCAAGTTGTTAATTTTAGGAACTTCCGTTGCTGCTCGAGCATCAAAATGTTAGCATATGAGAACCCCCGGCCGGCCTGCGTCTCTGATCTGATGATTAAATCTCCATCCTGGAGGCGTGACTAACAAACTGAACAATAGTTGTACACACGTGCTGCCCAAGGTTCTCCAGAAGGCAGCACAAAACCTACGGCATGTAGAGACCAGTTCTAATTGGTCAGGCAGCGCTCGTGTCAAAAGCTTGCCTCTGCCCCCCTTCTATTATGATCACCAGTGCTGCATGCCAGATACCGCCAGATCTTGCATACACCTGCGATGCATGCCAGATACCGCCAATAACTACCGCATTGTGTTCTCTTATTTCCCTTATACTGTATATTCTATATAAAAAGTGTTAACGACAGTCGGATATTAGGAAACACGTCTGGCATCTCAGAAATCTCACCAGCAGCCTCTGAAATTTTGGCCACGAGATCTTCCTTACATTTTGCTGAAACCTTTTAATCGAACATCACTAAAAGGAAATTTCATCGAAGGACACCCTCGTTCATTAGAAGTGTTTATAACGTAAATTCAAACTAAATATTGAGAGTAATTGTATCGTAAAATTTCATACCTTAAAACAATTAACTGCTAATATCTCGATAACCCAAAAGTGTTCTGAAATTTTCAAAGAAAAAAATTGTTCATCTGGCCATATTCTGCTGGTGAAATTGTGTACCTCTTGTCGTAAAACATCCCGCACAAACTAGCATTATCTCCGTATAGTTAGCCAGCAGGTTATAATTATATTAACTTGAAATATCTGAACACGTCAGTGGTTTGCTTTAATCGCAACCTTATCAGAAACTTAAAAACGAAGGAAATTCCTATAAAATTTATCATCTTCACTATGAAAACGTTTCGGAGTCCAGTTCCATCATCAGTTCAAACGAAAAACAAAAGAATTACATCTGAAATATAAGATCAAAGTAAAATGGATTGTAGGTACTACATATATATCATGTAAGTAAAAATACAAAGTATGAGACGGACAAAAACAAAGAATAAAATACAGAAGCACAAGAAGAATACATTTGACACACACGTTTGAAATGAAATTAGGCTGGTTCTGACGAGGAATCTCCCTGTTCACTATTTGCAAAAGGTACGAACTGTCCATATTTTTCATATGAGGGTTTCGCTTGAAGATATGCAAGGACTCTAAAACTCTGAGGTCATGCGGGGTTGAAGCTGTGTCTAAAATTTTGAAATCGGCAGAAGATATAGGAACATTGCATTATTAACTTAATTATGTAATAACTAAGTAACTGCAGCTTTTTGAATGTAAATATTGTTCACTTTGCTTGACGACGAACTATTGTGAGACAAAACGAACAGTCTTTAAACGTGCGTGTTCAGTTGATATCTAGTATTTATATTCCTGCAAAAGAATTAAAAACTAATGAAATTCTCAAAACTTATGACGAAAATTACGACAGCAATATATAATTGCAAAATTCGTAATATTTTTGTCTTTTTATCCAAATAAACATGTAGTTTCGATGAAGAATGATCTATAGAAAATAGCGGTCTTGCACACTCCTGCGATCCATGCCATTTTCTACAGATAATGGCATGCACCGCTATTTTGTACAGCTCATTCTCCATCGAAACTACGTGTTTATTTGAATAAAAGACAAAAATATTGAAACTAAAATATAATACATGCTTTAGTTGAGATTAAAAATATATTTTTCAGTTGGGCATAGCGGCCCAACCAAACCGACAGGGTAACAGAAACACCGTGCAACCCTTATGGGACCACTGCCGGGGCAATTTAGACCTAACGCTGGGCCTGTTCGGTAGAGCACGTCTGCTCAACCATTCCTGTTCGAGCGTTTGTCGTGTAATGATGTTCGTTTGTGTCGTGGGTAATAACATCAGCTAAATTTTCTTTTGGGTCAAAATAGCGAAGCTTCTTTATCAAAGGGAACGAAGGTAAGCACCTAGTTCAGATGCCTCTATCATACATACAGTACATTTACTTTTGTGTTGTTAGGAGTGTCGCTGATTTTTCTTTGTTGAAATTTACTTACTCTCATATTTTCTGCTCAAAACATATTGCAGATGGACCTTAGTGGAGTTGAACACTACGAATAGAACAGTTTGTTCCTGAACGAGGTTTATCGTAAAATATTAAGATTTTGAACGAAGTCGGACTTGTCTCTATTGACATTTCTTAACTGAAATTTTTAGTCCACGTGGTTGAAACAAAGTGACGCTAATGTTTGCACAAGGAAGTCAAAATTTGCGGTAAATAACAAACTCGGAAACAGAAAGCAGAGATTGAAACTAGAGAGACTCGTCTTAAGGTTGATTTGCCTATAACTGTGAATTGGCCTTAGTACGAACTTGCTATGTACGGCGTGTTGTATGAACTCTCCAGTTGTGATTTTAAATACCCTCCAATGGGAAAAATACGTCATCAAATTTTACACACCATACTTGTGGTTGTGCTCATCCCTACATGGAAAATTGGGTAAAATTCTGCAAAGAAAAAGAGACAGCATTTAAGTGCAATGCAAATGATAACCAATGAATGGAGAAGAACTCAAATTTGCTTCTCTTAATTTAAACTCTTTTTCACTTCAATGACCTTTAAAAAATTACCGACATAAAACCGAGAAACATCTATCATTTTTTTACTAATTTTTCAAACATTTAGACCAACTCGCTCAAGTACTAGCCTTGTATAATAATAGGAATATAAAATCTGCGTGCTTTAAAATAAGCCGAAGCTGCGAGCGTTGAATGCAACTTTAATTTGAATAAAAACTTCAAACGTTGTTACGAGTAACCTTGAAGGTTTTTATCAAATTCTTGGAACTCCAAATTTCACCCTCGCTCTGCCCCGAAATCCTATACTGTAAATGTTTACGCATATTCAAAGTTCAGCACTAATGATCTCATTAACCACTTATAGCCATTTCCTGACATAACTCGAATCATTTATTTTTATATATGTTCATGGTTGTGGGCGCACGTATTTTTGTCAGTCCGCCATCCCTTCGAGGTAAATGTCTTGGAGTGAGACCATATAACTTTATTTAACTCAAAATTTCTAACAATGCTTGCGTTAATGTTGAAGTTATCACTTTTGAGCACAAATCCTATTTTTCAAAGTATGAGCACAAACATACAAGGGTATTGTTGTGTGAGCAGGCATAATTTCTCGTTGACTCCTTTCAATTCCCAAAAAATTGAACTCAAATTTGAGATTCTTCTTTTTCATTTCCGCTAGAGCAAATCAATCAATTGAAATTTAGATTAAAAAAATGAAGTTTCAATTCAAGACGATGAATCTCATTATCATGTTGCTAAACGTATTGGCTTCTGGATTTCCGTGTTTCAATCCAATAGGCCGAATAATTAGAAAAAGTGAAGCGCTCTCAAGCTCTTATAACAAAGGTACTTTCATTGAGGTCCCTCTCGGAATGTGGGCGCAACTCTAATGCCGATACCTGCTCGAGAAATTTGTGATCATGTTTTCCCTGAGCTTATTACGTTGTTTTTACCACGTGCCTTTCGTTTGAACAGTTATTTTTCATTTCAGTTTTTTTTGGAGAAAATTCATTCTGAAATGCATATCACGTAAGCGCACAAACAACTATGATTTACCACCGAAATTTTGAGCGTTTGTACTGTTTATCTGTTTTGTAAATCGCTATCGATTCCTTACGACTTTTGAGTGACTTATGAAATATTTTTTTACCTGTGATCCCCGTACAACTTTTACAGTAAACAGAATGGGCAGGAAAGGCATAAACCACTCCCGCGCAGCTAAATGGGTGAGTAGAGTGGAACAGGCGATTCTTCATTACTAAGTGTATCAGTTTTATCTCAGAAGACATCTACTTGGAATAGTTATGCAAAGCTCAAAAATCTGAAGTATCATTGCTTTCAGTTTCCTCATTTTTTTAATACAAAAGCAAGTATGCCACGATGTAATTCTTCAAACAATTTTAAAAAATTGATTTACCACAGGAGATACAGAGGTAGAATGTTTCTTAAGTCTAGTACAATGGACAAGTTTGAATATAGCTACCTGTGGGCCCGAATAAGTTCAGCGACTTCTGGGGCATCCTACCATCAACATTATTCTAAGGTGTACAATAATGTTTAACCTAAATCACTTAACCTAGTTTCACATTAGACTGATCAGTGAGATAATTCAATCGATATCAGATATTTCATTTTACAATATAGGTTATATGGACTATATTTAACAGTACATTCGATAAAAGATTTAACAGCAGATTGAAGGCGAATTACATATTACCCATGGCAAATTTCATTATTGGAAACAGTCATGTTGGAGACAAGATTTGACTTGGTGATCTTACATGACTAATATTCCGATAGGAAGTGAGTCTCGAGATTTCTTTTGAATACCTTGTAAGAATTACTATCACGGATCTCCGCAGGTATTGAGTTCCAAGTTTTAGTTCCAACGAAGAGAATACTGTGTTGCGACCGGGCCTTTGAATAATAAGGAAGCATGAATTTACTTCTATTTCGGGTTAAATGGTCGTGATGACCAGTTTGCGCACTTAATAATAGTTTCAGGCTATTGTCGCCATCATTTCTTAATATTTTGTAAATGAAATTACAAATGGAGATTTTATAGAGATCTGGAAGTTTAAGTATTTGTAAATTTTTTAATGAATCATTTGTGTGAGCATTATATTCTAGATTCTTTACCGCTCTGATTGCTCTTTTTTGCAGAGTAAAAATTATATTGGTTTTATTTTTATCAGTTCCGTGCCATGCTTCTATTCCGTACTGCAAGTATGGTGAGATGAGCGTTCGGTAGAGCATTCGTAAAGCTGTTTCAGGCAGGTAATTTTTAACTTTATTCAGGATTCCGATGGATTTCGATAATTTAGAACTAATATGAGCGATGTGCTCTTTAAAGGTCAGATGTTTATCTATTATGATGCCCAGAAACTTGCATGAGTTGGTTTCTTCGATTTCACCTTCGCCAATTTTTATGTGTGGGAGAGATATGCTTTTCTTGTATGAGAATGTAATATACTTTGTTTTTTCGATGTTGAGGCTTATTTTATTAGCTTTAAGCCATAATGAAACCTTATGGAGTTCATTATTTATGCTCTCCGCAATCATAGCGGGATTTTGGCTCGGAAGGACCGTAGAAAGCGTGCTGTCATCGGCAAAAAGTATGAATTTGAAAAATGATGTTGATTTGATAATATCATTTATAAATATCAGAAATAGGAGAGGCCCTAGGACAGACCCTTGTGGAACTCCATGGCTAATTGTCTGTGGGTCCGATTTTGCGTCGTCAACGACAACGTATTGCTTCCGATTTGTTAGGTATGATTTGAACCAATCATGGGCAATTCCTCGAATGCCATAACAGTGTAGTTTCGAGAGTAATATCTTATGGTCCACAAAGTCGAATGCTTTTCGAAAGTCAAGAAAAACGGAGAAAACAAGCTTTCCTTCATCTATATTAGAGTAAAGGTACTGTAAATGATTTAATACAGCTTGTGTCGTTGATTTCTTAGAACGAAAACCGAATTGTCCGTCATAGAGAAAAGATTTTTGTTCAAAATACGAATACACTTTTTTATACACAATTTTTCAAGGCACTGATTTAGCTGACCACTTTTCAAATTAAAATTCAACTTTATATAAACATTTGAACAAATAATAATAATTTACATATATTTGTATTCTCAAGACTGTCGTATGCCAAGAACAATAACATATAATTAGCAAAAACGTGTATGAATGGCTCAAGATATAAATTATTTTTTCTTGTCGATTGGAACAAACGTCAGCTGTAGGCAATAGTGAACTATCGACAGATCGTTTCTGTCAATCGATTATTTATTGAAAAATTTACAAATTATAGAGTGAAAAATGTTCAAATTTGAAAAAGAACTTCTAAATAACTTCTTCGACAATATAACCTGCGACCTGATTACCCATTGTAGAATACTCTCTTGGCCCAGTATGTAATCAGTCACCAATACAGTGAGCTTTCAATTGAAAATTAATTTACTGTTCCTCATACTTTGATCTTGTTCTCATGCATTATTTGTCAAGTGTACTTCACTGGATAACAACTCGAATAATTTCACACATTCCAGGCAAAGGCCGTTGACCTCAATGCGGTTTTCCAGCAGCCCATAAGAGCACAGCAGCAAGGTGAGTCACAAGCTCACACAGCGAACTAAACATAAGTGAACGTCAATTTTATTCCTCATGATTCGATCGGTTTGAAAATCTTTAGTCATTTCGTTCAGTTTGATAGCACAGTGGAAGGAGATAATTACTCATTCGATTAGTATATGTTTTGCTTTGTGACATGCAAGTTTTGAAGAATTTCGGTTATGTTGGGATTTTTTTTCGGGAACAATCCAACAGAACTAAGTTGAAGTTTCTCCTGCCATCACATCAGTGCTAGCATCAGTTATATTCCTTCGTCTCACCCTTACGGAGAACACCTAGGTTTTTTTCGCATCCATGATTATCGGATTTAGTCGACTATACATTTTCCAATTTTGCCTTCACCGTTTATAAACACTCAGTGTTTGCTGATGGCAGGAATATGTTTCGTTGACCATCTCCAATCAACATAACCGTTTTGTTCAACACTCAATATACCTACTTTCCTTTCTGTTTGGTTTTAGTTTTTGGAGTTGTTTCTTCAATAGTTTGTATGTTCCTCTATTGTAATATATTTTTTTAAATTATTAAAAATGTGAGAGAACGATTTAATAGAGCAAAGTTTGGAAAGGCAGGCATTTCGCTATCAGCTTAAGACATTCAGGGGATCAGAGTAGTAACGAGAAGTGTTCGAAGTCATCCTCGCGATGTTTGAACATCAAAACGGTCGAAATCAACCAGCGATGTGCTTCGGAGGAACGAAAAGAGTTCCTCTAGAACTCAAATGGAAGGGGTTGATATGTCCATTGGATCCATGTTCATATTACTTCAAAAAGACTTAAAGAAACCTCATTCAAAGATGAAATATTCTTCATGACCCTGTATTCGATGACAGTGGACAATCGCTTGGCAGATGATGAAATTCAGCATTCATGCGTCTCGCAGAGCAAATCAACGTCGTCTCCAGCGATGAAATGGAATCTAACTTGGAAAATGAATGTTACCCTAAACTTGAAATTCTTCATTAAAGTCTTGTGTTATTCCAAAGTGACCTCAAAGTAATTTTTCGAACACCGAGAGCAGGTCCAGTAATTGCATGGGCAGCAGTAACTAGAGTAACGAAGAGTTTTCATATTTAGTAGATCGATGAATTAAATTCAACAAAGAAAATTTGAGAAACGTCCTCATATAAGAATACTTGATACCCTAGCTAAAACACTTACAAAAATACAAGTGTTGTTTTCAGCAAGGCTCGACGCCCCTTCACGGAACAAAGAGAACTCAAGCCTCGACACGTAACGCTGGTCACTGAACTCCTTGTGCTACATGCTTACTTCGTCCGCAGGCTGCTCTGTGCTGCTCTCCAGGAATTGAAATAACGCACCAAATTCTTACTCCATTTCAAATATCTGTCACTATTTCTTCATATTCTCTGTCAGTCTGAAGTAGTTGGTGATTTGGTTTTAGTTTTTTCGGCGTAACTGAGAAACAACCAAGAAAAATGGATTTTAATGTGTTTAGTCATCTAAGAAAATTTTCCATTAGTTTTTTAAATTGTACAACATATTCCTTTGCGTTTTCAAACTTATCAATAATAATTTATAATTTTTACAGCCGGATCATATGTCAGAGTATTAGCTTAATTTGAATTTTGATTGTTTCCAAATCATGAACACGGTCAATTTTGTTTTGTAATACCTGAAGTGACCGCTCCATCTATATAATGCTAATAATAATAATATCTAGATAAATTTCACTCCTGGCAGGAACATCAACATTCCCTCCCAGTTAGAAGACTTTCTTGCTCGCTCAAAAGCATATGTATTATCATGAATTGATTAAAAAATTCAAACGTTTTGAAGTCAGATGCATTGATATGGTATTCACTCACATAATTGAATAGCAATGAGGACACAGTCAAGTTACTTGTCTACCTATTTTCCAGATTATCCCGCAGAAACTGGTCCACAGAGGCAAAACAGGCTTCCAACTTGTGGGCTGCTAAACAACAGTAACGACTGTTATATCAACGCTGGTCTCCAGCTCCTCACCTGCGATCGCATCTTGGCCAGGAGCATCGAGAAGGCGTTGCCTGGCGAGAAAAAAAGAAAAAAATGTTAATTTCCAAGTTGCCACATGAGATACATGCCAACATATTGGCTTTTAAAAGTTTCTTAATATAGGACATCCTAAAACAAATGTTCCATACGAGGAGTACTAATTGACAAATCATCCGAGGTGTACAAGTTGATAAGCCATACGAGGCATAATAATAGACAAACTATACGAGGTGTACTAATAGACAAACTATCAGTGGTGTAAAAGTAGACAGACCATACGAGGCGTATTAATTGACAAAATATACGAGGAGTACTAATAGACAAACCATTCGGGGTGTGCTAGTAGTCTAACAAAAGTTCTATACTAGGAGTTGTTGGAAATTCCAGTGCGCGTCTCTGAGTGACGTGTGGGTTGGTACCTGGATTCAGTTCGTTTGGGTGTGCTGTCTGCAAACAGAGGTGACGTCTGTCTTGGTTTGTCTTTCTTCAGGTAGGTTGTTATTGATTATAATCAAGTAATTTTTCCATCCAGTCATGGAAGGAGTGTTGTGCCGGTTTTCCGCATTTCTAGGGACCCTGCAGCGTCATGTGTCGTGAGCCTATAAGAGGTCCCTCTACCCTCTTCCTTGACCACTTTTTTTTCCTATCTTTTTATTTAAGTGTGCCTGTGATCTTCGTTTCATTTATTATTATTTTTGGGTGTTATTTTGCTATACCGTTCAGAGCCTTTAAATTGATACTTAAACTTAAAGGCCCGTTGGGCACTCTTAAAGGCCCGTTGGGCACTCTTAAAGGCCCGTTGGCCACTCTTAAAGGCCCGTTGGCCACTCTTAAAGGCCCGTTGGCCACTCTTAAAGGCCCGTTGGCCACTCTTAAAGGCCCGTTGGCCACTCTTAATGGCCCGTTGGCCACTCTTAAAGGCCCGTTGGCCACCCTTAAACAATTGACTTGCGATTGGGAGTTCCTAGACGTGAAAGAAGTTCTCGCGATTTCTTGTGTTCTCACGATCCACGTTAGGAAGTGGGATTTTCTTACGGAAAAGATTCTCCTCCTTTTTCTTTATCTTTATAGAACGGCTCTGAATGGTTACCTTTTACTTATTTTCCTATTTTTTTCCTCAAATAAATTCTTCTAAAAGAGGCTCTTATCCTCACTCGGGAACAAATTCCCTAGGTGAGAATTGTTGGTGCATCTGATGTATTGTTATATGAAATCTTGGTTGTGGTGATATTTGCGTGTTCGCTTTGAGTGTTATGTCCTAACGAAAGTGCCTTTGTTTCTTGTCGCCAGTATGCTCCCCCATTGCACGCCCTGCGGAGAGCACCTTTTTTTTTTAGTGAAACCCTGCTTGCGCCGAACCATCCCTTGTCTTGTGAAGCGGCTATGCGGCAGAGGTTTCCTTGGCTTGTGAGTTCATATTGGTGGTCTTCGTTTTAGGTGCGATTTGAAAGTTTATCCTGTTCATTTAAAAATTAGGAAGAGTCATAGGCGGTTGCGAGCTTCATTTCTCGGTTAATCCTCAGATCTCGTCCTTTTCTTTCCTAGCTTCAATCCGACGGCAGTTTTCCGAACTGGGTTGCGTCCCTCCAGCGTCGGGAAGTTCGAGCAGTTGGGATTGTCACCTGGAAACATTCCTTTTCCGTCTCAGCTGGAATTTTGACTACTGGAAAGCCGGGAGGTATCCCGGACCCAGTGCTACATGTGCCCGGTACTACCCCAGCTTAGGACCTGCACTTGCCTATCCACCTCGGACCTAACTACGTCGTTGTTTGGGCGTGATTGAGGAGCTCAGGCCGGTCCAAAAGGCGACTGCTTCCTAGAGGAGTTTTGTTTCCTCGCGCCTCTGTTCCAATTGCCCGAGCTTAATAAACTTTAAATATTTCGAGAGTGTGTTTTTTCACACACTCTAATACTAGGGAATTTGTGGTGCTTGCCCTTGACAGGTGCGGATTGGAGAGGAGCTGCTGCGAGACTAATTTCCCGTGTTGTTCCCTTATCCTTGCTTCTTGTGACTAGCTATGGCAGATTCTCTGGTGCAGCGCCGAGCAGTCTACAAGCGTAAGGTCACCCTGGGGTTGCGCAGCGCTGAGGATGCAGGGTCCTCCGCTGCTTTGCGGGCTCATTGCGAGGAGGTGCGCCGCAATTTGGACCAGGTGAGGGCATATGACGAGAGTATAATCAGTCAGTTACTGGAGGAAAAGAAAGACGGTGAAGCGCTAAATAAGGAGGTAGACGCTCAGTGTGCGTATATTTCTGACATTGAAATCAAGCTTAAATTGCTGGCGGACCCGCCTAATGAACCCGAAGATAATTTTCCTTCCCTTAGGGAAGTTAAGTTGCCAAATCTAAAGTGCGTCGTGTTCTCTGGCGAAGGAGACGATTTTCTGAAGTTGGCCACATTTTTGTCGCAGTTTAATGACATCGTAGGCCATAGGAAATCTCTGAGTGACTCGGCAAAGTTAACGTACCTTAAGAGTTATTTGAACGGCTACGCTTAGAAGTTGATTGAGCATTTGAGCATCAACGATAATAATTACGAAGTTGCCTTGAACATTCTTAAACTTGAGTTCTTAAAGAAAGATGCCATTGTGAATAAATTGTGCAAGGCCTTACTTGAACTAAAATGCCGGTTTGACCCTAGTTATCGTGAAACTAAGCTGTTCATCTCTGAGGTTCGCAGTATTGTAGCTGATTTAAAAAATAACGACTGTGATGTGCTTGGGGAACCTTCTGGCTTGATCTTCGTTAGCCATGTTGTTTTTGCTAAATTACCCGTGCCATTTCAGCAGGAGTTGGCTCGTAAATTAAATAATAATTACCCTCAGTTGCCCCATATTTTTGCTAATTACGTAGACGTGATCGAGACTCTCAGAATCAGAACCTCTTCTTTTCGCTCTGAAAAGACTGAGAGGCCTAAACCTACTTTTCCTAAGCATTCTGTTTTGAGCCAGTCAGGTGGGCTCCCTCCTCTTAAGCAGAGGGGAGTATTTGCTAATGTTGCCACTACCGCCCAAGAACGCAAGACCTGTAAATTCTGTTCCAGCCTGGGCCATAATATGCTCCATTGTAGCGCTTACCCTACGATAAATAGTAGGGTGGATAGGTGTACCGAGCTTAGGCTGTGCACAAAGTGCACTAGTGCTAAACATGAGGCTGGTAGGTGCAACGCCAACCTCGATTTTGAGTGCAAGTTTTGCAAAGAGCGCTCTCATGTGGCTGCATTGTGTAGAAAGGCTAAATTAAGAGAGTTTCAGTCTAACATTTGCTTAAATTCTTCAGCTAATACAAAGTCTGTCTATATCCTTCCTACCATAACTTTACCAGTTGGGAAAGGTAAGAACGCAACCAATGTTCGGTTCCTTATAGACTCCGGGTCTCAGCGTTCATATATCTCAGCGTCGGTTTTGAGCCGCCTTAAATGTTGCGACCTCTCTCCAACTTCCACTTACCTTATTAATTCTTTTCTTGAAAGGGGTGTGAAATCTTTTGCTGAAGTGAGTCTTTTGATTGACTTGCTAGATGGCGTCAATAAATTGCAGGTGCCTGTCCTTGTCGATAAAACTTTTCAAATGTCATTCGATGTGTGTTTTTTGGGGAAAGCTGTAGGTAATCTTCAGTCTTGTGTTCAGCTGGCTGACTCATCGATGTCTACCGAGACAGATACTGTTAATTTGGAAGGGATATTAGGAGTGGACATCCTACAGTGCTTTACCAGTTTTGAATTAGTCGATTGCATGAGAGGTACCGCCTTCCTGCTTGGATCCAGGGTCGTTCCTTGGGGAAACGTCGAGCATTTTTTAGACAAGAGGCAGGTGCCCGAGTTGTACAAGTCCCTTCATAGTTCATGTGAGGAATATAGAGCTTGCGTGAATTTTGTCCTTGATCCTCAGCCTTGTCACCCAGATCCTATCAGTAGTGTCTTACCGGGCAGTGCTGTAGAGGGTCATTTAGAGAAAATCTTTAGCCTTGAATCCATAGGGATTTCTGAAGATGACTCTGTTGCTTCCTCCGATAAAGAAATTGTTCAAAAGTTTGCGGATCAGATTGAATTTAAGAATGGTAAATACCATATAGTTCTCCCATGGAATGAGAAGATTTCTCTGGTTAGAGACAACTTTATCGTTGCTCGAGCTGTACTTTCTAGAGTGGTTGACAGATTGGAGACACATGGGCATTTTGAGACGTACGATGAGGTTTTCAATCAGCAGCTCAGAGATGGAATATTGGAGGAGGTCCATTGTGACGAAAGTAATTTTGAGGGGAAGGTCTTCATCCCGCACAGAGCCGTAATCAAGGAGCACCCTACTTGCACTACTAAGGTTAGGCCTGTGTTAAATTGCAGCTTAAGAGTAGATGGGTGCCCTTCTTTGAACGATGCTGCCTTCCCTGGAATCGATCTGATGGGAGATTTGTTTTCGTTACTGATTCAGCTTAGACATGATGATAATATTCTGATGTCCGACATTAAGCAAGCTTTTCTTCAAATCAGGCTCTCGTTGGAGAGTGATAAAGATAAATTTTGTATCCTTTGGATTAAGAATAAGAAGCTTGTCGTATATAGGTACACTACCATCGTGTTCGGCTTCGTTGCAAGCCCTTTCATCCTTAATTATGTCATAAAACACCATGTATCTAGATACCCCTCAGACTTGTGCAGTAATTTCCTGTTGAACAACATGTATGTTGACAACCTTTTTCTCACCGGTAGTAATTCTTCGTCACTAATAGATTCGTACGAATCTTGCCGCGAAAGAATGTCGCAGGGTGGTTTTCAATTGCGAAGTTGGTTATCGAACGACAAGGCTGTCCAGGGGAGGTTGGAGTCAGATGGCGTTGCTGCGGAGAACGCAGAGGTAGCCAAAATTCTCGGTTACGACTATAAAACAGAGTGCGATTCCCTGGCCGTGTCGGTTGATGACTCTACTCCGCCTGTTAAAGTGACGAAAAGGTCAGTCTTGTCTCATTTAGCCAAACGATTTGATCCCCTGGGACTAGTAGGACCAGTAACTGTTAGGGGTAAGGTGTTGATGAGGAAGATGTGGAAAGCTGGCTTGAATTGGGACGACTCCTTACCAGATGATCTGAACAGTGAATGGTTAAAGTTGAGTGGAGACTTGAATGACTTAGGTAAGTTCCGGTTCAGCCGAAAAGTGCTGGACTCCGATGAGCCAGTGCGGTTGGTTATTTTTTCGGATGCGTCTCAGACTTGTTACGGGTTCAGCATTTATTGCATTACGGAACGCGATCAGTTAAGCTCTAATTTGCTTTTTAGCAAGAGTAAGGTGGCCCCTATTAAAGCAAAAAGCCTCCCCACACTAGAGCTTCTGGGTGTGTTTCTTGCTTTCAAGTGTTTGTTGAATTTGCTGAAGTGCTTAAAGAGAGTTAACGTAAAAAGCGTCGTTTTCGCGGTAGATGCGCAAATAGTGCTGGCTTGGTTATTAAACGGTTATGTCAAAACTAAAAATGTATTCGCAAACAATAGGGTAAAAGACATATTGCAGTTCCGTGAATCGCTGAAGCATGACCATCGTTTGGATTGTGAATTCAAATTCATCCCTTCAGAACTAAATCCTGCAGATATGCTCACTAGGGGTTTAACTATTAGCGAGTTTGAGAAAAAATTAGGCTTTTGGCGACACGGGCCTGAGTTCCTGGTAGACCCTTCGCAACCCTGGCCACAGAGTAGGTTAGGATGTTTGCCTACTGCTTCATCTGATGTTGTTGCTTGTTCTGCGTTGACAGCTCGAACTAATCAGGTCGTGGAGCCAGTCCTGGAAATGGCTAACTTTTCAAGTGCTGATAGGTTGTTTAGAGTCACATCTAGATTGTACCAGTTTTCCGACCTTTTGAAGCGGCGAAAAGTCGATCATGTGCTAAACTATTCTAAGGGCCGTCTGTATTGTTTGAGGTGGGATCAGCAAACTAGTTTTCCTGAAGAGTTTGCTTTTCTTAATACGCCTAACGCGGGAGATCCTCCTCCCCTAGTTAGAAATCTTTGCTTATTTCTTGATAGCGACGGTGTCATTCGCTGCAGAGGTAGGCTTGGTAGGTGCCGGCATGTTTCTTTCGATGTTTCTAACCCTATTTTAATTTCCAGATCCAGCCATCTCTCATGGTTACTAGTGCGTGCCTGCCACGAAAAGTGCATGCACATGGGCGTTGGCTCCACTTTGAATTGCTTGAGGAATTCGGGGTACTGGATTCCTAAGGCTCGTCCCCTTTTCAAAAAGGTCATCAAGGAATGTACGTTATGTACCAAATTTAACTCTAGAGCTTTTACCTATCCGAAATCCACAGACTATTTTTCCGATAAGGTAAATTACATTCAACCCTTTCTAAATGTCGGGGTTGATTTCACTGGTCATTTTAATGTAGATTTTGGCAATTCCACTAGAAAAATGTATCTATTGATCTTCACCTGTCTGAACATCAGAGCAATTCACCTTGAGCTTCTTCCCGATATGACCACAACTTCATTCCTCTCTGCCTTCATCCGATTCTCCAACAGATTTTGTGTCCCGAGAACAGTCTACAGCGACAACGCACCAACTTTCAAGCAAGCGGCCGATGTACTCAATTCTTCCTTTTCAGAGGACTCTTCTGGTTTTTTCCGCCGAAATTCAATAAAGCACATTAGAATCCCTTTGTACTCGGCGTGGTTCGGAAGTAGTTGGGAGCGGCTAATTAGGGTGGTAAAAAGCTGTTTGTTCAAATCAATTGGGAAGAACAAAATTGAATACTTTTCATTTTTGACCTTAATCTCTGACATTCAAACTGCAATAAATTCCAGGCCGTTGACCTATTTAGATTCTGACGATCTTTCCCAAGAGTGGATTTCCCCCAATTCCTTCCTAAAGCTAGGTAGTAGTAGCAGCAGCTCTGTTTACAGTTTCGGGTCGCTGGACGGTGACCAGTTGTTGCACCCTTCAAGAGTTGCCTTAATAGACACGTTGCAGATTAGGGAGAAAGCGATGGAGAAGTTCAAAGACTTTTGGTATAATGATTATCTTCTTTCTCTTCGACAGGCAGATAAGCATCGTTACGAACCCCAATGGGAAGATCGGATTAATATTGGTGATATAGTCTTAATTTCGTCCCCCGTTAAGCCTAGACCAATGTGGTCCATGGGTCGCATAACTAAACTGTTCACCGGGGCCGACGGCAAAACTCGCTCTGTTGAGCTCATTAGACCAGACAGGACCACAGGGGAATACGCAGTATCGTTACTTTACCCTTTGGAACTTAGGCTGGATTCCTTCGAACCTGTGTCTACTGTACCCGATATTCTTACTCCTGTTAGCAGACCTCGTAGGAAGGCTGCAGAACGGTGCCTGAATGCCTTGCGAAATCAATAAATTGATTTCTCCCTGGCCCCGGGAGTGTGTTGGAAATTCCAGTGCGCGTCTCTGAGTGACGTGTGGGTTGGTACCTGGATTCAGTTCGTTTGGGTGTGCTGTCTGCAAACAGAGGTGACGTCTGTCTTGGTTTGTCTTTCTTCAGGTAGGTTGTTATTGATTATAATCAAGTAATTTTTCCATCCAGTCATGGAAGGAGTGTTGTGCCGGTTTTCCGCATTTCTAGGGACCCTGCAGCGTCATGTGTCGTGAGCCTATAAGAGGTCCCTCTACCCTCTTCCTTGACCACTTTTTTTTTGCTATCTTTTTATTTAAGTGTGCCTGTGATCTTCGTTTCATTTATTATTATTTTTGGGTGTTATTTTGCTATACCGTTCAGAGCCTTTAAATTGATACTTAAACTTAAAGGCCCGTTGGGCACTCTTAAAGGCCCGTTGGGCACTCTTAAAGGCCCGTTGGCCACTCTTAAAGGCCCGTTGGCCACTCTTAAAGGCCCGTTGGCCACTCTTAAAGGCCCGTTGGCCACCCTTAAACAATTGACTTGCGATTGGGAGTTCCTAGACGTGAAAGAAGTTCTCGCGATTTCTTGTGTTCTCACGATCCACGTTAGGAAGTGGGATTTTCTTACGGAAAAGATTCTCCTCCTTTTTCTTTATCTTTATAGAACGGCTCTGAATGGTTACCTTTTACTTATTTTCCTATTTTTTTTTCCTCAAATAAATTCTTCTAAAAGAGGCTCTTATCCTCACTCGGGAACAAATTCCCTAGGTGAGAATTGTTGGTGCATCTGATGTATTGTTATATGAAATCTTGGTTGTGGTGATATTTGCTTGTTCGCTTTGAGTGTTATGACCTAACGAAAGTGCCTTTGTTTCTTGTCGCCAGTATGCTCCCCCATTGCACGCCCTGCGGAGAACACCTTTTTTTTTTAGTGAAACCCTGCTTGCGCCGAACCATCCCTTGTCTTGTGAAGCGGCTATGCGGCAGAGGTTTCCTTGGCTTGTGAGTTCATATTGGTGGTCTTCGTTTTAGGTGCGATTTGAAAGTTTATCCTGTTCATTTAAAAATTAGGAAGAGTCATAGGCGGTTGCGAGCTTCATTTCTCGGTTAATCCTCAGATCTCGTCCTTTTCTTTCCTAGCTTCAATCCGGCGGCAGTTTTCTGAACTGGGTTGCGTCCCTCCAGCGTCGGGAAGTTCGAGCAGTTGGGATTGTCACCTGGAAACATTCCTTTTCCGTCTCAGCTGGAATTTTGACTACTGGAAAGCCGGGAGGTATCCCGGACCCAGTGCTACATGTGCCCGGTACTACCCCAGCTTAGGACCTGCACTTGCCTATCCACCTCGGACCTAACTACGTCGTTGTTTGGGCGTGATTGAGGAGCTCAGGCCGGTCCAAAAGGCGACTGCTTCCTAGAGGAGTTTTGTTTCCTCGCGCCTCTGTTCCAATTGCCCGAGCTTAATAAACTTTAAATATTTCGAGAGTGTGTTTTTTCACAGAGTACTAATTGACAAACCATCCGAGGTGTACGAATAGATATACAAAATATACGAAGCGTACTAATAGACAAACCATACGTGGCGTGCCAATAGTCTATCTCTGTCAAGGGTAGTTGAATTAGAAATCAAAAATATGCCCTAAAAATATGCAAAGCCCTATCACCACTAAAAACATATTTCACATCTTCTCGATATTCACCACATCATGCGGACATGGGTACATGGGATAAAATAGAGATACAGTGCAAGCCGGTTACCACTCATGATTGACAAATATGTACAAAATATTGGTAGAAATGGGTAAACAAATATATACTGAATATCAAAATTCATAGCTTGTACAAGATACGGACAGAGATGCTGCCCAACGCCCCAGCAACACAGTCGTTGTGAGTGTCACCTAGTTTACCGTATTTCAATCAATTAAACAACGCTCTCAATAGTAACCGGGCTTTGGCAAATACACCAATGTTTGTTAGGTAAAAGGCTACAGTATTTAGCATTTTTCACACATCCAAAAAGTTTTTCAACCATACCTGAGGTACGAAGTCAGGTTTCCCCTTTAACTTCATCGTATTCATCATATTCATTCAGTAAGCTGGTAGAATTTTATTTAAAGTGTCGGAAATGAGTCATCAATTCAATAACAGCATAATACAGTTCGTAAATAAGTCGAAAAACTGACGACAATTCACACGACTCAACACTCTTGGTGTAGGACATCTAGTGCATAGAGTGTAAATTTCAGTGTATCTTGCGCTCAAAGCACAATGTTGAATTGATATATTTACAGGATATTTTCCTTGTATAACTACCCCGTTGTGCAATTGCCCACGATTACCTTACGTAGTTAACGCAAAAAATGAATAAACTAGGTCAGTGCAGATATATCATCTAAATATTTACATCAAATTCAATTTGAAAACCCATATGACTTCAGTGATCAGCCTTATGATATAAGCTTACTTAAGATCACTTTAGATAACATCACTTAAGATAAGATCACTTAAGATAAGATCGCTTTATCACGTTAGATATAAGCTTTTGTAGATCAGGATGTTGATTACGAGAGCAATCGTTAACGGTACATTTGTTCAGACGGTAATTGTCTACCAATCTAATAAAACATAACGCCTGCGAAACAATCAATTTGTTCAAGCAGATCAATTCCAAAGATTTGAGCTTTATTTTTCCATTTTCATTATATGTTGCTCGATCCGGCTGAGATATGTGTCGTATTTGAATAAATGATACTAGACCAAAATGAAGTCAAATCGTCCAAATGTATTATTTTAAGTTTGCAGGAAATATTAATAAACATTCTGTTAGAAAAATATTTATGAAATTAATTGTTCGGAAAAGAAATTAAATAAATAATTAACACGAGCAGCTCTTCAAACCAAAGACTGAATTCACTAAGCATTAAGTTTTATGATACGTTTAATTGAGGTTCGCGATGTTACTTCTCAGCTAAAGCCCAAAACTTTACCAAAATCTTGGCTGGTGAACTAGTCTCGAACGTATGCCAGACACATTTCCACTTTTGACGCTTCTCTCATTCTATTTTTTGGGACACAAGAACGTACCGCCGTGCACGCACCTGAACGTGAACACTCAGGGCGAGATTGAGTTATACCACCCACGCATGATAGTGATAGTCCATCATCGTAACCTGCATCGATGTCAGTTGTTTTTAAAAAAGTGAAATTTGCGAGTAATGAAACGATTTTGTTTAAAAATATATGGCTAAATTTTTGGAACATACTCAAAAAATCACCTGTTCGAAAATATGAATTGTTACCCATGTTATTTTCTTCATTGCAAATATTGATAATTGCTCCCGACTTTCGCTTCGTTCGATAAGATAAGCTAAATTTATAAAAATTCAATTGAGCAATCCACTTTTTGGGGTCAAAAATTTTGTTGCTAAACATACTTATCTAAAAAACTTATTTCCTAATTTCAAATTAGGAAGTGGGCGTTTGTTCAAGCGGAAAATGATCTAAGTAGGGCACTTTCATTTATATTTCAAAGTATTGACAACTTTTTTCTTGAAAAGTCTTTACAAAACTGTTCAAGTTTTGGTACACCAGAGGTTGAATTTCTATGAGAATCGTAAAATAAACATATTCTGAAATGCAAATATTAGCATAGGATTAAATTGCGTGAAAATAAAGGCAATTCCCTCCCCTAATCTCATTCCATCTACAGTTCTTTCAAACGATTTCAACCTATTATCATGGGATTGCTGCAGTCTTTGTCTATCTGCAGCGAAATAAGCCAATTTTTCTTGGAACAACAATTTTGGAGTACTTTCGATAAAATCGATCCAACCCAACCGTCTGCTAGAGAGCTCCATCTGCCTCCAAATAAAGTCGCATTTCGATTGCTCTGGGAAATACGTTTCGGTTGTGACTCTTTGGAAACTCGTATGTTAGCATTGACAACATACAGTGAGTTTATGGTTCAAAAATACATCGATCAATTTAAGTTAAATTTGGAATAAAATTACAAAATATCTCCATAAGAAGAATTTCAGCATACACAGTCTTGCTGCAAGAGATGTCCAGCTCTGGTGAAAAATCAGTTGTTTTTGACTAGGTGATGAATTCAGAAGCGGTTTTTGTTACATTTAAAATGTAGGACTTAGATTCTAGTGACTTTTTAATTCCTCTCAAAAATTATTGGTTTGACGTTTTGAAAACCATCGAAATTTATTCAACTCCAGCTTCCCCCATATCATGTGTAAATGGCTTGAATTTATCCAGCTTTGGAAAGAGAAAAAAGAATATATTGCGTGTTAACTCCATCCCAATCAAACATCCAATGTTTAAAGAATAGCAATTTTTCAAAACTGTTCTTCATTTTCAACTCGTAGACAAAATCGAGTATTGCTTTGCAAGATATAGCTCAAAACTCTCAGTTTCATCAATTTGTCATTCCAAATAAGATCGATGGATGCCTAAATTCTTCACTTCGGACACACACATGCGCGAAGCTTGTAACATATAGGTACATCACGGTGAGGCAATTTGACAGCGCACGTTCAGTATAGTGGAAAGTGTAAGAGTTGAGTTGCATCTTATTCTAGAACATGAATACAGTTTGTATTATTCGAGAAAAATTGGGAAATTTATTCTACGAGGACAGCTGTCCGAGTGTCCCTAGTCAGGAGATAATTGCTGTGGGTTATTGTTTTCCTGCAGGTTTTCTCTATTGCAACTCCTACCACCGTCGAATAACAGTACAGTTTTGCAAATTAATTTCACATGGAAGATATTAATCGAAAGTATTAGTAACTCATAAGCCATTCGGACGTGTGCCTAAGAACAGTTTCTTGAAGTCTAGTTCATTTAATGTTATGAGGGTACTCGTGCCAAATGTTCACAATATCTCGTTTTGTTAAGAAACGCGGATGGAATATTTCAGTGTAATCAAAATGATAGGGTACTCTGTACAAATAGGTCACACAAATTGTATTACGATTATCTTGTGGTCTCATCTGGGCAGTGGAAGTGAAGTGATGTCACACTGTTAGGTTTCTCAAGGGTACGAATAAATAATAATTGCGTCGAAAAAGTCAGCTAGCAAAGCTGCAAGCAATGTTTGGGTGGTGGACACCTGTTTCGCCATGGACTCAACTTCATGACCTGTATAGTTTGTTGGTCTGTTGGACCTTCAGTTCTCTAGAGAGCAGCAAAACTTTCGGGTGATTTTCAATCCCCTGTCGACGTAAGTTGAGTTCAAAACCCCCAGGCGAAACAATTACTGCAACTGTGAAAATTTTGCTCAATGGGGAAGATGTGAGGTTTAGAGGTGAAGGTGATGTTGAGCTTCTTTGTGGCAATTCAAAATTGCTTGTATTATTTTGCAAATCCTTTTTTCATTCTTTGCATGTATTTTTTCAAATATATTACTTTTCTCAAACTTCAAACACATATCAATCACTTTTTTATTTCATCTTTCGTATAGGAATAGTATGACGACAGATTTTGTTTAAAGTCTTTGTTCCCTTCAATCTCTGTTCTTTTTCTATCGGGACGACCTTTGTTGTGTATAGGCAGGCTTAACCTAACCTATAATTTAACCTAACCTATAATTTAACCTAACTGAACTCGGTATTTCTATGCTAAAGTAATATAAGAACTTCCCTCACCCACTTGGTTTAATTTCCTCCATTGACTGTTTTAGCCTTCACTCTTTTCGTTACAGCTGCAATTTCTTGAAAGCAAAACGGCGCTGTGTGAAAGCGGGCATTCACGCCACCGCTGCCAGTGACGTCGCAGACTTTCTTCACCAATCAGGACAGTTCAACTACGGGGAGCAGTCCGACTACGAAGAATTTTTGATCTTTTATTTGAACTCCATCTGCTGCGATGTGAGTAAAAATTGCTGATGCGTGGGATTAATACCTAACGAACCGTTATTCGTGTCTAAGTAGAAGCTTGAACCTAACTTTAGTGGTCAAAAAAACTTTATTGGTTTATCGGGGAGCAAGAAATTGTATAACAGACCTTTGGTGGCACCACCAAAGTCAGAATTAACGACAGCAATGAAGGTCCACGGAGCGTTAGAGAGCCTTTCTTAAACTCATCACTGGCGGTTGACGGATCATCTGTCTCCGAAATGTTAGTGAGGATGTGCCAGCCTCAGCAGCTCGACAGTGGGAAAACATCTCAGACCAGTTTAGTTTGTCTCCCTGAATATTCTGTCGCAAATCCAGCCATTGCTCGTTACTTAAGTCCTGCAAGTTACCCAACATCTTGCATAATAAGGGACTAAGGCTTTGTTACCTTAAAAATAAGCCTTAATAGTAAAACGCTGCTAATTTATGACAAAGCGGGGCAATGGTGGGAGTGCTTCACTTTTCCTGGCGACTAACATCGTGAACATAAATAATTTGTTCATCTTATCTTCTTGTCGAATCCGAACCCGTATCGACGGATTTGCGCAAGATGACGTGAGAGCTGCGTCTGGCTCGCCACGTCAGATCTCTACCAGACTAGGTCGTGAGCGCATGTGCTTACGCGCGCTCTGCCTGACCGGTACCGACCCCTGCTTCCGGGGGCATTTTGCCCTAAGACAGCCGGCTATATTGAAGAAGGTTTCGCCTGAAACATTTTCTTCGAAAGCTCTTCAGGTGAGCCTCCTATTTTTTTGTTCCCTTTGTCATAAAAAGCGTTTACTTGCAGTGTTCCCTGACCTTCTTAAGGCCAGTTGGCAAGAGTATGTCCTTTGGAGCTAGTTAATTCTAGAAGTTGCGCCGTTTGGTCGGACGGCGGGACATACTTCTTTTTTCGAAGAAAATGATCATCTTCTTTTGAAGTTAAAATCACTTCTTCACTTAAAAATATAAAATCTCTTAACGCTGCTGAAAGCAGTTTTAATTAAAACGTCTATTCAGCCGGCTTTTTCCGTGCTTTGACGTTAGAGCTTGGCTGGAGTTCGACAGGATAAAATCCTGGTACCTATTTTTTTTCTCTTCTTCTTGCAAATTTTCATTTCCTTTTTTAATAAATCTTCCTCATTATAAACTAAAAAAAATAGAAAAGTTTTTCATTAAATTATGCTATTGCTGTGCTGTCCGGATAGCCGGAGTTCGGCGGTTGGATCTCACTAGTTTAAGTTGCTTTGAGTGATACCTTTGTTGTATTTTTTAGGCAGGGTAGTTGTTGCTAGCCTTACATTTAAAGGTACTAGCCTTTGTTTACCTTGTCTAAACTTTTTAGGTTCACTCTCATTAATTTGTGTAAGTTTAAAGCCTAAAGATATTTAAGGCTAATTTTTGAAATTTGTGTAAAGTATATATAAATGTAAACAAAAAAAAAATGTTGTGAAACTTAAAAGTGCTTGGTGGGGTAATTGAATTTTTGTGTATTTTTCTGTATTATTAGTATTTTTCTATGTTTTCTAAAGGGATGTAATCTGTCCACTTGATAAGTGTAGACCTATATTTTAGATAAAAGTTTTCCTGATAAGCCTGATAATTGCATTTCTTATAATAATGTGTGACAATAATAATGCTGCAGCCCTAGGCATAAAATTGCGGGGTTTGAAGTGTAGTATAACTGCTATTCGGAAGAAAGTTCTGTCTCCTGGTTGTGACCTATCTTTCCGTCTGGAAGCCGTTCCTCAGTTGAGTGGCCTTTTACAGTCCTATAGACAACTGTCCTCTACTATTCCTTCTGATATTAGTGAAGTGTCTGATGAGGAACTTACTAGGCTTGCCGAGTATGAGGTGCAGGTGATAGAGCTTTTGTCTGAAATTAAAAATTCTATTCCTACTTCCCAGGTGTCAAACTTCAGTGATACCGCTCCTACTTCTGAGCCTTCTAAGGCTTCAGTTTCTGATGTTCCTTTGAATATCTTTAGAGCCCCTCAGTTGACGTTAAAGAAGTTTAGCGACAATGAGGGCTGTCCCTTTGCTTTCCTTTATTTTCAAGAGTCTTTTCTTAATGCCCTTCAAGCATATCCTAGTATGAGTGAGGGGCAAAAATTTATGATTCTTAAAAATCAGCTTCAAGGGAGGGCTCTCAGTCTTGTTGAAGGTCTTCCTAATGAAGAGTCTAGTTTCAGATCTGCTTGGGCTTTACTCAAGCAAGATTTTCTCAATGCTGATAAACTTATTTCTATGGCTCTTGATGAGTTAATCAGCTGTCCTAGTGTCCAGAGCTTGGCCGAAATAGGGAACTTTCTCTCTAAGGTCAAGTTTCGGCTACTCGAGCTATCTAAGTTGGGGTTAGACTTCTGTAGCGAGAAGTCTGGCAACCTACTATTTTCTTCTATCATTAAAACTAAACTCCCTGAATTCTTTCTCTTGGAACTCCTTCGCTATTTTAAAGCGAGTTTCTTTTCTTTAGAAATGTTTGAGAATGCACATCAAGTGCTTTCTCTTCTTGAAACTAAAAATTATCATAAACCTAAACCATCTCTTCCCTTCCGAAATGAGAGGGTGGGGGGAATTACCCGAGCTGAAGTTAGGGATAAAACTAAACCTTCTCCTGTGCTCGATAAGTTGCCCAGTGTTAAGGTTTGTCGTTTTTGTAATTTAACTGGCCACTCGTCCTTTTCTTGTAAGAAATTTGATACGCATGCAAAGCGCGTGAAACGAGTAGGTGAGTTACAATTATGTACAGTTTGTCTGAGTGGCAAACATGTAATTTTCGAGTGCCCTGCAAAAATTAAGGGTCTCCCATTTTCTTGTTCTTTATGCAAGGCTAACAACCACGTTAGTCCTGTGTCCTAAATTTGTAGCATTTTCTACCCTTGCTACCGCCTCCTCATGACGGTTAAAGGCACGTCTTCGGATGTGCCCTATTGTAGCGCTTTCTACTAAGTATTGCGGGGTAGTTAAGAGAATTAATTTCTTGATCGATACAGGTAGTCAGAAGTCGCTAATCGACTTAGCTACTGTTATCCCTGATTGTGCTACAGTTGATTTACAGAAACTTACTGTTAACACTGTAGGAGCTTCTGTCCCGTTAAGGGGTAAGCAAATTAACATTGAACTCGTGCTTCCAGACAGTGAGAAGTACGAGCTTGATGTCTTTGCTATGCAGAACTTAAACCTTCAAATGGGGATTAAGGGTCTGCAAGCTAAAATTGCTCAGTTTAAAACTAAGTTTCCTCTATCCACTTCCTTTCCGGAAATAGTTGAGGATAATATTCAAGTTAACGGCATTTTAGGTGTCGATGCTCTTCAAGCATTTAAAGTCCTTGAATTACAACGCGTAGCCGACTATAAGGTCATGCGTGTTTCTAATGGGTTTCTACCTTTCGGGGACTTTAAGTGTTATAAGTCCTCTCTTTCTCCTGTTGTTGCCTCTGAAGCCGAGACAATAAACAGTTGCTCATCAACTTCTGTTGCCAACGTTGCTAGCACTCATTTGAGTAAAATTTCTTCTTTTTCTGCTTTCTCAACTAAACCGAAATCTAAAAGAAAAAAGTCTAAATGTAAACTAAACCTAAACCGTTACCGAAATACTCTGAAGACCTTTTTTGATACTCCTAAAGTGTGTTCTTCCGTGTTGGACGTTACCGAGCAATATGATGTACAAGCAGGTCTTGGTAAACTATTGGACTTGGAGCTTATAGGGGTGCCCTCGAAAGAGGAAGAGTATGACAAAGCATTAGAGGATTTCAAAAGTAGCGTCACTTATGCGGAAGGCAGGTATTCGATCATGTTACCATGGAATCGAAATTTATTAGCTAAAGTTCCCCATAGTTTCGGGCTTGCGAAGTTTCTTGCACGTAAAGTTGCAGTTGTTAATGCTCGTAGGGGGATTGAGAAGGAGTATAATGATGTTTTCCTTGAGCAACTCGAATTAGGAATAATAGAACCTTTGCCTTTCAAATCCTTGGACGTGCGAGTGCACAAATGGATTCCTCACCGACCTGTCGTGCGTGAGCATGTCGAAACCTCTAAAATTCGCCCTGTCTTTAACTGCTCTCTGAAAATAGGAAAGTTACCAAGTCTGAACGAAGCCTCGTATGTAGGTCCAAATCTTATGAACAATTTGTTGGGTCTCTTGGTGTATTTTCGTGCTAACTCCATAGTCATACTTTCTGACATTTTTAAAGCTTTCCTTCAGGTGAAATTAGCCTGTGAATTTGACCGCAATCAATTTAGCTTCGTCCTTTACAAGGACGGTAAATTTCAGTACTTCCGATACACGACTCTGTTTTTCGGGTTTGTTGCATCTCCCTATATTCTTAACTATCTTCTTAAACTTCATGCTGACACTTTAACTGGCTTAGTAATTAGAGACGTTATGGCCAATAAGATGTACGTCGATAACTTAGTCTTTACCACTAATAGTCCTGAGTTTGCGCTTAGCACTTTTCAACGCGCTAACCGAGCCTTTGAGGAGAGTGGGTTTCCGTTGCGCAAATGGCAATCCAATAACTCTGAACTTCTTTCGCAAATTGACCCTGCTCTTTGTAGTGCCGAAGTGCACTCCAGAGTGCTGGGGTATAATTATAATTCTTCCTCTGATCTTCTTTCTCAGTCCGTGAAAAGTTTGGATTCTTCCTGTAAAACGCGCCGGAGCATACTGTCTGAAGTTGCGTCACTGTATGACCCATTGGGGATTTTGCTTCCAGTGTCGGTAAGAGGTAAGCTCATTTTACGAAAGTTAACGCCTTTGAGACTAGGATGGGATCAAGATGTTCCAGACGAGTTACGTAAGGAATGGCGTGATTATTGTCAGGAGTTTTCTGAGTTGAGTAATTTCGAGTTCCCTAGAATGAATTTGGAAGAAACCAAAAATGTTGAACTTGTAGTGTTTTGTGACGCTAGTGCTAGCGCCTTTGGTACCTGTATTTATGGTGTCCAAGAGGAACGCAGTACGCTTCTGTTCTCTAAAGTTAAGGTTTCGCCTCCTCGCCAAAGAACTCTTCCTTCTCTTGAACTTTTGGCCGTATTTCTTGCCTATCAATGTCTTGTATCTCTGATGTGTGACGTTCATTTCCCTTATAAGGTCTCGAGCGTAATTATGTTAACGGACTCCCAAGTCACCTTAGCTTGGTTGTTGAGCGGCAAACCTCCCCGCAAAAATGTATTTGTAAGCAATAGACTAAAAGACGTAGAAGACATGCGTAAAACATTAGAATGTAAAACTTCGGCTTCCTTCAGCTATGAGTATGTTCCCACTATGTTTAACGTGGCAGACATGCTGACACGTGGTGTTAAAGCTTCTAAGTTCTAAGTTTTTACAAAGTAAAATGTTATGGTTAGAAGGTCCTTCTTGGATAAGAGAAAGTAGGGATAAATGGCCCAAGGGACACTTGGGTTGCATTCCGCACCAATTTGTTTCAGATGCATGTATTGCAGTTAATATTAATCCCCCACGTCAAGCTTCGATTGTGGAGCTTGAAAGATTTTCCTCCTATCCCAAACTATTGGGCACGATGGAGAAAGTATGTAGAGCTGTCGCTATCTTTAGGCGTGCAGATGGGGGTGAGGCTAAACTGCGAGCCTTTCTATATCTTATTTCTACTGTGCAAAAAACGCATTTCGCAGACGAGATTGAGGCCTTGACTAACAAAAGTCCTCGTCCGCCTCTGCTAGTTAGATCATTTAATCTTTTTCTTGACTCTCACGGTTTATTCAGATCTAGTAGCCGTATTGTTGCCTCTGAAGAGTTGGATTACAATACTAGAAATCCGATTCTGTTGGCTAGTTCTTCGCATTTGACTAATCTGTTAATCTTGCATACGCATAAATGTTTAAACCATCAAGGTATTGACACCTCCGTGCAGAAGCTCAAACTGGACGGTTATTTGATACCACGCTGTAAGCGTGTTGTTCGTAGCGTGTTATCGAAGTGCACAATTTGCAAAAAGATAAACGCTAAAAACTTCTCCTATCCTGATCCTCCTGCTTTACCTGACACTCGTGTAAACTTTGTAAGACCTTTCGCCACAACGGGAATGGACTTTTCTGCCCATTTCTGGGTATTAGATCCTTTTGGTTATAAATAAAAGGTATACCTTTTATTATTCACTTGTTTTCAGACCCGAGCCATTGATATTGAGCTTCTTCCTTCCATGACGTTGGAAGAATTTTGTTTCGCCTTTATTCGTTTCACAAACGATAAGGGCGTCCCTAATACTGTCTATTCCGATAACGCTAGGACTTTCTTAGCGGCTCCTGATCTTCTGTCGGAATTTTTAACTTCTTCTTTGTATGAAGATCGTTTTCCCACCTTCAACGTTAAATTTAAGACCATCCCGATTTATAGTCCTCAATTTGGAGCGATCTGGGAGCGTTTGTTCAAATCCATTGGGGATTGCTTGTATAAACCTTTTGATCGCAGTACCTATCCGTATTCTACCTTCCTCACTGCCATTTCCGATATCACCCTTAATCTCAATCGGCGTCCTCTTTCTTACACTGAGACGGGGGACACGATCTTGCCTATCATGGCTATACAATTCCTTCAACTGTACCCTACCTCTAATTCTTCAATCCTTTCTGATGAGATTCCGGACTTGGAGACCGAAGACGGTGAGCGCCGGGAGCATTTGCTCTCAGCCCTAGAGCGGCGCGACGTGATGGTTGTCAAGTTCCGGGAGCTCTGGTACACTCATTATCTTCTTTCTTTGCGCGGTCCTTATTCGCTTAAAACTCTCCCTTTTAATAATAAGTTTTTATCTGTGGGTCAGGTTGTCCTACTTAGGCATCCTGTAAGACCAAGACCTTTTTGGACCTTAGTTCGTATCATCGCTCTGCTGCCTGGACGCGATGGCAAGGTCCGTGTTGTTAGAATAGTTAAAGCTGACAACTCTGAAACTGCCGTTAAAATTTCTCTGCTATACCCTCTGGAATTGTCTAGTTCTACTACTGCTTCAGAGGAGGGGTGGGAAAGTGCAGACGGGAGTTCGAATGACGAGTTCCATCCTCGTCTCGAGCCTCCCGAGAGTTCTTTTTCTCATGCGGGTAGCTCCGTTTCTCTTGAGCACCCTAGAGGTCAGCATTATTCTTCTTCTTCTTCTTTCTCTTCTGAATCGGACTCCTCGGCTCAGTCCGAGGAACCCGAAGCTGCGTCTGCTGCCCGGCCTAAAAGGCAGGCAGCGAGCCGGCAACGTAGTAAGCTGGCATACTTGATCAAGAAAGGTCATTTATAATTTCCTTTCCTAATTATCTAACATTAAACTTCAAATGCGCATAAAATGTATAAAGGTCCTTACCATGCTTTAGCTGGAAGGCAACTTTAATATGTAAATGTTTGTGTAACGGAAGTTTCTTAAGAAAACTCCGTTTCTTTTCTTTGCCGGGATTGTGTCGCAAATCCAGCCATTGCTCGTTACTTAAGTCCTGCAAGTTACCCAACATCTTGCATAATAAGGGACTAAGGCTTTGTTACCTTTAAAATAAGCCTTAACAGTAAAACGCTGCTAATTTTTGACAAAGCGGGGCAATGGTGGGAGTGCTTCACTTTTCCTGGCGACTAACATCGTGAACATAAATAATTTTTTCATCTTATCTTTTTGTCGAATCCGAACCCCTATCGACGGATTTGCGCAAGATGACGTGAGAGCTGCGTCTGGCTCGCCACGTCAGATCTCTACCAGACTCGGTCGTGAGCGCATGTGCTTACGCGCGCTCTGCCTGACCGGTACCGACCCCTGCTTCCGGGGGCATTTTGCCCTAAGACAGCCGGCTATATTGAAGAAGGTTTCGCCTGAAACATTTTCTTCGAAAGCTCTTCAGGTGAGCCTCCTATTTTTTTGTTCCCTTTGTCATAAAAAGCGTTTACTTGCAGTGTTCCCTGACCTTCTTAAGGCCAGTTTGCAAGAGTATGTCCTTTGGAGCTAGTTAATTCTAGAAGTTGCGCCGTTTGGTCGGACGGCGGGACAATTCGTTACTCAGCCTCAAAGTCTACATCTCCGTAGGCGGGGAGTTACAAAAAATGTACAAGCCTATTGATGTTGAGGAACATTTAGTAATGCCAAATGGTGAGTAATTCAGTCTATTTTGCTAATAATTCGTGAGACTAATTAGACACGATGAGTACACAGCGATAGCTGCATCTTGAATCTTTTGAAATGAATAAAATGATGAAATATACCACTTTATGGCCGCGTAGCATTGGCATCTAACCTACGTCATTCCTTTGTACATACAAAATATTTTATTACAGATCGCATTAGGCAGTCGTTCTTACTGTTATTGCCATGCTACATTTTTTTTATATAATAAAAAATAGTTCTTACGTATTCATGAAGTCTAAGTCAAGACTAAGTCTAAATTTTTGCTTAAGATGACAAAATTTTGTTTGAATAATTTTCAATCAACTTCAAATGAAAGAAAAATGCAATTCAATGTTAAAAATAGGAATTTGAATATTGAGCCTTTCTGTGCAGCGGGTGTGAGCAGCAGCACAACCTGCCCACCTGCCCGCTACGACCTGCTGAGCTTGGTGTGCCACAGCGGCCACACCGCCGAGTCCGGCCACTACACCGCCGGCATCAGAGACTCCCAAGGAAACTGTGTTCACTGCGACGATCACGTCGTCTCGCACTCGTCACTTCAGCAAATTTTGAGCGCACCGGGATTCACTATGCCCTACTGTTTACTCTACAAACGCTCATAGTTATCTCATCATTACACCGCGGTATAGGTTCAGTTGTTGAAGTTTTTGCGAATAGATAACGATATTTTTGCGATTAGATGTTGTTATTTAAATCAATGAAGGCAATCCGGCGCTACTTCAAAACGCATGGTTTTACTGGTATATTTTCACACATGAACTTGAAACATGAAAGCTTCGTGTTGCTTCTACTGAAATATACTATTTGAAGTTGAGAAAACTAAAGTTCGTAATTCCTTATCGCAGTGAACTTTCATCTCTATTAACCATTGCCTAATATTTATTAGGTTACCATTGGGCAGGGGCAATTTTCCCCATCAGTTAAAGGAAGAACTCAAGCACAATGCCCCACTCTACGAGGTGTCTGAAATGGGTACCGGTTGACCGTGGGTAACCGTCATGGCGTCCTGGTGTTAGTTATGAGGTATTTGAAAACCAATGTACAAGAAGATATTTATCACGTTTGATTGGTTGGAATAAAGTATCTTTTAAGCATTCTTTGTGCTTTTTCTACTTATATTAAGCATTATTGCGATTCCTAAATCGCCATTACTCCCATCCACTAGACGTCGTTCCGCACACTGGAGGATAAAGAACTTCAGGTGCGTTGCCGTGTTGGTACATTTGTTATTGATTTAAACGGTCTAATTGTGCACATATAACATAGTAAGTCGACTGCGTTCTGATCTTACGTTTATGAAAAAATTCTTCGAAAGAAAATCACTGGAGCGAAACAAACTCACTTCCACCAGTCACTGATAACGGCTAAAAATAACCCGAAGCGAACTTGGGAAATCATTAGTGAGGTAGCCCCATATAAAAATTTAGATCGCATAAGTAATTTTGAAAATCCCTTGGCAACAGCCACGGATTTCAACACATCTTCTCAAAAGTAGGGGCTCAAGTCTTCAGTGAGGTGTGTACCAATCCAGATGAAACGACAATTGAAAATTCATGCCCCACTGCACTCTCGAGGACTGATGTCAAGTGGAGACCACGCCCTGTCGATTTACCAGAGTTACGAAACATCTTATACCCACCAAAAAACACAAAGGCAGTTGGACATGATGGTATCAGTCTTCAATATATCAAAGAAAGTTTCCCTGTTACAGCACCATGGATTCGTCTGATAATTAATACATCAATAGCAACCAATACGTTTCCAAACCAATGGAAACACTCCATTATTAGACCGTTGCACAAAAGTGGTGACCTAAATACAGCATCAAACTACAGGCCCATCAGTCTTTTGCCTGTCATGTCCAAACTATTGGAGAAAGTGGTGACAAATCAACTGTCATTTCACCTGGACGAGTCAAATTTACTCCACCAAAATCAATATGCCTATAGAAGAAATACTAGCACTCAAGACGCTCTGCTCAATATATCTGAAAAAATATACAGTGACATCGATCAAAAGAATGAAGAACTACTCGATCTCTCTAAGGCGTTCGATAGCGTCCAACATGAAAGACTTCTACGTAAAATACTGAACTTGGGAATAGACACGCAATGGTTTGAAAGTTACTTGTCAAATCGATCTCATGCAGTCCGCATAGAAAACAAATTGTCCCCATTCATTCAAAACAATTTTGGTGTTCCCCAAGGATCCATTCTTGGTCCGCTACTGTTTTCTATTTTCATTAATGATTTCCCTCCAATGCCTTCTAACACACGGATCTCAATGTATGCAGATGATGTTCAAATTGCAATAACAAGTTCTGTATCGGAAATACCACAGACGCAAATTAAAGCCGAAACTTTACTGACTAGCCTGAAATAATGGTACGACCGAAATGGTCTCAAATTAAATGCTAATAAAACACAATGCATCATTTTTGGATCCAAAGATGCAATTAAAAAAACTTCAGATCTTACTCTTGCAGTTGGAAATGATAAAATAATGCATCAGAAAAATTTAAAAATCTAGGTATCTGGTTCGAAAGAAATATGTCCTTCAAATCTCACGTTTAGACTACTTGCAACAAAATCTACGGAACTTTAATGTTTTTTCATCGTATAAAAAGTATGCTAGACGAAAAATCCAGATTATTAGCCATTCAATCCCTTGTGTTATCGCGCATTGACTACTGCAGCCTATCCCAGGTAGCAAATTTATTGACCTAATATTGAGCCATTATACAGTCTCAATATTGACTGGATATTCAAATTGAACATTGGGGCAATATCTTATTTTGGAAAATTCGGTTGATATTAGAAAAATATATTGGCCCAATAACAATATTATCATCAACCCAATATCAAATAAGTATGGTGTCAATATTGACTTGATAATGAAGTGTTCCCTACAAAAACAGTGGCTTAATACTCAATTCCTGATAGGTGGATATTTCTAAAACGTATGCCACCGATAATGATAATTTCACTAGCCCAATGCTAAATATGCTGTCGCTATGGACTTCACATTGAAGTTTTCCTTAGAAAAATATAGGAATGTAAGGCCTGGAGATGCTGTTGATTTAGCAACCGAGTTTCAACTGCGGCGAGTGAAACCTCCACCTTAGTTGTAAGCTCGAACTTCTACTACAGTTTCTGAAGAGTATACGTTCTTTATACTTTACCTCTAAGTCCCTTGATGATTTTACATTTACACGTATTAGTATTACTGAACACAAATGGACTAGAACTAAGGTTGAGGGGTAACTAAGGTAGGGTACTACAGGCCCAATACTTATTTTCTGACATCAAGTGGATATTGAGAGAATATATTGTCCCAATAATAACTTATTTTTAACCCAGTATCAGCTAATTACTGTGTCACTATTGACTTGATATTGAGGTGTTTCCCTAAACAAATTACTCCGTATTATTGGCGTACAATATCAACCCAATATTTGGGCAATAATAATTTATATTTTAACAAATTTTATTAAATTGCGAGATTTTTGGTTATATGAGATAGTTTCCACTTATATGAATATCGTACATATATATATATATATACACTGTTAGTTTAATATTAGAAATAAAATTATTTACTACATTGTCCCAATAACAAGTTGATATCATAAATAAATATATATTTTTTCGATATTGTCTTGTTATTAGCCTAATATTGTAATCCAAGATTCCAATACCAGGTCAATAAAAAATTATCAACCCAATATTGGCCTAATAATTTCTTGCTACCTGGGTAGTATGGGGAGACTTACCTCAATACCTTCAAAGGGACTTACAAAAATACATGAATTTTGCAGCCAAGGTGGTATGCAACGGTAATTTCAAAAGAAGTGATCACGTAACCCCTCTCCTCAATAAACTCGGCTGGAACCCTATCCAAGAAAGGCTCCTCATGCAGAAGGCCCAAAACGTATTCTCCTCGTTATATCTTCCTCAGAGCAATGCTGAGATAGTGCGTTTCCATCCACCCACTGTAACCAATCAAAAACCGAACAGAAACAATAATGTCTTAGTCAACTATCGTTCATCTCACTTAGGGCAGAAGGCTCTGTCCATATCAGGCGCCTTACTGTGGAACAAACTTCCCCTGAGTATTAAAGTCCCTCAAAGACCGAGAGAATTTAAAGCCAAAATAACTTGTCATCTTGTGTCTCAATAATAATCCTTAGTTACAGAACATACTGAATGAGTACTGACGAATCTCATTTCCCTGGTATCTCCATTGCTGAACAATCTCCCTCGCTCATTGTTTTATAATTCAAGACATCAAACAACAGTTTTGAAGTATGCGTAGGTATTATGATTTGACCGCCTATACGTTGTCATTTGCGGACATGCTTACTCGTATATGTGTGTACGTATATAGGTGTATTTGCGCATATGGGTGTGTATATGTGCACGTACAACTGTGTGCACTAGAGTAGATGAACCAGTCGAAGGTGCATTTTATGTCATTCCTCTCCGTTTCTGTGCAAGCATCAAACTAGACCGTCGTGGTACCTATGTGTGTGTGTGTTGATCAATTACAGACATTCTGCACCATAGTACAAAGATAATGTATTTTTTCTAATATGAAATTGTAAAGCATCCATGTAAAAAAATAAATTCGTTGTGTGATCATCCATTTATACTGCAGTAATATACTTATTCGGCTTATAGTTATATGCTTATAATAATGTGATACCTATGTTTGTTCATCAATTGACGACAATTTGCGCCATATTTCAAAGATGATGTGATTTTTTTTTTCTAATATGAAACCTTTATAGGACATTAATGTTTTCTTTCTTATTCACGTCCCACAATCGTTTTCATGTTTCTGACTTAAGTAGACTGTTTTGTGCCACTATTTTTAGTACGAAATTCTATAAAATTCATGCTATAATAAAAGATATTTTCTCCGTTTCCCTCGATTGGAATTCTGGTTTATACTGACTAGTTTACGCTGATATTTGCGCACATGCTTACTTGTGTAAATGTGTACGTGTCCACGCTATGCGTATGACACTCTGTAGAATGCGTATGTATTGCCTCGATGCATAGCAATGCATTTGTGTATGCTTACGAGTTAGGTGTAAATATGTGCGTGGGTATATGTGTGCATGTGAAAGTATTTACATGTATACGTGCACATATGTGTGTACTAGACTGACAACTAGCATTTTACTAGAGATAATGTATTTTTTTCTGTGCACTCTCAACTTGTAACATTACCTAACTCGTCATATCTTTAGTATTGTAAAGTATTCATGTAAAAACTATACATTTGTTGTGCGATCATCCATTTATATTTAAATAAAATGCTTGTTAACTAATGACCGTTAGGTTAAAATTGTTGAATCAGAAATACAAAACCTATAATCTTCTTGGTCCTCATGCTTATATGTACACATATGTATATAGGTGTGTGTGTGTGTGTATGTGTGTGTGTGTGTGTATGGATATATACACACATGCATGCGTATGTGTACATATGTGTGTATATGGATATATATTTATATATATATATATGTTTTTCTTTTTTTTTTCATGCTTTCTTAAAATGACACTTGTGAACATTGACCGAAACAAGCGATTTCATATATTATTTCCTGGCGTCAAGAATTGCGAAGTTTTATGTCATGTACATGTAAACTGTCAAAAGTGTTTTCACCCCACAATGAAAATGCATCGTCCATGAAATTGTGTTATCTCTTACAATTATCATTACATGTATTATCAAATGTAGATTAAGCTAGATTAGGAGTTCATTGCCCTCAATCATTTCTTTTGACTAGTGACACGAGTTTTTCAATACTCGTGTGTATCATCTAAGTGTATTAATTTTAAGATATTTTAAAAACCAATGATGGTACTTTTGTACCATCTCTATTGGAAATAAACCGTTTTTCTTTTTTTTTTTCTTTTCTTATTTTGCAGCATCTCACGCTGACGCTGCGCTGTACCACGTACTGCGTTCTTCTCGCCTGATTACAGAACTTAAGCCTTCTTCTGGGGGACAACTGTAACTGAAATTATATAAACTACTCAAATTGTCATCGTAGATATTCACCGATGATTGTTGAATAGTATCGAGAAATTTTATTTTTCTTAACTATATGTGTACGTTTCTTCACTTCGAGCATGCAGCTCTGAGGAGACTGTGGGCTGCTCTCGACGCGGTTTGGCTGCTCCTGTGCCCGGTTTACCCTGGTCTACTTTCAGTCGAGTCTCGAGTGGGCGTTTTACACGAGCTTTTCCTGCCAACCAGAAGTGCTGGGGATGAGCCGTAGCCGTCACGTTCCGCTGGAGCCTCGCGTCGTTGGCTGTTTACTGACACTAATTTAACCGAAGGCCCGAGCACTGCTTTACCTGCGCCCGGGGACCGTCCTGTTCCTGACACCCCATTTTCAACCCTTCAATATTATATGTTTTTTAACCTATAAATAATATTCGAAGACGAATTGGTCCTTTTTAAAATATTACTGCGTTGCATTGAATACTATCCGTATTGGGCTAGGTATGTTTAATAGCTAATTGCCCTGCTAAGATAAAGTTTCTTCCTCGGTGTTGAAAAGATAAAATAAATGTTTTAAAAAATGTTTAAAATGCTTTAAAAAAATAAAATGACCTTTTTTGTCCTCAACTTTCAATATTATTTTCTGCTACGAAGAAAAACAATAAAACAAAATCTGCAGAGGTGGTTCCCCACAATCCTTGAGGAACACTAAGTTGTTCTAATTGAATGGGGACAATAATTGGTAACCTAAGTGGACTGCGTGAGATCGATTTGGCAAGAACCTTTCGAAGCATTGTGTGAATCGATTCCTAAGTCCAATTTTTTCATAGAACTCGCTCATGTTAACGCTGCCAAACGCTTTGGAAAGATCATGCGTTAGTGAGAGTTACATTCTTTTAATCGATATCACAACAAACCTTTTCTGTGATGTTAAGCAGAGCCTTTCAAGACACCTGACAGACAGACGTTTTCAAGTAAGCGCACGGCTGAGAACAAGAAATATGGCATCACGCCCCCTACCCAAGCCTGGACGTCTGTTGTGTACACAAAGGTAAAGGAAAAATCTTGGTCGTCGTCATTAAGCAAACAAGAAAAATAGTATATCACTAAAAAGTTGGTACAATATATCAACACATTACGCTATTCAAAAAACCGCTCTCAAAATCAACCTGAAAAATTCGAAGGATGCTCAATTGCTATCAGTCAAGTCTGATACAAATAATCTTCTACATAGGTTTTTCAAATGCCTCATAACTAACATCAGGACGCCATGACGGTTACCCCTGGTCAAGTGTGCGTACCCATGACGGTTTCCTAATTCAGACACCTGGGTAAAGTGGGGAGTTGTGCCAGAGTTTTCTCTCTCTCTGTCTCTCTTTTGAAGAGATCAGAACACACACAAATCTCATGAGACGAAGGGGAAATGCTTTTAAACCTTCATTGCTTCTAGTGACGATGAATTTGTATAGTGCATTGCCATAATTTTGCTGTGAGATATAAAATTAAGGGAGCATTATTAGTTAGCCCCCTTGCTCTTTAGAAAACGTGATTCCTGTTTCCCTACGAATAAATACATAGATCTATACTATAACAATAGGGGTGTCTGTCTGACTGATTGTTTGTCCGAAGCCAGCTGAAAGTGTGTAGTGAGCGTATCTGTGATACAAACTTCATCAACTCCACAATTTCCAGTGCGTTAATTAATCCATCAGATTCGAGTAGGAATGAATATCACATGAATTCTTAGGAAATAGGAACGTGTGCCACGTGATTTATCGAACATTATACATTTTTTGACGGGCTGTGTGCACCCGACCTCGTCAACTTTCGGGAGATTGAATTTTTATGTTTCTTAAGGCCTTTCTTTCATACCACCTTCTTTCTTATTTCAAATAAAGTGGGTGGACTAGTAACAATAACATCGAAATGAACGTTTTACATAAATTTGAAACATATTGCCTTTGAAGCACTCTCAGACAATGGGCGTAGAGGGACGTGCAATTTTGAGAGCTCTCGTGGCACCACGCATTCTTTAGGCACAGAATCCATTTTTTAGGCACAGAATAAAACTATTGCATCTGTAAACTCAAAATTATTTTTGGGTGTAAGTTGCGACGATTTCTTGCATGCATATTTGGCCCGCAAGTGTTTCGTTTATCCAGGAGAGAAGAGGAACAAAGCTCCCTCATCTCTTCCCGATACTTAAGGAATGAAAAAAAGACAAACAATACATTTCCAGAAAGTTAATAGAAATTTTAAATTCATTAGTTTCCTAAAAGCTCATATTACAACTAGCTTTATATCTGATTGGTGCAAATACCACAATAAGGATTATAATTGTAAATTCTATTACAGTAGATGGATCAACTGAGAACAAAGCAGTAAATTCAAATCAAAGTTCAAGGCAAGTAAGGAAAAACAGGAAGAATTGAAACACTCAACTGACAAACGAAAAGGAAAGAACATCCAGACGCTAATACAAAAAAACTTCGAAGGACAAAAGGAAAATCGTTTCTACCAAACAATTTCGATACTTTGAATGCCAGACAACCATCTTAGGCTTTGAATATTTCCTAAAATAAGGTTCCGAAATTTATGGACAAAACGTTAGATGATGACTTTACCTTTTCCAGGGGTTGAATATACAATTCAGAAAAACTGAATTTAAGTCAATCCTTATGGATATTTTATGCTCGACACGAGGACTAGAGCTTAAAAATACTGTAAATGCTACTGAGAAATGCATTGTAGGAGAGTCTCCTCTTACATTCACACAGAAGCTAACGCTCTCGTGGCAGTTGATGATTTTTTTCAGGATTTACTATTAAAAAGACAAGTGAACGAAAATAATGTTCAGTGAACAGTTTCGGGGATTTTAGAAACTATTTTTTGGATTTTAGGAAACTCCTTAACGTAAAACTACTTATATCTAATTAGTGAAAGTAAAACAAGAAGTAATTTTATGGATATGGAAGTGATTAAATGATTTTAGACATAAGAAAATGTTGGTCAAAAGGAATTTATAAAAACATAGCATAACGCATCGCTTCTTGAACAAATGAACAACTTTTCTCTCAGTAATTTATTCAAAAAGGTATTCCAACGAATAGAGTTCCCTTAGATTTATTTAGTCAACAATTTTATCAAAAGAAATTCGAGGACGAACTCGAGACTCTCCCTGCCAAAATTTTCAGGTTTGGAACCAAAACCAGTACCGTACAGTAACACCGTATCTTAGTCATAAGAGGTTGGAGTAGATTACCCTAACATATGTTTGCTCACAAACACACACAAACAACGTGACACAACTGAAAACTGTGACTAATAATCATTGAATATAAACAGAGAAAAACGAACACGCAGTTCAGGTTGGACAAATTTCAAATGCACGAGGCAGGGAACGCTAAAAAATAGAATATAAATAGCTGATTCTCAGGCGTCAACATCAAAAGCGTCTTATTTTAATCATAGGTATCATTTTCTGAAAAAACTTATTAAATGATAAAAATTATGCAAATAAGTGTGGAAGCCTAAAAAAACAATATTAGTAGATAAATAAAACCTCATCGCCGATAAACGCTACGGAGGCGTTACATTAGATTGGATTATGATAAATAAGACAATTTGAGCCACCGTAATCGCAAAAATGGTGTCCTAGAGACAGAAAGGAGTAAGCCATCATTAAATTATAACTTGAGGAATGCAGGATCTATGCAAAAGTTAATAGAAAGAGCCTGTTGAGAAAGAAGTTCATGAAACAAGACATAGACGAAAAAAACAAAACAGATGTTGAAAAACAGGACAGCAGTGAACCGCAAAAAAGCGGGTCCTAAACAGAGAAATATAAGTCTGAGGCTAGTTCTAACGTGGAGGTTTCGTTTAGAACTGCCCACGATTCGATTATAATTATTCGTATAGCAACTAGTAAGGGATAAAGACTAGTCGCACGGGTAAATATTTATTTTAGGCCCACGGAATTATTCAGGAGAACAGACTGGGGGAACTTCGCAACGTACTGTAATCCGAATAGTAATAGAATATTATAATGGTGTTAGGATTCTAAGTACGGTTAATTACGACAAGCTTGAATAACGAATAATCACTTGATCAAAAGAGGTAAAGGTAGGGGAGGTAACTGTGTTTTGTAGATCCTGCAATTACACAAATAAAACAAAGGTTAGCATGGCGATATGAGGATCTCGAAATTACATAATGACATCGGGTAAAAATGACATATAAATTATTCAATTACCAACCTATATTTTCTACTATCAGGTTGTAATTTGAATATCAAATTAGTTAATCCTCTCGACTCGAAATTCCCTAATCGTGGGCACAATCCACACTAGAAACTAAGTTATACTTTAAACTAACTTCTAAGCTCTCACTCCTAAAGTCTCGAATGACGAACTACGTTAAAACACTTCCAACTTAACGACCGGGTCTTTTCAAAGTTACCGGGCCGCTACGTAACCGCCTCCATGACGGCACGCTCCGGCCGGTCACACGTCACTCTACTTAAGGCGTAAATTCTAGTCTCACTTTCTACTTCACATGATCTTACAAAACTCATCAATATCTAATAAACCTTATTAAGTTATTACAAGACACATTACAATATTACGAACCGCACGGAAGGCAGCCAAATGATATTTATTTGCTACTCACGAGCTGGCTAGCTCGCTTCCTTCACTTATTAACCCTTTAACGCCCCAGAGGACACCAGTGTCCTCTTTCAAAATTCCCCTTCAATATATTTTATTTCTTATTCAATTAGTTTCCTAATGTGTTCTTTGAAGTTCTCTGCCGAGTGGCAGTTCTTATCCCATCCTGATATCGGTGACTGCCAGATGCCAGCGCCAGTTTAATGACGGTGGTTGTGTTAACGGTAATATGAGTACAAAAATTCGGACGTTAAAGGGTTAAATCACATTTCCCCAAAATTAGTTTTAACAATTACATCCCAAAATAAACCTCCTGTTCACGTCTATTACATCTTAACTTTTAAAACACGAAAATTGTCACTTCGAGAATAGCGAGACTCACCAGGTTGATCAGAGCACTTGTTTACACTATGAAGTTTAGCGGAGGAATGGGCTGCTGAGCAGCGAACCCTGCTTGAAGAGCGTGAATGTTGCCATAAAGTGGCACTGAACTCGTCTCATGAGACGGTGTAGATTTTATCTATTTTAATATTTATTTATCTTTTAAATAAAAGACTTTTAAAGGTACAAAATTACTTTTAATATTAAATTCTAAATTTGTATTAAGTATTCAGTAATTTTTCCGGGCACCACAAGTCATTTCAGCAAAAAGATGGCCAATGTTACTGTAAACTTGGGTCCACACGTTCCCCCTGGCAGCACTAATTTTCATAGATTACATATATTACAGTTGTCTCCCTCTGAGGGAGAAATTCTCAAGACCTTTGACTACACGGAACAACTTTATTGTTTAGCGCCTTAGAAGCGCGGCGCAGAAACTATACACTAAGGCAACCCAAAAAACATGAATTTGACAGCTGGAAAGAAAAGGTATTGATATACCTAAAGAGTTCCTTGACTTGACAAATTAGTATGAGCTTTGACGTGTCACAATGTTGAATGAATAGCAATAAGTCAATTTTTTTGACACACAAGAGCACCAGTGCGCTGGTACGGGAAACAAGGGTACCAGCATGTATATTGTAGCTTCCTCCAAATCACTGTAGGCATAAAACGTTGGGGCTGCTTGCACCAACATCGTAAAAACCTTGCTGGTAAACGGTACACAGTCTATATCATAAACTATAAATGATAGAATGGAGATCTGGGAAAAAGCAAATCATCAAGCAGGACGAGTTTACCATTGAGCTCTACGACCATAGTTTTTTGGCATCACATCTACGCTATACAGAAAACCATCGTTATGCAAAATTGTTTAATTTTACGCAAGTAAAATCGCAAGAAAATTTTATTCATATATTCAGTTCTAGGGATGGAATAAATTAAAGTATGATACCCTTACAACAAGCAAAAATTTGAGCAAGTTGAAGCACTGTGTTGTTTCAAAAAAATATTTATGTTCAATGATCACATGTCAGGGTGCCTGAACCTGAGGCATTAATGTTAGAAAGTAAACAGAAATCGATCATTAATTCGCAACATGGATCATAGACTTTAGTTATATTTCCAATTAATTTCAACCTCCCCAACAACAACAACAACAACACAAACAACAACAACAAAGGCATTCCCTGTAGAGAATGGATCAATACCCTATTTTACAATTAGCTGCAATGCTCCCACTACTGCAGTCGTGAGATGTCTTGCTAAACAGTAATGCTCTATACTACAACACGTCTTCTGAAACAGGCATGATTACATATTCATCATTTCATGTTTCTTGGCTAGGTGTAATTTCAAATTGTCTTCACGAGCAGAGGTAAAGTCGCATAACTCACACTTAAGTAGCTGACCTTTGCCATGTTTGCTGGCTTGATGTAATTTTACTCTATTTTTAAAGGCAGAGATATAGTCGCACAACTCGCACTTAAACAGCTGACCTTTGCCATGTTTGCTGGCTTGGTGTAATTTTATTGCATTTTTACGAGCAGAGGTATAGTCGCACAACTCGCAATTAAAAAGCTGACCTTTGCCATGTTTGCTGGCTTGATGTGATTCTACTCTGTTTTTAAAGGCAGAGATATAGTCGCACAACTCGCACTTAAATAGCTGACCTTTGCCATGTTTGCTAGCTTGGTGTAATTTCACTTTACTTTTAAAAGCAGAGGTATACTCGCACAACCCGCACTTAAAAAGCTGACCTTTGCCATGTTTGCTGGCTTGGTGTGATTTAATTTTATACCTATGAACAGAGGTATAGTCACACAACTCACAGTTGAACAATTGACCCTTACCATGTACGTCACCTTGGTGTGATTTCATGTTAGTTTTATACGCAGTTGTAAAGCAACACAACTCACACTTAAATAACTGACCTTTACCATGCCTACTGCCTTGGTGTATTTTTATTGCATTTTTACGAGCAGATGTATAGTCGCACAACTCACACTTGAATAGCTGACCTTCACCATGCTTGCTGGCTCGATGTAATTTCACTTGATTTGTAAGAGCAGAGGCAAAGTCGCACAACCCACACTTAAAAAGCTGTCCAATGCCATGTTTGCTAGCTTGGTGTAATTTAATTCTATAGTTATGAGCAGATTTATAGTCGCACAACTCACAGTTAAACAACAGGCCTTCACCATGTTTGCTAGCCTGGTGAGTTTTAAGAGAGTAGTGATGACCAGTAGAATAATCACATAAATCACATCTAAATAGCTGATCTTTACCATGCTCGCGAGCTTGGTTTATTTTGATAGGGTCTTTACGACGACTAGAATAATCACATAAATCATACCTAAATAGCTGACCTATATCATGCTTGCTAGCCTTGCGTTGTTGAACGCTATTTTTACGAGCACAGGAACTGTCACAGGCCTCACACTTGAAAAGCTGAGCTTTATCATATTTACATGCTTCATGAGTGATCTTGCGCTTGCAATACAAATGCCGCTTCAAATTTGTTCCATTAGCTATAGGATATTCGAGAGCACTATCTTTAGGTGTAATTAAATTGGGCTTTGTGTGTGATGAATAGCTACAGAATTTGCATGCCGCAAGGTTTCTCAGACCATGTTTTTCCCGGCGATGTTCCCACATAATTTTCATACCTGAATACTGATAATGATCTGCCTGGCATCTGCACTGATTCTCATCATCATGCTGCACCCCTGTGTGTCGTTTCAAAGTACTCATGTCTATAGTGGAGTAATCACACAACTTACACTCGTAGTAAAATCCCAATTCATGGCTGACACTAAGGTGCAGTTTTATGAGGTCCCTTCTACCAGTGGAGTAATCACAATGTTCACACAGTAAGGGCTGCGACACGAGTCTGTCAGGAGGTGTGGCCTCGACGCCACTGCCGCAACCCGACACATCTGATGGTAGCGAGTCAATGTTCCCTTGAGATGTTCCAGCTGATCCCTGATGAACAGTACGCGTGTTGTAGGCACCACAGCTGCCTTCCCTCAAGTTGTCTTTAGCGTCTGCATGCCCTGAACATGCCTCAGAAGCATCATCATCTACTTCTCTCTTGAAAGTAACTGCATGAAAGCCAGGACCAGAACTGACCTACAGGGAAGGACTATTTTCAATTAAAGTCAACAGGTTTGGAATAAATATAAATCAATTGAAATTTCTTGACAAAAAACTTTTAAATGCACACAAAAAAAACTACAACGGCAACCACATGGGTAGCAAAGAAAGTTATATCTAGAGCAACAGCACAATTTGAAAATCGCATTCTCTTACACAGTCCGTAAATACAATAGACACAGTTAAATAAATATTCTATGCTTACTAAATTTTAGCACGTGTTTAAAGAATCATACATAAATGAACACATTAAAAACCAAATATAAACTAATTTATTATGGAATTTCATTCATCAATCGATTCTTTCGAATTGGGAACTATGCAAAAAAGTCTACTGTTAACGTTAAACTCTCAAAAAATATCAATAAATATTCTTATGTTAACGGCTCACAACGAGCGTATGATGAATGGTCTCTAAATAAACAGTGTGTTGCTGGAATGAATTTTATACAAGCAAAATATTCCAAAAGTTATTTATTCATTGATCACAAACACAGCAAAGAATCTCTGCAAATTAAAGAACTAATTCCATAACTAAGTCACAAAGCTTTAAGGGTGGTGAAAGGTCCACACAGTCAAATTTCATTTTAAAATTCAGCTGCTAATTCTCAAAGAAGTTGGAAAAAGACCGTATGGGATCCTAAAATGAGGAGCACTAGTGTATTCGAGTCAAGATGTGCCGTTAAATTCAACTTGCTGAGGCCTAATGCAGGCATAAAAGAGCTCCATGACACTTGGGGTAGAAGAAGCATGTTAAAAAGGCTCGACAAAAAATTAAATAAAGGACAAGATTAATTACAAAGCAATACTCAATGAGAACAGAAAGAGATACAGTAACGTTATGCCAGGCAAAAGAATTTATTGTGAATAAATCAAACAAATCAGACAAAGTAGGTAGACAAAAAACATAATCTTGATGCACCGCAATGCAAACTCAACAATACCGACTTGTGCAGCAAAATCATTTCCTGGAACCAGGGTAAAATATCACTACGCAACCAATGAAAAAGCAGCTTAGGAAGAATTTGGGCCAACATAATGTCGTATGCTTTAAATCATTCAAGTGACACAGATTGGAATGTTATCCATAGAGTGATATGTTTCGACAATAACGTCAGAAATGCTCAAGAGAATGAGGAGTGACAGCAGTAATAATGTAATAAAATTAACATGATTGGAGACATGAACAGGTCAATAAAGATGATAAAATAATTAATTCTTATGTCGTGAAGCATGACCTTGAAATGCTCCACTGTGAATAAACCAAACATTCGAAAAGATAGCAAGACTTTCAATTGGAAGCATTCACGAGGAAAGTAAGCAACCAATAATATACATTCAAGAAGAGAGCAATAGACCAACTTGATTCATTCGAGACGAAAGCAACTGACCGATTGAAAGCATTGTAGCAGCAAGACCACTACTAATTAATGTAAAGTTAATCTAAGTTATGTTTTGTTTCTGAGAAAAATGTTCAATAGATAGGCATGATCAAAAGTGTAATAATGTTAATGATTGTTCTAATTTTTACAGAAAGAAATTAAATTCATAGTAAGTCACTGAATAACGTAGGTAAAGGAATGCCAAATTCATCTGAAAATAATAATTCAATATAGACAGACTCTAAACGGAGAGACCCTAGCACGGCTGCATCTTTCGAGTTCAAGCTCCAAAGGATAAGAATGAATTTATGTAATTGCGACGATACGTTATAATCGAGATAACATGTGATAATAGGTAATGTGTTTATTTCTATTAGAGTTGGCGTTCAAGATGAATAATTTTGTAATTGTTTTGAGTCATGCGTTGAAAATTATAATAAATAGTAGACTGATACGAATATAGATAGAGGCAGTGAAATACGTAGATATTGACATATGGTTGATAAGATGTGCTTTGTACTTTTTTGTGAATTAAATGAAACTCTGCAATATGATATGGTCAGTTGTGTGAATTATAGAAACAGTTCATGATAGATAAAATCGATCGATAGTTTGTGGCGTAGCACGATGGACCAGGTTTATATGTAAATCATTATCATTAAGAAAAAAAGACGTCCATGTGTGGTGTAATTCTGATTATCTGAATAGGTTTAAGATGTAAAAACGATGTGCAGCAGACGTAATTATTAGACAGTGCAATTTATGACACCCTGATCTCCAGGGAAGGCCTCCCACTGCAGTGCGCCAATTGGTCCAGCTCTGTCGGCTGATCCGAGGGCCGCTACCTACGTGGAGTGCCGTCGGCTGGGTAGGAGCCATCATCACAGCTGATCGGCGGCTACTGAAGTCATCTCGTGCGTCACCTGGACGCAGGGGCTTGGCCGGTTGAAAGCCTTGGGGGCGGTTGCCTATTGCCCTGATCAAGTCAAGAGGACTCAGATCAAAGAGCACCGCCGATCTACATCTGGCGTCCAGAGCCTGTGGGCAGTTCATAGACCTCAGAGGATCTCAGGGATAGAACTCGTGCCTGGAGTCCATCGCGGGGTCCTGGAATTGGTGTATTGTTGTACCTGTGTCCTAATGTTCAAAGAGTATTCATAGTTAAAAGGGGCCTAGCCACTGCTGTGATATTTATTCCTTCCGAGACAGCTACCTCGTTCACAGCTAAGTCGTGTGCCTGTGGTGTTTGTAATCCTGTAACCATTAATTTCTCTATTGTTGCCTGGTCACGTGCTTTGCAAATAGGTTCGATATTGTGTTAGGCTTGCGAGTAGAGTCAGGTAAATAATAAATGGGAAATGTAAAAGCTATGTCTAATAGAGTTGGATTTTTTTTGACGGTGTGTCTACAAAATAAAGAAAAAACAGTCAGTCATCGAATCTTTGATTTGTATTATTATCATGGTGTTTATAGTATATAAAGAAATAAGCGTTAGAGAAACCGGTCCACACAATGATATTGACCTGCGGCACGCGATGTAAATCCCCTGTACGATCCGGCTATAATATATGTGGGGCGGTGTAGGACTGTATGGTACGGTAAGTGTCGTGAGCTTATAGAACCTCCCACTACATATTAATTTCTTTGGTGCCGTGACCAGGATAGGGTAGGTCGTGTCATTATGTGCTTGTGTATGCCTGATTATATTATGCTTTATTTTTGTGTACTTTATTGATCTTGTCATTTGTTCTGTCATTTGGAAACACCGATGCAAATAGCACAGCACTTCTTGAGTATATAGAGGTGTTAACTTGTTACCGGTAACCTGTATTAATTTTTAGGTGAACCTGTGAAAAAATAATTGGAGTGTGGAGGTGTTTACTTTTGGGGCTGAACGTTTGAAGTTTAAAAAATAATCGGCTTCTAAGGGAGAGTCATGGAGGCAGAAGGTGGAGAGACTAAGCCTGAAGAAGTGGTTGACACTGGGCAAAGAGAGGATGGTTCAGAAGAGGAGGAACAGTTAATTTTGGGGAATTGTGTTTATATTAACAAATTTCTTGACAACATCAAACAAATAGATCTGAATCTTTTATCACAGTCATCTCTACAGAAATTAAAAGACATTAAAGATAATTTTGCTCAAATGAATTTTGATGTAGGGGAAAGTGTTAAGCCTAAGAAGCTGGCTCAATCTGCTAGGGAGGAAGTTGTAAAGGTAAGGAAGGTAAGACCTACTCCTAAAAAGATAACTGACACTTCAAATAGTGAGTCTTCCTCAGCTACTGACAATGACTCCGATATCTCTGAGAGTTACTCTGGGTCACAGGAGTCTGAGGAGGACCAACCCCACCGGAAACCTTCATCCCGAGGAAAAGTTAGGATGTCTTCCAAACGTTCTGACTTAGAAACTCTCAGACAGCTGCTCACCAAGCTTGACAATAGGAAGGTACCAGTACAAGAACCATTTACTGAGAAATCTGGCCAAACCCTGAAGCAGTATTTACAGAAATTTGAAATCTACTGTGAACACAACTTCAAGGGGACCGATCCTTTTGGATAGGTGAATTGGAGAGGCAGTTGTCTGGTGAAACCTTGAAGGCATTCCGATCCCTTAGAGACGTGGGAGATTCTTATCCTGACGTCAAAAACAAGCTTCTGAGGTGGTACAAAGACATGGGAGAAATGAGAAAAAATAAAAATAAAATTGATTTCAACAAGATAAGTTATCAGAAGGGAGAGTCTCTTTATCTATTCAGCAGTAGGCTTGAGAGACTTTTCAAAATAGCTTACTTAAAGCACAATGTGCAAACTAGTTATATTTTAAGGAAGAAGTTCTTTAAATCTATTCCGCGGGAGATGAAGAGGATTTTTTCCAACAAGATGATTAGTGACAAATTGAGTAATAAGAAGATCAAATGGTCAAGTATCCAGAAATGTGCTCGTTTCAAGGATGTGGAGGAGGAAGGTGAGTATTCGGATAGTGAGGTAGGTACCCGGTCCAATGGGAATCAGCCCAAGGAAATTATAATTAACTTGGGACAAAAGAGGAACACTCGGGATGCTTCCACCCAGAACCCAACCAGTTCTTCCCCGTCTGTTTTGGTCAGCAATGATTATAAAGGTAAGTATGGGGCATACCCAAAGCAGCCAAGAACCTATCACTCTCCAAATTTTGAAGAACGGTAGTCAAGATTCTCCTCTAATGAGTTGCCAAGGTCAACATCTTACAGGCCTCAATATGGACAGAGAAAAGGGGAAGCTTCTAAAGGATGAACGGAAGAAATGAGACCTGACAAACCATTGGCACAGAGGAATGTTGTGTGCAACTACTGCAAGAGGTTTGGCCACTCCAGATCTGAGTGTAGAACCCTGGCCAAAGCATGCTACATATGTGGCAAGCATGGGCATTTTTTACAGACTCATCAACAAAACCAGAGGTACCGTAGGTCTCAATCGGTTCATGGTCTCCGTACTCCACGAGAGGGATATGGTCTGAACCCACAGGGTGAAAATGCTACTAGAAATAATGACCTGTATTGCAGAAATTCTGAGGAACAAGGACATCATCAGCAGGGAGGTAGGAATGCAAGGCCTACTCATTTCAATGGTGACCAGCGTTTAAACCTGTCAAACCCGTAGGCTCTGGTAGAAGCTGGGGTAAGCCAGTAGCCTATTAGTACCCCCACAAGTTATTTAGTCCTGTCAAAACAAGGAACCGATTCGAGGGTTTAGAAATAGAGGATGAGGGAGACGAAGGTGCTCTGGGCGATGATGAGGAAGCCCAGCCGAGTAGTTCTCACATTACGGTGGATGGTCCTGATATGGATAGGGGTTGTTTAAACCAAACATCCTATATTAAAATGGCAAAGTTACCAATTAAAGATGAAGAATCCTCAGATATTGAATTGCAGCAAGTAGCAGATACTTCTCATAGGAGTACTTCAGAAGACCAGGTTCTAGTAGCAAATTTAGCCTCACTGGAACCGGAACCCCTCCTTTTTGTAGAGGTGGAATGGGAAAAACACCCTGTGAAGGCTCTCGTCAATACAGGGGCAGCTAACAACTTAATTAAATTGTCCGTCGTACAACAATTTGGATTGGAGTTCAATAGCACCCAGTCCACAACCCTTTGTGGGATAGGCATGGTTAACATCAAAACACTAGGAACACTTCCACTAAAATTATCTCTTTTCCATATTCCTACGAAGACTATTAATTGCCATGTAGTGTCTGAGGACGTAATTGGGTACCCGATTATATTGGGAGTTCCTTTTCTGAAGAAAAATAAATTAATTCTAGATACCAGTGTGAAGAAAATTTCAAAGCTTGATCAATACAATGCCAGAGTTGACCTATATGTTGGAGCTGAAGGTAAACTTGAGGATATCATGTACGAGAATTTGCCAGTGTTTGCCGCAGAGGATGTTCCTTATGCTGGCAAACCAGTAACTGTCCCTCTTACGGTAAACTTCTGTATATGTAGTATGTGCAGCAGTAAAATCTATGAATATGATGGCCATCTTAAACATGAACAGATCAGAGGAGTAGATGGAATTTTATCTTTGACAGGGGAGGTACCTCAGGTCTTGGTGTGTACTAAAACGGGAGAACAGTCCAAAGTTACAAAAATTAAAAAAGGAGAGTTAGTGGGGAGGATAAGTACGGTGATGGAGATAGAAGACCAGCAGGAAGCCAGTAAGTGGACCACTGAGCGAATGGCCGCTGAACATGATGTAGGAACTGATTTAGACAAAATCCAGAAACATCAAATCTACTCTTTGTTAGCTGGAGTTGACTCGGCTCTCAGTAAGAGTGATTCTGATATAGGGACTGCAATGGTTACACCGCAACGAATTGAATTAACTAATAACACCCCAGTTTGGCAAAAACCTCGCCGTTTCCCAGAACCCATAAATGAAGAAATAGAGAAACAGTGTGAAGAATTTAAGTCACTTGATATAATAGAGCACAGCCAATCTCCTTGGTCTTCTCCGGTTGTACCTATCCGAAAACCTGATGGTCAGCGTAGACTTTGCGTAGATTACCGGAAACTTAATAGCGTAACCAAACCAGAGAAATTTCCCATGCCCAACTTAGTTGATTCTGTTTGTAGTGCCCATGGTGTTAAAATTTTCACTAAATTAGATCTGGACAAGGGATACTTCCAAATACCAATTGATGAGGAGAGCAGACCTCTCACTGCCTTCAGCACTGTTCATAATCAATACCAATTTAAGAGGTTAAGTTTTGGGTTAAAGAACAGCGGGATACAATTTCAAAGGAACATGCAAGAAATAGTCTCGGAATTTTGTTTCAAGAATATCATTGTTTACATTGATGACATTTTAATTATGAGCAAAACATTTGAAGAACATTTAGTGTTAGTTGAAAAGGTGCTCTCTACCCTTGGTAGACACGAAATAAAATGTAAAGTCCCCAAATGTGAGTTCTTTAAGACTCGGGTTACATTCCTGGGACACCAAATTAGCAATAAAGGCATTCAGAAATCTCCTAAATACGTAGAAAAAGTTCTAAACTTCCCCAAACCCACCAATGTTAGACAACTGCGTCAGTTTTTAGGTCTAATCAACTTACAACGTAAATTCATAGATAAATGTTCTGAAATAGCAAAACCATTGACCCAACTTACTGGAGGGCCTAAAATGAAACCAATAAATTGGACATCTGAAATGAGTGTAGCCTTTGACTTACTTAAAACCAAGCTGGCAGAAGACGTGACATTAGCATTCCCAGATTACTCAGAGACTGCTGAGGAGTTAGAACTATATGTTGATGCCTCAGGAGTCGGTGTTGGAGCTTGTCTGATGCAAAAACAAGAGGGGGAGTATAAAACCATTGGGTACCCATCTACCGCCTTCACTGGCACACAACGTAGGTACTCCACAACTGAAAGGGAATTAGTTGCTGTACGGTGGGGAGTAAAAACGTTTAGAGCCTTTTTATACGGTGTAAGATTTAATTTGTATACAGACTACAAGCCTTTACTGTACTTGCATAATATGTCTCGTGAGAATTCTAGGTTAATGAGAACCATTAATGAGCTAGCCGAGTATGATTTTGTCATTAAATATCAGCCAGGAGAGCAAAATCAAGCAGCCGATACACTCTCAAGGGTCATCCCGTCGTCAAACGTTGAGGATGGAGATAGGCCTCAGTTTTCCTTGCCCAAAGGGTTGAGGGTGAGTGAAAAAATGGAAGGGGGAGGCGATTCTATGTTTGAGTCCCTATTTGTATTGCTTTCTGACTTAGAAGCAGATGGGCACCAATGTGAGCTTCCTGATAACCACGTAGTGTTACGAAGGCAATTAGTCGAGTACTTAATAGATAATGCCAAGAAATTTAATATTCAGTTAGATAAGTTCAAAAGAAAACAACTGCAGCTAATGAAGAATCCAGGGGAGTTGCCTTGGGAGGAAATTTTGTTAGCCGTTAGTGAAGTTCACAAAGTTGAGGTTTGGGTTCATCATGGTATGAAGTTCCCCATTGTTTACAGGGCTGGGGAATTGACCAAGGAAGCCCCAGTAATTCATCTGCAGTGCCTTACAGGTATTCATTTTAAACCACTTTCAACAAGGTCTCATTTTAGCACCCAATCAATGAAAGATGCAATCTCTGATAAGAATATTAATTTGGTTGAGGGACAGAGCAGCTCTAGTAAGGAAAGTTTCAACAATAGCAATGGGGACTCAGATGCAGATGGTCCACAATTGTCAATGTGTCCTGTGATAAGTACCTGAAAGCATGAACCAAAAAAAGGGAAATACACCATCTCCATAGGATCACGTCATTTTTGTTGCATCATAGATACTGGTGCTCAGGTTAGTGCAATTGCAAAGAAAGTTTGGGATACAGTGAAGGATGAGGGAGTGTACTCACTTACTGATGGAGAAGGTAAATCACTGGGGGTAATAGGGAATAATTCTACAGCCATCATGGGAATTGTTAACTTGAAACCAAGCTTATTGGGAACTGAAGTAAAGGAAACAGTTCCTTTTGCGGTAATTAGTGAGGACGCAATGCCCTGTTGTTGTATTCTAGGACTTAATTTCATTAATAAAAATAAAATCGTTTTCAATTAGGCAGCATCAACAATTGTAGTGAAAGGTGAGGATGACTCGGTCAAACTATATCCCTTGCAAAGGAGTACAGAATCTTGTTTGCTCGGATAAGGGGAATTCTTGGGGAACATATATCCCATTACTGACTGTAACAATGGTGAATCCCATTCAATCAGGAGTGACTCTGAATCAGAGATTGAATCTTTGTGCCCTAAAGTTACTTACACTGTGTCTGAAGGGGAATTAAGGAACATTCAAAATAATGACCTCGCTATTTGTAATTTAAAAAAAAGTATCACCAAAAATTTAGATTCATCAGCATGGCCAGGAGCCTTGAACCAATTTAAACGATACCGACAAGACTTGAGGGTTAGCCTAGACCTTCTATTTAGAGATAAAGGGTGGTACTCTTCGGTCATTGTTCCCTTTGCATTAATCGTAGAAATCGTTTTCCAAGTTCACACACAAATGGCGCATATAGGTAGGCATAAGTTAATTGACTTGATTCAACAGAGCTTTTGGCATCCTGCACTATACAAAGTAACTCGGGATATCTGTGCAGCTCGTCCTCATTGTCAATATTTTAAAACTAGTAGACAACACATCAGTTCTCCGACTCTAAAAATTGAGGCATCATATCCATTCGAACTGGTTGCAATTGACCTCATGCTCTTGCCAAAATCAAGTCGTTGGAATGTGGCAGCTCCTGTTGCAGTGGACCATTTCTCCAAGTGGTTAGCGGTCAAACCTATTCGAAATAAGACAGCTCATACAGTCACTACAGTGTTCAAGAATGATATTCTCCCTACATTAGCACAACTACCAACTAGGGTTTTAACTGATCATGGTGTCGAGTTCAAATCAGAAGAATTTAATAGTCCCTTGGACTCATTTAACATAAGACACACATATTCTACACCTTACAAAGCTTCTTCCAACGGGTGTGTGGAGAGATGCAACAGAACTGTTATCCAGTTGCTCAAGGGGTTAATCAATGATAATCCCAGATCATGGGATGATTGCCTTCCCAAACTACTCACAACATATAATCATACGCTTCACACTCAGTTAGGAATGAGCCCTTCACAACGTTTGCTACAAAATTCTCATGATACTAACAAAAGTCTTCCTATAGATCGTTGTGTTGTTTCTACATGGAGAGAAGGCCATCCAACATTTTCACCTTTTCAAGAGAACCAATTGGTCTTGAAGAAAGTACAAAAGATAGATAACCGTGTAAATCACAAAATGTTGAAGCTCTATGAGGGCGCTTTTAAGATTACTAAAGTACAGTCTAACACCCTAACATATGAATTGAAAGCTCTCAATTCAAAAGAGGATGTCATCATCAGAGCACACTACAAACAATTGAAACCTTGAAAGCAGCTTCCTGCTTACTTGACCCCGTATGTACACTGGGATGAGGCTCTAGAGCCCAGCCTCACAAAAAGGAAATTCTATGGTAGGGCCGAAAGTTCAGAAGATAATGATGAACAAGTAGTATATGCCAGTAGTGCTTCTAGTCTTAGTGATACTGACAGCAGTGATGCTGGGAATATCTCTGGTGGTGATAGCCAAGGAATTGGTAGAGGTAAGAGTTGTCACTATGATAAAAACAGTAGTTATGGAGGGAGAGTAGCCAGAGTACCGGGAGTGACCAAGTCTAGGAGAAGACGACGGAGAATTAGCCGAGTTGGAGAGCCAGTGGTAAGTGGAGAAATGGTAGATTTAAGGCAGTTTAGATGTAGTGAAGCTAGTGCTCAAGATGTAAATATTGGTATGGTAAGTACTAGAGAAAGTTTTCAGCAGCCAAATGTACATCATGGTAATGTAAAGACTTCTACACCAGTTGTACAGGGGAGTAAACCCAGTATAGATTTAGAACAGGGTCATGTATTTAGTAGTAAGAATTTTGTAGATTTTTGGGACTGGAGGTCACCCGGCAACCCCAATGAAGTAGATGATTTGTCTTCCATAGGTAATTTTATGCTGTGGTCTGGGAGAGCTTGGAGTTGGCAGGCAAGCTTAGCCCAAGAGGTAATAGATCAAATTGAAGGTGAGCAGAGAAATGTGGAGGAAGAACAGGGTGTTGTTGTAAGTGAAAAGGTAAGTATTGGGACTGAGGAAAATGCACTAAGTCCAGAAAGTAGGCAATTTTCTGGGTTTGAGGAACCAAACTTTCTAGGATTTTAAGAGGGAAGTGCACCTTCACAGTTTGTACATAAATTAGAAACATTGAGGAGGTTGAAGGAACTTGCTTTACAGGGTGAAAACAGAGCAGACCAATGCAGACGATCCAATGGTGGGTTTCTTAGAGAAGTATGGCAGCAGCGATATTTAGGTTCACAGACTGGGGTAGATGTGAATATTAGGGACCCCGAAACGCGTAGTTTGGAGAGCACTCCTAGGAGTTATGGGGATGTGAACTACCAACGAGTCACCAGAGCAAGAGGGCCTGCCCTCAACTTGCCAAATGTACAGGCTAAGACTTTACAGTATAAGAATAAGAACTAGCGTAAGAAGAGTAAAACCTACCATTGTATTTTGCTTTAAGTTAAAAAAAAAATTGTAAAAAAAGGGTGTATATATGTGTGGGTTGGTTTATAAACGTGTAACGTGCCGTATGTTCTATGTAAATAGGATCCCTTAAATGTTCATGCCTGCGTGATACAATCATCATATTGTTTAAAAATATAGATTTTGTATCTACGAGTCAATATACTGCTGACAAGTTTCGACTTCCATTGCGACTTGTCACTTAATGTTAGAGTTTCGGTGCTGAGAGACATCCGGCAGGTGGGTGGTTTTCACCCAATTATGAAAATAAAAACTTTGGTGCGTCTGTGGTGTGCTTGAACGTGGTCTCCAGTCTTCAAGATAACCGCAGGAGGGCGGTCAGCGTTTCAAAATAGTTGCTGAGTACATCAAGGAGAAACTGTATTGTTCTTACAAAGAGTAATAGTCTATTGTTAAAAATAGATTACGAAAATATTCAACATGTGATGTGTAACTTTTACGTAATTGTGTATGTCATTAAGTTGTATTCACGGTTGTACTACAAAATCCATTTGTAAAAATCGTTTACATGCTAACTGAATGAAAATGCGTTAGGTTTTGTAAAGCTTGAACTCGACAGGAGGAGCCACATGCGATAACCGAACTCCATTGAGCTGAATGAACGGTGGATTATACTTATATTAATTTAAGTACAACTAAGGTTGTACTTGGTGGGGGGGTATGTAGTGGCAAGACCACTACTAAGTAATGTAAAGTTCATCTAAGTTATGTTTTGTTTCTGAGAAAAATGTTCAATAGATAGGCATGATCGAAAGTGTAATAATGTTAATGATTGTTCTAATTTTTACAGAAAGAAATTAAATTCATAGTAAGTCACTGAATAACGTAGGTAAAGGAATGCCAAATTCCTCTGAAAATAATAATTCAATATAGACAGACTCTAAACGGAGAGACCCTAGCACGGCTGCATCTTTCGAGTTCAAGCTCCAAAGGGTAAGAATGAATTCATGTAATTGCGACGATTCGTAATAATCGAGATAACATGTGATAATAGGTAATGTGTTTATATCTATTAGAGTTGGCGTTCAAGATGAATACTTTTGTAATTGTTTTGAGTCATGCGTTGAAAATTATAATAAATAATAGACTGCTACGAATATAGATAGAGGCTGTGAAATACGTAGATATTGACATATGGTTGATAAGATGTGCTTTGTACTTCTTTGTGAATTAAATGAAACTCTGCAATGTGATATGGTCAGTTGTGTGAATTATAGAAACAGTTCATGATAGATTAAATCGATTGATAGTTTGTGGCGTAGCACGATTGACCAGGTTTATATGTAAATCATTATCATTAAGAACAAAAGACGTCCATGTGTGGTGTAATTCTGATTATCTGAATAGGTTTAAGATGTAAAAACGATGTGCAGCAGACGTAATTATTAGACAGTGCAATTTATGACACCCTGATCTCCAGGGAAGGCCTCCCACTGCAGTGCGCCAATTGGTTCAGCTCTGTCGGCTGATCAGAGGGCCGCTACCTACGTGGCGTGCCGTCGGCTGGGTAGGAGCCATCATCACAGCTGATCGGCAGCTACTGAAGTCATCTCGTGCGTCACCTGGACGCAGGGGCATGGCCGGTTGAAAGCCTTGGGGGCGGTTGCCTATTGCCCTGATCAAGTCAAGAGGACTCAAATCAAAGAGCACCGCCGATCTACATCTGGCGTCCAGAGCCTGTGGGCAGTTCATAGACCTCAGAGGATCTCAGGGATAGAACTCGTGCCTGGAGTCCATCGCGAGGTCCTGGAATTGGTGTATTGTTGTACCTGTGTCCTAATGTTCAAAGAGTATTCATAGTTAAAAGGGGCCTAGCCACTGCTGTGATATTTATTCCTTCCGAGACAACTACCTCGTTCACAGCTAAGTCGTGTGCCTGTGGTGTTTGTAATCCTGTAACCATTAATTTCTCTATTGTTGCCTGGTCACGTGCTTTGCACATAGGTTCGATATTGTGTTAGGCTTGCGAGTAGAGTCAGGTAAATAATAAATAGGAAATGTAACAGCTATGTCTAATAGGGTTGTATTTTTTTTGACGGTGTGTCTACAAAATAAAGAAAAAAACAGAGTTAGTCATCGAATCTTTGATTTGTATTATTATCATTGTGTTTATAGTATATAAAGAAATAAGTGTTAGAGAAATCGGTCCACACAATGATATTGACCTGCGGCACGCGATGTAAATCCCCTGTAAGATCCGGCTATAATATATGTGGGGCGGTGTAGGACTGTATAGTACGGTAAGTGTTGTGAGCTTATAGTGCCTCCCACTACAGCAATCAAGAAGAGAGTAAGCAACCAATTGGAAACATTCAATAGAATAAGCAACAAATTACAGCACCTGAGGTTCTTGATTCCAGTCAAAGGGTTCGTCCTTCACTGCAATGGCCTCCAGCGCAGCATCAGGCGTTTCTTGTTTGATGTAAATTGCTTCTAGATGACTCCCAGAATTTGGGTCAACTGTAAACGACACAAGATCATAGAGATAAATCACACCCGAGTTGACAAATCTACTAACAATTCTTCCTGTGCTAAAATACAAAGAAAATTTTTCACATTTGACTGTGATAAAAAAATTCTTGTAGTTGATCATATGAAGAGCTAAAGCAATTTCGTTGGGTTAAGAAGTTGGAATGGAATCTAGTAACACTCCAGTGGAGGAGACAAACTTCATTATTCAGTACCAAGGACCAAATTTTCGAATTTTTTGTTTGCATTTTTGCATTCCTATTGCAACTAAGTTAAAGAAAATGCATACCAAAACATAGTATTAAATTTTAAACACAGTTGCTTCTCTAAAAATTTTTAATTTTTGCAATAGAAGTTCCTGCACTAATATATATTTTTTCTGCAAAACCCAACCCCCCCTGTAATTTTCAATTTAGAAGTGTGATTTTGGTCTCATTCAATGTGGAAACAATGTTCAAACAGGCAAACTAAGAATATTCTTGAATTTCGAATTATAAAAACATTTATTGATGAACGTCTCCAAAATTTTGGTCTTTCCCTCAAAAAAAATCCTCAATTTCTTACCAAAAATATTTAATTTGAAATTGAAATTAAATTCCACTTCACTACTTTGCTCCCACAGTACTGGTTCGGCAAGCCTTGTGGACGTGGCAAGTGCAGCCACATTCCTCAAAAACTTTACTGAAACCTGTTACCCAACTTCAAAATTTCTTTTGCTTTTTCTCAGGATGTAACTTATTGACATTCTAAACCCTACCCGTTCTACAGTTTTCAACATGCAAACGCGATTTTGGTCTCATTGAACGCGGAAGTACTGTGGGAACACAGCGAAGCAGAATTCAATTTCAAATTTGATTTTTTTGGTAAAAAAAAATTGAAATTCTGCAATTCGAGAAAATATCGATGTTTTTTTTGTAAAAAATCTGGCATTTTTCTGGCGAAAAGCCAAAATTTTGGAAAAATTCCTCAATAAATGTTTTTATAATTTACAATTCAAAATCATCTTTCGTGTGTCTGTTTGGATGTTTCCACGTCGAGTGAGACCAAAATCACGCTTCTACGTTTAAAATTGTAAAAGAGGTAAGGTTTGCAGGAAAACAAATGTTTGCACAATAACTTTTTCTCCTCAAGCGGAACAAATTTTATAGAAGTAAATGTGTTTAAAATTAAATTGTACATATTTGCATGCATTTGTGTTAACCTAGTTTGAATAGAAATGCAAAAAAAGACGAAAGTTTGATCTTTTGTACTTCGGTCCCCTTAAGGCCATCGAACGTTTTTTTCCTCTAAATTTTCAAAAAATATATAAAAATACTTCTGGAGCAAAATAGGCTCTGAGGTTTTAACAGCATGTTTGTAATAATCTAATAAACATTCGTAGCCCATAAAATAGCTAAATTTACCCACATCCCCCTTCCCCTTCCTCACTCAAAGAGAAGTTTCTAAAAAATCCTATTTCTCAGCCAATATTGTACATAGAGATGATTAGTTTTTTTATTCACAATGAACTGGTTGACTAAGTTAAGATCCAGTTTTTTGATATCGCTTCAAAAAAATATTTGGGAAGTTTTTGAATTTATCACTAAATATATCACATTTTAGTTATTACTTTGAATGGCAATAAAAAAATCTATTTAACTTATCAAAAAACAACTATGCAGGATTATAGTACTCACCTTGATCTTTACAATGCAAAAAAGATCTCCATAAGTAAAAAACTGTTGGAGATATACTTGGAAAAGTTGAGTGCTTTTTCCTAAAAATGATTTTTTTTGCTGTGCGGCTTTATTTCTCCTACAGTTTATCACTTATGAAGACCTTTTCAGCATCGTAAAGATCAAGGTGAGTACTATTATGTTGAGATGTAGCTTTACGGTAAGTTAATTAGAAAATTTTTTGTGACCATTTGAAGAAAAAAATTGGAAAAAAATGTTTTAAATTTTTTTTAAGCGATATCAAAAAACTGGATCTTAACTTTGTTGGTTGACCAGTTCATTGTGAATCGAACAAAATAAACTAATCATCTCTATGTACAACATTGGCTGAGAAATAGGATTTTTTAGAAATTTCTCTTTGAGGGGGGGGGGTATGAGTAAATTACTATGAGTAAATGAGGTATGAGTAAATTTTCTATGAGGTATGAGTAAATTTAAAATTTTATAGGCTATGAATGTTTATTAGATTGTTATAAACATGCTGTTAAAACCTCAGAGCCTATTTCGTCCTGGAAGTATTTTTATTTATTTTTTGAAAATTTTGAGGATGGCCTTGACTAAATTATCAACATCTCAAGAACTGCAAGGATTTAAATAAACAAATTATTTTAAGCACACCAGAAAATTTAACTGCCAATTAGTGGGAAACAAGGTCTTTAGAATAAATACCTCGTGTTCCCCAAACCAAGCTTGCAAATTCATAAAAAGTTTGCATGAAAATCTGTAATTTGCACATCACCATATGTGTGAATGACATCAAGAAACTTACCATGGATAAAAAGGATTCAACTCAGCAGCAGGAAATATTACACTGAGTTATAATTTACAACTCCTCATAACACTGAAGTCATTATTGCTAACAGAGCAATGGTGTACATTTTAGGTCATGATTTTAGGGCTCTTGAAATAACTCACAATGAATGAATAAATATTGCAATCATACATTTCCAGCAAATGCAACAAAAAACACATTCAAATGATATATAATATTACAGTTTTTGATAGTTTTCTGTATATTTACCATTAGACTCGTATAAAGGTTCAAAAGATCAAAAAAGTTACATTACTGTAATAATGCTAACTCTACGTGTACCTCTTATGAACATACATACATACATATACCGGGCTTATCCTCCCTATGGGAGGGTAGCCAACAGCAGGCCACAATCACCACACTTGGTCACTAGGAGGCGAGAGAGGCAGCACTGGCCGCACCTGAACTGCCAGGATCAGCAGCAGCCCAGCACAACCACCTTCCACAGTCAGGCCCGACAGCCACATCTGGTTTCCCCCGACCGCTTCATTGAGTGCAGCCCCTCCCCCCGCACATGGCAGGTCAACCCCATCACACGCGGGCAGCTTCCAGTAACGCGTCAAAATAAAATTACCTCCTTATACACTGCCCCCACTCACTTCTGTCCGCAGCCATCCCTCTCGCCACGTCCACAGTCAGATTCCTCTCATACAAAGCACGTCGCACCCCATCCATCCAACTCATCCGTGGTCTACCTCGCGCTCGAAGACCACTCACTTCCGACATATATATCTTTTTCACCAGCCGCTCAACATTCATTCTTTCAACATGCCCAAACCATCCAAGCACTCTTTCATCCACTCGCCTGCTCAACTTTTTGATAACATCCGTCTGCCCCCTAACCAACTCATTCCTGATCCTATCTCTTCTAGTTAGTCCATACATGCTCCTCAAACACTTCATCTCAAACACATCCAACTTCCTCCTCTCAGCTGCTCTCAACCCCCAGGACTCTGCTCCATACAACAAAACTGGCACAATCAAACTTTCATACAGTCCCCTCTTAGCATTCATACTCAAACTCCTGCATTCAAAAACTTTCCTCATTGCACCCAATGTCTTACAACCTTCACTCACTGGATGCTTCACTTCTACTTCCATACTATCCTTAACAGTCACATCCGACCCGAGGTACCTAAAATGCTCTACCTCCTCTAAAACTTCCCCATTCAACCTCACATCCAAAGTTCCAAACACTCCACCTCTTGAACATCTCATCACCTTACTTTTATTCACATTTACCCTCAATTTCCGCCTTTCGCACACTCTACCAAACTCTGTAACCAGTCTCCTCAGTTTTTCCTCTGAATCAGCCACAAGCGCTGTATCATCTGCAAACAACAGCTGACACACTTCCCAATACATACCATTTCGTCCCACCAACTGCACACCTTTTCCCAACACTCTGGCATTCACTTCTCTCACCACACCATCCATAAACAAATTAAACAACCACGGCGACATCACACATCCTTGTCTCACACCTGTCACAACTGGGAACCATTCACTCACCTCATTCCCTACTCTCACACATGCTCTGCTATCAATGTAGAAACTCTTGATTGCATTCAACAGTCTCCCACCCACTCCATACAAACTTACCACTTGCCATAGAGCCTCGCGATCCACTCTGTCATACGCCTTCTCTAGATCCATAAATGCCCAATATACATCCTTTCCCTTTAATAAGTATTTTCCATTCACCTGCCTCACAGCAAACATTTGATCCACACAACCTCTACCACACCTAAAACCACACTGTTCTTCAGCAAGCACACGATCCGTCAACACTCTCACTCTTCCAATTAACACTATTCCATACAGCTTCCCAACGACACTCAGTAGACTTATACCCCTAGAATTACTGCACTCATACCTGTCACCTTTCCCCTTGTACAACGGAACTACGCACGCGCTACTCCAATCAACCGGCACTTTACTAGCCTCGAAACACACATTTAATAAACGCACCAACCATTCTATAACCACATTTCCTCCTTTCTTTAGACATTCAACCGTGCAGCCATCCAAACCTGGAGCTTTCCCATTTTTCATTTCATCCAACGCACATCTCACCTCTGCACTTCTTATTCGACTTCTATTCACTTCACCAAACACAGGCATTCTAACATCACTTCCAACAGCTACTACTCTCGCACTCCTATCATCCCTCACGTTCAGCAGTTCCTCAAAATACTCCGCCCATCTCTTTCTCACATCACAACTCTCCACTAGCAGCCTACCATTTGTATCCCTCACTCTTGCCTCATTCTCCACCTGACCCTTCCTAATTCTCTTCACTTCCTTCCAGAAAACCTTCCTTCTCTCCATGAAATCCCCTCCCAACTTCCTCCCCCATTCCTCATCCGCCGCCCTCTTTGCTCTCCTTACCATTCTTTGTACCTCTTTCTTCCTCTCCTTATACTCTTCAAAATTTTGCTGGTTGCCTCGTTGCAACCACCTTTCGAACGCCCCCCGCTTTCTTTTCACAGCCGCTCCTACTTCTCTGTTCCACCATTCACTCCCCTTTCTAATCCCCCTCCAACCTTCCTTACCCCACACACTTCCCTTGCACATTTTTCCACCGCATCTTTAAACAACTTCCATTCCCCTTCCACTCCACCCACCTCACTTTCCTTCACCCTCCCATACTCCACTTTCATCTTCTCCTGATACTCACACTCACGCTCAGAATCATGTAACTTGCTTACATTTAACACCTCCCTTCCACTCCTCCTTTTTACACCTCCCCACATTCCACTAACTCTAGTACACTAACTTATGAACATAATGGTGTTACAACCATAATTTTTTATAAAATGCAACATAACACTCATAGCACAGATCAATAAAAAATGGAAGGTTATCAGTAAGATAAGGCTAACTCTGCTATAATTCTTATAAAAATCTATTAAGTGAAGGCCAATGTTTCTGACCTTAAGTAGTACCATGGTAAAGACTAATAATACATTTCACTAATCAACAACAAACAGATGCACACATGCAGTACTACACTTTCAATAATTCACACATTATCTCCAGACATGGTTGTTTTCACCAAAATTTATACAAAATGACAGCATGAACCACAGAACAATAATAAAGTTGCAGATTGGATTAGATTATTAGTTAGTTTACGCCTCCCTATCCGCAACAAAGGCTATCCAAAGAGAGGAAGGAAGAAGGCACCATTTAGTATGGAGTTAAGGATATGTGGAATCTATGTAGAAAGGGCACAGAAACAGAAAACCAAGAAAAATCATGAAACAAGAAAAAGTTGAAAAAGAAAGTAATAGGTGCTGAAAAAAAGGACAGCAGTGAACCGAAAAAAGATGGTCCGTAACAAAACAAAACCTATTCTATTTTAACAAAAAGAAAGCCTACCTAACCTTTAGCTCAGGCCCTTACACAGTCCCCCTGGGAGCGCTAATTCCCATAGATACAATACTTGTATCCCCCTGAGGGGATAAAGTTGCAGATGATGTTCAGATCACACACAGACTATTTGCATTTATATCTTCTAATGTTAACATATCTCCACTTATACTGTGAGACATACAAGTTTGCCATGCTGATATAATACACATAGCTAAAGTAAAAATTGCATTTTATCCAAACTTTACTTTATCTTCTGTGAAATTTACGAAATTCAACTCAAATCAAAATCGACATTGACAGAGCCTATCTCAAATTCATGATTGAAGAGATATATTATTTAAAAAATTAGCCAGTTCTTCTTCATCATTCTTGGTCAATAATATGCCATAGTTTTCTTTTTGTTTTCGGCTAACATTTTAAAAGATCAGATTGCAGGTCTTACCTTTGAACCAATAACATTTAACCCTTCAACATCAGCACTTTTGTACTCATACTGCCAGTATCAAAACCACCGTCATTAGACTGGCGCTGCCATCAGGTTGTCTCCAATACCAAAATGAGAAAGAGACTGCCACTCAGCAATGAAGTCCAAAGAATACACATGGGAACAAATTTAGCTATAAATACAGGATATAACGGCTACTTTCAAAAGAGGACTGTATAGTCCTCTGGGTTGTTAAAGAGTTAAAGCAATTTTTAAAAACATTTTAGTTCATTTTATGACTAGATAGGCAGGGTTTTCTATTGTATTAAACTATCTACTAACTAATCTCTCAAATCTAAACCAGAATCAAGTCTCACCTTGCACCACATCCTCTTCTGGAACTTCCTGCTTGATAAGGTCATGCCTCCAACACAGCCTCTCCACTTCAGCATCAGTCAACTTCTGCACCATAACCACTGCATGCTCCATGCTGGATGTTGAGGTACCTGAACAATGGAGAATATGATGTGTGTTTGTCTTCATATATGTGACAACTTAAGCCAAAAACTTGCAACCTTTACATGATAAAATATTTTCAAAAAAAATAACATGGCAATGGGATGCATGTTTGCTTTCATATTCAATTTCACTGAAATTACGAATGGCAAACATCAAGCATCAAAATATCCTAAAAATAATAATATTCTTCCATCAATCATTACTGTACATTAAATGGCTCATAGGATTTAAAATTTTTATAGATTGCATCAAGTTTCTCTAATTTGTGGCCATATATTATAGGTAAAATACTTTAAACCTTTCTTGTTACAATATACACAAAGGTACAATTCTATTTACATAGAAAGCACAAATGTTTTAAAATCAGTTTTTTAAACCAAGACCAGTTTAGTGGTCGTAGCTTGTAAAATACAAGGCTTGGGATAAGGTTTCTAACAATGAATTACTAATTAGTGCTTAACAGAAGTTACATTAGAAGCTGTAGAAATTATTGTTTTCAATCCGAGGATACCATTGGTGGGCTAACACAACGCAGAAGTTGTCACTTAGAGTTGGTTCCTCAATGTTCAGTGTTTATTGCCTATTAGAGTCACAAAAGGTTTGCAATGTCCCATCATAACTTCATAAGTACCTAAGTGATACAAAAATTATTCAATTATGGTACAGGAGACCAAGTCATGATTAGGACTGGGCCTGAGAACTGGAGCAGCCCAGTTAAACATTGTAACTAGGTTGGAAGGAAAGAATACAAATAGCAATACACTTACTGTAATCTATATATCTTTGACACACCCAATCAAAAAAGAAATGAATTATCAATATAAATTAAAAATGAAGCTCTAAAAATAGCTATAGGTATGTGTTCATAAATATTATTAATCGAAAAAGATCATTTCTGAAATTAAGAAGAATTTCAACAGGTGGCACACATTTTGGGTTACTATGAACATGTCATACATGTAAGATGATGCAAATAACTTATTTCAAAAACTTGAAGACATCCTACAATCTTACATAATTGTTTAATGAAAAAACATGAGCAAAACTTCCACAGATTCTTGAATGTTTCAGAGATTGCTACTATAAACTAAACATTCTCTGCAATTTCCATAATTCTTTTTTATGAAATGGTGTTAAAAACTCCAGTTTATGATATTCTAAAACCTACTTTTGGTCCTGACACATAGCTGTGAAAGATGAGAGCAAAATAAGGAAAATTGATCAGAAGAAATATCAATCATGCAAACACAAGAACAAAGAGCATATGCAGAAAATATACCCAACATTGCAGAAAAAGTTACAGAAGCTGAATAGTAGCTTTATTTAAAGTTTAAGGCAGTATTTCCATTGCAAAAATGTTTTCACACAGCTACACTAAAGATCATTTAAGATAGACTGAAGAAACTGTAAAGTCAAAGCACAGAGTGTGTTGCCACACAGCTGCTCTTTGCATTGAAGCTTAGAATCTCACATTTTCTTTTGCAACCATTAATTCCTATAGATAGAATAGTCATATCACTCTGATGGAAATGTCACTAAGAATATGTAGGGATATCTTGTGGGAAATGTTCAAGAAAACAGCACATAATTTGATTCAGTTTATGATCTAAAAACTCAGTCTAATGTGCATGGATCCAAATTCCTAAAATCCCATTTGCAAGCATTATTTTCTTTGAGCCTGTGAAGTATTCATTTGAAAAGGTAGAGCTACTGCTTAAACCAGTAAAAGAATGTTACTTTTCATTTTTTCATTTTTTATATATTCCAAAAAATTTAAAAACTTTTCATCAGTTGATAAAAACATAGGTAATAGATTCAGTTATTTTTCATAATCGCCTAAAAAACTTCCCCTTGATTTTCATATCCCAAGAAATTTTCTAATTTAACTGCTTGTGGAAATACAGCCATTTTTTATTTATTTCTAAACACTTGTCAAGCACCGTATTTATACCTCTTGAAGAGCAGTTCCCACACCTAACACTTCACCACTACACAATACAGCCTCAATGAGCATTCCTCAAATCCATTGATCAACAGTATATTCACAACACAAATTAAACCACTGCATCAAGCAATCAAGGTCACACAGCCTTTCTTCAAACAATTGACTGGATTTCAATTTCATCAAAGTGCTTTACTCAACAGCATTATTCTTAGTGTGAGCTCTGCTTCTATTCTTGCATACAACTGACCAATACATCCTCCTACTTTTGGCCTCTTCCTTCCTCCTCTAATTTCTTACATCCCTGCTTTCTTTTCATCCTCCACCTCTAACAATGGCTTTAAATATTCGGTAAATCTGAAGGATATGTCAGTTATCTATTCTCGACTTTTTTTGTGAATGAACCTAATTAATTGAATCAAAATAAACAAGTTTTCTTCTACGCACTTTCCGTCTCAAATGAGTATTTTACGATTTATAGCGGTAAGTTTAGTTTCGTCTTTTATGACGAATGCGCTCGAATAAACAGCTACTCATCGATTTTCGAATTTTTGTTGCTTGAATCAGGGTAATAACATCGAAATAAACAACTTTTCCTCTATACACCTTTATCGTTAAATGAGTATTTAACGAGGTATAGCGGTAGGTTTGGTATCATCTTTGATGACGACCGCGCTGGAAGCGAGTGCACATTGCAGCGTTGCTGTCCGACGTGCTCCTTGAATTACTTGCCGCTTCAAACACTGGAGTTGCGGTAAGTCATTTACTGCTATAACTAATAAAATACTCATTTGAGACGGAAAGTGCATAGAAGAAAACTTGTTTATTTTGATCTAATTAACTATGCTAAGGCATCGAAATTTACAAAATCGATAACTGACATATCCTTCAGATTTACCAAATATTCTGCATAAAAAAAAATCATTATAACCACCCTTTCACTTGTCTACTGCTGCATTTCAAACACAATGTACGCCAAAACAATCTACCTTCCATGCACTGATTGATCAAATTTGTATTTTGCCTGATGTGTGCAGCCATACAGGCAAAACAAAAATATAATTGCAAGTGATTTTGATAGTTTTTAAAATATTTGTGGGACCTATCAGAGGAATTCAAAGTACTTTCTTCTGTTCATTATTTGTTCAATGAGAAAAAACAACCAGAATAAAGCTATACTAAAACCAATTGACTACACACTAAGCAAATGAGAAACAATACCTCTTGTATAAGAAAGACATAAACCAATGCACAGTAATATGCAGCACAAACAAATTTATATGGTAAATTTTGTGAGGAAGCCATAAATTATTCCTGAAAAGATGATGATCAATGGAATAAAAGATTTTGTAAATACAACAGAACTCAAACTTGTAAAAAACTAAGAGATAGGATAAACTAATGAAATAATGAAATCCAACTCATAAGATAGGAAATGAATCTAAATGAGCAGATCATAACAAAATAACAATAAATTTAAACACCAACCAAATATGATGGAATCGAATACAACCAACACAAATGGATGAACATAAAATTCAAAGTGCAGCTAATTAACAAGAAAAACACCCAACTCACTTCACAAGATTGCAGAATAGAATAAAGTTGGACACTTAGGCTCAAGTGAATTCAAGTACAATTATGTGGCACACAAAAACTGCAGCAGGTACATAAAGTTCAGGCCGACACAAAAAAATACGGTCAAGGGGACGGTTTGGGGTGAAAAAAAGTCTGTAAGTTCTCGGTGGATTTTTCCAAGATATCTACTGTAGGTGACAATTGTTATCAATATTTTTTTTCTTGTGCCTATTTTTCATAACCATGCATGATTAAGATTATTTTTGAAAAAAACATGAAAAAACATGTGTTGCAGAAAATCCTGCTCCTACAATTTTGAACTCACAGAACGGAGAAAATATTTGGTCAATGTATAGTTTCCCTTCGGCAGCGAAATTAAAGATGTCGTTGCTGATAATCACTAAATGAGCACATTTAAAAACCTTTTACAAGAATGGCATTATGCTCTCTGATGCGTTATTTTCGAATTATTGAACTTTGAAGTTGGCCTTCCCGCGTCAAAGGAAGCGAGCGTAATTTAATTAAAAACGGAAGCTAACCCTCTATTACAAACGTAAAGAGGTTGGGTCGTGAGGGGGAGGCACAGTTCTTCTAGTGAAAATTATAAATAAAGCTTCTAACCTACCCATTAGGGTGACGACCGCAATCTTGTTGACATCGGGTCTAACATGGCGACCACCATGGGCGCCGCCATATTGGACCCGATGTCAACAAGATTGCGGTCGTCACCCTAATGGGTGGGTTAGAAGCTTTATTTATAATTTTCACTAGAAGAACTGTGCCTCCCCCTCACGACCCAACCTCTTTACGTTTGTAATAGCTTCCGTTATTAATTAAATTCCGTTTCACGCGCTCGCTTCCTTTGGCGCAAAGGCCAACTTCAAAGTTCAATTATTCAAAAATAACGCATCAGAGAGCATAATGCCATTCTTGTAAAAGGTTTTTAAATGTGCTCATTTAGTGATTATCAGCAACGACATCTTTAATTTCGCTGCCGAAAGGAAACTATACATTGACCAAATATTTTCTGGATAGCAAATTGTCTTGTCCAGAGATCGAGAGCAAAAGATTTTGATTATTTGATTTTTTGAATTTTGAGAACTTTTTTCCCAAAAAATGATCTCTCTTTCACTTTTTTGAATAATTTGCTTCTAATTTTCAAGGTGAATTGAAATTAAAAAAAACTTTTGCACCGGATCTATTTTCCTTTTCAATCGCTATTGATTGGTATGCTCGCCATCTCTGTACCTTCAAAACTGTGGGAGGAGTAGGTTTTCAAAAATCATAAAGTGAGTTTTCAGATAAGCCATTTTTCCGAAAAATATTTTCGTTCTTCACTAATTTTTTAATTGAGTCTTACCAGCAATTCTGTACTTTGTATGTACCTTCAAAACAGTGGGAAAGGATTCATATCAAAAGTCAATAAAAACAAGTTTCAGAACAGGGTTTTTTTTAACATTTATTTTCAATGCTGACTAATTTTTTTTTAATTAGGCCTACCTGTAGGCTATTGCTTTGTAGCTCTTTTTAAGCCCTTTTGATCGATATAATTGCCATTCCTGTAGTTTTAAAACTACGGGAGGCGTTTATGTTTACATAGCCAGCTAATTAGCTGATGACTCAGCAGCCGGACTCAAAATAAACACTCAATTACACCATCATAATTTATCACTGAGCAATAGAATGTTTCATTTGAGCACAAAAGCATTTCAAGTAAGGCCATAAATGAACTCTCATGCTATTCCCATAGAGAAACACTCTATAATTGCCGTAGCAATTATGAAAGAAAATGAAAAACAGTTTATTTCCAATAAATTTTGAAATAGGAAATTTTTTTCCATTTATTCGATCCGCGTTTTCGTTCTTTGACTTCATTATATGAACGGTTTTGAATAGTGTATATAATATAGAAAACTGAAACAAAAGATGAACAGATTTAAATTACAAAGCAAAAACATATCAAAATATAAATTGCATGGCACGAACAAGGTTTCAATATGCAGAACATGGTAGAACATTTAAGCAATCTCCACACCGTCCGGAAACAGAATGAAATAAGCCAGACGCTGAGTCCAACTGAAGTCATGTTCGTCAGTACAAATTACGGAGAGAAAAAGAAACAAAAGCGGACGGCACTTACACACTCATTACTGGCTCGTAATGGGGGGGGGGGGAGAGGGAGGTCACTCAGGAGGTCACTCATCCATTGGCGCACCCCAAGGTCACACTAGTGCACGTCTTTTACCCCCACCAGAAGACTAACCAATTGACGTACTTGAAAGCCAATTATATCGCCGGATGCGCAAGAAAAATCTCTATAAGATGAGTTTATAAACCGAAAAATTGCCAGTATCCGGAAATATACCCGAACCGTGCTCTTAATGTTAAGGAGATGCTACTAATCAGTTTTTCAATTTTTTTGCCTGTATCATGGTAAATACATCGAAATAAACAACTTTTTATTTATGCACTTTTTGGGGCAATTGAGTATTTAATAAGATATAGCAATAAATTACTAACCAAAACTCTAGGTTTTGAAGCGCTAAGTAATTTGCGTCATATGGCAACACTGAAATTGACTCTCTCTTCCGACGCGCTCGAATGGTTGCGAGCATTCCCGCCATCTACGACGAAAATGAAGATACCGCTATAATGTTATTTTTCGGTAATTATTTCAGTTGTATTATTAAAGATCCTAGAAGTGGTTTCAGGCTCCGCAGGCTCTACGGAGCTGGAAAATAATAAATTAGCAAGTACTCAAACATACTCTACCCAAACTAAACCTACCGCTATAACTTTTTAAATACTCATTTTCCCAAAAAAGTCAATAATATAGAAGTTGCTTATTTTGGTGTAATAACCATGATACAGGCAACAAAATTTGGAAAATTGATTAGTTGCATCTCCTTGATATTAACCAAAAATACACAAAACATGCATGGCGAAAAATATTTTCACAGAATACATGGAGCCACAACCACAGGTGCATGAAGAAGAACCGTACATGGTACAAAACTTACCAGTAACAATGGCAGATCATCAGGGGCACTGAAGGAATTTATCAAAGTTTCTGTTTCCTATTCCCCGCACTTATTTCCAAGTTTTTCACTGCATCAATAACAGGCGGGCTTCATTCGTAAGTCAACCCTACAAAAGAAAGCAAACCAGAATTACTTTCAACACATCTGACATACCACATGACCTTGCCATACATAGCAAAAGTAGATGTTCTACCGTTTCTTTTACTCATCTGCCAGAGTGCATGCATAAATCATTATTCCCTTCATTCCCCCGTCGAAGGATAGGATAGACCTTCAATCCTTTCCAAAAAAACTATGGCTGGTCCTGCTACCCACACGTGTTGCTACAAATGCTAGCAGTGCTATACACCATTTGTGATTAAAGCTGGGGAGTTCATGAATTTTTGTTCTATTTTTCAGCTTTTTACAAATATATACACACACACAAAAGTTTTTTAATCCAAAATTTTCTCGTTCTTATTTTGCTACTGGTATTTGGAGTAACACAATCCAATTCACATCATTTTTGGGAGAGGCACATTTAAAATTTTCAAAATCCTGAGCTTTGAATCATAGCTGCACTTTTCTTCCACCCAGGACTTACAGTGACCAGTAGATCCTGTCTATTTTGTTGCTCCTTTGGAGCTTGTTTGTAAGTGTCCCTAACATCAATAGGAGTTCTTGGTGAATAATGCAAGATTTTTAGATTGTTAGTTTTAGCCTCCCTACCCAGCAACAAATGGAATTCAAAGAGAGGAAGGAGGAAGGCATCATTTAGTATGGAGTTAAGAAAACGCAGAATCTACGCAGAAAGGCATAGAAACAATAAGTTGTGAAAGAAGAACATGAAACAAGACCAAAGTTGAAGAAGAAAGTAGTAGGTGCTGAAGAACAGGACAGCAGTGAACCGAAAAAAGTAGTCTTTAACTAAACAAAAATATTTTATTTCAACAAAAAAAAGGGTCAAGGTGAAGTTTAATGCAATCACGGAAAATAATAACGCCGATCCCAGGAATCACTAAAGGAACACATTTCAGAACGTTTTACATGAATGACATTCTGCTCGCTGATGCGGTATTTTCGAATAATTGAACTTTGAAATTGGCCTTGGCGCCAAAGGAAGCGAGCGCGTGAAACGGAATTTAATTAATAACGGAAGCTATTACAAACGTAAAGAGGTTGGGTCGTGAGGGGGAGGCACCGTTTTTCTAGTGAAAATTATAAATAAAGCTTCTAACCCACCCATTCGGGTGACGACCGCAATCTTGTTGACATCGGGTCCAAAATTCGGGTTCATGGTGGTCGCCATGTTAGACCCGATGTAAACAAGATTGCGGTCGTCACCCTAATGGGTGGGTTAGAAGCTTTATTTATAATTTTCACTAGAAGAACTGGGCCTCCCCCTCACGACCCAACCTCTTTACGTTTGTGAAAGGGGGTTAGCTTCCGTTTTTAATTAAATTACGCTCGCTTCCTTTGGCGCGGGAAGGCCAACTTCAAAGTTCAATAATTCGAAAATAAAGCATCAGCGAGCAGAATGTCGTTCGTGTAAAACGTTCTTAAATACGTTCCTTTAGTGATTGTTTGGAATATAATTATTAATTTCTGTGATTGCATTAAACTTCACATTGACCAGAAAAAGGCCAATCTCTCAGCTTGGGCCTTCGCGCAAGATTTTTAACTTACTGAAAAGTATACATACACAATCGGAATATTTTGATTAAGGTCAGAATCTGCTCTGGCTTTTAAATACCAATCTGTGCAAAAATTTGATGCCATAATATGGAATGGTAATAGGTAAAGCTTATGGGAAAAATTTAGATGCTATTTTTTCTAGTAATTAAAAAATAGCTTGTCAAGACTATTATCTTGGATTCTGAAATGGCATATTGTTTGTTTGGATATTTTTGAACAGTTTGTTCATGAAAACATAATGAATCACATCCCCACAGTGGAAAAATTATGAAAAAATATTTAGTTATTGTTAAATGCCTTCCAGTATGATTTTCGAGTTTTTGGGGCTTAAACATAGTGAATTAGATCGAAAGAAACAAGTTTTCTTCTATGAACTTTCCGTCAGAAATGAGTATTTTACGAGTTATAGCGGTAAATGACTTACCGCAACCTTAGTGTTTGAAGCGGAAAGAAATTCTTCGAGCGTGTCGTATGACAACATTACAATGGACTCTCCCTTCCGACACGCTCGGATGATCGACCGCATTCCCGCCATCACAGACGAAAATCAACATACCGCTTCAGCTTTTTATTTTAGGATGATAATTTTTATTGTGTTATCGACTAAAACATCCTAGAAGTGGATTCAGGCTCCACAGGCTCCACGGGGTGAGCTAATAATGAACTACAATGTATTCAAACGTACTGTAACAGCTTAATTGCGCAAAAAAATTAGGCCTACCGCTCTAACTCGTATATTACTCATTCGCAGCAAAAAGTGTATGAAGGAAAAGTAGTTTATTTCAATGATATTACGATGATTCAAGCCACAAAAATTCAAAAATTGAGTAGTAGCTGTTTATTCGATCGTATTCGTCATAAGCGAAAATTTACACACCGCTCTAACTCGTAAAATACTCATTTTCAACAAAAACTGCATCGAATAAAACGGTCAATGTGAAGTTTAATGCAATCACAGAAAATAATAATTGCGATCCCAGGAACCACTAAAGGAACCCATTTAAGAACGTTTTACATGATTGACATTCTGCTCGCTGATGCGTTATTTTCGAATAATTGAAATTTGAAGTTGGCCTTTGCGCCAAAGGAAGCGAGCGCGTGAAACGGAATTTAATTATTAACGGAAGCTATTACAAACGTAAAAAGGTTGGGTCGTGAGGGGGAGGCACAGTTCTTCTAGTGAAAATTATAAATAAAGCTTCTAACCCACCCATTAGGGTGACGACCGCAATCTTGTTGACATCGGCTCTAAGATGGCGGCGCCCATGGTGGTCGCCATCTTAGAGCCGATGTAAACAAGATTGCGGTCGTCACGTTAATGGGTGGGTTAGAAGCTTTATTTATAATTTTCGCTAGAAGAACTGTGCCTACCCCTAACGACCCAACCTTTTCACGTTTGTAATAGGGGGTTAGCTTCCGTTTTTAATTAAATTACGCTCGCTTCCTTTGGCGCGGGAAGGCCAACTTCAAAGTTCAATAATTCGAAAATAAAGCATCAGCGAGCAGAATGTCGTTCGTGTAAAACGTTCTTAAATGGGTTCCTTTAGTGATTGTTTGGAATATAATTATTAATTTCCGTGATTGCATTAAACTTCACATTGACCAATAAAACTTGTTTATTTTGATCTAATTACCTATATTTAGGCAATGAAAAATGGAAAATCGATTACTGACCAATGCTGCACATTTACTGTTGGCTTACCTTAAATTTTTGCCCGGTGCCGACACCGACAGCAAAACCGCCAAGCAGCTGCCGCAGCTGGGTGGCCTTCCTCGTTGGCCCAGAGGAACGAAAGCAAGGCACCTGCCTTGCTTATCACAGGTAACGAAAACACGCCGACGACTATGCGAACCGAAGAGCGAAAAACACACGCGCGTCTACTCTCCGTCACTCACAGAAGAACACTGCCGACCGGCCCGCTGCGACGCGCGGCGGTTGCGTCATGGTACGACAACTGTCGCAACGTACGACAGTCCCACATCTCCCCCAGTTTCTCAGGAAACTAGTGTGGCGGGGTGCCTAGCACTCGTACTCGCTTAGGTACGAGGGACGCCGTCGCTCACGGCGTGACCGCCTCAATTGCGCCGGCTCCCCCTGGGGCTGCTCCGCCTCTTCGTAGATAGCGGCAGGCTCCTCGCCCTCTTCGTCAGGGGAGTCTTCACTCGACGCGCTATCTGCCGCCGGCACCACTGGCGTCGCGTTTAGTGCGTCAACAACCACTCTCTCGGGCAACGCAAGAGGAGCTGCACCGCCGCCGCCCCCTCCACCGAAGCTAACTGCTTCGGGCTCCGCAGCGCCATCAACGCCCCTATGATTCTCGGGAACACGGCCCCGGTCACCACCAATTCGCCGTCTCCTGACGTCGCGCACATGCCTAGGCATGCCGTCTACACAGACTACGTGCTTTGACACGACGCTGGTGATCTCACCTGACGTCCACTGCTTCGTGCATGAAGGCAGTGGGGGTTTCACCCACACCTCATCACCGACAGCAAAGCTGTTGTTCGCGCAGCCATCAATCACCCGCAGATTGACGTCGAACGGCACTCGCCAGCGATACCGAAAAATACCGCTCGAAGGGACTGAGCCCGCCTCAGTGTCCTTCCGGGGCGTCACATTATACCAAAATGTAGCCTCCTCAGGAGTGATACCTCCCCTGGCGGCGATCCTCTTGATCGTCCGATGATTTCTCTCCACGATCCCGTTGCCGCTCGGGGCGTAGGCGGCACGGAATCGCAGCGAAATCCCCCACGCATCAGCGAACTGTTCCACAGTCGCTGATCGAAACGCCGTAGAATTGTCCAGCAGCAACTCGTCACACGGCCCTCGCTCAATTACGACCTCACGCAAGTGAGCGACAATGCTCGCTGCTGACTCATTCAGCAGCCGCCGCCAGATGGCGAACCGCGAGGGACCACAGTCAACCAATGACAGGTAGAGCTTATTGCCATAATGGGTTACGTCAATCGCAACCCGGCGCCAACTCTCCTCCACAGACAGATCCCCTCGCTCCACGAGATTTTCCCCCCGCAGCGCAGGATCGATCCGCTGGCAGGCCTCGCATCCAGCCAGCTCACGCTTCACCTGTTCGCGCGACAGATCACTACGGATCTGACGCGCCAAGTAGAGCGTTCGATCGATGCCCAAATGATGCGGCAGATGAGCCGCCCAAATGGCATCCTCGAGACTCTCTCCAGTGGCAAGCACGGCAGACACCTCTGCGACGGCTTCACCACCATTGCGGTAACTAAGCCACCTCTTAGGTACCCTGGTCAGCTGGTCGGCCTTGTTCTCGATCGTCGAGACGAAGCGAACAGACACGACCAGACCATGCTCAGCGATCGTCTCACGGATCACCCCAAGACGTCGCTTCACGAGCATCTCCGCCGCACCCTTCGTGCGAACACGATTGCGACCATCGACAGTGTTGTCCATCCATGTGACGACTGTCCGGGAATCGCTGGCGACCGTGAAGGTCTCAAAACCCCACGCAATCGCCAAATTGATACCCCGCGCCACCGCTTCCAACTCGGCCACGTTGATATGAAGGTGGTCCGACTTTTTTCGGAGCCAAGACGCGTCCTCCACAATGCGGCCATCGACCTCAAGGGCCACACCAACTCCGAGGAAGCTGGCGTCAGCCCACACGGTAACCGTACCATGCGAGTCGACACCCCACACGCCCCCAACAGGGTCGTCCCGACGAGCCCGCACCAACAGCTCCGCAGCCAACAAGCTGACAGAACTGTCAACCGGGTCGTTCCAAGAGCCGCTGCACCCCAGCCGTTTCAAAAAACTGCAACAAGGACGCAGCCACCCCGCCACGGGGTAATGGCCGACTAACCGCCCGCACAAAGAAAACAGCCCTCTCTTCGTTAAGCCGGCATTCACCGAGCCAAACTCGGAGAGAGCAGTCCCCCGCGACATCCGAAGATGTCCGTTGGCATCTTTCCGCAAAGAAATGCCCAACAGCCGGCCTCCATCCAGGCACTCAGGCTCCTTCGACACAAGTCCGTACCGTGCCAGATGCTCCCGGAGCTCCTGCGCGCTGAGAATGGACTCACAAACCACTACATCATCGATATAGTGGTCCGTCCCTCGACGAACGCGATCGTTCAACGACAGAACCTTGCCGAGAATCACCGTCATGATTCGAGGCGCACACGAGAGGCCGAAGCCTAATCGCGTCAAAGCGTAAGGCACACCCGTAAACTTCAGGATCTGGTACCGCCACAGATCCTCGGAAACGTGGATCTGCAGGTACGCGGACTTGAGGTCGACGACCTTGAGCTCGCCCCGCAGCTGCCGCCACTTCCGAATCTTGTCGCCACACACAGCGACCATGTCATCACCAGTATGACATTCGACAAAGCCGTTCAATTCACGATAATCCATGACCGGACGGACCTTGTCCTTCGTTGGTTGCACGACGGCCAGCAACGGAATGACGCCCGGGATGGGGCCATGCCATCGCCGCAACCAACCCTTTGAGATCCAACCCTGAATCTCCGCATCATAGCGCTCACGCACGTGAGGCGCCCGAGTACATCCGTACTCCGCGACCCGAGTCTGCAACCCCTCGGGCGGCTTCTCAGACCACCGCCAACTGACGGTCCACCGACCGTCAGCGAACCTAGCAACAAAGTCAGGGTCGACGATCTCGATCGGTGCGGGCGCACCTCTCGCCTCCACCGACCCCGCCCCTGTCACCAGGCCGGCTCCCACCTTGGCACGGGCGAGTCCATTGCTGGACCCCCTACAGCATCCAGCCGAGCGGGATCTCCCCCAGTCAACTGCATACTTCGAGTCAGGACCTCTCCTAACGGTGACGCCCCCCATGTGATCAATAACATCACTCCCGAGGAGACAGTCCACGCCAAGATTCCCCAACTCCGGCATGACGAGCGCAGTGACACCAAAGCAATGCCCCTGCAATCCGACTACCACACGACAGTGCTTCCCCACATGGGAAGTTCTGCCGTCCGCCGTTAGCAACGGCCGCCCCGGCCGGGGGCATTGGCCCACCACCACCCGCGGACAAACCACCGTCCGCTCGCTCCCGGAGTCTACCAGACACCAAGAACAATGCCCATTCAAGATGGCACGAACGACTGGCAACCGACGCCCCGTCGTAACGCCAGTCGCTCCGAGCGATTCTAGATCGCCCCGACCTAGCGACACACCCGTGCCGCTCAAGGTCCCTCTCTCCGAGGGGGCGCCGTCACCTCCCTCGGGGGGAGGAGACCTCCGGTAAACTTGGCTTACACGGATTCCATTGAGGAGGACGCGTCGCCCCGACTGGCGTCCTCCGCAGAGAAACCCGACCCACCAACCGCAGGCCTACCCACCGCCGGACAGTCGCAAGCGAAATGCCCGACCTCCCCACATGCGAAGCATGCAAACTTCCTTTTGGCGGGAGCCTTCATGGCCCCCCTACCAGCAGGCGCCGCCGCGCCTTGCTTCTGCGGGCAAGCCCGCACGCGGTGTGCACCGCCACAGCGGTAACAAGCACCCTTGCCACCACTGCCCTGCTTCCCCGAAGCAGCAAGGTCTGCGCCGCGCCTGGCCTCCTGGCCTCGCCCGGCTGCAGCCCTCTGTGCGGCCATTCTCTCCCGCACTTTCGACACCACAGCATCGAACGGCGCAGTATACGCGTCCTCACGCGAAACTGCCCAAGTATACAGAGTAGTGGGGAGACCCTCGTAGAACTTGACCCTAAAAATCAAGTCCTTCTTGGTCGACCCCACTCTCCCACCCAGACGCGCCAAGTCATCCAGGTACACGTCCACCGACTCCCCGGCTACAAGCCGACGGTCGGTGAACCGCCAATACGCTTCCTGCATAGGCAACGCAAATTGCAAGACCAGCGCAGACCGAACTACCGACCACTGGGCAGCATCACCGACAGTCATCGAGCGAAACACCCGAGCGGCGTTGCCGTCGAGCATGAACCCGATGACGTCGGTCGGAGCTACCCGCTCCAGCTGGCAGAGCCTCTCCAGGTTCTCCAGCCACTCCAGCGCGTCGACCGATCCATCGCCAGTCAACTTAGGCAACTGCCTAGACAACCGGTCGAGGATCGGACCACGCGCCTGAGTCAGAATGTTAGCCAACAGGCTAACATCTACAAGCACTCCCGACGTGCTCCCCGCCGGCGGCACTGGCGATCCCGCATCGCCAGCTCCGGCTGCCGCAGCCTTCTCAGCTGCGTCAGCTACCTCAGCTGACGCAGCCTTTCCAGCCGCCGCCATCTTGCTGCCCACAAGAAGGCTACCACCGCCAAAAGCCTAGATAGCTTGTTGGCTTACCTTAAATTTTTGCCCGGTGCCGACACCGACAGCAAAACCGCCAAGCAGCTGCCGCAGCTGGGTGGCCTTCCTCGTTGGCCCAGAGGAACGAAAGCAAGGTACCTGCCTTGCTTATCACAGGTAACGAAAACACGCCGACGACTATGCGAACCGAAGAGCGAAAAACACACGCGCATCTACTCTCCGTCACTCACAGAAGAACACTGCCGACCGGCCCGCTGCGACGCGCGGCGGTTGCGTCATGGTACGACAACTGTCGCAACGTACGACAGTCCCACATTTACCAAAATTGATTACTGGCAAATGTTCTACATTTATTTTCAGATAGAAGCTTTCAGATAGAAGCTTTCTTCATATTAATTCAAACCACTTGAGAAAAATATTTTTCACAGAATTGCTCAACCAGGAATATAGGGACATGATCCCACATCAATGTAGAATTTCAGGGTACTTCATTATGACCAGACACAATGGCACTTCGGAACTATGAGTAGCAGTCAAACAAATTTTTATGAACTATTTCTATCAAGGTTGAATATCATGGAACTTTATTATGACCGGACACAATGGCAATTTGGAACTATCACTAGCAGTCAAACGAATTGTTGTGAACAATTTTTTTCGAACCTCAAAATCTGAATCAGCACCCTAATTTTGATAAATAACTACAAATAAGTTATTAACATGTTATAATATGGAACAAATCACGAAAAGGCTAATTTTATGTAGCTTTCCAATGTAGAGTAGAAGAATGAACTATGATAAGACAGAGCATCAATGCTCCTCTTACGACAGTTTAGATGTAACTGAATCGCTGTGATACACGGTACCTGTGATGTCAAAAGGAACGTGAAAGGAACTTGCTCTCGTTCAAATGATTACACATTGTAATAAAATATAATTTACACCCTAATTCTTCCAGTATTTGGACATATATTAACGTCATTGGTAAGGGAAAACTTTTAGCATTACGATGAGGTAATTTTTAATGGAAAAAAATATTGATAGTAACAGTACCTTGTTATTTTTCCCCGCACACCGAAGCAGACAGAATAAACCCGTCTTTTAAGAGGAAGAAATTATCTTTCCGATCGAACTTCAACTTGAAATTGAAGAACGACAGCGTCGGGGCCTTTGTAACGGCCTACAACTCCCTCCACAATTTTCGCACAAAGAGTTCAGTGCCTGGTACCAGACTTGTCCACTAAACTACTCAGGATCTACCAATCCTTGTCGCAAGCTGTCATTGGATGGCATTACTGGAATAACCAGTGTGTCAAAACACCATCCCCAAAGCATATTGGGTCATTACAGCCCACCCTACCTGACTAGCTCATTCCAGTCACTGTCTCATACTCCAGGCATGCACAAGATACATTTTCATAGCTTCCATGATACTGAAATTACACTCCTGATCCAATCCAGCAAGACAGCTCATACGGCAATCATCTTCAGCACATCTAGCATACCACTCATTCTCTCCCTGCTCAAACACCACATTCATGAAACTCACTCCCTCTCTCCCTCTCTCCCTCCCTCTCTCTCTCTCTCTCTCCCTTGCTCATACTTACTACATTCCAGCACAAAATGCTCTATTGTTTCCTCCACTCCACTATTACACTGCTGGCATAATCTGTTATTATTCTCATTCCACCTCCGTGTACGTCTGTTCACACTCAATGACTTACATCTCACAGCAAACAAGAGTTGACTTTCAAAACTACCATCATAGAACATCTTAAACTTAGGTGCTTCCTTTTTCATATACCAGTTGAGTGTAGGCTTCCGCATCATGCTAAGCTTCCACTTATATAATCCATACTCATTTGTTTGCCTCTCAATCTCTTTCTTCCACCTCTTGCAGTCCCACTCAGGCCCTACACCTCCAACATTTATTGAACTCCCAGTCATCCACAGGTTTCCATATTCTAACAAATAATCTTTTGCATACATAAGTTTCCTTGCATTCCCCCAACATACATTCTCTCAATAGCTTACACTCAGATTCCATTCAAAAATTCGCTTTGCACACCTACTGTTCTGCATTCTTCAATTCTCACATTATAATTCAGCGCCTAATGCAGCACCGCTTTCATCATTCTATCTGAAAATAGGCTACACCCTAGGTCACCTTTAATGGCTTCTGTAGCTGTCCATTTTGGAGCACCCACTGCTAAATGTCATATCTTATTTTGTATTACATTCAGCTTTTCAAGATCACTTCTATTCTAGGAAAGAGCACTCATTCCATACATGACACTAGGTACAGCAACATACTTCCACATTCCTCTCACACATTTATACTTGTTTGCTCTGTATCTGGCCACAGTACTTAACCGTCCACTCCACTGCATTGCTTTTTGCCACTTTCTCACCCTTAGTTCTAGTGCATCCATCTTCATTTATCATACAACCTAGATAATTGTATTCTTTTGTTCTACCTATTTTGATTTCTTCAATATTCCACGTTCTGTCTCTATCAGTCTCATCACTATTTACAACCATAACCTTACTTTTGTCAGCCTCAAATTTCATCTTGAAATCTACTATATCCATTCACAATGTCAAGCATCCTTTGTAGTTCATCTCCACATTTACTAACCACAACCACATCATCAGCTTACAACAAACAGTTCAGTCTCTCATTACCAACTTTCAGTCCTAGGCCACTCATTCTCAGTCGATCTGCTAATTCTTCTGTGTACAATCCAAACAACAGGGGAGACATAGTACAGCCCTGTCTCACTCCTCTAACACTCCTCACTTGCTCTGTTTCCAAATTTTCTAACCTGTAGATGGCGCTTGTGCTCTCATACTGACTTTGTACAATTTTTAATACTTTTCTGCTAAACCCAACTTTTCTCAAAATTTCAAAGAGCCTAACCCGATCCACTCTGTCATACGCCTTTTCAGTATCCAGGAATGCCAAATATACCTTCTTATCATCCTTCCTCTTTCGCTCAATTATTTCACTCACTACAAACAGATTATCCTCCCCACGTCTATCTTGCCTAAAACCATTCTGTTCTTCTCCCAGGACTCCTAATTCCTCAGCTAGATTTTTCATTCTCTCATTCAAAATACCACAAAAGATCTTACATACAGTGTCAGCCAGTGCAATTGGTCTATAATTTTCAAGTTCTTTCATACTCTTATGTCCACCCTTATGCAACAGAACTACATTACACTTGTTCCAGTCATCTGGTACTCTTTCACTCTTCCATATCTCACCAAATAAACATTTCAACGTACTGACTACACTCTCTCCTCCACATTTGTAGAACTCATATGGTATCTTATCAGGGCTACATGCCTTCCCATTTTTCACTTTCTTTTAAAAACTATCAATCTCTTCACAAGTGATTTCATCTTCCATTTGCAGTTCATGTTTATCAATCAGAAAATTTACGGGTTCATCATCTGTAACCTGCTCATTCATTCCACCAATGTCCTCCCAGTATTCTTCAACTGCTTTCACCATTTTCACCCTATCTCGCACACTGCAACCATTGACTACTAATTCGTCGACTTGAACTTCACTACCTCTATCATTACCTTGTATAAACTTATACCAATCTTTTATTCCATCTGGACCTTTTTTTCTTTGATTTTCAACTTGGTGTCTCTCCTCTTTAACTATAGCCTCATCAATCATTTCCCTTACTTTCTCCTGCTGTTCCTTGTACTCATTCCATGCACTCTGCCATTCATCCTCAGTAATTGTTTCTTTCATAGATTTTCCTCATACTGCGTTGTTTCTGATTTTAAGTCTTTCTTTTCATTTGTTCTTCCTTCATCTCACATTTGAACAGGGATGGAAAAAACCCTGGGTTTTATAAAAAATCCCAACCCACATGGTTTTTTTGGGTAAATTGTTTTTTTTTTTGTTTTTTTTTGTTGCTTCATTGGTTTTATGAAATACCTGTTTTTATTTATAAAAAGGTATTCACACAGCTCCAGCTGCCTCTCTTTCAGATTTATATAGACGCTAATTGAATCGCCTTCAAGACTGCAAGCTCAGCATGTCCCCAGCTTCGAATAGCAACAGCTGCATCCCAAACGACAGTTGAACGCTCAACTGCCGCAGCAGTGCTCCAAACGGCCGTAACCAATTCAGAGAAGCTGCAGCAGCCACGGCAGCACGGCTGTTATTTAAGCATGCGTCGATAGTTAGGAATATTCGTTCTAGTACGAGAACTCATCTCTAAAGGGACTCTTGGTGTCACCTTTTTAGTCCTTTTAACTTGTTAATTTGAACTCAGTCAGCAAGCTGAGTTAGTCTTTATATAAATCCTGTGTAACTTTATATCCATGGATCCAATTTAACGTAAATACGAGACCCGTCTATCGTCATCACCAACGCTGCTTTCTCCAAGTTATGTTGTATTGTCATTATTTTATCATTCTCAATTTTGCTAGTTTCATCAATACCTTGTCATAGTAGGTATGATCATACTTTGTTAAAAACTGTACAAGTGTGGCCATACTAAGATGTGTGTATATTATATCCCATACCTGCTGAAATGAACCATAATTTTGAAGGTCGACATTGAAAACGACCGATAAAGTAGGACGACCAGTGTATTTGAATCTAGAAGAAACGACGAGTATAACACTACTTTTTTCTTTAACTTTGATCTTGTTTCATGAACTTCTTTTTCATCTTACTGTTGCTTTGCCCTTTCTGCATAGATTCCACGTTCCCTTAACTCCATACTAAATGGTGCCTTCTTCCTTCCTCTTGTTGGATCTCATTTGTTGAGGACAGGGAGGCTTAAACTAATAATCTAATCTAATCTAATCTAAAGGACAAATTACGGTGTAGGCGATACCCACAAGAACCTCTGAGACACTAATTGGATAGGGAGGCTTAAACTAATAATCTAATTTAAACTAAAGGACTAATTACGGCGTAGGCAATACCCAAACGAACCTCAGAAAGGGCAGCCGCGCAGAAGACAGCCCCTTTTCAACCAAATCCACACGTCGACCGCACGACGGTATCGAAATTATGCTTGTCAATTTATAGCAAGTTGTTTTAGCAGCAGACAGGCGTCAGACATGTGAGAGTGAAGCACCATGCAGATCATAAGTAACAACCACAAGCAACTTGAAGCAAGCAAATTGCTCTCATTTATCCAGATCTCCCCACGACCCCGTTGCTAATAGTAATTGTTCAAGACTGTTTCGTATTAAAATGATTGTCATCTCTAAAAATTTTCAATTAATTATATTTTACACCTTTGGAACTTAGCTACGTATATAATTTTAAAAAAAATTTGTTTGCACCATAAACATAACTCAAAATTTGGTGATAGACTTGATTGTAGTCAGTTCCATTTGCAGATATCTTTTCTCAATCGCTACAAAAAATTTTAATTTGCTGTTGTTGGTAGTGATTATGTAACGTCAGTAACGATGCCCTTCACGAGTGGAAGAAAGAGTGCTCCCGAATGGGATAACGTAGATCGAATGGAAAATGATAAAACTAAAGTCATGTGCAAACATTGTCAAATGACTATAAGTAAAAAAATTGGGCGTGTGAGGCTTCATTTGAAAAAGTGTCGCCATTATCAAGTAGATGATATGGAAGTGGGTGAAAGCTCAACAACGCCAACCCCTAATCTAGTAGAAGAAAAGGATGCCTTATCAAAGACTATGAATGTCTCAGAAATTCTTGAAGATTCTCGGTCAGAGGTTTCTGCGTCGGTATCATTTTCAAGCTGTTCAGCACTCAATTCTCCAAGTGGTGGTGTGACATCTAGTGCAATTTCACTAGCATCAAGCACCCCTAAGAAGAACCTGGACTTGAAGAATGAGAAATCAGTCAAATGTCAAGCTTCAATATCACATTACATGGTTTTTAAAAACATCACCGGAATTGAAAGATGAAATGGATCTGCATGTTGCCCGTTTCTTTTTCAGTGCAAATATTGCATTCAAGAATGTTGAAAGTACTTTTCCCAAAAACTCTTAGAAGCATTGCGCCCAGGATACACACTTCCAAATCATAAAAAAGTTAGCGGGTCCACTGCTAGATAAAGTACACGAAGAGACAGTTGAAAGTATTCAAGAAATCCTGAGAATGGCATCAAGTCCAATCATTCTGATACAAGACGGATGGAGTAACACACAAAATGATGCAATACTTGCACACAGTGTGCAAAATGGACATCAGCCAACTCTTCTTTCTATTGTTGAACCAGGCAACAATAAGAAAACAGCCGAATACTGTTGATCTCTGGCAAAAGATGCTATTGCTAAAGTCAAAAAGGACTTCAACAAGGATGTGAGTATAGTATACGTGACTATGGGTACATTGTCATGGATTGTTTCATTATATTATGTTTCCTTTTAAGTGAAGTGCTATTTTGGCAACATAATAATACAATTAACTGAACTAGCTTCAACTAGGTTCCCTTCATTAATTTTATCAATAAAACTGTCAAAACATGCAGATACCGGAGGCATGTCAACTTTGAAATTTACAATTTTTTCACAGGTTTTTGCAGTATGCACTGACAATGAAAGTAAAATGGTGCGTATGATACAACTGCTAGAAGAAAAACATCCTAATCTGGTAACCTATGGTTGCTCTGCCCACCACATTAATCTCCATGAGAAGGCTGTTACGCCAAGAACTGTACTTAAGCACATTGTTGAAGTTAGCAAATACTTCAGGAATCACCACCTTCCTCATGTAAGTTAAAAAATTGTTAAATATGTGATTGAAAATGTAAATATATAGCTAGCCTACAATACAATAAGTATACCTAAACCTGATCAATTACATCTTTGACTGGTATTATGTTTGTATTACACTAGGAATTGAACTTATAACATTGTACCCTTTGTTATAACTTATGTAGGGATTTAATAATTTAATAATCAAGGATATAAATAAAACTATTCATTATTATTTAATGTGTTTTGCAGAGTTGGTTGAAAGAAAAAGGAGGGAAACTTCCTCAGCTTCCCAAAGAAACACGGTGGAATTCCCAACTAGCATGTGTTGAAACTTACATTTCCAACTATCAGATCTATCTAGAAATTAGAGGAGATCACACAGACATTCCCGACAACATTGGAAAAATTATCGACAATGTTGGAATATACAGAGAGGCGCAAAACCTTTTCAATCAGCTAAAGTTGTTTGGGAAAGCACTAGAAATGGTGAAGAATTATGCTATTAACCTATTCTTGAACTTTATATTTATATCAATTATTTTGAGAAAATCTGAGAAAGAGGAAAAAGTCATGTTACTTTTTTATTCATGTTAATATCTTATTTTTTACATGACTGTCAAAGGTGAACGTATAAAGCATGCAAAATATTACCTTTTTCAGCTCCAAAGCGATACAGCTCATCTGTCTGATGCTGTAGACATTTGGAGTTCACTTCTGAATAATGAACTACTAACCAAGTACAAAGCTGCAATTCAGAAAAGATTTGATACTGCAATGACTCCCCAACACTTCTTGGCTTAAATGACAGATCATCGTTTTCAAGGTACGTAGGACTGGTACCTAATTAACATAAATTACTAATGCTTGTTTCATTTCTAGCAGCAATGCTGTTCTGCTATGCAAATGACATAATATAAATGATGACCATGATATGCTACTGGGTCCTGATACTGACAGTCTGACATACAAACATAATTATAGCTGAGACAGAACAGAACAAACAAAATATTGTTTAACAATGTTCAAAGACCAATTTTATGCGATATAGTTTGCATGTTATATAGTTGGATGGGGTATGACACGACTTATTCCCGAAATAAGGATAACTATTTTGCGAACATTTTTTACAAAGTTTATTTAAAAAATTTGCCAAAGATTCATTTTTTTCAGTACAGGATAAAAACAAACAATAAAATGACTGGAAAAAATGCTCTAACAGATTCCGTTGTGAAATTTGTTCCAGTGCAGCTTGAATGCTCACCATAGACCGGTCGTTACTTTACTTTCTTACCCCATGATGGCCGCTGTTGTGTCTTACCCCATCTGACTATAATTTTTATTTGACTTATTTCAGGCAAAGCTCTCACAGGAGAACAGGAGACAGATGTTGAAGAGTGGTTGGCTGAGTTCAATCCGGAGTTCGTTGGTGCGCTTTATTCCTATAAATTGAAGGACTCTAACATCTTCCCAAAACACACGTTCAAAGAGAAAATCACCAAGACAATGCTCCTCGTCGATGGTGAGAAATTCAAGACATGAAACAGCAGAAAATGCAGATCCCTGAAAACACACTGGCAGAGGGCTTCTGCAAGTTTATAAGCAATCTTCATTCCTGCCCCGCAAGTTCAGGATCAATTGAGAGAATTTTTTCAACATTTGGACTTGTGTGGAATAAATTGAGAAATAGATTAGGATCGGAACGCGCACAGAAATTGGTCTCAGTATATCGCCACCTCTCAAGTGATAATGATGTGGATAAAAACGATGAAATGGACGTGGATGTGGAAAGAGAAATACAGTAAAACTGTAGTAGCAGTTAGTCTAGGAGACAGAGGAAAAATTCAGATGTCTATGTAATCAAAAAATTGAACTGCATTTGTTTCTTAGTTTTTTTTTCTACTTTGGAAATGAAATTCATGGAAATATATTAATTTCTCAAGTTTTTTTGAGACTAAGGTTTTTCTAATTTGATTTGTATAGGGTTGGTGTTTTGTTTTTCAATGTTTCTTGTCATAGTCATGCAAATGACTTAGATACATTTTTTGACATGATAAATATTTAGCTGATTTTGATCCTATCAGCATCAAAACAAATCATATTTGAATAACAATAATAAAACCGAAAAAACACTATTCATTGGGTTTGGGAGGCATGTCAACTTTGAAATTTATAATTTTTTCACAGGTTTTTGCAGTATGCACTGACAATGAAAGTAAAATGGTGCGTATGAAACAACTGCTAGAAGAAAAACATCCTAATCTGGTAATCTGGAACTGTACTTAAGCACATTGTTGAAGTTAGCAAATACTGCACTATTTATTGGATTTTTTAGTGTGTTTTTTTAGGTCATTTGCGTTTCCACACCAGTCCTGTTCCAGTTACCCTTACTCGATTCATTCTTAAATTCTTCCCAGTTTGCCCTTTTTACCCACCAACTTTCATTCACACTACTGACCTTCGGTATTGACTCCTCTCCACCCCAGTTATATTCAAGCACAAGCATTTTGTGGTCACTATCAATATCAAAATCATCCTCATCTATAGAGATGTGACTAAGAAAAACCATGCCGTTTAAAAAAAACACGTTTTTTTACAAAAAAAACAATGGCCAAAAAAAACGTGGATATTTTTTTTCAAATATTTTGTCTGAAAATAACTCAGCAACGAAAAAAAACCACATTACATTATTTTTTTTATGTCAGATTACAAAATAAAACAGCATACTTCTCAATTGATGGTTTTCTATGGTTTTATGAAATTTTTCATTTCTGTGGTTTTATGTTTTGATATTTCATTTATTTTACAATACAGTTGAATGACCTTCAACTCACAAAATGGTGTGTTATAATAACATATCTTTACTTATGATCATTGATAGAGATGTGACCAAAAAAACTATGCTGTTTTTAACATGTTCTTTATACAAAAATTATGACTAAAAAACATGGATATTAATATATTTTATGTGACCTAAAAAATCTAATGCTGTTTTGGTAAATCTAAAGGACATGTCAGTTATCGATTTTCTATTTTTTGGTGCCTGAACCTAATTAATTGAATCAAAATAAACAAGTTTTCTTCTATGCACTTTCCGTCTCAAATGAGTATTTTACGATTTATAGCGGTAGGTTTAGTTTCGACTTTAATGACGAATGCGCTCAAATAAACAGCTACTCATCGATGTTCGAATTTTTGTTGCTTGAATCATGGTAATAACATCGAAATGAACAACTTTTCTTCTATACACTTTTTTTCGTCAAATGAGTATTTAACGAGGCATAGCGGTAGGTTTGGTTTCGTCTTTGATGACGATCGCGCTGGAAGCGAGTGCGTATTGCAGCATTGCTGTCCGACATGCTCCTTGAATAACTTGCCGCTTAAAACACTGGAGTTGCGGTAAGTCTTTTATCGCTAAAACTAATAAAATACTCATTCGAGACGGAAAGTGCATAGATGAAAACTTGTTTATTTCGATCTAATTAACTATGATTAGGCATCAAAATTTACAAAATCAATAACTGACATATCCTTCAGATTTACCGCTGTTTTTTTTTTACAGAAAAATCATGACTGGAAAAACACGATGTAAATATCAGGAAAGCCATTTTTCTTTAATCGAATTGTCTTTAGAAACTTATCAACAAAGAACGCTGTTAACATTCAAATATTATTCATTAGAACTGTACTAGGTCTTAGAATAAAATATCTACAGAGAATCTATTCACTCTATAAGACCTTTTGGAGACCAGCTCCATCCTCAGTAAGTCATTCAGTAAAATTTGGCAAAATGGACAGTGAATTTTCACTGTTCCTTTAAATAACATTTTATTGAATGACTTACTGAGAATATGAATGACGTACTTAGATATTTTATTCTAAGACCTGGTACGGTTCTAATGGATAATAATGTATTTTATGTGACCAAAAATCCATGCTGTTTTTTGAATGTTGTTACAAAAAAGTCATGACTAAAAAACACATAAATTAATATACTTTATTTGACCATAAACAATCATGCTGTTTTTTTTTAAACATTTTTAACAGAAAAATCATGACTACAAAAATGTGGACATTAATATTTTCTATGTGCCAAAAAAACATGCTTTTTTAAAATCATGTTATCTTTATCAAAAAAGTCATGACCAAAAAACATGGATATTAATGACTTTTTGTGAAAAAACGTGGTTTTCAAAAATGTTATGTTTTTTTTGGCATAAAATATAATAACGCTAGTGTTTTTTAGTCATGATTTTTTGTAAAAACCATTTTTTCAAAAAGCACGGTTGTTTGATCATATAAAATAAATTAATATCCATATTTTCCTAGAAAGAATTCATGACCAAAAAATGAATCATAATGACTTATAGGAAAGTAAACATGTTTTTAAAAAACAATGAACTTTTTGGTGACATAAAATATATTACTATCCATGATTTTAAGACACTATTTTTTATGAAAACACGTAAAATTAAACAACATGGTTTTTTGATCACATAAAATATATTCATATCCAGGTTTTCTTACACACAATTGCTTCTGAAAAAACATGTTTTTAAAAAAAACAGCATGGGTTTTTTAGGTCCCATAACTATATTCATGTTGTTTTAGTCATTATTTTTTAGTGAAAAATCATTTATTTGGTCTCATAAGTATAATATTCATGTTTTTTCAGTCATGATTTTTAGTATAAAACAATTTTTTTAATAACTGCATTGGGTTTTTTAGGTTATATAAAATACATTTTTTTGTCATGATTTTTTTGTAAAAAAAGCATGGTTATATTTGGTACCAGAAAATATATCAATATTCATTTTTATTCGTCTGAATTTTTATCTAAAAAAACATGTTTTTAAATAAACAATTTGCAGGCTCACAGCCAACTAACGACTTTAGGTTCAAACAAGAGTCACGTAACAATTTATCGGCTCCGTCATTGGCCAATTGGCACCTACGTCACTGTCGACAGGGCTGAAACTCACTTAGTGATAAGTTGAGGATCTTCTAGTATATGATCTGTGGTAATGGTCACGGAAGACGGACCACGGAAGTTTGAATAGGAGGCGCCACAACGTCTGAGAGGAGGGGTAGTTGCCAGATGCACATTCTTTCGAAATTTAAACGTCAAAACTTATCCAAATAGTTTCATATGTGTTTATCAATATATTCATTGGTGTGTTCTGTCATTCAGTATCATTTTACGAAAGCTTATGAAATCGCACCAGACGCATTTATAGAATTTAGTTATCCCAATTTTTGGTTCAAAGAGATTATCAGTATATATTTCATAGGCAATGATTACTTTATTAGTTATAAAAAATGTATAAAATGAGCATTAAAACTGAATAAGACACAACTAAGTCTTAAAAAGACGAATGTTAGATTCTTTTAGCACAAGGAGTTTCTTCTACCTCAGCTTGAACATGAATACTACAAATAATAACGTATGTATTTTTTGACCATCAAGCAAATAATAGTTACATTTGGGACTAATCTGATGTGTAAACGGGTAATTAGTTATAAATGCAGAATTTAATATGTGCTCTGAAAGGAATCTTTGACATTTCATCAAAAATATATAACACAAATTTTATTATTTATATATACTCAATATTTTCTTAAAAGCCGTTCATAAGCAAGTACGTTGCATACACACGTGCCTCCCATGTGGAAAAAATTTATTTGAAGGCAATGAGGTAGCTAACAGGAAATCACACGTGGCTCCCACGTATCAAATCCAGCATGCAACGTACTAATATGGCTATGATGAGTATATTCAGTGGTAAATCCATTTTGCCAACTAAAATCCACGTAACCAGCACCTAACCACGTGGCTTCCATGTGACATTGTATGTAGGGTAAGACGTCACTACGTTTAGTGTTAGAGTCAGTAATCTTTGTAAATTATACACGGTACAAAACATATAGCATGTAACTGTAGAACGGTGTGCAAGAATTATTCACTGATGATGATGCATTTAATCTGAATATCGTTGATATAGTGATTATGTTTTTTCCCACGGTTAATATTTCTTTTACATTCGCTGCTGTCCGTTTGAGGACCTAATTTATTTGTTTGGGTTGGGAGCATCACCATCATTTTTAACTCATTTCGCCATATTTTTGTTCGTGATAATGGTGTGGCTTGATTTATCAGTGAATAGTGAATAAATAATAATGATTTTGTATGCTGTTATTTCATACCCAGTCGCCGGACCCAACCATACTCTTAAATCAATCGTACATGAATCATATCGAACATAGATGGTTGCATTTTCTACACAGTTGAGAGAACCCAACGCCGCTGAAAGTAATGAATTTCTGAAATAAGTGGCATTTATCTTTACTATAAGTCATAGGCGATTTTACGAAATAATTTGATGCAAAAGATGAATATCATAATAAATGTCATTAATAAATGCATTTACTGAAGTCCTCCATACACTGTCGTTGACTTAGATGTTGAACCGAGTACGAATATAGTGCTGAAAAGATTACAATACTTCTAAATTTCAACTCATAATTTGTTTACTATGAATAATTTACGACAATTTTTTACTTGCAAGGATTATTCAATGCCATTGAAATTTTACTCACGAACGATTTATCCGTTTTTATTAATTCCCATTCGCTGCGAAAGGAAATTGTTCGAAACCCACGGATTTCTTTGAAGCGTACTTTGTACGTTTCTCTTTATTCTCTTCAGTAGATATTATGCCTTTAATCAGCCGAGGCACAAAATATTTCCTCGCGTCACTTTTGCAGCATGTCAAACATCTTCCAGTTTCTTAAAAACCAGTTTGTGTTAAACCTGTTTCTTACTTGATCCGTTTCGACAGCCTGACTATACATACTGCATAATTTTACCACTCTCTCTGCTTCACATTATTTGTTTAAACTCACTTAAACATGTCGGGTTTGTATCTTTAGCTCTTTCATTGCCAGCATTATTTAGTTGAATTTTACTGAAATACGAGTGATCAGATGATTCAGAAAAAATGGAGAGTTTTTAATTGAATCCAAATCAATTTATCAGAATCGAAGCATTTCTAAACGGATAAAGCACTTCTAATTTACATCAAAAGATCGGAAACTCAATTCTCAGTAGTTGCTGGTTATTCCTGAATTTTTCATTCTCAAAAATTACATAAGCTTACGAGTTAGTTTACAAGGTGCAAAGAGGAAAATGAAGGTAGTACGGGCAATGAGATCGTTTAATTTGTGTACAGGGTTTATACCCACACAGAAAAACCGCAAGTTAAAAATGAAGAACAGACAACAAAGATTAGAAAATTTTCAGAAGCATGCACGAAAGAAAAAAGTTCCGCATGCCGAATTAGAGCGAAGCTTATCTAATAAAATCCCCATGCGTCTCTAATTATCTTTGCACACGATAGACTCCCCTAGCTAACCTAACGCTATTGTCCATCCTACTTTCCAAAAAGGTTTCATCCTGAAGAAATAATTCATCGGGAAATGCCTCAGCCAATAACTGAAAAAAATGAACGTTCAAATTTAAAGAAATACAAAAATTTTTACACTTGACTCGGTTTTTTATGACAATTAAATAAATGAATATAATATAATGCAGCTGGAATGCAAGTAATAACTCTATATAACTTTAAACGAAGATATACGAACAACATGCCGCAACGAAATATATTAGTCATCGGCCTAATGTTAGTCCTGGACACGTTTTCCTTGAAAGAAGCGTCTTCCCATTTTCATGTTAAGTGCGCTCGTCCTACTTGAGCAAACCGATTTGAGCAACAAGCTGTCATGATCCTGAGTAGTCCGTGTCGTCGCTTAACCTACTTGGGCTTTTTGTCCTTCAATTGCTGGCGTTTTGCGCCATATTTCAAAGATAATGTGTTTTTTTTCCTAATATGACACCTTTATAGGACATTCATGTTTCTTTCTTCGTCACGTCCAAAAATGCTCTTGGTAGGCTTGTGTGCTCGCCGTGGGACAGTGGTTAAGGGATCGGCCTTGTATGTTGGAGACGAGGGTTCGTATCCCGGCGCTGGCGCGGCGATTTTCCCCGTTGGGTATAAGGGAAAGCTCAAGCACAATACCCCACTCAACCCAGGTGTCGGAAATGGGTACCGGCTTTACAGGGGAACCGTCATGGTGTCCTATATATAGTGTTAGTTATAAGACATTTGAAAAAACAATGCTCAAGATCATATGTATCAGGCTTGATTGGAAATAAAGCATCAAAAGTTGGCGATGTTTGTTTGTTTTGTTGTGTAGTGCAAATTATCATATCACCTCCTAAGCTCTAGAGTATATTATAACAACTGCACCCAAGCCTCGCGTGCTTCTGGAAATATTCTGTACTTGGGAACCGTTGTAGAAAATTCGTTTTCATGTTTCTGACTAAGGTAAACTGTTTTGTGCCAATTTTTTAGTACGGAAATTTTAAAAATTCATGCCAAAATGAATGATATTTTCTCCGATTCCTTCGATTGGAATGCTAGTTTATACTGATTAGTTTACGCTGATATTTGTGCACATGCTTACTTATGTATATGTGTACTTGTGTACGCTATGCGTATGAAGATAGGTGAATGTGTCACTACGTAATAATTCATTTCACTTGATTATTGTACAGCACTTATAAAATATATATATTTATACGAATATAATTGTTGCGCGATCACACACATATGATAAATAATATAATGAAGGCATCTACGGATGCTTTATTTCCAATCAAGCCTGATACATATCACCTTGTACATTGGATTTTCAAATGCCTTATATCTGACGCCAGGACGCCATGACGCTTTCCCCCGGTCAAGACCGGTACCCATTTCAGACACCTGGGTAGAGTGGGGTATTGTGCTTGGAATTTTTCTCCTATACCCAACAGAGAAAATCGCCACCGCCAGCGCCAAGTTTCGAACCCGGGTCTCTGCCGCACGGCAGCAGAACCTCTAGCACATGGCTATCGCAAGCAAATAAGATGCTTATCAACCAATGATCCTTTCGATACAATATTTAATGAAACATCGTCGCAATATTTCATTAGAACTTGTAAGCAGCAACACATACTGAAAGAGTTGTCATGAATTTCCTTAGCTCATTATTCTATATTTCAGAACATCGCACAGCATTTTTATAGAACGCGCATATATTGTGATTGCCTCGATGCATAGAAATGTATTTGTATACGTTTGCGTGTTAGGTGTATGTATGTTCGTAGGTATGTATGTGCATGTATATGTGTATACATTTACATGTATATATGCACATATGTGTGTACTAAACTGACAACTGGCATTTTAACTAGAGAAGATGTTTTTTTTCTGTTCACTCTCAACTTGTAACATAACATAACTCGTCATCTCTTCATTTTTGTAAAGCATAAACGTAAAAAATTATACATTTGGGGTGTGATCATCCATTTATATATAAATAAAATGCTTATCAATTAATGACCGTTATGTTAAAATTGTTTAATTAGAAATGCAATCCTGTAATTTTCGTGTTCATCATGCTTTTATATGTGTTTATTAATTTTTTCGTGCTTTCTTAAAATGACATTTTTGAACATCTTCCGAAACAAACAATTCTAACATTATTTCCTGGCGTCAAGAATTGCGAAGATTGAAATCATGTACCTGTAAATTGTAAAAAATGTTCTAAGCCCCCAACGAAAATGCATCGTCTATGAAATTGTGTTGTCTCTTTTAATTATCATTACATGTATCATCAAATGTAGATTAGCTAGGAAGAACGTAATAATTATCATTACATGTATTATCAAATGTAGATTAATCAAGATTAGGAGAACATTGCCCTCATTCATTTATTTTCGACTAGTAACCTGAGTATTACAATACTCATGTGTGTGTATCACCTAAGTGTATTAACTTTAAGATATTTTAAAAACCAAAGATAGGAATTTTGTAATATCTCTATAAGAAATAAAATGTTTTTCTTTTCTTTTTTTTCATCTACTCTACATGGGAAAGCTACATGAAATTAGCGTTTTCGTGATTTGTTCCGTATTATAACATGTTAATAACCTATTTGTGGTCACAGTTGATCGAAAATAGGGTGCCGATTAAAATTTTGAGGTGCGAAAGAAATCAGGGTGTAATTTGAGAATTGGAGGGCACAAACTGGAAAAAAAGATCCAAAATTTTTGTGAATGACCGTAAAAGTAATTCACTTTTCCTCCTCATTTTATGATGGAAGGTTCATATGATCAATAATATTTTGAGTCAATTACATGCTCTAAACTTTTTCATTGTGAGTTGATTAATGTTTTCATGGTCATATGAAGAATTTTTAGACTAATGATCAGTAAATAATCAAGGATTTTAAACTTTTCAAAAATTGAATTCAGTTTAGTGCCTGAGTTTTCAAACAACTTCAAGTGGCTATTTCCCTCTATAATATTGAACGTTCTTGTCTTATAATGATTTTCTTTAGATAAACCCAATTGCGTTACCTTCGAAGTAAAACTTATCCTTCATCATATAAAGGGCGTTTAAATGTCCTCACTCTGAGTTTAATACTAGTACTTCTCTCAAATTGTTGCACCATTTAACTGTACCTCACATATATGAATATAAAATATAAGCAATGACACACCTATCAAATCACAACGCAAATATTGATAAACTCTTGCAAGCTCAATCGCTTGGATTTGAACTACAAGGAAGTGAAGCATTTCGTTAGATTCAGAAAAATTCTCTATAACAGAAGCTTAAAACGAAAAGCGATCATTTTTCGAATCCAGACTATCCCCTTAAGTCGTCTTCAGTAAGATGTACGCAAGTATTGAAAATTTTCTTACATAAAATATAAAACAATATAAAACAACAAAAGTGAGGTTATAGCCTTACAATATTTTTCACCATAAAAAAGTGATGGAGCGTTCCCAAATATTCCCATTCAATATTTCCATAAGCGATGAAACTTTTTTAGTTTATTTGAACAATTTAAACAATTTATTTACCACAGGTGATACAGAGATAGAATGTTTCTTAAGTCCAGTACAATGGTCAAATTTGAGTATTGCTACCTGTGGGCCCGAATAAGTTCAGTGACTTCTGGGGCATCCTACCATCAAGGGTAGTCTAAGGAGTACAATAATGTTTAACCTAATTCACTTAAACTAGAGACGCATTAGACTGATCAATGAGATAATTAACTCGAAATTTTAGATACTTCATTTTACAATATAGTTCATATGGACTAGATTTGACAGTATATTCGACAAACGATTCAAGAACAGACTGAAGATCGGCGAAATTAACCAAGGCAAATTACATTATTAGGACCAGTTATGTAGGATACAAGATTTGACTCTGTGATCTTACACGACTAGTAATCTGATAGGAAGTGAGACTCAAGATTTTTTTTGAATACCTTATAAGAATTACTTTCACGGATCTCCGCAGGTATCGAGTTCCAAGTTTTAGTTCCAACGAAGAGGATACTGTGTTGTGACCGAGCCTTTGAGTAATAAGGAAGCATGAATTTGCTTCTATTTCGGGTTAAATGGTCGTGATGACCAGTTTGCGCAGTTAATAATTGTTTTAGGCTATTGTCGCCATCATTAGTTAATGTTTTGTAAATGAAATTTCTAATGGAGATTTTATTAGGTGAAATATTTATGAAATAGGTGCATGGTGGCTTGAATTTGAAACGTTTCAGTTTCCATGCCTTCTTTTTTATTTTCTTTTCTTTGACAGTTTCAGAAATAGACAATGTTTCTTTCTTAACTGATATGAAGGTCATATTGATTACAATAGATTTAGGAAGTTGGCAGCTGTTTCCACGTTCTCTATTTCATGAAATATGCAGTTGGCAACGAAATTATTCGTACACCCCTCGTCTTGTAAAACTTTCAAGAATTACCCAAAAATATTGTTGTCACAGGCATAAGAGTTTCACAGGGTGTGAAGCACATATTAGTGACAATAATACGAAGTTTCTAGTACAAACTATTATTTTTTGCAAGATTTGCCAAGCTGAAATTTAGAAACACGATAAGACAAAATCATTCATACAGTGAGTAGTGTTGCGATACTGAGAAAGGGGTGGGCTTAGGACCCCCCTTGCCCACACGCTGAGGGAATTGCAACCCCCACACATGTTATAGTATTATCCTTTATGCTTGCGCACACCTGCATACCAGACATGGAGAATAAAAGGATTGAAGATTTACATGAATTTATTTGGAAACACGTGGATGAATACGAGCACACAAAATATCTCAATGCAATGATTAAAGCACAGGGAAATGTTTGAACGAAGTGAAAATTGCGCATGATTTTAACGACATGGCAACATCATAGGACACAATGAGATAACCACACTTGGCTGTCTAGGCCAATGACTGCCACGAATCGTACTTTGCGCACGCTTCATGGCGGCATGACTGGGCCAACATGAGCATGAAATGAACGCGTTAACCTAAGCAACGTAATAAGCCACACAAAGAACGAGAAATCTACTCTCCTTATTACAATGAACGCTAGCACAACAATTACAGGATTACGACAAAATAACTTTCCGCACTATGCAAAAATCAGGAAACATAGTCGGTGAATGGGCTAGCATGAGCACGAAACATTGGAAATAATACAATATAAAAATCAAAGAACTTTGCTTACCACAAGGAGTTCAAATTTTAATAAACGCTTCGGGTCACGTACCCTCTAACTCTTGACTTGTGACCTAAACACATCCTCCTGCCAAGAGCACACCACCACAGTAGGAAACACAAATCCATATTTATACATCGCACGCCGCTTTGAATGCACAATTCAGTGTACTCTTTCTGGCTTTCAATTTTCACCTTGAAGCACTGTTTCCACGATCTCCATAAGACGAACTTTCAACTTTTCTGTGATGCGCGATCGCTGAGTGTTCGGTGCCGACTTCTTCCAATTTTCCGACAAAGTTTTCAGAGTTCCATTGCGGCGTCGGGCGGGCGCTGATGCCTCCATTTTGTCCATGCTTCGTATGTTGGAGTTTTGACCGCGTTGGAGGGCTGGATGACTGTAGATCTTTGCTTGTTCCCTTCCGCGTTGTTGGTGAACGCTTACTCCAGATTTTAATGTTGCGGTTGTTGTGAGCTTATGATGAGCGTAGAGATTCTCCATGGGTGTTTCTCTTCCCGTTGGATTGTTGATGTGCTCTGGCCGCAATTCTTCGAGCAGGTTTCGTTGCCGGTTGAAGCTTCGACGATACGCCCGCAGTCTCCTTGAGCTTTCGTAGAGATTACCAGCATGTACTTCGAGCAGGTGCTTGTTGCCCAATCTTGTCGTTCTTGAAGAAGTTAAACATCAGTGTCGATGTTTCCAATGGAGTTTAATTTTTTGGATTGTAACAAAGACCGGGAAGCCCCGGCATTGCCGGCTTTTCGTTGTGGCGCTCACTTTTGTGCGTCTCTCTTGTCACGAGTCCGAGAGAAAGATCCCTCCCGAGGCTTCATCTACCCTCCTTATAAACGTTTCGCATCCTTGTTACGAGATTAGTCTCGAAGCTTCTATTCTACAGAGGCCGTATCTTCATCCTGATTGGCGGGATTCTTGTTTGATTCTGACGTCTGGGCCTCCAATTGTTGTGTGCTCAGACACACCTTCTTGCGTCATACCTTTGGCAAGCGGTGATTGGCTCAGGTCGTGCGGGACTCTGTCCCTACGTCACGTCCGCCTCTTGCCCTCCGAAGTCTCGCCCTGTGTGCGATGTGTGCGCTTGTTTTGTGTGTGTGTGTGCTTCGATGTGTGTTTGTGTTATATGGACGCCTGAACCGTAGAAGTTTGGACGAAGCGCCAACCGCCTTGTGACACCTTGATATATGACATCCTGTTTCAAGCACTTGAGAGCGCTGCACAAAGAACCGACCCTCGCCGACACGACACACAACACATTACAATGTTTGTAGCCCCGCAGAATGTTTACCCTTCTTTTAAAATGTTATAGCTTCACGGAATTTAGCCCAAAAATAAAATGTGATATGATTTTGCCAAATATATATGCCTAATTTATTCTATTTCACCACACATCCCCGCGCCCTTAACAAAATTTGAGCCGACGGTTCAAATTTTCCTATGACAATATCAAAGCATTGTAAGTTTCAAAATTTTCACTCGGTAATTTCAATTATGGCCGTGACGTACCCCTTACGTTAATAATTTAGAAAATATTCGCCCCCCTTATTCAATCCCTCCGCTTTTCCCGACATGAAAATATCCTTACATCTCACCTCATGATTCACCTTCTTGCAACACGCCTGTGTTGACGCATTTAAAAAAAATCATTAATACCTGACACACACTAATTACTTGAAACGCACATTTCTCATACACATTATTATAGAACGCAAGGAGAAAAGAACACATCAAAGATAACGCATAAATCGGACAACATGAACGCACAAAATAAAACACACACGACATCTTATTATTCACGACTTGCTCTCGGCAAATCCATCGACTTAGATAAACATACAAATTAGAGATTGTAAAATAGGCGACTTTGGTACAAGCAGAGACATCCTTTCAGCTTTCTCGGTTGCAATCCACCTAAAAACACAGTCTCAAATGGAGGTGATTTTCCAACCTCAAGTTTTCTTCCTCATAATTATCATTTCATCCTGTGATTCAGAGTAGACGTGTTTCTTGCAACAAAAACTTGCTGTTGCTCCTCCTGTGCGCCTAGTTACAGCTTGTGGTTGTTGTTCCTGTGACGTGCTACTCCTCTTCGGCTTGCGACTGATCCTGGCTTGCTACTGATCCTGGCTTGCTACTGATCCTGGGGAGGGTCCCCTGCTGAGAATCGAAGTTACTGAAGTTTTTCCATTAAAAAATTCATCCTTGGCGTCACGTGAACTCGTGGAAAATTCCGTAGATCCTCGTTGCGTCAAATCGCGGACAAATCCTGTAGATTACTGCGTCAATACGCGTTGGACTCCCACGTAGGAGCTCATCAGCTCTTTCATCAAAATTGTAGAAAATGAAGCACATTTATTTGCGAAGACCTTCAGGTTTTGGTTCTCAGTCCGCTCGTCGACTAGCATGACATTAATCCCCGAGGTTCGCGTTAAATTGCTAATGATCTCCTTCCGTAAAATACGCGTTTGATTGTCTAACATGGTTACTTTGTAATCGAGAGACAGCGCATTACATGGTCGATCAACGTAAGAATTGTTCCTCGGTATCCTTCAAATCTGCCTTGAGTTAGGCGGACGTGAGCTACACGAAGAATTCCTACATACAAACATAAAATAGTTACTTTCCGGTATTCTCAACCAATCCTAGACAAAAGCCGAAATTCGTTCGACGGTGTCACTAATTGGTCAAATCACCTCACAAGACTATATGAACATTATTACACATGATGTACGAACTCGCAGGAGATTTACCTTGTAGGCCGAAATCCTGAATACGCACCAATATATAAAAAAAGCACATATACATTGGGTATTGTCAAGGCGTCTAACTTTACATTATACTCTGCCGCGAAGGCTTTTCTAACGATCAGACATTATGACAACACCGACAAACAAGAGAAAAATGCAGAAATAGACAAAATGTAGTGTTATCAACCTGTCAAACTTTACATCTTACTACGCCGAAAGGCTCTTCAGACGATCTGACATTGTGATAACTAACACTGACACAAAAATGCAAAAAATATACATGACACAAAAATTTATCAGATTCTCAGCCCCAGATCCAGTGCAGCACATTTAAATGATTCCACGTTGCTCGACGACATCGTTCGTACACACGATTTGTTTATATTCTTTCTGTTTCCAAAGTTTTCACTAACGTCGTTAAACAACGCATTAAGGGAATTATCACCCTAATAATTATCATGCCTACATAACAATGAACAAAAATGAAATTAATGACGCATACCAATGATGTTTGAGAATAACCAGCGTCAGCGTCAACAACATTATGGGGAAAGAGTGATCAAGAAATTCCCACACAACGGCGCTGACACCTTCACCAGTTTGACTCAGATAACTCGTCATTTTTGATACGACACATTTATAAATCAATGTTACTGATCATACTCTCTCAGCCATTTCTTACTTTCATATCCTACATTATAACCTCACGTAATACCACACTTAACTTGACGCACAAGAGAATTTTATAGCCTTGGCTCAGAACAGCCATAAATTACATAGCTTCGCTGCACCGCAGACTGTCACGCTGATCCTTATTGTTAAGATAAATTCCATGTATCCACCGCAATGCTTTTCATTTCAATTCTCACGCTGTATTAAATCCATCTAACAGAAAATAAAGTCTCCAGCTCGAATATTGTACATTTCCGACAATGTGAAACGCTCATATTTCCGTGAAGCTAACTCGTTAACTTTGCCTAAGCAAGAACACACTCTCAGTATTACACAATAATTCAGTTCGAATTACCGTCGAGAATGGACAGCATCATTTAAGTGTTAATAAAAATATTGAACGGAGAACGCTTGCAATTTCAAAACGAAGTTTATACATCGAGTATTGTAGCTGACTTCATGAAGTTCTCAATTCGACATAGAAAAATTCTTCCTTTAACCATCCGTAACACCTTAGGAATAACTCCACCTGGGTTGCATATTCGAGCGTTAACAAAATTATTAAAAGTTTCAATTCATGATGGTGAGTATTAACTTGAAAATTCCTATTTGGGCAATCAACGATTAAAAAAAATTGCAAGCTCAAAATTCAATGCGCGCTCAAACTGACAAAGAAAAATTATTTTATTGATGACACGTAACCGTTTAGACTACAAAAAAAATTGTATTTAATCCACGTGTTCCCTTAAAATCTACAGACACTTAATATAATAAAATTCCTCCCCACCTGAAGGCAGCTAGGATTGAATAATCTTAAATTACCACGCTCTACCTTCGAATTCACATCAAAAGGACATTTTTAAACATCATGAATTTATAAAACTTTAGGAAGCTCAGATTTTATGCTCAGTGAATTTGATATAAAGGTGTTGATTGACTTATTTCAGTGTCGACATGGATTGTATACTTGGCACATGGGATAATTACCCAAAATATTTAATGATTTTAGTGTATTATTATTGAAGCAATCGTTTTAAATTCTCACTCTGATGTACTGGAGCTTAGCACAATGATCTTGTGAATAGAAGAGGATGACGAATTTACTTTACTTAACACACGAGCAGAGGCGTCACTTATATCTAAGTGAATAAAATTAGACCACGAACTAAATGTGCAGCATCGTTGGAAACCATCACTTACTTTAAAACACTACATTTAATTTTTATCCTAAGCACCGCCACTTAATTCATTCAACAGTTTTGCAACAAGAATTTACCACCCCTTTGATAGCAAGGAAATTGATTCTCAAAATTTCCATTACTGCTTCTCAGCAGATGTCAATTTAAATAATTGAAGCACTCAAATATCAACGAATGAAAATATGAATTATGTTGCTAAAGCTGATTGGAGAAGCTTGACGCACACAGGGGCCAAAAAAAATTCTGTGAGTTATTTTAAGCGAGGCGTCACAAAAATGAAAATTTCAACCGAGTTAATTACTCAATGCCTCAACCTTGGTAAACTTTAACTTGCTTCAGAGATTCACTTGAGATAAGGCGGTATTTGCTAAATTACGGCGTTATTTTCCAGAGCCATCGCTGCACACCTAAATTCAGTTAAACCTAATAATTGTACAGATGATATAAAATTCAACCAAAAAAAATGTTTAGCACTCAAGAAAAATTTTATAGAACACAGCGTCAAGAAAATAGAGCAAGTATTCTCCTAGCAAACGCAGCAGAGCTTATCTACTGATGCACAATGATTATTTCCACTCATAACACATTCAACTGTAAATTTCCACTGAAGAATGAAGGACATTTAAATTTGATGACTCACTGCAGCATTTGACAGGATTTTAATGGTTTTGGAAGTTCAAGAAAATGAGAAATGCTCAGGAAACCATGCTCCATTATTCTAAATAATTGGGGCTAGATTCGCTGTGGAAAGTTAAATCAAGTCAACTCAGCATTATGACGAGCTTGAACACTTTGTGTAATACTGATGAAGTGAGTTTCTTATTTGATTTATAAAAAACTAATGTTAATGGATCACTCAGCTTCAAATGACTTAGTCGCGCTCGTTTAAATTAGCCACTTTAGGAAATGGTCTGGCTACGACCACAAGAATTTGGTTTATCGCCTTACGAGCAATGTCCAGTGCCTGCCTGTCTCCTCAAACTCTGGGCCGTCAATTAGACGGCACTCAGAAATGCATCGAGAAAAAAAAATTCAACAGGCAGAAATTTCTATTTAACATTGAGCACTTATATGATTGAATTGACTGTTTGATCATTAAACACACAAAAAAATATTCGGACACCGCATAAATCATTTAAAAAATTCACCCATGCTGACAAATAGATATCACGAAGCACACAATCCAATTTGCATTTTATCCTGTTATGGAACGTGGCCAAATTATGCTGAATCTCGGATGCACCAAAAATAAAATGTGCCAAGAAGACAACGCTATTAATTGAACTTTGATTTAATATTTTCTCAAACAACATTAACTGAATCAACTCAGCGGCACGAGAAAAATGAGCAAAGATCTCGGAAAATATCAATTCCTCATAGCATTTCGAAATTAATGGCCATGGATAACACTTAGTCAAGTACACTTCAAATTAGGCGCTCAGATTTGGTCCGACTGCAGCTGCCAGAATCTCAAATTTTATTACTCCGTCCTCCAACCGCGCGACCGGCGTTAGGCGTCGGTACAGCACGCCCACGGCACCGCTCTCTACGTTAGAAATTTTACTCCAAGTTGGAATGCCCACGAAATGACACGGATGAATTGTACTTGCAGAAAATTCTGCTTAATTATAATTATCGAGCGACTATTTGACTGAATTAAAAAAAGAAGAAACAGATATTTTTAGACAACTGAAAATAAATTCCTTTAAAATTTCCAAGCTGCTATACAGACAGTACGCTTGCATAGGACAATTATATTTCTCCTGTTGCGATACGGAGAAAGGGGTGGGTTTAGGACCCCCCTTGCCCACACGCTGAGGGAATTGCAACCCCCACACATGTTATAGTATTATCCTTTATGCTTGCGCATACCAGACATGGAGAATAAAAGGATTGAAGATTTACATGAATTTATTTGGAAACACGTGGATGAATACGAGCACACAAAATATCTCAATGCAATGATTAAAGCACAGGGAAATGTTTGAACGAAGTGAAAATTGCGCATGATTTTAACGACATGGCAACATCATAGGACACAATGAGATAACCACACTTGGCTGTCTAGGCCAATGACTGCCACGAATCGTACTTTGCGCACGCTTCATGGCGGCATGACTGGGCCAACATGAGCATGAAATGAACGCGTTAACCTAAGCAACGTAATAAGCCACACAAAGAACGAGAAATCTACTCTCCTTATTACAATGAACGCTAGCACAACAATTACAGGATTACGACAAAATAACTTTCCGCACTATGCAAAAATCAGGAAACATAGTCGGTGAATGGGCTAGCATGAGCACGAAACATTGGAAATAATGCAATATAAAAATCAAAGAACTTTGCTTACCACAAGGAGTTCAAATTTTAATAAACGCTTCGGGTCACGTACCCTCTAACACTTGACTTGTGACCTAAACACATCCTCCTGCCAAGAGCACACCACCACAGTAGGAAACACAAATCCATATTTATACATCGCACGCCGCTTTGAATGCACAATTCAGTGTACTCTTTCTGGCTTTCAATTTTCACCTTGAAGCACTGTTTCCACGATCTACATAAGACGAACTTTCAACTTTTCTGTGATGCGCGATCGCTGAGTGTTCGGTGCCGACTTCTTCCAATTTTCCGACAAAGTTTTCAGAGTTCCATTGCGGCGTCGGCCGGGCGCTGATGCCTCCATTTTGTCCATGCTTCGTATGTTGGAGTTTTGACCGCGTTGGAGGGCTGGATGACTGTAGATCTTTGCTTGTTCCCTTCCGCGTTGTTGGTGAACGCTTACTCCAGATTTTAATGTTGCGGTTGTTGTGAGCTTATGATGAGCGTAGAGATTCTCCATGGGTGTTTCTCTTCCCGTTGGATTGTTGATGTGCTCAGGCCGCAATTCTTCGAGCAGGTTTCGTTGCCGGTTGAAGCTTCGACGATACGCCCGCAGTCTCCTTGAGCTTTCGTAGAGATTACCAGCATGTACTTCGAGCAGGTGCTTGTTGCCCAATCTTGTCGTTCTTGAAGAAGTTAAACATCAGTGTCGATGTTTCCAATGGAGTTTAATTTTTTGGATTGTAACAAAGACCGGGAAGCCCTGGCATTGCCGGCTTTTCGTTGTGGCGCTCACTTTTGTGCGTCTCTCTTGTCACGAGTCCGAGAGAAAGATCCCTCCCGAGGCTTCATCTACCCTCCTTATAAACGTTTCGCATCCTTGTTACGAGATTAGTCTCGAAGCTTCTATTCTACAGAGGCCGTATCTTCATCCTGATTGGCGGGATTCTTGTTTGATTCTGACGTCTGGGCCTCCAATTGGTGTGTGCTCAGACACACCTTCTTGCGTCATACCTTTGGCAAGCGGTGATTGGCTCAGGTCGTGCGGGACTCTGTCCCTACGTCACGTCCGCTTCTTGCCCTCCGAAGTCTCGCCCTGTGTGCGATGTGTGCGCTTGTTTTGTGTGTGTGTGTGCTTCGATGTGTGTTTGTGTTGTATGGACGCCTGAACCGTAGAAGTTTGGACGAAGCGCCAACCGCCTTGTGACACCTTGATATATGACATCCTGTTTCAAGCACTTGAGAGCGCTGCACAAAGAACCGACCCTCGCCGACACGACACACAACACATTACAATGTTTGTAGCCCCGCAGAATGTTTACCCTTCTTTTAAAATGTTATAGCTTCACGGAATTTAGCCCAAGAATAAAATGTGATATGATTTTGCCAAATATATATGCCTAATTTATTCTATTTCACCACAGTAGTGTTGCACTTTATTGAGGTAAATCTACCATTTTTGTACATTTTATCTATGAGAATTAGTGCTCCTAGGAGGACAGTGTGAAGGCCCGAGCTGAGAGTTAGGTAGGCCTTCTATTTGTTGAAATAAAATGTGTTTGTTATATTAAGGACCACCTTTTTTCGGTTCACTGATATCTTTTTTTTCAGCACCTACTACTTCCTTTTTAAATTTCTTCTTGTTACATAATCTTCTTTCCCAAATTACTGTTTCTATGCCCTTTCTGCGTAGATTCCGCGTTTCCTTAACTCCATACTAAATGGTGCCTTCCTCCTTCCTCTCTTTGGATCGCATTTATTGCTGCGGGTAAGGAGGCTAAAACTTCTACTAATTTAATCTTTTAGTACATTTTTAATAATCAATAGCGGGACCTTTCATCTTCATAACATTCAAAAGCCTTTAATTATAGTTTTTGACAAGCTTTTCCGTTGTTTCAGATAAAATATTGTTCCATTCTACAATGGCGATGCGTTTCAATTCCTGAAGATTCTTTGGAGCTCTCTTGTTGATGTTAACTTTTAAATTCTACCACAAATTTTCAGTGGGATTTAAATAAGGACCTATCAAAGGCCATGGACGCACATTTATCTTATTTCTTTGGAGCCAGCTAGTTGTAGACTTGGCCGTGTGCTTTGGGTCATTGTCTTGTTGAAATACCCACCGCCTTCCATGTCCCAAACTATTTGCTGAAACCTAAAGGTTTGGCACAAATAGAAATATAGTCATCAGAGATCATCTACCTTTCAATTGAAACCAATTTTCCAGTACCCGATGCAGCAAAACAACCCCAAAACATCAGTGATCCACCTCCGTGTTCAACTGTTGGTACAGTGTTCTTTGGCAGGAGAGTTTCACCATTCTTACGCCAAGCCTTCTTCACGTCATTGTGCCAAAAAGCTCGATTTTGGTTTCGTCACTCCTTAATACTTTCTCCCAAAGCCTCTGTCCTTGTGCAAGAGTGACTTATCAAAGTTCAAGCGAGCAGCAACATGACATGGTTTTGGAGTGGAGTCCTTCGAGGTCGGCATCTGTGTAGGCCTTTGATAGATATTTTGGCGTTCTTATCTTCGTTCTTGTCCTTGAACAAGTTCGGGTCCAAGTCCTTGTTCAAACACCGAACATGGCGCCAGAACAAGTCCTTGTTCGGGCGCCAATTGATAAATATTTTGTAGGCGGGTACTTGTTCGGGTGCCAATTGATAGATAATTTGGCGAGTCCTATTCGGGCGTCACCTTTTTTTATAACGTCCCTGTCTTAGGGATTCCTGAGCGTCGTCAGTTGATCTAAGAGAGGTTGTATTTTCTTAGGCTTGTTATTCCATAGGAATCTTCCTGGTACATCAGGGATAGAAGAGAAGTCAGTTGCTTGCTGAATATTTATTAGGGAGAGATTTTTCAACAGTCTTCTGTTGCTGTGATAACTTCTAATATTCTTCAGAATTTCAGGTGGCTGCGTGGCTAAGTAGCGAAACTTTTCGAGCTGAGCTAAAGCAAGCTTTGAGCTAAAGAAGCTTTGAGTATTTGAGCTAAGCTAAACAAGCTAACGAAAATTTGAAGTTCGTGACAGAAGTATGTTTCGCAAGTATCTGCGATATGCGAGCTTAGTTATTCGAGCAAATAATTATTTTCCCTCCGTAGTACAGAGGCACAAGTCGACCCACTTGGCGATGGCCTAACAGCCTTCCTTGTTCAGAAAGCGCTGGATTGTGCGATTGCTCACGCAAGTTCCCTGAGCGTTCAATCTCTCGGCAATGTCGTCTAGCTTCAACTCGTGGATAAGCGTTGACCTCACGACACAATTTTCGAGAAGTTCTAACCGAGAATTTTTTGTTTGCGACCACGCCCAGGCAACGTTTCTACAGTACCAAACTTAGCCAACTTTTTTATAACAGATTGTGTAGAACTTGGGATGCTCAAACGCTTAGATATGTCGCCAAAACTATTTTCAGCTTTGTGGCAGTCATTTCAATAATCTTCTGTCTGAGGTCCTCACCGGGTTCCTTAGTTTTTCCCATCCTGGCGCTAGTGTACGAATGACAAATCTATACTCCTCTTGCTCTGGCACAATTTTCTAAAATGATCTCATGTCTAGAATGTTAAAAAACATTTTAGATAAGTTTTTGCATTAAAACAGGTAAAACGGTAAATACTCTTCTATGAAATATAATGGTCTCAATTGCATGAATAATTTCGTCTTTTCGTGGTTCTGAAGTTCAGCGTGTTAAATTTACCAAAAATTATATTTTGTTCTACAAACTTCGTCTATTGTCACTAATCTGCTTCACACCCTGTGAAAATCTCATGTGTGTCAACAATAGTTTTTGAGTAATTCTAGAAAGTTTTGAAAGACGAAGGGTGTACGGATAATTTCGTCGCTAACTGTAAGGGATCGCAGATCATTACTTTATCACAGCGAAGTTTTTGAGAGATAGCTTTGGGTTAGGTAGTTTATTAATGAAAATATTCAATGAAAATAAATGAGGTCTCCAGACTGCTCCAAAGAGCAAGTGTGATTTTCTAGCCTTGGCTTCACTGAACAGAATTTCAATGCAGTCAACTTCACAGATTCGCCACCCTACGTGGACACCACTTGATCATTGCAAAGCTTGGCCCTTACGTCGCTCTCCGGCTGATTCGCCTTTGAAAAACTCGAAATTCATCTTACTGATTGGGACACTTATTGCGATGAGTTTCATCTAAACTTTAGACCAAATAATTTGTTTTCTTAACGTTACAACCAATATTTTCTGGAACTATTTTTGGGCGACCTGAATGTGCGATGAATACCATCACACCGCTGCCGCTTTTGTCTTCTTTTCACATGGTACGAAATGCGGGGCTGTTTTGTTCATGTGTCGCGTCTTTGAGCTTTGGTTGGGGAGCTCTCGGTTTCCTCAGGGGGCGACTGCTTTTTTAGCGGGGAATTGGCACTCCCAGGGGGAATAGGTGAGGTTCCAAGCTGAGGGTATTTCATTTTTGATCTTAATGGTCAATAAATGTTATTTTCAAGTTTTTAATTGTTTTATTTTAATTTAATAACTTATTTACTTTCTTTTTCTCTCATACATTAACGTAGCTATTCATGATAGATACCTATTAAATACTTATTATACCTATTATACCTATTAAATTAAACCTGATTGATGTAGTATTAGTGTAGTCTGATAAGAAATTAATGTAATTGCCATGACTAGTTTTGTATCGATAGACCTCATACCCTCGGTAAGGGTAGTGAGCTGCCTAGCGTGGAGGTTATGATGACTGGTGAGACTGTGTGATGGTGTGGTGATTGCAGAGACTGTGCGATGGTGTGATGACTGATGAGACTGTGTGATGGTGTGGTGATTGCAGAGACTGTGCGATGGTGTGGTGACTGCAGGGACTGTGTGGTGGTATGGTGACTGCAGAGACTGTGCGATGGTGTGGTGACTGCAGGGACTGTGTGATGGTGTGATGACTGCAGAGACTGTGCGATGGTGTAGTGACTGCAGGGACTGTGTGATGGTGTGATGACTGCAGGCACTGTGTGATGGTGTGATGACTGCAGACTGTGATGGTGTGATGATAAACTTTACCCTTTTTCTTCCATCTTTCCATCAACAAAAGTGTATGGACACCGATGGAAGTCTGAGGTGGAGAATCAATGAAAGCACATCAAGAAAAATAGGTATATAAGAAAACTCAGTTGCATTAAACCATCAATAAAGGGTTGGTTACAACTTTTGAGACACTCTGTAGACAAACACATCACTTTATGCATAAGTTGCCCGCTTCCTGGCAGCCACACCGCGTCTCCGTCACGACACAGCTGCAAGGGGCAACAATATAAGTAAAATTTATTTAATGAGTTCGGCGCACGTAACCTCAAGATATCATGGAGAGCACGCGACGTGAAGCTTTATTTTTGCCTTCCTTGTTGTGTTGACATCAGCGCTGGACGCCGCGCAGAGACGGTGTGGTGCGTCAGCTGGTGACGAACTGCTCGTGTGATCAATGTATTGTTGTGTGTCCTGGGATGCATGGAGGTAACCTTCCTGTGATTTGTGCGCCCATGCTGGTCAACTTGCTCTTGTAATTTTGCTCATCTTTTTATATATAAGGCGAATTCAGCCTTTAAAATTTGTGTTACATATCAATACATTCGTCTAGTACATGAAATTCGTTCACATGCATCTGAATATTACTGATTTTGTTTGGTTAATGTGACAATGCATCTTGTGTATCGCATTGTTGCTTTTGAGTCACGTGTATGGTGTTGGAATGTTCAATTAATAATTATTTTTCGGAAAATGTGAAGTTTTCTTAAATTGCACCCAAAACAATCACTCTCACATAAGATGATTTTGTTTTGGGTAACTCATGTAAAAAATTTGTTTCAGGGTAACTCTCGCATTGAAAGAGAAAATTGAGTTTGGGGTAACTGAGCTGAAGTGTTTTTATTGGATCCATGGAGATACAGGAGCACATCTCTATGTCGTTATTTGATCCATTGAGATAAAGGAGCACATCTCCATGCCGCTCTCAGGCGGGACAGGGTCCTCGGCTGACCCTGTATTGATCTACGTCTTCTCTGGAGAACATTAAGGTGCTCTCCGTGGCACAGCGGTTAAGGGATCGGACTTGTATGCTGGAAGTCGCGGGTTCGTTCCCAGCGCTGGCGCGGAGATTTTCCCCGTTGGGTATAAGGGAAAGCTCAAGCACAATACCCCACTCAACCCAGGTGTCGGAAATGGGTACCGGCTTTACGGGGGAACCGTCATGGTGCCCTATATATAGGGTTAGTTATAAGACATTTGAAAAACCAATGCTAAGATCATATGTATCAGGCTTGATTGGAAATAAAGCATCCCAAAGATGCCGATGTTAACCTTAACCTAACCTTAACCACTCCCACCGTTCTTATATTCTTACTGGTGTAAACGACCCGTCAGAAGTGACAGCATTGGATATTTGGTTTAGATAAACCTTGCAGATGGGGATGACAAACAAATATCTAGTTGGAAAGAAAGTAGAGTCGTTTTTTATTCAATCACTTTGCAGCCTCCCAAGTTCTGCACAGTTTTAGATCTTTTCGATGAATTGGTGTCTCAATATCTTGCTCTGCCTCTCAGATGAAGTAATTAGTGGGAAAATATCAAGTTAAACTGTCTGAGCCGTCAAAAAGGACATTAGTGAGGAGCATCTGAGACACTGCATGCTCTATGAATTCAAAAAAGGAAACTCAGCTGCAGAAGCTACGAGGAATATTGGAACTGTCTATGGGACGAATGTTCTGAATGATCGGAAATGTCAACCGTGATTTGCATAATTTTCTTCATGAGACACCACCCTGTCACGCCGGCCACGTTCCGGTAGGCTAAATCAGTTGATGAAAACGCCATCAAAGACGCTGTGGAGGCCAATTTAAAGTTAACCAGCACAAAATTGGGTCAACAGTTCAATACAACCCACACCACAATCACTTCATGCCTGCACAAGTCAGGAAACACCTCAAAACTTGTACACTGTGTGTAGGGTGTGGTGCTGCAGCATGATAACGCCAGACCGCACGCAGCAACGGTCGCTCAGAAAATCTAAAATAACTGCAGCATTGATGCTTCTAGGATTGAGAATAAAAATCAAGGCGAAAATCGCTACACGTATATTCATTTTCATTAAAAATGATTAAATAAAACAACGCTTCGGACTAACTGTCCATCCTCAGCAAAAATATCTATAAAACGAAACCAATATGTAACCACTCAGGAAAAGGTCATGCGTTTCAATCGGGAAGTTTTGCCTCATCCGCCTCATTCACCTAATGTTGCTCCATCCGACTATCACCTTTTCCGGTCGCTGCAGAATTACTTGAGCAATGAAATTCATGAAAATGACATCCAACTAAAAAATTACCTACATCTAATTTTTCACTTAAAAATTAAAACTTTTTCCAAGAAAGTTTCAGGAAGCTAGCTGATCGTTGGACAGAAGTCTTAGAAAATGAGGGAAATTATTGTGAAGATTGAAAACGTTAAGTGAATGTTTCAGATGAAATAAATGTGTTAAACAAAAACGACATTACTTTTTTACAACTTGGTACATCCATCCCAACAGTACCCGCCATTAAAATATTCTTGTACTTGTGCACTGGTGAAACTTGATCACAGATACGGTCATTGAGCGTCCTTGTGAGCGTCACAGGCACATGCACCAATCACGCAAGCAACAAGTCTGTATTATTTAATTATTTGCCAAGGAGTTTCTGAAAAATTTGTTGAATTATTTTCTTCGCAATGAACTGCATTTTCTTTACAATAGATTCAATGTTCACACACTACTTTTAACTTTTAAACAAAAGTGAGCAGATGCAAGGTATTTTTTATTATCTAATTGGTATTTATAACACCAAGCTGGCACTTCCCCATTTAATTAAATATCGTAGGAGAACCTAGGCATTAAATAATTCACCAATTATCTCTTTCCGAACACACCAGCTGACTTATTCAGAGTGGACACTTCAATGGTGCTAAGGCGTTCGTAGCCTACAAAATTTACACTATCAAACTCTTCGTCAGCTATAAAGTATTTCATTCGCAAGCGTGTGAACATTGCTACTTCTTTGTAATTTAAACAATTTAAACAATTTAAACAATTTATTTACCACAAGAGATACAGAGATACAATGTTTCTTAAGTCTAGTACAATGGTCAAATTTGAGTATAGCTACCTGTGGGCCCGAATAAGTTCAGTGACTTCTAGGGCATCCTACCATCAAGGTTAGTCTTAGGAGTACAATAATGTTTAACCTAATTCACTTAAACTAGAGACGCATTAGACTGATCAATGAGATAAGTAACTCGAAATTAGATACTTCATTTCACAATATAGTTCATATATATGGACGAGATTTAACAGTATATTCGACAAACGATTCAAGAACAGACTGAAGATCGGCGAAATTAATCAAGGCGAATTACATTATTAGGACCAGTTATGTAGGGGACAAGGTTTGACTCTGTGATCTTACACGACTAGTAATCTGATAGGAAGTGAGACTCAAGACTTTTTTTGAATACCTTATAAGAATTACTTTCACGGATCTCCGCAGGTATTGAGTTCCAAGTTTTAGTTCCAACGAAGAGGATACTGTGTTGTGACCGAGCCTTTGAGTAATAAGGAAGCATGAATTTACTTCTATTTCGGGTTAAATGGTCGTGATGACCAGTTTGCGTAGTTAATAGTTGTTTTAGGCTATTGTCGCCATCATTTGTTAATGTTTTGTAAATGAAATTGCAAATGGAGATTTTGTAGAGATCCGAGAGCTTAGGTATTCGTAAATTTTTGAATGAGTCATTTGTGTGAGCATTATATTCTAGATTCTTTATCGCTCTTATGGCTCTTTTTTGCAGGGTAAAAATTTTGTTGGTTTTATTTTTATCAGTTCCGTGCCATGCTTCTATTCCGTATTGCAAGTATGGTAAAATGAGCGTTCGGTAGAGCATTTGTAAGGCTGTTTCAGGCAGGAAATTCTTAACTTTATTTAGGATTCCGATAGATTTTGATAATTTAGAACTAATATGAGCGATGTGCTCTTTAAAGGTTATATGTTTGTCTATTATGATGCCGAGGAATTTACTTGAGTTGGTTTCTTCGATTTCACCTCCGCCAATTTGAATGCGTGGGAGAGATATATTTTTCTTGTATGAGAATGTAATATATTTTGTTTTATCGATATTAAGGCTTATTTTATTAGCTTTAAGCCACAATGAAACCTTATGAAGTTCATTATTTATACGCTCCGCCATCCTAGCGGGATTTTGGTCTGGAAGGACCGCAGAAAGGGTACTGTCATCGGCAAAAAGTATGAATTTGAAAAATGATGTAGATTTAGTGATATCATTGATAACAATTAGAAATAGGAGAGGCCCAAGGACAGATCCTTGTGGAACCCCATGGCTAATTGTCTGTGGGTCTGATTTTGCGTCGTCAATGACAACGTATTGTTTCCGATTTGCTAAGTATGATCTAAACCAATCATGGGCAGCCCCTCGAATGCCATAACAATGTAGTTTCGAGAGTAATACGTTATGGTCCACACAATCGAATGCTTTTCGAAAGTCAAGAAATACGGAGAAAACAAGCTTTCCTTCATCTATATTAGAATAAAGGTATTGCAAATGATTTAATACAGCTTGTGTCGTAGATTTCTTAGAACGAAAACCGTATTGTTTGTCGTAGAGGAAAGATTTTTGTTCAAAATACGAATACACTTTTTTATACACAATTTTCTCGAATATTTTGCTAATAATTGGTAGTACAGAGATAGGTCTATAATTGTTAACGCAGTTTTTATCACCATTTTTAAAAATAGGGGTGACTCTCGCAATTTTGAAAGAGTTGGGGAAGATACCTTGAGAAAGGGATTGGTTGATAATATAAGATATGCACGGTGCTATTATATCAGCTATAGCCTTAAGAACTTTAGCCGAAAAATTTTTCAATCCACTTGATTTATTTTTCAAGTTGTTTATGCACGTAATTACATCGGAGGGATTAGTTGGCGTGAAGAAGAAAGAGTTAGGTTCACGGACATGGTCCATGTATTGCAAGTGGTCTCTGGGTTCACTGCAGACACTATCGGCTATATTTTTTCCTATGTTTACAAAAAAGTTGTTAAACACAGTTGCAATATCTTTTTTCTCGTGGTATTTTACATTTTCGTGAACGACGGACTCAATTGTTTTCGTAGTATTATTATTCGGTTTATAGCATGAATTAAGCAGGCGCCAAGTTTTTTTAATATCAGTTTTGTATTCAGTAAATTTGCGCGTGAAGTAGTCTCGTTTTGAGGTTCGTATTTGATTTGTCACATGATTCCTGAATCTGTTATACGTTACTTTAGATATTCGCCCTTCGTATAGTAAGGCTAGGTACGCTTGACGTTTCTTTATATTGATCACGATATCTTCAGTAATCCAGGGCTTTTGTCTATTTTTCGGCGTAATTGTGCGGGTGATTATTGGACAGCACTGGTTATATGCGGTCGTTATAATATCAGTTAAATTTAGTATTGCTTCATCAATGTTAATCGCATTATTGTCCCGTTCATAGACGTCTAATGATGGCATTAATTCTTCTAGAACAGTTCGCATTGTTCCCAAGTTGTATTCGTTTACACAACGAAATGAATAAGTATCAGCCTGTGGACTGGAGCAAGGATTATAGACATTTTTCTTGATGAGAAACACCGGGAAATGGTCAGATAAGTCAGAAATTATTATTCCGGTAAGAAAATCAGTCGGATCTAACATAAAAATATTATCGAGTAACGTAGCCGATTCAGAAGCAACACGTGTAGGTTTCGTGATGATTGGAAGGAAGGAGCTAGACTGAAAAACATTTATGAAGTTTGAGATTTGCTCACAGCTATCATATTGTAGAAGATCGTAGTTGAAATCCCCGCAGATTATTATGTCATTATATAGAGACTTGTTGAACTGAGATATAATGCTTTGAAGCTCGTTCAGGAAAGAGACGTTACAAGCTGTCGGGGGTCTATATACTGTCCCAAGCATAATCCGTTTACCATTTTTCGTTAGTTCTATAAATAAGGTCTCAATATGTTCACGATTCATAGTTGCACTTAAAATGACTTTCGAAGATATATGTTTAGATATGTACGTACTGATGCCACCACCACGTTTGTTACTACGGAGTGAATGATGGCTATAGTAGTTTTGAATTTGAATCAGGTCTTTAGATGAGTCGTCTAGCCAACTTTCGGTGAAACTGAGAACATCAAAATTGCTGTTCAGCTCAGTGATAGTACAAGATATTTCATCTATTTTCGGATAAATGGATCTACAGTTCCAACATAATAGAGAAAAATCGTTACAGGTGTTCCTCATCGATTCATTGAATTTTTTAATATTTAGGTATTTACAGTTTCCAGTTTCATTTAGGTTTGGGTGCAGTCTATTCAAATGATTGAGATCTGGATCAATATTGTCGAATATGTCAACATGGTCAGTCATTAGCATTAAGAGACAGTAAGTAAAATGTAACGTAAAAATAAAAATGATAAAAACTACAGGATCAAGGTAAAAATAAGGACATTCCTACTTAGAATTAAACTAAAAAAAAGAGAAACTAAAAACACACAGATTATTAGTCTAAATTGTTTAAAAACTAGTATGATTTCATGAAAAGAGCGCAAATTCAGTCCATGAGCAGGAACATTAGGGATCATAAATGGCAAATAATGTAGTTACAAGGCATTGAGTTAATAAATAATTAATTAAAAAATGCTATCAATAAACCGCATTGTTGCTCGTAAGTCATGCATAATTCGTCGGAATGTTCAATTTATAATTATTTTCAGTATAATGTTAAGTTTTCAGCATTACTTTGTGAAACATTATTTTTCAAAGAGGAAAATTTATTTTTGGGGTAACTGACGTAAAAATTTATTTCAGGATTACTCTTACTGACCAGAAAAGGGGTTTAGGGTAACTCAGTAAGTTTAATTTGATCTATGGAAAAATGAATGCTCCAACTCCACGCCGCTGTCACACCAACACGGCATCACCAACGTCACCTCTGCAGACCACCACACAGTCGCTGCCGTCGTCCTTGTGTTGTGGTGCTGCGGTGAGCGGTGCACGCCGGACTGGCTTGTGTGGTTGGTGATATGGATATTATCTTCGTATTTATTTTGGAAGGGAAACAGTTTGGCCGGGACTGGGTTGATGTCAACATATTAGAACACTTAATTATCAAGAAGGTGCATGCAACCATATTAGGAAAATTAATATCAAAATTTGAAGGGATTACTTCGGGAATCCTCACCAGCCCTGAAATGTGTTGCCCTTAATTTAGGGAAAAATATTTTTTGTTCAGAGTTCGTGAGCAAACTTAATAATTGTTAAAAAAAATCGTGCAGAAAAACATTGTTTCACACATGTCCAGTTACAAATGTATTTATAACATCTCTCATTTATTTCTTTCGACATGTTGCAATTTTATAGAAAGAATATATATAAAACTTGTATATTCATTCGAAACCAGCGCCGTTGACGAAAATCTCACCAATATAATCCGTAATGACGCCATTTCACGTCGGCATTTGTGAACCCCGTCAGTTTTGGCAGGGAACTGAACCGGAAGTTTTGTGGAAGTCAAGATACACGAAGCCTGTCAGAAATTGCACAACTTCGCGGGTAGCGTATTTTCAGTATGAATAAAATCACAAAAGCATTATATAAAAACATTTACTCTTGGCATTCAGACCAGCTGGTTTCGACTAAAACAATGTCATTATCAATGAATACCATCTGTAAACAGAAAAAAAACATACATACCGTTTATTTAAAGTAGAGAAATATATAACAGTGAAATATAAAGAAATTCTAAGATATAGTGAATAGAGGAGCGGCTGATTGGTCAATATTTAAAACAGGCCTAAGTTTAAAAATGTACAAGGATTCTAAAATTCGCAAATCAGTATTAGAAGTACAATCTAAAATTTTAAAATGATTCAGAGATAGAGGATGATTGGTGTTGTCACAGTGCTGTCTAGGGGATGAATGAGGTGCGACTGAAAGCGGGAGTTTGGTTCGGAAAGATTTGCCCAAATGTTGATAGAACCTAATGGCGGACTGTTTCTGCGTACTCCCAATGTAGGAGCTCTGGCAAGCTCCGCATTGAAATTCATAAATAATATTGGAGAGTAACACAGAAGGCAGCCTGTCTTTGAATTGAAAAAAGTTTTTAATAGAGTGATTATTCTTTAATGATATATGGAAATCCAAATGTGGGTAATACTTCGCTAAAACATTACTAAAATATTTGGTCATTGAGTATGAATTTGGACCAATGAATGGCAGTGATACGAATATCTTCCGCTTATCCACTGTGCAAACCGGAGGTTTCGGTACAAAAATTTTGTTAAGGAATTTACGAAGAATATTATCGAACATCGTATGTGGGTAACCATTATTTTTAAAATAGGCCCGGAGGATATCAGCTTCTTGTGAAAAAATGCTGAGGGAAGATGACAATGAATATGCTCTATGAATAAGCGTTTTGATACTATTGATTTTGAATATCATTGGGCAGAAACTGAAAAAACTGCACCCTAGACCAGTAAAAGTGGGCTTCCGATAGATTGAAGTGGAAAAAGTTGCATCAGATTTTTGAATTTTGACATCTAAAAACGCTAGAGAGTTGTTTGATTCGCTTTCCATAGTAAAATTTATATTCGGATGAAACGTATTTACATGATTTAGGAATGAATGAGCATGCGTTTGGTCATTAAAAATAGCAAAGGTGTCATCAAGGTAACGTTTGTAAAATATAGGTTTAAACTCCATTGGGCACTCAGCGAGAAATTTAGTTTCTAAATGACACAGAAAAACATTAGCTAAAGTAGGGGCAAGGGGGTTGCCCATTGCAAGTCCTTCGATTTGTTTATACAGTTTGCCTTGAAAGTAAAAATAGGTTTCAGTCACAGCTAATTTTAAAAGTTTTAAGAAATTTGTACGATCAAATCCATTGTACACATGACTAGATGAAAAAATATTATTGCACACAATTTCAAGGGTTTCCAACAATGGAACGTTAGTATAGAGCGAAGATACATCATAACTGACCATAAAGTAATTCGGTTTCGCTGGAATTGCAGTTAGGGACTCGTGGAACGCACGAGAATTTCGAACAGTATATTGGTTAACAGAAAATTGTTCGATCAGAGGAATTAGGAATTTGGCAATTTTAAACATGGGTGTTCTAAAAGCGGCCAGAATAGGTCTTAATGGTATATTTATTTTGTGTACCTTTGGCAGCCCATATAGCACTCCAGGGGAAGCCTGTCGTGCTGTCGCTACAAAGTGAGGGCATTTTGTCCACGCTTCTCTCTCTTAATCTTTCGTTCCGATCATATTACGATACCCACGTGGGTATATCGACTGAGGATCTTTATGTTAATACTTTTCTAAACGAAAGATGATTTTGTATCACTTATATTGGAACGAAGTGGTTTTATTTATTTCGTTTTTTTTTGTGAAAAATTCATTGGACTTCTATGGCGAAGCAAATTAGGTTCGTGACGCAATTTCGTTTAATCGAAAACTCGAGTTATAAGCAGTCTAATTTGTGGTTTGTAGATGTTGTGTTGGTGCGGCCTTAGCAATCTTTTTGTGGTTTTGCTGGTGACGGATGACAGGAGGACAGTACACGGATACAGCTATTGTATCCATGGGAATTATCGCCCCAACGAGAATATATGAGGTCCCGAGCAAATGGTTAGGTGGGCCTGAATTTAGTTGAAAAAGAATAGGTTTTTGTTTTGTTAAGAACCATCTATTTTCGGTTCACTGCTGTCCTGTTTTTCAGCACCTACTACTTGTTTCATGACCTTTCTCATCTAAATGTTTATATGCGCCTTGTGCATATATTCTGCGTTCCCTTTACTCCACACTAATTTGGGCCTTCCTCTCTTTGGAACGCCCTTGTTGCGGTTAGGGAGGCTTAAACTAACATCTAATCTAACTTACAGGCTGCCGGATGTGCAAATCTCTAGGCTGCGGAATGTCATTTAAATCTGCGCGTGTGTGCCCTGAAGTGAGGTGCGTATTCAGTATACCGCTGTAGGTAGTGAGGAAGACGAACCGTTTATTTGCATAGCAAGTTGATGCATGAGATACATTGCGACAGATTGCACACTCCACAATCTCAACTCTAGCATTTACGCAACTCACTAATCACTTACCCACACTCACTAATCACTGACCCCCACTCTGCTGCTTTGTATTCCTCGCCTCCACCGCAAAGCCATTCACCAACCATCACTTGACACATTTGTAATCCATCACTGAACACCACTCCTTTTTCAGAAACTGCCCCTCGTTAATTAGTATTTGCCACTAATTTATCAAATGATTTCTACTCATCTATCAGTGTTTGCCTATTAACTACCAATGACCTACTCATCTATCAGTGTTGGGTATTTATCTAGGAATTAGCGCTCCCAGGGGGACAATGTGAGGGCCCGAGCTAAAGGTTAGGTAGGCTTTCTATTTGTTGAAATAACATTGGGTTTTGTTTTGTTAACGACCAACTTTTTTTCGGTTCACTGCTGTCCTGTTTTTTCAGCACCTACTACTTTCTTCTTCAACTTTGATCTTGTTTCATGAACTTCTTTCTCATCTTACTGTTTCTATGCCCTTTGTGCATAGATTCCACGTTCCCTTAACTCCATACAAAATGGTGCCTTCTTCTTTCCTCTCTTTGGATCTCATTTGTTGAGGATAGGGAGGCTTAAACTAACTAATGATCTAATCTGGTATTTATCTATCAATGGCCTCTACTCATCTACCAGAGACCTCCACTCAACAGCCACTGGAGAATCACTCACCGCCCGCAGCAGCAGCAGCAGCAGCTTCTGCAGGTGGTGAACACGAGAGCTCCTCTGCAGCGCGTCCAGCACCACACAGTCCCACTCAGGCAACTCCTCACTTGACGCCACAGCTTGCCCTTGTGACGCAACTGAACTGGACGAACTTGGGTTGTCTCGTCCAACACGTTTCAATTGAGTACAGTGTTCACTTGAGCTGTAATTGTACCAGTAATTCAGTTCTCGGTCACACGCATTTCATATTTCTCGGAATACTGTTGATTTAAATTGAATTACTGGTACAGTTACAAATGCTTAGTGTGCCATGCAGATTTGTTGCATTTATTTCATGTCTGGTAAAATAGTTGAGCAATATGGATGTTTTACCAGCTGAGTCTTTAGGAACATCACCTACATTCACTTTTGTGCTTGCGGTAAAATCCTGCATGGATCGGATTAATCTCCAAAGATCACCTCTGTCGGTGGCGGAGTCTAAGCCGCCAACGAAATTATACCAACTGTTTTGCTCTTTCAGTTTAATAATGTTTTTTGCTAACAATTCATACCTACAATAAGTGTTTATATTTTCCAGTGTCGGGGATGTAGCCAGAGCATTGCAAGCCTGGCACCTCTGCCACAGCAGTGCACATTCATGGTCCTACCAAGGTAAGACGCAGGCAACTCTTTCCGCTGATGAGGTTTTGAGGACATTTTTATGGGCAGCATATAGGAGTTTACTCGTTATTTTCAAATTTAACTCATCAACTGATGACATTTGAGTCTAACTTATTTCATTGTAACGATGCTCTTGCTGAAAGCCAGCCCAGTTAGCTGCTATGTGGCAGCGTTTTTGGAAATGAAGGTTTTTCTTTTTTTTCTTTTCATATCCTTAGAGTCTTGACTGTTATGGTGAATCTTTGAAATTCTTAATATGTACAATCCAAATGTTCATATTACTGTCGATGAGTTTAATCATTATTTGGTCAGTTGGGTGAACTATTTATAATGATTGGAGACTCCAATGCTCATGCACCTCTGCAGTCGGCAGGGAGCCAAAGGGTAAAAGAGTTGGAGGAATTATGCAAAAATCCAGAGTAGAGCATATGCCTGTTCTGGCACCTATGTAAGTAGGAAGATCAGGAAGGTTAAGTACACTTGGTGAATAACCATTCATCAATTGAATCAAGCTTCTACCAGTGGCATTCCATCTTTGTCTGGAGTTCCAAAGAGGTGCATGAGCGTTGAATTCCCCAATTATCATCAATAGTTCACCAAATTGACAAAAGTAATGATCAAACTCATCAACAGTAATGTGAACATTCGGATTGTAAATATTAAGGATATTGAGATACCCACAAGAAGAGAGGGGGTCACGCAACGTCTACGTCACCACAAAGCTGCCAGGGGCAACAATGTACACAGAGATACTTTAGCAATTCTGGCGCACGTAATCTTAAAATATCACGGAGAATACGCGACGTGAAGCTATATCTTTTACGCTCCTTATTGTATTGATATCAGCGCTGGACGCTTTACTGAGGAGTTATAGTACGCCAGCTGATGACGCACTGGTCGCTTAATGAATACATTATTACTACTGTGCTATATTTAAAGTTGAATTCGTTATTACATCCCCCTAAGCTCCTATTCTTCATTTCTATCTCGGTACCCCGTAATTTCCCGTATCTATACGAGCTTCATTTCATATAAGGCGATTTTGCTTTCAATATTCACACTATCAATCTTTGCTCTACAAGCGAATTATGTTTCCCACCGTCTAAATATTACTGAATTTGTTTAATGAAATGAAACATGATTCTAATTCATTGCATTGTTGTTTGTGAGTTACGTATGAATAATTGGAATGTTCAATAGATAATTATTTTCGGAAAAATATTTAGTTAATTTAAAATATTACATCCTAAACAATCAATTACTAAAAAAAATTTAAGGGTAACTCCCGTACTAGCAGAAAACATAGATTTAGGGTAACTCACATACATTCGGGAAAAAATTAGGTTTAGGGTAACTCCTGTAGTAACAGAGAAAACACGGGCTTGAGGTAACAGAATTAAAATGTTATTATCTGATCCATGGTGAAAAAAAGCACCATCTCCGTGCCGCTCTCAGGTGGGAATTTTCCAAGGGTTTCTCTGTCCTTAGGCTGACGTGAGGTAAAATGTGCAATGTTAAAGGTTGACATCGGCATCTTTGGGATGCTTTATTTCCAATCAAGCCTGATACATATGATCTTAGCATTGGTTTTTCAAATGTCTTATAACTAACACTATATATAGGACACCATGACGGTTCCCTCGTGAAGCCGGTACCCATTTCCGACACCTGGGTCGAGTGGGGTATTGTGCTTGAGCTTTCCCTTATACCCAACGGGGAAAATCTCCGCGCCAGCGCCGGGAATCGAACCCGCGACTCCAACATACGAGCCCGATCCCTTAACCACTGTACCACGGAAAACCCTTTATTGATCAACGTATTCTCTAAACAACATTTAGAAATCACTCTTATAGTTCTTATATTCTAAATGCTTCTAGAAGTTCACACCGGACTGGGTTTCACAAATGATAATATAAAGAAAGTTACATCATTATTTCATTTAAAAGAGAAACAATTTGCCGTTACTGGGTTGAGACCAATAAATTGCTGAGAACACCCGATTTATCAGAAGATGGATGCAACCATAGCATGGACATCAATATTATATAAAGGGATAATTTTGAGAGTCCTCACCAGCCTTGAAATGAGTTACCCTTTTCAAAGGGAAGTGTTTCCCTCTGTATTTATGAGCAAACTCAAAGGTACACTCGAAAACGTTATTCTTTACGGCATAATTAACTTTCTTATTGTACTCAAAACAAATGTTAATTGCTGCAAAATTGGGATTTAATTCGTGCAGAAAATATTTATTTCTTTATATACGTTTCGTTGAAAAAGTGCATATACGATCTTGCGTGAGTAATGTTAAGGTGATAAAATGTACTAGGAATAAAAGTTAAACTGCCAAGTTGTTGGGTAATGGGAGAGAGCCATTCTCGGAAATTTCACGCGCATCAGTGCGTAACCATCTTACTCTGTATAAACTCGGCATTTTTAAATCACTCGTTCTGCAAGAACATGACTATCGCGAGAATAATTTCTAATGTATTCCACTATGAGAGGACCCGAGCTAAAGGTTAGGTGGCATTCTTTTTGTTGAAATAGAATAGGTTTTTGTTTTGTTTCGGACCATCTTTTTCGGTTCACTGCCGTCCTGTTTTTCTGCACCTGCTCATTTCTATTTCACAAGATCAATGTTGATAACATTGATCTTGTTTCATAAACTTCTTTCTCATCTTTCTGTTTCTATGCCCGTTCTGCATAGATTCCGCGTTCCCTTTAACTACATAATAAATAGCGCCTTCTTCCTTCCTCTCTTTGGATCTCATTTGTTGAGGATAGGGAGGCTTAAACTAACTAATAATCTAATAATCTAATCTTTCTGGTTATAGTTCATCTCCAGGATTCGCATTATATTATCCAAAAGAAACTATCTGAAGTCGAGTAAATTTTGACTCCGGACTTCTTTCAAATACAACCCAACTACAGTTGTCTGCACCGCTCAGCTCGCTCTTGTCTGCATCTGGCAATGTGTGGTGAGCGTGTCTGTGATACGGGCGTATTTAGAGCTCAGCTCTCTCTTGTCTGCATCTGGCAATGTGTGGTGAGCTTATCTGTGATACAGGCGTATTTAGAGCTCATCTCTTTCTTCTCTGCATCTGACAGTGTGTGGTGAGCAAATCTGTGATACAGGCGTATTTAGAGCTCAGCTCTCTTGTCTGCATCTGACAGTATGTGGTGAACGTATCTGTGATACAGGCGTATTAAGAGCTCAGCTCTCTTGTCTGCATCTGGCAGTATGTGGTGAGCGTATCTGTGATACAGGCGTATTTAGAGCTCATCTCTTTCTTCTCTGCATCTGGCAGTGTGTGGTGAGCGTATCTGTGATACAGGCGTATTAATACTAAAATTCCGCCGTTTTATTCAGCGGGTAATTTACCTTAAATTATCTCACCATTTATTGACCATTTCCAGACTTGCGGTACAGTGACAGCTCTATTCTTTGACCGCAGATCGCTGCACAAAGTTAGACGAGCGGCCGGCTGTTCCGTTGCGTCACACCACCGGCACCAGGCAAGTGTCACACCGGTCGGCAGAGCTGTAGCATTCCGAGCAAAATTCCACTGCAGCGACGGAGTTTGTGAATGTCAGTGACGAAGCGACGTCGTCGTGAATTTCAGGTAAGTGGCAACAAGTGCAGTTTTTTGACCGAAATTGTTGAGTTTCTGCGGTTTGCGGGAAGGGTACCGCTTCTTTCTTTACTTAAGTTTACTTTTTTCTTATTTCGTCTTTTTCTTTCTTTCTCACGGTAGAGGAAACAAGGCAGGTTCAAACCACCAGTATTTTTTTCGTTGACGGTGTGGTTTTGCTGACGTCACGGCAACGAACCAATAGCAGCGCTCATTTTGCATCTGGTAGCACTTCCACCCCCAAATCTGGCTCCACTATTGGCCTATCGACATGGCGTTTTGGTGACGTCATGAAGTTTGTTTGAAATAAAGCCTTTCTATTGGCTAGCCGAACAAGAGGTGTATTTCCTCACATAGAAATGACCCTACTTTGTTTCCTCTACCGTGTCCTTTCTTCAACTTGTTCGCCTTGCTCAAGGTTTGTGGCGATGCTTAGATCTGCTGCGCGGTCTGGCTGCTGGGCGTGGTGGTGTGGCCGGTGTTGCTTTTCGTGCGACTAGTGGGAAGTGACTAATGCGACTAGTGTGAGTTGACTAATGCGACTAGTGTGAGTTGGCTGATGCGACTAGTGTGAGTTGCCTAATGCGACTAGTGTGAGTTGGCTGATGCGACTAGTGTGAGTTGGCTGATGCGACTAGTGTGAGTTGGCTGATGCGACTAGTGTGAGTTGCCTAATGCGACTAGTGTGAGTTGACTAATGCGACTAGTGTGAGTTGCCTAATGCGACTGGTGTGAGTTGGCTGATGCGACTAGTGTGAGTTGGCTGATGCGACTAGTGTGAGTTGGCTGATGCGACTAGTGTGAGTTGGCTGATGCGACTAGTGTGAAGTGACTAATGCGACTAGTGTGAGTTGACTAATGCGACTAGTGTGAGTTGACTAATGCGACTAGTGTGGGTTGCCTAATGCGACTAGTGTGAGTTGGCTGATGCGACTAGTGTGAAGTGACTAATGCGACTAGTGTGAGTTGACTAATGCGACTAGTGTGAGTTGGCTGATGCGACTAGTGTGAGTTGACTAATGCGACTAGTGTGAGTTGCCTAATGCGACTAGTGTGAGTTGACTAATGCGACTAGTGTGAGTTGCCTAATGCGACTAGTGTGAGTTGCCTAATGCGACTAGTGTGAGTTGCCTAATGCGACTAGTGTGAGTTGGCTGATGCGACTAGTGTGAAGTGACTAATGCGACTAGTGTGAGTTGACTAATGCGACTAGTGTGAGTTGGCTGATGCGACTAGTGTGAGTTGACTAATGCGACTAGTGTGAGTTGACTAATGCGACTAGTGTGAGTTGCCTAATGCGACTAGTATGAGTTGACTAATGCGACTAGTGTGAGTTGCCTAATGCGACTAGTGTGAGTTTCCTAATGCGACTAGTGTGAGTTGCCTAATGCGACTAGTGTGAGTTGACTGATGCGACTAGTGTGAAGTGACTAATGTGACCCGTGTGAGTTGACTAATGCGACTAGTGTGAGTTGACTAATGCGACTAGTGTGAGTTGCCTAATGCGACTAGTGTGAGTTGCCTAATGCGACTAGTGTGAGTTGACTGATGCGACTAGTGTGAAGTGACTAATGCGACTAGTGTGAGTTGACTAATGCGACTAGTGTGAGTTGGCTGATGCGACTAGTGTGAGTTGACTAATGCGACTAGTGTGAGTTGACTAATGCGACTAGTGTGAGTTGCCTAATGCGACTAGTATGAGTTGACTAATGCGACTAGTGTGAGTTGCCTAATGCGACTAGTGTGAGTTTCCTAATGCGACTAGTGTGAGTTGCCTAATGCGACTAGTGTGAGTTGACTGATGCGACTAGTGTGAAGTGACTAATGTGACCCGTGTGAGTTGACTAATGCGACTAGTGTGAGTTGACTAATGCGACTAGTGTGAGTTGCCTAATGCGACTAGTGTGAGTTGCCTAATGCGACTAGTGTGAGTTGACTGATGCGACTAGTGTGAAGTGACTAATGCGACTAGTGTGAGTTGACTAATGCGACTAGAGTGAGTTGCCTAATGCGACTAGTGTGAGTTGCCTAATGCGACTAGTGTGAGTTGCCTAATGCGACTAGTGTGAGTTGACTAATGCGACTAGTGTGAGTTGCCTAATGCGACTAGTGTGAGTTGCCTAATGCGACTAGTATGAGTTGCCTAATGCGACTAGTGTGAGTTGGCTGATGCGACTAGTGTGAAGTGACTAATGCGACTAGTGTGAGTTGACTAATGCGACTAGTGTGAGTTGGCTGATGCGACTAGTGTGAGTTGACTAATGCGACTAGTGTGAGTTGACTAATGCGACTAGTGTGAGTTGCCTAATGCGACTAGTATGTGTTGACTAATGCGACTAGTGTGAGTTGCCTAATGCGACTAGTGTGAGTTTCCTAATGCGACTAGTGTGAGTTGCCTAATGCGACTAGTGTGAGTTGACTGATGCGACTAGTGTGAAGTGACTAATGTGACCCGTGTGAGTTGACTAATGCGACTAGTGTGAGTTGACTAATGCGACTAGTGTGAGTTGCCTAATGCGACTAGTGTGAGTTGCCTAATGCGACTAGTGTGAGTTGACTGATGCGACTAGTGTGAAGTGACTAATGCGACTAGTGTGAGTTGACTAATGCGACTAGAGTGAGTTGCCTAATGCGACTAGTGTGAGTTGCCTAATGCGACTAGTGTGAGTTGCCTAATGCGACTAGTGTGAGTTGACTAATGCGACCAGTGTGAGTTGACTGATGCGACTAGTGTGAGTTGACTAATGCGACTAGTTTGAGTTTCCTAATGCGACTAGTGTGAGTTGCCTAATGCGACTAGTGTGAGTTGGCTGATGCAACTAGTGTGAGTTGACTAGTGTGACTACAGGGAATTACCCAGCACGTGTCGAGACAGAAGCTCATGTCAGCCATCGGTCCATTGAAAAAGAAGGTGCAGGACGGAATGTAACTTCTCAGGGGGACACTACTGCTGTACCTGAGGGTGTTAACGCTCGCTGGGGAAGATGCGACGTCCTGAGTTGAGAGCTAGGTAGGTTTACTCTTTGTTGAAATAAGATATTTTTGTTTTGTTTTGTTACCAAAAATTTTTTTCGGTTGACTACTGTCCTGTTTTTCAGCACCTACTACTTTCTGCATCAAGTTTAGTCTTGTTTCATTAACTTTTTTCTCAACTTACTATTTCAATGCACCTTGTGCATAGATTTTAACTTAATTTTGACTCCACTCTAAATGGTGCCTTTCTCCTTCCCCTCTTAGGAACGCCTCTGCTCTTAAATCTTTCTCTCCTCGTATATATTATGTGAATTTATGCAATATTGTACACTCCCACGTTATGTAGTATGGATTATATGAAGTTTAACACGTTAAGTGTGGCGTGACCCACCGGTGGTAATTTAGATGATTTTCATAATGCTGCTGGCCGACCAGCAGTCACTGATTCAATTTTTAATAATACTAAATGAAAGTTAAATGAAGGCATGATCCAGTCAATGTTTGCTATTTTCAAACTTTCTTACTACAATTGACTCTAAATTTGAGCTGGATATTGAACTTTAGTTTAACCCGCCGCACTTAACGTGTTAAATTTCGAATGTATAAATTTAGTAAGCGCAATCATTGAACACATTTGTGACTAGGCTACCCCCTCAGGGGGACACAACTATTGTATCTATGGGAATCAGCGTTCCCAGGGGGATTATGTGAGGGCCCGAGCTTAGAGTTAGGTAGGCCTTCTTTTTGTTGAAATGAAATGTTTTTGTTATGTTAGGGTCCACCTTTTTTCGGTTCACTGCTGTCCTGTTTTTCAGCACCTACTACTTTCTTCTTCTACTCTGATCTTGTTTCATAATCTTCATTCTCAACTTACTGTTTCTATGCCCTTTCTGCATAGATTCCACGTTCCCTTAAGGGGATCTAATACCCTGGAGGAGGAACGGTAGCTAATATACGTAGTTTTGTAAATTTCCAATACCTTTATTCCTTTTGCGAAAATCGAAACATTTTATAATAGCAAATGTGTTCAAAATTCAATTTTATATATCTGTAATCATTTTCGTTCCTCTAGATGCAATAGAAACATGAACAGTGAAATTTATAAAATTGTGTAAATTAGGTGAACTTTATGGTAGTAGATCCCCTTGACTCCATACTAAATTGTGCCTTCCTCCTTCCTCTCCTTTTATCGCCTTTGTAGCGGATAGAGAGGCTTAAGCTAACTAATAATCTAATCGCTTGTGACGAATGTGTTTATATATGGGATGATCATTATATTTAGTGCGTTAAATTCCCATTTTTAGAGTTACCTTATTTGTTACGCACCAGTATGGCAGTTTGTAAAGGGTTAAAATTCAATTTATTAGTTGACATATGTATACAGGGTGTTGGTGGAACTCTTGGTCCAAACTTCGGCTACTAGTAGAAAATACAAATTTAAACACTTTTTCATCAGTGAAAAAACATAGAAAACGCTTGGTTTTTTAATTATTGAACTTAGAAGTTTTTAATGCTGAGCTTCATGAACTCACGGCGATCCTAGTTAACCACATGCACTAATGTTCAATAATAACACACGAGGGTAATGAAAAACGTTAAATAACATGAGGTACTTTAATAAATAATAGAAAGTAACGCATCAAAGAAGGTATTCAAAATTTCGACCATTAACATTGATGCACGCACGACACCTTCGTCGAAGCGAGTTGCGTACGTTGACAAACATTCCTGGGTTGTCAGCGATATCTCCAGCAGCGACTGCAATTCGAGCGACAAGGTCTTCTTCCGACTCCACAGGTGTCGCATAAATCAGAGATTTCAAGTGCCCCCATAAGAAAAAATCTAACGGAGTCAAATCAGGTGATCTCGGTGGCCAGGACAAAGCACCACCACGACCAATCCATCGATTTGGAAATTGTTGGTCAGGAAACCGTCGCACATTTAAAGCATAATGTGCCGAAGCTCCATCGTGTTGAAACCAAAGTCGTCTACGAATACCTAATGGCACATTTTCCAATAAACCAGGAAGGACTTCTTCAAGAAAGATTTTGTACACATCTCCATTAAGACGCTCTGGCAGACAACAGAGACTCTGCAAAATTAGGATCTTCTACCCCCCCCCCCCCCCCCCCGATTTAAAAACCACTGCGCGAATCGCTCACGAGGACCATAATCAACGGGAAGGAGACCCTGGACTCTCTGGAAGTGATACTACGGATGATAATTATTCCGGTTCAATACATCCCACACTGAACTATGGTCACGAATACCCAAAGATGCTGCTGCGGCACGGGTTTCTACGGAAATGTTCCAACACTTCTTGCTCTCGGTGATAATTTATTGGGCGACCAACGTCTACTCTGTTTACACTAAAACTGCCGGTTTCCGTCAATCTTCGGTGCAATGCAGTGAATAATCGATGATCAGGGACTTCTCGATTAGGGTAACGTTCGTGATAGATTCCCGCGGCACGTCTTGCATTAGGGTACCATTAACAGCACCATAAGTGAAATGCATGTCTGCCATTTGTGCATTTGTAGGGCGATACATCTTACCACTTCAGTGCCACGGTGCTAACTGACAAAAGATACACATACGCTTCTCACCAGGGGTCGCTAGCGTTGACTAGGAATTTCTAGAAATTTCCTGAATCTGTGAATTAATGTTTTAAACTGTAAATAAAACATGTTCGATTCTGCCAACACTTGTTCATTCTAATTCCCCATATTGCCCTTATTCCTGTCTGTCACGAAATCGTTGATGTGCTCCTGTAGCGTAGCATTAAAAACTTCTAAGTTCAATAATTAAAAAACTAAGCGTTTTTCGATATTTTTTCACTGATGAAAAAGTGTTTAAATTTGTATTTTATACTAGTAGCCGAAGTTTGTACCAAGAGTTCCACCAACACCCTGTATATACAGTTTATTTAATAGAGTATTGCTGATAAATATTGTGCTTTGAATATTTACATTATTGCTTTGCACAACCATTTACCACAGGTGGGCACGATGACGGAATCATTTATCTCGATAACCGATGCATCGATGAAGAAACACTATAGCCGCTGATGCATCCATGTTGAAGATTTCGACTATTCTCAATTTTGATGAGAAAAACGCCTAAACGTGTGTGGGGAATTATGCGGTTAGGAAAGCCGAAACTAAGCGGACATAATTGTCAATAATGAATATTGACAATTTTATTGATCGTCTGTGGGCTTGATTAACGACCGTCAAATAATTGACTCAGTGGCAACCAAAATCTCATCAATATATTGAGTAAATGATATTGACAATTCAATTGACCGTCTACGGCCGCTGTACAGGCCGCCGCTGGCCGCCCGCGTCTCGAGGCCGCGCCACGTCAGCAGAACATCGCGCGGGGCACTGACGTGAGGTGCGTGTGTCGGACTGCGCCTGTAGAAAGGAAGGAGGAGGGACCGTTCCTTTCCAAAGGAAGTTGATGCAGGAACTGTTTTACGACGGAATGAATTTGAAGAAATGTTATATGTTTAGGCTTGACTGTCATGTTCTTTTGAAGCAGGTGTGTGGAGTGAAGCGTGTTGAGAAGCAGGTGAGTGGAGTGAAGGGTGTTGTGAAGCAGGTGTGTGGAGTGAAGCGTGTTGTGAAGCAGGTGTGTGGAGTGAAGCGTGTTGTGAAGCAGGTGTGTGGAGTGAAGCGTGTTGTAAAGCAGGTGTGTGGAGTGAAGCGTGTTGTGAAGCAGGTGTGTGGAGTAAAGCATGTTTTGAAGCAGGTGTGTGGAGTAAAGCGTGTTGTGTGAAGCAGGTGTGTGGAGTAAAGCGTGTTGTGAAGCAGGTGTGTGGAGTGAAGCGTGTCGTGAAGCATGTGTGTGGAGTGAAGCGTGTTGTGAAGCAGGTACGTGGAGTGAAGCATGTTGTGAAGCAGGTACGTGGAGTGAAGCGTGTTGTGAAGCAGGTGTGTGGAGTGAAGCGTGTTGTGAAGCAGGTACGTGGAGTGAAGCATGTTGTGAAGCAGGTACGTGGAGTGAAGCATGTTGTGAAGCAGGTACGTGGAGTGAAGCGTGTTGTGAAGCGTGTCGTGAAGCAGGTGTGTGGAGTGAAGCGTGTCGTGAAGCAGGTGTGTGGAGTGAAGCGTGTTGTGAAGCAGGTGTGTGGAGTGAAGCGTGTTGTGAAGCAGGTGTGTGGAGTGAAGCGTGTTGTGAAGCAGGTGTGTGGAGTGAAGCATGTTGTGAAGCAGGTGTGTGGAGTGAAGCGTGTTGTGAAGCAGGTGTGTGGAGTGAAGCGTGTTGTGAAGCAGGTGTGTGGAGTGTAGCGTGTTGTGAAGCAGGTGTGTGGAGTGAAGCGTGTTGTGAAGCAGGTGTGTGGAGTGAAGCGTGTCGTGAAGCATGTGTGTGGAGTGAAGCGTGTTGTGAGGCAGGTGTGTGGAGTGAAGCGTGTTGTGAAGCTGGTGTGTGGAGTGAAGCGTGTTGTGAAGCTGGTGTGTGGAGTGAAGCGTATCGTGAAGCAGGTGTGTGGAGTGAAGCGTGTCGTGAAGCATGTTGTGAAGCAGGTGTGTGTAGTGAAGCGTGTTGTGAAGGGATGTATCAGGCTGAGAACAACTCGAAAACAGCATTTTTCAATCTAGACGACGTTTTCAGTGAGAAATGGGCAAATGTCGGAAAGATTTTTCATGCGAATTTTTGACATAAACGTAAAGGTTATACTTCCCAAATGTTTCTGTCCAATGTTCCCACGAGTGATCAAACATTTTTAGTTTATACAGTGAAATGTTCTTTAAATTGCTTCATTGTGTAAATTATTTGAAAAGGTTCAATTTTCTCCACTTCTTTTTTCAATGGTTGCAGAAAAAACAGTTCATTACTTTAACTGATGTGAAGGAAATTTCGATTTCGTTGAATTTAGGAAGTTTGCAGTTTGTTCCAAGTTCTCCCCTTCGGAAAATGTAAAGGATCGCTCACTATTTTTCATCACAGCTAGGTTTTTTGAGACAAATTTAAATTGGGCAGCTTATTAATGAAAATAAATAAATAAAATGAATGATGTTCTTAGATTGTTGCAAGGAGCACAAAGTTGTCTGGCCCTGGCTTCACTGCTCAGAATTACAGCGCAGTGTTGCAGACTCGCCCGCCTGAGGGAGACCTGCTGGTCGCTGCAACACTCCCTCAGGGGGACACAACTCTTGTGTCTGTGGGAATTGGCGCTCCAGGGGAAAATGTTTGGTCCCGAGCTGGGTGTTAGGTGGGCCTTTTTTGTTGACGTAAAAAGATTTTTGTTATTTTAAGGACCATCTTTCTTCGGTTTCCTGTTGTCCTGTTTTACAGCACCTACTACTTACTTCTTCAACTTTTGTCTTGTTTCATGAACTTCTTTTTTCAACTTACTATTTCTATGCCCTTTCTGCATAGATTCCGCGTTTAATTAGACTCCATACTAAATGGTGCCTTCTTTCTTCCTCTCATTGGATCACATTTGTTGCGTGTAGGGAGGCTTAAACTAACTAATTATCTAATCTATGTAAAAAGGTAAACTTGCTGTGATTGTATGCGTTCATGCGACCCTAAATATTTCAAATTTCTTACACATACGTTTCATACATAAGGCGTTCATAGCCTTCAAAATTTCGTGTTAATAACTAAAATCAAGATATGCCGAAACGAAAATTAAGATCACCTCTGTCTCAATATGACAAGTTTTGTTTGTTCGATTTGAACATGCGTCCGATGTACCGCATTGCTGGTTGTGAGTTCCGTGTAGAGCGTTGGAAAGTTCAATTAATTATTAATTTCGAGGAAATATTAAGCTTCCAAACATTGCACCCTAAACAATTACTCCAATTGAGGAAAATTATGTTAAGGGTAACTCCCATAAAAAGTTGCTCCAGAGTAACTCGCGTATTGACAAAGAAAATTGCGTTTAGGGTAACTCAAGTATGATGTTTTACTTGATCTTAGGAAAAATGAATGCACTACATCCATGCCGCGTGGATAACTGGATAACTGTGGATAACTTTTTCAAATTTGGTAACGCTATAGAACACCAATGTGTTCTTCTATTATTCACGTCCTAAAATGTTCGTGTAAGTCTTATGTGATGCAAATCATTATACGCTCGTGAGAATGTTATGACAACCCTATCTTGGTGGTCACTCTTGCGTATCTCTCCAATAATGTTGTACATGTCTTGGTAACCGTTGTAGAATAATCATTTTCATGTTTCTAACTCATGTAGACCGTTTTGTGGCAATATTACTAGCATGGAAATATCATAATTTCGTTGCGTGATAAAAGACATTTTCTCCGAGTCCCTTGATTGGAATACCTATCTATATACGTAGGAATAAAAATATAGTTCTGAATGTTAACCTCGCTGCCTTTGACGCAGGATTGTTTTGATCCACCCGATTTACATTCAACAAATTACTTTACCGCAAGTTACTGAGCTTGTGTTTCACTGCAAGTGTGCACCAAAAAGAGTATTCTCAACTACACACTGTGACGGGAATCGTGTTTTCTTTCATATTTGTAGTTACATATATCGTATAAGTTAGTTTAAGCAGCACTAGGGGTACATGGCCCTCAATCATTTTTTTTTTCGACTAGTGACATGGGTACTACAATACTCATGTGTGTATCATGTAAGTGTGTTTTCCTTACTTTGAGATACTTCAAAACACCAATGATGTTTTGTGCCATCTTAATTGGAAGTAAACTGTTTTTGTTTTCTTCTTCTTTCTAAGTTAGTGCATTTGAATGCGATTTTCGCTTTTATTTCAATATAACTGCGCGCAAACTTGTGCATTTTTCAACAAAGCGTTGCGAGGATTGTGTTCTCTTAATTACTTATATTTAAATGCACTGTCAAAATCAGATTACGCTACGAAGGGAACTCATTTTTGTTGTGCTTTTCGGTCAATCATTTTTTGTTTCAACATTTTACTACGATACCAATCTGTTATTATCAATTAAGGATGTTAACGTTAAAAACCAATGTGTCAACATTTCATGTTTTTACTGCATTGAATATAAAATGGTATTTTTTCTTTTCTTCTTTCTGTGCGTCTTGCGCATAGATTCCGCGTTCTCTCAACTCCACAAAAAATGGCGCTTTTCTCCCTCCCCTCTATGGAACGCATCTGTTGCGGTTAGTTACGCTTAAACTAACATCTAATCTGATTTTGACGTCAGGGTAATTGTGCTCACGCGTGGAAAACGTCAAACTGGACGGTTTTGTGCACTCCTGCCTTTTCTCGAATGGTTTTATTCTGGGAACTTGACGAATGTACCGCCAGGGGCATAGGATAGGTACCGTACTAGGCTTAGGTTTGTTAGCTTTGTGTGTCCTGTGTTGTGGGGGCTGGTGCCCACAGGGGGATACTGTTAGGTCCCTCTGCTATAGATGGTCCTTCGGGACTTGTCTTTCATGCCCACTTTGCTTCTTTCAGGTTTAATGCTTACTTAGCTATTTATCTTCTCCTTCCTTTCCTTCCTGACATGGTGTTTCGATGTACAGGGTGAAGAAATACATTGTGCATAGATTTCCTGCTTCCTTCAATCCAAATTAAATGATCCCTTCTCTTGGGAGAGTTTTTGCTGCAGCCGAGCTCATCACAACGCACCACTCAGAAGCAGGAGCACCAGCAGGGTGCACGGTAGAAGAAACATGGGAGCGTCAAGTCAGTATTTCTTTATCGACCGTGTAGCGATAGCGACGTCGTGGCATCGAACCAGTAGCAGCGCTCAGATTGCATCTGGCAACACTGCTAGCCTCAAATCTGGCACAGCTATTGGCCCAACATGTCACATTATGACACCCGGCCTGATTGAAATGAACCCTTTCCATTAGCTAACCGAATAAGAGATACATTTTATCCCCGTAGAAATGACTTCACCTTGTTTTCTCTACCATGGCATGGTGCCACTAGGTGGTGGTGAGGTGGTGACCAGTAGCAGCAGGTGGTGGTGAGGTGGTGACCAGTAGCAGCAGGTGGTGGTGAGGTGGTGACCAGTAGCAGCAGGTGGTGGTGAGGTGGTGATCAGTAGCAGCAGGTGGTGGTGAGGTGGTGACCAGCAGCAGGTGGTGGTGAGGTGGTGACCAGTAGCAGCAGGTGGTGGTGAGGTGGTGACCAGTAGCAGCAGGTGGTGGTGAGGTGGTGACCAGTAGCAGCAGGTGGTGGTGAGGTGGTGACCAGCAGCAGGTGGTGGTGAGGTGGTGACCAGTAGCAGCAGGTGGTGGCGAGGTGGTGACCAGTAGCAGCAGGTGGTGGTGAGGTGGTGACCAGCAGCAGGTGGCGGTGAGGTGGTGACCAGTAGCAGGTGGCGGTGGTGAGGTGGTGACCAGTAGCAGGTGGTGGTGACCAGCAGCAGGTGGCGGTGACCAGCAGCAGGTGGCGATGACCAGCAGCATGTGGCGGTGACCAGCAGCAGGTGGCGGTGACCAGCAGTAGGTGGTGGTGAGGTGGTGACCAGCAGCAGGTGGTGGACAGCAGCGGCCAGGTGGTTGCCTCCAATACTGACGGTGGGAACACGCTGGTGGTGTTCGATAGTTTTTAAAATATACTTTTAGTATGAAATGTATCCTGAAACGTGCTTGTGGTCTAGGGTGATCTTTGCAACACACATGTTCAGTGTTATTCAACACGTGCCCCGCGTGTTGGGCCACGTGCTGCGTGGCTCTAGCTCAGCTGCTCCTGCACGTGCCGGTATAAATGAATGACATTTTATGTTTGGCTACATTTTTGGAAATGAAGGGAAATGTCGCCGTGCAACTGTTTTATTCTGTGTATCTTAGGAAGTTTGAAACTGTATTCGAGCAGTGAAGTCTGTTTCTCTACTCTGCTACTTGCCCCCTCAGGGGGACACAACTGCTGTATCTATGGCAATTAGCGCTCCCAGGGGGAAATGTGTGAGGTCCCGAGCTGAGAGCTAGGTAGGCCTTCTTTTTGTTCAAATAAATGTTTTTTGTTATGTTAAGGAATACCTTTTTTCTGTACACTGCTGTCCAGTTTTCCAGCACCTACTACTTCCTTCTCCGACACTCATTTTATCTATGCCTCTCCTGCATAGATTCTGAGTTCTCTCATTTCAATACTAAATGGTGCCTTCCTCCTTCCTTTCTTTGGAACGCTTATTTTTTAGCAGTGAGGGAGGCTTAAATTTCTAATGCAATCTTCCACTCACAAACCAACCAAACGCAGCGCTCACCACCGCGGTGCACGAGTCAACTTGCCTTTGGTGTGATATATTTCTTGGGACGCGCATGTGGTGCGGGGTGATTTGTGAAGCACGCTCGTAATTTCGAGTGATTTTCGATACAGATTTGAGGTGTGGAGCATCGTCTGAACTACTGGGGTGTTGGGTGATTTTTGAAGCTTGTCTGAAGTGTTTTTGAAAAGGGTTCGATTGTATATTGAGAAAAAATAAACAATTCTGTTGGGAAGAGGCTAGATGAATGTCGCGTTTTCCTGCAGGTCGAGTAGCGCTGCGAATAACTTTGTATATCGATTTGTAATTCTCTAAGCATTTCTAGTGAGAAATCACGAGTATTTCAGACATTTTTATTTCGTGAAATTTCTCGTTAAAACGTAAGGGTATATGACCCATACGATATTGTTTCACTTTTTCATTCAATGTTTCAGAAATGAAATCTTCTGACAACTTCAACGCTCGGTTGTACAACAGGAAAAACCACTTATTTGACCAGAAATTCTTGAATCTCATTAACGTTTTCTTATAAATCATGTTGGGAAAAGGGAAGTTCAATTTCGGGTTTTCCTTCGGCGAATCGGCATTGAAAATGTGAAAAAAATTTCAACACATGTGGAAACATTTAATATAATTGTACAAAATACCGCACAGCTTTCGTTCCTGACTAGAACTTTGTTGAGTATAACAAAAAATACAACAAACATGTAGGTTATGTAATAAGCAAACACATTGTCTACAGCACGTATTTACGTATTCAAAAACCAATGATTGTAATATTGTGCAATCTCTATTGAAAATAACGTTTTTTCTTTCTAGTCTTACAACAGTTATTTCGTATCACACTTGACATTAATGTACACAACACATGGAACACAATGTGCGTACAGGTGTACAGAAGACGCATCACTGCGTGCAGGTGTACAGAAGACACACCACTGCGTGCAGGTGTGCTGCGTGCAGCAGGAGGTGACGGCGATGCTATGCGGGTCACGCGCCCCTCAGGAGCAGGAGGCGCCGCGTGCCTGCACGCCAGCCGACCTCCCTTCAATGGCGGACCTTCGCAGCTGGGGCTGCTGCCAGGGTGTTCCTAAGAGAGGTAGGTAGTGTGTTCCATTATTTCAATGCGGGGTTGGGGTATCTAGGAGGGTGTTGCAAAGAGAGGAAACGGGGACAATGATAAATTACACAGAGAGTAGGAAACGAGGGCATTTCTGAGAGAGGAAACGAGGGGGTTTCATTATTTAAATCGGGCGTTTAGGTAACGAGAATGTTTCAAGAGGAGAAACTGGATGAGTATGATACATTTAATGAGGCAGAGACGAGGGTGCTCCTAAGAGAGGAAACGAGTGGGTCCGACACAATAGTCACTTCAGACAGCACAGGGGACACGTGCAGCGCGTGCACACAAGCCAGCAAACAACCGCCGCACCTCGTCCCGTCACCTCGCAGGATCTGATCCTTCATAATAAATTATCCCCGCACCCCCTGCGTCCGTTGCTGTATTTTGTGCTGTATTGCCTTCTTTACTTTGTTTTGTTGTTTTTTTGCTGTGTTGTGTTGCACATTTTTGGGTGCGGGGCTTGCGGGTGAGGGAGGGAGGGTGAGACGCTAGTCGATTGCATCAGAGTGGGGATTTATAGGCTGGGTGAGGGACTTGTCGAGTGGGTGAGACATTTATCGAGCGGGTGAGACTTTTTTAGTGGATGAGGGATTTTTAGAATGGGTGAGGGATTTTTAGAATGGGTGAGGGCTTTATCGAGTGGATGAGGGATTTATCGAGCGCGTGCGACATTTATCGAGCGGGTGAGGCACTTATCGAGCGGGTGAGCCTTTGTTAGTGGGTGAGGGATTTATCGAGTTCAAGTGGGGATTTGTCGACTTACAGTGGGATTTCATTGACTTACAGTGGGGATTTATTGACTTACAAAGGTGACCATCCCCCGCGTTGGTATTTCGCCGGGAAACGCCCGAAGTTTCCCCCCGGAGATACTACGGGTGCTCCCGGAAGAGTCCTGGGAAGCTCAGGGCCCTACTGGGCTTTTCAGCGAGGCTATTTCCACCAATGCTTTGGGGATTCCCACTTGGTGTGAACAGGTATTTCCCTGAAAGTACTTTTTGTGATCCGTCCCTTCCCAGGACCCGTCCCCTGCGAAGTCTCACAGACGCCTTTATCACCAACAGTGACGGACGTACCCTCTTTGGTGGCAGCGACGAGTGCAAGCCTTCGAGGTGACGGCTGGCTTGGGTTAACCCGCGGGATCGCCAGTCATCCCGAATGATGTGAACATGTCATCATCACCCCTGCGGGGATTGCGCGTATTTGAGGATATTGACACACAACTACTAAGTCATTATTATTGTGCTGAAATGAGGTACACGAAGAATGAAATACAAAACTGATCCAAAAAATGCATATACGCGACATTGCGTGAAATCTTCGAACAAGCGGCCTACGGCAGAAATTTAATAGTCATATATTAGGATTACAGTAAAGTATTGTCGCACTTGAAATGCGTTTGTTCATGTGTGATGCATAATTATACTATTGGAGTTAGCAATTTTTCAATTTCACCTAAAAGGTATAGTTACATTTTATTTACACTGGCAGGAACACTGGAGTGTGAACAGCATGAAAGGGGATTTATCAAAATGAAGTGTGACTCGAGTACTCACGGTTTAGGATAGTAATGATAGGGTTGCAGATTATTATCATTAGTTAGTTTAAGTCTCCCTATCCTCAACAAATAAGATCCAAAGGAAAAGAGGGCACCATTTGGCATGGAGTTAAGGGAACGCGGAATCTATGCAGAAAGGGCATAGAAACAGTACGATGAGAAAGAAGTTCATGAAACAAGATGAAAGTTGAACAAATTATTAGTAGGTGCTGAAAAAACAGGACTGCAGTGAACCGAAAAAAATTGTCCGTAACAAAATAAAAACCTATTCTATTTTAACAAAAAGAAAGCCTACCTAACCTTTAGCTCGGGCTCACACATCGTCCCCCTGGGAGCGCTAATTTCCATAGATAGAAAAGTTATATCCCCCTGAGGGGTTATAGGATGGCAATTACAGGACAGTCAAGCTGGGGCAGTTACTACAGGACAGTCAAGCTGGGTCAGTTATTACAGGACAGTCAAGCTGGGTCAGTTATTACAGGACAGCCAAGCTGGGACAGTAATTACAGGACAGCCAAGCTGGGACAGTAATTACAAGACAGCCAAGATGGGTCAGTAATTACACGACAGTCAAGATGAGACAGTAATTACAGGACAGTCAAGATGGGACAGTAATTACAGGACAGTCAAGATGAGACAGTGATTACAGGACAGTCAAGATGAGACAGTAATTACAGGACAGTCAAGATGAGACAGTAATTACAGGACAGTCAAGATGAGACAGTAATTACAGGACAGTCAAGATGAGACAGTAATTACAGGACAGTCAAGATGGGACAGTAATTACAGGACAGTCAAGATGAGACAGTGATTACAGGACAGTCAAGATGAGACAGTAATTACAGGACAGTCAAGATGAGACAGTAATTACAGGACAGTCAAGATGAGACAGTAATTACAGGACAGTCAAGATGAGACAGTAATTACAGGACAGTCAAGATGAGACAGTAATTACAGGACAGTCAAGATGAGACAGTAATTACAGGACAGTCAAGATGAGACAGTAATTACAGGACAGTCAAGATGGGACAGTAATTACAGGACTGTCAAGATGGGACAGTAATTACAGGACAGTCAAGATGAGACAGTAATTACAGGACAGTCAAGATGGGACAGTAATTACAGGACACTCAAGATGGGACAGTAATAAGTGCACAAAACAGGACAGCAGGTTAGCTAAAAAATAAGGATAACAAAACAAATTAAGTACTATTTCAACAAAATGCATTCCTAACCGCCAACTCGGGACCTCACGTTTTCCCACGCCAGGACTAAGTCTGACGGTCACAACGGTTGTATCCCCTTAAGGGTGGGATAATTTGAACATTGTAGTTCCCATTCAAAGGCTTATTTGCAGGTTATCCCAGATGTTTTGACAGGGAAAAGGGGACCAATTAGTATGGAGTGTAAAAAATGGGGAATCTATGCACAAGGTGTGTCCCTCCATACTCGGCGCACATAAGCAGCAAGTTAGGAAGGAATCTATGCACAAGGTGTGTCCCCACACCCAGCACACACAAACAGCAAGTTAGGAAGGAAGGAATCTATGCACAAGGCGTTTCCTCACACCCTGCACACACAAGCAGCAAGTCAGGAAGGAAGGAATCAATGCACAAGGCGTGTCCTCACACCCAGCACACACAAACAGCAAGTCAGGAAGGAAGAGGAGCAAAAGACGAAGAGACAACAAAGAAGGCATGACAGCTGAAAGAAGCAAAGTGGGCACGAAAGACAAGTCACGACGGCCTATATAACTGAGGGGACCTCACAGTATATCCCCTGGAGGCGCACACCACAGGATACACCAGCCTAGGCCTGAAGCCCATCCTATGCCTACTGAGGGGCACGCGTCACAGCAACCCAAGACGCTCCTAGTCTCTATCTAAAGAATCAATAAAATTGACAACAAAAATTCGTTTCAAATCAATTAGAACATCGGTACACAGAACCAAAACAGCGCCAGTACACAAAAATAAAACGCGAACATTCCTTTATTCAGCAACTAATTATACTGCAGAGCGCCACGCGTCTTCTGCTCAATTGTCTCACCGAAATTATATAAAACCTGAAAGCAAGCGTCGGAGGTGCGTTCTGAACACAACTCAGAACCACAAGTGTGGTCAAGTCAATTATATTAAGGGGTATTTTCTGCTTGTTTTGCAACTTCAGTGAATGCAGGCAAAGATCAACACAAAATAAAGTATGGCTCGAGTACTCAAGGTGCTGGCGAGACACTCCAATCTCACAAAATCTAATATAAATCTCAAAATCCATGACCAAAACCTCTCAACGAATGACCAAACTCTTACACTCACTATCAAAACACCGAGGCACCATCAAAACCCCTTCTAATCACCATCAAAACCTAAAATAATCATCAGAACCCCCTAAACAATCATCTAAAACCCCTAAAATAATCAGGAAAACCCCATAAAATAATCATGAAAACCCCATAAAATAATCACCAAAACCCCATAAAAACATCATCAAAACCCCATAAAATAATCATCAAAACCCCATAAAATGATCATCAAAACCCCATAAAATAATCATCAACACCCCCCAAACCCACGATCCACACACTGAGCATAAACACACAATAAAAGGAAACACTCACCTCGACTTGGGGGCGGGTGCGGTGAGCGGAAGGCGCTGTTTGGTATGGAGGTGAGAGAGCGGGGAACCTATGTACAAGGTGTGTCCCCTGCACATAGAAACGGTGAATTAGGAAAGACTATAAAATTCAGAAAGAAAATAGTAAGTGCTTAGAAAACGACAGAAGTCGGTAAAAAAATGACAAATCGCAGTTTTTTCGGGTTTCAGTAAAAAAAGGTCTACCTCACACTTTGCTCGGGACCTCACACTTTTCCCCCTGGAGGCTCAGATTTCCCTAGAAACAACAGTTGTATCTTCTCAGGGGGACGGGGGTGGGGGGAACAGAGCATTGTAGCTAACTCAATGCTACGTTTCGTTAACAAGGGGCTCTCTTATGGGACCGGACTGGAGCACTTGGTGTAGACTGTAGACAACCGGGAATATGAGCACAAGGTGTCTCTACACACACAACACAAACAGCAAGTTAGGAAGAGTTTATGGAACAAGAAAAAAGTTTAAAAAGTAGCAGGTGCAGAAAAGCAGAACAGTCAACCGAGAAAAGATGGTCCGTAACAAACCAAATCACCTTTTGGAGTTCCAATAAAAAGAAAACCTACGTTACTCTCAGCTTAGGACCTCACATATTTCTTCTGGGAACACTAATTACACCTACAGACGAGTCATATTTCTCTGAAGAGGCCAGCACACCCAAATATGCTAAAATACTGCCCTAAATTAAGAAAAATTCTACCTTCTCCATTACATAAAAAATAGCACTATAACCTGCATTACATACTGCTGAATTTAACCCTCTAACGCCCAAGTGGACTGTACGGTCCTCTTTCAAAAATAACAATAATATATTTTATTTCTTATTCAATTTGTTCACTAATGTGTTCTTTGAACTTCACTGCCGAGTGGCAGTTCCTTCCCCATCTTGATAACAGTAACTACCCAATGCCAGTGTCGGTTTAGTGATAGTGGTTGTTATAACGGTAATATGAGTATAAAAATGTGGGCGTTGAAGGGTTAACTTATTAGGCCATAATATCTGGGACCTGGACCCCCACATAATATATGGGACCTGAACCCACAACACAATATATGGGACCTGAACCCCCACACAATATATGGGACCTGAACCCCCACACAATATATGGAACCTGACCCCCCACACAATATATGGGACCTGACCCCCCACACAATATATGGGACCTGACCCCCCACACAATATATGGGACCTGACCCCCCACACAATATATGGGACCTGAACCTCCACACAATATATGGGACCTGACCCCCCACACAATCTATGGGACCTGAACCCCCACACAATATATGGGACCTGAACCCCCACATAATATATGGGACCTGAACCTCCACACAATACATGGGACCTGAACCCCCACACAATATATGGGACCTGAACCTCCACACAATACATGGGACCTGAACCCCCACACAATATATGGGACCTGAACCCTCACACAATATATGGGACCTGAACCCCCACACAATATATAGGACCTGAACCCCCACACAATATATGGGACCTGAACCCCCACACAATATATGGGACCTGAACCCCACACAATATATGAGACCTGAACCCCCACACAATATATGGGACCTGAACCCCCACACAATATATGGGACCTGAACCCTCACACAATATATGGGACCTGAACCCCCACACAATATATGGGACCTGAACCCCCACACAATATATGGGACCTGAACCCCCACACAATATATGGGACCTGAACCCCTACACAATATATGGGACCTGAACCCCCACACAATATATGGGACCTGAACCCCCACACAATATATGGGACCTGAACCCCCACACAATATATGGGACCTGAACCCCTACACAATATATGGGACCTGAACCCCCACACAATATATGGGACCTGAACCCCCACACAATATATGCGACCTGAACCCTCACACAATATATGGGACCTGAACCCCCACACAATATATAGGACCTGAACCCCCACACAATATATGCGACCTGAACCCCCACACAATATATGGGACCTGAACCCCCACAAAATATATGGGACCTGAACCCCCACACAATATATGGGACCTGAACCCCCACATAATATATGGGACCTGAACCCCCACTCAATATTTGGGACCTGAACCCACAACACAATATTATAGGACATAGAGCCACAACACCTCAAAAATAGAACATATATGTACGTAAACATTTATTATCTAAACCAACAGTAACACTTTCTGATCTTAATATTTTACAGTATAAACTAGTTCAAAGATACCCACATCCATAAATGGACAATTACAAAATGCCTCACATGAACAGTTCCACAAAACTTGCCAACAGAACCATAAATGCTAAAAAAGCCACAAACCAGATTTTAAAAATAGCAAATAAACAAAATTGAAGTTTGAATGAACACTTCAAACCATAAATGTGTCTTGAGAAAATCCTAAACCATAAATGTGTCTTGAGAAAAGCCTAAACCATAAATGTGTCTTGAGAAAAGCCTAAACCATAAATGTGTCTTGAGAAAAGCCTAAACCATAAATGTGTCTTGAGAAAAGCCTAAACCATAAATGTGTCTTGAGAAAAGCCTAAACCATAAATGTGTCTTGAGAAAAGCCTAGACCATAAATGAAGTTGGAAGAATACCATAAATAGGGGCAAAAAATGCCCCAGACCTCCCACGACCATCTCATGACCTCCCATGACCATCTCATGACCTCCCATGACCATCTCATGACTTCCCATGACCATCTCATCACCTCCCATGACCATCTCATGACCTCCCATGACCTCCCATGACCATCTCATGACCTCCCATGACCATCTCATGACCATCTCATGACCTCCCATGACCATCTCATGACCTCCCATGACCATCTCATGACCTCCCATGACCATCTCATGACCTCCATGACCATCTCATGACCTCCCATGACCATCTCATGACCTCCCATGACCATCTCATGACCTCCCATGACCATCTCATGACCTCCCATGACCATCTCATGACCATCTCATGACCTCCCATGACCATCTCATGACCTCCCATGACCATCTCATGACCTCCCATGACCATCTCATGACCTCCCATGACCATCTCATGACCTCCCATGACCATCTCATGACCTCCCATGACCATCTCATGACCTCCCATGACCATCTCATGACCTTCCATGACCATCTCATGACCTCCCATGACCATCTCATGACCATCTCATGACCTCCCATGACCATCTCATGACCTCCCATGACCATCTCATGACCTCTCATGACCTCCCATGACCTCCCATGACCATCTCATGACCTCCCATGACCATCTCATGACCTCCAGAAGAAAGCTCCTTCAACAGGACAACCTGTCACAAAATACCTTCAGCACCTCTAACCTCCGTGGCAAATGAGCTTATTTTGTGCCTTGATTTTTGCTTCCCTGACACAACGTACTTGTTACGAATGTCAGCCAAAATTAGGAATAGGTATGGAGTATACATTAGAATAGGTGTTAGTTTAAGCCTCTCTAGCTGCTGAAAGAAGCGATCCAAAGAGAGGATGGCACCATTTAATATGGAGATGAGGGAATGGGGAATCTATGCAGAAGGAGCATATAAACAGTAAATTGAGAAAGTTTATGAGCATAGAAAAAAATTAAAAAGTGCCCAGTGTGCAGAATATTTGAGTATTGAAAAATATGTACCCAGGAAATTTTAGAAAGATATAAAAAAAGCATGTGTGGAATACATGTACAAATAATTTTGATATTAAATACTGGGTTTTAGCTAAGAAAAAGAAAAAATCTTGAAAAAATTACCCGAACTATCAACAGGTTTCCAAAATTACACGAGCTATGCATTAAAAAAGAAAACACTCCACACCATAAAACTGTTTCTAAATACCACTCCACACCATTAATGCATTTCAAAATACCACTCCACACCATTAATGCGTTTCAAAATACCACTCCACACCATTAATGCGTTTCAAAATACCACTCCACACCATTAATGCGTTTCAAAATACCACTCCAGACCATTTATGCATTTCAAAATATCACTCCACACCATTAATGCGTTTCAAAATACCACTCCAGACCATTTATGCGTTTCAAAATATCACTCCACACCATAAATGTGTTTAAAAAAAAAACTTCCCATCACAAACATGTTTCACAAATCATTCAAAACCAAAAGAAGGTTTCATAACCCTGCACACTATCAACACATTGTAAACGCACATCACACCACAATTAGGCTTCAAAAAACACCTGACACTGTAGTATTTAATGATCTAAACCAACGTAATGATCTTTAAAGAAATTGACCAGCGCGCACCTACCGTCTGCGTTGGAGGCAACCACACGGTCGCTGCTGGTCACCACCTGCTGCTGGTCTCTGCTCCTGAGTGGTGAGTTATAATTAGTCTTCCTCATAACAACAGCTATGTCAAGAGAAGACGCCATTTAAAGACTAGAAATTAAGGAATCCATGCACAAGGTGTGCGGTCCTCACACCCGGCACACACAAACAGCAAGTCAGGAAGGAAGAAGAAGAAGAAAAGACAAAAAGAGATAGCAGAGATTGCATGAAAGCAAACAAAAATGACGCAAAATGGCCTATCTACAGCTGATGGGACCTAACAGATTCCCCCTGTGAGCGCCAGTCCCTATAGGCTGTGGGCTACACAAACCTAACCAACCTAAGCCTACAGCCTCCCCTGCGCCCCATGAGAGGAACGAGAAAGATCAACGCTACAAGACAAAGTTGGGTCGGCTGCACAATATGCCAGCCTCACCCCACTAAATAGAAGCCCTGCCTAACCCTCAGCTCGAGTTGCTAAGAAGGGATATAGCCACATTTAAATCCATCTATCAAAAACGAATGACGTGTTTTAAGGCAAATGCTGTTCATTAAGAAACAAAATCAACAAACAAATAATCCACTGAAATAAGGCCTACCTAAGTCTCAGCCCAGCACACAGTTAGGCTGAGCAGGAAATATTAGAGCAAGTTTGTGTGCAGAAAAACTTTAATCTTTGTTGAGATTAGAGATCAGACCCAACAGACCAGTCTTATTTATCAGAAGTTAAGGATGGAAGATTAGGTGAGATAGTTCAAGCCTCCCTGACCTCAACATAAGGTTAACATCGGCATCTTTGGGATGCTTTATTTCCAATCAAGCCTGATACATATGATCTTAGCATTGGTTTTTCAAATGTCTTATAACTAACCCTATATATAGGACACCATGACGGTTCCCCCGTAAAGCCGGTACCCATTTCCGACACCTGGGTCGAGTGGGGTATTGTGCTTGAGCTTTCCCTTATACCCAACGGGGAAAATCTCCGCGCCAGCGCTGGGAACGAACCCGCGACTTCCAGCATACAAGTCCGATCCCTTAACCGCTGTGCCACGGAGAGATAAGCAATATAAAAGAAGAAATGATGAAGGCATCATGTAGATCGAGTCCAAAAAACAGAGCAGCTAGGCACAATGGAGTTCCCCAGCAAGTTCACTGCACAGGGAAACAAGTTGAGATGCAATTCAGAAAATTAGGGAAAAAGTTAAAAGTCAGAGGCACTGACAAAAGGGAAACAGCACACAAAAAGTGGTCCACAACTGAACAAAAATCAATTCTACTTTAATAAAGAAGGTCTACTTCATGACCTTGCATCTCCCCCCTGGGAGTGCCAAGTCTCAGCTCCAACAGTTGTGTGCTCGTGAGATTTGAGCAAAACACCAAACTTGACCTACAACAGACCTCTGAAACAAATGTACCTCTAAAGAAAGTATCTTTGGACAATTGCAGACAAGCTATGTTTGTAGCTATTAGAAATAAATAATGCACATAAATCATATTAAAAATAATTTGTTGAGTTATAATGGTGGATGTGGATACTTATATTGCCCATAACTTAGTTCAAGCCTCCCTACCTACAGCAAAGGTGTTCTAAAGAGAGGAAAGATGAAGGCTACATTTGGTATGGAGTTGAGAGAATGGGGAATTTATGCACAAAATATGCTTCCACACAATATGCCCTATGCATAGAACAGTTAAGAAAAAAAGGCTATAAAACAAGATAAAAGTTGAAGAACAAAGTTAGAGCTGCTGAAAAACTGGAAAGCAGAGAAGCAGAACAGAATTGTCAGTAATCAAACACACAACATTACATTTCCACACAACAAGGCACACATCACCCAGAGCTGGAGTCAGTAACACACAACATTACATTTCCACAAAACAAGGCACACATCACCCAGTGCTGGAGTCAAACACACAACATTACATTTCCACAAAACAAGGCACACATCACCCACAGCTGAGTCAAACACACAACATCACATTTCCACAAAACGAGGCACACATCACCCACAGCTGGAGTCAAACACACAACATCACATTTCCACAAAACAAGGCCCACATCACCCACAGCTGGAGTCAAACACACAACATTACATTTCCACAAAACAAGGCACACATCACCCAGAGCTGGAGTTAGTAACACACAACATTACATTTCCACAAAACAAGGCACACATCACCCAGAGCTGGAGTCAGTAACACACAACATTACATTTCCACAAAACAAGGCACACATCACCCAGAGCTGGAGTCAGTAACACACAACATTACATTTCCACAAAACAAGGCACACATCACCCAGAGCTGGAGTCAGTAACACACAACATTACATTTCCACACAACAAGGCACACATCACCCAGAGCTGGAGTTAGTAACACACAACACTACATTTCCACAAAACAAGGCACACATCACCCAGAGCTAGAGTTGGTAACACACACTACATTTCCACACAACAAGGCACACATCACCCTGAGCTAGAGTTAGTAACACACAACATTACATTTCCACACAACAAGGCACACATCACCCAGAGCTGGAGTTAGTAACACACAACACTACATTTCCACAAAACAAGGCACACATCACCCAGAGCTAGAGTTAGTAACACACAACACTACATTTCCACACAACAAGGCACACATCACCCAGAGCTGGAGTTAGTAACACACAACACTACATTTCCACACAACAAGGCACACATCACCCAGAGCTAGAGTTAGTAACACACAACATTACATTTCCACAAAACAAGGCACACATCACCCAGAGCTGGAGTCAGTAACACACAACATTACATTTCCACAAAACAAGGCACACATCACCCAGAGCTTGAGTTAGTAACACACATTACATTTCCACAAAACAAGGCACACATCGCTCCAAAGGTTAAAGTCTTGATAAAATTTACTTTGAAAATATATGGCGAGAAACTGTAGAAACTGGTTCCTAAGCCTATAATACACTTTTTCCCATACACAGAACACTCGAAGCCATTCCCAGACCGGTGAACCAAACAATCTAAGAAGGAAAGTTTGAGTGCCTCTTCACCTTCCATTGTAAACCTAATGTAGATTTTCAACGTAAATTTTATCAAGACTTTAATCTTCAGAGCGTTCAATATTTGCAGTACTCATAAGTTTTTACATGAGTTCACCTTTCCAAAAGAATTTTTTCGTAAGAATGGTTTTTCAACTCGACTTATAGAGTCTCATATTGGTAAACTTTCGGAAAAAAAACTCGACAAACTACCTTCTCTGGAATCAATCTGTGATGACATTCGTTTTGTGTCGTTTCCGTACTTTGGACCTAAGTTGGAGGAAATAAAGAAAAATTTCAGATTTGTTTGTCAAATACTTTCCGGGCATAAACTTTAAGGAGGTTTTAGTTAATAGCTTCCAAATAGGCTAATTTTTTCGTTTCAAAGACATTCTTCCTACCGCGATGCAGGCCTCCCTAATTTACAAATTTTGTTGTGCACGATGTGCATCTGAGTACGTCGGCTTGACGTCGCGTACTCTAGGCTGTAGGGTGGCCGAGCATCGAGATAGGAGTTACCGCACAGGAAATATTTTATCTAGTCCTCCACATTCAGCTATAAGGGACCATTCAGAGCATTGTGATTTTAAAATTCATCTTTGACATCAGTAATTTTAAAATTCTTACTAGATCAAACTTTGCATCAGATTTGAGGATTTTAGAGTATCTATTCATTTTAAAAAATAAGCCTATTTTAAACAACCAACTTAGTTCTTTTCCATTGTCAATATATAGTTAATAGGTAATTTTCAAGGTTAGTTGTTTGTTTGTTTATGCAATTCATGAACTTTCTAATTCATTTCATATTTTTCAGGTAAATTTGTTTTTGCTGAAGATGAGCGAATGCTCGAAACGTTCAATTTTATTGTTTTGCTTGCAGTTTTTAATTTGAGTAAATTTTTTATACGGCATTTTTGGTTTTCTCTTTTTTACTTAAAATCAGGAAGCCTCCCGATAACTTTTTTGCATATAATTCATATATGTACTACACACAATAAACTAGTTGAGGGATAAATGGACTAACTCCCTAAATGATGAATGAATTAATTATATAAATGAATAAATAATTATATAATGGATTAATTACAAAAATCTCACATGAAAATTTTTTCAAAAAAATATTCTAACAAAGCTAAAGTTTAAGAAATACCTAAAATCATAAGCGGGCTTTGAAAAATAACGAGAACCAAAAAGCGTTTCGAAAATAAACAAACCCAAATGTAAAATTTGGAAATAACATCGTATGACCTCCAACTCAAAGGTAATTCTAAAAAACAAAAAATCTGTTACAAAACTTTACCATCCCTTCACAGCTGTACGGGTAAATGAGCCACTTTTTCTATACCTCGATTGCTTTCTTTCCTCACAACATGCTTTAACCCTTTAACGTCCGAATTTTTTTACTCATATTACCGTTAACACAACCACCGTCACTAAACTGGCGCTGGCATCAGGCAGTCACTAATATCAGGATGAGATAGGAACTGCCACCCGGCAGAGAACTTCAAAGAACACATTAGGGAACTAATTGAACAAGAAATACAATATATTGGGGGTATTTTTGAAAGAGGACACTGGTGTCCTCTGGGGCGTTAAAGGGTTAACACTTTGACTTCAACGTGCACCACCGGTGGTGCACGGAGGTAATTTTCACAATGCTGCTGACCGACCAGTAGTCACAAACTCAATTTTCATAAATACTTAATCAAAGCTAAATAAAGGCACGATCCAGTTCATGATTGGTTTTTTCAAAATAGTTTACTACAACAGACTTTAAATTTGAGTTAGGTGTTCAACTCAATATTTAATAGTTACAGTCAAAGTGTTGAATATCATCCAAAATTTGGAATACAGTAAATACAAAAATAAATTAAAATGCCTGGCGTGGAACATAAGCAAATACTAAAATGTCCATGATATAATAGCCAGAAATGAAATAAAAAATAGTATGTGTTGAATATTTGAAGCAACAACCAACATTGATTACATTTACTGAGAAGTAGTATAAAAAACAACAAATGCTCACAAAAAATATATAGCTAAGTGGATTACGAAAAGCACTGAAGAAACACCCAAACCAATTAACAGGTTTCCAGAATAAGTACCAAGTGCATGTTGAGGGTTTGTGTTCAGACCAGCCAGGTGTGGGCCTATATACACAGTTTAACAACACACATGCAATAATTACTGAAACTATTATTTGTTAAAAAAAGAAAACACTCCACAGCAAATACCCGATTCAAAATACCACTCGACACCACATACCCGATTCAAAATACCACTCTACACCACATACCCGATTCAAAATACCACTCTACACCATATACCCGATTCAAAATACCACTCTACACCACATACCCGATTCAAAATACCACTCTACACCACATACCCGATTCAAAATACCACTCTACACCACATACCCGATTCAAAATACCACTCTACACCATATACCCGATTCAAAATACCACTTTACACCATATACCCGATTCAAAATACCACTCTACACCACATACCCGATTCAAAATACCACTCTACACCACATACCCGATTCAAAATACCACTCTACACCATATACCCGATTCAAAATACCACTCTACACCACATACCCGATTCAAAATACCACTCTACACCACATACCCGATTCAAAATACCACTCTACACCATATACCCGATTCAAAATACCACTCTACACCACATACCCGATTCAAAATACCACTCTACACCACATACCCGATTCAAAATACCACTCTACAACATATACCCGATTCAAAATACCACTCTACACCACATACCCGATTCAAAATACCACTCTACACCACATACCCGATTCAAAATACCACTCTACACCATATACCCGATTCAAAATACCACTCTACACCATATACCCGATTCAAAATACCACTCTACACCACATACCCGATTCAAAATACCACTCTACACCATATACCCGATTCAAAATACCACTCTACACCACATACCCGATTCAAAATACCACTCTACACCACATACCCGATTCAAAATACCACTCTACAACATATACCCGATTCAAAATACCACTCTACACCACATACCCGATTCAAAATACCACTCTACACCACATACCCGATTCAAAATACCACTCTACACCATATACCCGATTCAAAATACCACTCTACACCACATACCCAATTCAAAATACCACTCTACACCACATACCCGATTCAAAATACCACTCTACACCACATACCCGATTCAAAATACCACTCTACACCACAAACCTGTTTCAAAAATAACCCAAAACCAAAAGCAGGTTCCATAACCACCCTCTCAACACTATAAACATATTGTAAAGACACTTCACACAAAAACAGGTTTCAAAAAACCACCTGACATGTAGCATTTCAAAACACTCATACAACGAGCCTGTCCCCACCGTCTGCATTGGAGGCAACCACACGGCCGCTGCTGTCCTGGACGGCTGTGTCTACAGGCGTGTCTGCGCTGGTCACCACCTCACCACCACCTACTGCTGCTGCTACTGCTGTTCCCTGCCCCTGAGTGGTGAGTTATGATGAGTCCTAGTCATGACAACTGCTATCTCAAGAGAAGAGACCATTCAGCATAGACTAGAAATTAGAGAGTCCATGCAAAAGGTGTAGCCCCACGTCCAGTGCACAAAAACAGCAAGTCAGGAAGGAAGACAAGACAAAAAGAGATGGAAAAGATCACTTGAAAACAAACAGAAATGGTACAAAAGACAAAAGGCCCATCTACAGCTGAGAGAACCTAACAGTATCCCCATGGGGGTGCCACTCACCATTGACCAGGAGACACAAATCTAACTAACCTAAGCACAATGCCTACTTTATGCCCCACCACGGGAATGACAATTGAGACCATAAGACAAAGACAGAGCATGCCAGGCTCCCCTACTGAAAAGAAGGCCTGCCTAACCCTCAGCTTGAGGTAGTAAGGACACTGTCACATTTAAATCCATCTTCCCAAAACGGATGGCTTGTTTTGTGGCAAATGTGGTTTGTATTCAAGGTACACAGACCTCGTAGACCAGTCTTATTTTCCAGAACTGGAGAATGGAAGATGAGATGAGTTAGTTCCAGCCTCCCTGACCACAACAACCCAGTCCAGAGAGACAAAGGAGGAAAGCAGCATGGAGTCCAGAGAACAGAGCAGCTAGGCACAATGGTGGTCCCTAGCAAGATTCCCTGCACAGCGAAATAGCTTCAGAATGAAGTTGATGAAAAAAAGAGAAAATTTAAAAGTGTCAGAGGTTCTGAAAAAGTAAACATCACACAAAAAGAGTGGTCCATAACTTAGCAGATACCATTTCACTTTACCTCATGACTTTCACCTTTCACCTCATGATTTCACACCTTTCCCCTAAGGGTGCAATATGCAATAGTTGTACACTCATAAGATGAAAGATTTGACCTATAAACAAATCGCAACCCACAACTTATTCCTGGAAAAAGTTTATTCATAAAGTTTTTATAGGTAAATTTCAGATCCGAACTTTAAAAATCATACACTGAAATTATTCGCGAGAGTTATTGTGGTAAATGTGCCTGTTTTTACCACCAATAGTTTTTTGAATACTGGAACGTTTGAATTTAGCCTATTTATCCATCTATACTCTTTTGAACCAAAAATGCATTAAACAGCTCGAGTTAACCATTTAGATTAGATTGGATAAATTATTTTACCACCTTTGTTGTGGCTAGTGAGGCTCAAACTAATTTATCTAATTAATCTTTATGGTTAACTAGAGCTGTTTAATACATTTTTGGTACAAAAAGAGTGTGGATGAAAAAATAGGTTAATAAGTGAAAAAAATGTATTTTACTCCAATGCAAAGGTCTACTTCAGGATTTAGTATTTTTCTCCTGGGAGTGGCCCTTTTCAGCCCCAATAGTTGTATGCTCATGAGATGGAAGACCAGACTTAACCCCCTGGGAGTGGCACTTCTCAGCTCCAATAGTTGTGTGCTCATGAGATGGAAGACCAGACTTAACCCCCTGGGAGTGGCACTTCTCAGCTCCAATAGTTGTGTGCTCATGAGATGGAAGACCAGACTTAACCCCCTGGGAGTGGCACTTCTCAGCTCCAATAGTTGTGTGCTCATGAGATGGAAGACCAGACTTAACCCCCTGGGAGTGGCACTTCTCAGCTCCAATAGTTGTGTGCTCATGAGATGGAAGACCAGACTTAACCCCCTGGGAGTGGCACTTCTCAGCTCCAATAGTTGTATGCTCATGAGATGGAAGACCAGACTTAACCCCCTGGGAGTGGCACTTCTCAGCTCCAATAGTTGTGTGCTCATGAGATGGAAGACCAGACTTAACCCCCCTGGGAGTGGCACTTCTCAGCTCCAATAGTTGTGTGCTCATGAGATGGAAGACCAGACTTAACCCCCTGGGAGTGGCACTTCTCAGCTCCAATAGTTGTGTGCTCATGAGATGGAAGACCAGACTTAACCCCCCTGGGAGTGGCACTTCTCAGCTCCAATAGTTGTGTGCTCATGAGATGGAAGACCAGACTTAACCCCCCTGGGAGTGGCACTTCTCAGCTCCAATAGTTGTGTGCTCATGAGATGGAAGACCAGACTTAACCCCCTGGGAGTGGCACTTCTCAGCTCCAATAGTTGTGTGCTCATGAGATGGAAGACCAGACTTAACCCCCTGGGAGTGGCACTTCTCAGCTCCAATAGTTGTGTGCTCATGAGATGGAAGACCAGACTTAACCCCCCTGGGAGTGGCACTTCTCAGCTCCAATAGTTGTATGCTCATGAGATGGAAGACCAGACTTAACCCCCTGGGAGTGGCACTTCTCAGCTCCAATAGTTGTATGCTCATGAGATGGAAGACCAGACTTAACCCCCCTGGGAGTGGCACTTCTCAGCTCCAATAGTTGTGTGCTCATGAGATGGAAGACCAGACTTAACCCCCTGGGAGTGGCACTTCTCAGCTCCAATAGTTGTATGCTCATGAGATGGAAGACCAGATTCAACCATCAAATGTTGACGTGCAACAGCCCATCTGAAGCAAATTTACCATTGAAGAAAGTTGTATTGGTTAATTTTAGATGTAAACTATATAAATCATACACTAAATTATTTGCATGAGTTATAGTGATAAATGTGCCCATTGTTATTGCCAATAAACAAAATTTCTAAATAAATGAACATTTGAATTTTAAAAGTTTTCCATATGTACTAAACAGCTTGAGTTAACAATAGGATTATGATTATCAGTTAGTTTAAGCCTCCCTAACCGCTACAAAAAAGAGCATATCAAAGAGAGGAAGGGGAAGGCACCATTTAGAATGGAGATAAGAGATTGAGGAAACTATGCAGAAGGGGCACAGAAACAGCAAGGTAACACTTTGACTGCGACTACTAAGTATTAAGTTCAATGCCAAACTCAAATTTAAAGTTAATTGCAGTAAACTATATTGACAGTAGCAAACATCAACTGGATCGTGCCTTTATTTAGCTTTGATTGAATATTTAGGAAAATTGAATTTGCGACTACTGGTCGGTCAGTAGCATTATGAAAATTATCTCCGTGTACCACTGGTGGCGCACGTCGCAGTCAAAGTGTTAAGAAAGAAGATGATGAAATAAGATAAAAGTTGAAGAAGAAAGTCAGAGATGCTGATAAACAGGACAGCAGTGAACCGAAAAAAGGTGGTCCTTAACATAACAAAAAACATTTCATTTCAACAAAAAGAAGGCCTACCTAACTCTCAGCTCGGGCCCTCACATTTTCCCCCTGGGAGCTCTAATTCCCATAGATACTACATTTGTGTCCCGCTAAGGGGCGAGTTAACAATAACGATCAGATAAATTAGTCAAAGCCTCCCTAACCCCAACAAAGGCATTCTAAAGAGAGGAAGGATGAAGTCTCCATCTAGTTATGGAGTTGAGGGAACAGGAAAACTATGAACAAGGTGTGTTCCCCAAACAAAAGATCCCCTCCACATAGAGACAGTCAGTTGAGGAAAAGGTTATAAAACAAGATGACATTTTGAGAAAGAGGCATAAACACTGGAAAGCAACAAAGCAAAACTGAAAACAAAGAACATTTCATTTCTACACAAAAGGCACACCTAACCCAGAGCTTGAGATAGTAACAAAGAACATCACATCATCCACATCTTCAAATCTAGTCCTGTACATGCAGGGCTTGTGTGCCAAATGGCCCGTATAGCTAGTGGTATGTAGGCTGCACGGACTTGTCTAATTTTTCCAAATATACATCTGAGATTGTCCACTAAATCCCTCACAAAATAAAGCATTTACTGTGAAAATATATACCCACACCCACCAATGCACTAAGCAACACGTGTCCACACAAACAACTAACATTTACACAGAAAATAAGACTAAGAATTTGCCCACCAATTGCACAACTCTCAACAGAGTAACAAAATAGTATGCCCAGGAATTCCCAGTCTAACATTTTCACCGCCTGTATGCATATTTTTTGCGGCCTAAGCAATTCAACTGATTAAATCGCTTAGGTGCCAAAAAACATGCATGCAGACGGTGAAAAAGCTAGACTGGGATAGTGAACACTTCTATACTACACATAGAATGCAGGTATACTTTGAACGCAATTCCTCACAAAACAGTACTTAGCGTACAATTTGTCTGAGCAGCAAGTGTTAGAGCAAGTTTGTACATTGAAAATTTTAATCTTTTTTTAAGATTAGCCTTAGAAGTGCTTAAAGCATTGCTGACCCCAATGGAGACACAAAGAAAGGGAGGAGGAAAGCACCACTTGGTATGGAGTTCAGATAATGGGGAATCTATGCACAAGATACATCCCCACAGCCTGCATAAAGAAACAGCAGCTAAGATTGAACTAGTTAAGTCAAGCCTCCCTGACCACAATGAAAGATAATCCCCAAAATCACCATTCAACCTGGAATCAAAGGAACAGGAAACTTATGTACAGGAAGAAGTTGAGATGCTAAAAAAAGAATAGTGAACCAAAGAAATAAGATAGTCCTCAAACATAAATATATCATGATCTACTAATCAAAAAGAAATTGTTTTACCTATTTCAACAAAAGGAAAGCCTACCTAACTGTCAGCCCGAGACTTTGCATCTTCCCCCTGGGGTGCTGATCACTGTAGCCGTGCTCTTCTGTGGGATCATGCATCAAGGATCAAGTTTGGGTACAACAAAAATGATTAGTTATAAACCAATTCAAGCCTCCCATACCACAAAAAAGGCGTTTCAAAGAGAGGAAGGCTCAATTTAGTATGGAGAAAAGGGAATGTAAAATCTATGCATAAAGTGCGTGGAAATAGTGAATTGCCAAAGACGTTTATGAAACAAGATTTAAGTAAAAGAAGGAAGTAGCAAGAGCTGAAAACAGAACAGTAAACCAAAAATATTAGAAGAAAATTCATTTGAACAAGAAGAAAGACTTTCTAACTAGTGATGTACCGATGTATCGGTATCGGCAGTATCGGCCATTTTTAGTGGTATCGGTATCGGCAAAATCCGGCCGATACTTTTTTATCATAAAAATGAAGGTCCTAAATCATAAAAGTACAAGTATAACCTAATAATACCCGTTGTGTATTTATTTATATATTTATTTGGTGTCCGCTTCTCAAAAAACATAGGTTGTCTGAGTTTGCGGTATCATGGATACCAAATTCCTCAGTGTAACGATAAAAGATGGCGTTTTCATGCATTGAAATATTTGACATTTTATCATTGTTACCGGGAGGCCTCCTAAGGTTTTCATCACGCACTATCGGCTGTGGTTTTTGTGTGCTCTGTGATAGCATTGCATGGCATGCTTAATTTGTGTTTCTTTTTGTTTGTTTCAGCCTAGATTCTTGCTCTTCCATGAACTATTATTGTACATAAGTTAATCTTAAGCCTGGAAGACCTGGCTTGCTTGAGTGCTACCATCTTGGGAGGTGAGTTGAATGGTTTTTCTAGTTAATTAGCATGTGCCTGGTTGGAATTGTCAGTTCATCAGTTTTGGTTCTGATTTGGTTTGCTTCTTTTATTTTTTCCCATTGTGTCTTTTGATTGATTTCCTTTATTTTGAATTGAAGTTCTGTTATTTATGTTCATTTTACTTATATAATTTGCATTTTTGATTTATTTTGATTTACTTTGCATTTTGAGATTTATTTGCTTCTGATTTCTGTTTAATTTATGTTTGTTTGTTGTATTCTTTTTGTAAAGCCTGGTCATGGGAGTTGCTTGCGGTTCTTGTACTTATAAGTTGCACTCATTCTTTTCAGCCAGCAAGTCAACACCTCATGTCCATGCTCCCTATGCTCCCTACTCTTGGCTCATCTTATCATACCGGTCTGTACATTTTCTTCTATTTGCTGTGCCTCTGGATTAGTTATTTCTCATATTCTGGTTCTGAGTAAACTATAAAAAACACTAAGGTTTCATTTCACCAATAGTTAAAGACTTATCATGCAAGATCAATGATGTATTATAGGAAATTCTGACCCCGCAACATCATTTTTTTATCAGTAGGTTTTGTTAGGATAGGATAGGTTAGCTTAGATTAGGATAGGCTAGGTTGGCATAGGTTAGGTAATACTGACAGAATTTTTCTCGGGTCCGCCTAGCTTTAACGATGGCATTGTCCATGGAATTTCCACGGGTCCTGCAACTATCTAATAATACCCTTGGTTTATCTGGAGTCCGCTTCTTCCATTTTCTTTGTCACGCTCATAAGGAGAGTTATAGTGACCGTATCTCTGATATGAGTTTCACCAGTGCGCAAGTAATGAATATTTTTCATCACAGGTGCTATTAGGATGGATACATTTGTTCGGCAACATATCTGGAAAATTTGTCCCGTCAATTTTGACGGGCCGTGCGTACTAGTAGTCAAATAAAGAACCTATTCATACCTAGTAAATTAGATAGCTAACTGTTTAATTATAGCGTTTAATCAGTCCCACTAACTGAATTTAATACTTAGAATTCCCGATGAGTCACGTACGGTCATAACTGAAAGCTATGTAGCATGAATAGGTAAACCCTGTAGCGACATAAAATAATTATACTTTTACAACTAAAACCTATATAGTTTGACCAAATTTCAATTTCTTGAAGTATGTGACAGGCTAACAAAAACTAAACCAATTTAATAAAGTTGAAGGTGCATTTGAAAGTTTTCGTGAATTTAATGTAGAAGTGGCTGAAAATTCTATTTTAATTTAGCTTGTATATCGACAAATATTACAAAGCTGATAATTTATTTTAATTTAGCATGGATATCGCCGCTCATTACGAATCTTGTATTTTTCTTCTATGTTAAGATGTTTGAAGAATTCACGAACAATCTTATAGCTGAATACATCTGAACGGGTCAGTTGATTGCTTTAATCGCAACTTGATGAGGAATTTAAGAACGAGGAAAATTCCGAGGAACTTAATCATATTTACTAGGAATACGCTTCGGAGTCTAGCTCCATCATCAGTTTGTACAAGTAAAATTCATTATGTCTACAAAAAAGAAAAAAGAAAATGTTGGATACAGTCATTAAAAGAAATCACGAAAACAAAAACAAAATTAAAATGTGTCCCAGAAAGAATAAAATCGACAAGATCTAGTTGCAATTTGCAATGGGTAGAAACTGTCAGAATTTTTGAGGGCCGGTTATCGTTTAAAAATTAGTAGCGACTCTAAAATTCTGAGGTCACATGCAGTTGAAACAGAATCTAAGATTTTGAAGTACGCAGAGAATATCGGTACGTTGCATTTTACTGCGTGATTACGTACTGCGGAGTGTGAGGGGTATGCTATTTAGTTCCCCGTGCGGAATCTTCGACGCAGATGTTAGGCCATTCTAATATACAAATTTCGTGACGTCATGCCGACGTACGATGATGTGCACTGCACACAACTGTACAACTGTAAAAATCAATCAGAGGCTCGCATCTCCATCAGAAGTGTATCCTTGTACCGGAAAAAAAGCAGCCTTAAAATTGTACAATTCCGGGACAAGGATATGCTTTCGATGGAGAAGCGAGCCTCTCTGATTGATTTTTACAGTTGTACACTTGTGTGCAGTGCACATCATCGTACGTCGGCATTACGTCACAAAATTTATATATTAGAATGGCCTAACATCTGCGTCGAAGATTCCGCACGGGGAACCAATTATCACAACCCTCACATTCCGCAGTACGTAATCACGCAGTAAAATGCAACATACCGATATCCTCTGCATACTTCAAAATCATATATTCGGCTTCAACTGCATGTGACCTCAGAATTTTAGAGCCGCTACTTATTTTTAAACGAAAACCGGTACTCAACAATTCTGATAGTGCCTACCCATTGCAAATTGTAACTAGATAATAATCTTGTTGATTTTATTTTTTCTGGGACATGTTTTAATTTTATTTTTGTTTTCTTGATTTCCTTTAATGACTGTATCCAACATTTTGTTTTTCTTTTATTGCAGACATAATGATTTGTAGATTTACGAACTGATGATGGATCTGGACTCTGAAACGTATTCCTAATAAATATGATCAAGTTCCCTGGAATTTTCCTCATTTTAAAATTCCTCATCTTATAGTTGGTTGCGTGTTTGCTGATATTTTCGGTTTCGGGGCTTATAGAATTTAATTGTTTTCTTTCTGCCAAAGTATGTAACTGGTGTGAATAAAAACGAAAATAACAACCATTTTGTGGAGAAATTATTGTTTTTGTCCACTTTTGGAGCCAGTTGCTATTATAGCTAGTCTACATTACGTTGCAATACGATTAGAAACACATATCTATCGAATGAATTTTATTTTTTTTTCTTAATAACATTGCAAGAGTAGTTTTATTATTCAAAATTGAAAACTTTATTGTCAATATTGTTTTATTATTAGGTATCGTAGCAAATAATTTTATTATAACCCCCATGTAGGGCTTATAATAGTTTTATTTTAACCCTTCAACGCCCACATTTTTATACTCGTATTACAGTTATGACAACCACGATCATTAATCGACACTGGTATTAGGTAGTCACTGTTATCAAGATGAGGAAGGAACTACCACTTGGCAGTTAAATTCAAAGGACACATTAGTGAACAAATTGAATAAGAAATACAATATATTATTGTCATTTATGAAGGAGGACCGTACAGTCCACTTGGGCGTTAAAGGGTTAATACTAGTGTGCACGGCCCGCCAAAAATGGGATTCAATACCTTTTATGAACGAATTTTCATGATGTAGATGACAAACGAATACAGTATATCCATCCTAACAGTCCCCGTGATGAAAAATATTTTTGTATTTGCGCACTGGTGAAACTCGTATCACAGATACGGTCATTATACCTATCCTTATGAGCGTGACAGAGAAATGGAAGGAGCGGACTCCAAACAAATAAACCAAGGGTTTTATTAGGTAGTAGCAGGACCCGTGGAAATTCCACTGAGAATATCATCGATAAGCTAGGTGGACCAGTGAAAAATTCCGTCAACATTACTTACCTGTCTTAACCTATCATGTCCTAACCGAATCCATCCTGATAAAATGTTAAACATATCAATGCATGTAAGGCCATCTTTCAATACACTGAGAAATTCGGTATCCATGATACCGCAAACTCAGACATCCTATGTTTCTTAAGATGCGGACACCAAACAAATATATAAATCAACACAAAACTGGTATTATTAGGTTAGCTGATTGTAAAAGTATCGGTATCGGTAGTAGTACCGGTCAAAGTATCGGTATTTCCAAGTATCGGAGTATCGGTATCGGCCGAAAAATGGGTATCGGTATCGGCCAAAAAAATGGTATTGGTACATCACTATTTCTAACTCTTAGCTTCAGACCTTACATTTTTTCCGTAGACACACTTAGCAAAATATAACAATTTACAAGACTTCAGGTCAGCCCCTCAGTAGTTGTGAAGCCCTCTCTAACTCACACAATTTGTGTGTCATTCAGTTGTGAGGCAGTCAAGCGTTGTCTTCTGCCTCATGTGCCCAAATGTATTCACTCTTTGGCAGCCCGGTACTTGCTCATGTTACCGTGATGCAGATGTGCAGTGACATAGATACAAGTCTGAGGAGTTCAACCAAAGAAAAGAACAGCAAGAAAATTTAAATGGCATAAAAGAAGAAAAACTTGGTAGTACACAAAACCAGAGCTACACAAGTAATTGTCAAACGTCTGCATTTTTTAGGGAAACATACTATTGTTTTAACCCTAACAAATAGAGCAATTTATTTTATTTTCATGTCAGCACAACTGCATCTGAAAACATCAAGTCTAAATATGTACATAAATTGATCAAAAGCAATTTAATAATTATTTTAACATTTGATTGAGATGATATAACATGAAAGCATTAAAATCCTTTTGCATGATTGATAAATTCATTTTCTGTGCGTATTTCATTGCCACCACAAACCTAAACAAAGTCAAAATTGCTCCAAGTCAACAAAAAAGATCAGCAAAATTGACACTGGAAAAGGGAACGCTCCATCATCAGTTCGTAAAAGTAAAATTCATTATGTCTACAAAAAAGAAAAAAGAAAATGTTGGATACAGTCATTAAAAGAAATCACGAAAACAAAAACAAAATTAAAATGTGTCCCAGAAAGAATAAAATCGACAAGATCTAGTTGCAATTTGCAATGGGTAGAAACTGTCAGAATTTTTGCTTGACTGCCTCACAGTGTTGAATTTAAGGAGACCCCTGGCATTTTATTATGTAGTATTGATTGTTTTATGGTTCTGCTAACTGGAGGTTAGAGGAGTGCCATGTCATCCACATTCCAACGACACTCCACTGTTTTCTTCCCCTTTACCTGTGTTGTGCTTGTAAGGTATGTTGATATTGGCCGTGTTGAGACGTGGGCAGTGTTGAGGCGTGGGCAGTGTTGAGGCGTGGGCAGTGTTGAGGCGTGGGCAGTGTTGAGGCGTGGGCAGTGTTGAGGCGTGGGCAGTGTTGAGGCGTGGGCAGTGTTGAGGCGTGGGCAGTGTTGAGGCGTGGGCAGTGTTGAGGCGTGGGCAGTGTTGAGGCGTGGGCAGTGTTGAGGCGTGGGCAGTGTTGAGGCGTGGGCAGTGTTGAGGCGTGGGCAGTGTTGAGGCGTGGGCAGTGTTGAGGCGTGGGCAGTGTTGAGGCGTGGGCAGTGTTGAGGCGTGGGCAGTGTTGAGGCGTGGGCAGTGTTGAGACGTGGGCAGTGTTGAGACGTGGGCAGTGTTGAGACGTGGGCAGTGTTGAGACGTGGGCAGTGTTGAGACGTGGGGCAGTGTTGAGACGTGGGGCAGTGTTGAGACGTGGGGCAGTGTTGAGACGTGGGGCAGTGTTGAGACGTGGGGCAGTGTTGAGACGTGGGCAGTGTTGAGACGTGGGCAGTGTTGAGACGTGGGCAGTGTTGAGACGTGGGCAGTGTTGAGACGTGGGCAGTGTTGAGATGTGGGCAGTGTTGAGACGTGGGCAGTGTTGAGACGTGGGCAGTGTTGAGACATGGGCAGAGTTCTTGGAATTACTTTAGTTTGGATTAGCTTATTATTTAGGTGAAGCCTCCCTGTCTGCCACAAAGACAATCCAAAGAGAGGATGGCACCATTTAGTTTGGAGTTAAGAAAGCGTAGTGTCTATGCAGAAAGGGCATAGAAACAGTAAGTTGAGAAAGAAGTTCATGAAACATGAACAAAGTCAAGGAAAAAAGTAGTAAATGCTGAAAAACTGGACAGCAGTCAACCAAAAAAAGATGGTCAGTAACAAAACCAAAACCTATTCTATTTCAACACAAAGATGGCTTAAGATTATTAAGATTATGATAAGTTAGTTTAAGCCTCCTTATCCGCTACAAAAAAAGAGCGTATTGATGAGGGGAAGGAGGAAGGCACCATTTAGTATGAAGAGAAGAGAATGAGAAATCTATGCCGAAGAGGCATAGAAACAGCAAGTTCAGAAAGAAGTTTATGAAATAAGATAGAAGTTGAAGAAGAAAGTCAGAGAGGCTTAAAAACAGAATACATAGTAGCAAACCAAAAAAAGGTGGTCCTTAACGTAACAAAAAAATAACATTTAATTTCAACAAAAAGAAGGCCTGCCTAACTCTAAGCTCAGGCCTTCACATTTTCCCCCTTGGATTGCTTATTCCAATCGATACAATAGCAGTCCCCCTGGAGAGGAGTTACTGTAGTACAAACATTTATTATCATGCACAAAGTTTGAATTATACACACATACAAGAACATACACTGCAGGCACAAGGAGATCTGGCCAGGGTATTGTCTACTGAACAGATTGGCCGCTGCCTGCAGGGCCCGCAGGAGAGGACCCAGGCAAATCATCCTTGAACACCACAAAAATTGTCATAGAATGTCCTGCTTGTAATGAAGCGTATTTTCTAACAATGAAGTTCTTTAACACTTTGGCCACAATTGGCTAAACTGAAGTTCAATATTCAACTCAAACTTCAAGTTAATTGTAGAGAGCAATTTTGAAAATAGCAAATACTACGTTGATCTTGCCTCCATTTAGCATCAATTGCGCATTTATGAAAATTGTGTGACCACTGGTCGGTCAGCAGCAGGAGAATAACCCCCGTGGCCACCGGTGGTACACATTGCCATCGAAGTATTAATGCTATCCTACACTCTCTGAACACTGCCATACTTTGCTCCTCTAGAGGACTGGAACAAATGTAAGCAAGATTTTCAGCAAGACTCATTCACAACACACACCCCACACCAAAACTTGAAACTTTTATGAATACAAATCAACAGAAGCTACAGTTTATTTTAAATTTTGCTCAAAAGAGACAAAAGAAAAAGATGAAAAACACCACAATAAGAAAAAAATCATCAATTGACCCAGATGCCATGCCCCAACAACAACAGCATGTCTCATCAAATGCTCAGGCAACATTCAAGTCCCCACACAATGACACAACAAACTAGAGTACAACGTTGAACAGATATAAGCATTCCTTTGGAATTACTTTCCTATTTATTTCAATCCAAAATTACAAGCAGAGCAGCAATAGCTTTGGTGACAGTGCATTGAACAGGAAATTTTGTACAGAAATATTCCAAGTTCATCACAAAAGTCAGCACATTTCATTGGTGAAATGAATTGTAGAGATGACACTGAACCCAACAATTGAGTTCAGTTGTTGCAACAACAGTCCAGCTGAAGTTGTTGGCTTAAGGGAAGGAGTTGAAGCAATGCTAAATGATTGGTTGATTTTGAGTTGGTTTCAGCCTCCCTTACCACAATAAAGGTGTTCCAAGAAAGGGAGGACGAAGGCACCATTTGGTATGGAGTTGAGAGAACGTGGAATAATTTCATAGGGTGTGCTCCAGCACAGGATCATCTGCAAGGAAGTTCATGAAACAAGATAAAAGTTGAAGAAGAAAGTCAGAGGTGCTAAAACACAGAACAGCAATCAATGGAAAAAGATGGTCCGTAACAATAAAAATATCTAATTCAACAAAAAGAAAGCTTACCTAGTTCCCAGCTTGGGACTTCACATTTTCCCCCTAAACTGATAAAGTTGGAATAATTAGCATGACAAAAACTCTAACAAAAAAACTGAGTAAAAAAATACAAAAAAACATTAAACATGAAAACATAACATTATTCCTTTTCTTCCTAATTTATTGACAATATAATGAGGTACAATGGTCAATCTCAAGGTGTGCTTAATTGAACTTCAACTCATTATTAAGATTTACAAAGGCAAAACTTTGCCAGACTTATTTTCCTTGATATTATAGAAGCTTATCCTTACCAAATCTATACCAATAAAAGCTATCCTATCTTAACCTTTTATATTGGATGGAACAGAGGATGTGTATTCTCACCATCCATTCTTTTCAAGATCTATCAATCATTCTAGTCAAACCTAGACTAACTGAACCCTTCCATAGCTGCCCTATCCTTGTAAATCCTACTCTAGCCCAGCCCATCCTCCCTTTACTACCCTAACCAAGCCCACCATTTCCTACCCTTACTGTTAACTTTTGCTCAGAGCAATATAGTTACATTGTGTATCAGTGCTACCAATCAATTGAAATTGACTTTGGAGTAGAAAAAATACCAGAAGCCAGAGCCAACAGATCACCAGAAATGGCAGCATTAGGTACAGACAGTCAAAATGCACATCAATTATTAATTTAGTGTTTGAATGAACGGACGCACATTCTTTACCACACATCAGAGTGTACACGTGTGCACTTTGAGACTGCTGGTCGGTCAGCAGCATTAAGAAAATTCCCTCCGTGTACCACTGGTGGCTCATGTAATCAAAGCAGTGATGTACCGATACCACTTTTTGGCCGATACCGATACTTTTACAACTATATTAAAATAAAACCATTATAAGCCCTACATGGGTGTTATAATACAATTATGTAATATCTAATAACATAACAATATTGACTATGTTTTTAATTATGAATAATAAAACTGCTTTTGCTATGTTAACTATATTGTTCAGAAAAAATATCAAAATGAAATTCATTCGATAGATAAGTGTTTCTAATCCTATTGCAACGTAATGCGGACTAGCTATAATAGCAACTGGTTCCAAAAGTGGACCAAAACAATTTCTCCACAAAATGGTTGTCATTTTCATGTTTTTTACACCAAAATACATACTTTGGCAAAAAGGAAATATTAAAATTTGATAGGCCCCAAAACCAAAAAGATCCGCAAACACACAACCAATTATAAGATTGTTTATGAATTTTTCAAACATCTTAAAATAGAAGAAAAATGCAATATTCGTAATGTACGGCAATTTACATGTTGAATAAAAGTAAAATTTTAAGCTTTGTAATATTTGACAATTTACAAGCTAAATTAAAGTAGAATTTTCAGCCACTTCTATATTAAATTTACGAAACTTTAAAATGTGCCTTCAACTTTATTTAATTGGTTTGATTTTTGTTAGTCTGTCACATACTTGAAGCAAATGGAAATTGGGTCAAACTATATAGGTTTTAGTTGTAAAAGCATAATAATTTTATGTCACTGCTGTGTTTAACTATTCATGCTACATAGCTTTCACTTACTGACCATATGTGACTCATCGGGCCTGATTAAACTCACATATGTTAGCGGGCCTGATTAAACTCTGTAATTGAACAGTTAGCTAACTAACTTACTAGGTATGAATAGGCTCTTTATTCGATTATACTTTTACTTTCATGATTTATGACTTCATTTTTATGATAAAATACATATTATTGGAAAGTATCGGCGGGATTTTGCCGACACCAATACCAGTAAAAATGACCGATACGGCTGATACGATATATCGGTATATCACTAAGTTAAAGTGTCAAGGTATATACCATTTTATTTCCATATTACTAGACCTTATAAAAAAATTTGAGCTGCTTAAGGAAAAGGTAGCTAAAGATTGAATAATTCATTAATTTCAATCCAGCACTTCATAAAAATAGCAGCCCTCATCATCTTATCTTTATCCTCCACAATGTTTGACTAGCACAGCATGAAGTGCATGATTAGGGTATCTGTGATACAGGTTTCACCCTCTCATGGGTTCTAATTAATTATTAAATGGGTATTACAACCAAATCACCATTTGGTATCATTGGAATGGTCATGTTTGTGTAGTGAGCTCATATGGATAAATAACAATAAGAAAATACATGAGGTAGTCATAAATAAATATCCCCAGAGCACACAATGAATTAATGAAGGATTTAGAGAATATTTTCCTACAGTATTAAACAATTCTACTGAATTTTTTATGTCAATATTAAGTTTAATGCGCCGCAGAAATTAAAAATTTTGTTTAAAAGAATCACTAGAGGAGCACATTTAAAAACGTTTTACATGAATGACAATTTGCTTGCTGATGCGTGACTTTCAAATTTTTCAACTTTGAAGTTTTAAGAACGTTTTATATGAAAGTGAAGGAAAAGGACATAAATATGTTGTAATACAGTATAGACATAATGATGGGTGAGATTAGGTTAGGTAATGTTAGGATGGTTAAATAAATTGACGGAATGATGGGTGAGGTTAGGTTAGGTAATATTAGGATGGTTAAATAAACTAGCCTAAAATAACAAAAATCCACTCAAAATAGCTTACCTCAACTTATCCGAACCGACCCTGTTTTTCTCCGGGCAAAAAAGTGGGCCTGTTCCAACAATGCAGCAACTGAGCAACTGACTTTATAGTGTTATTCCTACCTGAACGTAATTCTTGTTATATCTTGAAAATTATGCATTAGCAAACCAAATGTCATTCATGTGAAACGTCTTTAATAGAATCAAACAATTTTTTCGTATAAAATATAAAAAATTAATAAAAGATACTTGTAGATCGTAGGAGCAAAATAAGCTTGGAGGTATTCACAACATGTTTAGAACATTTGAATGGATGTTCAGAGCCCTAAATTTACCCAAGAAGTATTTTAATTTTTTAAAACAAAATATATTACTTTTTAGTTATTACTTTAAAAAATTTTCTAATTCACCTAAAAAAAAAACTACGCAGGTTTATAGCACTCACCATGATCTTTACGACGCAAAAAAGATCTCCTCTATAAGTAAAAAACTGTTGGAGAAATAATTTAAAAGCTGGAACGCTTTCTCTCATAAAAAGTATTTTTTTGGTTGTGCGACTCAATTTCGCCTACAGTTTTTCACTTATGAAGGAAATTTGTTTGCAATGTGGAGATCAATGTGCGTACTATAAATGCTAAGTTTTGTTTTTTTTGAAAATTTGAATTCTAAATTTTGTTATTGTCCATAGAAAACGAATTGTTATGTCTTTAAAATTCAAATAGGTATAAAATACATTTTTCAGAGCAAATCCAGAAAAGTACACTTAGTTTTGGTAGATATTTGCATTGTGAATCTAACAAAAAAACGTTTTTCTCTATGTACAATATTGGCTGAGAAATTGGAATTCAGAAGAAAATTGTTTGAGAAAGGGGGGTGAGAGAGGGTATGGGTAAATTTCAAACAAACAAATTTTAGGCTATAACTATCTATTCAAATGTTATAAACATGCTATGAATACCCGAGAGCTTATTTCCTTGAGGAAGTTTATTTTTTATTTTTCAAAGAATTCATAGAAAAAAAGCGTTCAATTTCCTTAAATGTAATCTTCTACCGATTCTTGAAAACAAAATTTATAAATTCTGTGAGCGCATAAACTCAATATTGACTTTTAATTTTATTCTTGCACACTTTTTAACCGTTTTTCATTTTTTGGGTTGTGTACACAGGTCATGAAATAACCTGGTTGACTGTTGCACTGATATGTATATTTGAATGCTATACATATATATATTAAATAAATAAATAAAACCTATCACCACTCAATAAAATACAAGTAGCTATACTCAAAGTAAATGATAATACAACAGACGGTAAATCTAAATGATATGTCAGTTATAGATTTTGTAAATTTTGATGCCTTAGCATAGTTAAATAGATTGAAATCAACAAGTTTTCTTCTATGCACTTCCGTCTCAAATGAGTATTTTATTAGTTATAGGGGTAAATGACTTACCGCAACTCCAGTGTTTGAAGCGGCAAGTAATTCAAGGAGCACGTCGGACAGCAACACTGCAATGCGCACTCGCTTCCAGCGCGATCGTCATCAGAGACGAAACCAAACCTACCGATATACCTCGTTAAATACTCATTTGACGAAAAAAGTGTATAGGAGAAAAGTTATTTATTTCGATGTTATTACCAAGATTCAAGCAACAAAATTTCGAAAATCGATGAGTAGCTGTTTATTTGAGCGCATTCGTCATGAAAGACGAAACTAAACTTACCGCTATAAATCATAAAATGCTCATTTGAGACGGAAAGTGCATAGAAGAAAACTTGTTTATTTTGATTCAATTAATTAGGTTCAGGCACCAAATAGGGGAAAATCGATAACTGACATATCCTTCAGATTTACCTAACAGACAGACACAACCTTCAGCTGTGTATCCTACAATGCTGAAGCAAATTTACTGATGCGATAACAGAGAAAATACCAAAATTAGCCAGCATTTAAATGTAGTGTTGGTAGAGTACCAATTTCTCAACGAAATATTCATTATTATTAATAAGTCTTCATCAAGCCATTAAAGATGAAGAAGGGACTGCTTTTCTGACTTTATTGAATGATACCAAATGTCAACTTTTTGAAAGCAAAGAAAATTTCACCTTTTAATCTATGAATGCTTTAAACTTGAGCCATCAATGAGGGGTTTTTCATAATGCTGCTGACCAACCAGTAGTCAAAAAACAAAACTTTGTAAATTATCAAATACACCTAGATATAGGCAAAATTTGGTAAATCTGAAGGATATGACAGTAATCGATTTCCCACTTTTCAGTGCCTAAACATAATTAATTAAATCAATATAAACAAGCTTTCTTCCATGCACTTTTCGTCTGAAATGATTATATTATGAGTTATAGCGCTAGGTTTAGTTTCGTCTTTGATGACAAATGAGATCGAACAGCTACTAACCAATTTACGAATTTTTGTTACATGAATCATGGTAACAACATCAAAATAAACTACTTTTCTTCTATCCACTTTTTGCGGCATATAAGTATTTTATGAGTCAGAGTGGTAACTAGGTTTTACTTTTTTGTGCAATTGAGCTGTTAGAGTACCTTTGAATACTTTGTAATTTATTATTAGCTCATCCCACAGAGCTTGCAGAGCCTGAACTCACTTCTAGGATCTTTTAGTAAATACCACAATAGAAATTATCACCCAAAAATAACAAAGGTCAATATTGAGTTTATTGTTGTCAACGACTTTAATAATTTCGTTGCCAAGAATCACTAAGGAAACACATTTAAAAATGTTTTACATGAATGACATTCTGCTTGCTGATGCGTTATTTTTGGCAGGTTTCATTTTTGGCGCGATGTTAAAGTACGTTTAGGTACTTTGTAATTTATTATTTGCCGGCCCCACGGAGCCTGAATCCACTTCTAGGATCTTTCAGGTAATAACACCATAGAAATTGTCACCCAAAAATAACAATTTATGGCAGTATGTTAAGGAGCCCGTCTGGGTAAAAAAAGTCCGTTATTTATAGATGGATTTCTCTGAAATTTTCACAGTAGGTGTGAAATGATGCATAGATCATTTGTTATTTCGACGAAATTTTTGTAGCTGCACTTTTTTTTTTTTTTTTTTGAAAAATATGATAGAATAGGGGGGTTTTGTAAAATCTATCTGCTTCTACAATTTTGAAAATACAGATCCAGTATTTCGTTTTTAGATTGCTTATATGTCTATATAACCATAAGCAATAGGGAATTTTGATAACTTCTTTTTGTGGATTTTGGGAATTGAAAAAAAATATAGAATGATATATTTTTCATTTTTTTTTCTTCATGTGGTGTAATTTTCAAAACAATAAATGTATCAAAAAATGCTATTGCTTATGGATACACCTTGCTAAGCCCTATCGAATGGTATATAAACCATTCTCGTAGCTCTAAAATTGTGGAAGGAGATAGATTTGAGAAACTAATATCAAGTTTCCAGAAAAACGTGTTTTTTCACAAAAAAAATTGTTTTTCTTTTTATCTTTTGAACTACAGGGTTTTCTTCAATGAACTCTTGGGCGTTTGTAGCTCTTTTTAAGCCCTTTTGATTGATATAATTTACATTGCTGTAGCTCTGTAACTCTGGGAAAAAATAAACAACAAAAGAGAATATGTGTAATTCATGACAAAAATTAATTTCTTAATTTTTCATTTTTTTCAACTAAAATACGTATTTTGTCTAGTCAATTTCTTTGTTTTATAGCTCTTTTCAAGCCCTTTGGATTGGTGTGCTTGCCACTGCTGTAGCTATGATCCTGCAGCTGTCATCAAGCTATGAAGGAAAGCTGCGTTATCATAGATACGGCAGAACAGCTAAATTCTGAAATTGTCAAAAATTAAAAAAAAATATCTACTCAGCATTAGAATGTTTCATTTGAATAATGGAAACACTTTGGGTAGCCCATTAACGAACTATAATGCCATTCCCGCAGAGAAACACGCTCAATTGACCCCCCAATAATGAGGAGGGAGCGTTCAAGGTCACTCCACCCCCATCGCTTTCCCCCCTCTGGTGGGCGCACTATTCGGAGTAGACGTAAACGGAAAGTACCAATGGAAGCGCAAGAAAATCCTCTATAAGATGCATATAAAAACAGAAAATCAACACATATCCTGATTTCTACCCAGACGGTCTCCTTAACTTTTGTCTTACATGGCGCGAACGCGCTTGATCATTCGAGCGCGGGAAGGGAGCATCCATGAAAGCGTTGCCATACGTGGGTCACGATAAATTACTTCCCGCTTCAAACACTTGAGTTGCGGTAACTAATTGACCACTGTAACTTGAAAACTAAGCATTTGCGAGCACAACGTCATTTATATAAAACATCTTAAATCTACCATATTACATATCTATGGCAACAAAATTATTAAAATTGTTGACAACATTTAACTTAATATTGACCATAACAAATTATAGCGGTGTGTTAATTTTCATCGTAGATGGCAGAACGTGCTTGATCATTTGAGTGTGTTGGATCAGAGCATCCATGACAGTGTTGCCAGACGTGCGGCTGATGAATTTCTTTCCGCTTCAAACACTGGAGTTGCGGTAAGTCATTTACCGCTATAACTAATAAAATACTTATTTCAAACGGAAAGTGAATAGAAGAAAACTAGTTTATTTTGATTAAATTAACTATGTTTAGGCATAGAAATTTACAAAATTGATTACTGTCATCTCCTTCAGATTTACCCAAAATATAGTTAATGATTGCTATTTTCAAAACTGCTTCCTACAATTGAATAAAAATTTGAATTGAACATAGAACTTCAGTTTAACCAATTGAAGTCAAAGAATGAAAGCCAAATTTCAGTACATTCAATAATAGAACTCCTGTTGTACATCATTTTCTACAATAAATTACTAACCTGGGTCTGCATTGTGCTTTTTTGAAGGTTCAGCGGGGCTGCAGTTGTCCATACAGCGCTTGTTGCCCCACCCATGACTCCTGCTACCACGGTATACCGTGCCTGCTACTGACAATGACACACTGCAACGGTACTTGAACTTAAACTTGAACTTGAAATTGAGGGCCGACTAGAGATGTGACTCAAAAAAAACCATGCCGTTTTTTTTTTTAAAAAACACGTTTTTTTTACGAAAAAAACCGTCGCCATTCCGTGAAAACCGTGACAAAATCTTGACCGTGGCCAATATTTTGTCTGAAAATAACTCAGCAAGAAAAAGAACCACATTACATTATTTGTTTTCATGTCAAATTACAAAATAAAACAGCATACTTCTTAATTGATGTTTTTCTATGGTTTTATGAACTTTTTCATTTTCTGCGGTTTCATGCTTTGATATTTCATTTATTTTACAATACATGTGAATGACCTTAAACTCCCAAAATGGTGTGTTATAATAACATATCTTTACTTATGGTCATTGATAGAGATGTGACTAAAAAACCATGCTGTTTTTTCAAAAAAAACATGTTATTTATACAAAAATTGTGACTAAAAAACATGGAAATTAATATATTTGTGACCATAAAAATCCAATGCTGTTTTTTTTAAACATTGTTTTTTAACAGAAAAATTCTTGACTAAAAAAACATGGCTATTTTATTTTATTGGACCAAAAAAGTTTTTTTTATAAACATTTAAAAAAAATCATGACTAAAAAAACACGGATGTAAATATCAGGAAAGTTAGTTTTCTTTAATCGAATTGTCTTTAGAAACTTATACACAAAGAATGCTGTTAATATTGAAATCATGTTTATTAGAACTGTACTAGGTCTTAGAATAAAATATCTACATAGAATCTATTCACTCCATAAAACCTTTCGGAGACCAGCTCCATCCTCAGTCATTCTGTAAAATTTGGTGAAATGGACAATGAATTTTCACTGTTCCTTTGAAAAACATTTGACTGAAAGACTTACTGAGGATGGAGCTAGTCTCCAAAAGGTTTTATAGAGTGAATAGATTCTTTGTGGATATTTTATTCTAAAACCTGGTACGGTTCTAATGGATATTAAAATATCTCATGTGACCAAAAAATCCATGCTGTTTTTTGAATGTTTTTGTTACAAAAAAGTCATGACTAAAAAACACGGATATTAATATACTTTATTTTACCATAAACAACCATGCTGTATTTTTTAAAATAAACATCTTTTTTACAGAAAAATCATGATTAAAAAATGTGGATATTAATATATTTTATGTGCCAAAAAAAAACATGCGTGTTTTTTTAAATGTTTTCTTAACCAAAAAAAAAATCATGACTAAAAAATGGATATTAATGACTTTTGGTGAAAAAAAACATGGTTTTTAAAATGTCATGATTTTTTTGGTCAGATAAAATTTAATAACACTCATGTTTTTTGTAAAAAATCTTTTTTTCAGAAAACATGGTTTTTTGGTCATATAAAATAAATTAATATTCATGTTTTTTTTACAGATTAGATTAGTCATTAGTTTTAGCCTTCCTACCCAGCAACAAATGCGATCCAAAGAGAGGAAGGAAGATTATGAAACAAGATCAAAGTTGAAGAAGACAGTAGTAGGTGCTGAAAAACAGGACAGCAGTGAACCGAAAAAAAGGTGGTCCTTAACATCACAAAAACATTTCATTTCAACAAAAAGAAGGCCTACCTAACTCTCAGCTTGGGCCCTTACATTGTCCCCCTGGGAGCGCTAGTTCCCATTGATACAATAATTGTATCCCCCTGAGGGGTGTTTTTTTTACAAAGAATTCATGACCAAAAAATGAATAATATTAACTTTTTAATAAAAAAAACATGTTTAAAAACACAAGGATTTTTTGGTAACATGAAATACATAAAATAAAACTGCATGGTTTTTTGGTCGCATAAAATATATTCATATCCAGGTTTTCTTATACATCATTGTTTGTAAAAAACATATTTTTTAAAAAACAGCATGGGGTTTTTTAGGTCTCATAAATATATTCATGTTTTTTTAGTCATGATTTTTTAGTACAAAAACATTTTTTTGGTCTCAAATATATTATTCATGTTTTTCAGTCATGATTTTTTAGTAAAAAACATGTTTTTTTTTAAAACTGCATGGGGCTTTTTAGGTCACATAAAATATATTGTTTTTTAGTCATGATTCTTTGTAAAAAAAAACAGCATGGTTATATTTGGTACCAGAGAATATATTAATATTCATTTTTATTTGTCAGAATTTGGTCAATGTGAAGTTTAATGCAATCATGGAAATTAATAATTATATTCCAAACAATCACTAAAGGAACCCATTTAAGAACGTTTTACAAGAACGAAAATCTGCTCGCTCATGCTTTATTTTTGAATCATTGAACTTTAAAGTTGGACTTCCCGAGCCAAAGGAAGCGAGCGTAATTTAATTAAAAACGGAAGCTAACCCCCTGTTACCAACGTAAAGAGGTTGGGTTGTGAGGGGGAGGCACAGTTCTTCTAGCAAAAATTATAAATAAAGCTTCTAACCCACCCATTAACGTGACGACCACAATCTTGTTTACATCGGCTCCAAGATGGGGACCACCATGGGCGCTGCCATCTCAGAGCCGATGTCAACAAGATTGCGGTCATCACCCAAATGGGTTGGTTAGAAGCTTTATTTATAATTTTCATTAGAAGAACTGTGCCTCCCCCTCCCGACCCAACCTCTTTACGTTTGTAATAGCTTCCGTTATTAATTAAATTCCGTTTCACGCGCTCGCTTCCTTTGGCGCAAAGGCCAACTTCAAAGTTCAATTATTCGAAAATAACGCATCAGCGAGCAGAATGTCATTCGTGTAAAACGTTCTTAAATGGGTTCCTTTAGTGATTCCTGGGATCGCTAATTATTATTTTCTGATTGCATTAAACTTCACATTCACCCAGAATTTTTTGTAAAAAAAACATGTTTTTAAAAAAACAGCATATTTTTTTGGTCACCTCAAGTATATTAATATCTATGGTTTTTAGTCATTGTTTTGTAATGAAAACATGAAAAAGAAACCATACAGTAAAAGTGGTGGCAGATAACCCACAATTACCTAGAGTCTAAGAGGTACAGTAGGAGCCACAGAACTTATATTGATGGAGTCAAAATTCAGAGCTTATTATGGTAAATCTGAAGGATATGTAAGTTATTGATTTTCCACTTTTTGGTGCCTGAACCTAATTTGATTGTATCAAAATAAACAAGTTTTCTTCAACGCACCTTCCGTCTCAAATGAGTATTTTACGATTTATAGCGATAAGTTTAGTTTCGTCTTTGATGACGAATGCGCTCGAATTAACAGCTACTCATCGATTTTTGAATTTTTGTTGCTTGAATCATGGTAATAACATCGAAATAAACAACTTTTCTTCTATACACTTTTCTCGTCAAAAGAGTATTTAACGAGGTATAGCGGTAGGTTTGGTTTCGTCTTTGATGACGATCACGCTGGAAGCGAGTGCGCATTGCAGTGTTGCTGTCCGACGTGCTCCTTGACTTACTTGCCGCTTTAAACACAAGAGTTGCGGAACTAATAAAATACTCATTTGAGACGGAAAGTGCATAGAAGAAAACTTGTTTATTTTGATCTAATTAACTATGCTTAGGTTAGGCATCAAAATTTACAAAATTGATAACTGACATATCCTTCAGATTTACCCTTATTATCTCTGCAAAGTCTGATTTTTTTGGTCACATAAAAATAAAATCAGGCATAGTAGAGATAGTAAGCTCTGAATTTTGACTCCATCAATATAAGTTCTGTGGCTCCTGCTGTTCCTCTTAGACGCCTCTAGGTAATTGTGGGTTATCTGCCACCACTTTTACTGTATGGTTTCTTTTTGATGTTTTTATAACAATGAAATGACTAAAAAACATGGATATTAATATATTTCAGGTGTCCAAAAAAAAACCCAGACATATGCTCAACAAAATTTAGGTGTGCAAAAAAAAACAAAAAAAACACATAAAAAAAATGTTTTTTTTGCAAAAAAAACACAATCAAATAAAACCGTTTTTTTTTGCATCACTAGGGCCGACAGCGTCGGGGCCTTTGTAACGGCCTACAATTCCCTCCACAGTTATCACACAAAGAGTTCAGCGCCTGGTACCAGACTTGTCCACTAAACTACTCAGGATCTACCAATCCTTGTCACAAGCTGCCATTGGATGGCGTCACTGGGATAGCAGTGTGTCTAAACACCATCCCCAGGCATATTGGGTCATTACTGATCATTCTACCTGACTGGCTCATTCCAGTCACTGTCTCTTACTCCAGGCACACACAAGAAATACTTTCATAGCCTCAATGATGCTCAAATTACACTCCTGATCCAATCCAGCAGGACAGCTCATACCGCAATCATCTTCAGCACATCTGGCATACCACTCATTCTCTCCATACTGCTCAAGCACCACATTCATAAAACTTTCTCTCTCTTGCTCATACTTGCTACATTCCAGCACAAAATGCTCAATTGTTTCCTCCACTCCACTAATACACTGCCGACATAATCTGTTATTATTCTCATTCCACCTCCATGTACGTCTGTTCACACTCAATGACTAACATCTCACAGCAAACAAGAGTTGACTTCCAAAACTACCATCATAGAACATCTCAAACTTAGGTGCTTCTTTTTTCATATACCAGTCAAGTGTAGGCTTCCGCACCATGCTAAGCCTCCACTTATTCAATCCATACTCTTTTGTTTGCCTCTCAATCTCTTTCTTCCACCTCTTGCAGTCCCACTCAGGCCCTACACCTCCAGGATTTATTAACACTTTTACAGCGACGTCCACCACCGGTGGTACACGGAGGTAATTTTCACAATGCTACTGACAGACCAGTAGTTGCAAACTCAATTTTCATAAATACTCAATCAAAGCTAAATGAAAGCACGATCCGGGCCATGTTTGGTATTCTCAAAATGGTTTACTACAATTGACTTTAAATATGAGTTTGGCATTGAACTTAATATTTAGTAGTTGCAGTCAGAGTGTTAAACTCCAGTCATCCACAGGTCTCCCAATTCTAACATGAATAATCTTTTGCATACTAAGCTTCCTGGCATGCCCCCAACACACTTTCTCCCAATAGCTTACACTCAGATTCCATTCAAAAATTCGCTTTACCCATCTGCTATTCTACATTCTTTCAATTCTCACCTTATAATTCAGCACCGCTTTCATCATTCTTTCTGAAAATAGGCTCCACCCTAGGTCACCTCTAATGGCTTCTGTAGCTGTCCATTTTGGAGCACCCAATGCTAACCATCCTACCTTATTTTATATTACATCCAGCTTTTCAAGATCACTTCCATTCCAGGCAAGAGCACTCTTACCATACATGACACTAGGTACAGCAACATACTTCCACATTCCTCTCACACATTCATACTTGTTTGCTCTGTATCTGGCCACGCTACTTAATCGTCCACTCCACTGCATAGCTTTTGCCACTTTCTCACCCTTAGTTCTAGTGCATCCATCTTCACTTATCATACAACCTAGATATTTGTATTCTTTTGTTCTACCTATTCTGATTTCTCCAATATTCCACAGTCTGTCTCTATCAGTCTCATCACTATTCATAACCATAACCTTGCTTTTGTCAGCACCGAAGTTCATCTTGAAATCTGTACTATATCCGTTCACAATGTCAAGCATCCTTTGCAGTTCATGTCCACATCCACTAACCACAACCACATCATCAGCATACAACAAACAGCTCAGTCTCTCATTACCAACTTTCAGTCCTAAGCCACTCCTTCTCAGTCGAACTGCTAATTCTTCTGAGTACAATCCGAACAACAGGGGAAATTGAGTACAGCCCTGTCTCACTCCTCTAACACTCCTCACTTGCCCTGTTTCCAAATTTCCTAACCTGTATATAGCGCTTGTGTTCTCATACAGACTTTGTACAATTTTTACTATTTTTCTGCTAAACCCACCTTTTCTCAAAACTTCAAAGAGCCTAACCCGATCCACTCTGTCATACGCTTTTTCAAAATCCAGGAATGCTAAATACACCTTCTTATCATCCTTCCTCATTCGCTCAATTATTTCACTCACTACAAACAGATTATCTTCCCCCGTCTATCTTGCCTAAAACCATTCTGTTTTTCACCTAGGACTCCTAATTCCTCAACTAAATTTTTCATTCTCTCATTCAAAATACCACAAAATATCTTACATACAGTGTCACCCAGTGCAATTGGTCTGTAATTTTTAAGTTCTTTTGTACTTTTATGTCTACCCTTATGCAACAGAACTACATTACACTTGTTCCAGTCATCCAGTACTCTTTCACTCTTCCATATCTCATCAAATAAACATTTTAACATACTGACTACACTCTCTCCTCCACATTTATAGAACTCATATGGGATCTTATCAGGGCCACATGCCTTTCCATTTTTCACTTTCTTCAAAAAACTTACAATCTCTTCACAAGTGATTTCGTCTTCCATTTGCAGTTCACGTTCATCAATCAGAAAATTTATGGGTGCATCATCTGTAACCTGCTCATTCATTCCACCAATGTCCTCCCAGTATTCTTCAACTGCTTTCACCATTTGCATCCTATCTTGCACACTGCAACCATTAACTACTAATTCATCAACTTGAACTTCACTACTTCTATCATTACCTTGTATAAACTTATACCAACCTTTTATTCCATCCGGACCTTTCTTTCTTAGATTTTCAACTTGGTGTCTCTCCTCTTCAACTCTAGCCTCATTAATCATTCTCCTTACTTTCTTCTGCTGGTCCTTGTACTCATTCCATGCACTCTGCCATTCATCCTCAGTAATTCTGTTTCTTTCATACATTTTTTTCATACTGCGTTGTTTCTTATTTAAAGTCTTTCTTCTCATTCGTTCTTCCTTTATCTCACTTGTAAACCACCTGGCATTTCCTGTCCCTTTCCTACATTTTATTCTACCAATCTTTTGCTCTGCCACATCATACAAGGTTCTTGCAATCTCACCATTTAGGTCATTTACATTTCCACACCTGTTCCAGTTATACCTACTCAATTCATTCTTAAATTCTTCCCAGTTTGCCTTTTTTATCTGCCAACTTTCTTTCACACTACTGACCTTCTGCATTGACTCCTTTCTACCCCAGTTATATTCAAGCACAAGCATTTTATGGTCACTATCAATATCAAAATCATCTTCATCTACAAACATTTCATTGACACACTCTCTCGCTCTACTATTCACAATCATATAGTCAATTGCAGTTTTCCATTCCCTGCTTTGCCATGTATGCAAGCCATTTCCTATAGTGATATTCAGGTTTTCAAGTTCATTCTCATCACAAAAATCTATCAATTTTTGTCCATTTGCATTCACCGGCTCACCAAGTATACCAACATGGCCATTCATGTCACCCATCACAATCAGAGGGCACCTGCAGTGTTCTCGTACAATCCTTGTTAATATTTCATACTTTTTTACATTCTCTTCATGAGCTAAAATCCCATCAGTTGTCATATAACATACAGTCACAACAATACATTCTCTGGCATGCATTCTTTCACACTTAATTGCTCACAAATCTTGACTTTCAGGTTCATTTCCAACAGGAAGTTCTTCTAATTTCCAATTTAGAGCATTCTTTACAATCAAACCAACTCCACCACCTCCTTTTTGGGTAAATCTGAAGGAGATGACAGGTGTCGATTTTGTAAATTTCGATGCCTTAGCATAGTTAATTAAATCAAAATAAACAAGTTTTCTTCTATGCACTTTTTGTCTCAAATGAGTACTTTATTAGTTATAGCGGTAAATGACTTACCGCAACTCCAGTCTTTGAAGCGGAAAGAAATTCTTTGATCGAGTTGTATGGCAATACTGCAATGGCGTCTCGCTTCCAGCGCTCTGTCTTGAAAGACAAAACCAAACCTACCGCTATACCTCGTTAAATACTCATTTGACGAAAAAAGTGTATGGAATAAAAGTTGTTTATTTCAATGTTATTACCATGTTACAAGCAACAAAAATTCGAAAATCGATGAGTAGCTGTTTATTCGAGCGCATTCGTCATCAATGACGAAACTAAACTTACTGCTATAAATCGTAAAATACTCATTTGAGACGAAAAAAGAATAGAAGAAAACTTGTTTATTTTGATTCAATTAATTAGGTTCAGGCACCAAAAAGTGGAAAATCGACAACTGTCATCTCCTTCAGATTTACCCTTTTTTGCCAATTTACACGCCCTTTTCCTATCATATGATACTTATTCTCCTTACATGTTAAACTGACTCTATCACCCATTTGGGTCTCTACTACACCAACACAATCCAATTTTCCATTCTCAAATTCTACTACGAGGTCATCTAACTTTCCTGCATTCCATCCGCACATTAATACTTCCAAACCTTACAACACAATTGGACAACCCCATTATCCTAACACGGTGCCTCGCACTACCATGGACTTGAGGGCCGACAGTGTCGATGACTTTGTAACGGCCTACAATTCCCTCCAAAACACTCACAATATTCACGCAACAAGTTCAACTAGTCCACTAAGCTACTAAGGATCCACGGCCTAACACCTCAAAGTCAAAGTTACTTACTTACTTTGTTACTTTGTTAGAGATGAGGCACGTCTTCTTCTTGGGAAATGGCGCCCCCAGTCTGCTCTTCAGTTATTTTTCAGATGAGGTGCAGGAATTTTGACTTTCTCATGAAATCCATTACAAGTTCGGTTGAGAAGTCAGCTGCAAGGATGGTGTTCATTGTCACAGGAGCCGATCTTGCATTGCACTCAGTAATCAGGGCCAGGCGATGATTTTGATGCAGAGGACAGTCTATCAATAGGTGGCTCAAGGTGAGTTTGCAATTGCATCCTTGGCAGAAAAGAGGCGGAGAACCCGTTAAGTAGTGCCCATGTGTCAACTTACAGACACCGAGTCTCAGTCTTGAGATGATGACTTGTTGGCTGCGTGAAAGTGAAGATGGTAGAGGGATCAGTGCAGGATTTAATTCATTTATGATTGGTGGAAGCTGTTTCCATGCCCTCAGTCTCTCTTGTTGCATGGAGGTGGCAAATAGGGAGTTAAGTTCTGCTGTGGATTTAGGTATTTGAGTTGTCAGAGAGATGCTTAGAGCAGACTGTGCTAACTTATTTGCAGCCTCATTGCCAGGTATGCCCACATGGCTAGGCACCCACTCCAGGATGACTTTGTCTCTAGGAAGCTGATTGATAGCCTTTGCTATCCAGTATAGTAGGTAGTGTTTAGGAGCTTTATTTGCTGTCAGAGCAGTCAAGGCACTCAGTGAATCTGAGAAGATTACAAAGGCTCCTGGTTTGTTAGTTATAAACTTAACTGCTATGTAAATAGCATACAGTTCAGCGGCAAATATGGAAGTTCTAGGAGGGAGGTGAGCCTTGAGTTGGAAATTTCCCCATGCACTCCACATCCGGCCATGTCGTTCTGGACCGATCCATCTGTGTAGATTATTTGGTGCATATTGTATGAGCAGTGAACAAGGTCATTAAACATTTGTCACCAATTTGTGGGATCTCTTGAATGTTTTTGTACATCTGCTAATGTCAGAAAGATTGGGCTTGGGACTGAATGATATCTCAAGTGAATGGGAATTGGGATCTGAGAGAAATTAAGACCCAGCTTGTTGAACTCCATGTAGGCTTGGCCTGATACAGGGATTGGCCGTCTATGGTGAGCATAAAGAGCATAAGGGTAGTAAGCCAGCAATAGTTTTCGGACCGGGTGCTCAGCGATGGTGAGGATTCGAGCACAGTAGGACAATAGCAATTGGCGCCGGCGATATGCAAGAGGCATAAGTTCAGCCTCAGCTTCCAGCTTAACTGTGGGTGTGCACCTCAGGGCACCACTGATAATATGTGATGCTGCATATTGGATGCGGTCTAACACTAGAAGATGAGTGGGAGCAGCAGTTGCATATAAAAAGCAGGCATAATCAAGCTTGGAGTGAACCAGAGCTATAGACAGTCTACGAAGGGCTGTGGCATCAGCACCCCACCTCTTGGCTGAAATGACTGAGAGAAGTCTCAGATCTGACTGGCATGAAGAGTGCAATGAAGTTATATGTGGCCTCCAAGTTAAATGCCTATCAAAGATAATGCCAAGAAATTTTATGTTATTTTTGAAGGTAAGAGGAACGTTTTCCATCTTCAGTTGGGGAGGTGAGTCGTGTCTGTGGGTGAACAAAACAGCTGAAGTTTTGGCTGCTGAGATTTGAAGACCCCACTTTTGGGACCACTTTACAATAGTGTTCAGTGCAGTTTGCATTACTGTGGTTGCCTCAGTGAGAGTTGATGTGCCAATCCACATGGCTCCATCATCCGCATACAGAGAGTGTTGTACTCGTGCAGGCACATTGGCAAAAAGGTCGTTTACAATGAGTGTAAAGAGTGTGGGGCTTATGACCGATCCCTGAGGCACTCCACACAAAAGGGGAAAGGAGTCTGACAGCTTATCAGCAACTCTTACCCGTATAGATCGTAGTTGTAGGAAATTTTTGATATAAACAGCCATATTGCCCCTGAGACCCAGTTCATGCAGTTTGAGTGAGACACCATCATGCCAAACCGACTCAAAAGCTAGCTCAATGTCAAGGAAAATGGCTAGGCAGTAATTTTGAGTCAGCAAGGCTTCCCTTACTGATGCTTCCCGACAAAACAGAGCGTCAAGTGTACTGTGCCCTGTTCTGAAACCACTCTGAGTTGGATCATAGTAGGAGTTTTCTTCTAAGTAGGACTGGAGGCGCCAGTTCACCATCTTTTCCATGATCTTGCCTAGACAGTTGGTGAGCGCAATAGGGCGGTATGATGCTGCAGAAGAAGATGATTTGCCAGGTTTCAGTATGGGTACAATTATGGCTTCCCGCCACTGGTGTGGGAATCCATGCATGAATAAGAAATTATAGAAGTTCAATAACTCCTTAAGTTGACTTCCGCTGAGGTGTTGAAGAAAGCTGAAGGGAATGCGATCAGCACCAGGGGCTCGAGATGAGGAGTTGCGTAGTGCTCTAGTTAATTCTCTCATTGTGAAAGGTTTGTTGTACCATTCAGTTGAGTTATGTTGTGGGTAAGGTAGCTCACGTGCAATTCTCTCCTTTCTTTCAATGAAATCAGGGTCATTTGATGTGGAGTTATTTTCTCTACAATATTGCCGACCAAGAATGTTTGAGATCAGCTTGGGGTCTGTTATGTTATCAGTGCCATTCTTTAAAACTATAGCTTTGGGGGAGAACTTTGCAGATAGTGCTCGGACTTTGTTCCAGACTTGTCCACTGTGGGCTCTGTATGTAATACTAGACAGATAGTCTGTCCAGCTCTTTGACCTGGCTCTGGCTATGCAGTGCCTAAAAATAGCTCTGGCTTTTTTGAAGGCTATCCATAAGTCAATGTCCCCTAAATGGTTTTTATAACGAGATAACGCTCGCTGCTTTTGGCGCCTTGCTACGGCACATTCTTTGTTCCACCAACTATTTGTTGGTGTTCTTTTTCCTGGTATAGAGCATGGGATGGATTTAGAGGCTGCATCTATTATGCTTGTGGTTACTGCACCACAGGCCTGCGTAGGGGATAGGTAAGTTTTTGGAAGGCTGAGGATTTTTTGAAATTTGACCCAATCAGCTGATTTGATATTCCACCTTGGTTGTAGGCAGACTGGTGTGGCACACTCTGATGAGATCAGCAAAGGAAAGTGATCACTGTTGTAAGGGTCTAATAAGGGTGACCATGTAAACATAGGTGCTATATCAGGGGTAGTTATGGTCAGGTCTATATGAGTTAGGGTGCCTGTTGAGGACAAATAAGTTGGTTCCGTAGTGTTCAGCAGCACAAGGTTGTTCGCTGTTACCCAATGACTCATAACATTTCCTCGGCTGTCTGAGGAAGAGGAACCCCATGATTGATGATGAGCATTCGAATCAACTGAGATAATGAAAGGAGGAGGTAGAAGTGTGAAAGTAAAAGTGGTAGCTCTGTGATTAATACAGAGTTTGGCAGCAATGGTGGAAGGTACATAGAGCATATTGTAAATTCATTTTGAGGAAGATGTACGCGTGTGGCACACACTTCCAATGACAATGGGAACTGTATGATGGTTTGTGGTATGCTATTATTAACGGCTACAAGAACCCCCCCTCCATTTCCCACAGCTCTCTCACAACGAGCAGCCAAGTTTTGATACCCGGCCAGTTTTACCGTTTTATCAGAAGACAGAAAAGTTTCCTGCAAACACAGTACATCCGGGGCTAAATCTGCCAGTAGTTTGGACAAGTAAGGATATCGGGCAGAGAAGGAACGGACATTCCACTGTAAGATTTTTAGCTTCATTGCGAGTTATGCATTGAGGAAAGACCTAAACTTGCTAGAGTTTCAGTGACAACTGATTTTACGGAATCAGTGAGTTGCGTGGAGAGAAAGAGACGGATTATCATTGGCAGAGCCTGAGTAATTAGTCGAGTGAAATCAGTAAATATTTGATGAGATGCAGTAAGAGATCGTTGGTTGGCTTGGCTGCTTGCATGCAAAGGGTTCCCAGCACTTGAATGGCTAGGTTGTTGACCTGAGGAAACTGGCTGTGGCTGGGTAGAAGGCTGTAAGACATGCTGAGTAGAAAATGCAGATGGAGTGCTTTGTATGGATGCACAAGCTGCAAAGGTTCTTGTACTATTTTGATCTGTTGAAGGAATGTTGGTTGTCAGAGAAGTTTGTTGAGAGGGCTGAATGGAGGCTTCATCTTCTTGAGCCATAAGTTGGGTAAGTGTAGGAAAAACGTGCAGAGAAGTCAGTTCTTTTACTGTAGGTCTTCTTTGCATTTCCAAGTTTTGAACTGAAGGGTTGGATTGAACTGCATCTATAGGTCTCATTTCTCTTGCTCTAGCTCTAGCTTCCACAAAACTAAAACCCTCATCTGCTGTGAGACGGCAGGCTCTAACTTCAGCCCTGTAGTGGGAACACTCACGTGAAGTAGCCTGATGGGGTTCTTTGCAGTTCGAGCAGGATGGAGGAGCAGACAGATTTGGGCATGAGTCTGCAAAATGACCCTTTTGGCCACAATAGCTACAAGTTGGCAGTCGACTCGTGCACCGGGCTTGTGAGTGGCCATAATGGCAGCAAAGTCCACATCTCAAAGGACTTGGGTAGTATTTATCTATTTTGTAAACACAATACCCTAGGAGCAGCTCAGCAGGAGGAGAAGGATTGAGAAACGTCAGTACATACAGGGGAACGGACGCTTTGTTGGGGTCTAGCAGTAATTTGCGAATGCCTACCACATTATAGGGCTTCAGCATAGTTAGGAGGTCTTCAAGGATGTCAGAAGCAAATTCAGGTGCATAGATTTTGCCATACGAGAACTGGGTTGACCAGGCAATAGAAGTAAAGATTTCAATGGTGTTCCCAGATATTACCATTGTAGTGGCAGCCATCAGAGATTTTACTTGCTCTAGAGTATTTGTTGTCACAAGAATGGCTCCAGAGTGTTGATGCTCTACTTTTTTAACTGAACCACACAGCTTGTCTAGGGCTAGTGCAGTACGGATAGGGTTCATTTTTGCAATGTTGTAGGTTTTGACCACTGGTGTGATAAGAACCTGCCGCATGTTTGGAGCTAGTTTTTGAATATGCTCTGGTGTGTTTAAATCAACTCGAGCTGATTTTGAAGCTGCTTCCTTTGATGCTGATTTCTCTAAGTGTTCATTTGTGTTAAGAGTTGAAATGTTGGGAATATTCCTTCTTGTCTCGGGATCTTCATCGGAGATGATTCCGCTCATGTCAGAAGATTCGCAAAAAATCCTCTGCTGGCGTTACATTTGCATGAACAGTTGTCATTGTAGCTGTCTTTTTGGTAGGACCACTTGAGTCAGTAGGAGAGCATTGACGCCTCTTGTTCCGGCTTGCCGGTGAGGGTGAGGCACGAGCATTGTAAGAAGTTTGAGTGGTTGACGGTTTCTTGCCTTTAACCGACTGACTGGCCTTTGGGTTTAGGCTGTCAGGTTTCCCCATCTTGTGCTTTTCAGGGCACAGGGGTATTTTGTCCACAATCGTTGACACTGTTTATTTAGACTAAAGATCTTCACTTGATAATTCAGACACAAATCTTTTTACCGGTATCACTTTTACCAGATTCACAGAGCACTTTCTGGATAACCAATCGCCACAAAGTACGCCGCGGAAGTCGCGGCGGAACTGAAAGTCAAAGTTAACAACTGAAGTTACTGGACTTTAAAATCTAAACGGCCCTCTCTCATCACACGGTGTTGCAGTGCAGGACGTTTTTGTTGCGGTGAGACGCACCTGACATACCTTCGTTTTGAAATACAATTTCGAAGTACTTCACAAAAACAGAAAAATACATTTTCGTTTCAACTCAGTTTTCCACTGACGTGCAACTTGACAGCAACCTGAAAAAGTTATGAACAGCTTGAAGAGATAAATTTCTGTATTGAAGGTCATAAAAAGTACTATGTTATAAATTTTGGCATTTCTCACAAAAACATTTTTATCATTGGGTAAAAGTCGGTATTTGATATTCACACGGAAAAATATTCACACAATAGTGTTGGTGTAAATGTCAAGTTGAACGAAACACGTCGACTGACGTGTTTCATTCAACTTGACATTTACACCAACACCAGCATTAATCAATATTAATAATGAAGGCATCTCCGGATGCTTTATTTCCAATCAAGCCTGATACATATCACCTTGTACATTGGATTTTCAAATGCCTTATATCTAACGCCAGGACGCCATGACGCTTTCCCCCGGTCAAGACACCTGGGTACCCATTTCACCCATTTCACCCATTTCAGACACCTGGGTAGAGTGGGGTATTGTGCTTGAAATTTTTCTCTGTTTGATTAATGAAGTTTCACCTGACTACGTTTTGGGGCTGACCTTTTTCCAACATCGGTTGATAAAGATGTATGGCACATCATTTGAACTGAAAGAAGAAAATACTCAGACGAGTGCGAAGAAAATTGTTCGACATCTGTTATAGTTGAACAACACCTGACTCCTGATGGTTCGTCTTTGTTCAACATTTTAAGGTCTCAACATTGTTTGCAGTTGCAAATTTGATATTCGTGTGAATTTAGTGCAAATAATCAAAGTTAGCGCGAAGAAATTATTTTTCTTCATGATCAATTTTACGCATTGGTTGTCACACACAAGGTCTTTACACTACTCAATTCTAAAACAAAGTTGTTTGATATCCTTTGAATGCAATCAAATTACTACTAAAAATGAACGCTTGGTTACAGCAGGAACTATAGGCACCTTTCAACCTAAAAAAATAAAAGAAAAAAATTATCCGAGAATTGAAATCCTGAGCTAACTCAATTCAACAGACCCTTAAAAATATAATCGATTAATCGTTCGACATATGATTAAATTCGTTTGAAATGTAATGAACTCAGCACAGTATTTCAGATACATAATTCTTTTTTGTTCATTCTGCTTATAAATTTATCAACCATGTTAAAAAGCAGAAATAAATTTTAAATCTGATCGAAAAAATCACCTGAGATATGATGCACAGGAGGAAGAAAGAAAAATACTACGATGAAAAAGCAATCTTTCTTTATTAGAACGCTAACGATCCTAGGACGACGCGTGAAGTCCCACACAAACATTGGCATTATGAAGTTTGGTGTTACTCGGGAGGCCGAATACTTCAACCTCAACTGAATAATGACTTTACAATCAGAAATTAAGTTGGGGTCACCAGTATGATGTTTATGCCACCAGTATGAACTCTGGGTCACTAGTATGAAGTTTGGTGTGACATGTATGAAATTTGAACTTTTAAGTTTGACAGGGTCACCAGCATTTACTGTGCCTATGGCTAGGCACGTAAATACAAAAATAAGATTAAGCTGAAAGTCTGGTTGGTCCAGTTGACTCAGAAAGGTTAAAGGTTAACATCGGCATCTTTGGGGTGCTTTATTTCAAACAATTTTAAACAATTTAAACAATTTATTTACCACAGGAGATACAGAGATAAAATGTTTCTTAAGTCTAGTACAATGGTCAAATTTGAGTATAGCTACCTGTGGGCCCGAATAAGTTCAGTGACTTCTAGGGCATCACACCATCAAGGTTAGTCTTAGGAGTACAATGATGTTTAACCTAATTCACTTAAACTAGAGACGCATTAGACTGATCAATGAGATAATTAACTCGAAATTAGATACTTCATTTCACAATATAGTTCATATGCACTAGATTTAACAGTATATTCGATAAACGATTCAAGAACAGACTGAAGATCGGCGAAATTAACCAAGGCAAATTACATTATTAGGACCAGTTATGTAGGGGACAAGGTTTGACTCTGTGATCTTACACGACTAGTAATCTGATAGGAAGTGATACTCAAGACTTTTTTTGAATACCTTATAAGAATTACTTTCATGGATCTCCGCAGGTATTGAGTTCCAAGTTTTAGTTCCAACGAAGACGATACTGTGTTGTGACCGAGCCTTTGAGTAATAAGGAAGCATGAATTTACTTCTATTTCGGGTTAAATGGTCGTGATGACCAGTTTGCGCAGTTAATAGTTGTTTTAGGCTATTGTCGCCATCATTTGTTAATGTTTTGTTAATGAAATTGCAAATGGAGATTTTTTAGAGATCCGAGAGCTTAAGTATTCGTAAATTTTTGAATGAGTCATTTGTGTGAGCATTATATTCTAGATTCTTTACCGCTCTTATAGCTCTTTTTTGCAGGGTAAAAATTTTGTTGGTTTTATTTTTATCAGTTCCGTGCCATGCTTCTATTCCGTATTGCAAGTATGGTGAAATGAGCGTTCGGTAGAGCATTTGTAAGGCTGTTTCAGGCAGGAAATTTTTAACTTTATTTAGGATTCCGATAGATTTTGATAATTTAGAACTAATATGAGCGATGTGCTCTTTAAAGGTTAGATGTTTGTCTATTATGATGCCGAGGAATTTACTTGAGTTGGTTTCTTCGATTTCACCTTCGCCAATTTGAATGCGTGGGAGAGATATATTTTGCTTGTATGAGAATGTAATATATTTTGTTTTATCGATATTAAGGCTTATTTTATTAGCTTTGCGCCGCAATGAAACCTTATTAAGTTCATTATTTATACGCTCCGCCATCCTAGCGGGATTTTGGTCTGGAAGGACCGCAGAAAGGGTACTGTCATCGGCAAAAAGTATGAATTTGAAGAATGATGTAGATTTATGATATCATTGATAAAAATTAGAAATAGGAGAGGCCCAAGAACAGATCCTTGTGGAACCCCATGGCTAATTGTCTGTGGGTCTGATTTTGCGTCGTCACTGACAACGTATTGTTTCCGATTTGCTAAGTATGATCTAAACCAATCATGGGCAGCCCCTCGAATGCCATAACAATGTAGTTTCGAGAGTAATACATTATGGTCCACACAATCGAATGCTTTTCGAAAGTCAAGAAATACGGAGAGAACAAGCTTTTTTTCATCTATATTAGAATAAAGGTATTGCAAATGATTTAATACAGCTTGTGTCGTAGATTTCTTAGAACGAAAACCGTATTGTTTGTCGTAGAGGAAAGATTTTTGTTCAAAATACGAATACACTTTTTTATACACAATTTTCTCGAATATTTTGCTAATAATTGGTAGTACAGAGATAGGTCTATAATTGTTAATGCAGTTTTTATCACCATATTTGAAAATCTATATATTAATATGCTTAAAACTAAATTCGTGGGTAACGTTCTAATCCGAGTTTGCTGTATCATAGATACCAAATTTCTGAGGGCTTCATAATAAGACTGCCTTTAAATGAATTGATACGTTTGACATTTCATCAGGATAGGATAGGTATGTAGCATACCGCTACATAAGCGTAAAAATTATAAAATTGCTATTCATACTTAAATAAATTAATTAGTAGCATTAAAAATATTACTCTAATTTATTATTAAGTATTTTCCACTTCTAATTCGTAATCATTGAAGTTTTGTGTAAATGCATGTAATAATAAAAATAACACTTGACATTTTTCGAGAGAGAAGCCCTCTGGTGGCAATACTGCGCAATGCGCGTCTCTGGTTCAAAAAGCCACTCATGTTCTGGCGTCCTACCTTGTCGGTGTTACAGCAAATTCTCGTGAGTTTTTTAAATGTGTTAGAAAGTTATCGTGTCCTTTTCGTCGTGTCAGTGAGTATTAATAAGTGACAGTGCAGTGTTAGTAGGTTACGTAGTTGTGCGTGGGAATATTGATGTAGCATGTTGTCTCATTCTGTGTTTGTCTTTTCTCAGCGTGACTTAGCGTAAAGATATTGCATTTCCGTGTCATGATTTTATTATCAAAGCATAATCATGTTCGACGTGCATTTCATTTCCGTGTCATGAATTTATTATCAAAGCATAATCAGGCTCGTTCCTTTTTCTTTTTGATAACCTGCTAATCTACGATAATCTCTGCTTGAAATTAGCGCGGCGAAATTTGCCGGCGTTTCGTTCGATAGCGTCTTTGTGTAATGGCGGAACCTCAACACCGTCGTCTCTTGCCACTACTCTGTGATTATAAATACTATAGGCATGTGTATAGTAGCATTTATTCTTTTTTTTGCAAGCCGACTGGCAGTAGTAAATTACAAAAAATATTCATGTCTATGCCTGCTAAGTTGTGGGATTTCATTTCTTAATTCCATACTCGTTTGGAAACCTACGTAAACGCCTTTATTTCAATAGAGAAACATTTCAATGAAATTTAATTTAACTCATCGCATTCTTGTGACAAAACAACCATTACTATCTGCCTATCTTAAGTGTGTGCAAATTGCTGGCGGTTATGGCTTAGGCCGACGCGTAAGCCGCCGGCTAAATCGCCACGCGTAACTTCGTGCTTTCGTGTTTTCTTTCTTCGCGTATTTTCCGCCTGTGAAATCAACGTTTAGGTTTCCCCTTTCTCTCATCATTGGGGATACATATTATTATTTAATTCCTTTATTATTGCATATGATATCTACTAAGATTTTTTAGTAGGATTTATATCCATAAACTTCAGGATTTTAATTTTTTCTCTTACTGCTTTCAAAAGTGCAGTCACTTGATATTTTCACCATTTTCCGTAAATCTCGTGTTTACTTGCCCGTAGTCTCTGTAAGGAATCACGATCTTTATTATTGGAAATTCTTAAGCCATTACTCAGAATTTAAAGCCAGAGGCATTAGTGATTAAACAATTTATTTCTTGAGTAAGAATCTGTCCACCAAAAGTCTGTCCTATCTCTTTTGAGTTGCCAAAAGTGAGAATTTCAATGTAGCCGGAGCCAGACCTGTAGGAGTTTTTCAGATTTCTCCGTGTGGGAAGAGTTGTCATTATAATCTGGATTGTCAGTGATTGGAATGTCTTGATGTCTCTCCTGGAATGTTTCACCCAGCATCTTGGACCCCTGTGCAGGACTTCTACAGCATCGCCATACACACAAATCATTATCCCTGGGTCTTGAGCTTTGCCTTTAACTCAGCCTAGAGTTTCACGTCAACAAACGCCACCACACATTATCCCTGGGTTTACCTTGAGTGCCATGTTAATTGTTATTCTCACATAAGCAGTGACTAAACTTGCTACTACTAATCTGAGCAAGTAATTCAACTTGCTCCTGCTAAGGTGCCGACTTGATTCTGCTCACCTGAGCCTGATTTAACTGTTCACTCACACCCCACCTTATTTTGGAGTCATTAGTTCTACCTGAACTAATTTACTGACCTGAGCTCAATCATCTCTAGTTTGCCAAACTCAAATTCCCAAATACGACTCACTCACCCTGCGTACTCCATCGCGTGCCGGCCTTCGTCAACGCCAGCCTGGTCCTCCGGCGGGGATTGCCCACTTAGACAAGCTCTCCGAGACCAAGATCCAAGCCAGCCCTCCTGGTTTACTCTTCCAATAAACTCCACCTGAACTAAGCTGAGTTCCAAAAACGTTTTCATTTTCCCTCTCATAATTTTCCCATGCGCTTCGAGAATTGATCGAGTTTTTTCTTAGCCGTTCAAATTAATATTTACATTCAACCACCCAACGGCGAAAGGTTAAAACCCGACACTGGGGCATCGGCCGGGAAACTCGTAAAATAAAAACTAAACTCGAAGTGTTTGAGAGATTGTGAGAGGATAATGTTGGCGTATCATTGTAGTGATAAGTTTTCCCATTTCGTGGTAGTTTGAGAAATTTCCTGTGGGTTGTCCGTGCTAATATCTCTCTGAGCAGCTCTAACAAAAATTTTTTTTCAGCGCCATTTCCTGTCCTTGTTTGTTTATTTCATGTGCCTCAGTAGGTAGGAAAAATATTTTTTTTTCTATTACCGTGCTGTGCATTTATTTCTGACTACCGTAAAAATCTTCGTTTCCATTCTCTCTCTTTCCGTTTTCTTCAACGCTATTGATTGATTGAGTGGGGAGAAAAATAATTTTTTCTCACCGCTTTAATTTCGTGCCTACGCAAATTGCCGCATACCGCAGAAATTTTTCTCGTTTCCAATTTCATATTTTCTTCCTTCTGTTTCAACTTAATTTGAATGATTGAGTAGGTAAAGAATTAACGCAAACCATTGCTACCTCATCCCAAGTCTTAGGCACTGATATCATTAATTGCATCCCAAAAGTGATCGCTAGTATGCCTGAATCAGATAATGACGATCGAGCCCCCACAAATCCCATTAGGCTCCCTCCTTTCATTCCAGGGGACGCGCACACCTGGTTCAACCAGGTGGAAGCTGTGTTTAGGTATAATAGGATAAATCAGGACATAGACAAATTCTATGCCCTTGTGAGCGCCGCGCCCACAAAACTACTAAATAACTCTAACGACCTATTAGAAAACCCTCCAGATCATAATCCTTACGGAATCTTGAAAGGCAAAATCTTGGCAAGGCTTCAGATGTCCGATGCGGACAAATTCCGAAGTCTTGTAGATGCCTCAGCAATTCCACCTGTCTCTGCTTCCTTCTCTCCCTCTTCGCTCGTGAAAGAACTTCGGAAACTCGCTACTGGTGTTGCCGTAGCTGAGGGGTTTCTGAAGGAAGTTTTCATGACAAAGCTGTCACCTAACGTGCGGCCTTTTCTATCGCTAGCAGGGCCCGAGCAAACGTTAGAGAAACTAGCGGAAGCCGCAGAGACTGTGATTAGAAATATCAATTTGCCACGAGAACCACAAGTCGCTTCCCTAAATGTAGCAGCTACAACTTTTAGCCCGTCAAATACGGCGCCTAGCCAATCCTCAGCCACAATAGATAAGCTGCAGCAGGATATCGCTGAAATAAAGCAAGCTCTCCAAAATTTTCAAATAGGTCAGAGTCAAAGTGTGGCTCACATTCAGCAAGGCCCAGGGAGATTCCAAAGCCACCAAAATGCCTACGACTATCCCTATGACTATCACTCTAACTATCCTCCTCCTCCTCCTCAACGCTTTGATAGAGGTAGATCTTATGATAGGTCAAATCAAGACCGCCGCTTCAGGTCGCGCTCCCGTGATGCTAGTAGCAACTTGTGCTGGTACCACATGAAATTTGGTGACCAAGCTCGCAAATGTGCCTCTAGATACTGTCCTCGTTATACCGAAATGACGTCGGGAAACGCCATCAGCGACGCATAGTAGCGAGTACTGCGTTGCCTCATTCCCAGACTACTCGCCTCTTGACCATTCACGATCCCGTCACCAAGTATCGATTTTTAATTGACACTGGATCCAGTGTATCAATTATCCCAGCCACAGTAAAAGACAAAAACAAACCATCGTTGGCGACCTTACGCGCCGCAAACGGCACGCCAATACCCTGTTACGGTGAGAGAATATGAGAGTGCGGTCTGGGATTGAGAAGAAAATTTGTATTTACCTTCATGATAGCTGATGTTCAAGAACCAATAATTGGTGCTGATTTTTTAGCCAAATTTGGCATCATTGTAGACATTAAGAATAGATGTATTAGGGACGAGGAGACACAGATCTCAATTCCCGCTTGCAGCATAACTAAAGCTAATGTCTTGCATTCCTTCTCGATTGCTTTCAAGGAGGAGTGCATGTTTGAACAGGAACTTAAAAATTTCCCAGCATTAACAAACCCTAACTTAGTTTCTAACAGCATGCAAACATGTACAAAGCACTTCATAGAGACGCAGGGTCCGCCAGTTTTCTCCCGTGCTAGGCGACTGCCGCCTGATCGATTGGCGTTAGCTAAGAAAGAATTCGCTAGGATGCTCGAAGATGGCATCATTCGCACTTCCAAAAGCCCTTGGGCTAGCCCTCTTTTGCTAGTACCCAAGGCTAACGGTGAATTCAGACCGTGCGGGGATTTCCGCAGGTTGAATGCCGTTACTTTACCTGATCGATATCCTATCCCCTACCTTCACGATTTCAGTGCAAATTTAGAGGGAGCACAAATTTTCTCTAAGATAGACCTTCAGTCCGCCTTTCATCAAATTCCCTTGGATGAGTCGGCGATTCCTAAGACCGCGGTAATCACTCCGTTCGGTCTCTTCGAATTCTTAAAGATGCCATATGGCTTGAGGAACGCTCCTCAGACGTTCCAAAGGCACATGGCTGAAATTTTCTCTGATCTCACTTTCGCTTATGTCTATCTAGACGACATCCTTGTGGCGTCCACAACCCCAGAGTTGCACAAAGACCATCTTAGGGTCGTTTTTCAAAGATTGTCCGACAATGGACTCCTCGTAAATCCTGCAAAATGTGAGCTCGGAAAGCCATCACTGATTTACTTAGGTCATGAAATCTCTAGCCTAGGTCTAAAACCTTTGCCTTCCAAAGTAGAAGTGATCAAAAACTTTCCTCTTCCACAGACCCGGAAGGAACTAAGAAGGTTCCTAGGTTCTGTTAACTTCTACCATCGTTTCATACGCAACTGTGCTCAAACTTTAGCGCCTTTGTCTGACCTCCTCGAACCGAAACGAAAAGGCAAATCTATTGAGATAAAATGGACAGAAGAAGCGCGAAAAGCTTTTGAAACAATCAAACACAAGTTAGCTTCCGCGACTGAACTATCTTACCCTATTGCTAATGCTGATTTCAGCCTCGTTGTTGACGCATCCAGTACCGCCGTAGGTGCTGTGTTGCAACAACAAGTGGGTACTAATATCTCTCCTCTTGCTTTCTTTTCCAAAAAGCTGTCGCCCACTGAGCGTGGTTATAGCGCGTTCGGTAGGGAACTTCTTGCTATCTACCTATCTGTGAGACACTTTCGCTATGCTCTAGAGGCGAGGGAGTTTGTGATCTACACAGATCACAAACCTTTGACCTCAGCGATCAAAATGCCTTCTGAAAGACATTCCCCTAGGGAAGCTCGACACCTGTCATTCATAAGTCAGTTTACCACTGACATTCGTTACATTAAGGGATTAGACAATACCGTAGCCGATTGTCTCTCTAGAATTAATTCTGTCCAAACCGGTGGTGAAATCACCTTCGGCAACATTGCTAATGCTCAGAAGGAGGATCCTGAACTTCAGGACCTTCTCAAACCTTCTAACACTTCCTCTCCAAAACTGACCTTGGTTGACGGCGTGTACCGTGATGCCGAGCGACCTTCTCGTTTGTATCTTCCTGCGACGCTCCGCAGAGTAGCTGTCCTCCACCTTCATTCCCTCTCTCATCCAGGTATTAACCGTACATTGCGTTTGATTTCTGATCGTTTCGTCTGGCCAGCGATGCGTAAGGAGGTCAAGCAAATTGTGCAAAATTGCCATGCGTGTCAGAGTAGTAAGGTGGTGAAACATAATCGTGCGGCGCTGCAGAGTTGTGCATTCACGGGTCATAAGTTTGACTCTGTACACCTAGATTTGGTGGGTCCCTTGCCCGTATCGCGCGGTTATTCTTATTTGTTGACCATCATCGATAGGTTCACGCGTTGGGTTGAGGCTGTCCCTTTACCTGATACCCAAACTGAGACGGTAGCGCGCGCCTTCTTATCTAACTGGATCTCTAGATTTGGGGTTCCCTTAAGTGTCACACATGACCGGGGATCACAATTCACCTCCAAATTCTGGTGCGAGCTTAGCACCGCCTTAGGGTGTGCAAATACCTCAACTACAGCTTACCATCCGCAGTCAAATGGACTTATTGAGAGAGTCCACAGAGACCTCAAGTCTGCCTTGCGCTGCCTTAATTGCAGTCACGATTGGACTGATAGACTCCCAGTAGTGCTACTTAGCATCAGAAACCTACACAGACAAGATCAGCAGTGCACAGCGGCTGAAATGTTGTATGGGAAAACGCTTCGCCTTCCCGGCGACATTGTTGACCCAAAACCTTTGCCTGAATTTTCATCCGCTGACCGTTCCGCTTATGTAACCTGCCTTAAAGACTGCATGCGTAAGATCGAGTATGTTGCTCCACGAATGCCTCAGACTCAGGACAAACTAGATGCCGCCCTGCAAGACTGCACACATGTGTATGTCCGCAATGATGCTATAAAACCTACACTCACGCGCCCTTATGATGGCCCATTCAAAGTACTTAAACGCAAGCAAAAATACTTCATTCTCGAACGATTCGGTTCACACGATCCTGTGAGCATTGATCGATTAAAAGTCGCATACACTTCTGATCATAGTGTAACTCATAACTCATCCTCCTCTCCGCAGATTTCTCCTTCCACTGAGACTCGATCATATCTACCATCTCAGCTTCCTCAGTTGGCTGCCTTGTTGCCTAGTCAACTTGAGTGTAACCCTTTCTACGTGCCTGTACATTCAAACCCTATCTCTAACCCTGTCGTAGATTCTAACTCTAGTCCTCTTACTGACACAGCGACAAGTCTGGAGAGACCAGACGAGCCCGCTGCAGTAACTCCTGTTCCTAGGACTCTTGCCGATCTAAACTTGCAGACCCGTTTGGTGAAACTTCCCCGCTCAGTATCATTTGCCAATTGCCGAACTCGGCAGGGTCGTGTAGTTCGCCCTCCTTCCCGCTACAGATGATTGCAGCCGGTGGACCTTTCGGTCTGCGCCTTGGGGGGTAATGTAGCATACCGCTACATAAGCGTAAAAATTATAAAATTGCTATTCATACTTAAATAAATTAATTAGTAGCATTAAAAATATTACTCTAATTTATTATTAAGTATTTTCCACTTCTAATTCGTAATCATTGAAGTTTTGTGTAAATGCATGTAATAATAAAAATAACACTTGACATTTTTCGAGAGAGAAGCCCTCTGGTGGCAATACTGCGCAATGCGCGTCTCTGGTTCAAAAAGCCACTCATGTTCTGGCGTCCTACCTTGTCGGTGTTACAGCAAATTCTCGTGAGTTTTTTAAATGTGTTAGAAAGTTCTCGTGTCCTTTTCGTCGTGTCAGTGAGTATTAATAAGTGACAGTGCAGTGTTAGTAGGTTACGTAGTTGTGCGTGGGAATATTGATGTAGCATGTTGTCTCATTCTGTGTTTGTCTTTTCTCAGCGTGACTTAGCGTAAAGATATTGCATTTCCGTGTCATGATTTTATTATCAAAGCATAATCATGTTCGACGTGCATTTCATTTCCGTGTCATGAATTTATTATCAAAGCATAATCAGGCTCGTTCCTTTTTCTTTTTGATAACCTGCTAATCTACGATAATCTCTGCTTGAAATTAGCGCGGCGAAATTTGCCGGCGTTTCGTTCGATAGCGTCTTTGTGTAATGGCGGAACCTCAACACCGTCGTCTCTTGCCACTACTCTGTGATTATAAATACTATAGGCATGTGTATAGTAGCATTTATTCTTTTTTTTTGCAAGCCGACTGGCAGTAGTAAATTACGAAAAATATTCATGTCTATGCCTGCTAAGTTGTGGGATTTCATTTCTTAATTCCATACTCGTTTGGAAACCTACGTAAACGCCTTTATTTCAATAGAGAAACATTTCAATGAAATTTAATTTAACTCATCGCATTCTTGTGACAAAACAACCATTACTATCTGCCTATCTTAAGTGTGTGCAAATTGCTGGCGGTTATGGCTTAGGCCGACGCGTAAGCCGCCGGCTAAATCGCCACGCGTAACTTCGTGCTTTCGTGTTTTCTTTCTTCGCGTATTTTCCGCCTGTGAAATCAACGTTTAGGTTTCCCCTTTCTCTCATCATTGGGGATACATATTATTATTTAATTCCTTTATTATTGCATATGATATCTACTAAGATTTTTTAGTCGGATTTATATCCATAAACTTCAGGATTTTAATGTTTTCTCTTACTGCTTTCAAAAGTGCAGTCACTTGATATTTTCACCATTTTCCGTAAATCTCGTGTTTACTTGCCCGTAGTCTCTGTAAGGAATCACGATCTTTATTATTGGAAATTCTTAAGCCATTACTCAGAATTTAAAGCCAGAGGCATTAGTGATTAAACAATTTATTTCTTGAGTAAGAATCTGTCCACCAAAAGTCTGTCCTATCTCTTTTGAGTTGCCAAAAGTGAGAATTTCAATGTAGCCGGAGCCAGACCTGTAGGAGTTTTTCAGATTTCTCCGTGTGGGAAGAGTTGTCATTATAATCTGGATTGTCAGTGATTGGAATGTCTTGATGTCTCTCCTGGAATGTTTCACCCAGCATCTTGGACCCCTGTGCAGGACTTCTACAGCATCGCCATACACACAAATCATTATCCCTGGGTCATGAGCTTTGCCTTTAACTCAGCCTAGAGTTTCACGTCAACAAACGCCACCACACATTATCCCTGGGTTTACCTTGAGTGCCATGTTAATTGTTATTCTCACATAAGCAGTGACTAAACTTGCTACTACTAATCTGAGCAAGTAATTCAACTTGCTCCTGCTAAGGTGCCGACTTGATTCTGCTCACCTGAGCCTGATTTAACTGTTCACTCACACCCCACCTTATTTTGGAGTCATTAGTTCTACCTGAACTAATTTACTGACCTGAGCTCAATCATCTCTAGTTTGCCAAACTCAAATTCCCAAATACGACTCACTCACCCTGCGTACTCCATCGCGTGCCGGCCTTCGTCAACGCCAGCCTGGTCCTCCGGCGGGGATTGCCCACTTAGACAAGCTCTCCGAGACCAAGATCCAAGCCAGCCCTCCTGGTTTACTCTTCCAATAAACTCCACCTGAACTAAGCTGAGTTCCAAAAACGTTTTCATTTTCCCTCTCATAATTTTCCCATGCGCTTCGAGAATTGATCGAGTTTTTTCTTAGCCGTTCAAATTAATATTTACATTCAACCACCCAACGGCGAAAGGTTAAAACCCGACAGGTAGGATGGGTTAAATTAGGTTAGGGTAGGATAATTATTATTTTTTATCATGTTTTTCATTTATTTTCATTTGTAATAACTTTGGTTTATTATTTATATATTTAATTTTTATTTGTTAATTTTTTTTTATTCATTTAATGTTATTGTTTGTATTTTTTATTATTCACATTTTTTATTTTTTATTGTTTTCATTTATTTTGTTTAAATAATTTATTTTTTCATTTTTTTCACTTGTCCAATTTTCTCTTTTATTTGTAAATTTTAAATTTTTTAATTTTTTTCCATTTTCTCTTTTATTTTTAAATTTTCAATTTTTTTCATTTATTCATAATTTTCATTATTTTTATTTTTTAATTTTTTTATTTTCAATTTTTTTATTTTTTTTTTTATTTTTCAATTTTTCATTTCTTCATTTTTTAATTTTTTTTATTGTATCATTATTCAATTTTTTTATTTCATCATTTTTTTATTCATTTTAGTTTTTCATTTTTCCTTTTTTTTACTTTTTCATTTTTCAATTTTCTTTTTTTTATTTTTTCATTTTTCTTATTTTTTCTATTTCTTCATTTTGTTATTTTATTTATTTTTTCATTTCTTTCAATTTTTATATTTCTTTTTTCAATTTTTATATTTTTTATTTTAGAGTAGGTTAGGTAATGAAATTTTTCCACGTGTCCATAGTTTTTTCATGTTTGACATCAGAATAGCTTTGGTTAGAATAGCTTTGGTTAGAATTGGTTACGTTAGAATAGGTAGGATGTGTTAGGTTAGGATGGGTTAGGTTAGAATAGGTAGGATGTGTTAAGTTAGGATGGGTTAGGTAGAATGTTATGTTTGAATTTCTTAGGAAATGTTAATTCATTATTTTCAGAGGTCCACCTAGCTTAATGATGACATTGGTTAAGTTAGGTTAGGATAGGTTGGGTTAGGATAGGGTTAGGTAGGTTAGGATTGGGTTAGGTAGGTTAGGATAGGTTAGCAGATGTTACTTAATGAATCTTTTGAATATGTTATGTTAGAATTTGTTAGGTAATGTTGAGAAAATTTTTCTCGGGTCCATGTTTTTTATGTTCGACATATTATCAGGATCGGTTTGGTTAGGGTGGGTTAGGATATGTTGTTATAGGTTAGGTTAGGTGATACTGACGGAATTTTTTCCATGGGTCTACGTTTTTACACGTTTCACATATTATCAGGATCGGTTTGATTAGGATAGGTTAGAATATGGTAGGATAGGTTAGGTTAGGTTAAGATAGGATAGAATAGGTTAGGTTTGATAGATTAACATAGGTTACGTAATGTTGACGACATTTTTCAACATTTTTTTATGTTCAACATATTATCAGGATAGCTTCGGTTGGCATAGGGTTGGTTAGTATATACTATGTTAGATGGCTTACCATGGATGGCTTACTTTAGAATATGTTGTTAGAATTTGTTGGTTAATGTTGACCGAATTTTCTCACGGGTTCACCTAGCCTAACGATGACATTGGTTAGGTTAAGTTAGGATAGGTTAGGATAAGATAGCGTTTGATAGGTTAGGAAATTTTTAGTTTTAGTTTTGTCAAGTAATTTCGACAAAAATTTGTACTTGTCCACGGTTTTCTTTATGTTTGACATATTATCAGGATAGCTTCACTTAGGGTTGGTTAGGATATGTTAGGTTAGAATAGGTTAGGTTAGGAAAGGTTAGTAAAGGTTAGGTTGGTAAATGTTAGTTTAGTATAGGATCGGTAATGTTGATGGAAATTTTCAACGTGTCCACGGTTTTTAACGTTTGACATATTATCAGGATCGCTCGGTTAGGATAGTATAGTTTGGCTTAGAATATATTATGTTGGAATTATTAAGATAATGTTGGTAATATTGGTATTGGTAATGTTGGTATTAAGGTAATGTTCTCCGATCGACCTTGCGTAACAATGGTATTTTCCGTGGAATTTCCACGGGTCCTGCTAGTAGGGGTGACTCTCGCAATTTTGAAAGAGTTGGGGAAGATACCTTGAGAAAGGGATTGGTTGACAATATAAGATATGCACGGTGCTGTTATATCAGCTATAGCCTTGAGAACTTTAGCCGAAAAATTTTTCAATCCAATTGATTTATTTTTCAAGTAGTTAATGCACGTAATTACATCGGAGGGATTAGTTGGCGTGAAAAAGAAAGAGTTAGGTTAACGGACATGGTCCATGTATTGCAAGTGGTCTCTGGGTTCACTGAAGACACTATCGGCTATATTTTTTCCTATGTTTACAAAAAAGTTGTTAAACACAGTTGCAATATCTTTTTTCTCGTGGTATTTTACATTTTCGTGAACGACGGACTCAATTGTTTTCGTAGTATTATTATTCGGTTTATAGCATGAATTAAGCAGGCGCCAAGTTTTTTTAATATCAGTTTTGTATTCAGTAAATTTGCGCGTGAAGTAGTCTCGTTTTGAGGTTCGTATTTGATTTGTCACATGATTCCTGAATCTGTTATACGTTACTTTAGATATTCGCCCTTCGTATAGTAAGGCTAGGTACGCTTGACGTTTCTTTATATTGATCACGATATCTTCAGTAATCCATGGCTTTTGTCTATTTTTCGGCGTAATTGTGCGGGTGATTATTGGACAACACTGGTTATATGCGGTCGTTATAATTTCAGTTAAATTTAGTATTGCTTCATCAATGTTAATCGCATTATTGTCCCGTTCATAGACGTCTAATGATGGCATTAATTCTTCTAGAACAGTTCGCATTGTTCCCAAGTTGTATTCGTTTACACAACGAAATGAATAAGTATCAGCCTGTGGGCTGGTACAAGGATTATAGACATTTTTCTTGATGAGAAACACCGGGAAATGGTCAGATAAGTCAGAAATTATTATTCCGGTAAGAAAATCAGTCGGATCTATCATAAAAATATTATCGAGTAACGTAGCCGATTCAGAAGCAACACGTGTAGGTTTCGTGATGATTGGAAGGAAGGAGCTAGACTGAAAAACATTTATGAAGTTTGAGATTTGCTCACAGCTATCATATTGTAGAAGATCGTAGTTGAAATCCCCGCAGATTATTATGTCATTATATGGAGACTTGTTGAACTGAGATATAATGCTTTGAAGCTCGTTCAGGAAAGAGACGTTACAAGCTGTTGGGGGCCTATATACTGTCCCAAGCACAATCCGTTTATCATTTTTCGTTAGTTCTATGAATAAAGTCTCAATATGTTCACGATTCACAGTTGCACTTGAAATGACTTTCGAAGATATATTTTTAGATATGTACGTACTGATGCCACCACCACGTTTATTACTACGGAGTGAATGATGGCTATAATAGTTTTGAATTTGAATCAGGTCTTTAGATGAGTCGTCTAGCCAGCTTTCGGTGAAACTGAGAACATCAAAATTGCTGTTCAGCTCAGTGATAGTACAAGATATTACATCTATTTTCGGATAAATGGATCTACAGTTCCAACATAATAGAGAAAAATCGTTACAGGTCTTCCTCATCGATTCATTGAATTTTTTATTATTTAGGTATTTACAGTTTCCAGTTTCATTTAGGTTTGGGTGCAGTCTATTCAAATGATTGAGATCTGGATCAATATTGTCGAATATGTCAACATGGTCAGTCATTAGCATTAAGAGACAGTAAGTAAAATGTTACGTAAAAATAAAAATGATAAAAACTACAGGATCAAGGTAAAAATAAGGACATTCCTACTTAGAATTAAATTAAAAAAAAGAGAAACTAAAAACACACAGATTATTAGTCTAAATTGTTTAAAACCTAGTGTGATTTCATAAGGAGAGCGCAAATTCAGTCCATGAGCAGGAACATTAGGGATCATAAATGGCAAATAATGTAGTTACAAGGCTGTCGTACCAGTGGTTTTTGCATATAACACTTATAAGATGTAGCAAGGACGAAATGGATTTAAAAACGAAGTGACAGTGAAGTTATTTATGGAATTTAAAATGTCTTGACTATCTAAATTGTTTCCAGATTCAGAAACATATACACGAGTTAAGTCTGAGCAGCAAGGTCGGTATGAGCATTCGATAAAAAGCAGAAAGAAAGAAATTGAAAAACAATTTAGTAAGCAGCAAAACAAGGCTGCAAGGTCGACGTGGATGCCTTGAAGAGGTAAAGGTAATTCAATCAAAAATCAAGAAGAAAACATGTGGACAGATATCAAAATAATATTAAACTCAATACGTCAGTCAAAAAAAATACTAATCACGAATAATTTCCTCTGAGGACTTGCCGACATGTTGCAGCAAGTACTTGTCTAGTTCTTCAGGTGTATTGATGGTTAGGGGTCTCTGAGTTACTTGGCCAGGTATCTTTGGAGAGAAGACGTTGATATTGCCATCCAAACTTCTTGCGGGTCCTATTTGTTTCGGAAATTTTCGTTTGGCCAATCTCAGAGTGTACATTATACTGGCTCGCGAGGGTACTAAGTATTCATTCACGTAGAGTTGTTCCGGTTTAATCACACGGCAGGCTGTCAGAACTTCTTGCTTCTTTTCGTATTTTCGTAGCTCAAAAGAAATGTTTCTTCTATCGACGTTTCCGGGTGGAGGTTTTTTTCCCAATCTACTCGCTGTGGTGATGTCAGAGTTACTCAGGTTGATGTTGAGTTGGTCCTTCAGGATCTGGCACACCGTTTCTATGCAATTTTCTTCAGGACGTGATTGCGGCAGTTCCCCTGATATAACCAAAGTGCGTTTTTTGTTCTCCAATTCTTCACGTTCTTCTTTCCGTTCGAGTAGCTCTAGACGAGAGACTATGTTATTTATCTTGTTATCTTGTTCTTCAATCATTGCATTTTGATTTGATTCTTTCTTCGTTAGTGTTTCAATCATCGTTTTCAAGTCACTAATTTCGCTTTGAAATTTCTTCATTACTGATTTGAAGAGATCAATTAGGATGGAAACTACTTGCTTAGTCTGTTTTGGCAGGCCTTGTACGTCTGGATAGTCAAGCTCCAGCATACCCTCGCTGTTGTTGTCCTTGGTTGGGCTTGTCGCCATTTTGTGAGAAGGGAGACACTCTCAAAAAGAAGCAAGAGTTGAGTGCTTGTTCTGATGGAATATCACACTTTTTGTTCGATTTTTTTAATTTTGTTAGATAAAATTTATTCTTGGATTCTCATTGTCTGAGTGGGCACTCTTTTTTGGTTAGAAATGCATGATCATTAACCAGTGGGGCACTTTGTTTCGGAGCAAAGACACAGACGTCCTCACTGCCTCACTGCACTTACTGCACTGCATTTCCAATCAAGCCTGATACATATGATCTTAGCATTGGTTTTTCAAATGTCTTATAACTAACACTATATATAGGACACCATTACGGTTCCCCCGTAAAGCCGGTACCCATTTCCGACACCTGGGTTGAGTGGGGTATTGTGCTTAAGCTTTCCCTTATACCCCACGGGGAAAATCTCCGCGCCAGCGCCGGGATACGAACCCGCGACTCCAACATACGAGCCCGATCCCTTAACCACTGTACCACGGAGAGCAGAAGGAGTGGGTAATCGGGTGCTCTACTGGCGCCGAGGTTTTCGGATCACTTGCACGAAACTATCCATTGTGTGATAGTGAAAGTCGCTGAGTATCTCGCCTCTTTATTATTTTGACGCTGCGGGGTGCCGTGACCCATTGGGGTTTTCCACTTCTGAAAGTGATCCGAAAACCACATTGGGGTTTTCATTGGGGTTTTCCACTTCTTGATGCGGGGTTCCGGGTCCAGTCCTGATTTTCTCGTATTCAACGAGAATTTGAAAGTGTTAAAAGAGGGCTCTTGAAAGAGGGATCTCGAAAAAGGCAGTACTGAGTTGTGGAGCCGTGTGGCTGATTTGTACTTCTCAAGTGAGTCTGAGAAGGACCTAGTTTCGGCTCAATGGCGGAGATTGAGGACTAGGTGGTTGTGTAAGGTGTGTTTGGCTCGTAGGTCCTCCTGTGCGGGAAACGGAACTGGGTTACTTGGCACAAGCACAGTTAAAGAGGGAGGACAGTCGCTGCACAAGCCAGGCTGTGAACGACTGTCGATTTACAGAATTGCCTCGGATCGAGGAGTCGCCATGCAACAACACCAACCGCAATTCTAGCGCTCGAATACGGCCGAAAGTAAATCGCAATATTGACACCAATGCAATATTGACGGTAAGCCAAACTAAGAAATTAGGTTGTTACTGGATGAGTTTATATACAAAGGATTTTACTGATTGGGCATCAGTAGGGATAAGGGCTCTATTTCCCTAAATCAAGGATGTCACAGCTTAATACTCTAGGGTACAATCACTAGAATACACAAGTGCTTTAGGTTGGGCAGCTGTGACATTAGAACAATTTAAACCAAGCAAACAGTCAAGGACTGTCTGCAATAACCATATCTAAGCCTAAAATTAACTAGGATCACTGCTAACTTATCCAATTTGGAAAATAACAGGGAAACTTCCATTAAACTTTAAGCAGCTAAAATATAGGTAATCAAAGCATGAAATCAGTAAGAATCTTAAGTTAATATTACATGAGCCATAAGGTTGCTCTCAGTTGTCGAGAATGGAATTAATTTACCTAACATTTAGGCAAAATTTTGCAAAAACGGAGAAGGATTTGTCTTCCCCGAACATCAGGGAACATAGATGAAAATTACATTCATTAATTAGCTACAGGCACATTACAACAGAGTCAGTGAATTTAGAATTATGACTCCTAAGTTGAGATGAATAGCACAGTGCAATAAGTGAGGCAATATGTGAGAGGTGAAAACTCTCATTCTTATAAGATGGTATCCCTTAAGGGCCCTTTTGAAAACTAGAATTTCCTAACTAATCATCAAAACATGAAGGCAACATGGCCAAGATGACGTAGTAAGCTTGTTCATCGTTAGCCACCAGCACAACAAATAAAAACACAGTGAAGGTTCCTAAGTTAATCAAAAGAAATGATTTCTATAGACACGGTAAATATATTGGGTATAATTGGAGTCTCTAGACACATCTATACAATAATGATTACGTGAGGTAAACTCTAGCTTAACACTTAACATCTAACACTTGTTACTTACATTCCCCCTCTGGGGCCCAAGCACTACACTCAGACGGTTCTCTTACATGACTGACGTACTCTACCTGGAAGGCTGAGTTTAAATACGTACGATAGCGAAAGAGCGCTTGCGAAATGGGTCTGCATCAAAACGCATGAGAGCTAATTTTCGGAAATATCGAAGTATTTTCGGTTCAAATTTTAATAGATTTCGGGGTAATGTTGAATGAATTTTGTAATCTAAAATTGTAGGAATGATTGTGTTAATCTAATTTGAATTTTAGAAGATAGTTTCAATAATTTATGAAATTTGGCTGAAGTGCGGCTGAGGGAGTTCACTACAGCATCTACGGATGCTTTATTTCCAATTTCAAGCCTGATACACACAACCTTGTACATTGGATTTTCAAATGCCTTACAACTAACACCAGGACGCTATGACGCTTTCCCTCGGTCAAGACCGGTACCCATTTCAGACACCTGGGTAGAGTGGGGTATTGTGCTTGGAATTTTTCCCCTATACCCAACAGAGAAAATGGCCACCAGCACCGGGTCTCGAACCCTCTTTGCCCGCACGGAGGCAGGTCCTAAACACACACGGCTACAACTGGCCGCTGTGGTGGCCCATTATAGCGTGGTCGCCACATCGTGTAGCGGAACTGGCGGCTGTGGTGGCCCGTTATAGCGGGGTCACCGCACCGTGTAGCGGAACTGGCCGCTGTGGTGGCCCGTTATAGCGGGGTCGCCGCACCGTGTAGCGGAACTGGCTGCTGTGGGGGCCCGTTATAGCGGGGTCACCGCACCGTGTAGCGGAACTGGCCGCTGTGGTGGCCCGTTATAGCGGGGTCACCGCACCGTGTAGTGGAATTGGCAGCTGTGGTGGCCCGTTATAGCACTACAACGGAAACCACAGCGGCCAGTTCCGCTACACGGTGCGCAACATCGGCCGCTACTTTGCCTGGTTCGCGGTCCCCATGTTGGCTTCTGGCGTCAGCCTCTGGTTCCTGTACGCACCGGTGAGTGTTATTGTAGTGTATTGGGTTCATATGTGCACCGGTGAGTGTTATTGTGGTGTTTTGGGTTCATATGCGCACCGGTGAGTGTTATTGTAGTGTATTGGGTTCATATGTGCACCGGTAAGTGTTATTGCAGTGTATTGGGTTCATTTGCGCACCGGTGGGTGTTATTGTAGTGTATTGGAGTGTATTGGGTTCATATACGCACCGGTGAGTGTTATTGTGGTGTATTGGGTTCATATGCGCACCGGTGAGTATTATTGTAGTGTATTGGGTTCATATGCGCACCGATGGCTGTTATTGTAGTGTATTGGGTTCATATGCGCACCGGTGAGTGTTTTTGTAGTGTATTGGGTTCATATGCGCACCGGTGAGTGTTATTGTAGTGTACTGGGTTCATATGCGCACCAATGGGTGTTATTGTGGTGTTGGGAAATACTTTCGGAAACACATTTTGGGGAAATACTTCACTCGGGAAAATACTTCACTTTGGGGAAATACACTTTTGTTTTCTAGGGCATTGGAATGTCAGACCGTTAAGACAAGCGCCGGTGCTGCGCAGTCCAGGACAGGCGAGGGGCAGCCAAGGGACACATGCAGTCACACGCGCGCACATCGATACACGCACGCACACACACACACACACACACACACACACACAGACGTAGGCTTTGGATCAGAAGGCAGAGGTTTTGGCTGAGCTGGGTGAGCGCGAGGGCAGATTCGAAAGAAGAAAGAGTAAGGCTTAGCAGAGAGCGGCACCAGCTACACCAATGGTGTGCCCTCTAAGGGATCACGTGTTTGGGGTGTCGAGCGTGAACCAATCAGAGGTCGAAACTTCACAACCGGCAAGCGTCCAACGAATCAGAATTAAGTGATTTTCTCTGTAGCTGGGAAGGTTCGAGAACATTCTGGAAGGGACAAGCGAGAGACATATAAGCAGCGGGCAGTAAAAGTCGTGAGGCTTTTTGTTTCGAGGTCGCGAGAGGAAATATACGGGATCTGAGGGCAGGCGAACGTAGCATGTCGGCACGCCGCCGACATGCCCTCCACACAAGCAGCAAATTTATATCGGAATAAAGTTAACGTCGAAGTTTCAAGAACAAATAATCTCCTTGAAGCATATTAGCGTCGCGGCGGTGATCGTTAACGACCGCTCAACAACGATTCCACGGAGGAAAAAATGTTTCAACTTCAACACCAAGATCGTAATAACTCCCACATGCAAGCAATAACTGCACAGTGACGAAGTTTGAGACGATGCCACGCAGCAACGAGATCTTCAGAGTTCAATCTTCTTTGCCCCTCAAACGAGAGGTGCTACATTTAGAGCGCTGGACGACAGCATTACCACCGAGGCGGCAGACCGGCGAAGATGGTCGGCATTGCGTCATATCGGGCGTTCTGCAGTAACATCGCCGGCAGAAGCAGGCGCTTGAGAAGACCACAAAAAAATGGGGAAATCAACTCTACGTGTATTCTTCAAGCAGTATTGGAAATGGTTTAGGTCATCGAAATCTCCATGCTGCAAGAAAGTGTTAGCACGAAATGACTGGTTGAGGGCTCTGAAAATTATTCATACAGTGAATTGCAAGTCAAGTAGTAGGTGAAAGCAGTGTGTTCAAATTCAGCGCGCTAATTTTCGTGTATGGTCATTTTTCTGGATTAGGTGTTGAGTCATTGTTAGGCGCGCTAATTATAAAATTAATTGTGTTTTTACTGTGGTGTTGTGCACTCATCAGGAGAATGTGTTTCGGTCACAAAGCAAGAGTTCAGGTGGTACGTGATGCAGAGTGTTTTACTTAGTTTTGAATACCTTGTGGTAAGCAAGATTTTGATGTTATTTATTACATTTTACCCCATTTATTTCATGCTCATGTTGTTGGCCCATTCATTACGACACGAAGCGTACGCAAAGGGCGATTTGTGTCAGTTGTCGGTCTATGCAGCTAAGGTGTAGCTATCTCATTGTGCCGGATGGAATCGTCATGTCGCAGGTCATGAGCATCTTGCATGAGTGCACTGGTGCGCATTTCATTATTGCGATCATATATTTCCCTGTGCTTTTACACACGTGTTCACCATAAAATAAATGTGTTTTAACCTTTCAAGATTTTGGATTTTCCCCAATGCTTGTTGACTAGGTATTCGCGAAGTACACACCAAGTGTACACTGTTGATTTCCTACTTTTCTTTCCAACTCTCTTACTGTGTATTTCATATCTTTATTTTCTTTCCTCTGACTATCGGGGGTTTCAATTCCCCCTTCGCTACGTGCTGAACCAGCATTGTTTCGTGACAGTGGTGTATTGGGTTCAAATGCGCACCGGTGAGTGTTATTGTGGTGTATTGGGTTCATATGCGCGCCAGTGGGTGTTATTGTGGTGTATTGGGTTCATATGCGCACCGGTGAGTGTTATTGTGGTGTATTGGGTTCATATGCGCACCAGTGGGTGTTATTGTGGTGTATTGGGTTCATATGCGCACCGGTGAGTGTTATTGTAGTGTACTGGGTTCATATGCGCACCAATGGGTGTTATTGTGGTGTTGGGAAATACTTTCGGAAACACATTTTGGGGAAATACTTCACTCGGGAAAATACTTCACTTTGGGGAAATACACTTTTGTTTTCTAGGGCATTGGAATGTCAGACCGTTAAGACAAGCGCCGGTGCTGCGCAGTCCAGGACAGGCGAGGGGCAGCCAAGGGACACATGCAGTCACACGCGCGCACATCGATACACGCACGCACACACACACACACACACACACACACACACACACAGACGTAGGCTTTGGATCAGAAGGCAGAGGTTTTGGCTGAGCTGGGTGAGCGCGAGGGCAGATTCGAAAGAAGAAAGAGTAAGGCTTAGCAGAGAGCGGCACCAGCTACACCAATGGTGTGCCCTCTAAGGGATCACGTGTTTGGGGTGTCGAGCGTGAACCAATCAGAGGTCGAAACTTCACAACCGGCAAGCGTCCAACGAATCAGAATTAAGTGATTTTCTCTGTAGCTGGGAAGGTTCGAGAACATTCTGGAAGGGACAAGCGAGAGACATATAAGCAGCGGGCAGTAAAAGTCGTGAGGCTTTTTGTTTCGAGGTCGCGAGAGGAAATATACGGGATCTGAGGGCAGGCGAACGTAGCATGTCGGCACGCCGCCGACATGCCCTCCACACAAGCAGCAAATTTATATCGGAATAAAGTTAACGTCGAAGTTTCAAGAACAAATAATCTCCTTGAAGCATATTAGCGTCGCGGCGGTGATCGTTAACGACCGCTCAACAACGATTCCACGGAGGAAAAAATGTTTCAACTTCAACACCAAGATCGTAATAACTCCCACATGCAAGCAATAACTGCACAGTGACGAAGTTTGAGACGATGCCACGCAGCAACGAGATCTTCAGAGTTCAATCTTCTTTGCCCCTCAAACGAGAGGTGCTACATTTAGAGCGCTGGACGACAGCATTACCACCGAGGCGGCAGACCGGCGAAGATGGTCGGCATTGCGTCATATCGGGCGTTCTGCAGTAACATCGCCGGCAGAAGCAGGCGCTTGAGAAGACCACAAAAAAATGGGGAAATCAACTCTACGTGTATTCTTCAAGCAGTATTGGAAATGGTTTAGGTCATCGAAATCTCCATGCTGCAAGAAAGTGTTAGCACGAAATGACTGGTTGAGGGCTCTGAAAATTATTCATACAGTGAATTGCAAGTCAAGTAGTAGGTGAAAGCAGTGTGTTCAAATTCAGCGCGCTAATTTTCGTGTATGGTCATTTTTCTGGATTAGGTGTTGAGTCATTGTTAGGCGCGCTAATTATAAAATTAATTGTGTTTTTACTGTGGTGTTGTGCACTCATCAGGAGAATGTGTTTCGGTCACAAAGCAAGAGTTCAGGTGGTACGTGATGCAGAGTGTTTTACTTAGTTTTGAATACCTTGTGGTGCGCAAGATTTTGATGTTATTTATTACATTTTACCCCATTTATTTCATGCTCATGTTGTTGGCCCATTCATTACGACACGAAGCGTACGCAAAGGGCGATTTGTGTCAGTTGTCGGTCTATGCAGCTAAGGTGTAGCTATCTCATTGTGCCGGATGGAATCGTCATGTCGCAGGTCATGAGCATCTTGCATGAGTGCACTGGTGCGCATTTCATTATTGCGATCATATATTTCCCTGTGCTTTTACACACGTGTTCACCATAAAATAAATGTGTTTTAACCTTTCAAGATTTTGGATTTTCCCCAATGCTTGTTGACTAGGTATTCGCGAAGTACACACCAAGTGTACACTGTTGATTTCCTACTTTTCTTTCCAACTCTCTTACTGTGTATTTCATATCTTTATTTTCTTTCCTCTGACTATCGGGGGTTTCAATTCCCCCTTCGCTACGTGCTGAACCAGCATTGTTTCGTGACAGTGGTGTATTGGGTTCAAATGCGCACCGGTGAGTGTTATTGTGGTGTATTGGGTTCATATGCGCGCCAGTGGGTGTTATTGTGGTGTATTGGGTTCATATGCGCACCGGTGAGTGTTATTGTGGTGTATTGGGTTCATATGCGCACCAGTGGGTGTTATTGTGGTGTATTGGGTTCATATGCGCACCGGTGAGTGTTATTGTGGTGTATTGGGTACATATGCGCACCAGTGGGTGTTATTGTGGTGTATTGGGTTCATATGCGCACCGGTGAGTGTTATAATTTTGATGTTCTCAGTTTCACCGAAAGTTGGCTAGACGACTCATCTAAAGACCTGATTCAAATTCAAAACTATTATAGCCATCATTCACTCCGTAGTAACAAACGTGGTGGTGGCATCAGTACGTACATATCTAAACATATATCTTCGAAAGTCATTTTAAGTGCAACTATGAATCGTGAACATATTGAGACCTTATTTATAGAACTAACGAAAAATGGTAAACGGATTATGCTTGGGACAGTATATAGACCCCAAACAGCTTGTAACGTCTCTTTCCTGAACGAGCTTCAAAGCATTATATCTCAGTTCAACAAGTCTCTATATAATGACATAATAATCTGCGGGGATTTCAACTACGATCTTCTACAATATGATAGCTGTGAGCAAATCTCAAACTTCATAAATGTTTTTCAATCTAGCTCCTTCCTTCCAATCATCACGAAACCTACACGTGTTGCTTCTGAATCGGCTACGTTACTCGATAATATTTTTATGTTAGATCCGACTGATTTTCTTACCGGAATAATAATTTCTGACTTATCTGACCACTTCCCGGTGTTTCTCATCAAGAAAAATGTCTATACTCCTTGTTCCAGCCCGCAGGCTGATACTTATTCATTTCGTTGTGTAAACGAATACAACTTGGGAACAATGCGAACTGTTCTAGAAGAATTAATGCCATCATTAGACGTCTATGAACGGGACAATAATGCGATTAACATTGATGAAGCAATACTAAATTTAACTGAAATTATAACGACCACATATAACCAGTGCTGTCCAATAATCACCCGCACAATTACGCCGAAAAATAGACAAAAGCCCTGGATTACTGAAGATATCGTGATCAATATAAAGAAACGTCAAGCGTACCTAGCCTTATTATACGAAGGGCGAATATCTAAAGTAACGTATAACAGATTCAGGAATCATGTGACAAATCAAATACGAACCTCAAAACGAGACTACTTCACGCGCAAATTTACTGAATACAAAACTGATATTAAAAAAACTTGGCGCCTGCTTAATTCATGCTATAAACCGAATAATATTACTACGAAAACAATTGAGTCCGTCGTTCACGAAAATGTAAAATACCACGAGAAAAAAGATATTGCAACTGTGTTTAACAACTTTTTTGTAAACATAGGAAAAAATATAGCCGATAGTGTCTTCGGTGAACCCAGAGACCACTTGCAATACATGGACCATGTCCGTGAACCTAACTCTTTCTTTTTCACGCCAACCAATCCCTCCGATGTAATTACGTGCATAAACAACTTGAAAAATAAATCAAGTGGATTGAAAAATTTTTCGGCTAAAGTTCTTAAGGCTATAGCTGATATAATAGCAGCGTGCATATCTTATATTATCAACCAATCCCTTTCTCAAGGTATCTTCCCCAACTCTTTCAAAATTGCGAGAGTCACCCCTATTTTTAAAAATAGTGATAAAAACTGCATTAACAATTATAGACCTATCTCTGTACTACCAATTATTAGCAAAATATTCGAGAAAATTGTGTATAAAAAAGTGTATTCGTATTTTGAACAAAAATCTTTCCTCTACGACAAACAATACGGTTTTCGTTCTAAGAAATCTACGACACAAGCTGTATTAAATCATTTGCAATACCTTTATTCTAATATAGATGAAGGAAAGCTTGTTTTCTCCGTATTTCTTGACTTTCGAAAAGCATTCGATTGTGGGGACCATAACGTATTACTCTCGAAACTACATTGTTATGGCATTCGAGGGGCTGCCCATGATTGGTTTAGATCATACTTAGCAAATCGGGAACAATACGTTGTCATTGACGACGCAAAATCAGACCCACAGACAATTAGCCATGGGGTTCCACAAGGATCTGTCCTTGGGCCTCTCCTATTTCTAATTTTTATCAATGATATCATTAAATCTACATCATTCTTCAAATTCATACTTTTTGCCGATGACAGTACCCTTTCTGCGGTCCTTCCAGACCGAAATCCCGCTAGGATGGCGGAGCGTATAAATAATGAACTTCATAAGGTTTCATTGTGGCTTAAAGCTAATAAAATAAGCCTTAATATCGATAAAACAAAATATATTACATTCTCATACAAGAAAAATATATCTCTCCCACGCATTCAAATTGGCGAAGGTGAAATCGAAGAAACCAACTCAAGTAAATTCCTCGGCATCATAATAGACAAAAATCTAACCTTTAAAGAGCACATCGCTCATATTAGTTCTAAATTATCAAAATCTATCGGAATCCTAAATAAAGTTAAGAATTTCCTGCCTGGAACAGCCATACAAATGCTCTACCGAACGCTCATTTCACCATACTTGCAATACGGAATAGAAGCATGGCACGGAACTGATAAAAATAAAACCAACAAAATTTTTACCCTGCAAAAAAGAGCCATAAGAGCGATAAAGAATCTAGAATATAATGCTCACACAAATGACTCATTCAAAAATTTACGAATACTTAAGCTCTCGGATCTCTACAAAATCTCCATTTGCAATTTCATTTACAAAACATTAACAAATGATGGCGACCATAGCCTAAAACAACTATTAACTACGCAAACTGGTCATCACGACCATTTAACCCGAAATAGAAGTAAATTCATGCTTCCTTATTACTCAAAGGCTCGGTCACAACACAGTATCCTCTTCGTTGGAACTAAAACTTGGAACTCAATACCTGCGGAGATCCGTGAAAGTAATTCTTATAAGGTATTCAAAAAAAGTCTTGAATCTCACTTCCTATCAGATTACTAGTCGTGTAAGATCACAGAGTCAAACCTTGTCCCCTACATAACTGGTCCTAATAATGTAATTCGCCTTGATTAATTTCGCCGATCTTCAGTCTGTTCTTGAATCGTTTGTCGAATATACTGTTAATTCTAGTCCATAAGAACTATATTGTGAAATAAAGTGTCTAATTTCGAGTTACTTATCTCATTGATCAGTCTAATGCGTCTCTAGTTTAAGTGAATTAGGTTAAACATTATTGTACTCCTAAGACTAACCTTGATGGTAGGATGCCCTAGAAGTCACTGAACTTATTCGGGCCCACAGATAGCTATACTCAAATTTGACCATTGTACTAGACTTAACAAACATTTTATCTCTGTATCTCCTGTGGTAAATAAATTGTTTAAAATTGTTTAAATTGTTTAAATTGTTTATTGTGGTGTATTGGGTTCATATGCGCACCGGTGAGTGTTATTGTGGTGTATTGGTTTTGCTTTATAAAATTATGTCAATACGATATAAAAAACGCCAAACGTCTTCCGAAATATAAAAATCTTTAAATTATTAAAATTTTTTTTACCGAATTTCATTTGTTTTGTCCGCATATGGCGCCTTGCAGCTGCCGAGCGTACAGAGCGCTTGCGTTTTGTGCTACCTGCAAGGGTTCGAGCCCTGTACTCGGCAGCTGGCGAGAAAAGCGCTGACGCGGCAAATCAGGGTCCTGCCTGCAGTGTGGTCACTGTCCTCAAGGAATGTCACCTGGGCACTAAACGAGAGGAAACAAGGCCTTAAAGCTCGGGCGTGACTTGGGCCTGGGGAACCCCTGTCATGTAAACACCCTGTAGAGTATCATGTCAATGATACTCAGCCACTCTTTACTAAAAAGAGACAAAGGCTAGGTATATACCAAATACCTTTTGATATAACAATAGGAATCTCATTGAACACATTTGTTTTAATGGGTTTGTGTCTGTGACGCTCAGAGGGATGCTTAATGACCGTATCTGTGACACTAACCACCGCATCTGTGACACTAATGGCTGTATCTGTGACACAAATGACCGTTTTGTGAAACTAATGACCATATCTGTGAAACTAATGGCCGTATTTGTGACACTAATGGCCATATCTGTTACACTAATGACCGTATCTGTGACACCAATGACCGTATCTGTGATACTAATGTCCATATTTGTGACACTAATAGCAATATTTGTGACACTAATGACCGTATCTGTGATACTAATGCCCATATCTGTGACACTAATGACCGCATCTGTGACACTAATGACCGTATCTCTGTTATTGTTGGCCCTCCAATGGGACGCCTGCTCGTGGTGGGGGCGCCAGTTCGTCAAACTGCGAAAGGTCCCAACCCTTCCTTGTTCTCGGGAGGCCGCCCCGACGGCCTTCTCGGGGACGCGGCCAGAGTGCTGCCCTGGGCTTTGCCCGGCCTCCAAAGGAGGTACACCCTCCCCACACCACCCCAGAGTTTTTCCCCTAGGGGGCAGTAGCGGCCCGGCGCTGCTGCCCCGTTTCCTACTCCTCCTTTCCGGAGACATAGAAACAAACCCCGGCCCCGACTATCCCTGTCCGACCTGCAGCCGCCCATACCAACGGCGCATGGGTGCCATCCAGTGCCCACAGTGCAGCTCTTGGACCCACTACAATATACGATGCTCTGGGGTGAGACAACACCAACATATACCGCCCGGATGGTTGTGCCTGCACTGCCACCCAACCCATAACATGACACAATCCCCCACGCCCGCCCCCCAGTCGTCTGGGTGTCTCCCTCCTGCCCCTCACCCTCTCCCTGACCCCAACGACAACCCACCCCAAGACAGCTCCCCCGACGCAGCCTCTAACACCCGGACTCCTGCCCGTCCCCGCCTTCGGGCACGTCCTCCCCGCAGAGACTCCCCCCCAGCCCTCCTCCCCCCCCTCCTGACTCTCCGCCCCCCACGCCCCCTCCCGCACAAACAACTGACATAATGCCGCCCTCCCATCAACTTAACATACTACAATTAAACATAGACGGCATCACAAACAAACAGATGGAACTTAAACACACACTCACTACCCACAACATACACATAGCCGCCATCCAGGAAACAAAACTTAGGAGCACTTCACTTACACCAAAGTTTCCTGGTTACACGACACTTAGACTCGACAGACAAAGAGCCGGCGGCGGCGGCCTTATCACCCTCATACACAAGTCAATCCCATTCACAAACACAACAGCCCACACACTCGCAAACATGCCCCAAGACAACACTCTAGAAATACAGACCGTAAGAATTAGGGTACACAAAGACGACATCAACATCGCAAACATTTACATCCCTCCCACCTCCTCATGCCCCCCAGGATACTCCCCAAACACATCATACTTAGAAACACTACCTGACATCTACGTCCTGGGGGACCTCAACGCTCACCACACTACATGGCTCACCTCCCAAACAAACGATACCCGCGGACACCTCATCTTCCAACAGCTAGACTCCCTGGTCATCCTCAATGACCCCGACACACCCACCCGTAAGCCCTATAACATTAACACCGCCCCCACCTCCCCTGACATATCCCTGGCTTAACCATCACTTGCCCTCAGATGCTCGTGGCATGCGCTCCACGAACTCCCCTCCGATCACCTCCCTCTTCTCATTACACTCTCATTTCACAGACCACTCCCCTCACTACACTCACGCTCATTCACAAATTACAAACACGCAGACTGGCACTCCTTCACCGCATCAATCGAAGACTCTTTACTCAATTTCACTTTGAACAACTACACCAGCATTGATGCGGCAGTACAACACTTTAACACAGCCATCACGAACGCAAACAAACACCATTTTCCAACAGGACACCGAAGACACTTTAATCCAACATTTAACCGCGACACAAAACTCAAACTGCAAACTAGGAACCATCTTCGCTCACTCCCCCTCACACCCAACACCCTGACTCGAATACAAGAACTCAATGTAGAAATAGACAACAACATTAAAGACGAACAACGAGCCAGGTGGAAACAAACACTAGACACGATCACTTTTGACACTGACCCAAGTAGACTATGGAAACTTCTGAGGGGCCTCAATAACAAATACACCGACAACACTACCACGCACGAGGCCATCCTCTCTCACCACACAAACATCCCCACAGACAAGCAGCAGGCGGACACACTCATTAAACACTACTCAAACATTAGCCGACTCCCGCACAAACACGAGAATAGGATCATACTGCGCCGCCTGCATGCTCTACAGATCGACAACACGTACACGCCCTTTACACCTCACATGACGACGGTGGCCGTCTCCAACACTAAGCATACAGGTAGCACCGGACCTGATGGCATCTCATACATTCACCTCAAACATTTAGGACCACAAGCCATCAGGGCCCTCACAGACATCTTCAACCACTCAGTCGCAAACAACAGCATACCCAACATCTGGAAGACAGCCAAGATCCTACCCATCCTGAAGCCCAACAAATCACCCACAGATCCAGCCTCTTACAGACCTATATCACTTCTGTGCAACCCTTCAAAGATACTAGAGAGACTGGTTCTTCATAACATCTCACCACACGTCCCACTCTCACCCTCACAACACGGCTTCAGGCAACAACACTCCACTAACACTCTCCTCACGCATATGACACAAACAATTCTCGAAGGCCTTAACTCTCCCAAACCTGCTCCACGCACACTGTTAGCTGCCATAGACATAAGCAAGGCCTTCGACACAGTTCCACGTCACTTACTTATTAACAAAATACTCAACACACACATCCACCATAACCTTCAGAAATGGCTCGCCAATTTTCTTTCAGGCTGCCATGGCTACACAACATACAACGGCAAGTCCTCCATAACAAAACACTTCACCAACGGAGTACCGCAGGGCTCCGTGCTCTCACCTACACTATTCAACTTATTCCTCCACGACATACCGGCCCCTACACACCCACAAACACACCTCCTCACATACGCAGACGACCTAACCATCTTCTCCCTACACCCTAAACACGAGACCGCCGCCACTCAACTACAAGATTACATCCACATAATAGAGAACTGGCTAGAAACAAACAGACTCAAGGTCTCCGCAAACAAATCCTCACTCACACTCATCACACCTTATAATAGAGAATACAACATCCATCCCCACGTCACATTAAACAACACCCCCATCCCCTACACAGACACACCCAAAATCCTTGGAGTTACATATGACAGAGGTTTTACGTTCAGCCCACACACTAACAATATCAACACTAAATGCAACACTAGGCTGAACGTCCTCCGAGCACTAACACATACTACATACGGCCACTCCAAGGAAGACATAACAACAGTATACAAACAGTTCATCAGACCCATCCTCACTTACGCACACACATCTTGGTACGCAGACACTGCTCGCACACACTTACAGAAACTACAGTCCACACAAAAACACAGCGTTGCGCATTGACACGGGCTGTACACGATCCACCCCTATAGCACACCTACACGAAGAAGCCCTGGTCCTCCCCCTCCTTGACCACATGAACACGCTAGGGACAAACTTCTACACCTCCACACAAGACCCTGCCCACCCGCTACACTACATGCAACAACCCCGGCCAACCCAACGAACATTACACACCACCCCGGCCACACACCTCAAAACACTATACGACTCCCTCCCTCCCTGCCCCCCTGACACCTCACTACGCACACACATACACACACAGTTCACCTCACGCGCCCTCGCTGCCCAACCCCCTAACTCCCTCCTCGGAGTGAGACCCCCCCCCCCGTCCCCTCGACGGAGCGATCCCTCCCCCGGCAGGATCGAGTCCACCTGGCGCGGCTGCGGTGCGGGCACCACACTTCACTCCCCTCATACATGCACAGAATAGGACTTGCGGAGGACGACAGCTGCGTCTGGTGTCATGCCAACGTGGGCGATCTTCCGCATGTCCTCCTACACTGTCCCGCCCTACACGCACACCGATACACACACCAGATACATGCACTGGAGCACCTCTGGACTCGCCCCGTGGACGTCGTGAGGTTTCTGCACGACGCGGGCGTCTTCCAGAGGCCCATATAACCACACCCCTCTTCGCCTCGAGCCGGGCCCGGTCTGGGGCGGCCCTGGCCGCGGCGGACCCCTTCGAGCGGCCGTCGGGGCAAAACAACAACAACAACCGTATCTGTGACACAAATGACAGTATCTTTGATACGAATGACCGTATCTGTGATAGTAGTAACCGTTTCTGTGATACTATTGACAGTATCTGGGATACTAATTACCGTTTCTGTAATACTAGTGACCGTATTTGTGATACTAGTGACCGTATCTGTGATACTAGTGACCGTACCTATGATACTAATAACCGCATCTGTGACACTAATAACTGTAACTGTGATACTAATGACCGTATCTGTGAAACTAATGATCATATCTGGGATACTAGTGACCGTATCTGTGATACGAATGACCAAATCTGTGATTGTAGTAACCATATCTGTGATACTATTGACAGTATCTGTGATACTAATTACCGTTTCTGTAATACTAGAGACCGTATTTGTGAAACTAGTGACCGTATCTGTGATCCTAGTGACCGTATCTATGATACTAATAACCTCATCTGTGATACTAATAACTGTAACTGTGATACTAATGACCGTATCTGTGAAACTAAGGACCATATCTGAGATACTAGTGACCGTATCTGTGATACGAATGACCGTATCTGTGATACTAATGACCGCTGCATCTGTGATTCTAATGAGCGTATATGTGGAACGAATGACCGTATCTGTGATACCACTGACTGTATCTGTGATACTAGTGACCGTATCTGTGATACTAGAGACCGTATCTGTGAAACTAGTGACCGTATATGTGTTACTAGTGACTGTATCTGTGATACTAGTGACCTTGCCTGTGATACTAAAGTCCGTATCTGTGATACTAAAGAGCGTATCTGTGATACTGATGACGGTATCTAAGATATTGGTGATCGTATCTGTGATACCAGAGCCCGTATCTGTGATACCAGTGACCGTATCTGTGATACCAATGACTATCTATGATACTAATGGCCGTATCTTTGATACTAATAACCGTATCTCTGATACTAATATCTGTAACCGTTATACTAATGACCGTATCTGTGATACTAACGACCATATCTGTGATAATAGTGATCGTATCTATGATACATGTGACCGTATCGGTGATATTAGAGACCGTATCAGTGATATTGGTGACCGTATCTGTGATACTAGTGCTTATATCTGTGATACTAGTGACCGTATCTGTGAGACAAAAGACTGTATCTATGATATTAATGGACGTATCTTTGATACTAATGACCGTATCTGTGATACTCCTACCTGTAACTGTGATACTAATGGCAGTATCTATGATACTAACGACCATATGTGTGATAATAGTGACCATATCTCTGTTCCTAATGACCGTATCTGTGATACCTAAGACTGTATCTGAGATACTAATGGATCTGTGATACTAATGACCGCATCTATGATCCTAATGACCGCATCTGTGATACTAATAACTGTAACTATGATACTAGTGACTGTATCTGTGATACTAGTGACCGTATCTGTGATACTAATGACCGTCTCTGTGATTCTAGTGCCCATATCTGTGATACTGATGACCGTATCTGTGATTTTAGTGACCGTATATGTGAGACTAGTGAGCGTATCTGTGTTTCAAGTGACCGTATTTGCGATACTAATGACCGTATCTGTGTTACTAATGACTGTATCTGTGATCCTAAATACCGCATCTGTGATCCAAATGACCGTATCTGAGAAACTAATGACCGTACCTATGATACTAATGACCATATCTGTGATACTAATGACCGTATCTGTGTTTCTAGTGACAGTATCTATGATACTAGTGACCGTATCTGTGAGACTAATGACCGTATCTCTGATACTAATGATCGTATCTGTGATACTTGTGACCGTATCTGTAATACTAATGACCGTATCTGTGATGCTAGTGACCGTATCTGTGATACTAGTGACCGTATATGTGATACTAGTGCCCGTATCTGTGATACTAGTGACCGTATCTGTGATACCAACGACTGTATTTATGATACTAGTGAACGTATCTTTGTTCCTAATGACCGTATCTATGAAACTAATATATGTAACTGTGATATTAATGACCGTATCTGTGATACTAACGCCCGTATCTGGAATAATAGTGACCGTATCTGTGATACTAGTGACCGTATCTGTGATACTAGCACCAGTATCTGTGAAACTAATGACCATATCTCTGATCCTAATGACCGTATCTGTGATACTTATGACTGTATCTGAGATAATAATTACCATAATTGTGTTACCAATGACTGCATCTGTGATCCTAATGACCGTATCGGTGACGCTGATGACTGCATCTGTGATACTAAAGGATGTATCTGTGATTAAATGTCCGTCTCTGTGATACTAATGACCGTAGCTGTGATACTAGTGACCGTATATGTGATGCTAGTGACCGTATCTGTAATACTAATGACCGGATCTGTGATATCAGGTACCGTATCTGTGATAGCAGTGATCGAATCTGGGATAGTATTGACCGTATCTGTGATACTAATGACCATATCTGTGACACTAATGACCGTATCTGTGATACAAATGACCGCAGATGTGATACTAATGACCGTCTCTGTGACACCAATGACCGTGTCTGTGAAACTAATGACCATATTTATGATACTAAGGGCTGTATCTGTGTTACCAATGACCGTATCTGTGATCCTAATGACCGTATCTGAGATACTAATGACTGTATCTGTGATACTTATGACCGTATCTTTGATACTAATGACCGTATATGTGATACTAATAACAGCAACTGTGATACTAGTGACCGTATCTGTGATCCTAATGACCTTATCTGTGATCCTAATGACTGTATCTGTGATACTAATGACCGTATCTTTGATACTAATGACCGCATCTGTGATACTAATAACAGCAACTGTGATACTAGTGACCGTATCTGTGATCCTAATGACCGTTTCTGTGATACGAATAACCGTATCTGTGATACTAGTGTCTGTATCTGTGATACTAGTAACCGTATCTGTGATACTGATGACCGTATCTGTGATCCTAATGGCCATATCTGTGATATTAGTAACCGTATCTGTGCTACTAGTTGTTGCGATATGAGAAGAGGGTTTGGTTTAGGGCCCCCTTCCCAGACGCTGAGGTAATCTCAACCACCGCACAATTTTAGCGTATTACACTTTCATGCTTGCGTACACCTGCATACCAGACATGGAGAATAAAAGAATTTGAAAGATTAACATGAATTTATTTTAGAAACAGGTGGATTTGAATATGACACATGAAATGAAAGATTCAGGCTAGAAAAATTAATGAACGCCAGCGAACGATCACATGATTTAACGCGACTCAGCATTTCTTGGCAATCGTCAAACAGGAAGTTTACGCACAAATAACAATGAAATTAGAAACATAAAAATGAACATCCTGGCTTGCGCACATATGAAATAGATGGTTATGCCAAAAAGAATAGGACCTTGACTCACAGCAAGATGTCAAAATATAAATGCTCGCATTATACACAACACAGAACTCGAACATGAGCCAATTTCCCGCATCCCACAAATCACCTTTGATTGCGCGCCACTCGGAAAGCACTGTTTCATGTGCTGGCTGTACTTGAATCTTTCCACTTAAAATCACTTTCTTAGCCTTCAAACAGTGACTTGGTATCAATACTTTCTTGCAATTGTAGATCGCGATGACTAAATACACTTCCAATGCTGCTTGAAGAATTTACGTACATCGTTGCAGACTCCGGCGTCTGTGCCGCTTCAATATTTTGTGCTGAAGTTACTTGTGAGCCCAGGATTGATATAGAAGCGTTTCGAATGCTTTCATGATGCACGGGTACTGGGCGGCTTCCTCCGTGAGGCTGAGGCGCTTAGTGTAGCCGTTGCCGCAATATTGACGCTTCGTGAGGCTGAGGTGCTTCGTGTAGCCGTGTTGCAAAATTGGAGCTTCGACGATTTATGATGGACGACGTTTCCTTTCTTGAGAATTTCGATGTGCTCACTATGCTCAGATATTTGATTTGCAGATTATGTTGAAGGCACACCAGCAGTGCGCCGGCGCGCCCGCTTGCGCACCCCTCAGATACGTGCACCTCTTCCGCACTCGCTTCCACGTAAAAGAACCGTGATTATTCTCGTCTCACTCCTTTTATCTGTGTCGCCTCCTTCTTTCTCGAAGGATCTGGATTCTTCATTGTAAAGATCACGTGTTTCTCTCGTGATAGGTGGAGCCTTGCTTGTTTCGGAGATTCTGAAATGTAATTGGTTCGCGCTCTGACACACCCACACGCGTGATCCCTTACAGAGCGCTGATTCGCCGAAGAGATGCGGTGCTTGCCGAGGTGCGAGCGTTCCCGCGCCTACGTGTCTACGTGTGTGCTGTGCGTTTGTGTATCGATGTGCGTGTGTGCTCCCATGTGTGTTTTGTGTATGTGTGTGCCTGAGATTTGTGTTTGTGTGCAAGACTGTGTGTTTGTGGACGCCTGAACCTTAGCAAGTTTGGGCGAAACGCTAACCACTTGAGCTCGACAGAGATCTATAGCCAGCCTCATGTCCCCTCGAATACAACAACGCTGTCCTTTTGCTTAGAACAGAGGAAAATCGCCCTTACGCATATATCGGTATTTCACGCTTAAGCCAAAGCAAACCGTTTTCCCACATTCCTAAATGTCACGGGATTTAGCCAAAAATCATGTCAAGAGAAATGAAGTATCATCTAATAAGAGAAATGAAATATCATCTAATATGAATATATCTTTACGTGATTTAGCCAAAAAAATATCATGAAATATGATTGTACATATATATCGTAACATAGTGACCGTATCTGTGACAATCATGACCGTATCTGTGATACTAATACCCTTATCTGTGACACTAATGACCGTATCAGTGATCCTAATGACCGTTTCTGTGATACCAATGACTCTATCTGTGGTACTAGTGACCGTATCTGTGACAATAATGACCGTATCTGTGATTCTAGTGACAGTATCTGTGATATTGGTGATTGTATCTGTGAAACTAGTGACAGTATCTGTGATACAAGTGACCGTATCTGTGATTCTAATGACCGTATCTGTGATACTAGTGACCGTATCTGTGATTCTAATCACTGGAACTTTTATACTAGTGACTGGAACTTTGATACTAGTGACCGTATCTGTTGTACTATATGACCGTATCTGTGATACTTGTTACCCTATATGTGAAAATTATGACCGTATCTGTGGTACTAATGACCGTATCTGTAATACTAGTAACCCTAGATGTGACACTTATGTCCGTGACATTTATGTCCGACCATTTGTGAAATATTAATGACCGTATCTGTGATAATAATAACCGCATCTGTGACGCTAATGACGGTATCGCTGACCGTATCTGTGTTACTAATACAGTATCTGTCATACGATTAATCACATCTGTGATACTAATAACGGGGTTTGTGATTCTGATAACCGTATCTGCGATGTTAATGGCCGTATCTGTGATACTATTGACCTCATTTGTGATAATAGTGACCCTACATGTGACACTAATGACGGTATCTGTGATACTTATCACCGCATATGTGATACCGATGACCGTATCTGTGATACGAGTTTCAGCAGTGCATTAGTACAAGAATGTTTTAGTCGCGCGTGCTGTTAGGATAGGATATATTTGTTTGGGATATATTAGTTTGTCATTCATGTCTTGATACATTTTGTGTGTACACCAATATACAGGTTTATAAATGTGAGGATTATGCAAAGTTTATAATGAATTAAATTTTGGCTAACGTTGTCTCGCTATTTCAAAATCATTCTCGAAGATGTTTTCAATCGATTTCGGCTGAGCTGGGGGGAGGGGTTAATTTTAGCATTTTCATTTAGTCTTTTAATATTTTTCCGTGCGTTCAGTGCACACCAGCACTAAACTTTAAAATCGAAAAATACTGTTAATTTGTGTTATCAAAATTATCACTTTGGACCATTGCTTAATCTACCTATATGTGCCAAATTTTGTAAATATTCTCCACTCAAATGTGATATCCGGCCACAAAGTTACTCCATTTTATCCCATGTACACATGTCTGTATAATGCTGAAGAGTTGTGTTGTTTCTTGACTGTAACCTGAGTTTTCTTAAAAATTTCTATGAAGAAACTAAAAACCAGTTCATTTTACGTTTTCCGAAGTCATCTTTTCCTTTTAGTTATTTTTTTCGAATAATTTCTTAGGATTACAATGAGCTCAACTGTCATTATCGGTGTAATAGATGGTAGGTTGTTTCTTTCCTCTTATTTTATATTTGTATTTTTTTCTTATATTTCATTCTCAATAAGTACATATATTAATATGTGTGTGTACGTATATAGGTATATATATATCTACATAAATAGATATACATGTTTCTATTTCATTTCTTTACACAAAAACCATCCGGTTAATAAATTTTATTGCACTAGCGAAATGATTCAAAAATAGATCTCCCACTTACTCCAGAGGACGTCTCTGTGAATCGGATTAATGACAAATACAATTAGTGAAATTAATCGTAATTTGAGCGTATGAATCGTGGTAAAATTATCTTTCTGTCCGTATGTTGTACAAGCAAATTTTGATGTTGAGTATATGTTTGTTTGCGCATTTCTGCCAAAATTTTGTAGATATTTGTCAATCATGAGTGGTAACTGGCCTACACTGTATCTCCATTTTATCCCATGTACCCATGTCCGCATGATGTTGCAGAGAATATCGAGAAGATATGATATATGATATGATATATTGAAGATATATGTTTTTTTTTTGTTGTTCCTCAGCGGTAACTTGAGTTTTCTTAAAATTTCCTTTAGGAAATTAAAAAACCATTCCATTTATACGTTTTTCGAAGTCCTTTTCTATTCCTTATCTTTCCTCAGGTTATTTCTTACGATTCATCAGAGCTTGGGCTGTCATTTTAAATATTGAAAGAGTAAGATTATTTTTCATGTCTAATAGCATTTTTCTTATATTCGTTTTCAATACGTATATATATGAATATGTGTGTTGGTGTGTGCGTGAGTATGTGCGTGTGCGCACGCAAACATAAATGTTTATGTATCAGTGTAAACATGCACACGTTTCGCACACATATATGCGCACATGTACATATATCGGTTTCTATTTCTACTTTTTGCATAAAAAAGCAAAACCTCAAGACACATTACATTTTACCTAAAGCTCTGCGATCAGTTAACACTGCACCAAATTCCAGAAATAAACAAATTGATTGCGCTTGCTTTATGATTTATAAATCGATCTATCACGACCCCGAAGGGCATTTCTGTGAACAGAAGAAATTAAAAAGTATAAACAGACAAAGGAAATAAAGCACTCGTGCAAAAATTATCTCTATATTTGTATGCCGAACAAGCCATGCATTTCAATTTTGAGTGTAAGTATGTTTACGCATTCCTAGATGTGCGTGCTGTGTTGCGCGATGTTCTTTACAAATTATTTCGAGACTATCTTTTCTCAATACTTGATTGTCATTTACGGTGTTGTTTCAATCTATTACGGTGTAGCGTTTTTTTTTGTATTTTCCCTACTTCGATGATCTTATAAATAATTCGAAAAATACTAAAGAATTCTTCGAAACTGCCAAGTTCTTAGTTGAAATTATCGAAGTAGGAAAAAGGCAAGAAGCGCTGTACCGGAATCTCTTGGAATATAAAATATCCAAGAGATAATATTTCTCATTTCTCATTCAACTACCCTTGACAGAGTTAAACTATTAGCACGACCCGTATGGTTTGTCTATTAGTACGCCTCGTATATTTTTTCTATTAATATGCCTCGTATGGTCTATCTATCTGTACACCTATGATAGTATTGTCTAATATTACATCTCGTATAGTTTGTCTATTATTATGCCTCGTACGGCTTATCTATTTGTACACCTCGTATGGTTTGTCAATTAGTATTCCTCGTATGGAACTTTGTTAGACTATTAGCACACCACGTGTGGTTTGTCTATTATAGTACGCCTCGTATATTATGTCTATTAATATGCCTCGTATGGTCTATCTATTTGTACACCTCTGATAGTTTATCTTTTAGCACACCTCATATAGTTTGTCGATTATTATGCCTCGTATGGCTTATCTATTTTTACACCTTGGATGGTTTGTCAATTAATACTCCTCGTACGGATCTTTTGTTTTAGGACGTCTTATATTAAGGAACTTTTAAAAGCCATTATGTTGGCATATGTATCTCATGTGACAACTTGGAAATAAACGGTTTTGTTTTTTTTTGTTTTTTTGTTGAAACTTGCTCGTTGCCTCTTCCTTTGGTTTTCAGACGCTCAGCATTAAGCCAAGGAACGTTGGTCCGATTGCAGCTGCTGAACACTCGAGGGAAATCCAGGTTTAGTTTCCACATTTTGGCCGCAGTTTTCCACGTGGCCGTGTGATGAGCGTAGCATGACCTCCTCTCCCAGCGCCATCGCCACGGCGACCTGCTGTCATCACCTGACCGCCGCGGCGGTGAAGCCAAAAGTTGGGGCAGCGGGAGGGCCTTTACTTCCGGCGATGTTTGGAGTCCAACTTGCGTCAACTTCACCCAATCACACAGGGTGTCCACACAACTGTGTATACTCCCCCATGTGTGTAAATAGGATACCAATGCGAGCGTGAGTAGTAGATCAGAAATATTCCGTTAAATGACTGCGGTATCATATAATTTACGTACATCGTTGCAGACGATAGCCGTGTGCTATAGGTTCCGCCGCCGTGCGGCCGGGATCCGGGTTCGAAACTTGGCGCTGGCAGTGGCGATTTTCTCTGTTGGGTATAGGAGAAAAATTCCAAGCACAATACCCCACTCGACCCAGGTGTCTGGAATGGGTACCGGTCTTGACCGGGGGAAAGCGTCATGGCGTCCTGGCGTTAGTTATAAGGCATTTGAAAATCCAATGTACAAGGTGATATGTATCAGGCTTGATTGGAAATAAAGCATCCGTAGATGCCTTCATTATTATTATTATTATTATTATTATATATACCGTACATACAGTACATCGGTCAGTGGGTACATTTGTGTGGACACCCTGTAGAACAAAGTGGGCTTACTAGGCTGACTCGGTCGATAGTTGTTCGTTTTTGCAATTTACCTAATTCTCACCTCGTACATTTTTCATCATATTTAACAGTCGGGGTTTGAAGAACAGACTTCAAAGACTTCTAATACTATCTCGCGTATCGTTGATACCATTCATTTCGTATCATGAATACCAAACATTGAGAAACAAGGGCTCAAATATTTTCCTTTAAATAAAATTTTTAATGTACTCTGAGTTTTATTATCAAAATGACAATGTCATTCGTGTCAAATGTAAAGGTGAGGAAAATTTTGGAGTCTTTCTTCACTGAGAAGCAGGTAGCTGCATATTTTTGAGAGTTTGAAGAAAACGAGGGCTTATTAGCGTTCCAATATATTTAGTAAAAGAGCAAACACACAGTAAATGGGTCAAAATACAGAGTAAATGCATCAACAACAAAGTAAAGGAATCACCCACACAGTAAACAAATCAACACGCAGAGTAAATGAGTCAGCGCACATAAGCATACCGTAAGATGCACAGCAAAAGAACAAAATCAAATGCTACTTAGAGCAAGTCTGACGCTAACACTTTGTGTCTCTAACGGCTAGGTGCTGGTGACATACAGCAAGAGACTTCATTACTAACTGGTAAGCATTAGTCAAATCTAGCAAAACCTCCTATGACTAACTAATGTAATGGTTTTTGATGAAATATAGCAAGGAACCCCTTCTACTGACAATCGCCACTAAACACAACAATCAGCCATTAGTGAATAGAAGCACAACAAAACTAGCAAGACCCCGTACACTAGTTACCAGAACACCAACATTGGGCACTAGCAGCACACTAGTGAGGCACAGGGGCGGCAAGCACAACACACGCACATGGCGGCGCCGCATCTATGTGCACATGTGCAACACCAACACATGAGGTGCACTCCGCACTTTTTCCAAAACAAGCAAAAAATAAATCTTTGAGAACCCATCAATACTCTCAAATGCACACCTCGTGTAGGCGTGTAGCAACAGGCATGTGTACGCGTGCAGTCAATACGCGCACACATGACAGCATGTGATAGTGAAGCATATTAGTTCTTCGTTTGTTGACGGTGAAATTGTGTCGGTATCAGAGCAGGGCAAATTTTGTTGGACTTGTATACGATCTATTTATTATTATATCAATTTGATTATTTGATGGGCATCTCGCAGGAAATATTCAGTGCAAGGCTAATTATTTGTAAACTTGAACAAGAGCAAAATAACTTCTTGCACGCGTCAAAGTTCTCTCCAGCTTCTCCCACCGATTTGACTCCAGCGAAAAAGATTCGAACGTGTTCAACTCTGTCCCATAGTGATCCCGCCCTCCTATCACAGTTGGCCTCCCATCGAGCAGCATCATCTGATGGGCCCATCGTGCAGTCAAGAGGGGTTGTCCCGCCCACACTTCCCCAGTCTCCGTGTTGAATATCTCGACATGGGAACGCCCATACCTCCCTCCCGTTATCATTATATTCGAGCCGTACCAGAGGCAAGCATGTTCCAATCGACGTCGTGCTGTGTTAACAACTTTCCGCCATTCATTTCCGTCCATCGACCTCTCGTTCACCCAAATTTCATTCCTGCCACGGCCAGCACCCACGATGTACGCGTGGGTGCCGTTTGTGACGGAGCAATGATGGCTGTGTGCATCAAAAGGCAAATTCAGAGTTGAAAAACTCTGTGTCTCGCCATCAAACACGACGAGGTGGCGTCTATAGATGAACCAGACGATGGACTGACCTATTGAAACTGCGGTATGTGCGGACATAGCCATCGGAGCTGCAGGCATGGCCTCCCACCCACCGCCTGGGGAGGTGATGCTGATCTTGTGACAGGCAGCGGTTGGTCCATCGTCCGTATACCCCCCGCACACCACCACGTGTTGTCCTGACGTCGTCGCCGTAGGAGATGAAAGAGGCCCCGGCAGCTCAGGGATGGACTCGAGGTTCACCTGCTCCAGAGTCCGCAGTATGGCATCGTCCCCGTAGCCTCCAAGGATCACGGCTCTGCCTGCACACAATACAAACACCTCATACTATTCACTCACACAAGCGTTGCATCAGCAAATTCATATTCAAGAATAGCTTGAGACTACAACAATTGGCGGTTTTAAATACGACCAGTTGACGGCCAGAATAAGTTCACAAATTTCCCCTTGATGATTTTTTTAATTTTGCAGTATTTCTTTCCAGCGACGAGTTGCATTTCCCAGCACAACGGCCTCAAGTTTCCTTGCCACCTTATTTTTTGTTTATAAGTTGAATTGATCAGCGCCGTGTTCTTTGATATCATAAAAAGTGGGAAAATTTCCGCCCAAAGTAAATTAGTCGAAGTTTTCATTTGTCACACAGATTATAAATCTGCCATAATGCTCGCGCCCTCAAATTTAGGGCAAAATTTTATGCAAGTTTCGCCTTGAATGTTAAATAAAAATTGGTGGTGTGCAGAGCTGCAAAACATTTTTGTATATTCATTCGTTGTGGGCCGCGGTTATGCACAGCTATTTTACACAATTGTAATTAGACCATTTTGTTAACTCAATAGACTAACATGATCTAATTCAATAAGCTAACAATAGACTAACTTATATATCCATCCCAATAGTAACCGCGTTAAAAATATTCTTGTACTTGTGCACTGATGAAGCTCGTATCACAGATACGGCCATTGAGCATCTTTTAAGAGCGTGAAAGAGAGACGGACCAGCCAATGCGATGCGTTCAATGAGATTCACATTGTAATAACATTGGGGAAATTACGCACAAAAATATGAATAAATTTGTTTTTTTTATATAAGGAGACACTTGGCGTTTTATTTAATGAGTGTGATAATTTATTAGATTCTTTTTGTTAATTCAGCAGACAAACCGAATAATGTTCCCCTAGTTAAGGATTTGCGTTACGAAATATGTGGTGTATATGTTACAAAATGGAGGTAATGAAACTCTGCTCGTTTTTAAATCGTATCACAGATACTAGTAATTTTGTGGAGCAGATTCCAGCTTTTATCAGAGATACCGGTAATTTAGGGCTGCCAATACCAGTCACTCGCTTCACACGTATGTCACATCGTGTTTGACTCCCGTCATTTCGTATCACTGATACCCGTTGGCTTGTCTATCTAACCTAATTATACCCGTTGTGTGTTTATTTATATACAAGTGTATGCGCCCGTCAAAAATGAAGGGATTCCACATTTTCCTTAAAATTTTCGTGCAGATGTGAATGACACACAAAGATATCTATCCTAACAGTACCCGCGATAAAATTAGTTTTGAAAATGAGCACTGTTGAAACTCGTATCACAGATACGGTTATTAAAGCATCCTTGTGAGCGTCTCAGGGAGACGGAAGAAGCGGACACGAAACAGATGAACTCACCAAAGGGATTTTTAAGAGAGATTTATTTATAGGTTTCTTCATATATTTGTTTAATGTCCGCTTCATTAGAAACATAGGATGTATATATATTTGTTTGGTATCCGTTGCGCTTTCGTCTCAGTTTCTGGTATCAAGGATACCGAATTCCTCGTTGTAACATTAGAAGATGTCTTTTACATGCGTTGATAAGTTTGACATTTTATCGGTATGGCTCGGTTTGGATAGGACAGGTTAGTATATGTTACGTTAGGTTAGCATACGTTAGGTAATGTAGACGGAATTTTTCACTGGTCCACCTCGCATAACGATGACATTGTCCGTGGAATTTCAACGGGTCCTGCTACTACCAAATATTACCCTTGGTTTATTTGTTTAGAGTCCTCTTCTTCCATTTCTCTGTCACGCTTGTAAGGATAGTTATAGTGACTATCTGTGATACGGGTTTCACCAGTGCACTAGTGCAAGAAATTTTTTTATCACGGTTACTGGTAATATGGAAATATATGTTTGTTATCCACATCTGGATTATTTGTTTAGAAAAATGTTGAATCCCGTCATTTTTGACGAGCCCTGTACACAAGTACTATAATAAGAGCCGTGTCAGTCTGTCCCTCCGTCTGTCCGTCCGTCCGCCCGTGTGTCACACCCACCAGCCTGCAGTGTGAGATGAGCGTATCTGTGATACAAGCTTCAACGCCACAATTTTCAGTGCATTAATCCAGCAGATTCAGAGTCGGACAAAATATGCCGTGTATTGGTATGTTGGATTAGGTTGTATAGAATATCAGCAGTTGAGACTTAGCAAAGTATGGGAAGCCATGGAAAGGCATGGGAAATTATGGGAAAGCCATGGTGAAGCTCAGTTGGTCTGTAGCTCTATCACGCTGTCAAGGATGCTTTATGATATTTTTGATAACAGTTTCACCTCTGCACAAGATTAAGAATATTATTTTAATCACTGGTTCTGTTGGATTGGATAGGTTAGTTAATGACGTGTTAGATAATGTTGACCGAATTTTTCACGGGTCTTCGATTTTGTTATGTTTGACATATCATCAGGATAGGTTCGGTTAGCATAGGTTAGGACAAGATAGGCTAGTATAGGTTAGGTTAGAAAATGTGATGTTGAAATTTGTTAGGTTATGTTGACCGAATTTTTTCATGGGTCAACCTGGCTAACGATGACATTGTCCGTGGTATTTCCACGGTTCCTTCTAGTTAACTAGACATATTTTAGCAAAATTGAACATATCAGCAGTCTACAAGCACCCACCGGGCCATGAGTGGTCAAATTAATCCTACATTGGTATTGTGCTTGGCATCCTTCTACGGCTGATTATAGAGATCAATATCCTAAAAAATCTACCGTAACATATTCTAACCTAACGCATCCTAACCTTACATATCCTACCTATCTTGTCCTAACCGAAGCTACCCTTATAATATGTCAAACATAAAAAATCGTGGACCCGTGACAAATTTCATTTACATTACCTAACCTAACCTGACCTAACCTAACCAAACCTATCCTAACCTGCCATATCCTAACTTAGCCAATTATAACCTATCCTATTCTAACCTAACCAATGCTAACCTAACATGTCCTAACATATCATATCCAAACCTAAAATAACATAACTTATCCTAACCTATCCTATCGTGATCAATTGAAATACGTATCAATGCATGTTAAGGCGATCTTTTTGTGTAACACTCAGGAAATCGGTATCCTTGATACTGAAAATTCGGACAAAAGCATAACGGACGGACTAAGTAACTAACTAAGGAAAGAACAAGCAGAATATTATATAAATAATAAATCAGCCAATAATGATTGTTAAGGTTTTTGTCGCCCTCATAGGCCTTTAATGACCTCGAACTTCCGTTTTATGACCGAGATTCGCTCACATTGCCTGAACTCCACGCTGATATTGTCGTATGGAGTGCGAGGAATTAGAGCGAAAAAACACGTATTTATAATGCCTGTTTAGCAACGCTTGTCACGGATGAATGTTAGATCTAACTTGAAAACATCGCAGCTATTTTTAATGGTGCTGGTGCAAAAGTATTTAAAGCAGCACAAGTGCACAGTGCAAATTATTACAGTGGGTTGACATAAGACTCTTGCTGATATTTTCCCTTCGTAGGATAATACAAACAGTTGTAAAATATTCTGAATGTTCACAATGAAGCGTAAAGAAACGCACGATTTTGTTGGTCAGTGAACCTTGAATATACCCAGTATTTGATAACATCATTTGGCTTCATTACCGCTCTGTCAATGTTCGTCACTGCCTGTGAGCGCTGGCTGTTGAAGTCCTTCATCCCACCACTTGATGGGTGCTGCTTAATTTGACCGACGTACACAGCGTTGTTTATAAGTTGGAGCCTGCGGCTCGGGGAAAACATTGGCGCCGTTCTCCTCAACTTGGAATATTCGAAATTAACGGCAAATTTGAACTTAACCTGCACGTCAACAAGTCGGTTGGGTCTGGAAAGAAAATCCGTTTTGAAGTGTGTTTATATTCTTCAAACCTACACCCTATTCGATACTTCTACAGTCCCCCTGTTTAAACTTCCGCTCAGCCTTGCCTACAACGGAGAAGAGGGACGCTATTCACTCACCAGGCTTGGTGGACACGCAGATGTAGACCCGCTGGCTGTGCTGCTCCGCGTAGCAGGCTTCACCAGACGCGCAGATCTCAGGCACCGTACATGGTTCCCGGCAGGTGAAGCCAGGCGCGCTGGTGTCGTCAACGCACACTTTCTGGGAAGGACAACTGGCTGTGAAACCGCACCCATTCCTGCAGCTAAAGCCTATGCTGGTAGAGGTGTCCTCGAAACACATTTCTTCTATTTTGCAGTTGTCGTTATAGCCGCACCCGACCTTCCTCGCGCAAAATGTGCCGTTTGAAGCATGTCGCTCCTGCGATGTCATGTTTTCGAATAACTCCTGCATGACCGTTACATCTACAGAATACCCCAACCAGTCAAACCATTCTTCTTCAAAAATTCTGTGAATTTTTTCAAGCCTGTATTGGATGGGGACGGGCCTCTGGAGGGTCTGGTCTAGATCAGGCACGGGGATGGGCCCCACGGTGAGGATGCGGGTTGGATGAAGCCCCAGCGAGTTGAGCACGTCTTGAGCTTGTTCGGAGTCACATCGAGTGACATCCTTATTGAAGTTGTCCACAACCTCATCGAATGAGGAGTCTTTGCGCAAGTTTTGGGTGAAAGACGAAGAGACACAGCGATGTCGCTCAATTTTTTCCGAGGAGCTGGGAGCATTCTTTGCAAATAATTTCATTATCAGAAGCCGTGAGTCAAAGTGGGTCGTGTCTTGATAATGGGTACCAAACGCTGCGATGAAATCCGAAAAAGCTTTTCGACTTTTCTCAACATCTGGGTTTTTCGCTGCCAAGCTTAATTTTCTTAAAGCCCTGTAGAAGTTGGGCGTGAAGGTGGGAATGGTGTTGAGGTTAACTGACACGGTGTGTGTTCGACATCTAGCCTCTGCCAGGACTACTTCTCCCCCACGCTGGAAGAATTGAACAAGTTTCTCTTCTTCATCATCCACACTGGAAGCAATCTCACTGGACGAGGTGGCGCACTGACGTCGACTTCCTACCACAGCGTCATCTCCTGATTTGAAGGACACGGATTCACTGACAGCTTTTTTATATTCATTATATTTGTAAACAGAGCGCACGGAAAGGAACGACAGATGAGGACAACGCAAGTCCTGAACAGCTCTTCCAATGAAATTGTTCCATTCGAGGGCGTTAGCGCAGTCTGTGGCTGTCGAAATTGGAATGAAGATTTCGTCCTTGAGGCCTGAGTTCGGATTGTCAAGCGTGTCAAAATCTCGTGGGTCGACTCCTAGCATTGCCAAACTGACTAACGAGGCGTTGACGGTGAGGAAGCGCGGCGCGTAGGTATACCCGCAGACCGGATAGCGTTCGACCACGTGAGCAGAGGTGCTAGTGCCCTGACCCCTCACAGGAGGAGTCAGGCAGCTGCCCACCGCCAGCGCCGACATCAGGAGACGCATCAGCTTGTTGGCTGGCATCATGTCCTCCACCTGTAAAGAAATATACGTAGAGTTATTTACGACGGCTCAAGTTTACCGCTCATTAAAGCTACTTAGCTCTAAAGAAGTATACCAAACTGACATACACAAGCGCTACGAGACTTGACAGTTTAATTTGAGACAGTTCACCATCCTGATTTGCACGAGATGTGGACGACATCTCTGATGGAGAATGTATAATTTCTTTAGGATTCAATAACACAACTCTGTCAAATGTGGTCTCTAATACTGCTCAGGTAAACAGTTAACGGGTTAAACGCTGCCTTCTTAAGCATACGGAACAAAACGCACAATTAGCCCAAACAGAACACAAGATTGATGAGGGACTGAGCGGATCAGTTTCTCGCTTTCCCCTCACCAGCACTGAATAGTATTGCAGCAATGGCTAACAAGACCAATTTATCAACTCTAGCAATTGTAACAATTGGGACATCTGCTTCACAAATTTCACACTTTTTATCACTCTAGATCTAAATCACACCACAAAACTAAACCACCGCACAACTACATGATAAAACCTCCATATAATCTAACCACATCACTTCAGAACCTCTCCAGGCAACTACACGATGCCACCATTAAACTCCATCACAACACCATACAACCCCATCCCGATGCCACTGCACAACTACCACAAATAATCGTAAAGCTCCGCCATAACGCCATACGGCCATCTAACGATACAAGCATATCACTACGCCCCTACTTCTACACCCAACCACACTACCGAACTACGACCATCTCACTACACCATCTCACTGCCATCCCACCACACGAAAACGAAATCACACGACCACTACACCAATCGGCACGGGCACTAACTCACAAACACACCATCGTAACTACATCACAGCACCACCACCACAACACAACCATGTCACTTAACGTCACCGCCATAACACCACACAGCCACCACAACACAACATAACCACCACAACACCACACAACCACCACAACACCCCACAACTACCACAACACCACACAGCCACAACAACACACAACCACCATAACACCACACAACCACTACAACACCACACAACCACCACAACACCAGACAACCACCATACCACCACACAACCACCAAAACAACACACAACCACCACAACACCACACAACCACCACAACACCACACAACCACCACAACACCACACAACCACCACAACACCTCACAACTACAACAACACCACACAACCACAACACCACACAACCACCACACAACCACCATAACACCACACAGCCACCACACAACCACCAAAACACCACACAACCACAGCACTACACAAGTTGCCGCTGCAATTTACCATCACTCAACACAACACACCACACCGTCACCACCTCACATTGCTATACACACCAACTGGTCACCACCATGAAACACCTCAGCAGATTGCCATCACCATGGCCACCACAGATTAAGAACATGAATTCCAAATGCTGATTGCCACAATCAGTAACTGCCACCAGAGATTGCCTCCATCACAGATTGTCACCTGCATGAAAAATGGCCCCGTAAATTGCCGCCGTCATTTATTTTGATACGAATTTCCGCTGCCATGAGTTACTCGCACAGAATTTCTCCTTTATGAAATTCTGTCATGGATCGCCACTTCAAATTGTCACCACAACAAATTGCCGTCAGGTTTACCACCAAAAAATGGTCACCACCACAAATTGCCGCTAGGTTCACCAGCACAAATGGTCATCACCAAAAATTGCCGCCAGATTCGCCACCACAAATGGTCACCACCACAAATTGCCGCCAGGTTCCCCACCACAAATGGTAACCACCACAAATGGTCACCACCACAAATGGCAGCCCGGCTCACCACCAAAAACTGTCACCACCTCAAATGGCAGCCAGATTCACCACCACAAATGGTCACCACCACAAATGGCCGCCAGGTTCACCACCACAAATGACTGCCAGGGTCACCACCACAAATGGCCGCCAGGGTCACCACCACAAATTGCCACGTCATACAAGCCACGTGACGTCACCGACCTCATCTCGTCCCATGCTCCTTGCCTTCACTCGCCTCCCCATAACATCACACGCGCGGTGTACACGTTCTGTGCTGGTAAATACTAACGCCAATTTATGACACATGCTCTCAGTAAATTTGTCTATTACTCACATAGGCTGAACGTGACGTTAACTTCCGCACATTCTACTTCCATAGACTGCCAGTGACGCCATCTTGGATTCCGGTGACGCAAGGGCTAAACTTTTCTAGCATTGTATTGCCGTATAAAATGTTTACCGGTGAAAATCTTTTACATCACCTAACTTTACGAATTTTTATTTCAATAACTACCATAAATGATAAGTATTGGAAATAATGATGCCGGAAGTGCATAATAGTTTTATTTATGCATTTGAAAAGATGAAATAGACTTGAATAGTTTCCAACCGATGCATTTAATCAAAGAACTGACGTAGTTAGAGCATGTAGTTAATGCTGTAGTTTGGTGCGGGCCAATTTGCGCTGCTGCGCCAAGTTTAATATTTTACCTTCCAATCAAACTTGAAGAGAACGACTCAATATACAGCGCTCTAATTACTGCGGGTCTGCGGGTCTGTTGTGTCATATCATGCACTGAGAAAAATTTTGTCGCAAAAGCGGCACACTTTTGTGTGTCAAGTTGTCGCAAAACCGGCACACAAAAGTGTGTCAACAAAATACTTGATTAGCCTATGAATTTTGACGCACTTTTGTGAGTCATGGGCTTTTACGACACACTTAAGTGTGCCAAACATGACACACTTAACGAAAGTCGATTTTATTTCTCATAAATATTTCACTTTCTTAGACCAGCAACTAATTACACTGATGTACAGACAATGTCCATGAATTAGAAGAAAAATTAGCGAAGATGTAAAATTTTTTGGGGTTGAATTGTACTCCAATTACAAAGTTTAAACACAGTTCGGTTTTCTACAAAAAGTATTGAGCCATTTGAAACGTGAATAAGTGTTTCAAGTCTCTCTACCGCTTTAATATGTGGTCAAAAGAAATACTTCAATGTTTATCTAAATATTTCTGAATAACCGTTTGACACACCTAGGCGTGTCAAAATTTCTCTCAGTGTGGTGTCATATCTATAATGTTAGGTCATGCCATAGTGTCATATCTATAATGTTAGGTCATATCATGGTGTTATATCTATAATGTTAGGTCATATCATGGTGTCATATCTATAATGTTAGGTCATATCATAGTGTCATATCCATAATGTTAGGTCATCTCATAGTGTCATATCTATAATGTTAGGTCATATCATGGTGTCATATCTATAGTGTTAGGTCATATCATAGTGTCATATCTATAATGTTAGGTCATATCATAGTGTCATATCCATAATGTTAGGTCATATCATAGTGTCATATCTATAGTGTTAGGTCATATCATGGTGTCATATCTATAATGTTAGGTCATATCATAGTGTCATATCTGTAATGTTAGGTCATATCATGGTGTCATATCCATAATGTTAGGTCATATCATAGTGTCATATCTATAATGTTAGGTCATATCATGGTGTCATACCAATAATGTTATGTCGCGATACGAGTATCGGGGGTCGGTTTTCGGCCTAGCGGCTGCCGCCCCCTTGTCGTACGCTTGGAGGAATCTCAACCTCCGCAAAACAATCGTATTACACATTTGTGTTTGCGTACACCTATATAACAAACATGGAAAATGAAAGAATTGAAAGATTAAAATAGGTTTTATTTATAATAAAGAACACGTGGATGAAAGCACAGGGAAATTTCTGAACGAAATAATGGAAAGGCGCACCAGTGCACTAATGCAAGATGCTCATGACATTAACGACATCAAAATTCCATCCGGCAAAATGTGAATGCCGCACCTTGACTTTATAGACACCTGACACAAATCTCACTTTGCGTACGCTTCGGGTTGTAATGAATGCGCCAACATAAGCATGAAATAAACGGGGTATAATGTAATATATAACAGCAAAACCTTGCTCACCACAAGGTATTCAGAAATGAGTAGAATACTTCGCATTGCGCACAGCATGAATCCAACACCCTGATAAATTTAACACATGACACCAATAATTATTGCATTTAAATAGCGCGCCAATTTGAACACACTGTTTTATCTAGAACTTATCTTCAATTCACTCATTCGATAATTTTTCAGAGTCCTCAACCAGTAAGTTCGGTTTGACACTTTCCTATAACATGTAGATTGCGATGACCTAATGCACTTCCAATACTGATTGAAGAATGCACGTAGAGTTGACCAGCCCGTTTGTGGTTTTCTCGAGCCTCTGCTTCGGGAGACGCTGTTGCGGCGGAATGTCCGGCATAAAGCCGCCTCGCCTCGGTGGTGACGCTCTCATCCAGCGTTCTGATTTGAGCTCCGCTCGTTTGAGAGCCAACGGAAATTTATTTCTGTAGTTCTCATTGTTACTTCGCGTCGTTGCAAACCTCGTCACTGTGCAGTTATTACTTGCATGTAGGAGCCATTTACGAGCTTGGTGTTGAAGTTGGACACATTTGGAATGTTTCCAGAGGAGTAGTTACAGAGCTGTCCTTAACGTACATTGCTGCTCCACTGACATGTTTCAAGCGGATTGCTTTTACACGTCAGCACTTCGACGATCGCAGGATTCCACCGTTATCTTCCTGAAACTTCGATGTTCACTTGACTCAAATCTTACGTTTTGCTGTTTACGTAGGATGCATCCCGGCAGCGGCCGGAATGCTACGTAGTGTGTGCCCTCAGATCTCGCACACCTTCTCTTCTGTGTTCCACGAACAAAGCCTCCCTATTTTTCGTGTCAACTACTTATATAGCTCTCGCCTCTTTCTTTCTCGAAAGATCTAGACTGATCCAAGCCACAGGAAAAGTCTCTCAATTTTGATTCGTTGGATGCTTGCCCGTCCTGAAGTTTCGACCTCTGATTGGTGCGCGCTCGACCCTCTAAACACGTGATTCCTTAGAAAGCGCACCATTGGTGTAGATGATTCCGCTTTCTGCTTAAGCCTCACTCCTTCTCTTACGAAACTGCCCTCGCGCTTGTCTGCAGCGAGGCTTTCCACACCTACGCGTGCGTGTGTGCGGGTGTTTGTTGGTGTGCGTGTGTGTGTGACTGCGTGTTTTGCATAGCTGCCCCTCGCCTGTGCTAGGCGGCGCAGCACCAGCGCTTGGCTTAACGGTCTGACATTCCAATGTTGGTAGCTCAGCAGAATGTCTACATTTCTCAAATACGTCGCAGCTTTGCAAAATGCTATATTTCTAAACAGTTAGGTCATATCATAGTGTCATATCTATAATGTTAGGTCATATCATAGTGTCATACCTACAATATTAGGTCACATCAAAATGTCATATCTGCAATATTAGTTCACACCAAAGTGTCATACCTAAAATATTATGTCATATCGAAGTGCCCCACAAAACAGAGCCAACTTCACACAATTCGCTGCACATGCTCACAACATGCAGGCAAAAGCGGTTATGCAAAACCGTAGACATTTGAACGTGAAACCGATGTATGATCATTGCCATTGTGGAACGCATGTGGAAATAAGCCTCCTCCAGAGGAGGGATAGGAGAGGCAACAGGTTTAGGTGAGTTCTGTCCGTCCTATACTATGAACTCTGGCGCCCCACAGCGGATGCTTTCTGATTCCATCAGTTATAGATAGGCCTTCGGGACTTCACCTATTTCATGATCTCAAATCGATTGTTCGAAGTTCAAGTTTCCTTCACTATTTTTTATTATATATTCATTTTTTTGTTTTGTACCAGCGGCTTCTATACATTGTATCTGCTCATGGTATCGTGCGTGGTATCGTGCTTTGGTCCTACTAAATTCTTGCCCGCTTACGCATTTGAAGATTAAATTTAAAGGGACTCTAGAGTCTTATTCTCAGTAATAATAGAATTTAAAAGTAGAGAAAATCCTAATATAAACGGCAATTTTATTAAAAACGATGAAAACATTTCGGAGACCAGCCCTAATATCAATTCTGTAAAATCAATATATGACCAATACTACGCAAGCATAAAATTACTATCAAAAATAAATTCCAAACTACTATACCTGGCAGTAAAATAAGAAGAAAGAAACATCTAACTCATGGAACCATAAACTCACGCTTCATACAGATAGCAAAGTAGCAATCGTTTTATTTTCGTCACAAGGCCTCTCTTGCCGTGCTCATTTGCTCTTCTGTTGCGTATAAGTATAGTTGTGCGCAGTGCGCATCGGCGCACGTCGGGATAACGTCACGCAATATTTACGGAGGAGCGGCAGAGCACCGCGGGAAAGGTTCTCTACCGCTAAATTGCTGCCTCATTCTTCTCACTCAGCATTACGCAGCCATGCTGAGAAGCGTAGTACAATGATTCGTAATGCTAATTTTAGAGTGATTGATGATTCTTTTAGTTATTTGACGTTGGAATTTCATAATCTTGTACATTTGCCGTGAAATTTCCATGTTAAATAACATTTAGTTCATATACTCATCAGATATAAAATATCTTGTCGTATTTGTTTTCTTTTTTCTTGTTTTATTTAGGTGTGAAGTCTAGAATTTATTATTGATCGTGATTTTATTCCTTCGTTGTACCGATCACACTTTGCATTTTACAGACCTGATGATGGAGCTGAGCTCCGAAACGCTTGCTTCATGTTTCCGTGGTTTAAAATTATTACTTTACTAGCATTGCCTTTGCTTTTGAATGTTTACTGAGTCTGCGATGAAAGGGAAGTGAACATCTGTATAGATGAGTAATAACAAATATCTTAAAGTCGAAACGTAGTTTCAATATTTATACCTGCAAAACACAACACAACAGAGAGACACACGCTCTGCCCGACTCACCTCACACGCTGAGGTCGCCATGGGAGGATTTTGAACTGATCACACGAAGGGTTTGTTGGGGTTACCGAGTTGGGGAATGGCTTTTGGTTTTGGGATCAAGGCGATGGGGAAGTACTGGGGAATGGTTGAGGAAGCATCAGTTTGCCCCTTTTATAGCGCTGCAGCACCGGACGTATATGTATATACAGCTGCTGGAGAATGCCCTTGACGGTTCCAAGAAGCAGAGCAGGCGCCGCAGTTATCAGCCCCACGTGTGGGGACGTGGTGGTGGTGTGGTGTTGTGTGGTGTTGTGTGGTGTTTTGTGGTGCTGTGTGGTGAATTGTGTGGTGTTGTGTGGTGTTGTGTGGTGTTTTGTGGTGCTGTGTGGTGTTGTGTGGTGTTGTGTGGTGCTGTGTGGTGTTGTGTGGTGTTGTGTGGTGTTGTGTGGTGTTGTGTGGTGTTTTGTGGTGCTGTGTGGTGTTGTGTGGTGTTGTGTGGTGCTGTGTGGTGTTGTGTGGTGTTGTGTGGTGTTGTGTGGTGTTTTGTGGTGCTGTGTGGTGTTGTGTGGTGTTGTGTGGTGTTTTGTGGTGCTGTGTGGTGTTGTGTGGTGTTGTGTGGTGCTGTTTGGTGTTGTGTGGTATTTTGTTGTGTTGTGGTGTACAAGCAGTATGAAGGCCAGCGAATTACATGTTCATTGACCAGCTGCAGCTGGGCACAATTAATGCCTCATTCAGATCTGCGTTGCTAGCTGCTCGCTGCCCTACACAACCTTTACCAAGTGCATGGGTACAGCACACGGGTACAGCACACGCGTACAGCTCACGGGTACAGCACACGGGTACAGCACACGGTTACAGCACACGGGTACAGCACACGGGTACAGCACACGGGTACAGCACACGAGTACATCACACGGGTACAGCACACGGGTATGTCCAGAAATACGACTCTAACTGTTTTCTGGGAACTACAGAAATTCATCAAAAAGCCTTTCCGACTCCGCTCAGTAAAAACTTAAGTTGACCCGGTTTTAACTTTTGAAAGAATGCACCCAACGACTTCAAATTACTCTCAAATGAAAGAATGAAACATTTCACTTTCCATATTGTACACACGACTCTAACTGTATTGTCCAGAGATACTACTCTCATATTAAGATTTTTGGGAATTATTAAGATTTTGGGAAAATGCTTCACTTTAGGAAAAGTCAAAAACCTGCAGTGAAATATCTTATATACTAGTAGTGAAACATTTTATATCTTATATAATACGATGTGTTGCGGGGCCAGTTATAGGTAAAAGCGCGAAAAACTGCGATAGACGTTGGAATGTATAAGCCGTTAAGCCGGCCGTCGCTTGGGCATGGGAACAGGCCTCGCACGAAGGCGCGATACGAGGGTTGGCCTTAAACAAAAGCCGCAACATCCACACCAATGAACGCTAGCCAAGCGATCACGCGAGAAGGTGTGGCACAAGAAAGCGGGCACCTAGCCAATGAAATTTCGAGACGTCAGGACAAGGAAGAATTCCTCCAATCAGCTGTAAAATGCTGTCATTGTAACTGCGAATATTCGTGAACATTGGAGAAGGATCCGAGACGCGCATATATAAGGAGGGTAGATGGAGACTCGTGAGGGATTTTCGGCTCGGTGACGCTACGAGAGAGACGCATAATCAAGGAGGTGTTTTGCAGCCGGAATACCGGCAGATGCCGGTATTACCCGGCATAATACCAAGTCCGGTGTTGACTGCAAACTTTCGACATGAGCAGCTAAAATCCAACATCCAAAGTGAAAGTTAACCATCGAAGTTTCGAGAGGAGGCGTCCAGTGTATCAGCAAACTTCAAAGTACTAACGTGCACCCGGAGTCGTTCGAAGCACCTCAGCTACGCGGTATTAATCGACAAGCGTCAAGGTGTCAACAATTCTACAGAAAGCATTCCATTTGCTCCTATATCAACTCCGAATTCGCAACAACTCCGCCTTCTCCAGCAAGACAATTGTCCACGTTTATCTTCAAGCCAGCAGTAATGTCGGGCGCTGAGAGCTCTGCAGTGGCGGGCAGGCGTGGCGTCGCATTTCTCAACCCGAGCGCAAGCACAGCCAGGCCGGCCGGCCGCAGCATCGCCGAACGAGAAGAGACGACTTAGTCCGCGTATAGGCTTCAGAATTGAAGAGGAATCCAGCATCCATGGAATGGAATTAGGTCAGCTGCAGCCGCACGTCACAGCAGAGGGGAAAGTGTATAGTTATCGGCAGGGAGAATGCGGAAAACGAGAGCTCTTAAGTGCAAATTGAGAATGGAGAGTTACACACAGAAAAGTGTTAGCACTTGGCGAGTGTTTATAGTTGTGAGAGCTCTTTTAGGTGGTGATTGAAGTTCAATTTCGGATGTAGATCAGCACACAGAAAAGTGTTTTTCAAAGTATCGTGAAGAATCATCTAATTTATAGGCAATCGATTTCCTGTGTTTATTGAGTCGAGAATCGACTTCCCGTTGTATGATTCGACACCGTGTCACAATTCCAGGTTAAATCGTGATGTGTTATTCTCGCAAATATTATGATTTGTGTTACTGTGGAGCCGGCTGTTTTGTGTACGCGTAAATCGTTGTCAGCGAAGGAGTATGTGTAACTCGAATTTTCGGTAAGCATCATATTTATATCGTGTCATGTTTGGAGTTCTATAACGGTAGAAATGTGTGTGCCTTTCATTAATGCAGTTGTGCCCTTTCAAGTCATTTCGTTTCAATGCCTTGTGTGATTTATCTCCACGTGTTACCCAAAATAAATTCATGTAAATCTTCAATCCTTTTATTCTCCATGTCTGGTATGCAGGTGTACGCAAGCATAAAGGATAATACTATAACATGTGTGGGGGTTGCAATTCCCTCAGCGTATGGAAAGGGGGTCCTAAACCCACCCCTTTCTCTGTATCGCAACAGGTACAGCACACGGGTACAGCACATGGGTACAGCACACGGGTACGGCACACGGGTACATCACACGGGTACAGCACACGGGTACAGCATACGGGTACAGCACACGGGCACAGCACATGGGTTCAGCACATGGGTACAGCACACGGGTACAGCACACGGGTACATCACACGGGTGTGCCGTCGCGGTTGCGCACTTTCTCTGTACATATGTTCGTACATATGCTGATGCAACGCCTGGGTGCGGTTTTACCGCAGTGCGGGTGCTTGGTCAGCAAATTGACACTATATAAAGACGTGCGCGACTTGCAAAGTCGCATTTGGTCCGTGTTCTACCCCCTTGCAACATCGTTACCAGTAAACGTCGCCTATAACCAGCGTTATCTCTCTACCCTTCGGACTTCACACCTACTTTTGCCTTCACACTGGTGGCCATATCAGTGACGGACCCACGAATTCGCGAAGATATTTTGAGAAGAAAAGAAGATACAGTATTCGACGAGCAACCTAAATAAGTTTGAGAAGAAGGTCGAGTGACTTCAGCGAATCAAGACGACGGAGATAACTACAGAGAATTCGAGAGAACTCCAGGAAGATCGTCTGGTGACGAGAAGAAATATACTTTCTACGAAGATTATCTGCAGAGACTGCAGAGCAACGAGATATCGACTATAAGGACAGCATCTACAGACAGAGAGGTTCAGAGTTCTACGGAGAGGGCGACTACGGAGCTGAAAACTTCAACTACGAGGTGATTCATCCGACTACAGTTTCGTTATCTCAGTGCTGTGGACAGAGCAGTGACGGTGCATCGCCTACAACGATGACAGAGATCACGACATCGTGCGACAACTCTAACTACAATTTAAGATAAGTAAAGCAGCAATTAATGGTGATAATTGTAACAGTGCCGTTGCAGCTAACTATTCATTGCACGTGAGGCAGGCAGCGTGCAGCGTGCGCGTCAGCCAGTGCCAGTACGTGCGGGCGTCAAGGTCAAACTAGCTGGGCTGTACTTGCAGTTGCAGAGAGCAGGCTGTGTGTTCAATGACCCCTAGACATGAGCTGTTTTCAAGGTGTTACGAGTCCTATTTTTTAAAGTGAGTGGCGCTATTTTCTCGAGGTGTTGCTGTAACTGCTTCAAGTACTTTTGTATTGTTTTAGTTGTGCAAATTTAATCTTGAGCAACGTTAAACTCATTTGAGCAGTGATGTTATTTGTGTAATACGTAGAGACCAAACTCGTAACGTAATTATGCCTGAAATTTCAGTATCGAGTGATTTTCGAAATAGTAGAATGCCTACCACAGTTTTTTTTCTGATGTGGATATATTGGCGACAGAGAGATAAGTATACTTAAATGCCTTCTGTGGTCTGTACAACATATAGGTCATGTGAGATTTATTTTTTTGCTGGTTGCGTCTGGTAGGATGATGGAGGGGGGAACTGCATTCCAATTTGCCCAAAGGTGATGCTGAAGACCTTTGTAAAAATCAACTTTCTAGCGTTAGAGTATAGTAAAATTAGAACAGGAATTGAAAGATAGTTTTCGACTAGTACAGAGCAGGCTGAGGATTAAGCCTAGCGAGAAATAATAACGATGAAATATGACGTAATGATGAGAAAATAATGATGAAATATTTTGTGGCTTTTAATGTGCTGAGAAGTGTTATGTGACTTCGAGAATTAAGGATAAATATAAGTAGGAAGGAGTAAAGATACTCTTCCGAGTGAGGTAAAATATCGTGGATGATATTCTGATGATACCTGATGTGCACGGATAGCACGGTTAAAGTAAGAATGAAGTATTTTTGAATACCGTAAATAATGCAGAGTGTCTGATGACAGACGTGGTTGCCCAGAGGAGGCGTAAAGAGTAATATTTGCTACGGTAGAGAGAGCCTCGAAAATGGCGGTGCTGTGGGGCAGTGAAAAAACCCCGAGACAGAAGTGCTGTGGGGCAGCGAATAACCCCGAGACAGAAATGCTGTGGGGCTATCTGGGAAAAGGCAAATTAGTACCAGGTAATTCTATCAGCGAGGTCAAAGTATTGAAGTAGAAATGAATTCGCGCAGACAATTAAGTGAGTAAGCTTTAGAGAAGCGAATGTTTGCGATGTTCCCGGTAATGCGAATCTACCCAGGGTCGACAATGTTTGTGGTGAAAGTTTCAATGCCATCTATGGTAAAGACGTTGGGGTAGTATCTGTAGAACCGAGGCATTGTTGTAACGATATTCGTGTTGATGAACTAGGAATTAATGCCATTGATACCATGATGATCAGAGTAGCATTGTAGATTGCGGTTGTCATTGTGCTGGCGAACAGAAGTAACATACAAGAGAAGTAATGAGAGGCGTTAGACGCCCATTAATTAACCACGCGTGGTGGTGAGGTACTAAGTTAAGAGTAACTAGTAATAGAGTGTACAGAGTGTAGAGTGTGCAGAGCTGCACGCAGCTGCACCGAGACATTGAACTCGGAGAAAAAAGAGCACTAGACGACATGCAAACGCTGACTCATACGCCAGACAGAGAGGCGCCTTACTTCCTGTGGCTCTGTTTAGCAACAGTTGGTAGCCAAGGTACGAAGGCATGGATATGAATATGACTGGTGAATAGTCATGAATAGGATGTGTTTTGAAGAATTGATAAATAATTGAATAGTGAAAACTAATTAAAAGTCAATAAATATTCAACTCAATTCTTAGTTATCTGTTAAACGAGAGTGGCTGCCCGTAATGTTTTTTGAGCACGTTTACGATCTAGTGCGTCATAACAGTCATTTTTGCAAGTCTACTCGAATTTCACACTCAGTAAAGTTTTATGTTGTGTAATTTATTATTCGAACGTACCAGAATGTAATATTTATCATTTAACGTTACTTGTGCATTCATGTACGAAAGCTTGCGCTCTAGCCATGCTAATCGTTGTATTTGGTTCCAATTTCAGTTCGAGCGCGTGCGAGCGGTAACACGACATCTGTAACGCGATTCATGCTGCTGTGCCAGCAAAGAAGCACAGCGAGTACAGCCGAGTCACGCAGTCACACGTGACGGGGTACGCACTATGCAGTGCGGAGTCCGGCTGCGACAGGCTGGCGCCCCGCAACTGTCAACAAACATCGATGGCCTTGGCGGCAGCTAAGCTTCGCATACAGCGAAGAGATTACTGGACTTTGCCTTCGCGCGCAGTCAAGAGATTACTGAAAGAGTTTACCTTCGCGCGCAGTGATTTGAAGAGAGTAACTCACTTTAAAGGTTTAATGTGGTGTTAATACTTTATACTTTACCGTGGACATAGTGTTGAAAACGTGGTTTAATAAATTTAGTAACTTAAAATGTGGTAATTATAAATTCAGAGTAGTTCAAGAATTTTGGACTTTGTTCACATGTTATTACTATTGGATTACGATAAATTGAAATTGTTTAGTGATTTTCCTTTTATTTTTGCAGAGTGCGAAACCGATTTTCATATTCATATTCGATGTTCTAAACTAGTGTGTCTTCGATTTTGTTACGTATTATCTTATATCTTAATCCACGTGCTATACCATTATGTTACCGATAGAATTACGTTTTACGAGTCTACGGCACTCTGTTTATTCTGATTGGTTGTTTTACTAATGGTGGAAAAGTTCCGTTCTAATTTGTGCGATGTTTGGCTATAACACTAACTTCTATTTTTAAGTCTACGGTAACGCAGACGATATTTTGAATGTTTCTTTTTGGTGAAAACATTAATGATGCTTTATTTAATATCAACTCAACTTTTCTGTATCATTTTTCATTACCTACGAGGCAATAGTTTTGATTCTTATAAAATTTTCCGAAATTGCCTTTGCCGAAGAACTCGTGTTTTGCTCGGTGTTACTCTTTCACCAGAGATGTAAGCGGATGTTTTTATATTTACTCATGAATTAATATTAAGTTGGTATTTCCAAGCTTGTGTTTTACGCATTTCATTTTAACCATGCTCGCGAAGATGCTCGAGTCGATGCAACGTTCAGGTATATAATTATGATTTGTTCATTTTGGTTTATCGATAACTCAATTTATGCGAATACTTGTTCATTTAAAATTTTAAAGGTATTGTGTATTTAATTTCATGCGTGTTATTATTATCCTTAACGAATGTATTGATTTATTTAAATTTTATGGCGAGAATGATTTTTTATTTGTCGAGGTATCTGCGTGCCCTATTTCTTATTTGTGTTTGATTAAAAACTTTTTAGTTGTTGTTTCAACGATGCGATTTTTTTCTTTTTCATTTTTACTGCGTTAGCATTTGAACTGTTTAACACAAAACAATGTTAGAGTTAATTGTGTTTTTCATGGCTGGTGTTCATGTTAGCGGATTTTTGTTTTTTTAGTACGACACGTGCCGAGGTGCATTGTTTTAAGGTTTTCTGTTGCCAGAAAATTTTTTATGTTGCAATGTTCGTGTGCCAAAATTTTTTTTTTGCGTTCTATACGTGTCTTGAGCAGCGCCTCTTCCCATGTTTTTTTGGTGATGGGGGTTTTTGCGTTTTTCTTTGCGATGCTTTTTGTTGAATTTAACTGGACGCGTTTGTTTTTCCTGTTACTGGCAGTTGTTTTAGCCACGAAAGGATTATTTTTATTTTTTTTGGTTTTTCTAACCAGGATGCCTTTAGCTTACTGTGTTGATTTTTAATTTACGATTCTTCCCTTTGATTCGTTTATTTTGTAATAAATCAGGCATGGGGGAAGGTGTGTGCCGTCGCGGTTGCGCACTTTCTCTGTACATATGTTCGTACATATGCTGATGCAACGCCTGGGTGCGGTTTTACCGCAGTGCGGGTGCTTGGTCAGCAAATTGACACTATATAAAGACGTGCGCGACTTGCAAAGTCGCATTTGGACCGTGTTCCTCCCCTGTACAACATCCCTACCAGTAAACGTCGCACAGTAACCAGCGTTATCACTAACCTTCGGACTTCACACCTACTTTTGCCTTCACACGGGTACAACACACGGGTACAGCACACGGGCACAGCACATGGGTACAGCACACGGGTACAGCACACGGGTACATCACACGGGTACAGCACACGGGTACAGCACACGGGTACAGCACATGGGTACAGCACACGGGTACATCACACGGGTACATCACACGGGTACAGCACACGGGTACAGCATACGGGTACAGCACACGGGTACAGCACACGGGTACAGCACACGGGTACAGTAAACGGGTACTGCACATGGGTACAGCACACGGGTACAGCACACTAGTTTTATGCTAGTTTATATTGTCAACTTCACTGATTTACGAGCTATGTCAAACATAAGTTTATGTATATTTAATAATTAACGAGCAAAATTTCGTGCGCGCGTATCAATGACTAACATTAGATAAAATATTTTCCTCCCGAGAAAATAAGTTGAAGAATTCATCCCTCCGTGTTTGCTGGAATCTGTGCCTGCATACTTGTGTTGGTTGACAGATACAAGCTTGTGTTTACTGATCAGACATGTTAAGATTGATACATATCAAACCCCTCCTGATTTTTTTTATCAAGGCTGCTTATAACTAATGCCCAGTCTTGAAATTCAATGTCGCTCCCTGAGGCAAAAATAATCTGTTAAATTCTAAAAAGTACGTGAAATACTGCAGGCAACCCAACTAGTGCTGCACACCGTATCCACAATACAGCGCGCGAAGTTAACATCACAAGCGGGACCAAGATGACATCACATTCCACTTCGCGCAAAGTGAACAACTTGAAATACCTGCGATGTGAAGACGAAGTTGAATTTTGCCGTTAGTCATTAGTGGAAGCTGAGCGTTGTAGAGCTCATACTTCATCACTGAAGTGCCGGGTAGAATTGCGCCCTGCGTTGTTACTGAAAGTAGAGCGTGGATTGTGACAACATCACAGCCAAGCAAACGAACCAACCAGGTCATCAGTGCTTTGTAAATCTAATGATCGGTCGGTACACTCAAAGAAGTATGTAATATTTAGTATCCAATTAGCCCAACGACCGCTAGTGTGACGCGTCACACATGTATCATGACCAGGAAGCCTCCCTCATCACGACACCGTGACCGAGACGCTCCGTGCGGCTGGTGCTGCAGCTCTCACAGCGTCCTTCAGTTCTGCCCTTAATTGTCCTCTGGCGGGCAGCAGCAGTTCCATATCATCCCCTCCTGCTGGGGGAGTGGGGCGCTTCCCCGCGTGGTGGGGGAGTGGGGCACTCCCTCACGTGTTGGGGAGTGGGGCACTCCTTCACGTGTTGGGGGAGTGGGACACTCCCTCACGTGTTGGGGGAGTGGGACACTCCCTCACGTGTTGGGGGAGTGGGGCACTCCCTCACGTGTTGGGGGAGTGGGACACTCCCTCACGTGTTAGGGGAGTGGGACACTCCCTCACGTGTTGGGGAGTGGGGCATTTCCTCACGTGTTGGGGGAGTGGGACACTCCCTCACGTGTTGGGGGAGTGGGACACTCCCTCACGTGTTGGGGGAGTGGGACACTCCCTCACGTGTTGGGGGAGTTGGACACTCCCTCACGTGTTGGGGGAGTGGGGCACTCCCTCAAGTATTGAGGGAGTGGGACACTCCCTCACGTGTTGAGGGAGTGGGACACTCCCTCACGTGTTGGGGGAGTGGGACACTCCCTCACGTGTTGGGGGAGTGGTTGTTGCCTTCTTATTCTAGAACACTTACGAGCTTCTCTCAAAGTTTCTTATTCTTTTGTATGTTTCCACATAATTTTGATATCGTGTTCACCTGATGTATATGTTCATAGTGACTAAATTAAATATAAACATTTCATTTTCAACCCAAATTTGTTTTCTACTCATATCTTTTCACTTTTAATGTCAAAAACAAAGTTTAGTGGATTTACTGGATTTTCGTCTAACAGAACGAGGTCGATATTCGGAAACTTTTTTTTCACCCCTACGTTTCAACTGGCATGCCAATCAGAGAAAATAAACATTTAACTATAAAACTGATGTATGATATTTGCTAAGCTAATGGTACTAGCACAAAAGGGGTCACCGCGGAATCACAGACAGCAGAATGTTTTCGTACAATACAAACCACAAGCATTTGCAACATAGCTGGAGTTGTGTGGAAAATTAACTTCCTAAATAATTCCGTAACAATATTATCACGAGCTCAAGAAATGACAAATTGCTACGCAATTCTAACAAGAGCATTTTAAAAGATGAGTAAGGAAACAAATCACTGACGTCCTGTATAGTTAGTGCATGAGACGAAGTACCCCGTTTTGTAAAATATCTCAATATAAAGCTACTCATTTGATGAACCTATATCGCTGCCATGACAGCAAATATCAATGCCTGATCGAAAAACTCAGCAAGGTATTTTAAGACTGATAATTAATAAATGTTTATGGATGCATGCAAAGAAAGAAATAAAATGCTGAACATTGTGGGCTGCAACGCTATTGACGGTCTCCACGTGTGTTGACTTTACGGTTTGGCGGTTGAGAAATTAGGGAACAATGTTGACTGAGTTTGTTGATAATTTGCGTTCGGAACTGAAGTGTCGAAATGACAACAATTTAAATATCTTTTCATGCAAGCATAACAAAGTAGAACTAATTCAACTGCCTCAAATAAAATGCTTTAAATCACATAAAAACTTGAGATTAATCTGATCTACTGCTTGACAATAGTATATGGAAATGACGTGTAATGGCCGTAAGAGGATAGTTAAATAAAAAAGAAAGAGGTATTTATAGAACAAATGCAATTCGCCAGCTTGAAAGTGTTGCAGCTGCAGCTGAGCGTATATACAATACACGTACCGACATACGAGTACTGGCATTCAAGCGAGTACATCGCCTACGCACACTCCAGACATGTACTGTTGTCATGCCTTTCTCCGTCTTTAAAGCCATTTGGGTTTTATCTCGCCATTTAAGTGAACCGTTTCCCATTTGACTGTCCTGGAAGCTTCCAGAGCAAATTCGTGCTTTTGAAATGAGCGATTTGGGTCAATAACTTAATTCTATCAGCGAAATTTATCGTTAATGTCACTAAATGTCAATTTATGAAGTCGATAATATCTTTATTTAAATTAAGAATAAAAAACTCCGAAACATATTTCAACGTTCTAGCTCCGTCCGCGTATGTAAGAGTAAATGCTGGAGTTCTCCGCCGTTACTTAGATTCATTGCAGCTGGCTCCGCATTCTGGGGTTTTAACCACGGTTCTGGGTTTTTATCTGTACACTGCGGTTTACAGTTAAAACAATAACAATACAAAACAATTAATTTCAAGGAGCTAAAATGATTGTACTACTTGGTAACCTCGAAAACAATAGAAAAGTGTAAGAAAATTTATTCATTAACGCCTTTTTTCGCTGATCTGGGTTTTTTCTTAATCGTATGCTGGGGTTTTTTGGCAACATTCTCTTAGCGTCTGTTGCGGCTTCAGCGCCCGCTCCGCACTTGAGCCAAAGCTCTCCCGAGTGTGTGGTGTGACATTCGTGCTCGGGCGCCCTTCTAATTCTCTTGTGCCTGCGCATTAGGTGTGCGTTAATTCCTTTTAAGTGATGATCGAACTTCATAAAATTACAGAACTGAAGTGGAAGTGTGCCTTATATCTGTAAAAACGGTAGATAGCCATTCTACCTTTGCGTGTGTCAGTTTCCCGTGTGTGCTTCAGTAGCTTCAGAATGCTTCACTGTCCGTTTTGTCTTGTTCAAGTGATTTTTATTTCTCTGTAAGTTTTGACCACTGAGTCTCAAAATCATTTGTATGATCGAAGAAGTGCGTTATTTATTGAAGGGGCCGAGATGCTTTAATTTGCAGCATGACTAATTGAAGGTCATGTGCATTTTACGAGTTTCCATTGCAGTTGTCGTGTATTACTGCGCCTCGAGCGCCATATAAAAAATGGCCGACCTTGAACCCTTTCGTATCTTTGTAAAGTTAAGCCTAGTCCGGTTTGTAAATCTCGTGTGTGCTTGATACAATTTAATGTGATTTCTTTTACTTTACAGGCAATGTAAAACGTGCTGATAAATGTTAGGATATGTGTCATAGCGGAGGTCTCGAAGCAAAAGATGTGAGTATTTTAAAAGATGTAAAGGTAGTGTAATACTCACAGATTACCTCGGTTGTACCAGCAGCTAAGCACTAGCAATAAATTCTGAGACGGTTAGAAACTTCTTATCTAATTTTACATTTGTTTTTCTCGCAGTGCTTCTTATTTTTCTTGAAATCTGCGTTGGTTTGAAACTGTTTAAATCGCAGAGGCATTGATCGCCTTTGTGAACTTGAATATCGGGAATTAGCGCTCCTCATTAGACGCTATGGCTGCTCTGTAAAGTTGCTGTCCTTATCGGTAGAGTATTTTTTATAAAATAATTTCGTTGTGGAGTAGAGTTACTCTTTTGTATCGTTCGGGCCCCAAAATTATGGTGATGTTTTTTTTGCCCTTTTTAGGTATTTCATTTGTTCACGATAGAATTCATGAGAAATATTTTATAAATATACATACATTGATTAGGTTTTGGAGTCCCCCTCTTTTTCTGTCTATTACGGAAAGTTTGCGTATCGTGTAACTCATAGCTTGTTTTGTTGCTTTCGTCTCTATGACTCAACTTTTTTAAGCCGTTTATCTCTTACTGAGAAGTCCGTAATTGAACTTGTGTGCAATCTAAATTGCACACCCTTTCGGTGTCATTATAGTCTAATCTTTACTGAGTACGTGAGTAAATAAAAGCATTTGTATCTAATTGAAATCAGCGCTCCAAGGAAAAGATATAAAGTTCCGAGCCGAAGCCTAGGTATTGCCTCCATTTGTAGAACTAAATAACTCTTGTTTTTGCAGTGACGTATTCAACCGCGCCCAATACAACCTCCTTCTTCTTCCGGTGTTTTACTTACCTGGCGAAGGGGAATAAGGGCGCGACAGTCAATCTTTTGGAGTGGCGTACTCCCGAGACCTCTGCTGACACACAGCTGCATCGCTCCTAAACGAAGTAAGTGCCATTAGACTTCGCGGCGTAGGGGCCGTTATTGATAACTATGGATTCGTGTAGGCCACGGCAGGACTCAAGAGTCGTGCGGATTGATCACATGACTCGTCTTCAGGAAACGATTAAACTAAAAACGTCGAGCTCCAGAAGGGAAGCCTGGACTGAAGAAGAATGGAACCAGGAATCCCTCGAGTGTCTTCACCTATTTCGGGAGTGGAGAGGACTAGTAGAAAACGAGTTAGAATATCTAAGAAAAGTTGGAGCCGGACAAGAAGCTAAAAATCTCATGGCTGACTACCGGCAATTAAAGAGGCGGGTAAAGTGCTTTCTCGACCCTCGGGTGAACGACCTTTCCAGCGAGAGCTCCACGTCAACTCACTCAAGAAAGGACGGTCGAGGATCGGGGCCAAGGCGAAGCACCTCCTCTAGAGCTATGTCTGTGGCGGAGTCCACGAGGCTGGTGGACCTGGAAAGTTCTATAAAGAGGATCAACATTGCGCACCAAGCAAAAGTTGCGGAGCTCAGGTCGCAGTGTGAGCTTGCTGTGAAGCTTGCTGAAATAGAAGCTAAGGCAGAGAAAAGTAAAATCTCACTTGAAATAGACGAGATCAACAACAGAGGTCTTTCCAGCCCCGACGTTTCGATCGGCGCAGTCAGCGAAACGGAAAAATCTAGGCACACCGAAGAATGGGTCTCGCAGAACCACGGCAGTGGGTTTTATTGCCCCACTCCACCTAACCTTCGTGACACTCAGGCACAGCAGCGGGACGCTGCTTCCCAGTTTCAAGATCGAAAACGAAATAAGGCCTCCAAAATGCGTCAAAATGCCCCGTGCTCATCGACGAGTTCCGACTCTAGTTTTTTGAGCCGTTCTGAGGTACGTCCCCCACCGAACCTGGAGAGCAGAGGAATTTACAATGCTGGACTTCGGAGTTCTCGCCCACGGAGAGTTCGGGAATCAAGACCCACTCGAGCCGCCGACAACAATCAAGGGAACTCTACCAATTACAACCCTCAAGACCCGCTTTTGTGCTACCTAGAAAAACCATTGGCCAGCAGTGACTACTGCGCGGGAAACGAACTTAGGCTCGACGCCGCTTCAAGACATCTAGTTTTAATGGAACTAAAAAAGTCACCTCCTAACCCTTTCCGAGGCGAGCCTAAACGGTACCATACTTGGTTCGCTGAGCTTCGCAACGACTTAAAGAACCTTTCTTTAAATCCGAGCGACGTGGTCGGCATCCTAGAAGCGCGCACATCTGGGGAACCTCGTGACACAATCGTCGGATTGAGGACTTCATTCGGAAGTGATCCGAAGCGAACTTTGGACGAAATCGTCTCTCAACTGAGAGAACGATATGGCTCGTCGGAGCAAATCACGGCGGAGTTCAAGAAGATGATCGAGAGATTCGACCAAATAAAAACGACTGAATTTGATCCCAAAACCGCTCAATCGCTGCAAAAGTTGGGCGACCTCTGCTACAGCATCCAGGGGCAGATGAGGGAGGTGAGAGACTTGGAATACTACAATTATGCTCTGGGCCTCGAACCAATTTATGAGAAGCTCCCGGATTTTATTAAATGCCGGTGGAATAAATCCAAGCTCAGCTACCAGAAATCTCATAAGCGCCATCCTCCTTTAGAGGAATTCTGCAGGTTCTTGCGCGAGAATGCTCAGCGCACGTACTCGGGAGTTCTCACCAAGTTGGACAACGACCAGCATACTGGACCTAAGGGCAAGTCCGGCAAGCGAGCCACCGTGCTTGCTGTTGAATCCTCGCAAGTGGAAAACACGAGAACCGAATGCCCCTTACACCATAGCTCCGGGCATTCTCTGGCGTCTTGCAATAGATTTTCTAGTTTGAATGCTGAGGATCGTAAGGCTATCGTTGTGGAGTGCGGTGCGTGTTTCCGATGTTTCGGAGCGCACCGTATAGCTCAATGCACCGCAGATCAGAGGTGCGAAGCCTGTGGTTCCCGTTCTCATCACACGCTGCTTCATTCGGACGGGTCTGAGGGGCAGAGGCGCAGCCACTCAGAAAACTTCGGCGTACGAGGAAGAGGTTTTGCTTCGAGGGGAGGACCAGCGCCTCGAGGACGCTGGGCCCGCAGGTCTCCGCCGCTCAACGAGAGACGCGACGCTCCAGAAATGGGAAACCTGTATACGGAAAAGTGACAACCATCGGAAAACAGAAGCTGCTCTAAGATGGTCTTGGTGGACGTGACGGCGCCCGGAAGAAGCAGTAAAACTCTCCGCACTTACGTCATCCTGGATGACCAAAGTACTAACTCTTTCGCCACATCTTCCTTGTTAGATTTCTTTGCATTACCTCACAAAAAAGAAACGTATTCCATCACCACGATTTCAGGTTCTAAAATTAAATCCCACGGTCGGACTACGGAGGGCTTTCGAGTAAAGGGCGTAAACCGCTCTGAGTCTTATGCTCTTCCCCCGCTATTCGAGCACGACGGCATTCCTCATAATAAGTACGACGTGGCAACGAGAGAAGACGTCTTGAAGAACCCCGACATTGCTCATCTTGCATCAGAATTTCTCCCTCTGGACTGCAATGCTCCCGTGAGTCTGTTGCTGGGCCGAGACGCTGAAGATGTGTTAGTTGCAGATCTAATCCACCGGAAGCCAGCTGTCTACAAAACACCTTTGGGATGGGCTGTTGTTGGAAGAGTCAACCCTTCAGAGCCTCACCCGTCGAACATGCAGATGAGTGTGTATAAAACTCAAGTCGAAGATCACTTTTCGGCTCAGCCTTGTTTCGGTCCTCTGGCTCCAGTCTTCGACACCAAAATGGACGACGAGAGTCCTGGACCGTCCGCTGAGGACAGGAAATTCTTGTCGCTGATTGACGAGAATATAGTTGTAAATGCTGAGGGGCATCTAGAAACTCCGCTGCCATTCAAAGATCGCATGTCTAAGCTTCCAGACAACACGAAGGCCGTCTATCGCCGCTCCAGAAACACTTTGGCGCGGTTAATCAAGGACCCCGCCAAATTACAGCAGTGTTTGAAGATAGTCCAAGACTACGTGGATAGTGGACACGTAGAGGTAGTGCCTTTCCAAGAACTTCAACCGGCCGAAGGACACTTTTGGTATCTCCCGGTTTTTCCCGTTACACATCCCAAGAAAAAGAAGGTGCGCATCGTCTTCGACTCTGCGGCGCAGTATTTCAGACGCAACTTAAACGGAACCTTGCTTCAGGGGCCAGATGCCAACAATAGTCTTCGTGGAGTGCTCCTTAGATTTAGAGAGAACAAGGTTGGTTTCGTTGCCGACGTGGAAAGGATGTTCCACGCCTTCTATGTCCGTCCCTCCGACCGAGATTTTCTCAGGTTCTTCTGGTTCAAGGACAATGATCCTTGCAAAGCAATTGTCTCATACCGGGCAAGAGTGCACGTCTTCGGAAATCGATCAAGTCCGGCTGTCGCAACTCACTGTCTGCGCCACGCCATTAGGGAAGCCTCAAGAGAGGAGAGAGAAAACGGAGACAGACTTGCCTGGAAAGCTCTGAGCTACGTCGAGCACGGATTCTACGTTGACGACGGACTGGGATCCGCAGGTTCAGCCCAAGAGGCCGTCGACATTCTAGTCAAGACACGAGAGTACCTGGAGACGTTCAAGGTTCGTCTTCACAAAATCTCTTCTAGTCATCAGGAGGTTTTGAACGCATTCCCGGAATCGGAACGCGAGGAAGGAAAAGTGGAGTTTTGGGAGGATGGTTGTAGTCAGCGCACCCTAGGAGTGACGTGGAATACTACGACCGACCGGTTTGACGTACATACCGAGGTGGTGAACCGCCCGTTCACGAAACGTGGTTTGTTAGCCACCGTCAATTCAATCTTCGATCCAATCGGCTTAGCTAGCCCCGTCGTGTTGGGAGGCCGACTGATCATGCGCACCTTGAACCCTCCCGTAAAACAAGACCCAGAAAATTTGGCAAAGTTGGGGTGGGACGACCCTCTTCCCGTCGCTCATCTTGCGAGTGGGAATCGTGGAAAGAGTCGTTGCGAGGACTCTCCGACCTGTCGTTGGACAGGTGCCTCATTCCTGGAGACTTCGGGGAGGTTCATTCACGAAGTTTGCATTCCTTTGCCGACGCCTCTGAACAAGCCATAGGACATGTCACCTACTTACGATCAGTCGATGTGAGTGGACGAGTACACGTGTCTTTTGTAAGCGCTGACAGCAAGGTGGCTCCCAGAGCTGCCACAAGCATACCACGTTTGGAACTCTGCGCGGCCGTCGAGTGCAGCGAGGCCTCAAGAAGAATATGCGAAGAGATAAGCGTCGAGATCAACGACGTAGTGATGTACTCAGACAGCAAGGTAGTGCTGGGCTACCTCAACAACGAAACTAAAAGATTTTCAAAGTATGTGACTAGAAGAATTGAAGCGGCGACGAAGGTTCGTCCCAAGGAACTCTGGCGGTACGTAGCCACAGAGTGCAACCCGGCGGATATGGCCTCTCGTCCCACAAGCGCAGAGAACCTGAAGAGGATACGCTGGTTGACGGGCCCTTCCTTTCTGTGGGAAGATCATCTGCCTGACGAGCAAGAAGGCGCAGATATCTCGCTCTCAGTGAGTTTGCCCGAGGAGAAACTCGTCCAGGAATGCTCGAACTTCGTCACCTCCCTTCAGACCCCAGAGCTTCAGCGTGAAGTTCCTGCCTACTTAACTGGTGACTTTGTCTCTGTTCGTAGAGCATCAAGACTGGCGACGCACTTCTATTTCAAATGGAAGGACCGAACTCAGCAAAGAAAAGGAGTGGCTCTGGCCATCAGACCCTTGGAGTCGCTAAACTTCGGAGGTGAGAAGTTAGCCATCTCTGACGTTCAACGCGCAACCTTTCAAGACGTGATCAGTAATCTCAAGAAAGAAAAGGACATTCCTCTGCGCCACCCTTTGTCTTCTTTGAGCCCCTTTATTGATGCTGACGGTCTGTTGCGAGTAGGCGGACGCCTCAGGCGCGTCAACTTGCCCGGGTGTATAAAGCACCCCATCGTGCTTCCCGAAGACCACCCGCTCACCTCTAGCATTGTGTCTCATTATCACAAACTCTCCGGGCATCAAGGTGCTCACATTTCTCATGGAGCCGTACGAGATGCAGGCTATCATATAGTGCACGGAAAGAAAGTCATCCGCAAGTTCGTGAATGACTGCGTCGTCTGCAGAAAATTGAGAAGGAGACCCGAAGAGCAGAAAATGAGTGACCTACCGGAGGACCGACTTGCTTGCACCGCTCCCTTTACGAACACAGGTTTGGACGTGGCAGGCCCGTGGCAGGTCGTCGAGGGAACCTCTACGAGAAGCAATAAGAGGACTTCTAAGGTATGGGCCTTGGTGTTGACCTGTCTAACCTCTAGAGCGGTGCATGTGGAACCGCTGCCTGCCATGGACACTTCTAGCTTTCGAAACGCTCTCAGACGTTTCATGTGCGTTCGTGGATCGTGCAAAATCATAAGGAGCGACCGCGGTTCTAATTTCGTCGGCAGCTATAACCAGGACCTCGACATGAGGTCACTCTCCAAAACGCTGCAAGACTTCGATGTGCAGTGGATCTTTAATCCCCCTCACGCACCCCATTTTGGTGGAGTTTGGGAACGTAAAGTGGGAGCTATAAAGAAGGCCATGTTGTTCTCACTTTCCCAGTGCGGCATGCGAACACCTAGTAGAGATGAGCTCTACACCTTTTTTCAAGAAGCAGCATCAATCGTCAACAACACGCCATTATGGTCCCTATCGAGCGACCCTAATGATCCACAACCCCTGACTCCAAACATGCTCCTAACATTGAAAGAAGCGGGCGACAACCCTCCTCTCTGCGATACCTCCCCTGCGGACCTCATAGCCTACGGAAAGAAGCGCTGGCGTAGAGTCAACCATTTGGCAGAGGTCTTCTGGCAGAAGTGGAAAAGCGACTACATACAGGAGCTTCAATCGCGCTCCAAGTGGACGAAGAGGACAACCAACTTGAGCCCTGGAGACATCGTCATGCTCGTCGAGCCCGCTCCGAGAAATAAATGGACGATGGGTAGGGTAGTCAGGGTCAAGAAGAGCGGGGACGGTCTAGTGCGTTCCGTAGTGGTATCTCGGGCCGCTGCTGCGGGAGGTACGATAGCGTGCGAACGTCCGATAGGAAAGGTAGTAAGTTTAGGTCTCCGAGGAGACAACTAGATCTCATAGTGTCAGATTCTCGAATTAATTTGTTTAGTGTACTCTATCTATCGTGCCCGTCGCAACTGTGACGCGTCCTTCCAGTCTACCTGTCGAGCTTACCTATATTTTAATATGCTTATTTCAAGCGATCGGCGGAAGGTGTCTCACTGCTGCTGATGGGGGGAGGTGAAGAGCTGCAGACTTCTCCTTCCTCTCCCGGTAGTGGTGTGATGCGTGAAGCACGTTCGTTTTTCTTCCCCTATCTATCTCTCGCTAACTCAGTTTGCGGTTTGCCTACTATAGAGTATTAGATTTTGAGTACTGACGGGGTGCGCCTCTAATTTTGTATTATTCGCTCGTAACGTTCCTAACACTAGTCACGTGCGTTGTTTCTTGTGCCTATCGGAGTAAGGAACTTTGATCTCTATCTAGATTTAAGAAATTCGTAATGTAAACGGATTGATTTATGGTCTTTAGTATAAGCGTAATGTTAGTGATTATCGTGTACCAAGCTAAGGTACTTTTTACGTACTATCTTCAAGCCGTCGCAAGGATGTTTGCCTGTGTATTTTTCAAAGAAAAATAGGGGGGAGTGTCATGCCTTTCTCCGTCTTTAAAGCCATTTGGGTTTTATCTCGCCATTTAATTGAACCGTTTCCCATTTGACTGTCCTGGAAGCTTCCAGAGCAAATTCGTGCTTTTGAAATGAGCGATTTGGGTCAATAACTTAATTCTATCAGCGAAATTTATCGTTAATGTCACTAAATGTCAATTTATGAAGTCGATAATATCTTTATTTAAATTAAGAATAAAAAAACTCCGAAACATATTTCAACGTTCTAGCTCCGTCCGCGTATGTAAGAGTAAATGCTGGAGTTCTCCGCCGTTACTTAGATTCATTGCAGCTGGCTCCGCATTCTGGGGTTTTAACCACGGTTCTGGGTTTTTATCTGTACACTGCGGTTTACAGTTAAAACAATAACAATACAAAACAATTAATTTCAAGGAGCTAAAATGATTGTACTACTTGGTAACCTCGAAAACAATAGAAAAGTGTAAGAAAATTTATTCATTAACGCCTTTTTTCGCTGATCTGGGTTTTTTCTTAATCGTATGCTGGGGTTTTTTGGCAACATTCTCTTAGCGTCTGTTGCGGCTTCAGCGCCCGCTCCGCACTTGAGCCAAAGCTCTCCCGAGTGTGTGGTGTGACATTCGTGCTCGGGCGCCCTTCTAATTCTCTTGTGCCTGCGCATTAGGTGTGCGTTAATTCCTTTTAAGTGATGATCGAACTTCATAAAATTACAGAACTGAAGTGGAAGTGTGCCTTATATCTGTAAAAACGGTAGATAGCCATTCTACCTTTGCGTGTGTCAGTTTCCCGTGTGTGCTTCAGTAGCTTCAGAATGCTTCACTGTCCGTTTTGTCTTGTTCAAGTGATTTTTATTTCTCTGTAAGTTTTGACCACTGAGTCTCAAAATCATTTGTATGATCGAAGAAGTGCGTTATTTATTGAAGGGGCCGAGATGCTTTAATTTGCAGCATGACTAATTGAAGGTCATGTGCATTTTACGAGTTTCCATTGCAGTTGTCGTGTATTACTGCGCCTCGAGCGCCATATAAAAAATGGCCGACCTTGAACCCTTTCGTATCTTTGTAAAGTTAAGCCTAGTCCGGTTTGTAAATCTCGTGTGTGCTTGATACAATTTAATGTGATTTCTTTTACTTTACAGGCAATGTAAAACGTGCTGATAAATGTTAGGATATGTGTCATAGCGGAGGTCTCGAAGCAAAAGATGTGAGTATTTTAAAAGATGTAAAGGTAGTGTAATACTCACAGATTACCTCGGTTGTACCAGCAGCTAAGCACTAGCAATAAATTCTGAGACGGTTAGAAACTTCTTATCTAATTTTACATTTGTTTTTCTCGCAGTGCTTCTTATTTTTCTTGAAATCTGCGTTGGTTTGAAACTGTTTAAATCGCAGAGGCATTGATCGCCTTTGTGAACTTGAATATCGGGAATTAGCGCTCCTCATTAGACGCTATGGCTGCCCTGTAAAGTTGCTGTCCTTATCGGTAGAGTATTTTTTATAAAATAATTTCGTTGTGGAGTAGAGTTACTCTTTTGTATCGTTCGGGCCCCAAAATTATGGTGATGTTTTTTTTGCCCTTTTTAGGTATTTCATTTGTTCACGATAGAATTCATGAGAAATATTTTATAAATATACATACATTGATTAGGTTTTCGAGTCCCCCTCTTTTTCTGTCTATTACGGAAAGTTTGCGTATCGTGTAACTCATAGCTTGTTTTGTTGCTTTCGTCTCTATGACTCAACTTTTTTAAGCCGTTTATCTCTTACTGAGAAGTCCGTAATTGAACTTGTGTGCAATCTAAATTGCACACCCTTTCGGTGTCATTATAGTCTAATCTTTACTGAGTACGTGAGTAAATAAAAGCATTTGTATCTAATTGAAATCAGTGCTCCAAGGAAAAGATATAAAGTTCCGAGCCGAAGCCTAGGTATTGCCTCCATTTGTAGAACTAAATAACTCTTGTTTTTGCAGTGACGTATTCAACCGCGCCCTATACAACCTCCTTCTTCTTCCGGTGTTTTACTTACCTGGCGAAGGGGAATAAGGGCGCGACAACTGTAATGTGGTAAAGTGTGTTGAAGGGTAGGGTAATGAGCGAGATAAATTTTTAACGACTCTTTCAGTATGTACTACAGCACACAATGTCTTATGAGACGCTATTTTGGTCTTAAGTTTTCTCGTTGTTTTGGGGATTTTGAGACTCAGTGGAAGTTTATTCCACTGTAAGGAACAGCCTGATATTGATGTACGTACGTACACACATGTGTAGTGATGACGCACACAGAGATACACATACAAGCACTGACCCACAGCTGTGCACACAAAAAAGATGCGATCACACACACGCAAAGTTATGTATGGACCCATAGGCACGCACACACGCACACAAACACTAAGTTATCTATGGGCCCATAGGTACACACACACACACATAGTTATATAGTTATGTATGGACTCATAGAGATATTAGGACACTTAACGATGTGTTCACACACACAAAAATACGTGCGTTAAAAAAAATGCGTATGACGCGCTGAAATAACTACACACACACACAACACACACAAACAATCGCACACACACGCACACACACCCCCATTCAGCAGCCTCCACACGTCCACAACACAAGACGCACTCGCAGACAACCGCCCGGCAGTGAGGGCAGACCCTCACGTCACTGAGGCGCTCAGTGTCACAAACATAAATAGTTGAATGAATGCATACTGCAATTAATTTAAAACTGTAAAAAAACTTTAATGTGTAGTATAATACGAAGTTTTTATTATTGACTTTTATCTGTGACTCCGCTCAAAGATCTGAATCACACTCTGCTTCCTGATATACCTACCACATTTTACGACAGGTTGTTTTTATATTGCAGACACTTTATATATTCCTTGATGAAAGGGATAACGTTTTTCTTGCTCATCACATCCAATAGATACATATTTAGCATAAAAAGTTTAAATTTACAAGCGCTTATGTTCATTTTTGATTCAACTGACGGTTTGAATAATTTGAGCTTGACTTGGATTAATTTGAACTTGACTTGGATTAATTTGAACTTGACTTGGATTAAATTGAACTTGACTTGGATTAATTTGAACTTGACTTGGATTAATTTGAACTTGACTTGGAACAATTTGAACTTGATTTGGGATAATTTGAACTTGACTCTGATTAATTTGAATTTAACTTGGATTAATTTGAACTTGACTTGGATTAAATTGAACTTGACTAGGATTAATTTGAATTTGACTTGGATTAATTTAAACTTGACTTGGATTAATTTGAATTTGACTTGGATTAATTTGAACTTGACTTGGATTGAACTTGACTTGGATTAACTTGAACTAGACTTGGTTTAATTTGAACTTGACTTGGATTAATTTGGAGTGAAAAAGGTGTAGTTCCTACTTTCGTTTGCTCATATTTCAATATAAGTGCGCACTAACGTGAGTGTTTTCAATAATGCGTCACTAGAATTATGTCTTCTGACTTACCTGTATTTATATGCCTTGTCAAAATCAGATTAACGCAACGAAGGGAACTCATTTTTTCGACCTTTTCTCTCGGTCATATTTGTTTTGCCAATTGACACGGGTATTACGATACCCATGTGTGTATATTAACGATCAGAATCTTAATGTTAAGATGTTTTAAAAACCATTGTTACACATTTCATAAATCAACTTTATTTGAAATAAACAATTTTTCTTTCTTTCTTTACAGAACGATTATGTAACGTATGGTATATAACAAACGAAAAAATAATGTTTATGCTATGCAAGATGTTTACTGCCTCCCTGTGTTGAATGCGGCTGCGCAGGACTCAAATGTATGATTGATATTAGAAAGCTGTTTGTGTAGCTGCGATGGTGCTGGAGATATGAACAATACCAGACCGTTACAATACAATATAAATTTTATTATATAGTACTGAACCAAGCCGTGGTGTATCCATACATGGAACACATGAACTTTATTAGTGATTAATTCAAGAGCGTACGCTCCTCGTACCCCATGCCCCTCCCCTCACCTTCCAAGAAGCTTAGCACTTTCCATGAAGTTCAGTACAGCGCCCAAATTAGACTCGCTCTCTGTTCTCCAGCATAGACGATCCTCTGTTCAGTACAGCGCCCAAAATAGACTCGCTCTCTGTTCTCCAGCATAGACGAGCCTCTGTTCAGTACAGCGCCCAAAATAGACTCGCTCTCTGTTCTCCAGCATAGACGCGCCTCTGTTCAGTACAGCGCCCAAATAGACTCGCTCTCTGTTCTCCAGCACAGACGCGCCTCTGTTCAGTACAGCGCCCAAAATAGACTCGCTCTCTGTTCTCCAGCATAGACGCGCCTCTGTTCAGTACAGCGCCCAAATAGACTCGCTCTCTGTTCTCCAGCACAGACGCGCCTCTGTTCAGTACAGCGCCCAAAATAGACTCGCTCTCTGTTCTCCAGCATAGACGCGCCTCTGTTCAGTACAGCGCCCAAAATAGACTCGCTCTCTGTTCTCCAGCACAGACGCGCCTCTGTTCAGTACAGCGCACAAAATAGACTCGCTTTATGTTCTCCAGCACAGACGCGCCTCTGTTCAGTACAGCGCCCAAAACAGACTCGCTATCTGTTCTCCAGCATAGACGCGCCTCTGTTCAGTACGGCGCCCAAAATAGACTCGCTCTCTGGTCCCTCGAACAACGAGGTGTGTGTGATGGGCGTATTTATGATACAGGCCACGCTACCGTTTGAGTTCTCCCTGTAATAATGCACCGGAAACGGATACCAACCGAGTATGACAATCCAATTGCTGTCCGTGCTTCTGAGCTATAAAATTTACTTATATAAAAGTGAAACTGTAGCTCAGATACGGTCATCACACACTTCGGGCTATTCCATTCAAAAGTTCTGAGGGTAACTGGTAGTAAAAGTATTCTTGTATTGGCAAACGGTCATGACCGCTTTTATTCGTTCATTTAAATGTTTGTTTTACGTCCCAGATGGGAACAAATGCGAAATTGGAATTGTTCTAATACTTCGTTCTCTGTTGAACATAGTAATTGTAAATTTCTGCCTTTGAATTTCACTCTATTTACATTGGTTGTAATTCCCTCAAATGCCGTCCCAACACAAAATGACAGAATCAAAGTAAGGTGAGGCGCTCATTCAAATACTTCTTATTCAAATACCGTGAACATTTATATCTATTTTACTCAAAATATTTCACGATTAATTTGAACACATTTTCTCCGAATGAATGTAAATTCGAACTTGCAAATGTCATCATTTATTTTTTCGCGTAATCTGGCATTGAATCGAGTTCTTTTTAGACCATTATTATATTATTTAAGGGTAATTGTACCTTCCTATAATTTTAGAAGCAATACCATCCAACTGATGACGAGAGTAACTTGAAGTCACCATACATCACAAAGCGATAATGCAATAAACAAACGCAGCCACCATTGCAACAACGCAGGCAGCAGCAGCCGCAGCTGGGCGCCATGCCCCGTTCTGCCCTACATTGTCTCGGGCGGGCAGCAACAGCCCACTACCACCTCACCCCCGCAACCCCTGCCTGCAGTAACGAGGTGGGGAAATTAGGCACCCTGCTCATACCAATGGCTTAGTGGATAACTTATTTTTTCCTACGACAGACAATTCCGTTATTCTCACATATATGTAAAGAGAAATTTTCAACTATGGTAACCATTCTTATTGACCTCCAAAACTGTATTCTGGATACATTCTGTCATTGATCAACATTTTAAATAGATTAGTTTTAATTGTTTCTTCAGTAAAGTTTTTATGAAATGATGACGTACAAGTATTTTGATCGCATTCAGATTTTGTTTATAGACGAAACTTTAATTAAGTTCGAAGTTGATTTTATAAAAAAAAACTTCAGCAAAGAATCCCAAGAGGCTCAACACACACATAAACCTTCACAAAACTTGATGGGCCGCTCGTGTGCCCGCCCGCCTGCCCAGCTGCCGCAGTCCACCCTCTACTCAGCAACACCGCACGGCCAAGTTCTGCCTCTCTAATGTCAGGGACGACACCCGGCCTGCCTGCCCAGCTGCCACAGTCCACCCTCTACTCAGCAACACCGCACGGCCAAGTTCTGCCTCTCTAATGTCAGGGACGACACACGGCCTGCCTGCCCAGCTGCCACAGTCCACCCTCTACTCAGCAACACCGCACGGCCAAGTTCTGCCTCTCTAATGTCAGGGACGACACACGGCCTGCCTGCCCAGCTGCCACAGTCCACCCTCTACTCAGAAACACCGCACGGCCAAGTTCTGCCTCTCTGATGTCAGAAACGACACACGGCCTGCCTGCCCAGCTGCCACAGTCCACCCTCTACTCAGCAACACCGCACGGCCAAGTTCTGCCTCTCTGATGTCAAGGACGACACACGGCAGATCTCAGCTCCCCATTTTGTGTGGTGACGCAAAGCTAAGTTTAGAATTTTCCCTGAATGAAATTGCAAAATTCTTCACTGATGAATAAACGAGCGCAATTGTAATAAGAAAGTTACAGCTGAGTTGCGTGAAGCAAATTGTGAAATTGCGAGATTTGTGATGTTTCTGAGGTTTTGTTCAAAATTCAAAACTCGGAAGTTTCATCGCGCGGTTGTGAAGTGATTGTGTTGTGGTTGTGATGTGGTTGTGTTTTGGTTGTGTTGTGGCTTTGTTGTGGTTGTGTTTTGGTTGTGTTGTGGTTGTGTTGTGGTTATGTTGTGGTTGAGTTGTATTGTGGTTGTGTTGTGTTTGTGTTATGGTTGTGTTGTGGTTGTGTTTTGTGTTGTGTTTTGTGTTGTGTTGTGGTTGTGTTGTAGTTGTGTTGTGGTTGTGTTGTGGTTGTGTTGTGGTTGTGTTGTGGTTGTGTTGTGGTTATGTTGTGGTTGTGTTGTGGTTGTGTTTTATTTGTGTTGTGATTGTATTGTGGTTATGTTGTGGTTGTGTTGTTGTGTTGTGGTTGTGTTGTTGTTGTGTTGTGGTTGTGTTGTGGTTGTGTTGTGGTTGTGTTGGGGTTGTGTTGTGGTTGTGTTGTGGTTGTGTTGTGATTGTGTTGTGGTTGTGTTTTGGTTGTGTTTTGGTTGTGTTGTGGTTGTGTTGTGGTTATGTTGTGGTTGTGTTGTTGTGTTGTGGTTGTGTTTTGGTTGTGTTCTGGTTGTGTTTTGGTTGTGTTTGGTTGTGTTGTGGTTGTGTTGTGGTTGTGTTGTGGTTGTGTTGTGGTCGTGTTGTGGTTGTGTTGTGGTTGTGTTGTGGTTGTGTTGTGGTTTTGTTGTGGTTGTGTTGTGGTTGTGCTGTGGTTGTGTTGTGGTTGTGTTGTGGTTGTGTTGTGGTTGTGTTGTGGTTGTGTTGTGGTTGTGTTTTGGTTGTGTTGTGATTGTGTTGTGGTTGTGTTGTGGTTGTGTTGTGGTTGTGTGGTGGTTGTGCACTGTAAAAAAAAGTGTTAAAACAACGGAAAATTGTCTGGCAGCTTTTTCGCCAGAGAGTTTTTTCTCTCTGTTAGTCCGCCAGATGCATCAATTGCTTCCGTCGTCGTTACAGACATCTGTTGAGTTAACGGACTGCGATAGACTCACCGTTTGTCCAACGGAACTATTGTTTTATCTCTGTTCGATTTACAGAAATATTGTGAACGTTCTGTATTTTGCACAGGGAACGTCTATATGTCCGTTGTTAGAACGGGTGAGGCCGGCATTGTGCCGGACGAAATATAGGTTTCCGTCATTTCTCTAGAAACTATACGAGCTTCTGTTGAATTTACAGAAACATAAAGAAGCCTCTGGGTTAGTGACAGTTTCAAGAAATTCTGTTACTACGACAGAGGAACCGGAAATTGGACGGTCCTCTGATGCATCTGCCCCGCGCAGATACATTATGGTGCCCAGTATATATTACATGCGATGTACTTTTGTCACATTGAAGTATAGCTGCAAGGCTATGTGTACGGACCGCAGTGAAATGTGCAATAAAAGAACTAGTAACTTCCTATTAACGCGGAAGACTTCCCGCGTTAATAGGAAGTTTCGTAAAGTTCTTTTATTGCATCGTTCACTGCGGTTCGTAAATATAGCCTCGCAGCTATACTTCTATGTAACAAAAGTACATCGCATGTAATATTTACTGGGCACCTTAATGTATCTGCACGTGGCAGATGCATCAGAGGACCGTCCAATTTCCGGTTCCTCTGTCGTAGTAGCAGAATCTCTTGAAACTGTCACTTACCCAGAAGCTTCTTTATGTTTCGGTTGATTCAACAGAAGCTCAAGTCTTCATTTTTATAAACCTCATAACCGCTGACGATTCAGACTGCTTGATGAAAATTTTTCGTACACTTCGTATATTTAATAAGATTCACATGGATACTTCTTGGGTTTGTCAAAAACGAATTACTTGCTTGAAAAGTGTACTGAAAAACAATTTGGTATACAAAGGGTTTTCACACACCGTATGACACACCTAGGAACGAATGATGGAAGACATGTATAACAAGATAAGGAATGCCGAAAGAAACCGGAAAGCATCGAGAGCTGAAAACTGTTTTCTGCGACCCAAAAGTCCTACCCATAGCGCAGCTCACTTCTATCCTCGCAAGAGCATTGTGAATGAAATATGCTTCACCGTTGGGCACCTCTATCAAGTATGAAATTATTTTTCAATCGAAAAAACAAAAAACTATATAACCAAAGAACTTATAATACACAAGCAATATTAATGTACCATACTGAAAAATCTATCGATGTTTACAAGCGTACTACGTACGCTTGGCGGTGCGGAGTGCGGAGGTGAACTGATGCTCCGCGTAAACGCGGCGTCAAACATTTCAAAATGTAAGGGAACGAAACTTTCCCAAAACCCCAAACTCGAACTGAGTATCTGTGAATGTGCTTTCTACCTCATTGAATCGCAAAAGTGAGAAACAGTAATCAAGTACAATCATTTGTGACCAATTTAATCGTGCAAAAACAGACTGGTGCTTTCTGTAAACTTTGTCTCCACTCGAAGTCTGTGTAGCGACCCTCGACCCTCGGTGTAGGCTTCCTCCCTGGTCAACCGCAACACCTGCTCCTCCCTCTTCCGCATATAGAACAAACGTACCACGAATACCAGCATGAAAGCAAAAAAGGTCCGATGCTCTAGCAAATTTAAATTTTGTGAAGACAAACATAAAACACAGTGATAAATTTTTTTTTGTTATTTTATCAGTTATTGCAACAAAAAAAAATATGTTGAGTGTCTATGACGCTCAATTTTGACCCTTAATCCTCAAAATTGTGTTCAAATTACTTTACCAGTAAGTAACTCTGTCCTTTTATTGAGAACTTTTGGTGAAACAGTGACGTAAAAAGTGATTTAGAGAAAATATTTTCTGTAAAGGTTGAAGGTTGCAAAATGAGTGAATAAAATGTGAAACCCTGAAACAATAGAGCTCTATGAGGGCTCAGCCACGCCAAGTCTGCGCCCGCACCCCTTCCTCCCCCCAGCCTACCCTTTCCTTGTAAGAATTGCCACGCTGTAATAGTGGCTAACTTAAATCTGTGTTCACTGCTAGAACATAATTCCACAACGTAAGGCGAATTTTCAGCAATATGACGTCTTTTGGATAGCTCACCATAGCAATCTTTACACGGAAAAAAAATTGTATTGATTTCTTCACAAGCAGACGAGCGAGAAACGCCAAGCTGGATCACCGCACGCATCCTGCTCAACGCCCCCCCCCCCCTCCCCGTCTCTGTCTACTAAACCTTCTCTTTTCCTCTACCCCTCCCCCTCTGTCTTACGGGCGGCTTTTCTTCGTCTGGCATTAAAAGGCGGTCTTTTTCGTTTTCAAATGTGAACAAGCAATGCAATCCCTCATTCGCAAATATTGCAATGATGGCTATCTTTCTTATCAAAAGTTAATCACCCAATTTTCAACCTCCTCTGAATAAATAAAATTAACTTTCTTTTGGTGAAATTGTGACCCACCAGTTAACTTTGGTGAACAATGACATAAAAAGTGAAAGAGGGATTACTATTATGAAACGTTGAGAAACTGAATGAGTAAAATGTGTCAACCTGCATAAGTCTGAACGTACGTCATTGTCGTCATTATTTCACGGCCGACCAACGCTCTCCCAGTTCCTCGCCTCCTTTCTCCAGCATTTAAGGGCAACTCTATTTTCTTATGTTTTTGGTGACGTTTTTTAGGTGATGTTTCTATGGCAATATTTTCGAGTGTTTCAAATTCTAAATGAGAAGCTAGCCCTCACTCATGTGTAAACTATTACCCTTCTACCCAAGACGATCGTTACTCACTCCGTAACAGCTACACAGTGAACAAAATTTTGAATTATCTTCACCTTTATTCACTCATCCAATACAACTTCACAATGTCTCATTACGAAACTCGCTCAGCTACTCGGAAAGCAGCTTTATCTGGGGAAATAACATCCCTCACAACAGCGCCGCATGAAAACTCAAACCCCAAAAAGCGGAATATATCTGAACCGTTCAGAAAACGAAAGCGAAAACCACCAAAATTCTCGCGTGTAAAATCGCTCGTTCAAAAGCCTAAGCCGCTCACAATGACTACAAAAACTCCGACAGAGAAACGGTATGACGTCGACGAAAGCACCGCAACTCTCAAAACATCACCAGTGCCGACCGAGAGAGAATCGACGGAGAGGTGCCCGACAGAGAATCGAGCAGCAGAGTCGCCCGTCTTTGACGAAAATCTGCCAAGCGCTGCTTGTACCTCATCACTGGCGCCAGCTGCCACAGCACCACCGCTAGCTCCTTCGTCTCGTCCCAACGATTGCGTCATGGCGGCATCTCCCCTGTCCTGCGTCACTGAGAAAGCTCAAAATTGTTCACCAACGACGACGACACCAACGTCAACGTTAGAACGCGATAAAATTTTCGATGTGAGGAACCAGTCAGAGAGTAAAACGGGTAATTTTAATTATAATTTTAATGATCAATTGTGTGTAGGCCTTTCAGGCCGTGGAGTTAGGTTTGAAAATGCATGCGCGGCAGCTGACACTGGCAGTAAAGTACCTCAGAGCGTAAACTGCGAGGATAACTTAAGATTTTCAGTGGAGAACAACACAAACAGACCTGCTATCGCTTTTGATGGGTACTTACATCCTCTTCAAATGACCAGTTCCCAAACTATTCACGAAATAAATAACATGCTGTCTCTTACAGCTGCATTTCTCAATAAAGCTTTGAGACAAAATTGTCCCCCAAGCCCAACGTCGATTTTTTCCACTGTATCAAATATTCAAATGATTAAAGAACAGCTTTTTGCTTTAAATTATTGTATCAGCGCTCATGATTTTACGCCGGTGGTAGCTGCGAGTAACCATCATTATGCGCAATCCCCTCTAGACACTTTTCTCGTTGGAGACAATAGTCTCACAAAAATCAACAGAGATGACATTGATAGCGCATGCAGGATTCAGACCATAACTTCGGAACGTCTAAATGATCTCTATGATGAGATTGAACGCGCACTTCCTTTCAGGAACTATATAATTAGTTTCAAAGGTTTGAGCCTCTCGTCCCAAAATCTCACAAAGTTAAAAAATCTGATCATGACAAAGAATCTTTTTTCTCATATTTATGTGGTGAGTTCCTGCAGTGGGCAGCAATTGTACATGGCATCGAGCCTGTGCAGAAAAATTGGTCTAAAACTGATTCCGCTGCGAGCAAATGTAAAAACCGGTCCTGTCAATGAAGCTTACAACAATGTCCGCACTTGGCCCGTTACGCGAGAAGACACGCATCATTTTCTTCAACAAATTGCTCTAAAATCACCTTTGAGACTAACTTCACATTTTATCTCCTGTGTCAGAAACTCCCATGATCTGAATGAAGAAATTGAATACTCTAATGATCATGCAAAACAGCAAAATGAGTTGAATGATTGTTCTAAGTTGACCGCCTATCCACGTGAAACCTCCAGCAGCATAAACCGATGTTTTCCTTCGTATAACAAACCCTCTCCTCCCCTCTCCTCCCGATGTTTGCCCTCATATAACAAGCCCTCTCCAGCATCCGCCACAAACAATTGCGGAGTGTCTACAAAAAATAGGTTTTCATTGCTATCCAATGCTGATGAAGAGGATGAACAGCCCCTCTTAGACACGAGTATAAATCAACATCCAATCACATACTCGGAAGCAGTGAAATCAGCAGGAAGAGAGAAATCGCTGCAAAATTGCAGTCGACAATCGATGGAAAATCCACTACCCAACGGTATGCACAATCATCACCAGAAAAATATAATTGACACGAGCATTTCTCAGTTCTCTGCAAATCCCCATACAAGAAATCACCACAGAGCGGGAATTCAGAGCCAGAAAAACGTAAATTCCCCGCACCTCTCAGAACCTCTTAATGATGTAAAAAGTGCGAAAAAAACGTCTCCAGCCCCATTTATGAACGCATGAATTCCACAATGGATGAATTGAAACGATCATGGAACATAAAACTGATTCCCACCAAAGCCGATGGACACTGCCTCCTCCACGCAGTAGCTCATCTACTTACAAAACAACCAGCATCAAAATGGAATTACAATTCCCTAAAGGCTGCAATCAAAACAGAGAGTAAAGCAAACAACAGCACATACGCTAAGTTTGTCGCCAAGAACAGTGGAGACATGCAAAACCTCATAGATAATTACATTGATGAAAAACATTTTAACCAAGCTGCTGTAGACCTTATACCACTAATCATTTCAAATGTGACAGGCCAAAAACTTCTCGTCCTGGATGAACAGGATCATTGTGTTTTTAAAATATCAGTCGTTCCCATTTCAGAGTTATCAAATAATAACCCCCCACTACTGCTCCATCGTAAAAACGATCACTACAGTGCTCTTGTCACACAAGGCAAAAATCAGACCGGGGTTACCTCATCTTGACAGAGTGCCGCTGCCCAGCCAAATAGTAGACTTTCTTACATAGCAGATGCTGGGCCAAACACCCTGGGCAACTTAGACAAAATCGATAAATCCCCTGAACGATCACATCGAGATAGTAACTTCGCTACCTTTAAAAAGAGTGCTAATATAGGTAAAATCAAAATCAAGCATGTAAATGCTCGAAGCCTGAATGGTAAATTGGATGAAATCAGAGTAATGCTGGTCACTGAAAAAATTGACATTTTGTGTGTCTCAGAGACATGGTTTGATTCACGAACCCAAAGTTCATTTTTGAACATTCCTGATTACGTGTTGTACCGCTACGATGGCGCTAAAACCAGCCGAGGTAGTGGATCTTGTATTTTTGTGAAAGAAATGTACTCAACATCTTCACTACTAGCGAATAAAGTTTGCGAAGGCATTGAAATGGTTTGATTAGAAGTGCAAATAAATAAACACAAATCAATAATCATTGGCAGCCTTTACCGGCACCCATCGTCTCCCCTAAATCTAACACTAGATTTCATTGAGGAAACCTTCAAAGAAATCCTTCAGGGAAAAAAATCATTCTTTGCTTTCGGAGATTTCAATGTTGACCTAACGGACAAAAACAATCAGCTAAGCAAACTATTGTATAAACTAAGCCTATCACAAATGGTCAAAGAACCGACTCGCATCACTAAAGTCTCTGCAACTCTCCTCGATCTAGCAATCACAAATAATCCCACCGCAATACTTAGTACAGTAATATCACCTTCTATTTCCGATCACCACTCTATAGAATGTGAAATTAATATTGCGAAGGAAAGACAAAAATACCGCTTAATGACCTATCGCTCGAAAAGGCACTATTCAGCAGAACTATTTCAAGAAAAACTACTCGATAGGTCGAACGAATTCCAGAAAATGATGCAATCTGACGATGTTGACATACAAGTGTCAATCTTCAACGAGAACTTCACAGCAGCTCTCGACAAATGTGCACCTTACGTCACCAAAAAAACCAAGCCGAAACGGACTGTTTGGATTACTGACGAAGTTAAAGAGATGAGCAGAATAAAGAAAGCTAACTTGCGAGAGTACAAAAACAATAGATCAAACAGTACCTTATACAAGAGATATAAAGAACATGAAAAAATTCTTCGAAAAAAAAATCACTGAAGCGAAACAAACTCACTTCCACCAGGCACGGATAACGGCTAAAAATAACCCGAAGCGAACTTGGGAAATCATTAGTGAGGTAGCCCCATATAAAAATTTAGATCGCATAAGTAATTTTGAAAATCCCTTGGCAACAGCCACGGATTTCAACACATTCTTTTCAAAAGTAGGGGCTCAAGTTTTCAGTGAGGTGTGTACCAATCCAGATGAGACAATTGAAAATTCATGCCCCACTGCACCCTCGAGGACTGATGTCAAGTGGAGACCACGCCCTGTCGATTTACCGGAGTTGCAAAACATCTTATACTCACTGAAAAACACAAAGGCGGTTGGACATGATGGTATCAGTCTTCAATATATCAAAGACAGTTTCCCTGTTACAGCACCATGGATTCGTCTGATAATTAATACATCAATAGTAACCAACACGTTTCCAAACCAATGGAAACACTCCATTATTAGACCGTTGCACAAAAGTGGTGACCTAAATACAGCATCAAACTACAGGCCCATCAGTCTTTTGCCTGTCATGTCCAAACTATTGGAGAAAGTGGTGACAAATCAACTGTCATTTCACCTGGACGAGTCAAATCTACTCCACCAAAATCAATATGCATATAGAAGAAATACTAGCACCCAAGACGCTCTGCTCAATATATCTGAAAAAATATACAGTGACATCGATCAAAAGAATGTAACACTCTTGCTGCTACTTGATCTCTCTAAGGCGTTCGATAGCGTCGAACATGAAAGACTTCTACGTAAAATACTGAACTTGGGAATAGACACGCAATGGTTTGAAAGTTACTTGTCAAATCGATCTCATGCAGTCCGCATAGAAAACAAATTGTCCCCATTCATTCAAAACAATTTTGGTGTTCCCCAAGGATCCATTCTTGGTCCGCTACTCTTTTCTATTTTCATTAATGATTTCCCTCCAATGCCTTCTAACACACGGATCTCAATGTATGCAGATGATGTTCAAATTGCAATAACAAGTTCAGTATCGGAAATACCACAGACGCAAATTAAAGCCGAAACTTTACTGACTAGCATGAAATCATGGTACGACCGAAATGGTCTCAAATTAAATGCTAATAAAACACAATGCATTATTTTTGGATCCAAAGATGCAATTAAAAAAACTTCAGATCTTACTCTTGCAGTTGGAAATGATAAAATTAATGCATCAGAAAAAGTTAAAAATCTAGGTATCTGGTTCGATAGAAATATGTCCTTCAAATCTCACGTTGAGACTACTTGCAACAAAATCTACGGAACTTTAATGTTTTTTCATCGTATAAAATGTATGCTAGACGAAAAATCCAGATTATTAGCTATTCAATCCCTTGTGTTATCGCGCATTGACTACTGCAGCCTAGTATGGGGAGACTTACCTCAATACCTTCAAAGGGACTTACAAAAATGCATGAATTTTGCAGCCAAGGTGGTATGCAACGGTAATTTCAAAAGAAATGATCACGTAACCCCTCTCCTCAATAAACTCGGCTGGATTCCTATCCAAGAAAGGCTCCTCTTGCAGAAGGCCCAATACGTATTCTCCTCGTTATATCTTCCTCAGAGCAATGCTGAGATAGTGCGTTTCCATCCACCCACTGTAACCAATCAAAAACCGAACAGAAACAATAATGTCTTAGTCAACTATCGTTCATCTCACTTAGGGCAGAAGGCTCTGTCCATATCAGGCGCCTTACTGTGGAACAAACTTCCCCTGAATATTAAAGTCCCTCAAAGACCGAGAGAATTTAAAGCCAAAATAACTCGTCATCTTGTGTCTCAATAATAATTTTTAGTTACAGAACATACTGAATGAGTACTGACGAATCTCATTTGCCTGGTATCTCCATTGCTGAACAATCTCCCTCGCTCATTGTTTTATAATTCAAGACATCACACAACAGTTTGGAAGTATGCGTAGGTATTATGATTTGACCGCCTATACGTTGTCATTTGCAAACATGCTTACTTGTATATGTGTGTACGTATATAGGTGTATGTGCACATATGGGTGTGTATATGTGCACGTACACCTGTGTGCACTAGAGTAGATAAACCAGTCGAAGGTTGCATTTTATGTCATTCCTCTCCGTTTCTGTGCAAGCATCAAACTAGACCGTCATGGTACCTATATGTGTGTGTGTGTTTATCAATTGCAGACATTCTGCACCACATTACAAAGATAATGTGTTTTTTTTCTAATATGAAATTGTAGAGCATCCATGTAAAAAAAAAAATAAAAATAAATTCGTTGTGTGATCATCCATTTATACTGCAGTAATATGCTTATTCTGCTTATAATAATGTGATACCTATGTTTGTTTATGAATTGCCGACAATTTGCGCCATATTTCAAAGATAATGTGATTTGTTTTCTAATATGAAACCTTTATAGGACATTAATGTTTTCTTTCTTATTCACGTCCCACAATCGTTTTCATGTTTCTGACTTAAGTAGACTGTCTTGTGCCACTATTTTTAGTACGAAATTTTATAAAATTCATGCTATAATAAAAGATATTTCCTCTGTTTCCCTCGATTGGAAATCTGGTTTATAATGGCTAGTTTATGCTGATATTTGCGCACATGCTTACTTGTATATATGTGTACGTGTGCACGCTACGCGTATGACACTCTGTACGTAGAATGCGTATGTATTGCCTCAATGTATAGAAATGCATTTGTGTATGCTTACGAGTTTGGTGTAAGTATGTGCGTGGGTATGTTTGTGCATGCGTATGTGTATATATCTACATGTATACGTGCACATATGTGTGTACTAAACTGACAACTAGCATTTTACTAGAGAAAATGGTCTTTTTTCTGTGCACTCTCAACTTGTAACATTACCTAACTCGTCATCTCTTTATTATTGTAAAGCATTCATGTACAAACTATACATTTGTTCTGCGATCATCCATTTATATTTAAATAAAATGCTTATTAACTAATGACCGGTATGTTAAAATTGTTGAATCAGAAATACAAAACTTATAATCTTCTTGGTCCTCATGCTTATGTGTACATATATGTGTATATATTTACATGTATGTGTGCACATATGTGTGTACTAAACTGACAACTAGCATTTCACTAGAGATAATGGTCATTTTCTGTTCACTCTCAACTTGTAACATTACCTAACTCGTCATCTCTTTATTATTGTAAAGCATTCATGTACAAACTATACATTTGTTGTACGATCATCCATTTATATTTAAATAAAATGCTTATTAACTAACGACCGTTATGTTAAAATTGTTGAATTAGAAATACAAAACTTATAATCTTCTTGGTCCTCATGCTTATGCGTACATATATATATATCTGTATGTGTGTGTGTATGTATGTATATATATATGTACGTATATATATATGTATATGGATTTGTATTTATATTTTTTATTCATGCTTCCTTAAAATGACACTTTTGAACATTTGCCGAAACAAGCGATTCATATATTATTTCCTGGCATCAATAATTGCGAAGTTTTATGTCATGTACATGTAAACTGTCAAAAGTGTTTTCACCCCACAATGAAAATGCATCGTCCATGAATTTGCGTTATCTCTTATAATTATCATTACATGTATTGTCAAATGTAGATTAAGCAAGATTAGGAGTACATTGCCCTCAATCATTTATTTCGACTAGTGACACGAGTTTTTCAATACTCGTGTGTGTGTATCATCTAAGTGTATTAATTTTAAGATATTTAAAAACCAATGATTGTAATATTGTACAATCTCTATTGGAAATAAAGTTTTCTTTCTTTTCCATACCTCGTCTGTTGCTAAGAACGAAAAACTACACCGAGTTAAAATTAATATAGTACTTGAAACTGAGTATCCCCAGTAGTATTATTCTGAGCTATAGAGATACTCTGCAAACAGAAAAAATATTAACTGCTGCTGTCAATGGTGATGCGATCTGCTTCATCAAAATACTAGCCAAACATTTCAGAGTTCAAAGAAAAATGTATTTAAGTATAACTGAAAACATTGTCTTGGTACGTAATCCTTACGAAATTTAGGCAACAGTTCTTACAGACAATAAAAAAGCAAAACCCACACAGAAGTACGAAATTACAGAAAAATCAACTCATTGCTATACATGAATAACGTTATACATATATTACGCGTAGTGTACAAACTTTCTAATATATATCATCGGTTCAATCTATGATGAATCTGTACCGAACAATAAAATAAGTTCAACAAAGCGATGAACTCATTAATTAAAGTATATGGTTCAGAATAAACCTATTCTGACGTCAGTACTATTGAATCTCGAAGATTAGATTATCAGTTAGTTTAAGCCTCCCTATTCGCAACTAAGGCTATCCAAAGAGAGGAAGGAAGACGGCACCATTTAGGATGGAGTCAAGTGAACGCGGAATCTATGCAGAAAAGGCATAGAAACAGTAAGGTAAAACATAAGTTCATGAAACAAAATCAAAGATTGTGGATTGTAGACTATAAGTTAGTTTAAGCCTCCCTAACCGCTACAAAAAAGAGCGTATCGAAGAGAGGAAGGAGGAAGGCACCATTTAGTATGGAGATATGAGTAAGGCGTAAGGTAGTCAATTTTGTCTTATTTGGCAAAAATAATTTAACGCCTAGACAATGAGAAAGCATGGAGACCTGATACACAGAATGTTCACGTACAACTTTAAGACTCAAACATACCGCAGATCTATGCAAGCCTATCCGACGCGTTTAAAATAGAATTGAGAAACTATTTGAAAATCGCACCCCGATTTGAAAAAAATCGTCATCCAAACAATTTAGCAGCTAACACGAGTCCAATAACACTTACTTAACCTTTCGTCAAAAAGTTGAACCATCTTTTATTATCTGAAGAACCTTAGCTTGAAAACCAGAATAGAAGTGAAATTCCTACAAGCATCCAAAATAAAACTAAAACGCAGGAACACACGAAAAACACAAAATTTCAGGGGTACGTTTCATAATACTAGCTGTAAGTAATTAGCACTGACATTATTCAAGACAAGTATGTGGCAGAAGGCGCACTGGTCATGTGGGAACTACGAATCTAAAATGCACTATGCGTTTTCTAGCGAAGTATTGTCTTAAGCATAGTAAAAAGAAAGAACAAGAGTAGGAAATGAAAAGCATCAAGATTGAAGTTGAGGTGGTGAAAAGGGCAATACGGTCCAGAAGTCCTCAACCCACTGTAACGAGAAAGGAAGGCCAACTTGTCCTTAAGTCAGGGCCTACACAGCCTATTAGTATCTCTAAGTGCAAAGCACACATGAGGATTACCCATTTGTGTGAGGGGGAGGAGGGCTGTGATGAAAAAACAAGATTAAAATGAATCACCTGCTTCACATAGCCCACATTCCAGTCGTGACATATAAAACCCCTCTCCTTCTAGGTATTAAATTATATTGTGATAATGAGTTGTTCAATTTTTTACAATTAATTTATGAATGAACTGCATGGGAACCTTGGTTGTCAGCAATCTTACTTGAAAAGACCTATATAATGTTCAGAATGTAAAAACTTGTCAGAAAATTGAATTAGCTGTCACTTAAACCTAACATAACATTCAATTGTGTCATTAAAAAATGAAGACATCAATCACACTTGTGGAATAGATCAGCAAGCAAGGTGGCAGGGTTGAGGCCAAGAGACTCTTCCGTGCTGCTGAGGCACGCGACCAACGACAGGACATTCGGATGCGTCCCGGAGTGGCGTTTTCTTCCATTCGTGGATCTTATTTTGAAGCTTCGTTGGAGGTTGACTTTCAGTAGTTATCTGGAATTGTTAAAAATACATTAGCGTTTGTAAGTTAGTGAAATCATATTCATACTACTGAAAATGTACGAGCCAACAGAAATTAAATATGTGAAACTCTCAGCTTGACCTCAAGTAAATGTTCGGCAAAGGAATGCGCAGGAACATGCAAGTATGTACCTCTCTGAACTTAAACTGTTATGTACCAATATGTATATATATGTATGCATATACAGTTATTATACACATTCATGTAGACACATACATATAAACATCTATACAAATTTGTGAGATTATTAGTCTTGATTCAGTTAGTTTTAACCATTTGAAAATGCTACAGCACTAAAGTAATTTGTCGACATTCTCCCAACATGATGTTTTTATGAAAATCATTTTGAAAAATAATCATACTTGAAACTATTGATATTCTACTAAGAACAAGCGTTGTTCATTAATTTTACATCTGTAAATTAGTTTCTCCCTTCTTGATGCTCAAGTTCCTTTCCTGCATCAGAGAAAAAAAACTTAAATGACATCACAGTGAGAATGTTGCAGCAGCGCTGGTCGCATACATCCAAATATTACATTTACAATAGTAAACATCCTAATATTAAACGAATAACAAGCTGTCTTTTTTGGATTTCTTGGTGCAAAGGGTAAACAGCAAATTTAAAACACCAGTCTAATATAGAATACTTTTAGTGGTAAGGATATGAGTTTTTTAGCTTATGTTATTTGTTTTTGCAACTAGAAAAATTTCAACAGATAAATGCGCCATTTTTGCATTTATTACAGCAACAAAAGCTCCATCACTTTTCAACGCAGAAACTTGATCCAGGTTTGCTTAAACCCAAAAATAAACAATACATAACAAATGGAAACACAAATATTAATATTGAATTGGAAAAAGGTACATATTCAAAATCGAAATTTTTTAAAGAACACAAATTTCTGGCAACATTCAAGTTTAGAGTAGAACTTTAAATTTTTCTCTATTTTTGTAAGCAGATCATTTCTGCATCAAATGAGAGTAGAATCAAGTTCCTACAAAGAGGGGCAGAGCTTTTGTTGATCTTATTGTCAATAACTTAAAATAGCAGAGAAGGGTTATTGGATAATTTCAAAAATAATCTTGCAATGCTTGTGAATTATTCAATGAATGCATACTAAATGTATGGCTCAGGGTGTGTTAGCTCCTCATTAGTGCACACACCATTTTAAAACACATTCCTTTGAGATACCAGAAACAAGTTATTTTTATGATTTCACATGCAAATTAATCACATTAGATACCTAATAATTCAAGTAAACCACCCTATTACCCAGCTGCTAACCTCTGTATCTTGAGGACCATTGTACAGATCTTAATGAATTTTTCACAGCTGACATTTGAAAACATCAACAATTTAATTAGGCAGAAAACAAAAATGTGACATTTCTTAATTATGTCGAGTGGTGCATGATAAATTAATGTGATTTTCAATTTTAACATGATCTGATTTTAAAATTCATTTCACTTTTTCAATATATCAATTAACATTCTCAGTGAGAACATTCTTATCTGAATAATCTTATTTCATTCTAACTGGATTTCAATTCTTTACTAATTTTTTAGCATCACAATATATTTGAAGTTCATTACGTGTTAAAATTCTCAGCAAATTGCTTATCATTTTAATAAATCACACTATAGTCAATAGGTAAAATGCAACGTTTCAATGCCACTGGCATCATCCTCAGGCTGAAAAGACGAAAAGAAAACTGGTCACTCAATAGAAATGAAACAATCATACAGGCAAAAACAAAGACCATTGATAAAATTAATACAAAAAAAAAACACACATGGATGTAAAATACCAAGACTAACTTTCTCAACACATGTTCACTTGGCCGAAGAATAAAGCGAAATGGTGGACTGCAACGATTGTTCCAACAATTTACGGCGCGGTTCTTTTAAACAATTTCAGAGCAAAAAAATCGTTCATATTTTCATTTAGGGAAGGTTTGAGTTTATGGAAATGTAAGGCTTCAATAATGTGTGTTACATTTACAATTGTAAATTACAATTACAATTACATCCATGTGTGTTTTTTTTTGTATTAATTTTATTAATGGTCTTTGTTTTTGCCTGTATAATTGTTTCATTTCTATTGAGTGACCAGTTTTGTTATAGTCTTTTCAGCCTGTGGATTTCAATTCATTCAATTATAGTAAAAAAAATTTCAATTTGGGACTCAAGTTCATGAAAATGCAAATTCCATTCACCCTGAACAAAACTTTGCAGACAGATCCCATGATTATGTTCACCTTGAAGTAACTAAAACAAATTCTATGTACACTTTGCATGGTCACCTTTGGTGGCCAACTCTGTATGGCTGCCTAATGTGAACAACTTTGATCACTTTTCATTGCATTAAAGGCCACTTTTGAAAGTGCGCAGGGTATTTGTAAAGGAGAGGATCATAATCAATTTTCTAATTTTTGCTGCCTAAATATAGTTAATTAGATCAAAATAAACAACTTTTCATCCATGCAAATTCCGTCGAAAATTAGAATTAAACCGAGTTATAGCAGTAGGTTTGGTTTGGATAGCGTACGTTTAGGTACTTTGTAATTTATTATTAGCTGACCCCGCAGAGCCTGAATCCACTTCTAAGATCTTTTAGTTAATAACACAATAAAGGTTATCACCCATAAAATAACGAGCTATAGCGGTATGTCTTTCGTCTTTGCGCTCATCATTCCAGCCCGTCGGAAGGGAGAGTCCATTATAGTCTTCCCCTCCGCCCAATTTCTTTCTGCTTCAAACACAAGAGTTGCGGTCAGTAATTTACCGCTATGACTTGTTAAATACTCATTTGCAACGGAAAGTGCATAGAATAAAATTTTTTTATTTAGATCTAATTAACTATGTTAAGGAATCGAATAGTGGAAAATCAATTATGGTCCTCTCCTTAACATTTACCAGAGACCAGATATAGTATTGGAAGCTGGCATACTCAAAGCCTAATCATTCATTTTACAACTAAGTAAAGCAAGAGTAGGTACACTATATTTCTCTACAAGGCTACATAAATGCGGAAGCCTGCATGGTACTATATTTTTAATTAAAATTCAAGCAATGAGTAAAGGAAAAACAACTATAATTTAACATGTTCACTGTATTTCTACGGTTGTTAACGGTGAGTTTGGTTAGGTTGTAACGGTAAATGTGTAGCGTTGGTCAGCAATCGATTTTTGAGTTTCCAGTGCCTAAGGGAACCATTTTGGGGGCATCTGCAGTCCAAAGGTCGATTCTCCCGATTTTTGTTTTTATTGCTTTAAATGAGTTAGAGACATGTCCCCGAATGTCTGTAAAAATATCAGGAACCTAGCCCAGAGCTAACGTCCCTCCCGGGGGGGGGAGGGCATCCCTCTTACGGACCTTTTTTTTCATTTTTGAACCTAAAGCAATGAAATTTGGTATACTGATAGGAAATGCAATTTTGAATCATTTATCATCAATGACAAAATGCGATTTTCTTGAAAAGAAAACGGGAAATCATAGAAAACGACATTTTTGGGGGGGTTTTCTAAATGCTTCTCCTCCTACAGTTTTTGAGCTACAGTAATGATTTTGGTATCATTGAATGCAGAATAACGTGGACAAAAAAAAAAAAAAACTCTGAAATTTTCAATTTTTTTCCATTTCATTTTTTTATATATTTCATCATTCATATTCCTCATCCCCATCCGAATATTTTTTTTATTATTGAATTTAGAGCAATGAAATTTGGTATACTGATAGGAAATACAATTTAGAATCATTTATCATTTATGACAAAATGCGATTTTCTTGAAAAGAAAATGGGAAATCATAGAAAACGACATTTGGGGGGGGTTTCTAAATGCTTTTTCTCTGATAGTTTTTGAGCTACAGTAATGATTTTGGTATCATTGGATGCAGAATAACGTGGACATTCCAAAAACTTGAATGCTTTTCCTCAAATTTCCAATATAAAAATTTAAAAAATTAAAAAGAAAAAAAATCAAAATATTCTCGAGAAAATTAAAATTTATGACGTCATAACTTTGAAACAAGAATGAATTTTGAAAAACTTCTCAATACATTGTAAAGCCCTTGTTTTTCTGCATCCAATGATACCAAAATCATCACTGTAGTTCAAAAAATGTAGGAGGAGAAGCATTTTGTTTCTTAAAATAGGTTTTATAAAAAAAGTAACTTATCAAGACGTTTGTCGTTATAACTCCGAAGTTTACAAAGCTAGAGCAATGCGGTTTGTTGCATTTGAAAGTGAAATGTGTGTTCTACCAATAACACGGGTGGATTTTCCAAATTGTTTCTGTAAAGCTTTTCATAGACTTTTTACCCTAAAATTATAACATCTGCATTTTTGCATTGAGACTCTGACAAAAAAATTCATATAAATTCGGAATGAAATAAATCAAAAATTCCACCCGTATTATAGATAGAGCGCACGTTTGACTTTCAAATGCAACAAACCGCATTGCTCTAGCTTTGTAAATTTCGAAGTTATAATAAGTTATAATGAATAATATATGTATATATATAATTTCATTTTTTTCAAATAAAAAATTTTCTATGGCCTTATGAAAAAATTTTGTTTAAGATAAGTTGTTACAAATGTAGAGATCTAGTAATCTGCAAATTTTCATAGACGTACGTCCAATAGAACAAAAGTTGACCATTTTGTCAAAATGGTTCCCCTAAACGTAGTTAATTAGATCGAAATAAACAAGTTTTCTTCTATGCACTTTCCGTCGTAAATGAGTATTTAACGAGGTATAGCGGTAGGTTTGGTTTCGTCTTTGATGACGATCGAACTAGAAGCGAGGCGGCATTGCAGTGTTGCCGTCCGACGTGCTGTTTGAATTAGTTCCCGCTTCAAACATTGGAGTTGCGGTCAGTAATTTACCACTATAACTTGTAAAATATTCATTTACGACGGAAGGTGCATAGAAGAAAACTTGTTTATTTTGATCTAATTAACTACATTTAGACACTGAAAAGTGGAAAATCGATTACTGACCAACGCTACACATTTACCGGTTGTAACTAGTACAATTGGGAAATTTACTGTAGTGCTTGAATACAATTTCATCCTTCCTCTAAGAAATATGAAAATATAATTGCATGATAACATTTCCCAATGTATGATAACAGATATATTTTAAACAGTTTGTGAAACAGATATAAGATGTCGTTTACTTACACCGGTACTTGAATGAGCAATTTACCGAATGGTACACATGCGGCCCAATACGTAGTGAACGTGTTCAAAGCAAAATAATTTTTGAAATGGATCATGCATGGTTATCTAGTGAAATTTAGATGGCATTGTGAATACTCTACATTATAGATTTATATATATTTATAAATCATTTTTAAAATGCTATAGGCCTAACTAATCATATTATTTTTACTGAGCTATATTTATTATATATAGAAATTTTAAAATTGTTTGCTCGCAAGCAAACTGAAAGAACCGTGTAATAAACAATGGATGCACATACAAAGTAAGTCACTCATTCAAAAATAAAACTTTTAATGAGAGATTTTGATTGTAATTTAATACAAAACAGTTACTCAGATACAAAATAAATAACATAACAGGGAAGACAGCCAATTCAAGACATTTTAATTATGAATAATTATTTAAAAAATAACTTTTAGAATAGTATTTGTTATTAAGTAGAAAAAGGCAACAATATACTAATCTTAATGTCAATTAAATTTTGGGGATGTCTAATGTTTTTTATTTTAGTTTCCACAAAAAATATTTAATTTTGCTCGGCCTCCATCAATGACAACATAAGTTAAAGCACATACAAATTTTTCTCTTCATAAACTCATGCTATTAAGGGTCAATCAAAAATCTACTCTTTTTTAAACAATGGGTAATAAGAAACTCATTATTAATTTATGAAGCTTTGATTCAGTGAGTTAATTGGGATGAATGATGTAACTCTAGTTAAGTTTTACATTACCTTGGTTTGGCACAGCTCTTTCTGGAACTGGATTTGAAGTTCGAAGGACAGAAGTGCTTACACTTCACTCCACACAAGACTTCTTCGGCATTTTGGATATATAATGCATCTTCAAATGCATGTTGCATTCAACATATTTCAGTTTCATCAATTATCGAAAAACTTTTTCTTAAGCGTACGCAAGGAGCCATTTTAACTCCCGTAATCTACTTCGCATCACTTACGGCCGCCATAACCAGTTGTAAACAAAGTCACCTGACGATTTTTCGTCACGTGACGTTTTTTGCGTTCCGTCATTGGCCAATTGGCATAGCTCACGATCTTCTATTAAATGGTCTTTAATCAGCTGGACGTTCAATTCCTTTGAAATTTAGTATCAATGTTATAAAAATGTAAAATACACTTAGGTTATGCATTATATGCTCTCCACTACGCTGAATTCCACTACGATTAATTCCACTCCGGGCCCAGGAACAGGGACTAGTTTGCGACAGACGTTCGAACATGGACACGAGTAACGAGTCCTTTCTATTGTTGAAAATATATTCTACTCGACGCATGACTGGACATGAATTGAAAATATTTCTAGCTTTTTAGAGAGCATAAACGACTCAATTAAGGTTGATAAACATTTTCTAACATTCATTTTTGCAACTAAAACAATTAGTTTATAGTGGAATTTATTACCACTAATAAATTCAATACGGCAACGACAGAGTGTCTTTCATTCAATAAACAGCTTCATTTTTCTTTATCCTTTTATTCTTTTCCGAAGAAGTAGAGAAATTTAAAAATTTGAAATAAATGAGCTCAACAAGTGTGCTCTATATTAAAGCTATATAACACAGCTCTATATTATTTGGCATATTGTTCACGGGAAACCAAAGTTTCTCAAAGAAAATATTATTTTAGTGAAGCACCAAATGAACTAATCAAGTATGGGTTAGGGCAGTTCCAGTCACTACCTGTTCCAGTTTCAGTCACAGCAGAAAAGTTTGAGAACCCCTGCTCTTATAAGGTATATTTGCGTTGAGTGTAAATAAAGTCGTGTGATTGAATTTGTCCGTTGATCATTTAGAAATGATTAACATAACTTCTTTATGTATATATAAGGCTATGAAAACGGCTCGTGCTTCATTTCACTTTTTCAACATTGTAATTTTTATTTGCGTAAATTTAAATACCTCATTAACTTGTTCGGTAATACAGTATGTGATTCCATTACTGTATGCCATGCATTATTAGACTGTGCAATGTTGAAATAAGTTCAAAAACGGGAATAAAAATGCTGCATGTTTTCCTGTTTTTCTTTTAACGGAGCACAATTCATGTATGAATAAAAAAATGAACTTCCTCCCTGGCACAGGCTTATTAGCAAATTCATACAGATCTCAATGAACACTTTTATAGTATTTTTCACTTATTCGTATGTATGTTTACGCGTATGTACTTACGTATATATACACACACAAGTGAATGGACAATATATGTACGTACGTATAAACGCACAAGCCCCTTAATTGCATTACGTTTCTCACATGCACAGAGAATGAAAATATACACGTTTAAGTACGGTAATTTGCCAACTTATATACGGGCTATCCAATTCTGGGGCAGAATACGTCAAATTGTATACCATCTTTACGCTGCGTTGTCTGCATCGTAAATGAGAGGGAATGGAATTTTCTGAATAAATTTGCACAGGCTTTTTATTAACGTTTCTCTTTCTGCCATGGCCATCATATATTTCTAGTTAGCAAATTGATGAATTTGCAACTTGAAACTTTTTACGCAGTGCTAATATTGTAAATTCTATTCTGAGAGTATTATTAATTTTTTAAATTAAGCTGTTCCGCCAGAATTATTAATTTTTATCTCATACTTGGCAATCGCAAATCGGTAATGTGTTGGTTGAACAAAAAGTAAAACGACGACAGAGTGATACAAGACATACTGCCACATTAACAGCAAATGTGACAAATATTTGATCATGTTTTTACTGTTACGGACCATTGAAACAATGGAAATTTAATCGAATTCCGTATAATCCCCTGAAGAGTCAGTCGAATCTGTAATATTCAGTTTGTTGTTAAAACTACTCCTAAATGTAAAGATAAGCCGTTGGATCAACGGACAACTTCCGAGATTCCGTTACGACAACGAAGAATTCAATTTACTCCCGTAATTTTTAATTGACCCGTGAAAACAACGGAAATTAGCAAAATTGTCCTGTATCGAACTGAATTACGGATGAATTTGTTGATTTAACAGATAATATTCAGAAAACGGACTAGAAGTAACAATTTGTGTCATTTTAACAGATAATTCGTCTGTTTTTGTCTGTATTTTTGCAGTTTTTTTTACAGTGTGTGGTGGTTGTGTGGTGGTTGTGTAGTGGTTGTGTTGAGGTTGTGTTGTGACTGTGTTGTGGTTGGGCTGTGATTGTGTTGTTGTTGTGTTGTGGTTGTGTTGTGCTGGTGGTGTAGTTGTGTTGTCGTTGTGTTGTCGTTGTGTTGTGGCTGTGTTGTGGTTGTGTTGTTGTTGTGTTACGGCTGTGTTGTGGTTGTGTTGTGGTTGTGTTGTGGTTGTGTTGTGGTTGTGTTGTGGTTGTGTTGTGGTTGTGTTGTGGTTGTGTTGTGGTTGTGTTGTGGTTGTGTTGTGGTTGTGTTTTGGTTGTGTTGTGGTTATGTTGTGGTTGTGTTGTTGTGTTGTGGTTGTGTTTTGGTTGTGTTCTGGTTGTGTTGTGTTTCTGTTTGGTTGTGTTGTGGTTGTGTTGTGGTTGTGTTGTGGTTGTGTTGTGATTGTGTTGTGGTTGTGTTGTGGTTGTGTTGTGGTTGTGTTGTGGTTGTGTTGTGGTTGTGTTGTAGTTGTGCTGTGGTTGTGTTGTGGTTGTGTTGTGGTTGTGTTTTGGTTGTGTTGTGGTTGTGTTGTGGTTGTGTTGTGGTTGTGTTGTGGTTGTGTTGTGGTTGTGTTGTGGTTGTGTTGTTGTTGTGTTAGGTATGTGTTGTTGTTGTGTTGTTGTGTTTTGGTTATGTTGTGGTTGTGTTGTGGTTGTGTTGTGGTTGTGTTGTGGTTGTGTTGTGGTTGTGTTGTGGTTATGATGTGGTTGAGTTGTTGTATTGTGGTTGTGTTGAGGTCGTGTTGTGGTTGTGTTGTGGTTGTGTTTTGGGTTGTGTTGTGGTTGTGCTGTCGTTAAGTTGTGTTTGTGTTGTGGTTGTATTGTGGTTGTGTTTTGGTTGTATTGTGGTTGTGTTGTGGTTGTGTTGTGGTTATGCTGTGGTTGTGTTGTGCTTGTGTTTTAGTTGTGTTGTGATTGTATTGTGGTTATGTTGTGGTTGTGTTGTGTTTGTGTTGTTGTTGTGTTGTGGTTGTGTTGTGGTTGTGTTGTGGTTGTGTTGTGGTTGTGTTGTGGTTGTGTTGTGGTTGTGTTGTGATTGTGTTGTGGTTGTGTTTTGGTTGTGTTGTATTTGTGTTGTGGTTATGTTGTGGTTGTGTTGTTGTGTTGTGGTTGTGTTTTGGTTGTGTTCCGGTTGTGTTGTGGTTGTGTTTGTTTGTGTTGTGGTTGTGTTGTGGTTGTGTTGTGGTTGTGTTGGGGTCGTGTTGTGGTTGTGTTGTGGTTGTGTTGTGGTTGTGTTGTGGTTTTGTTGTGGTTGTGTTGTAGTTGTGCTGTGGTTGTGTTGTGGTTGTGTTGTGGTTGTGTTGTGGTTGTGTTGTGGTTGTGTTGTGGTTGTGTTGTGGTTGTGTTATGGTTGTGTTGTTGTGTTGTTGTTGTGTTATGGTTGTGTTGTGGTTGGGTTGTGGTTGTGTTGTGGTTGTGTTGTGGTTGTGTTGTGGTTGTGTTGTGGTTGTGTTGTGGTTGTGTGGTGGTTGTGTGGTGGTTGTGTGGTGGTTGTGTAGTGGTTGTGTTGTGGTTGTGTTGCGGTTGTGTTGTGACTGTGTTGTGGTTGTGCTGTGATCGTGTTGTTGTTGTGTTGTGGTTGTGCTGTGCTTGTGTTGTGGTTGTGTTGTCGTTGTGTTGTGGTTGTGTTGTGGTTGTGTTGTGGTTGTGTTGTGGTTGTGTTGTGGTTTTGTTGTGGTTGTATTGTGGTTGTGTTGTGGTTGTGTTGTGGTTGTGTTGTGGTTATGCTGTGGTATTGTTTTTGTTGTGTTGTGGTTGTGTTGTGGTTATGACGTGGTTGAGTTGTTGTATTGTGGTTGTGTTGTGGTTGTGTTATGGTTGTGTTGTTGTGTTGTTGTTGTGTTATGGTTTTGTTGTGGTTGGGTTGTGGTTGTGTTGTGGTTGTGTTGTGGTTGTGTTGTGGTTGTGTTGTGGTTGTGTGGTGGTTGTGTGGTGGTTGTGTGGTGGTTGTGTAGTGGTTGTGTTGTGGTTGTGTTGCGGTTGTGTTGTGACTGTGTTGTGGTTGTGCTGTGATCGTGTTGTTGTTGTGTTGTGGTTGTGCTGTGCTTGTGTTGTGGTTGTGTTGTCGTTGTGTTGTGGTTGTGTTGTGGTTGTGTTGTGGTTGTGTTGTGGTTGTGTTGTGGTTGTGTTGTGTTTGTGTTGTGGTTGTATTGTGGTTGTGTTGTGGTTGTGTTGTGGTTGTGTTGTGGTTATGCTGTGGTATTGTTTTGGTTGTGTTGTGGTTGTGTTGTGGTTATGACGTGGTTGAGTTGTTGTATTGTGGTTGTGTTGTGGTTGTGTTGTGGTTTTGTTTTGGGTTGTGTTGTTGTTGTGTTGTCGTTATGTTGTGGTTGTGTTGTGGTTGTATTGTGGTTGTGTTGTGGTTGTGTTGTGGATATGTTGTGGTTGTGTTGTGGTTGTGTTTTGGTTGTGTTGTGATTGTATTGTGGTTATGTTGTGGTTGTGTTGTTGTGTTGTGGTTGTGTTGTTGTTGTGTTGTGGTTGTGTTTTGGTTGTGTTGTGGTTGTGTTGTGGTTGTGTTGTGGTTGTGTTGTGGTTGTGTTGTGGTTGTGTTGTGGTTGTGTTGTGGTTGTGTTGTGGTTATGTTGTGGTTGTGTTGTTGTGTTGTGGTTGTGTTTTGGTTGTGTTCTGGTTGTGTTGTGGTTCTGTTTGGTTGTGTTGTGGTTGTGTTGTGGTTGTGTTGTGGTTGTGTTGTGGTTGTGTTGTGGTTGTGTTGTCGTTGTGTTGTGGTTGTGTTGTGGTTGTGTTGTGGTTGTGTTGTGGTTGTGTTGTGGTTGTGTTGTGGTTGTGTTGTGGTTGTGTTGTGGTTGTGCTGTGGTTGTGTTATGGTTGTGTTGTGGTTGTGTTGTGGTTGTGTTGTGGTTGTGTTGTGGTTGTGTTGTGGTTGTGTTGTGGTTGTGTTGTGGTTGTGTTGTGGTTGTGTTGTGGTTGTGTTGTGGTTGTGTTGTGGTTGTGTGGTGGTTGTGTGGTGGTTGTGTGGTGGTTGTGTGGTGGTTGTGTTGTGTTTGTGTTGCGGTTGTGTTGTGACTGTGTTGTGGTTGTGCTGTGATTGTGTTGTTGTGTTGTGGGTGTGTTGTGCTTGTGTTGTGGTTGTGTTGTGCTTGTGTTGTGGTTGTGTTGTCGTTGTGTTGTCGTTGTGTTGTAGTTGTGTTGTGGTTGTGTTGTGGCTGTATTGTGGTTGTGTTGTGGTTGTGTTGTGGTTATGCTGTGGTTGTGTTGTGGTTATGTTGTTGTTTTGTTGTTGTGTTGTGGTTGTGTTGTTGTTGTGTTGTTGATGTGTTGTTGTGTTGTAGTTGTGTTGTGGTTGTGTTGTGGTTGTGTTGTGGTTGTGTTGTTGTTTTGTTGTGGTTGTGTTGTGGTTGTGTGGTGGTGTGTGGTGGTGTGTGGTTATGTGGGGTGGTGTGTGGTGGTGTGTGGTGGTGTGTAGTGGTTGTGTGGTGGTATTGGGGTGTTAGTGTGGTGGTGTGTGGTGGTGTATGGTGGTGTGTGGTGGTGTGTGGTTGTGTTGTGGTTGTGTGGTGTGTAGGGGTAGTGTGGTGGTAGTGTGATGGTGTGTGGTGGTGTGTGGTGGTGTGTGGTTGTGTTGTGGTTTTGTGGTGGTGTGTGGTGGTGTGTGGTGGTGTGTGGTGGTGAGTGGTGGTGTGTGGTGGTTTTCGGTGGTGTGTGGTGGTGTGCGGTGGTGTGTTGTGGTGTGTGGTGGTGGTGTGTGGTGGTGTGCAGTGGTGTGTGGTGGTGTGTGGCTTTGTGTGGTGGTGTGTGGTGGTGTGTGGTTGTGTTGTGGTTGTGTGGTGTGTAGGGGTAGTGTGGTGGTAGTGTGATGGTGTGTGGTGGTGTGTGGTTGTGTTGTGGTTTTTTGGTGATGTGGCGTGGTGTTTGGTGGTGTGTGGTGGTGAGTGGTGGTGTGTGGTTGTGTTCGGTGGTGTGTGGTGGTGTGCGGTGGTGTGTGGTGGTGTGTGGTGGTGTGTGGTGGTTTGCGGTTGTGTGTGGTGGTGTGTGGTGGTGTGTGGTGGTGTGTGGTGGTGTTTGGTGGTGTGTGGTGGTGTTTGGTGGTGTTTGGTGGTGTGCGGTGGTGTGTGGTGGTGTGTGGTGATGTGTGGTGGTGTGCAGTGGTGTATGGTAGTGTGTGGTGGTGTATGGTGGTGTGTGGTGGTGTTTGGTCTCGTGTGGTGATGTTTGGTAGTGTTTGGTGGTGTGTGGTGGTGTGTGGTGGTGTGTGGTGGTGTTTGGTGGTGTTTGGTGGTGTGTGGTGGTGTGTGGTGGTGTGCGGTGGTATGTGGTGGTGTGTGGTGGTGTGTGGTGGTGTGCGGTTGTGTGTGGGGGTGTGTGGTGGTGTGTGATGGTGTGTGGTGGTGTGTGGTGATGTGTGGTCTTGTGTGGTGGTGTGTGGTGGTGTGTGGTGGTGTGTGGTGGTGTGCAGTGGTTTTGTGGTACTGTGTGGTGGTGTGTGGTGGTGTGTGGTGGTGTGTGGCGGTGTGCGGTGGTGTGCGGTGATGTGTGGTGGTGTGCGGTGTTGTGTGGTGGTTTGTGGTTGTATGCAGTGGTTTTGTGGTGGTGTGTGGTGGTGTGTGGTGGTGTGTGGTGGTGTGAGGTGGTTTGTGGTGGTGTGTTGGTGTGTGGTGACGGGGAAGCGAGTGGAGAAAAAGCTGTGTGCCGACATTACCTGAAGGGACAGTGTAAACATGGTTTGAAAGGAAGCTCCTGTAAGTTCGCGCATCTTAAGCTTTGCCGTAAGTTTGCGAAGCTGGGAGGTAAGCGAGCGGGAGGTTTCAAAAAGGGCCGGGAATGCAAATTTCTCCATCCTGCTGTGTGTTGGAGGGTGGAACGGGGGGAGCAGTGCCCGTACAAAAACTGCAAATTCTATCACCCCAGGGGCTGATCTCGGCTGTGTCGGGGGAAAAACAGTCGAGCGTTAGTGACCAGGAGCCGAGAATGCTCCCCAGGAGCGAACACAGCGAACCGAGGGGCGCACCACCACAGAGAGGGCTGTCTTATGCTGATATGGTGAGCAAGCGTGCGCCGGTTGTAGCCCAGAAGGTCACGCAACCTGCTGGTTCGTATGGCCAGGATGCAGGCCTACAAAGGTCTTTTCCGGGACAGGCTGAAAGTTTGTCTTTTTTAGAGCTGCGCAGGCAGGTCTAGGAAATCCAGAACCTGCTGACCTTGCTCCTGAAGGAGAGGGACAACGAACGCCCCCCTATTCAAAGGCTACGCCCGTGCAGCTGCCGAAGCCATTTGTAGAGAGTAATGTTTGCCCCACAATTATTTCCTGCAACATCGAAGGCTTGTGCCCACGTGCTCGGAAACATAAGGTTAAGATATTAGAAGAAAGAGCCTTGTTGGAGCATGCGGTTGTTGTGGCAGCGGTTGAGTCACACCTACGTGAGGAGATCCTTGATGCCGAGGTGAGCATGAGGGGCTACTGCTTGTACAGAGCTGACAGGGCTTCTGACAGAAAAAAGGAGGCATTGCAGTGTTCTTCCGTGAGGATCTGGCTGCAGCCGCAGTGGTGCTCCAGAGTGGTTCAAATGGATGGGTGGAGCACATCGTCCTGTGGTTTGAAACGATGAGACTTATTACTGTTGTTATGTACAGTTGTTATTATACGTGTCCTTCTGAGATGTTTGTTCCGGTTCTCCTTGATATCGCAGAGGGGATTGAGGACCTGGGCACACCTCTGCCGACTCTGATTATACTTGGTGATTTTAACTTTTCCAGAATAAACTGGTCCTTAAACAGTATCTACGGTGGCTCTCGAGAGGACCGATTACAGGCCAAATCTCTTCTCGAGTTCATGGACAAGTTCGCGCTTGAACAATCGGTGAACTGCCCAACAAGGCTGGATAGCTTATTAGACCTAGTCTGCACCAACCATGGTTAACTGGTGAGGGACGTGGTTGTGGAAGACACAACATTGTGGGACCACAGACTGATAATAGTTAAAGCTGATATTGGATGGGCCAACCTGAGCTGAACTATGGGAGTATCTTGGGTTCACTTAACTTCATGAGCTCTCGAACCGACTGGTGCAGTATAAGGGAGGAGCTTGCAAGAATCGACTGGGTTTCGAGAAGCGAGGGCATGCTTCCCTTGAACATGTATGAAGATCTCTGTGGTGTCCTGACAGAGGTCTGTTCAAAATACGCCCCGCCAAAGACAGCAGTTCGTCAGGCGTCAATTCCAAGAGATCGTAAGATCCTAATGCGGATGAAAGCCCGTATACGTAGGCAGCTGCTCGGGGCTGTCAGCTCGGCCATTAGAATGAAACTACTGAGCAGGGCAGAGCTGATCAAGCACCAGCTGATACAGTCGCATGAGCTTGAAACTGCGACTAGGGAGAGGCGAGCGATTGAAGCAATCCGCAACAACCCGAAGTATTACTATGGGTACGCACGGAGTAAGTCAAAGACCAAGTCCCAGATTGGCCCTTTCTATGCTGGGGACGAGCTCGTTGGTGACTCTTTGGCCAAAGCTGAGGTGCTGAGGAAGCAGTACGAGTCAGTCTTCAGTAGGCCGAGAAACTCGGACACTCTAGGTCTCCTGCAAGGACTACTCGAAGAAGACAGGCCCTCCCTTCTGGACGATGTTCGGTTCGGCGAGAACGAGCTGGTGACATGCATAAGGGAGCTGCCGTCCACATCCGCAGCGGGTCCGGACGGGATTCCTTCGATCCTCTTAAAAAACTGTTGCGAGGAATTGAAGGCTCCTATAAATGCACTGTGGAGATCATCAATGGATAAAGGATATGTGCCTGCTCTTCTCAAATTGGGAGTAATTATACCGGTTCACAAGGGGGGCGTGAAGCATTCCCCAGCTAATTACCGTCCTATCGCCCTAACATCCCATGTAATTAAAATTTTTGAGAAGATCGTAGTTAAACGACTAGTTACGTATCTCGAGAGCAATGACCTACTGAACGACAATCAGCACGGTTTCAGAAGGGGTGGGTCGTGCCTTTCACAATTGTTGGAGCATCAGCGGCAGGTTACGGAGGCGCTTGGCTCTGGACTCACTGTGGACGTGGTGTATCTGGACTTCGCTAAGGCCTTCGATGAAGTAGATTATGGCGTGCTGCTTAGGAAGCTCCGTCTTTTTTGGAATCAGTGGTAGGCTCATTGAATGGATTTATAGCTTCCTAACAAACAGGAAACAAGTTGTCTCAGTGGATGGGAGCCGCTCGACGGAGTCGGTGGTGGTGAGTGGTGTGCCTCAGGGATCCATTTTGGGTCCACTCCTTTTCCTGATCCACATTTCGGACATCGATGTCAATCTGTTGCACTCACGGGCCTCATCCTTCGCTGACGACACCAGGGTTTTGAAAACTATTGCTACGGTGGAGGACTGTGAGGCTCTACAGAGTGACCTCCAGAAGATTTGCGAGTGGGCAACGCGAAACAACATGACCTTCAATGAAAATAAATTTGAGTTGGTGCGCTACGGTTTGCACTTTGACGCCTCCTATGCGTACAGCCCCACTGGAGGTTCAGCGATCGACCGCAAGTCTTCGGTCAGGGATCTGGGGGTCGCAATCTCGGATGACAGTGGCTTCAGAGAGCACATTAACCAGGTGGTGCTTAGGTGCAGACGCCAGATCGGATGGATCCTGCACACCTTTAAGACAAGGGAAGCCCCACTAATGCTGAAATTGTTCAAATCGTTAGTCCTCCCATTGGCAGAGTACTTTTGTCAGCTCTGGAGTCCGAGCACTGTTGGCGAAGTACAGAAGTTGGAGGGTGTACAGAGGACCTTCACTGCAAGGATCGACGGAATGCAGTCGTTTGACTACTGGAAACGGCTATCACACCTGTCCCTGTTTTCATTACAGCGTCGCCGTGAAAGGTACCTCATCATATATACCTGGAAGGTTCTGAATGGCTTGGCTCCTAACTTCAGGGACCAGGCGATGCGACTAACAGCCCAGCGGCACATTCGGCGAGGGAAAACTTGTAACGTCCCAGCTTTTACCAGCAGGACGCTGGCGAGCATCAGAACGAGGCATGAAAACTCGTTCTCTGTTATGGGTCCTCGTCTGTTCAACTGTCTTCCGGCTAGTACCAGGGAGTTTGAGGGGACACTGGAGTCGTTCGAAGGGAGACTCGATGAATTTTTGAGGACGATCCCGGACAAGCCTTCCTTGCCCCATTAATACCAGCCTGCTGAGGGTAATAGTATCCTGCAGCAGCTGGCATATATGAGAGCGGCTGCCCCCTAACCTTGCCCCGGCAAGGGAAGGAGGACTGACGCCGCTCGTTCTGGAGGCGCCGTGGCCTGCCTCGGCTGTGGTGGAGCTGCTGGCTCCCTTTGCTGAGGACCTGAGGCTCCGTCGCTGCGGGGAGGTTGGCGGCGTCATGAGGCGGCGACTCATCGTGGCCTGGAGCTGTGCTCCAAACTATATCTCAGGAATCTCAGGAATCTCAGGTGGTGTGTGGTGGTGTGTGGTGGTGTGTTGTGGTGTGTGGTGGTGTGTGGTGGTGGTGGTGTGTGGTGGTGTGTGGTAGTGTGTGGTGGTGTGCGGTCGTGTGTGGTGGTGTGCGGTGGGTGTGCAGGCAGCGAGTGGCGCCACGCATACCTGGGTGGGGCGCTGTGGTTAGCTGCAGCTTGTCAATTATCTTGTAATTTGCTGGCCTTCGAGCTGCGCACACAACACCACATCACCACCACCACATCACCACCACACCCTCCACACCACCCAACCCCCGCAATACCATACAAGAGAGAAGAGAGGAAGAAACAATAGCCGTATATTTTCAAAATAGTTACTACATGAGATGCATAACACATTGGTCTCTAAACATTTCTCTATATAGAGGTCCTTGCTTGATAGACAACCATACGAGGCGTCCTATAGCCGTGTCGGGGCAAATTATGTTATTGAGAGACGCAGTTAAAATATCATCGCTTGAACATTTTATACACGAAGAGATGGCTGAGACCTTGAAAATAATTTTGGAATTCCCTAACTGTATGTTGTTACGATATAAGAAAAGACAAAAACGCTCTATCGTAACAGACCGAAACACCGTCGTAAATGATTATCAAGTTGCGAGAAAAGGTTATTCAAAATGTAATTTATTAAAATATCGCGCAACACGCACATCTAAAAACATGTAAACAAACGTACTCGATAAATGAAATTTACAGCTTTCATCGTACAAACAGAAGGATACGTTTTTCTCGAATCATTTGCTCAAATTGCGCTTTATTTCATATCTGTTCCTCTGGGATTGTGATTGATCTATTTTTGAAATAGTTAGCAATTGCAATTAATTCATTTTCGGGGCTATCGAGTTATTTCTGAAATATGATCAGTGTTGCCTGGTCGCAGAGCATTAAGTGAAATTTAATGGGCCAAGGGGTTTACCTCAATTGGGCTGTGTTGCTCAATGTAATCCAAAGAAATATCTTGAAAAACATAAATAAATAAAAAAGATTTCGAAGAACGTAGAAATGAACTTTATTCTAATTTTCTAACAGAACTTTGAGGGAAATCTAGTTACAGTCTAAAAACTGCGATGTAAAACATCTCGGGTTTCATATCCTCCCAGCATTTTCTTCAACATCATACGGACATACACGGGGTCAAGTGGAGATCCTGGGATCGACAGACATCACTTAAGGGAAGCAAATATCTATAAAGCTTTGGCGCGTAGACGTAGATTCAATAGTGAGCCAGTATACTAATTTTATTTACTGAAATGTAGAGTTATTTCTGACTTGGAGTTCAGTGCTAACTGTGTGCAGAGAGAGAATAAAAACCACTTATTTATCTCCCAAAATGTTGATACATGAAATGTCCTACAACACACTGGATAATAAAATTTTTCGTAATAGCGAGGTCTTTAACAGATAAACAAACCCTATGAGAAGTGCAATAGCAATAGTCAGGGGTTAATTATGTAATTAAAAAAGTATATATATTTTCTTTGGGATATTTCGCGCATGGTAAAATAACTGAAAATTATAAATACTTACTACCAGAATGTCGAGAATCTGTTAAGAATAATCAATTTTGCGAATTAAAAATGAGAATTTAGGGAAAAATTTTAATTGTGTGTAATAAATGTTTGGCTTTGTTTGGCTTACTTAGAAATATCTCAGAAAATCCCAGCAGTACAGGAGGGTCGCTTCAACATGTATGTTTTTATGTCGTATGTTTGACTCAGCAATGTTAGGAGGCCGCGATAAGATGCGAGAGCCCAAAAAGATGTCTGTTTACATTGTGTGTTGTTTCTGGAGGGGTCTATTTTGTGGTGTTAGCAAATCTTTTCATTAAAGCGAGCCCTTGGGAAACTTGAGACGTTCTGAAAAATGCCTACCCATGTGCAAAACAAAGTCGCCTTGTAGTCACACATAAATCGAGACACTCAGGCCGAGAGAGACGGCAAACCAACGGTCGTTTTCGAAGGAGCTGAGCGTGAGAATGCGGTACTACCAATTAGAAAAGATGTAGGCGGTCGCAGTCAAGGTCCGAAGATTCTTATAGGCCGAAGGGGAGAGAGGGGACAACCCTCGAGGAAATACGCGGGGCAGCTTAGGAACAGAAGGTAGTTCTGCAGTCAACGCCGGAGTGCGAAGTATAAGAGATAAAACGCGGGTGTGTTCGCTGTAACAAACGTGCTCAAAGATATAATGAAAAGTGGTTATTGGATATATTGAAAATTATACTAAGTTTCACGCCAAAATGTGAGCATGAAATTCATACATTTTCTCTTTTTACTTGCAGAAGAGCAATTAAAAAAAACCCAACCAGCGTTGGAATCATTTAATGGAACATTTGGGCGCAACGTCTCTGGGAGGGTAAGAGCGAAGCCGTTTCTTGGGATAAGATGATTTTTTTTTGTATAACATTTTCTGAAATTTATTGGCAGACAGTAATGTAAAAAATTGAAATGGTTTAAGGGAGCTTAATGGGTGCTATCATAATTAATGGGTTATAAATTGATCTTGCAGGTGGGAGGTCTGTGCCTGAGGATAGAAGTTCACAAGAAAAGGAAATATTCGAGAGCTACGAATCTGGCGAATAGCAACAAACATTCCTTGAACTGTGCCTAGGACAGTGACTTGAACTGAAGTTGTATCGGCTCATGAATGTGAGGGTCGAAGTAATGATCACATCCTGTGCTGCTGGAATAACTGAGATAGAAATAGGACAGGATAGATGAATTCTCATGTGTAACTCTTGTAAACTTAGCGGCGGCCGGCCAGCCAATATTTCAGTATAATTATGTGATGTAAGTCATTTGACGTATGCTATTTGATTCCATTACTTAATTGGCATTATTCCTAACACCATTCATTGTGTGTACGCTCATTAATGTTTGTATGACGTATAGCTGGAAATTATAAATGTTAAGCATAGTTTATCCTGTGTATCATGCCCCACAATATCAGAAGCGATAAACCGTAATACCACGGAGGGCGCTCAGAAAATGCGCTACGTAAGTGGGTCAGCGATCACCGGTGAGTACCTTTTCTTTTTAGTATTTATACTGTAGTGTCAATTATTTTCCGTGAATTTTTGTGTCGTATATGTATCCTTTGGAGGTGTGCCATTCCTCAATTCCGAGAGCCGGATCTTCCTGTTAATGAAATGTTAACAAGGAGGTGAAGGGCCAATTTCTCGTGACATCACAATTTGGTAAGATCACTACGATCGCTTTGTAATTTGTGAATTTGTGGGTATAGTGTAACAGTTACATTGTATTTTTTTTGTTTGGTTATTTCATGTGCAAAACGTACAGAAATTCAGTAGAGGTGCATAACTCGCAAGGTGATGATTTTCTGTGTTCCGGTGCCAGAAGCCAGCAAGCGCACTATCATATGGCTAAGGAAAGTGAAAGCGTTTATAAAAGTGATAAGATTCAGTGAGAAAATTCTAGTGTGCTCACACGATGAATTCAAAGTTTCAGTGAAATTCCACAGTGAGTAAGTTTTAAAAATTATTTGAGTGATCGCAAAATTTTGAGTTTTGAAAAAATTGAATTGGAGAAGAGCGACACTATGCCTGCGCGCGGGAGAAGGAACAACGCCCGCAGAAATGCGCCAGCAACGCCACCACAGCCCGAAGAGGAAGCAGTTAACATGCCCGTGGTAACCAGTTGCGTGGGAGCCATAGGGGCCAAATTCAGGAGGGGCGATGATGTGGGGGAACATATGGCAAGGTTGAAGTTTTTGACTGGTAATCTGAACAACAGCGAGCAGGTGAATGCATTCTTCCTATGCCTAGGTCCACAAGAGGCAAAGGAATGCAATCAAATAATTGGTACACTAACGAACCTACGAGAAGCAGAGACCTGGCTGCGCTCTTACGCCGACCAAGTCGAACATCCGACTCAAGCGCTGTTTGAAATAGTGACCAAGAAGCAAACAAGCCGAGAGGGAGTTTCAGAGTACCTGACGCGTCTGGAAAGGCTGTACAACAAGAATTATCTAGAACATCCGGAACGAGTTATTATAGATTTGATGTGGCTCGGATTAAGGGATGACATCACGCGACCCTTCCGAAGTGATGCGCGACCTACGACAGTACAAGAATTAAGGGACATGGCAATCGAAGTGGAAAATCGACGGATAGTACCAGTACCAAGGGAAACGACAGAGAGGAGGGAACCGGAGAGAGAGAGAGCGCAGCGAAGCGAGAGGAGGCCACAGCATGAGACTGCACGTGTCGGCCACACGATGCGGCATTCGCCACTGCGGCAAAGAGGCCACCGCAATGAAGCGCCACACTGGAAGAAAAGGAACAGACAGACACGACACTCTCCTTATCATCGAAGAGGAAATTATGTAGCGCCATACTGGAGCGAAAGAGGCAGACTTAGGAGTCATCAGCACCAAATTTACCCCGCAAGAGAACCACAGCCGCATCCGGAAGTACCACCTGCACCTGCAGTGGACTTAGCACAGTATAGAGCAGTGCCACCGCCGTGCGTCAACTGTGGAAAATTTGGGCACCTAAGAGCTGATTGCAGAGTGCAACATTTTGCAGGACAGCCAAAAAACGGAATAGGAGACCGTTAGCTCCGATAATAAATCCCAGCGTAATACTCCAAGTGAATGGTGCACCTGTAACCGCACTTCTTGATACCGGAGCAAATATATGCTTGGTAAAGGAGCGTGTGGTTGCGGGGATTAAAAATGCTAGTGTAAAAGGAACATCGACTGCATTAAAAACAATTGGAGAGGAACCCGTACCGGTGCTGGGAAAGATTAATGTGCCAATTAAAGTTAACGGTCAGAAAATTGTTCAGAGATGTTTTGTTGTGCGGGAAAATGCATTCCCAGGAGACCTGCTAATAGGGGTGGAAGTAATGAACAAAGTCAACGCAAAGATAGACTTCGGAAAACGTAGGGCATCATTCTTTGGTACTCACGTGAACATGTTTTCAGCACCAGGACACGCTTCTCCGAAAATTCTGTGTGTAACGCGGGAAGAAACATCAGTCACTCTGGCTGAGGATATCACAGTGAAGCCTCGCGCGCAAACCATGGTGAAGTGCCGAGCAGATGGCAAGTTTGATGGGAAGGAAGTAATTTTAGAACCTAGAATCAAATGGGCGCCTTACGTCGGAGCCACCGCTGCAAAGGTACAAAACGGGTATGTTTTGATGCCTGTACTTAACCCTTTTGCCGAAGAAATCGCTCTGACTGAAGGAGCAATAATTGCAACATGCCACGAAATCTCGAATGAAGGTGCAACTGCAGAAGAAAACAATGCGGAAAATAGCGAAGCAGAAAATCGCCGCAGAGAGAAGCGCTTTCAGCAAATTGATGAGCTTGACCTCAGTCACTTGGATGCTGAAAAACAAGGACAAGTCAGAAGCCTGCTGAAGGAATATCACAAGACGATTAGTGCAGACGAGATGGATATTGGCCACGTTAAAGGAGTGAAATACAAAATTTTGCTGAGTGATTACAGGCCAATTCAAACAAAAGGTTGGCGCATTCCGTACACCAGCCAAGAAATTATTGATAAAAAGGTCTCGGAGATGATTGAAAGTGGAGTTGTGCAAGAGAGCACAAGTGCTTGGAAGAACCCCCTCGTACTCGTAAAGAAGCCTGGTGGGGGCCACAGAGTTTGCCTTGATTTGCGAGCTGTAAACATGCGGGTAATAAACGAACATTATCCGATTCCCCACATTGTAGGGACACTGGAAGAGGTAGCTGGTAAAGAATACTATTCCATTGTCGATGCGAAATCAGCCTTCCATCAAATTGAGCTAGATGAAGAAAGTAAGCAGTACACGGCATTTCAGACTCGACAAGGCAACTTCGAGTTCTCTAGGCTACCTATGGGACTCAAGTGCTCAACATCAGTGTACCAGAGAGTAATTTGTCATGTTCTGAAAAGGCAACTGGGAAAATTCGCCGCCATTTACTTGGACGATGTGTGCGTCAGCTCTATGACTTTTGAGAGTCACCTAGAAAATTTAAGGGAAGTGTTGCACGAGTTTCAATGCGCCGGAGTAAAAATAGGCTCAGACAAATGCAAATTTGCTCAAAAACAAGTGAAGTACCTAGGATGTTACATCAGTCGTGAGGGACTTATTCCAGATCCCAAGAACGTGGATGCGATGGAGAATTACCCTAGACCGACGACCGCACGCAAAGTCCGATCCTTCGTCGCTGCACTGAACTTCTACCGGCGGTTCATTCCGCATTTCGCTATAACAGCTGCACCCCTTAATGCGCTGACTAAAAAGGGGCAAAAGTTCCAGTGGAAGGAAGAACACGAGCAAGCATTCTGTAAACTTAAGCAGCTCATGATAGAAGCTCCAGTTCTGAAGAAGCCTTCTCTAAATGAGACGTATTACTTGAGCTGTGATGCCTCAAATGAGGACTATGGCGCGGTCCTGGCACAAAAATGTAATGGTAAGGAACAACCGATTGGATACTTCAGCAAAAGATTCAATGATGCTGAAAAACGTTATTCAATTACGGAGCGGGAAGGATTAGCAGTGGTCGCCGCTGTAAATCACTTTTCACCTTACCTGTACGGTAATAAATTTGTTGTAATTACTGATCACACGGCGCTCAAATATTTGTTCCAAGGTAAAAACACCAAGAACAACAGAATTATGAGATGGGCCCTAACACTCTCTCAATATGATTTTGAGGTGATTTATGTTGAAACCTTTATTGTAGCACCTTGAATGTATATGTGTATAATACTGATAATGTTGCAGTGCTCTTGTGTTAGAATGTGTTTAGACAGTACTCTGCGTTGAGAACTGAGCTCATGGTTCTTGTGGAACTGAGCTCATGGTTCTCGGGCTTGGCTGGAGCCCACTCCACCACTACCCTTCGTGATGTAAACTTGTGTCCTGCTGTGTGTACTGATTATACAAACTCCAAGTGTCTCGTCTTACTTAACCTAAATTTCATTAGGTTATGGGCCCAGAAAACCTTCCGATGAAGCAATATCAAGTGAGGTTATCCTAAGTCCCGAAGCGAAAAACCGCCCGGGACAGCGAGAACAGACGTTGGTGATTTGTTAGTGCTGTGTGAGACAGAAACGGTGAAAGAGAAAGAAACATGGCAGGCTCCGTAAGTGAAAGTGCAAAGAACTGCCTCACGGCTCTTAATGATAAAAACTATCCTACGTGGAAGCTGCAAATGAAGATGCTCTTAATGAAGGAAAAGCTCTGGAACTTGTTCGAGGAACGGAAACCATGCCACAGACTACGGACGAGACTGCTCGAAGAAAATTTGAAGAAAGACGTGACAGTGCACTTGCAACAATTGTGCTTGGTGTAGAAACGAGTCAACTGTATTTACTGGGTGATCCTACTGACCCTGTGCAACTGTGGCACAAAATTGAAGATACATTCCAAAAGAAAACTTGGTCTAACAAGTTCAGACTACGCAAAAGACTCTACAACATGAAACTAAAAGAAGACCAAGACTTACAAACTCATCTCAAAGCAGTTGTCGAAATATTTGAGTCCTTGAGTGTGATTGATGACGCTGTTGATGAAGAAAGTCGTGTAATAATCTTGCTGTCGTCACTTCCCGACCACTTCTCCACACTCGTGACTGCACTGGAAGCTCATAAAAAACTACCGTCATGGGGCATTGTGACAGAGCGTCTTCTGAATGAAGAAGCAAAACTGAAAAACCAAAGTGCTTCAGACTTCAGTGAAAAATCCCTTGTGACCTCCAAATTGAAAAACTCAAGATGTTTCGAATGTGGAAAAACGGGACACCTACGCGCCAAGTGCTGGATCTATCAAGAAAAGTTGAAGAAAGAAGATGGGAACCACACAGAAGACCAGAAAAATTTTGTAGCAGGTAAAACCAATTATATCAGTGCATTGTCTGTGATAAATATCAATAACTGTTGGGTAATTGATTCCGGTGCAACAGCACACATGTGAAATAATAGGAATGATTTTTCTTGTATGAATGAGCTATCTAGTCCAATTAACATTGAAGTTGGTGATGGTAGAAACTTGCAAGGTGTTGGTGTAGGTGATGTTAGTTATGGTGTTGTTGCCTAAAGGTCTTGTAGATACCTGTGTTGTTAAGAATGTTTTATATGTACCTGGTTTAGCCTACAATTTACTATCTGTGCCTCAGATTACAGAAAGTGGAAACTTAGTTTGCTTTGACGAAAGCTCATGTAAGATTGTAAATAAAGACAACAAATTGATTGCCTTAGGCAGTAAAGTAGGAAAATTGTATAAACTTAATTGCACCCTTAATTCAGCTGCTAAATGTATGAACGTTTCCTCTGATGAAATTCTGTGGCATAAACGATTCTGTCATCTAGGATTCAATAATCTTAAGAAATTAGCCACTAAGAATCTTGTTAAAGGTTTTGATTGCTCTGTGAGTGGAGATAACATTTTTTGTGAAAACTGTTTTGATGGTAAAAATCATAGGCTTCCGTTCCCCAAAACAAATCACAAAAGGGAACGCCAACCCTTAGAACTTATCCACAGTGATGTGTGTGGCAAGCTTAATCCCATATCACTTGGGAGTGGAAGGTACTTTGTAACCTTCATAGACGACCACTCCAGGTATACTTGGGTGTACATTATCAAACATAAGAGTGATGTTTTTAAAGTGTTTCAGGAGTTCAAATCTTTGGTAGAAAATCACTATGATCACAAAATTAAAATCCTGCGCTCCGATAACGGTGGGGAATACATCTCTAATGACTTTGAACAATTCCTAAAAAGGGAAGGAATTATCCATGAAAAAACTGTGCCTAAGACGCCTGAACAAAATGGAGTTGCAGAAAGAATGAATAGAACTCTTCTTGACTCTGTCAGAGCTATGCTGTCTGGTTCAAAGTTACCAAAATCATTCTGGGGTGAAGCTATATCAACTGCCGTGTATCTCAAAAATAGGAGCCCTGCTAGTGCATTGAATGATATGACCCCTTATCAGGCCCTTAATGGACACAAGCCCAATGTACAGCACCTCAAAACCTTTGGCTGCAGTGCCTACGCTCATGTCCCCAAAGATGAGAGGGAAAAACTTGATCCAAAATCTAAACCGTGTGTTCTCGTAGGATATGGAAGTGGATCCAAGGGATATCGTCTGTATGACATAAGCAGCAGAAGGATATTTTTGAGTAGAGACGTTATGTTCAATGAACCTCAGCAGATGCCAATTGAGAAGGAGCCTTCAGAAGTAAATGATGGTAATTTTACTCTTCTTCCTCAGGATCCAGAACCAGAAGACTCTGAGGGAGGGGTGGAGCATAGACAGTCAGATGCTGGGATGGAGGGAGTGGAGCCTAGACAATCAGCCAGGTATCGACGGGCTCCTGATAGGTTTGGTGAATGGGTGTATTTAATGAAAAATGAGCTTGATATACCATCTTGTGTTCAAGAAGCACTCAGTGGACCAGATGCAAAACTATGGGAAACAGCTATGGAGAATGAGATGGAGTCTATAAATCAAAACAAAGTATGGTCTCTTGTAGAGTGTCCTAATGACAAAAAACCTATCAAATCAAAGTGGATCTTTAAAAGAAAAACTGGACCCGACGGGAGCATTTGCTCGTACAAAGCTCGCCTTGTGGCTCAGGGCTACTCACAAAAATATGGCATTGACTACGACGAGACCTTCAGTCCCGTGATTTGATTTGAGTCTGTCAGGACAGTACTAGCTTTGGCTGCCAAATGCAACATGCAAGTCCATCACATGGACGTTGCAACAGCCTTTCTTAATGGAGAACTGATGGAAGAACTTTACCTGGTTCAACCTGACGGTTTTATTGTCAAAGGCAAAGAAAATCTTGTGTGTAAACTACAAAAATCGCTCTACGGACTAAAACCAGCTCCTAAGTGTTGGAATACTACACTAGATAGCTATTTGAAGAAATTGGGTTTTGTACAATCTAAGAGTGATGGTTGTATATATACTCGTGTTCAAGAGAAGAAACTGTGTATTGTGGCGGTGTATGTAGACGATCTAATAATTGCTTCTGAGTCTGGTGACGAAATAAATCAAATAAAGATGAGTCTTTCTTCCCAATACCAAATGAAAGATCTTGGTGTGCTGAGTTACTTCCTAGGTGTAAGTGTTGTACAATCTAAAAACAATGTTGTCTTAAATCAAACTGCGTACACTGAGGCTTTGTTGTCAAAATTTGGCTTTGATAATTGTAAACCTGTTGCAACTCCCGCTGATGTAAATGTAAATCCGATATGCTCCCCAAATGATGTCGAATTTGACCCTGCTACTTATCAAAGTGCTGTAGGTAGCCTTTTGTATTTGTCAACCAGAACTCGACCTGACATTGCATTCGCAGTGAATAATGTTGCTAAATACAGCTCCAAACCTCTTGAACAGCATTGGATGTGTGTTAAGAGAATATTCAGGTACCTGAGAGGCACCTCTAAACTAGGTCTCTTGTATAGCAAATGTTCTGATACTTGCATTGGTTATTCAGATGCTGACTGGGCTGGTGATAAAAATGACCGCAAGTCTACCTCTGGTTACTGTTTCACCCTCAGTAATTCGGTAATTACGTGGAGATCTAACAAACAAACTTGTGTAGCCCTTTCAACGGCTGAAGCCGAATACGTTGCTATTGCCGGTGCGGCTCAAGAGGCTGTCTGGTTGAAGCACTTACTCAGTGATCTAAATTTTGGTACTATGGAACCAATGGTTATAAACGAAGACAACCAGTCAGCCATCTGTCTTGCCAACAATCCCAAATATCATGGGAGGAGCAAGCACATCGATAGTAAGTTTCACTATGTACGGGATCTTGTAAGTAACAAAGACATAGACGTAGTGTATTGCCATACCGACCAAATGCTCGCCGACATATTCACCAAAAACCTGCCCATAGAAAAGTTCTCTAGACTGAGAACGAAGTTAGGAATGGTCTCAACTGACACACATTCAATGTGAGAAGGAGTGTTGAAACCTTTATTGTAGCACCTTGAATGTATATGTGTATAATACTGATAATGTTGCAGTGCTCTTGTGTTAGAATGTGTTTAGACAGTACTCCGCGCTGAGAACTGAGCTCATGGTTCTTGTGGAACTGAGCTCATGGTTCTCGGGCTTGGCTGGAGCCCACTCCACCACTACCCTTCGTGATGTAAACTTGTGTCCTGCTGTGTGTACTGATTATACAAACTCCAAGTGTCTCGTCTTACTTAACCTAAATTTCATTAATTTATCGGCCAGGAGCTCAGAACGTGGTGCCCGACGCATTGTCGAGAAATATTGCGAACGACAACGAAGAGGAAAATCAAGACGACGGAGTCCCTAAAACAGTGTTCGTCACGACGATGATAGACGAAGCACCTAATGTACAAGAGGCGAAAATCAGCTTGCAGAAAGAAAATGTGAGAGCAGAACAGTTGAAAGATCCCGTTTGGGGGCCTGTGCTGAGGTATCTTGAAGGTGACAAATTAGGGGACGCTCCAAGTCTCGCTCTGAAATCCGAAGTCTTCACCGACGGAGGCATATTGTATTTCAGAAAGGCGCAACAAAAGCCTAATAGAACGAGGCACTTGATCGTTGTGCCAGACGCTCTGAGAGAAGCAGCAATAACGTTAGCGCATGATAGCACAATCGGTGCACACCAAGGTCGTGCTAAAACGTGGAAAAAGCTCATGGAATTCGGGTACTGGATTAACATGGCGCGTGACGTTAACAAGTACGTCGATTCGTGCATGCAATGTCAGAAACGTAAGATCAACAAACGCATTTGTGTTAGTATGGGTTCATTCCCTGAAATTGACAAGCCTCTGGACAGAATAGGCGTCGATTTAATTGAAATGCCAGTGTCGAATGAAGGCCACAAATACATCCTGACCGTGGTCGATCACTTCAGTAGATATGTTGCAGCGTTTCCGCTCAGAAGCAAGACAACTGAGGAAGTAACGAAAGCGTTGACTAAATTCGTGACTACGTACGGCCCAGCCAAGACGCTCATCTCAGACAGGGGCACCGAGTTCACGTCAGCTTTATTCAGAAATGTGTGTGAAAAATTGAAAATAAAATACTACAATACCTCAGCATATCATCCCCAATCAAACGGGATGACCGAACGGCAAAATCAGAATATCAAGACTATTTTATCACACCTTGCCGCCAACGACCAATCCTCGTGGCCGGATGCACTTCCTTGGACGTGCCTGGCACTGAACACCAGCTACCAGAGCGTCATTGAAAAAATTCCATTCTTTTATTCTTTGGTAGAGATGCTGATATTCCAATCATTGAATGGCTAAAAACCCCGCAAATAGATTACTCTCTGGGAGATAACTACGCGGCGGAAGTAACTGAACGTCTTCACAATGCCTTCAAGGTTGTAAAGACAAAATCAAAAGCGTCACACGACAAGTCGGTACAATTAAAGGAGCGAGGAGTCAAGAACTACAAAGTCCATGTGGGAGACATAGTTCTGCTGCATAATCCGATCGGAAGGCCGGAAGCTGACGGCGCATGGCCGACGGATTGGATTGGCCTATATAGAATAATGGAAAAAGGCGAGTTCAATGTAACTATTAAAGCACTTTATAATGAACGTGTAGAGAGAGTGCATCTAGATAGGCTAAGGGTGGCGTTTCTCAGAGGGGAGGCTTACCCTTGCCATGATGGTGATGCGGCTGTGCCAATAGAGGCTGGAAATACAGACGGGAGCGGAGAGCAAGACATGAGGACAAGAGGCGCGACAAACACACGTCAAGCTGCGTCCAGGACACAGCGGAACTACAATCTACGTTCTCGGTGTAGGTGAATCGCCAATTAGAAACGAACTGCAGAGGACTGAAACCATGTGTCAACTTGCCTTTGCGGGATGTGTTCTTGTGTGTTTAATTTTAGAAAACTCTTGCGTAGGAGCGAGTTTTTTTTAGCGCTGTATTGCTTTAATCTAAATGTGTTCTTTAGTAGAATTGTGTTATTCTAGTAGTGAATTAAATTTAGTCTCACTCACTAGAGGGTGATACTTCGTTCAGTAGAAATATGCTCTAGGTTATGCAACTCCCACTTTCTTTGCTCACAAGAAATTTCGTCCGGAAAATCTTGTTCGAGTGATCTAATCTTATCCTGTGCTTAATTCTCATTTTTCTTTCTTGCTAAGTAAAGGAAAATTGAGCGTTCAGTAGGTTAACTTCGTATGTTTCGCAAGAGGAGTACTTTGTTTCATTTGTAGTATGCTTATATTCCCTCGCCAGCATCTCGTAAAGCGTACGCGCTTAATACGAAATAACGCTAGCGAATTAATTAGTTTAATCTGAAAGTGCTTAGGCTGAGGTTATCTCAGGCTTGCTAATTTTATCAATACCTTTAGACCGTTCATTTTTCGTAACGTGAAAAATATGTTTAGCGTCAGATCAAAAGTTGCGTATTCTTTCGTGCTGAAGTGTTGAAGTTTCTGACTTTGTGCCTTTCTCTTGCCCTGAAAGAATATCGTAAAACACGGTATTCCAGAAGGAATTATTCTTATCTTATTCTGTAGAGTGTAGTACATTTCTTTTCAGACTTAAGGAATTAATTCTTGGAGGATTAGCGTAGGAAGTACGGCAGCACAAAACAGGCCAGAACATTGCATAACACGAATGAGTCTCGGATAAGCAGTAAAATCACGGAAAAATCACGTGGACCACGAGTAATTATTCACAAGAACGAAGAACAAAGAGCAATGACACGACATAGGGGATTCATCGAACTTGTTTGAAAGTATCGAGAGTTCAAAGTCAAGTTAAGAATCTAGTACGGAAAGCTACTGCTTCCACAAGGTTTTTCAAACAAATAAATGTAAGTAAATGTACGAGGAGCTCACGAGATTAGAACTCAGGAACTTAAATTCACCGCACCAGAACGCTATCGATCGCGCTACCGGCCACCCTGAAAGGTGGTCGACGCACAATGAAAGCAATCTTGGCACAGTGAAAGCAGGCACGAACTTGGCCCGACAGATATATTTCTTCAATTTTTACTTAAGTATCGAGAGTTCAAAGTCAAGTTAAGAATCTAGTACGGAAAGCTACTGCTTCCACAAGGTTTTTCAAACAAATAAATGTAAGTAAATGTACGAGGAGCTCACGAGATTAGAACTCAGGAACTTAAATTCACCGCACCAGAACGCTATCGATCGCGCTACCGGCCACCCTGAAAGGTGGTCGACGCACAATGAAAGCAATCTTGGCACAGTGAAAGCAGGCACGAACTTGGCCCGACAGATATATTTCTTCAATTTTTACTTAAGTATCGAGAGTTCAAAGTCAAGTTAAGAATCTAGTACGGAAAGCTACTGCTTCCACAAGGTTTTTCAAACAAATAAATGTAAGTAAATGTACGAGGAGCTCACGAGATTAGAACTCAGGAACTTAAATTCACCGCACCAGAACGCTATCGATCGCGCTACCGGCCACCCTGAAAGGTGGTCGACGCACAATGAAAGCAATCTTGGCACAGTGAAAGCAGGCACGAACTTGGCCCGACAGATATATATCTTCAATTTTTACTTAAGTATCGAGAGTTCAAAGTCAAGTTAAGAATCTAGTACGGAAAGCTACTGCTTCCACAAGGTTTTTCAAACAAATAAATGTAAGTAAATGTACGAGGAGCTCACGAGGTGCGGTGAATTTAAGTTCCTGAGTTCTAATCTCGTGAGCTCCTCGTACATTTACTTACATTTATTTGTTTGAAAAACCTTGTGGAAGCAGTAGCTTTCCGTACTAGATTCTTAACTTGACTTTGAACTCTCGATACTTAAGTAAAAATTGAAGAAATATATCTGTCGGGCCAAGTTCGTGCCTGCTTTCACTGTGCCAAGATTGCTTTCATTGTGCGTCGACCACCTTTCAGGGTGGCCGGTAGCGCGATCGATAGCGTTCTGGTGCGGTGAATTTAAGTTCCTGAGTTCTAATCTCGTGAGCTCCTCGTACATTTACTTACATTTATTTGTTTGAAAAACCTTGTGGAAGCAGTAGCTTTCCGTACTAGATTCTTAACTTGACTTTGAACTCTCGATACTTAAGTAAAAATTGAAGAAATATATCTGTCGGGCCAAGTTCGTGCCTGCTTTCACTGTGCCAAGATTGCTTTCATTGTGCGTCGACCACCTTTCAGGGTGGCCGGTAGCGCGATCGATAGCGTTCTGGTGCGGTGAATTTAAGTTCCTGAGTTCTAATCTCGTGAGCTCCTCGTACATTTACTTACATTTATTTGTTTGAAAAACCTTGTGGAAGCAGTAGCTTTCCGTACTAGATTCTTAACTTGACTTTGAACACTCGATACTTAAGTAAAAATTGAAGAAATATATCTGTCGGGCCAAGTTCGTGCCTGCTTTCACTGTGCCAAGATTGCTTTCATTGTGCGTCGACCACCTTTCAGGGTGGCCGGTAGCGCGATCGATAGCGTTCTGGTGCGGTGAATTTAAGTTCCTGAGTTCTAATCTCGTGAGCTCCTCGTACATTTAATTACATTTATTTGTTTGAAAAACCTTGTGGAAGCAGTAGCTTTCCGTACTAGATTCTTAACTTGACTTTGTTTGAAAGTATTTGACTGTAGAACAAATTCTAGCGTTGCATTGGGAAACGACGAAGATGTATGTGAGGCTGGAATTTCGCATCATGCGTAAGAGAGAATGCGGAGAGCACAAGTAATTAGCTCAGAGCCGCTTGTGGTTGAGCTGTAGCCAGAGATTGCGCACCATGTTCAGAAGAATGCGGAGGACACCAGTAATTGCTTAACTCGCCCGTGGTCAGGCTGTGAAGAGGACATCGTTAGTAAACGGCCGAGCCAGGAAGGATTTCTCGACTAATTAGCAGCACTCAATACTTCGAAGTGGAAAGCACCACAGAGCACCGCAGCACCAGAATGAGGAAGGAAGGAGAAGCGAAAATAATGAAGATAATAGTCTAGGGTACCTTAATGTAATAGCGTTCAAAAATGCTTTTATACAGTGGGCACTCAAATGAAACAATAACAATGCTTTTATATGATTGAGTGTTTAAACTTACTTAAGTACTTTGGAATTTGCGTCGTAAAATTTATGCCTAGTAAGGCATTCCTGAAATTCGAATGCAAGTTTCCGGTGAATTTTTTTTACTAGGCAAATTATCACATTGGAATATTGATGCCGCATTTTAGGCATCTCTATTTATACGTGAAATAAAACAAATTATAAGAGAGATTACGTCGGATGTGCTTTGGATGAGGCGTACGATCATCAAAGAATATTAACCCACGGAATTCTCGCACAAATAAGAGTGTTTACTCGGAGAAAATAAAATATCACCTGGTGTCTACCAGAATTTCTACGTCGATGTCAAGGAATACTGAGATTCTACGTCGAAATCAAGGAATACTGAGAGGAATTCTACAGGATACCACCGCTCATACAGGATACCACCGCCGGATATACCTCGGATTCTTCAGGATTACCTCGTGGGATTCAGGACCTTATTGCGAATGGAAACTGTAGTGAATGAAATTTATCGACGCTTCGACTCGTATATACTGACAGGTCAATATAACTTACTGACGTGCCGATTTGCCTGATCAACGAATCGACGTTCATGAGTAATCTGGCGATTAAAAGTTGAGTTTGAATAAACGTCATAAAATATATGTGAAACATTGCACTTAACATGATTTGGTGGTAATTTGAATCGTAATAATGATCCATCTTACAGAACGCAATCGTGCAGTTAGTGTGGTGTATAGAAATTTTATACGAGCCTGGATATTGGGCTCGCAATACTTCATCCTGAAATTGAGTTACCTTCCATCAAGGCGTGTGTGAAGCTATAAAATGCCAAAAGAGAGGCATGGAAGAAAAGCAAATTCCGTCAGCTTTACCAAAGGAGTCAACATCGAATCGTCAACAACAGCGTCAAGGACTTGGACAACAGAACATGCAAGCGTGAATTGAAATCTACGAGACATAAAGTCATCAATACTGTAGAATGTTTGGAATGTAGGAGATGTAACCGTAATACTTTGTGAATGTTATTAGGGGTGAACACTCAAAAGATTTATGACGTACTTCACTTCGGTGGAACACAACACAATATATCAGGCCGTGCTAATTGTAATGAATAAGATTCTTAATTGTAATGTACCCTGTTTATTGCGGAATTAATTTTAGAATGTAATAGGCTTAAGTAGAAGTTACCATGTGTGTCTTATGTTGGCTTCAGACTGCAGTGATCAGTATTCAATAAATAGCTGAAAGCTAATTAAAAAAAAATATTGTCAGGCCAATTTTTTTTAACTATAGGACGGCGGTCTGTCGAGAATCTGTTAAGAATAATCAATTTTGCGAATTAAAAATGAGAATTTAGGGAAAAATTTTAATTGTGTGTAATAAATGTTTGGCTTTGTTTGGCTTACTTAGAAATATCTCAGAAAATCCCAGCAGTACAGGAGGGTCGCTTCAACATGTATGTTTTTATGCCGTATGTTTGACTCAGCAATGTTAGGAGGCCGCGATAAGATGCGAGAGCCCAAAAAGATGTCTGTTTACATTGTGTGTTGTTTCTGGAGGGGTCTATTTTGTGGTGTTAGCAAATCTTTTCATTAGGGCGAGCCCTTGGGAAACTTGAGACGTTCTGAAAAATGCCTACCCATGTGCAAAACAAAGTCGCCTTGCAGTCACACATAAATCGAGACACTCAGGCCGAGAGAGACGGCAAACCAACGGTCGTTTTCGAAGGAGCTGAGCGTGAGAATGCGGTACTACCAATTAGAAAAGATGTAGGCGGTCGCAGTCAAGGTCCGAAGATTCTTATAGGCCGAAGGGGAGAGAGGGGACAACCCTCGAGGAAATACGCGGGGCGGCTTAGGAACAGAAGGTAGTTCTGCAGTCAACGCCGGAGCGCGAAGTATAAGAGATAAAACGCGGGTGTGTTCGCTGTAACAAACGTGCTCAAAGATATAATGAAAAGTGGTTATTGGATATATTGAAAATTATACTAAGTTTCACGCCAAAATGTGAGCATGAAATTCATACATTTTCTCTTTTTACTTGCAGAAGAGCAATTTAAAAAAAAAAACAACCAGCGTGGGAATCATTTAATGGAACATTTAGGCGCAACGTCTCTGGGAGGGTAAGAGCGAAGCCGTTTCTTGGGAAAAGATGATTTTTTTTGTATAAAATTTGCTGAAATTTATTGGCAGACAGTAATGTAAAAAATTGAAATGGTTTAAGGGAGCTTAATGGGTGCTATCATAATTAATGGGTTATAAATTGATCTTGCAGGTGGGAGGTCTGTGCCTGAGGATAGAAGTTCACAAGAAAAGGAAATACTCGGGAGCTACGAATCTGGCGAATAGCAACAAACATTCCTTGAACTGTGCCTAGGACAGTGACTTGAACTGAAGTTGTATCGGCTCATGAATGTGAGGGTCGAAGTAATGATCACATCCTGTGCTGCTGGAATAACTGAGATAGAAATAGGACAGGATAGATGAATTCTCATGTGTAACTCTTGTAAACTTAGCGGCGGCCGGCCAGCCAATATTTCAGTATAATTATGTGATGTAAGTCATTTGACGTATGCTATTTGATTCCATTACTTAATTGGCATTATTCCTAACACCATTCATTGTGTGTACGCTCATTAATGTTTGTATGACGTATAGCTGGAAATTATAAATGTTAAGCATAGTTTATCCTGTGTATCATGCCCCACAATATCAGAAGCGATAAACCGTAATACCACGGAGGGCGCTCAGAAAATGCGCAACGTAAGTGGGTCAGCGATCACCGGTGAGTACCTTTTCTTTTTAGTATATATACTGTAGTGTCAATTATTTTCCATGAATTTTTGTGTCGTATATGTATCCTTTGGAGGTGTGCCATTCCTCAATTCCGAGAGCCGGATCTTCCTGTTAATGAAATGTTAACAAGGAGGTGAAGGGCCAATTTCTCGTGACAAGAAATCGCCTGGGAAGTCCTTCATTATAAACAAACAACGAAAGAAAAAAAGACACAAAACGCTCTAGTTGTAAGTGCAGGTACAGAAAATAGAAAATAAAGATGGCCACGATCCAGATGCGCATAGAATGTCGATGTCGCTGGTAATCAACATGACGTAAACGCGTTAAGCTCACAGCTGAGAGAAGATAGAGTTGCCCTTTAATGCTGAGGAGGGAAGCGAGGGACAGGGAGGGCGGGGCGGCCGCGAACAATGACGTATTCATAATGAAGATTGGTTACGCTTAGTGGAGCTCCGAGTTGAGGATGTCTGTTTCTCGCAAACCTCAAACGTTGACATCCTTGGTTGTGTGCAGTTGTACATTTTGTACCAGCAGGCCACAGATGTAATGAGTTGCTGCCACACGAGTCGGGATTATTTAGTCGACCGAGAGTTTCTTCAGGTTTGTAGCACGTTTTAATTATTCAACAGAATGAGATCAGAAGCAAAATTTGATAAGCTATAGATCATGTGATATGTTCAGGGAGAGGAACGCATTTATTAATTTTTTGTCTCATTGAAGAAAAGAGAAGAGGGTATCGCAATACGCAGTTACATCTTCAGTCTTTTCCTTCATTCGGAAGGACTACCTTTCGCTGCATTAATTTGGTAAGCTCTGCAGAACACACCGGCTGTAGAAAGACTAGCGCTGTGAGGAAGAACATATTTGAATTACAATTCGAAATAAGTTGCACTTTTTGTCCTATTTTTTCAGGTGATTCTGAATGTTGTACAACTTCTTGTTTGCCCGGTATTCTTATTTAAATTGCTCGCTTCAAAGTCTCGGTGTCGTCGGGAACGGAGGTACAAAACACAATTATTTTTCTTGCACATTCTTAAACTTATTTCCGCAAACTCCCGGACTTTCGAGAACAAAGTTATTGATTGTTGGCCAGTAGAACGGGGTTTCTCGGGCGCGTAGAAGGTGAATAATAAATTTAGGCATTATGAAAATTCATCACACCGAATAAAATGGATTTCTCTGGTTGCTTCGAGCGAATAAGTTCAGGATTTCCCATGCTCTGCTGTATACGAGCTTGCTGAGGTAAGATGGAGAGAACAAGGATACTCCAGGCAGGTCTATCGTCAGATTGCGTTTAGTAAGTTTTAGGAGGATATGAAATGAGAACGACCAACAACAGATGTATTGGAGTTTTTAAGACGACATCGCTGTTCAATTCAAGGAATTTACCATTTAGCGACTCTTTTAATTTTACTTGTTTAGAGATAGGCTCTACGCATCCTGGAATAGAAAGGCGAAAAAACTAAGCACAAATCAACCTAGCTAATCGAAAAGATCTACGGTTCAGTTATAGGCAAGTTGCTTTGTTCAAGAACAGGAATCTCCCTCTGCTCACCCAAAGATAACGAAGGCTTATACATATAAGCATTCGACACGGAGACTGTTATGTATCTTGATACATAACGGTTGGAAGCTCAACCACCGTGGGAGTGAAAACGGTTGGACCACATGCCCGACTCGCGATAGATCACGATAAAGAAATCAGCCAGTTCAGCAAAACCTCAGCAGAAAGCTGTGCCATACCGATAACCGTTGAGAACTCAAGCAACCAAGGAAAGCAGCAGCAGCAGCAGCAGCAGCAAACGTTAACGTCTTTGGCAGCAGAGATGGCAACGAGAGCTCGGCAGCAGCAGTAGAGGCGACCAACCACGGCAGCTCAGACAGTACAGCAAACGTTCCGGGTAGCTGCGGCCGAGCAGTGGCAGCATCACAGGGCGATTAGGGTGATGTGTTCACGACCCGGACAAGGTCTCGACCCGGACAGTCTTGATCAACCAATGAACGATCAAGCCTAGGATGACGTCAGAGCTATGACGTATGAGGGAGGGTGGTCCTAACTAGGCGCCATTTGCAAACGTCCCCGCCGACGCTCCGCTTGTAAGCCAGGTAAGAATTTCGATTTTAAGAGGTCGCGACCTTAATTTTCGGCATCAGGATATATTGTGCCATGACCACGAATAAGGCGTGATCAACTTGTGATAAATTTTGTTATGTAATATAGCCAATTGACATAAAATCAGTGATAATACGGAGGGCCTAAACAACAATGGACTCGTTTGGGGCGCCTGCTAAACAAAATTATGCCGTGTTCTCGACTCGGACAATTTTTGACAATTCATGCAAATTAAGTGTACAGCAAAACCAATTAAAAAATGAATGATTGCATAGTTCTTACAACTATAATGTACCATTTGTGAGATCAAGCCATGGAAAAGGCTGGAAATGGGTGTTTGCCAAGGCTAAATATCGAGTGATTTTTCGAAGTGTTTTATTGATGGAAGTGAATTATTTTTAGCAATAATATGTGCCCCCCAGTAGTGTTTACTTCTCCAAATTGAAATATTTAACCTAGGCCAATTTTTAAATTTTTTTACGAATTTAAATAAAATGATGTGCGTGGTCTCGACTCGGACAGTGTGCACGTAATGTCCGAGTCGAGTCGTGTCCGAGTCGTTTTTTTTAATACATTGATATTTTGCTACCAATTGTTTTATTCCACCTTTCAGTGTCGTGTTCTGGATGTTCTTAGTAAGAAAAAATATAAAACATTGGTGTAAGTGTGTTTTTGGTGGACCAAAACATTCGTCCGGGTTGAGACCACACTCCCGTCCGGGTCGTGAACACACGGTTTCAACCCGGACAGAGAATTCTGTATTTTGAAAACGGCTGTAAAACCAATACTATGATATCTATAGATATGAAACTCATAGCATAAGATGGGGAATTAGTTAAGATTTCTTTCAAGCACAAAACCTCTCCTGTAGCTCAATAACTTTTTTTAAATGAATATTATTCTCTTTACTGTCCGGGTCGTGATAACATCACCCTACTCATTAACTAGGTTCGCTACCAACGTCTTTCGGGTAGCTGTGGTAGTAGCTTCTACATAATCTCGTACCGAGAGGTAGAGAGACGCATTCTTGTATCAGAATTAATTTCAGAAGGGTCACTTTGGTTCCACCTATTCTTTTAACTTTTAACTTTAACTCAGTTTGGGACACTGAGATTATTATTGTATAACTTCGAACCTCAAATCGACGGATAAAATTTCAGAAAGATACAGTGTAACGTAAGATACGAGACCTTTATCTGACATCATCAACACGCTACTTTCTCCAAGTTACGTGGTATTGTAATTTATTTACCATCTTTACAATTTGCTGGGTCTCATCGATTCCTCGTCAAATGTGGTGTTCATCATTCATTATAACAGTAAATGTATGGCCATGCATAATGCGTGTTTCAAAACCTGCTGTAGATAAATCTTAATTTGAAGGTCGATCTTGAAAACGACAAATCAAATAGTAGGAATAATATAGGTGATTATAAAAAAGAAAGATGAAAATGATATGATGCGATAATAAAGAGAAGAACGTCATAACACGACGCTGGGCCTCCATTACCAGCAAAGAAGATTTTACCAAGCACCACCGGAGTAGCAGCGATGCGCCGCGTATTCTTAGCTGAACAATGCTCAGGTTTATTGTTACGTTTTACTAGAACACGTTAAGATAATGCATTCTTTTATTTCACGAAAGGTATAGCAGTATGATCAATATAAATTCATTAAGATAGCCTAGTTTTACGCACCTATTTGTCGCCTTCAAAAGGACCATAAACAAGAGCCTGCGAGAAGCTCCTACAAAGAGGAAAATAGAGCAAGAAAAAGTTCCACTCTAAGTAGAAATTTAGGTGTAAAGTTAATGTGTTAGGAATAATGCAAAATAGGCATGGCTAAATTACAATTAATTAAATTCAGGGCCTTGCCTCAGTTTCAGTGAACTCTGCTCTCAAGCAGCCCCAATATTGGACTAATTTCAAACTGTAAATTTTAGGTACCGCAGCCGTAAAGGTAATCTGCCAATCGGGCAGCCACAAGGTCGGCGCACACCGTTTACGTTTAGTTCAATTTATTTCACTACCACTACCAAAGGCATTAAGCCAAACTCGTGAACTCATTAAAGAATGGAACAAAAGAAGCGCAAACATGCAAAGTTATAACTCGACAGAATGAAATCACATTCACACAAACTAAAGTTGAAGCAAAAAAAAAATTAACGAAGAGCAACTCAATGTGCTAACAAAAGGGCTCTCAAAACCAACCTCCCGCAGCCTGCGTAAGAACCTCCTGTGACATTTACAATCGCAGGTGCAAACCAGCGCACGCTAAATTTTGCAGTTTAAATTTATATGTCACGGGTTGAAGAATTAAATTTTCGAAAATTTTTTTTGTGCATTTTAGGCGATTACTGTACCATTTTTGCGCTCGTCCGACCACGACCGAGTCTCGCAATCGCAAAACACAAATATCACACAAGCACCACACAACCACCACACAACCACCACACACCCACCACACACCACCACACAACCACCACACAACCACCACACAACCACCACACAACCACCACACAACCACCACACAACCACCACACAACCACCACAAAACCACCACACAATCACCACACAACCATCACACAACCACCACACGACCTCGTAACGAATCCCAGGCTCCATTACAGCACACGGGTACAGCACACGGGTACAGCACACGGGTACAGCACACGGGTACAGCACACGGGTAAAGCACACGTTTACAGCACACGGGTACAGCACACGGGTACAGCACACGGGTACAGCACACGGGTACAGCACACGGGTAGAGCACACAGGTACAACACACGGGTACAGCACACGGGTACAGCACACGGGTACAGCACATGGGTACAGCCCACGGGTATAGCACACGGGTACAGCACACGGGCACAGCACACGGGTACAGCACAAGGGTACAGCACACGGCTACAGCACACGGGTACAGCACACGGGTACAGCACACGGGTACAGCACACGGGTACAGCCCACGGGTACAGCACACGGGTACAGCACACGGGTATAGCACACGGGTACAGCACACGGGTACAGCACACGGGTAAAGCACACGTTTACAGCACACGGGTACAGCACACGGGTACAGCACACGGGTACAGCACACGGGTACAGCACACGGGTACAGCACACAGGTACAACACACGGGTACAGCACACAGGTACAGCACATGGGTACAGCCCACGGGTATAGCACACGGGTACCGCACACGGGTACAGCACACGGGTACAGCACACGGGTACAGCACACGGGTACAGCACACGGCTACAGCACACGGGTACAGCACACGGGTACAGCACACGGGTACAGCACACGGGTACAGCCCACGGGTACAGCACACGGGTACAGCACACGGGTATAGCACACGTGTACAGCACACGGGTACAGCACACGGGTAGAGCACACGGGTAGAGCACACGGGTACAGCACACGGGTACAGCACACGGGTACAGCACACGGGAACAGCACACGGGTACAGCACACGGGTAAAGCACACGGGTACAGCACACGGGTGAAGCACACGGGTAAAGCACACTGGTACAGCACACGGGTACAGCACACGGGTACAGCACACGGGTACAGCACACGGGTACAGCACACGGGTACAGCACACGGGTACAGCACACGGGTACAGCACACGGGTACAGCACACGGGTACAGCACACGGGTAGAGCACACGGGTAGAGCACACGGGTACAGCACACGGGTACAGCACACGGGTACAGCACACGGGAACAGCCCACGGGTAAAGCACCCGGGTACAGACAGCAGAGCCAGAACGACTGCTACCAAGATACTAATCAAACGATCAAACAATTATTCGGAACAAGTTTTTTTAGCAGGAAATATTCGTGCATCTTCTCTAAAAAGAATTTCCTTGGACCAAATTAGCACAACGAAAACTAGTGTGACGATTTACACTTGTATTAATATTGTATTACACTAGTAATACCCTAGTATTACACTAGCGACTAAAGATGATTATGGATAAATGATTGTGGCTTGCTGTCGGCTACCCTCCCGAAAGGAGGTAAAGCGTGAAATATGTTTGTTCATGTATCTTGACCAGGACGCCTCCCCCATCATGACACCATGACGGAGATGCGCCGGCTGCGGCTGGTGCTGCGGCTCTCACAGCGTCCTTCAGTTCTGCCCTTCATTGTCCTCTGGCGGGCAGCAACAGTTCAGGCCCATCCCCTCCTGCTGGGGGAGTGGGGCGCTTCTTCACGTGTTGGGGGAATGAGACACACCCTCAAATATCGGGGGAGTGAAACACTCCTTCACGTGTTGGGGGAGTGGGACTCTCCCAGCATGGTATTGGAGATTTATCAAGACAGACGCACCCACATATCAGCCACAGCTGCGCTGCAGCTGGTCACAGGGCCTCTTCCTGTTCTGTGTTTTGTTCTCCTCTTTTGTTCCAGAGGCAGTTTAACAAAATAATGCATTTAAAATTTGAGCAAGAAAACTGGATTATTTAATTTATCAAGTTTAATACGCAGCGAACAATCTGTATGAAATCAGATTTCATCCCCTATTTCACATTGCCGAGTGGGACGAACGATGTTGAGGACAAGCTCTCTCGTAGGATGATATTATAAAATATTCTTGCCATCAATAAAACTCGAATTGGAGCCTATCACATTAGCGGGGATAAATTGCTGCGCGGTCGGGAGCGGTTACACGGTCCAAAGACGGTCGACGGCGTTCACATAAAATGCATCGCTATAAGTCATGAGGATGCCGCAGTACTCGTATGCCGGCACCGTCAATTGGTCAAGGACCATATAAGTTATTAGATGAGTTATAAAAGCAATGTGCCGGCTCCGATCGTGTGGACGACGGACAGAGCGTGGGATCAGTTGTTAAATTAGCCCTGGCTAAATAGAAAGGCCGGGCCCCCACGAGAACATACCCCACATCTCTTCACCCCAAAAGCCTATTCCTCTTTCCCCCAACCGCACCCCCTTTTTAGAGGGAGGCGCGAGCCCACGACTGCGCTGGCAGGACGATGGGCAGTCACTAAGTGTCCGGTTTGTTTGGAAGAGCGGTCAGGCTCCGGTTGAGAGGTTATTTCAGTCTCCGGTTACGAGATAAGGACTTAGAGGGATCATTACCAAGTTGGCGAGATTGCGTCAACCACAGTTAAACTCAAACGTCAATGTGTGAGTGATGATTGCGGCCTCTTTCACTTTTGTTTCAATACTTGAGAGTTCGACGGGCTAAATCTCCAATTTATTGTGATGGGCTTGAAGTTTTGAGCGTATGCAAAACGCTTCCCCGGGCTCGACGTTTCCTTGGCTAGAAGTTTGGCTGTATGTTACACAGTCTGTTGTTGTTGTCATCTTGGGCGATCCCTTGAAGGATCATTGTGAGTTGAGTTGTCGCTGTTCGAACGGTGTGGTCGTAAAGTTCTTGCCTCGCGTGCTCTAGCCGTCCGTACATTGCCTCCCCAATAAATAATGAAATCTTCGGGACTCGTGATTTTCCATCTCTCGTCTCGCCTTAAAGCTGCCACATGAGAAACACGTGCCCTGTGATATCGGACGCTACCAAGAAATTTAATCGTTCACGCATAACCAAATTAATTAATAATTAATTAATTCGTTACTCAATCAATTCAAGGCCCTGTGCCTCTGGTGGCAGCGGAATATCCGTATTAAATTCAACTATTGACTATTAACGTATTACCACTGCAGAAAAGAGATCAATAGAAATCAAATGCACGATATATAGAGTGTTCAGAAAACACACTTTATACAAATAAACCAAAAATGAAAGTACAAAAACCACACATGCAATATGCCTATAACTCTCACCAAATTCTCACAATTCATGTTGAGCGTTTCACAATTTGCTCCACACAACTTAGCTGAAACTTTCTTATTACAAATGCGACTTCAAATTTCCCAATTGAAACTGAGCGAGCATCTTCTGAAGCAGAACACGTACCGCGTTAGGGGCGTTTGTGACGTACTCCTGGTGCTGGCGCTGGCATTTCTGGGCCGCACCTGACCCCTTCAGTTAGGTGACATATGCAACTAATTTCTAGCGAATGGACTGCGTGAAATTGTTATGATATATAATGTATATGCATATTATATGATATTTTTGTGGCTAAATCACGTAAAGCTATACTTATATTAGATGATATTTTTTCATATTAAATGATATTTTTTTGGCTAAGTCACTTGAAGCTGCAACAACATTCTGCTAGACATTCTGATGGGCTACGACAATGGAATGTCGGAAAAACCGTTGGCTTGAGCGTGAGAACACCGATATGTACGTTAAGGGCGACATTTCTCTCTTCTAAGTAAACCGTTACAAGCCTCGCTATATTTCGAAGGGAAGAGGGAGCAAGCAGAAAGCCACATCTCGTCAGCCAATCAGCGCTCTGCAAGGCATCACGCGTGTGTGTGTGTCAGAGAACGTACCAATTAGATGTCGAGACGGCAGGATAGTCAAGTGTTCTACCAATCAGAGTTGACATGTTGTTGCAGTAACAGCGACATTCGCGATCGTTCTCGAAAATGCCAAGTGAAAAGACATAAAAGGGGTGAGGCGAGAATAATCAGGGTCTATTGGTGGGAGCTAGTGCGGAAGAGGTGCACGTATCTGAGGGGCACGCAAACGGGTGCTCCGGCGCGCTGCCGGGGTGCATCCTACATAAGCAGCAAATCGAACATCTGAGTATCGTTAGCTCATCGAAACTTTCAAGAGAGCCATGTTGGTCATCATCAATCATCGAAGTACCAATCTTGCAGCAGCGGCTACACGACGCACTTCAGCCTCACGATGGAAATCACCCAGTACCCGTGCATCATGAAAGCATTCGAAATGCTTCTACATCAATCCCGGGCTCGCAAGTAACTTCAGCATAAAATATTCAAGCTACACAGCCGCCGGAGTCTGCAACGATGCTGCGCACTGCGAGTCCTGCAGAGGTCGAAATTGGGACTGAGTGTAGCGCTTCGGTACCACGACCTGCCGACGAGCAAGAGGGAACATCGGTACCGCGAGGCGGTCTGATCTGCACTACGTAAATTCTTCAAGCAGCATTGGAAGTGTATTAAGTCATCGTGATCTACAATTGCAAGAAAGTGTTAATACCAAGTTACTGTTTGATGGCTCAGAAAGTGATTTTAAGTGGAAAGATTCAAGTACAGCCAGCGCATGAAATAGTGCGTTCTGAGTGGTGCGCAATCATATGTGATTTGTGTAATGCGGGGATTCAGCTCATGTTCTGATTCTGTGGTGTGTATAATGCGAAGCATTCTGTATTTGACACCTTGCTTAAGTCAGCCGTCTGGGTAGAAAAAATTCCGTTATTTATCGATGGATTTCTCTGAAATTTCCACAGTAGGTGTGAAATGATGCATAGATCATTTGTTATTTCGACGAAATTTTTGTGGCTGCACTTTTTTTTCGAAAAATATGATAAAATAGGGGGTTTTATAAAATCTATCCAATTCTAAAATTTTGAAGTTACAGAACCAGTACTTCGTTTTTAGATTGCTTATATGTCTATATAACCATAAGCAATAGGAAATTTCGATAACTTCTTTTTGTGGAGTTTGCGAATTAAAAAAAAATGACCATTTTTTCATTTTATTTCATGTGGTGTAATTTTCAAATTAACAAATGTATCAAAAAATGTTATTGCTTATGGATAAACCTTGCTAAGCCCTATCGAATGGTATATATACCATTCTCATAGCTCTAAAATTGTGGAAGGAGAGACATTTGAGTAACCAATTATCAAGTTCCCAGAAAAACGTGTTTTTTCACACAGAAAAATTGTTTTTTTTAATCTTTTGAACTACAGGGTTTTCTACAATGAACTCTTGAGCGTTTGTAGTTCTTTTCAAGCCCCTTCGATTGATATAATTTACATTGCTGTAGCTCTGTAACTCTGGGAAAAAATATACAACAATAGAGAATAGGTGTTTTTCTTGAAAACAACCAATTTTTGTAATTGTTCATTTTTTTCGACCAACATACGTTTTTTTCAAGTCACCTCCTTTGTTATATAGCTCTTTTCAAGCCCTTTGGATTGGTTTTCTCGCCATTGCTGTAGCTATGATACTGCAGCTGTCATCGAGCTATGAATGAAAGCTGCGGTATCATAGATACGGCAGAACAGCTAAATTCTGATATTGTCAAAAATTATGAAAAAATATTTACTCAGCGTTAGAATGTTTCGTTTGAATAATAGAAGCACTTTGAGTAGCTCATTAACGAACTATAATGCCATTCCCGCAGAGAAACCCGCTCAATTGACCCCCAATAATGAGAGGCTTTCCCCCCTTCTGGTGGGCGCACTATTCGGAGTAGACGTAAACGGAAAGTACCAATGGAAGCACAAGAAAATCCTCTATAAGATACATATAAAAACAGAACATCAACACATATCCTGATTTCTACCCAGACGGTCTCCTTAAGTCAAGGTTCTACCTTTTTTGGCATAACCATTTATTTCATGTGTGCGCTAGCCAGGGCCTTCATTTTATGTTTCTAATTTCACTTTAATTGTGCGTAAAAATTCCCTGTTAGATAGTTGCCAAGAAATTCTGAGTAGCGCTTAATTATGCAATCGTTCGCTCGCGCTCATTAATTTTCAAACTTGAATCTCTCATTTTGTGTATCATGTTGGGCCAGAATGTGTTGACAATCCTCATATTTTTCCTCCACGTGTTCTTTAGTAAAATAAAACACATTTTAATCTTTCATTTCTTTTATTTTCCATGCTTGTAATGTGGGTAGCACGCGAACACAAAGGTGTACTATTATTGTTTATTTGCGACGGTTGAGATCCCATCATGCGTGCAAGATAAACCAAATTCTCGCATCGCGACAAAATGGTTATTAGGGAAGAACCGAGCCATATATAATATAACTCCAAATTAGCTCTGCGTCACTACAGAAAGTGAGGTGATGAGATCTGCGTTGTGTCGTCGCTGACATCAGAGAGGCAGAACTTGGCCGTGCGGTGTTGCTGATTTGAGGATGGACTGTGGCAGCTGGGCAGGCAGGCGGGCACACGAGCGGCCCATCAAGTCTGGTAGAGGTTTATGTGTGTGTTTAGCGACTTGGGATTCTTTGCTGGAGAATTTTAATCAAATTGAATTCGAATCGAAAATTTCGTTGATATATATAATAATACTCGTTACGGGGTCCAAATATTTCTACGCCAACATTTCTTAAAAACTATGGTGAGGAAACAATTAAAAACTATTTTATTGAAATATCTGTAGAAAGTTGCTAATTTTCTGTAGCACCTCCCTCGAGTCTACCATGGGGTTTAGGGCCCGGTAAGGGATAGTAACAAATCGGTCGGAGAAATGTGTTTATTGTTTAGATTACTGAGGCCAGTAATCTCAAGAAGTAACGAGAACGTAAAATAGTGTGACTAAAAGAGTGTAAACGTAAGGGTAACTTGAATAAAACGAAGTAAACGAGGCAATCGGTAAAAGGAATAAAGGAGATGAGCCTCGGGACATTGAGGTGATATTAGACGTTGCCACATTAACATAACGACATTGTAATGTATGGTCAGGCGCGAGTAAGGTGCAAGTAAGTGGGTAAACAAAAGGGGGTAGCGGCGATCTGACGAAGAAACACAAGAGTTAGTAACGCCAACAACGCAAACATGAACTAACATCAATGCATAGTTACATAAAACAAACTAAAAGAATTAGTTTATTTCTTTCGAGAGACTAAACCACTACGATAAATCAATGACAAAGATTTTATCTGAATGACAACGATTTTATCTGAATTCAGCGTAGAAATGCCTAACGTACAAGAGGCCTTGCATCTTACAATCAATTACAATTATTAACTTATCCTAAATCGTTCCGAACTGCAAGAAATCAATATCTAACCATCAATACCTTTTCTTATTCGTAACAGGATACGGTTTAGGCTAAACATAGAGCCGGCGACTTAAAACAACTGATTTCGCGGCTTATGCATTTCATAATATATACACTCAAAAAATCACTTGATTGTTTCTTCAACTATCTTAATTTCATCAACACAATAATTGAACACTGGCAGAAAATAGACACTCACCCAGACGGTTTTATGGAGGACATGGTACGACTACATCGAACTGGCGTTCGTTATGAAATGGGCTGGTGTCTACCACTTGACGATCGGCCTTGGCAAAATGTTGCCATATAGCCATTAGTATTTCGATGCGCGAGGCGCTTGTGAAATAAAATGAAATTTGAGTCGCCATCGACACTTTAGTTTTAATATATAATTCATTACAATATATTTAGAATTTTCCTAGGCCCCACATATCTATAAAAAAAAGAGCTTATCCAGAATACAGGTTAGGAGGTCCATGAGAGTTGGCACCATGCTCACACATTGCTCTCTACCTATGTGTGAAGGAATGGAATTGTCTGCCGCGGGAAATTTTGTTTAAAATTATCCAATACACCATTGGTATAAGCAGGGTGCCTAATTTCCCCATCTCATTACTGAAGGCAGGGGTGCGGGGTGAGGTGGCGGGCTGCTGCCTGCCCGAGACAATGTAGGGCAGGACGAGGCACTGCGGCCAGCTGCGGCTGCTGCTGCCTGCGTTGTCGCAATGGTGGCTGTATTGCCTTACTGATTATCGCTTTGTGATGTTTGGTGACTTCAAGGTACTCTCGTCATCAATTGGTTGGTATGTCTTCTAAAATTATTATGAAGTGCAATTACTGTTGAATAATATAATGATGGTTTGAAAAGAACGCAATTCAATGCAAGATTACGCGAAAAATTATATGATGACAGTTTTAAGCTCGAACTTGCATTCATTAGGAGAAAATATGTTCAAATATTTGTGAAATATTTTGAGCAAAAAGATATAAATGTTCACGGTATTTGAATAAGAAGTATTTGAATGAGCGCGTCACCTTCCTTTGTTTTTGTTATTTTGCGTTGGGACGGCATTCGAGGGAATTTCAACTGATGTGAATAGCAATTCAGAGGAAAAAAATTGCTGTCGTTATGTATAACAGAGGGTGAAGTATTAGAACAATTCCAATTGTACGTTTTGTGCCCATCAGGGACGTAAAACAAGCATTTAAATGAAAAAATGGAAGCGGCCATGACAGTCTGAAAACACAAGAATATTTTTACTACCAGTTACCCTCAGAACTTTCGAACGGAAGAGCTTGAAGTGTGTGATGACCGTATCTGTGCTACAGTTTCACTTCTATTTAGGCAAATTTTATAGCTTAAAAGCCTAGAGATCAATTGGATTATCATGCTCGATAGGTACCCGTTTCTGGTGCATTAAAACAGGGAAAACTGAAATGGTAGCGTGGCCTGTATCATAAATACGCTCGTCACACACACCTCGCTGATCGAGGGACCAGAGAGCGAGGCTATTTTGGGCGCTGTGCAGAACAGACGCGCGTCTATGCTGGAGAACAGAGAGCGAGCCTATTTTGGGCGCTGTACTGAACTTCATCGAGAGACAGCTGAAGTTTTAGGAAGGTGTGGGGAGAGGTTTTGTGTGGTGCGAGGAGAGTACCCTCATGAATTAATCACCAACAAAGTTAATGTGTTCCATGTATAGATACATCACGGCTTGGTTCAGTACTATATAATAAAATGAATATTGTATTGTAACAGTCTGGTATTGTTCATATCTCCAGCACCATCGCAGCTTCACAAACAGCTCGCTAATATCAATCACACATTGGGGTCCTGCGCAGCCACATTCAACAAAGGGTAGAAACCTTCAAGCAACCTTGCAAATTGCAGGACATAAACATGATTGTTTTCGTTTGTGACATATCATACGTTACATAATCACTCAGTTAAGAAAGAAAGAAAGAAAAGTTGATACATGAAATGTGTGTAACATTGGGCTTTAAAATTACTAAACATTATTATTCTTACATGTTTGATACTCACACATGGGTACCGTAATACTCAAGTCAATTGGCGAAACAAAAATTATGGAGAGAAAATGCGATCCCTTTTTTGCGTTAATCTAATTTTGACAATACTTATAAAATGTAGTAACTAAAAAACATATTCCAAGTGAAGCATTTCGAAAATACTCTCGTTAGAGAGCACTTATATTGAAATACAAGCATACGAAGGAAGGAACTAGTGATATGAGGGACTAATGTTGCAAGTAAAATTTGCAGATTTGAATTATATTGCGTCTAAAACTATGAGGTCGACATTCAGGAAAATTTGTCATCACGACGGATTAACTAGTTTGCCAAATTACGAGCTTGGAGAGAAAATAAAATATTTTACCACTACACAAATTTACAATATTTCTTACGCTAATAATACTGGCACAAAAGAGTTCACTGGAGTCAAAACCATGAGAAGGATTGTTGTACAATGGTAACCATATCATTGTAATACAGCTGGAACAGCACAAAAAGTTAACTACCTTAATAGTTTATTACCAAGAAAAAAAAGGAAAGAACGAACAAACGAGAAGAGGAAGAGCTACAACAACACCCCAGAATGCAGGCGCCTCCAGCCGTGCGGTGCTGACCTTGTAATGAAAGCAAGACACGGAGCGCCTCAGTGACGTGAGGATCTGCCCTCACTGCCGGGCGGTTGCCTGCGTGTGCGTCTTTGTGTTGTGCACGTGTGGAGGCTGCCGAATGGGTTGTGTGTGTGTTATGTGTGTAATTATTTCAGCGCGTGCAAACGCATTTTTGTTTACGGACGTATTTATGTGTGTGTGAACGCATCGGTAAGTATCTTAATATCTCCCTGTAGGTAGATGCATCTTTGTGTGTGTTTGTGTGCACCTATGGGTCCATAAATAACTTTGTATGTGTGTGTGATAGATCTTTGTGAGTGTGTGCACAGGTGTGGGTCAGTGCTTGTGTGTGTATCTCTGTGTGCGCCCTCGTCACCACACATGTGTGAACGTAAGTACATCAATATCAGGCTGATCCTCACTGTAGAACAAACTTCCACAGAATATCAAAATCCCTAAAACAATAAGAAAACTTAAGAACAAAATAGCGTATGAAAATACATTGTGTGCTGTAGTACATACTGAAACAGTCGTTACATATTTCTTTTGCTCATTCCCCTACATTTCAACACACATTACTACATTACACTACATATGTGTAGTGTGCGTAGGCGATGTACCAGCTTGTATGCCAGCACTCGTATGTCGTCACGTGTATTGTATATACGCTCAGCAGCTGCTGCAACACTGTCATGCTGGTGAATTGCATTTGTTCTATAAATACCTCTTTCTTTCTTATTTAACTATCAACTCGTCAGCTTACTTAAAACGTCATTTCCATATGCTACTACCAAGCATTTACATCAGATTTATCTCAAGTTTTATGTGATTTAAAGCATGTTCTATGAGGCAGTTGAATTAGTTCCATTTCGTTATGTTCGCATGAAAAGATATTTTGAATTGTTGCCATTTAGACCCTTTAGTTTCGAATGCAAATTATCAACAAACACAATCAACATTATTCCCTGACTTCACAGCCGCAAGAGCGCATAAGTCAACACGCGTGGAGACTGTCAATAGCGTTGCAGCCCACAATGTTCAGCATTTTATTTCTTTCTTCGCATTCATACATAAACATTTATTAATGAACAGTCTTAAAATACCATGCTCAGTTTTTCGATCAAGCATTGATATTTGCTGTCATGGCACCGATATAGGTTCATCAACTGAGGACCTTTATATTAAAAAATTTTACAAAGCGGTGTAATTCGTCTCATGGACTAACTATACAGGACGTCAGTGATTTGTTTCCTTATTCATCTTTTAAATGTTCTTGTTAGAATTGCGTGGCAATTTGTCATTTCATAAGCTCGTGATAATATCATTACGGAATTATTTAGGAAGTTAATTTTCCATACAGCTCCAGCTATGTTGCAAATGCTTATGGTTTGCATTGTACAAAAACATTCTGCTGTCTGTGACTCCGCGGTGAACCCTTTTGTGCTAGTATCATTAGCTTAGGAAACATCATACATCAGTTTTATAGTTAAATGCTTTATTTTCTCTGATTGGCATGCCAGTTGGAACGTAGGAGTGAAAAGATAGTTTCCGAATATCGACCTCGTTCTGTTAGACGAAAATCCAGTAAATCCACTAAATTTTGTTTTTGACATTTAAAGTGAAAAAATATGAGTAGAAAACAAAGTTGGGTGTGAAAAGTAAATGTTTAAATTTATTTTAGTCACTATGAACATATACATCAGGTGAACGCGACACCAAAATGATGTGGAAACTTACAAATGAATTAGAAACTTTGAGAGAAGCTCGTGAGTGTTCATGAATAAGAAGGCAACAACCACTCCCCCAACACGTGAGGGAGTGCCCCACTCCCCCAACACGCCGGGAAGCGCCCCACTCCCCCAGCAGGTAGGGATGGCATGAACTGTTGCTGCCCGCCAGAGTACATTGAAGGGCAGAACTGAAGGTCGCTATGAGAGCCGCAGCACCAGCCGCAGCCGGCGCGTCTCGGTCACAGGGGCATGATGAGGGAGGCTCCCTTGTCATGATACAAGTGTGACTCGTCACACTTGCGGTCGTTGGGCTAATTTGGTGCTTTATATTACGTACTTCTATGAGTGTACCGACCGATCTCCGAATTTACAAAGCTCTGATGACCTGGTTGGTTCGTTTGCTTGGCTGTGATGTTGTCACCATCCACGCTCTACTTTCAGTGACAACGCAGGGCGCAATTCTACCCGGCACTTCAGGGATGAAGCATGAGCACTGCAACGCTCAGCTTCCACTAATGACTAACGGCAAAATTTAACTTCGTCTTCACATCGCACGTATTTCAAGTTGTTCACTTTGCGCGAAGTAGAAGGTGTTGTCGTCTTGGTCCCGCTTTTGATGTTAGCTTCGCGCACTGTATTGTGGATACGGTGTACAACACTAGTTGGGTTGCCTGGAGTATTTCTCATACTTTTTCGATAATAACAGATTATTTTTGCCTCAGTGGCGACATAGAATTTCATGACTGAGCATTAGTTATAAGCAGCCTTGCCAAACGAAACAGGAGGGGTTTGATATGTATTAATCTTAATATGTGCTGATCAGTAAACACCTGCTTGTATCTGCCAACCAACACAAATGGCCCACATTCCAGCAAACACGGAGGGATGAATTCTTCAACTTATTTTATCTGGAGGAAAATATTTTGTCTAATGTTAGTCATTGATACGCGGGCACGGAATTTTCCTCGTCAATCATTAAATATACATAAACTTATGTTTGACATAGCTCGTAAATCAATGGTTTTGATAGTATAAAATAGCATTCCAGGCGATTATGTCTTTTTTGTCATCTTATGAGTCAGTCTGAACCCTAATGGTGTACCCGTGTGCTGTACCCGTGTGCTGTACCCGTGTGCTGTACCCGTGTGCTGTACCCGTGTTCTGTACCCGTGTGCTGTACTCGTGTGTTGTACCCGTGTGCTGTACCCGTGTGCTGTACCCGTGTTCTGTACCCGTGTGCTGTACCCGTGTGATGTGCCCGTGTGCTGTACCCGTGTGCTGTACCCGTGTGTTGTACCCGTGTGCTGTACCCGTGTGCTGTACCCGTGCACTTGGTGGTAGCTGTGTAGGGCAGCGAGCAGCTAGCAACGCATATCTGAATGAGGCATTGTGCCCAGCTGCAGCTGGTCTATGAACATGTAATTTGCTGACCTTCATGCTGCTTGTACACCACGACACCACACAAAGAACCGTCTAGCTGTCTCTTCCCCAACCAACACCTGAGGCAATGCTGATAACTGCGGCGCCTGCACTGCTTCTTGGAACCGGCGAGGGCATCTTTCAGCAGCTGTATATACATATACGTCCGGTGCCGCAGCGCTATAAAAGGGGCAAGCTGATGCTTCCTCAACCGTTCCCCAGTACTACCCCACTGCAGTGATCCCAAAACCAAAAGCCATTCCCCAGCTCGGTAACCCCACCGAACCCCACGTGTGATCAGTTCAAAATCCTCCCGTGGCGACCTCAGCGTGTGAGGTAAGTCGGGCAGAGTGTGTCTCTCTGTTGTGTTGTGTTTTGCAGGCATAAATATTGAAACAGTTTTGGACTTAAAAATTTTCAATTCCCTTTCATCGCAGACTCAGTAAACATTCATTATCAAAGGCAATGCTAGCAAAATTAGTAATTTTATCAAACGAAAACATGAAGCAAACGTTTAAGAGCTCAGCTCCATAATCAGGTCTGTAAAATGCAAAGTGTAATCGGTACAACGAAGGAATAAAATCACGACAGTAATAAATTTCAAATCTTACACTTAAAAAAAACAGAGGAAAGAAACAGATACGTGTAGACATTTTTGGTCTCATGGGTATATGAACCAATCGTTATTCAACACGGGATTTTGCCTATAAATGTGCTAGATTATAAAATTACAAGGACATAATCACTGAAGGACTTATCAATCACCCTATAATCAACATAACAAACTAACGTACGGCGCTTTCAATTTTGCGGTTCAAATAACGTATCCCGCGGTGCTGTGCCGCTCCTCTGTAAATGTTGCGTGACGTCATCCCGACGTGCGCTGATGCGCACTGCGCACAACAATACTTATACGCAACAGAGGAGCCAATGAGCACGGCGATAGAGTCCTTGTAACGAAAATAGAACGATTTTCCCTTTCCTTACCAGTATGTCGCGTGAGTTTATAGTTTCATGAGTCACGTATTCATGTGTCATGTGTTCATGTCTTCTTATTTTACTGCAAGGTAAAATAGTTTGGAATTTATAATCGACTGTTATTCGATTCTTGCGTAGTATTGATCACATATTGTATTTACAGAATTAATATTATGGCTAACTAATGTTATAGAAAATCAATAATTTAATTAGGATTTTCTCCACTTTTAAATTCTATTATTAGTGAGAATAAGACTCTAAAGTCAATTTAAATGTAATCTTCCAATGCGTAAGCGGGCAAGAATTTAGTAGGACCAAAGCACGATACCACGCACGAAACCATGAGCATATACAATGTATGGAAACTGTAAGAATAAAAGAAAAAAAGAAAAACCAAAAACAAATAGTGGAGGAAGTTTAAACTTCGAACAATAGATTTGGGATCGAGAAATAGGTGAAGTCCCGAAGGCCTATCTACAACTGATGGAATCTGAAAGCATCCGCTGGGTGGCGCCAGAGTTCATAGTATGGGACTGACAGAACTCACCTAAACCTGTTGCCTCTCCTATCCCTCCTCTGGAGGATGCTTACGTTCCCCAATGCGATCCACAATGGCAATGATCATACATCGGTTTCACTTTCAAATGTCTACGGTTTTGTGTAACCGCTTTTGCCTGCATGTTGAGCACGTGCAGCGGATTGTGTGAAGTTGGCTCTGTTTTGCGGGCACTTCGATATGACGCAATGTTGTAGCTATGACATTATGATATGACCTATTATTATAGATTTGACACTATGATGTGTCATAATGTTATAGATATGACATTATGATATGACCTGTTATTATAGATATGACACTATGATGTGACATAATGTTGTAGATATGACACTATGATATGACATAATGTTATAGATATGACACTTTGATGTGACATAATTTTACAGATATGGCATTATGATATGACCTAACATTATATATATGACACTATGATATGACCTAACATTACAGATATGACACTATGATATGACCTAACATTATAAATATGACACTATGATATGACCTAACATTACAGATATGACACTATGATATGACCTAACATTACAGATATGACACTATAATATGACCTAACATTACAGATATGACACTATGATATGACCTAACATTACAGATATGACACTGTGACATGACCTAACATTACAGGTATGACACTTTGATATGACCTAACATTATAGATATGACACTATGATATGACACAATAGACCCGCAGACCTGCAGTAATCTGAGCGCTGTATATTGAGTCGTTCTCTTCAAGTTTGGTTGGAAGGTAAAATATTAAAGGGGGGCAGCCCAAGCCCTTGCCAGGCCCCTGTCAGTCAGTTGAGCTTTTTTTGTTTTGTTGTTGGAAAAGGACCCTTAGGTGGTGGACTATCCGGTCCTAAAATTTTATGGCGCTACGGACACTAGATTCCCCTCCCCCCAGAGGGGACCAAAAAACCTGAATTTTCGACCCCATTCCGACCCCATATAAAAAACAGGAAATAAAAAATTTTCTACCTTACTTCTGTTAGAAATCTTTCAAAGGTTTTAAAACTGTCTTTTGTTTTGTTTTAGCATGAAAACTCAGAAAGTTTTATTCATTTGAAACATCATTAAAAATGAACTAAAAAACCAATATGTCCAATTTTTCCAAAAAACTAAGGCTTGAATCGAAAAAATGAAATTGTGTTTGGTTTCCAAAGTTACATATAATAGTCAAGTTTCATGAGAATCAGACTTCATATACAAAATTTTATAATTTTTGTGATTTATTTATTTATAGAAATTGCCATTCACAGTGCGAATATGAAATTATGCATGTAGATTATCGAAATAAAAATAAAACAGCATTCAATTACATGAATTGTTCATTATATTACAATTCAACAAAAAATTTTGTTTATTGCTTATACCCAAAACGTTTAATTTTCAACATTCATTCAAAAAAATTAAAGTCGCTGAGTTTTCATGGTAAAAAAACATAGTTATAGAATCCTTGGAAGATTTCTAACAAAAAAACGATTCCAAAATTCCATATTGTACAAATTTTTTTTATCAAGCTCAAAACCAATAGTTAGTGTATATATGAGTTAGTGATCAAATATAGCATAAAAAGTAAATGAAATTTTACAAATGTTAAAATTGGGAACCTTTCTTCTGTTAAAAATGCTCCAATGATTCTAAAACTGTTTTTGGCTTGGTTCTAGCATAATATCTGAATGCCGTCTATTCTTTTGAAATATCCATAAAAATGTACCAACGAACTCATTTTTCGTATTTAAAAAAAATAAGGCCTAAATCTAAAAAGTTACACGAGTAAAAAAGTTTACTTTCAACAAATACATATACTGGCCAAACTTCAAACGAATCGGATGAAAAACTGAAATCTTGAGTTTAAACTTGACGCAGCTAACGCAAACTGAAAATTTTGAAAAATATTCAAGTCTATTTCATCTGATCAAATACACTGATGAAACTATTATGCACTTCCGTCATCATTATTTCCAATACTTTTTTATAAATGGTGGTTATTGAAAAAAGTTGAAGTATTTTTGGAGAGTTGGGTAATGTAAAAGAATTTCCCCCGAGAACATTTTATACGGCAATAAAATGCTTGAAAAGTTTAGCCTTTGCGTCACCGGAATCCAAGATGGCGTCACTGGTAGTCTGTGGAAGTAGAATGTGCGGAAGTTAACGTCACGTTCAGCCTTGTAAGTAATATACAAATTTACTGAGAGCGTATATCATTAGTTGGTGTTAGTATTCACCAGCACAGAACGTGTACACCGCGCGTGTGATGTTATGGGGAGGCGAGGGAAGGAAAGAAGCGTAGGACGAGAGGAAGTCTGTGGCGTCACGTGGCTTGTGTGACGTAGCAATTTGTGGTGGTGACCCTGGCAGCCATTTATGGTGGTGACCATTTGTGGTGGTGACCATTTGTGGTGGTGAACCTGGCGGCCATTTGTGGTGGTGACCATTTGTAGTGGTGAACATGTCTGCCATTTGTGGTGGTGACCATTTGTGGTGGTGAACCTGACGGCCATTTGTGGTGGTGACCATTTGTGGTGGTGACCATTTGTGGTGGTGAACATGTCTGCCATTTGTGGTGGTGACCATTTGTGGTGGTGACCATTTGTGGTGGTGAACCTGGCGTCCATTTGTGGTGGTGACCATTTGTGGTGGTAACCCTGGCGGCCATTTGTGGTGGTGACCATATAAAGTAGCGATCCATGGCAGAATTTTATAGAGGAGAAATTCTGTACGAGTAACTTATGGCAGCGGAAATTCGTTTAAAAATTAATGTCGGCGGCAATTGACGGGGCCATTTTTCAAGCAGGTGACAATCTGTGATGGAGGCAATCTCTGGTGGCAGTTACTGATTGTGGCAATCAGCATTTGGAATTGATGTTCTTAATCTGTGGTGGCAATGGTGATGGCAATTGATGATGGCAATCTGCTGTGGTGTTTCATGGTGGTGACCAGTTGGTGTGTACAGCAATGTGAGGTGGTGACGGTGTGGTTTGTTGTGGTGAGTGATGGTATATTGCAGCGGCAACTTGTGTGATGTTGTGGTTGTGTGGTGTTGTCGTGGTTGTGTGGTGTTGTGGTAGTTGTGTGGTGTTGTGGTGGTTGTGTGGTGTTGTGGTGGTTGTGTGGTGTTGTGGTGGTTGTGTGGTGTTGTGGTGGTTGTGTGGTGTTGTGGTGGTTGTGCGGTGTTGTGGTGGTTGTGGGGTGTTGTGGTGGTTGTGGTGTGTTGTGGTGGTTGTGGGGTGTTGTGGTGGTTGTGTGGTGTAGTGGTGGTTGTGGGGTGTTGTAGGGGTGTTGTGGTGGTTGTGGTGTGTTGTGATGGTTGTGGAGTGTTGTGGTGGTTGAGTGGTGTTGTGGTGGTTGTGGGGTGTTGTGGAGGTGTTGTGGTAGTTGTGTGGTGTTGTGGGGGTGTTGTGGTGGTTTTGTGGTGTTGTGGTGGTATTGTGGTGGTTGTGTGGTGTTGTGGTGGTTGTGTGGTGTTGTGGTGGTTGTGTGGGTGTTGTGGTGGTTGTGGGGTGTTGTGGGGGTTCTGTGGTGTTGTGGTGGTTGTGTGGTGTTGTGTGGTGTTGTGGTGGCTGTGAGCTGTTGTGGTGGTGATGTGGTGGTTGTGTGGTGTTATGGTGGTGTTGTGGTGGTTGTGTGGTGCTGTGGTGGTTGTGTTGTGTTGTGGTGGTTGTGTGGTGTTGTGGTTGTGTGGTGTTGTGGTGGTTATGTGATGTGGCGGTTGTCTGGTGTTGTGGTGGTTACGTGGTATTGTGGTGGTTGCGTGTTGTGGTGGTTGTGTGATGTTGTGGTGGTTGTCTGGTGTTGTGGTGGTTGTGCGGTGTTGTGCTGGTTGTTTGGTGGTGTGGTAGTTGTTTGGTGTTGAGATGGTTGTGGGGTGTTGTGGTGGTTGTGTGGTGTTGTGGTTGTTGTTTATCATTGCGGTGGTCATGTAGTTGAAGGTGGTTGAATATTTGTTCATTTATTTTTTTCCGGAATCTTTCACTCCAGACACGAAGGCAGAAAGTTTCTAAATACTGTAAATACCAATGAGAAATGCTTTGAAAGACATTTTCTTTCTACATTCACACACGAGCTCAGGCTTTCGCAGGCCATCGTTGATATTGTTGAAGGTGGAGTGGGTGGAAGTGAGGGATTTTGCGGCTACATCCAAGAAGTCGACGTTTCGGGAGCTTGAAATGTTTTTGTGTGCATAGATATTAATGAGTACTTAATAACCAGCTCGGGAAATTGCTTGGCCACGTCGCAGAAATATTATCTGATTATATAACACAATGAGGTAGGCGCAGAAGGTTCCCTAGAGCCAGAAAATATTGAGATTTCGTACAAGGCTAACAAAAAATTTTACCATGATAATATATGTGAACAAAAGACGAAATAGTTCGAGAAAAATATAAGAAAAAAATAAAAGTTAACGCATTGTATTTTTAGAATTCCTCATATAAATGTTTTTAAGCCCAACTCTGGATGCAATGCAGAAGGTATTCTGATGCTTATGACAGGGACTTAAATTTAAACGCGAGCAATATGATTGAAACGTTTACTATGAGTTATGAAAAAAGACCTATACAACACTCTAGCGAACTGACTAAAATACTGTCAGATGGTTTCATGTTATGAAGGAAAATTGGCCGAACTTAATTTATAAAAAAAATTGCTTAACACACGCGTTCAGAATAAATAAATCAACATATTTGCAGCATTAAATTTCAATGCTATTCATTATACGATGTGTGGAAAATGCGTGAGGTCATTGGTTTATAAATCCCAACCTCAAAGCACACCTATATTTAGTTTATTTATTTACGTTTTGGGATACATAAACGTAGGACCTTCATTCGAGTAGCGATAAATCTCTTTTTACGCAGTGAGCCAGTTTGCTCATTTTGTTTACTGAAATACATATTTTCTTTTGATAACAAATTTACTTCTCAATGGTCACAGAGCGGTTAGTGAATGCAATCGTCATGATCTTCAGTTCTTCTTTTTGTTGCATCACAATGGAACACTCCCTTGTGCTACGTACGCTCGCGGAAATTTGTGCAGCATCGGCGTTACACTGAGGGAGGCAGAGACGCGAGAACACTTGTTGAGCTTCACGAATGTGGAATAATTTGACATTGGGGTCCAGCCAACTTTCAATCTCGTTTCTTGGAATTACCACTGCACACAACTTTGGCTGAGAAGCTCATACTTTTTTGCTAATATTTTTGAAGGCATTGCGGTATGTCTATCCAGACTAGACTGAAATAATCCAAACTCAATATTACTCAAGTCTGAATCATCAATAATATAGATTTTTTATCGAATGTGTTCTTAATGCGATGGAAAACAAATAGTTCCGCTAATTTTATTGCCAACTGTTTCTACGTATGGTTGGAAAGTCATGTTTTTGTTAAAGCAACACCAAAATTTTTTACTCTTTCTACTGGCACGATTTTATTGTGTCCAAATTCTGGGGTAAATTATGGTGGTTTTCTGATGCATTCATTGTCCAAAAATTATTCATTTCATATTTTCCTGTGATAAGTTTAACGTCGTTTTGGTCATACCACGATTTCAAGTTCTTTAGAGGGTTATCAGCGTTGCTTTGAGTTTCTTTCAAATATACTATCGAACTTATCAAGTCAATTTGCACATCATCGGCATGTATTGAGTTTTTTGTGTTCGCTGGCATTGTGGGGAAATCATTGATGAAAGTAGGAACGGGCCGAGGATTGAACCTTGGGGGACGTCAAAGTAATTCGTTAGGAAGATTAAAATTTTGTTATTCAAGCTCGTTATATGAGAGTGATTGTGAGAGAGAAAGTGAAACCACTGAGTGGCTTTTCTAAGGTTCGATATTTTTTTGTAGGAATTTTTAAGGCTCAAAACTCTCGAACGCTTTGGAGAGATCAAATAATAGTAAGAGAGTTACTTGTTTTTGGTCCGTATCATTGTATTTTTTCTGTCATGTTAAGCAAAACGAGTACTGACATTTCTCCTGTAAGTATGTTGATTCCCATGAAATAGGGGTGATTCACCCATGTGAAATTAAAACTGGTTTGTTGTTACTTTTTAAATATTTTGGACCTAGCCGGAAGCAAACTGAATAACTGTGATTTGGTCCTGCATAGAGATCACCAGATTTGTGCATTGGCTTAATAATTCACAGTTTCCTATGGTCAGGAAATTCACTTCTCGGACAGATGTTTCATTGTCCAACAAATCATCGGTGGTATAACTGTGATGCTGTCTATATATTGAAAGCCTATATATTGAAGGTCTATATATTTCAGTGGGTATACTATTTTCCGTTTCTCTATAAAACCAACTGGGCTTTGGTTTGCGGTTTTTTTAATTTCGCTCGTTTTTTATTTGTTTGTCGCTAACAGTTCTTTAAAATGGTTTTGTTTTACTTCACTGACGTTTTCCGGAGGATTTTCTCGTGATGTTTGTATATGTTTGGGAGAGTGCTGCCTGATTTGTTCAGTTTGTACTCGGGATTATCATTTTGTCAACGCTTTGTTCTGTTCTTTTATCTCGTGTGCTACCAATTTAGTGCGTCTTAGCTTGACTTTTCTCGGCTGAAAGTAAAACTTTTACCGAGGGCTGATACGAAATTGTCATAAAAAGTTCTTTCTATTGAAATTCGCTCCATCTATCGAACAGCTTTTCTTGAAATATTTCATGGGAGTAGTGGAGTTTCAGGTCAAACGTTTCATTACTGATTTTCCGTTTCCCAGTTTGTGCTTTTCTGTTAATTATGTTTTGTTTCAACATTTTACATGGACATTGCGATATCAGAGTTTTATATTCAATTAAGGATGTTAATGTTAAGGTTTTTTATTGGACGTTCTACCGAATGGTGATCGTAGTAAGTGGGTAACAATATTATGCCAAGTACTTTTCGTGCATTTTTTCACATGGCGAGATGTAGATGAGTTACAGACGTGTTAGTGAAGGGCGTTGGTTCTTGAGCCATTTGCAGAAAGTAAAGTTTGTAAAATATTACACTCAATTGGGAATTTTTATAAATCAGATTTACGTAAAAATTCTCAAAATATAAAAATACTTTTTGGCCGTTGAGATCAATTTAAGCAACGCTACTGACTCTAATGTTGGAGATGGAACTGCTGACTGGTGTCTGCAAAGTTTGTCGATAATGAAAGACTTGTGTTTGTTCTCTTAAGATTTACCAACGCTATTTTTATGTCCTCACATTTTTCTGTGATTGGAAATAGGGAATGAACAGTTTCAGAGAAAATGCATGAACCGCTAGGTCTTTCAAATTGATTCCGTCATAGCCCTGTGATATTAAAGCATGAACTTCCGACTATCGAGTCAAACCATGTTTTAGATCAGCATAAAATGTCGATTTCACAAGTAATCAAGGTTATCCTTATATCATTCATAATATCATTGAGCTGCGGACATTGAAATGATATATTTGAAGTAATTTATTTTTGAGGGACTTAAGTATCAATATGCATAGTTAATCATTGAAAAGTGCTCAGTTGACATAGGGCATTTGCGAGGTTAGATGAGCATAGTTTTCGCATACTCAATCGCACTTTACAGGTTAATAATTGCTAACCTCACAAAAGCAGTGAGCAAATTTAAGGCAAACTGTTGATCGTTTGCTTGAATTTACAACGCCTTGTTGCAGTACGCTATTCTCTATAGAGATACAATATGGCGTGACACTGTTGCCTTGAATTCTCTCACAGTATGAGAAAATTTATGTGCGGTGGAAGCTCATCCCAAAAAAAGAGCTCCAGGAACCGAGAGAACTTTCTGCCCAGGTCAAATGAACGGTAACTGTCAAAGACAATGAGAAAGCTTGTCGAGTTTTGTGAAAGTGAAATCTTTATCCTTAGGGGTCCAGCCAAATTTTCTTGAAAGAAGGGGGGCATGATCGAGTTTCTTGAAATTACCTCTGCATACCACACTTTGGCTGCGAAGTTCATGCCTTCTTGCAATTCTTTGTGAAGATATTGAGGTATGACTCCCCAGACTTGACTGAAATATTCCAAACGTGATGATAGTAAAGACTGGATCACTATTAACCCAAATTTTTCGGGAAGTGTGTTCTTAATGTGGTGAAAAAAACATTAAGGTTCTGCTCATTTTGTGCATATTATAACTTCGTGTGGTTTGAAAGTCATATTTTCACAAAACCAAACACCAAAAACGATTTTGGTCAGATCAGAAATTCAGATTCTTCAATGGGGTTTCGAAATGAACTTGTGTTTCTTTCAAATTTGCTATCGAACTTGTCATTTCAATTTGCACATGATAAACTTAAATTGAAAATTTTATGTTTATTGGAATAGTGGGGAAATCATTGATCAAAATAGAAAACAGCGGTGGACCAAGGATTGAACCTTGGGGAGCGCCAAAGTTGCTTTATATGAATGATGCCATTTTGTTACGTAGGCACACTGCATGAAAGATGTTCTGTAGTAGCTTTCAAACCACTGTGTGCCTATTTTGAGGTTTAATAATTTTTGCATGAGTTTTAAGCTCGATCCTGTCGAACGCTTGTAGAGATCAGGCGTTAGTATCTACACATATCATTGTATATTTTTTTCTGTGATATTGAGCGTGTACTAGTGAACACTAGTGATTTTGCATTCCGATACTAGTGTATATCTTAAGTACTAGCGTTTCTTCTGCGAGCATATAGTGATTGAAATTATAGATGTGATTCATCCATGTGAGACGAAAGCTGGTTTATTGTACTTTTTCTAATATTTTGGATATACCAAGTAAGAGAATGATTAGAGTATAATTTGACGCTATATCGATATCTCCAGATTTACGCGATGGCTTAAGGATGGATAGTTTCCACTGATCAGGAAATATGTTTGTGGCTATAAATGTATTTATTTATTAAACAAGTCGGGGGTACTCTAACAAGGAAGCAGAATTTTATATATTGATGGCTACGGTTATTATGTCCAACTGCCTTAGTATTTTTAATGGCATAAATTTCATGTATCTCAACAATAATAACAGGCCCAGGCCTCCATTTATTGAGTGAAATAGGTTATGAAACACAGTTTGGGTTTGTAGCTGTTGGAGTGAATGTAACTATCCTAGACACTTCGTTGAAGATTTCTTCACCATTTTTTGAAAAGAAAGCATTGACATCAGTCGCCAGTTTTGATGGGTTCTCAAAATTACTTATGCATTCTGAGTTTTTATGCTGCGTAATCTCGACTGATTTCCCACGTTCTTTTTGAATTTCGTTTTGTTTGCCAAAAGTTTTTTTTGGAAGTGGTCTTGTTTTGCTTCACTAATATCTCAGAGTTGGATCTTCTCCAAATTTTTTTAGAGTTTTCGAATGGTGTGGTTTGATTTGTTTGGCTTGTACTGTCGGTGATAATTTCTTTTTACATTACCAATCACTTATACCTTTTCCGTTATCCATTTCGCATGTCTCGGCTTAACTTTCTTTGTGGCAAAGGTTGCACATTCATGAAGGGCTGAAATGAAATTGTCACTATAAAGTGAACTTTGTGACTATGATATCCGCGACGTCTACCTAATTACTTTTCTTTGACAGCGTGCAGACGATGTCTCGAGTCGCGCGCTGCTTATTGAGGTCGCGGTTGCGGCATTCCTTTTGAACCATTTTGATAAACTGGTCAACTTTTGTTCTATCGAACGTACGTCTATGAAAATTTGCAGATTACTAGATCTCTACATTTGTAACAACTTATCTTAAACAAAAATTTTCCATAAGGCTATAGAAAATTAATTATTTGAAAAAAAAAATTATATATATACATATATTATTCATTATTACTTCAAAATTTACAAAGCTAGAGCAATGCGGTTTGTTGCATTTGAAAGTCCAACGTGTGCTGTATCTAATTTACCAGGGGATTTTTTGATGTATTTCATTCAGAATTTATATGATTTTTTTTGTAAGGGTCAGGGCAAAAGTTAAAATTTTAGGGTAAAAAAGTCCACGGAAAGCTTTACCGAAAAAAATTTGAAAATCCCCTGGTAAATTAGATAGAGCACACATATCACTTTCAAATGCAACAAACTGCATTGCTCTAGCTTTGTAAACTTCGGAGTAATAATGACAAACGTCTTGAAAACTTACTTTTTTTACGACACCTATTTTTAAGAAAAAAAATGCTTCTCCTCCTACAGTTTTTGAGCTACAGTGATGATTTTGGTATCATTGGATGCAGAAAAACAAGGGCTTTACAATGTATTGAGAATTTTTTCAAAATTCAATCTTGTTTCAAAGTTATGACGTCATAAATTTGAATTTTCTTGCGAATATTTTGATTTTTTTTTAATTTTTCAAATTTTCATATTGGAAATTTGAGGAAAAGCATTTAAGTTTTTGGAATGTCCACGTTATTCTGCATCCAATGATACCAAAATCATTACTGTAGCTCAAAAACTATCAGAGAAGAAGCATTTAGAAACCTCCCCCCCCCCCAAAATGTCGTTTCCTATGATTTCCCATTTTCTTTTCAAGAAAATCGCATTTTGTTATAAATGATAAATGATTCTAAATTGCATTTCCTATCAGTATACCAAATTTCATTGCTCTAAATTCAATAATAAAAAAAATATTCGGATGGGGGATGCTTACCTTGAGGAATATGAATGATGAAATATATATATAAAAAAATGAAATAAAATTGAAAATTTGAGAATTTTTTTTTCAATGTCCACGTTATTCTGCATCCAATGATACCAAAATCATTACTGTAGCTCAAAAACTGTAGGAGAAGAAGCATTTAGAAAAACCCCCAAAAATGTCGTTTTCTATGATATCCCATTTTCTTTTCAAGAAAATCGCATTTTGTCATAAATGATAAATGATTCTAAATTACATTTCCTATCAGTATACGAAATTTCATTGCTCTAGGTTCAAAAATGAAAAAAAGGTCCTCAAGGGGGATGCTCTCCCCCTCCCGGGGGGGGGACGCTAGCTCTGGGATACGTTCCTGATATTTTTACAGACATTCGGGGACATATCTCAAACTCATTTAAAGCAATAAAAAAAAATCGGGAGAATCGACTTTTGGACTGCAGATGCCCCCAGATGCCCCCAAAATGCTTCCCTTTTTTTAATTAAATATTTCAGAGGCGTAGTAATTCTTGATGTGATATGTTATGTCACGGAGTTTCTGTTTCTCTTTAGTAATATTTTTCTAAACATTCTACCGAAGAGGATCAGAAAAGGAGAATAAAAGGAGGATAAAAAGGTGGCTTGCAATTGCCAGATCGAGGAGAGTTTTGGAAGTGTTAGTAATGAGCGTTGATGCTTGAATCAGTTGCGATTGATTAAATCTGTACATTATTTAACTTAGTTGATTATTTTATTTACCATATCTACGCTGAAATCCTTATAAACTTTAAAAAATAATTTTACTGCAGACATTTTTTAAAGCATATTTTCAATGACTTCTAGTGTAGGGTGTAGAGTAGCTGACGGATGTCTGTAAAGACTGCTGATGATGAACAACTTGTGTTTGTTCACTTGAATATTGACCCAAACTATTTCTACATATTTATTCGCACTTTTCTCTTTCGAAAATAGCTGTCGAGTAGACGTCTTAATGGAAATGCATGAACCACTACCCCTATTTTTATTTACTTCATTATAACGGTACAATGTGTACCCGGTGATGTTGTCATGTGAACTGTCGACCCGTGAGTCGAACCATGTTTTATATGTATACGCAAAAAATGTCCATGTCGCTAGTTGCCAGTAGTCAACATTACCCGTATATCATCCATTTTATCAATGACACTGCGATCATTTATAGGTTATTTTAAAATTCTTCATCTTTATAGTTCGATTTGTTTATTATTGCTCTCCGTGGCACAGCGGTTAAGGGATCGAACTTGTATGCTGGAAGTCGCGGGTTCGTTCCCAGCGCTGGCGCGGAGATTTTCCCCGTTGGGTATAAGGGAAAGCTCAAGCACAATACCCCACTCGACCCAGGTGTCGGAAATGGGTACCGGCTTTACGGGGGAACCGTCATGGTGTCCTATATATAGGGTTAGTTATAAGACATTTGAAAAACCAATGCTAAGATCATATGTATCAGGCTTGATTGGAAATAAAGCATCCCAAAGATGCCGATGTTAACCTAACCTTATACGAGGTAGCGCATCTGCGAGGTCTGGTGGAGCATTTGGTACCAACCTATTGTTCAAAGTTGCTTGGTTCACCGGTTGTGATATCGGTTTCAGGAGAAAATACTGTTTGTTCAGTGTCACTTCGTCACAAAGTGGAGGTGGAAGCTTCGTGATTTTCATTACGCGTTTTTACAGAGGCGCTGTAGTGATCATGTTTCCGATGAATGCTCGCCGGAGGATAATTTATCAAAGCATTTGATGTAGGGAAAATTATTTTTCTATCTCAATTTCTGTTTATCGAATACGTAAATCAGTATTCTCATCACGTTACATATTATTTGGGTTATAAGGTCCCCAACAGCATGATTGAAGTCTTTCTCATCGATGTATTTATTGACCAGCAGTTCGAGGTGGCCACAGTTCTTGTCAACGAATTTTGCAAGTTTGTGTCTGTTTCTAGTGTTCTCCGCCTTGATGGCTCCTTTTAGAGATAAATAGTTCCATTTTGAGGTTTGCTGTGGTGCAAGCTGTGTTGTGCCGGCGTTGAGTAGGCAGTGGAAAAATTATTGCTAATCTTTTTAACAATTTCTTCCTAAATGTAGGGAAAATTATAGCTGATAGTATTCCCAGTTAACTTTCTGATCTCTTGGAATATATGGACCACGTTCGTGTACACAACTCTTTTTTCTTTACGCCTACCAACTCTTCAGATGTAATTGCGTGCATAAGCAACCTGAAAAAGAAATCGAGGGGATTCAATAGGTGTTTTCTACGAAAGTCCTTAAGGTTATAGCTGATGTTATGGCCCCGCCATGTCCAATATTATTTACTAGTCTCCCTTCCTAGACCCTTTCCCGAACTCCCTCAAAGTTGCGAGAGCAACCCCTATTTGTAAAGTGGAGGAAAAACTTCCATAAACAGTTATAGACTTATATCTGTGACACCAATTATTAGCTAAATATTCGAAAAAATTTAATTTCAAAAAGTGTATTCTTTTTTATACAAAAATCATTTTTCTATGGTAAAGAATTTGGTTTTCGCGCCAAAAATCCACAACACAGGCTGTATGAAATCATTCATAATACCTATATTTTAATATAGATGAAGGAAAGCTAGTTTTCTTCGTATTTCTAGACTTCCGAAAAGCATTTGATTGCGTGGACAATAACATATTACTCTCGAAACTCTGCCATTAAATTATGGCATTGGAGGCGTTGCTCATGATTGCTTCATATCATACCTAACAAATAGGAAACAATACATTGTCATTGACGGTGCTCAATCGGGACTACAGGCAATTAACCATAGAGTTTTACAGAGATCTGTCCTTGGGCCTCTCCTATTTTTAACCTTTATCAACGATACCGTTAAACCTAGATCATTTTTTAAATTCATCATTTTTGCCGATGACAGCACACTTTCTATGGTCTTCCCTAATCATAGTCCCGCTCTAATTACGGAAAGTTTCAATAACTAGCTCATTGCACCATACTTACTATACGGAATAGAGGCATGGCACGGACTGATGAAAATAAAACCAATACACTCTTTACTTTACAAAAAAGTGCCATCAGAGCGTTAAACAAACTGAACCATAATGCGCACACAAATGAATCATTGAAAAGTTTAAAAATAACTAAGCTTCTGGATCTCTAAAGACTTTTTGAATGTCATTTTATGTATACAACGATGACCAATGATAGCGACAAATACCTCAATTATTAACTGCACAAACTAGTCATCACGACCATTTAACCCGAAGTAGGAGTAAATCTACGTTTCCTTAATATTCAAAAGCTCGGTCACAACACTGCATCCTTTTCATTAGAACTAAGACTTGGAACTATAACCCTGCAGAGATCCGTGAAATAAATTCTTACAAACTATTCAAAATAAATCATGAATCCCTTTTCCTATCGGAATATTAATCATGTAAGACATCCAAGTCAAATCTCTCATCCTAAATGACTCATCCTGTTAGGGTAATTTGCGACGGTTAATGTCAGTGATCTTCAGTCTGTTCTCAAGTCGCTTCTAGAATATACTGTTAACATCTAGTCCATATAAACTACTTTGTACGATTTAGCATCGAATCTCGAATGAATAATTCTGTAAGAAGTCTAGTGCGTATGTTAAATGTAATTATACTCCTTAGAGTAGCGTTGGTGGAAGGATGCCCTTGAAGTCGCCTAACTTATTCGGGCCTACAGGCAGCTATACTCAAATTTGACCTTTGTACTAGACTTTAAGAAACAATCTACTCCTGTATCGCTTGTGGTAAATAAATTATTTAGAATTGTTTAAAGAGTGTCCGTCAGCTAAGGTGAGGGTAGGCTTTATATTAAGCGACCGTTTGTAGTCATCCAGTGAGTTAGCAGCGCCAGTAGAAATTGGGTTTGATGCCGAGTTTTCGTTTTGAGTTGGGTCGCAGGTCGAGGACTTTACAGAGGTAGACATTTGTTTACGAGTTGTTTTCCATTGCAGTGACTGCTTACGTGATTGTGCGCGTGATGGGCAGTTTTTGAGAGAGGCTTGGCGAGCAATTAATTTTTCTAATCATTTGATTTTCGTGGGAATGAATTTGAATATCCTAATTTGATTTTTTATATTGAGCTCAAGAGATTATTTCAAGTTTTTTATCAATTCTCCTGTTCCTGCGTGGGTATCAGAGAGCCGAGGAGGGCATGCCACAGTCACTATGTGTGTCTGTTGAATGTGACTCAAATTTATTATTCGTCGTTACGTTTGTCTATTAGTACACCTCGTATAGTTTGTCTATTATTATGCCTCGTATGGCTTATCTACTTGTACACCTCGGATGGTTTGTCAATTAGTACTCCTCGTATGGAACATTTGTTTTAGGATGCCCTATATTTAAGAAACTTTTAAAAGCCAATATGTTGGCATGTATATCATGTGACAACTTGGAAATAAACATTTTTTCTTTTTTTCTTTCTTTCTTTTTTATTACGGTCTGAAATTAAGTTGGGGAAAGGCTCAGGTTTATTCACTTTCCTCAAACTATGGATGTGAGAGATGCGGAAGCTCTGCTGTCGATGAGGAAGTGTTTGGGCTGACATGTGCATCAACGTGCGTTGACAGATTTGAAAGTGTTTGGGCTGACAGGTGCATTAATTAACGTGCGTTGACAGATTTGGAAGTGTTTGGGCTGACAGGTGCATTAACGTGCGTTGAAAGATTTCGAAGTGTTTGGGCTGACAGGTGCATCAAGGTACGTTGTCAGATTTCATATTTTAGAGCTCATGGATACAGTTCGTTGACTTTTCGTTTCGTTGACAATTGTGCTTGTTTAATGGCGTTTGTTGAAATAGGGACAATGTGGTACGGTAATTCACTATGTGAATTTCATTGCAAGTTGTTCAAGATCGGAATATTTTTCTTCCGGGGTGCGAGGGCATTGGAAGTTACTGAGTGCGCCATTATTTTTAGTTTCAGCATAAGTTTGAAGTTGAATCAGGTTTAAACCCAAGTTTTTGTAAATGTTCAACACTATTTAGAATTGTTGCGAGGCAAGTATTAGCGATAAATATGCTAGAAAGTGCGTACTTCCTTACAATAATCTCTTTGACTCGAGTTAGGCCTGGGTGCAAAAGGCGAAGACCTTGAAAGCGTATGGTATAATTTCTACATCTAGGCATTCGATTTATTGTTTTGAGCAGATCATAAAGACGCCCAGAGGGAACAGTTCGATGCAACGCGAGCGATCGATGTCCTTTCTTCCGAATGTGGTACGAATATTGTCAATCAGCAGCAAAGTATCACAAGGTTCTTGACAATTGGAGCTGGCATTAGGGGACTGGCAGGTTCCTTAGGCGTAAGGCCAAGAGGTATCGAAACTTGATAAGTTGAGACCTTCTTTGAATTCTTGGAAGCGGCGCTTGAGAGATTTTTCCGCTGTCGGATCACCCTAATTTTGCAGTCAGCTCTGGCTTTGGAGGTTGAGAAGTTCTTGTTGATATCAGACTTCTTGGTCGTTTGAGGAGCCACTGCTATTTTGATCGTTTGTGGCCCTTGAACTTATGATTTAACGAGTAAGACTTTTCGCCGTCCACATTTCCGCCTTATGGTTGGTGCAGATATGTTGCGCGTTTTACTGAAAGTTTCGTACGGAGTATGCTGGAGAATGTTGCTCTTTCAGATAAAGCAACCTTTCGATGAGTTGAACGGGTTTCATATGGATGTATTATGAATTTTTTGCGGGGTGTTTGGGAAAAAGGAAGATAATTTAATTTTGTTCTCTGAGTGGAAGGATGGTTAACTTTCGGTGAGAAGGATAGCCATTGAAATGTGAGGGAGGGTTGCTGCTCGTTTTGATTCAAAACACAGCCTTTTCAAGTAAGGTGGAAGGAAACTGCAAACGGGAAGGCGGTACGGTGAGGGAGAGGTAGACGAGAAGAGGAGTAAGGGTAGACACGTGCACTAAGATGTAGAGTGTTTGAGTAGTTTGGCAGAAGTTTCAGAACTGGTAATCCATTAAGCAAGCCCCCTCACTCAGCTATACGGATCCATTCAGAACAACGTAAATCTCTGCTTTGCATGAAGATTTTCCCGTCTTAAGCTCTGCAAACTCAGCCTCTGATTTACGTCTAGTCGAATCCTTCTTCCTTAGCCTCTTAGAACCCGATCTGAACGATATGCAGTCGTCATGCACTCTAAAAATAGCGTCTGTTTAGTAGTTTACTATCTTTTCCTGTTTTTTTTTCTTCAATTTATGAATATATTTTTCGCGTGTTTTTCAGATAACCGCTGATGATGATCTTAGGGGTCGAAAAGTTCGTTTTTAACTGAGTATTTTAGAGCCGTTATCTTTGCTGTAACCGTCATCTTAAAGAATAAAGTGTGTTGCAACCCAATCTGATCATGTACAAAGAGTGGGAAGAGATTGATAAAATGAAGTATTAACGGAAAGCACATTAGGTAACTTTTCCCCTTCGGGGAGAGATGGACTGGGCGGGGAAAGTATCACAGTATCAGCTGGGCAGCTGCACCGCTCGTTTTCCTGCGTCAGACTCTTTCTCTTATTTCGGAAGGACTTTCTGTCTCTCGTTTCGTTGCAGTAATTTGTTCAAATCATTGGAATATGTCGTCTGGAAAATGCCAAGCTGCTCGAGTGGGATCATGTTTGGTTTATAATTTGGTAATTCATAAAGGAGTACACTAAATCCTGAGGTTGAATATGAATGAAAATGTGCTATATAACTTCTAATGCATCGGATGTTCATTTTAAACAGTTAACTTCAGAATCCGTATGTTAGTAGGAAAGTAATACTAATCAGTTTTTTCTCATATTTGTGAATTCTCTTAGAAAAACTCACCCCTTTTCAAAATGAAATTGATTGTTCAATGGTGGAATATATTTTCTCGGATCGTAAGAAAATCAAGGAACATCACCAAGAGATTGAAGGGAATGCTCTGATGCAAATTTTCACTAGTGGGGGCTCGAAATAAATTCATTTGCTGCTCCGAGCAAGGAAAATCAAGGTTTTCCACGCTTTTATTGGTCAAACAAGGAAGTTAGGCAGAGAGGAGGGTTGGGAGAGTGAAGAATTGTTGAGGTTAAACTGAGAGACGACGGCACTTCACAAAGGCCAAGTGCTAGAGACCAGAGTTTAGTACACTCGTAGCCAGTTTCACTTCATCGGTTTTGCATTTGCTTATTAAATACACGAATGTTAATAGAATATAGAAGCAGTTCTTTTTCATTTATAGTACAAGCGGGTAGGTTGTGTGTGCACGTGGTGATGTGCCAGTTGTTTGGTATTCTGTTGTTTGAGTGACATGGTCGTGTTGGGGTGCTGCTGTGATGTAGTTGTGATGGTGTGGTGGTGAGGTTATTTACGTGACATAGTTGTGTTGTTGTGGTGCTGTGATGCAGTTGTAATGGTGTGGTGGTGACGTTAAGTGACATGGTTATGTTGTGGTGATGGTGCAGTGATGTAGTTGTGATGGTATGGTGGTGACGTCAAGTGACATGGTTGCGTTGTGGTGGTGGTGGTGATGTGATGTAGTTGCGATGGTGTGTTTGTGAGTTAGTGTCCTTGCCGATTGGTGTAGTGGTCGTGTGAATGCGTTTTCGTATGGTGGGATGGCAGTGAGATGGTCGTAGTTTGGTAGTGTGGTTGGGTGTAGAAGTAGTGGCTTAGTGATATGCTTAAGTCGATACATGGCCGTGGGCATCATGGCGGAGTTTTACAATTGTTTGTTGTAGTTGTTCAGTGGCATCGGGATGGGGTTGTATGGTGTTGTGATGGAGTCTTATTGCTGCATCGTGTAGTTTTGTGGTGTAGTTGTGAAGTGGCGTGATTTGATTATATGGGGTTTATCATATAGTTGTATTGGGGTGGAATTAGGTGGTGTGATTTAGATCTAGAGTGTTATAAAGGGCAGGAAATTTATGAAGCAGCTTTCACAATTGTTACAATTACCATTGTTGATAAATTGGTCATGCTAACCATTACTGCAATGCTGTCTACTGCTGGTGTGGGAAAGGCGAGAAACGGACCCACTAAGTCCCTCATCAATCTCGCATTCTGTTTGTGCAAATTGTGCGTTTTGTTATGAGTGCTGAAGATGGGCAGCATCTAACTCGAAAACTTCTTACCTGATCAGTATTGGAGACCACATTTGACAGTTTTGTGTAATTGAATCTTGAAGGAATTATACAATCTCCATGAGAAGGGTCGACCATATCTCGTGCAGATCAGGATGTTGAACTAATAAGTAAAGTCTCTCATTAAACCGTCAAGTCTCGTAGCGCTTGTATATGTCGGTTTGGTATACTTCTTTAGATCTAAGTAGCTTTTATGAGCGGTAAACTCGAGTCACCTTAAATACCTCTACGTGTTTTTCTTTACAGGTGGAGGACATGAAGCCAGTCAACAACCTGATACGTCTCCTGATGTCGGCGCTGGCGGTGGGCAGCTGCCTGACTCCTCCTGTGGGGGGTCAGGGCACAAGCACCTTTGATCACGTGGTCGAACGCTATCCGGTCTGCGGGTGTAACCGCGCGATCCCCCCCAAGCATTGGTCTCCTGCATCACTTCCTGCATCGGTTATAAGCTTGGCAATGCTAGGAGTCGACCCACAAGATTTTGACACGCTTGACAATCCGAACTCAGCCTTGAAGGATGGAATCTTCACCATGACATCGAACGCCACAGACTGCACTAATGCGCTCGAATGGAACAATTTCATTGGAAGAGCTGTTCAGGACTTGCGTTGTCCTCATCTGTCTTCCCTTCCTGTACGCTCTGTTTACAACTATAATCAATACCAGGATGCCACGAGGGAATCCGTGTCCTTCAAATCAGGAGATGACGTCATGGTAGGAAGTCTACGTCGGTGCGCCACCTCGTCCAGTGAGTTTGCTTTCAGTGTGAAAGATGAAGAAGAGAAACTTGTTCAATTCTTCCAGCGGGGGGGAGAAGTAGTCCTGGCAGAGGCACGATGTCAAACACACACCGTGTCAATTAACCTCAACACCAGGCCCACCTTCACGCCCAACTTCCATAGGGCTCTTACAAAATTATGCGTTGCAGCGGAAAACCCAATTGCAGAAAAAAGTCTAAAATCTTTTTCTGATTTCATCGAAGATTTTGGCACTCATTACCAAGACACGACACACTATGGCTCACGGCTCCTGATAATGAAACTATTTGCTAAGAAAGCTACCAGCTCCTCGGAAAAAAACAAGCGAAATCGCTGCGTTTCGTCGTCTTTCACCAAAAACTTGCGCAAAGACTCCTCATTTGATGAGGCTGTGGAACACTTCAACAGAGATGTCACTCGATGTGACTCCGAACAAGCTCCGGACGTGCTCAACTCGCTGGGGCTTCCCCCAACCCGCATCCTCACCGTGGGGACCGTCCCCCTGCCTGATCTGGACCATACCCTCCAGAGGCCCGTCCCCATCCAATACAGGCTCGAAAAAATTCACAGAATGTTCCAAGAAGAATGGTTTGACTGGTTGGGGTGTTCTGTGAATGGAACGATCATGCAGGAGTTCTTCGAAAACATGACATCGCAAGACCGACATGCTTCAAACTACACGTCATGTGCTAGGATGGTCGGATGTGGCTATGATGGCAACTGCAAGTTCGAAGAGAAATGTTTAGAGGACATTACCACGAGTGAAGGATATTTCTGCAGGAATCTGTGCGAAATTGGGGATAATTGTACTGCCGATAAAGTTAGCATTCCTGATACCATAAGTGAAGGCTTCAGCTTCAAGAAAGGGTGCGGTCCCACAGCCAATTGTCCTCCCCAGAGAGTGTGCGTTGACGACACCAGCGCGCCTGGCTTCACCTGCCGGGAACCGTGCAAGGTGCCTGGGATCTGCTCGTCTGGTGAAGCCTGCTACGCTGAGCAGCACAGCCAGCGGGGCTACATCTGCGTGTCCACCAAGCCTGGTGAGTAAATAGCCACCCAGACCCAACCGACTCGTTAACGTGCAGGTAAAGTTCAGAATTACCCGTTAATTTCGAATATTCCATGTTAAGGAGAACTGCGCCAAAGTTTGCACCGAGCCGTAGGCTCCAACTTATAAACAACGCTGTGTACGTCGCTGTGTCAATATAACACAAACAAACACAAACAACGCTGTGTATATCACACATGTGTCAATATAACACAAACAAACACACAAACAACGCTGTGTACGTCACTGTGTCAATATAACACAAACAAACACACAAACAACGCTGTGTACGTCGCTGTGTCAATATAACACAAACAAACACACAAACAACGCTGTGTACGTCACACATGTGTAAATATAACACAAAAAAACACACAAACAACGCTGTGTACGTCGGCCAAATCTAGCAGCACCCATCAAGTGGCGGGATGAAGGCCTTCAGCAGCCATCGCTCACAGGCAGTGACGAACATTGACAGAGCGGTAATGAAGCTAAATGATGTTATCAAATACTGGGTATATTCAAGTTCACTGATCAACAAATCGTGCGTTTCTTGACGCTTCATTGGGAACATTCAGAATATTTTACAACTGTTTGCAATATTCTACGAAGGGAAAATATCAGCAACAGCCTTATTTCAACACACTGTAATAATTTGCACCGTGTACTTGGGCTAATTTAAATACTTTTGCACCAGCACCACAGAAAATAGCTGCGATGTTTTCAAGGTAGAGCTAACATCCATTCGTGACAAACGTTGCTACATAGGCATTACAAATACATGTTTGTTCGCTCTAATTCTTCACACTCCACGCGATAACATCAGCATTGAGTTCAGGCAATATTTTAAAGGCCAATGGGGTGACAAAAACCTTCAACAATCATTATTGACTGCTATACTATTATCTACATACATATCATTCTGCTTGTTCCTTCCTTAGTTAGTTACTTAGTCTGTCCGTTACGCTTTCGTCCGAGTTTGCGGTATCATGGATACCGAATTCCTGAGCGTTACAATAATAGGTCGCCTTTACATGCATTGATATGTTTTTCATTTTACTAAAATAGGATAGTTTAGGATATGTTAAGTTCTGATAGGTTAAGTTAGCACAGGTTAGGTTAGGATAAGTTAGGTTAGGTTAGGTTAGGTTAGGTTGGCATAGGTTATGTAATGATTTCACGGGCCCACGGTTTTTTTTATGTTTGGCATAGTATAAGGATAAATTCGGTTAGCATAGTTTGGGACAAGATAGGGTCAATTATGTTAGGTTCGGTTGGAATATGTGATGTTTAAATTTGTTATGCAATGTTGACCGAATTTTTTCACGGGTTCACCTGGCTTAACGACGACATTGTCCGTGGAATTTCCACGGGTTCTGCTCGTTAACTAATGATATTTTCGCAAAATTGAACATATCAGCAATCTACAAGCAACAATTGGGTCCTGAGAGGTATAACTACTCCTATACTGGTATTGTGCCTGGCGGTGTTACAGGCTTAGAAAAGTTCGCTTATAGTGATTCGAGCATTACTCGCCATGAAAACTGCAGGTATTGTGACACAAATAAAGAACGTTGTGATCATTCTAAATAAATATTTTAATAAGGGTGAATGTACCACGGGTTCTAGTGAATGTAACAGGGGTTCAATACTTGCATCGACACAAGATCTTTTCCCAAAGTGCGACGCTTTACCGCCCATATCATCACTTCGCAGGCAAAACTGCAGCTCAGAAACCAGAATCTGGGGTGCGAAGTGACGGGTATCTGTGACGTGAAGTGTCTGGTATCTGTGATACGAAGTGAAAGGTGTTTAGTCCAATGTGGCAAACATTTGTGGAGCGAATTTGTAGGCATTTGTGGCACCTAATTACTGGTATCCTTGATACATAGAAGCACTAGTACTAGTGATGTTACGTTGCTGGCGCTGCGAGAAGGTCGAGGTGTAGGTTTTTTTGGTGTACGCAACCCGTCAAAAATGACCTGAATCAACAATTTAGGGAAAAAATATATTTCAGGGAGGATTAAAAACAAATATATCCAACTCAACAGAACCAGTGATTAAAATAATTTCATAATCTTGTGCACTTGTGAAACTCCTATCAAACATAGTCATTAAACATCCTTGACAGCGTGACAGAGCGACAGACCAACTGTAACAACATTGCTTTCCCTTGATTTCCAATGCTTTCCAATGGCTTCTTCCTATACTTTGCTAAGTCTCAACTGCTGATATTCTATACAACCTAATTAGACCTACCAATACACGTGATATTCATTCCGACTCTGAATCTGCTGGGTTACTGCACCGAAAATTGTGCAGTTGATAAAGCTTGTATCACAGATACGCTCATCACCCTTTTTTCATCTGGTGGGTGTGACACACGGACGGACAGACAAACGGACAGTCAGATGGACTGACACGGCTCTTATTGTAGTACTGGTGTGCAGGGCTTATGAAAAATAGCGGGATTCCACACTATTCTAAATCAAATTATCCAGATGTTGATGACAAACAAATATATCCATCCTACCAGTACCCGTGCTGGAAAATATTCTTACACTGGTGCACTGGTGAAACTCGGATAACAAAGACGGTCATTACAACTATCCTTATGAGAGTGACAGAGAAATGGGAGAAGCGGGCTTTAAACAAATATACCAAGGATATTATTTGGTGGTAGCAGGACCCGTTAATATTCCATGGACTATGTCATTCACGGACATAGGCAACGTTAAGCTAGGTGAACCCGTGAAAAAATTTTGTCTCCATTACCTACACATGCTAATCTAACGTAACATATTATAACCTGTTCTATCCTAACCGAACCTCACCTTATAAAATGTCCAACTTAACAACACATGTAAAAGGAATCTTTTAATGTTACACTGAGGAATTCGGTATCCATGAGACCAGAAACTCAGACAAAAGCGTAACGGATACCCAACAAATAAATATACATCCAATGTTTCTTACGAAGCGAACAACAAACAAATATATAAATTAAATTATCCTTATAATACGTTTGGCGAGTTCATTTGTTTGGGGTCCGCTTCTTCTCTCTCCCTGTGACGCTCACGCCAAGGAAGTTGGATAAATGGAACCGGTATCATCGCTCTAAAGTGAAGCCAATTTTCGGTAGCTATAGGCAGACGGCCCCAGACACGGAGATGGGGCGCAGTGCGCAACTGGCACTTGGCGTGGAAGGGTGCTGCTTATCCATGCTGCATCCAAGGACTACTTTCCTAATATGCCGAGCTCATGCATTATACACATGTGCAGTTACTTTCAAAAAAGATTCAGACATAAGCTTTCACGTGAACGTACAAAAATTTCATGAATTGCAAACGGTGTTCAGTTCTTGATGTTGGAGGTGGTGGTACATCTCCACGGCCACACCACCTCCACACTAGGGCCAAATGCCGGGTGGGCGGAGCTTGGGACGGCAGAAGTGGCTTCACTCGCTTGACTGGCAAAACATAGCGATGCCGCTTCCATGTATCCAACTTCCTTGGCTCACACGGATGCTTTAATAACCGTATCTGTGATACGAGATTCAACAGTGCACATGTACAAAAATAATTTTATCGCGGGTACTGTTAGGATGAATATCTTTGTTTTTCATCCACATCTGCAAGAAAATTATTAAGAAAATATAGAATCCCTTCATTTTTGATGACCGTGTACACTAGTATATAAATAAATACACAACGGGTATAATTAGGTTAGAAAGACAAGCCAACGGGAATCAGTGATAGGAAGTGCCGGGAGTCAAACACGATGTGACATACTTGTGAAGTATGTTTGTAGCCATAAATTAGTGGTATCTTTGATACAAGCCGGAATCTGCTTTACAAAATTACTTGTATCTGTGATACCAATTGAAGATGAACAGAGTTTCAATACCTCCATTTTGCAACATAAACACTACTTATTTCGTAACATAAGTATTAACCTGGGGAATATTATTATGTTCGTCTGCTGAATTAACAAAAGCATCCAACTATCATACTCATAAAATGAAACGCCAAGTGGCTCCTTACATAAAACAAACAAATATATTTTTACTTCTATTCGTAATTTCTCCAATGTTGTTACAACGGGAATCTCATTGAACGCATCGCATTGGCTGGTCCGTCTCTCTTTCCCGCTCTTAAAGGATGCTCAATGGCCGTATTTGTGATACGAGATTCACCAGTGCACAAGTACAAGAATATTTTCAACGCGGGTACTCTTGGGATGGATATATAAGTTACCCTATTGTTAGTCTATTGAATTAGATCATATTAGTCTATTGAGTTAATAAAAGGATATATTTACAACGGTGTAAAATAGCTACGCATAACAGCGGCACACAACGAATGAATATATAAAATAGTTTTGCAGCTCTGCACACCACCAATTTATAATTAACATTCAAGGCGAAACTTGTATGAAATTTTGCCCTAAATTTGACGGCGCGAGCATTATGGCAGATTCAGAATCTGTGTGACAAATGAAAACTTCGACTTATTTACTTTGGGCGGAAATTTTCCCACTTTTTATGATATCAAAGAACACGGCGCTGATCAATTCAACTTATAAACCAAAAATAAGGTGGCAAGGAAACTTGAGGCCGTTGTGCTGGGAAATGCAACTCGTCGCTGGGAAGAAATACTGCAAAATTAAAACAATCATAACGGATAAATTTGTGAACTTATTCTGGCCGCCAATTAGTCGTATTTAAAACTGCTAATTGTTGTAGTCTCAAGTCATTCATGAGTATGAATTTGTTGAGGCAACGCTTGTGCGAGTGAATTGTATGAGGTGTTTGGATTGTGTGCAGGCAGAGCCGTGATCCTTGGAGGCTGGGGGGGCGATGCCATACTGCAGACTGTGGAGCAGGTGAACCTCGAGTCCTTCCCTGAGCTGCCGACTCCTCTTGCGTGGACTGCGGCGGCGACGTCAGGACAACATGTGGTGGTGTGCGGGGGGTGGACTGGAAGTGAACGAACTGATGCCTGTCACAAGATCAGCCTAACCTCCCCGGGCGGTCGGTGGGAGGCCATGCCTTCAGCTCCGATAGCTATGTCCTACCATACCGCAGTTTCAATAGGTCAGTCCATCGTCTGGTTCATCTATAGACACCACCTCGTCGTGTTTGATGGCGAGACACAGAGTTTTTCCACTCTGAATTTGCCTTTTGATGCAAGCCACTTTTATTGCTCCGTCTCAAACGGCACCCACGCGTACTTCGTAGGTGCTGGCGGTATTTGGGTGAACGAGAGGTCGATGGACGGAACTGAATGGCAGCAAGTCGCTATCACTGCAGAAAGTCGACAGGATTATGCATGCCTCTGGTATGGCTCGAACATAATGATAACGGGAGGAATAAAGGCGAGTTCCAATGTCGAGATGTTCAATACGGAGACTGGGGAAGTGTGGGCGGGACAACCCCTCTTGACTGGACGACGTGAACATCGGATGATGCTGCTCGATGGGAGGCCTACTGTACTAGGAGGGTGGGATATCAATGAGACAGTCTTGAACACTTTCGAGTCTTTTTCGCTGGAGTCTAATCGGTGGGAGAAGCTGGAGAGAACTTTGGCGAGTGCAAGATATAATTTTGCTCTCGTAGAGATTTGAATGGACTGTTTGACCCACCTTACACTGAATATTTTCTGCGAGATGCCCATCAAAAAATCAAATTGTTATAATAATAAATAGATCAAATACAAGCCCAGCAAAATTTGCCCTGCTTCGATACCGACAAAATTTCCCGGTCAACAAACGAAGAACTGATATGCTTCACTATCACATGCTGTCATGTGTGCGCGTATTGACTGCACGCGTACACATGCCTGTTGCTACACGCTTACATGAGGTGTGCATTTGAGAGTATTGATGGGTTCTCAAAGATTTATTTTTCGCTTGTTTTGTTCTATAAAAAGTGCGGAGTGCACCTCATGTGTTGGTGTTGCACATGTGCACATAGATGCGGCGCCGCCATGTGCGTATGTTGTGCCTGCCGCCCCTTTGCCTCACTAGTGTGCTGCTAGTGCCCAATGTTGGTGTTCTGGCAACTAGTGTACATGGTCTTGCTAGTTTTGTTGTGCTTCTATTCACTAGTGGCTGATTGTTGTGTTTAGTGGCGATTGTCAGTAGAAGGGGTTCCTTGCTATATTTCATCAAGGACCATTACATTAGTTAGTCATAGGAGGTTTTGCTAGATTTGACTAATGCTTACCAGTTAGTAATGAAGTCTCTTGCTGTATGTCACCAGCACCTACCCGTTAGAGACACGAAGTGTTCGCGTCAGACTTTCTCTAAGTAGCATTTGATTTTGTTCTTTTGCTGTGCATCGCTTAGGTGCGCTGACTCATTTACTCTGCGTGTTGATTTGTTTACTGTGTGGGTGATTCTTTTACTTTGTTGTTGATGCATTTACTCTGTATTTTGACCCATTTACTGTGTGTTTGCTCTTTTTCTAAATATATTGGAACGCTAATAAGCCCTCATTTTCTTCAAACTTTCAAAAATATGCAGCTACTTGCTTCTCAGTAAAGTAAACCTCCAAAATTTACCTCACCTTTACATTTGACACGAAGGACATTGACATTTTGATAATAAAACTCAGAATACATGAAAACTTTAATTTAAAGCAAAATTTTTGAGGTTATGTTTCAAACTGTTTGGTATTCATGCTACCAAATGACTGTATCAACGATACGCGAGATAGTATCAGAAGCCTTTGAAGCCTGTTGTTCAAACTTTGACAGTTGAAAATGATGAAAATCGTACGAGGTTTGAAGAAGGTAAATAGCAAAAATGGGCAACTATCGACCGAGTCAGCCTAGTAAATCCACTTTGTTCCACAGGGTGTCCACTCAAATGTACCCACTGACCGACGTATGTACAGTATAAATGATTCCGCAGTCATTTAAGGGAATATTTCTGATCTACTTCTCACGCTTGCATTGGTATCCTATTTACACACATGGGTAAATGGACACGGTTGTGGGGACACCCTGTGTGATTGGGTGAAGTTGATCCAAGTTGGACTCCAAACATCGCCGGAAGTAAACGCCCTCCCGCTGCCCCAACTTTTGGCTTCACCGCGGCGGCGGTCAGGTGATGACAGCAGGTCGCCGTGGCGGTGGCGCTGGGAGAGGAGGTCATGCCGTCATCGCGTGTGTCCACGTATAAAACTGCGGCCAAAATGTGGGAACTGAACCTGGATATCCCTCGAGTGTTCAGCAGCCGCAATCGGAGCAACGTTCCTTGGCTGAATGCTGAATTTCTGAAAAACAATGCAAGAGGCAATGAGCAAGTTTCAAGATAGGAATGACAAACAAATATTTGTATTTATCCTAATAGAACACGCGACTAAAACATTCATGCACTTATGCACTGCTGAAACTCGTATCAGAGATACGGTTATCGGTATCACATATGCAGTAATAAATATCACAGATACGGTCGTTAGGGTCACATTTTGGGTCACTAGTATCACAGATGTGGTCAATCGTATCACAGATATAGTATTTGCAGTATTAGTAAAACACATACGGTCACCGATATCGTCATTAGCGTCACAGATGCAGTCATTATTATCACAGATGTGGTCATTAGTGTCACATGTAGGGTCACTAGTATCACAGATGTGGTCAATCGCATCACGGATACAGTATTATTATTACAGTATACAGTATACACATATACGGTAACCGATACCGTCATTAGCGTCACAGATGCGGTCATTAATATTCAAGAAATGGTCATTAGTGTCACAGATTAGGTGATTATTATCACAGATACGGACATTAGTGTCACACATAGGGTCACTAGAATCGCATATACAGTCATTAGTATCATAGATACGGCCATTTAATGTCACAGATACTGTCATTAGTATCATAGGTACGGATATTAGTGTCACATATAGGGTCTCTAGTTCACAGAGACGGTCATTAGTACCACAGATACGGACATAAGTGTCACATATAGGGTAACAAGTATCACTGATACGGTCATTAGTATCACAGAAACGGACATTAGTGTCACTTCTAGGGTTACTAGTATTACAGATACGGTCATTAGTATCACAGATAATGTCATTAAAATTACAGATACGATCATTAGTGTAATGGAAATAATTCCCACACAATCGGTTTTCACGGAAGGAATAGAAAAACAGAATTAATGTTCTAATTTATTGAGGATTTATTAATCTACTCTTTTATAGAGCGATTTAATTCTATGAACGTAACGAACACAACGAGCGCAAACGCAACTCTTAATATTTAATTTCAAGTACAATTTTAATTTAACGGCTAGCATTCGCTATCCCGAAAGTTGCCTTTTTTAAAAACACACTTTATTAGGTTGGTTGAAAGTTAGGGCGAGTTAAAAGTCCGCTTATGCCGTGGGTGGTTAAATCGTTAGCAGGCGCCGTCAAGGACCACAGTCCAGGGCGCTGTCGTGGCGAGTTCGAGACGCTGACGGGCGCAGGCCGCAATAGGAGGTGGGGACCGTCAGCTCCACTCGAAGGGCTGAATTTTAAGAGCACATTGACCCGGTTCCGTACAGAGGCGACACCTCAATCGGTGGCAGGCAGAGGGCGAGTAACGCTGCGACTAAAGAAAAGGGCTGGAATAGTCGTTAGAACCCCGCGTGGACACCTCTGGCACACGCTCCACCTTCAACTGCTATGATACAGAAATATTAGCGAAAGTCAAGGCGAAGCAACGCAACTAACCAGTGAATTTCGAGTATTACGCAAATGCAACCTAATCTTTTAAGTTCCGCTAGATATTTACCTTGAAGCCACGGAGAGGCTAGCCTGTTAGAAATTTGCTTGAACAGCTGAAACACGGCTGCGACAACGCCAGCACCAGTAGAAGCCTCCTCCGGAGTATTCTTTAAAAAAACGTACAATTTCAAACCCTGAATAAACCACGAAATTAATAAGGACAATATTTCACTTAAGAAGCAACAACGACAATGACAACGAAAATGACAATACAATACAAGTAATGAAACAAACCTGAGTTTTTAATGCACTCAGTGACGATACGTTCAGACAGAAGGTTTAATTAAGGAAATTTAGAAGAAATCGGTAAGAGATTGAGTGCTTCAAGCGGAAAGACAGTAAAAATAGTTGAGAGATTTTAGATACTTGAGAAAGAAGTTAAAGTTAGAAGATCGCTCTGATCCAGGCTAATTAGCCCATCAAAAAGACGAACGATTTCAATAGTAATATTAATAGTAGGAGTAATTAACGTCTCAAGGACGAGTTAAGAGTTAATTCATTAAAGTTTCAATGTTAATTTTAGTTAATTTTACTTGCTTGAAGCACCGTAGGAAAATTGACACGACAGTCTACAAATAAAAGTAATGAAGTAGTAGCACAGGCACACAAAATAATAAACAGCGAAAAAACAGTCAGGAAGAGGGTAGAGGATCGTAGCCTGAACTGGTGCCACGGAACTAGCCGCGAACCCCATCACCGAAGCGTAGGCCGACGCTGCAACACGCCTTTGTAGAGGCATAAACGGACAGATGAAAAACTGGCAGCTCAGTGCAATAAGTTCAAACACTGCTTAATTCGACATAACATCATTAGAAAGCTGAGCTAACATCAGCTTCTACAGGGATCAAAACTAGCCTGCTAAATGAAAATTGCGTACCTACGACCTCACCTGCGACCCTACCGAAACATTTGAGCAACGACCAGCGAGCGGCACCCCGACACCTACGCGGAAAGGTTGAAAGAGAAACGCCACCTCGGAGACGCACAAGCCGTAGTGGGGAAAATTTTCCCACAAGTGTCACAGATACTCCCATTAGTATCAGATACGGACATTAGTGTCACGTATGGGGTCACTAGTATCATAGACACGGTCATTATTTTCACAGATACGGTCATCAGTATAACAGAGTCATTAGGGTCACAGATACCGTCATTAGAATCACAGATGTGGTCGTAAGTATTACAGATACAGTATTTGTAACACAGATACGGTCAACGATACCGTCATTAGAGTCGACGATGCGGTCATTATTATCACAAATGTGTTCATTAATATTTCAGATGTGGTCATAAGTATTGCAGATACGGCCATTAGCAATGCAAATACGTTCATTAGTGTCACAGATTCTGTCTTTAGTATCACAGATACGGACATTAGTGTCACATATAGGGTAACTGGTTGTCAAGGAATGGAAAGTCGTAGGGATTAAAATTTTGTGCGTCGTACTTTTTCTTATTTTATGTCGCCCGGTATTGGAATTCAGCTCTCTTTTCGTTCATCTGTCTTTCTTACTGTAATTTTGCGTCGGAAGAAAACGCGTGCTGAACGCAACATCTTTTCTTATTTAATCAAGGTGATCTAGGAATTCATTCACAGCTTCAGCAGTCACCGCTCGAGGCGGAGGTGCGTTTTCTTTTAGGATACTTTTGTGCTTTATTTATCCGGTATAGCCCTCACAATATTTCCAACATTTTCATTTTCATGTTCTAGTGTGTAACAGCTTGGTTTTGATTGTTCATCAGTGAGGTCTCCAGTCGTCCCCCACACTGAGATACTCTGGCAAGTTCCAGCCACAACCTGACCGGTGCCTGTATGTCTTAAGAAGTTAGCATTTTCCAACGTAACAACACGGAAAACCGAAGTGTGCCAGGGGCAGCCACGGGTGACGGCTTCGGGAATCCAGCTACTACCCTGGCTTTAATACTCGCCGGTGTTAGTGGACTGCACTTCACATCTCTTTCTGAACTCGATCGATTAGAACTTTACGTTCTCCACTGGCCGCTGCGATCTGGCCGACTCGAAGCAGTCAGATCTAACAACTCAGAGCAGTCTGATCTAAATACACGTTCTGTATTTACTTTACTCTAAATATTGTTGTTAGTCTTAGGCGTGGTGTTTATTGTCATTAATTACCGCTGGCTAAGTGTTCGTATTTATTATTCGTTTCTCGTTCTCTATTCAATTTTGTGTCTCGTGTGCTCTATTCTTATTTCGTGTAGTGAAGTGTCCCACTCTAGATTTCATTAATTTAAAATGTCGAATTTCAGTAAATTATAAAACCTTATTCTTATTTTTCCACCGGTTCACCCAGTCGAATATCCGTAACCTGAACACTGGTATCAGAGCTACTGTTATTAGTATCACAGATACAGTCATTAGTATCTCAAGTGTATTGTATTTTATTTTATCATCTTTAACATTTGCTGGTTCCAATTCATCTCTTGTCATGTGTGGTGTTCATCAAACTTCAAAACAGTAAATGTGTGGCCATGCATAATGGGTGTTTTAAAACCTGCTATAAAAAATCTTTATTTGAAAGTCGATCATGAAATTATCGAGCAAATTCAAAAATCATTATATTCGATCAAAAAAGAAACGACAATCATTACAGATGCGGTCATTAGTATCACAGGTATGGTTATTAGTATCACAGATACAGTGATTAGTATCACAGATACGGTCATTAGGAACTTAGGTACGGTCATTAGTTTCACTGATACGGTCACTATTATCACAGAAAACGGTCATTAGTTTCACAGATACGGTCATCAGTATCACATTTACAGTTAATAGTATCAAAGATACGGTTATTAGTATCACAGCTACGGTCATTAGTATCACAGATCCGTCACTATTATCACAGATACGGTCACTAGTATTACAGATACGGGCATTAATATTACAGATACGGTCACTGGTATCACAGATACGGTCACACTATCACAGATACGGTCATTAGTGTCACAGATACGGTCATTCGTATCACAGATGCGGTCATTTGTGTCACACCTACGGTCATTAGTGTCACAAATACGGTCATTAAGCATCCCTCTGAGCGTCACACACACAAACCCATCAAAACTAATGTGTTCAATGAGATTCCTATTGTAATAACAAAAAGTATATGGTATATACCGAGCATTTTTCTCTTTTTAGTGGAGAGTGACTGGGTATCATTGACATGATACTCTACAGGGAGTGTACATGACAGGGGTTTTCCAGGCCCAAGTCACGCCCGAGCTTTAAGGCCTTATTTCCTCTCGTTTAGTGCCCAGGTAACATTCCTTGAGGACATTGACAACACTGCAGGCGGGACCCTGATTTGCCGCGTACAGGGCTCGAACCCGTGCAGGCAGCACAGAATGCAAGCGCTCTGTACACTCGGCCACTGTAAGGCCATATGCGCACAAAAAAAGAAATTCGGTAAAATCTTTTTTTATTAATTTACAAATTTGTATATTTCGGAAGACGTTTGGCGAATTTATATCGTATTGACACAATTGTATAAGACAAAACCGGTGCGCATCTGAACCCAATACACTACAATAACACTCACCGGTGCGCATATGAACCCGATACACTACAATAACACTCACCGGTGCGCATATGAACCCAATATACCACAATAACACTCACCGGTGCACATATGAACCCAATACACTACAATAACACTGTTATGCTTCTCCGCATAACTGATTAAGGAACATCGCTAAGAATCTGGATAATCGTTGTCTGGCCAACAACCTATTCATAAATGATTCTAAAAGACCAAATAATAAGCTTGATTTCTGCGAGAAAGCATCACGAGATACATTCTAGAACAATCGACTCGTCAGAAACGACGTTCGGACGCCGAGGAAACAAAGAACGAACAACACGCCAACGGAAGGTGCCAAGGACCTCAATGGGTGTCTCCTTTTTGCTTTAATTCATAATGTTTAACATTTTTTTGTGGGGATTTTTATATGGTAATAAGTGTAAGGTTAATGATGTATATTTTCTATTCGATAGTAGGGATATATTACGTTCGTATTGGTAACTTTGCGAGATCGTTATTCGAAGTTGGCATCTCAAGCAATGCCGAACGCGGTTGCCTGAGGGAGCTAGAGGCAGTAGGGACGAGGGCACCATCGAGAGCTGTTGTATACGAGATAACTCACCTTCCTTGGCCCAGATGGGCCGAGGCTTGTCTCTTAATATTGGACTCAATTAAATAACAACATTAAAAGTCGTCCTAGAACATCTGTGTTCTCATTCGCATGCAAGTAATTCATATTACGTCACTCGACTACAGTGCCAATATAACGTCAATTGTCGATGTCAATCTAGACTGCTAACTGTCGGCCACCGATACAAAATGGCGGACGCGACCTGCGGGACTCAACCCTCATCAACCCTGATCTCCAAATCTCAGGTAAGTCTCCTTCCGATGTTATGTCGATCCGAGATTCCCTCTCACACTTCTGGGTATATTAGGCCGCGATTGCGTAAATCGTTTACGTTCAATTAGGTTACGTGTATTCAATAACTAATGTCTCGATATTTTCTTTTGTTCAATAGTGAATTCCTTTAATGTTTCGGTGTCTTTAATATCCTTCAGATAGATAGGAAGAGATGATGTGGATGATTTAAACAGAAAATGATTATGTTTGAAGCCATGAAACACGGCTAAAATGTACGATTAATTTATGGCCTTACGCCCGGATTTCACGCTTACCGAAGATTGAATTAAATGTTTATTCAGATAAAATCTGAATTGGTGGCAGTTACCTTGAAATTTACAAGTAGAAAATATATGAAAGTGACAAATAATCTTAATGTCACGACGAATAACATCATGAGAAAAGAATAATTGAGGAGAATAAAAGAATGATGTGACATCGATGAGATAAAATAGAGGAGCCACGACAACACTCACCGGTGCGCATATGAACCCAATACACTACAATAACACTCACCGGTGCGCATATGAACCCAATACACTACAATAACACTCACCGGTGCGCATATGAACCCAATACACCACAATAACACTCACCGGTGCACATATGAACCCAATATACCACAATAACACTCACCGGTGCACATATGAACCCAATACACCACGATAACACTCACCGGTGCACATATGAATCCAATACACCACAATAACACTCACCGGTGCACATATAAACCCAATACACCACAATAACACTCACCGGTGCACATATGAACCCAATATACCACAATAACACTCACCGGTGCACATATGAACCCAATACACCACAATAACACTCACCGGTGCACATATGAACCCAATACACCACAATAACACTAACCGGTGCACATATGAACCCAATACACCACAGCAACACTCACTGGTGCACATATTGTCCGGTGTTCGCCTAGGAGTAACTTCTATTAGTCATGTTTTATGTGAAGATAGTTTAGCTTAACGGTTAGCCCCGCATGAGGTTCAGTTGTAATGAGGCTCTCTTAATAAACAGACTTCTCATATCGTGCTCTGTATCGTTGTTATTGCCGACCTACAATACCTGTACATGGTGCCCCGGAATGAGCATGTCAAACAACTATCGCACGCCTGCTCCATTAAACTTCCTTGAACTCCGTTGGGATGCTTGGAAAGCATCGTTTCTAATGTACAGACTTGCAACTAAGCTTCACAAAGGAGATGGCGAGGTGCAAATAGCCAGTCTCAAGTATGTGATGGGTCCCGAAGCCGAAGAAATTTTTAGCACGTTCTCATTCAACGAGGGTGAGCTAACGGATTTCAATATAGTGCTGACTAAATTTGATAAGTACTTTAAACCCAAAGTAAATATTATCAGGCACCGAAGGAATTTCCAGCGTAGAATGCAGAGAGCTGACGAAAACGAAGAATGTTTATTGCGAGCCTTGTACACTGCTGCGCAAGACTGTGAATTTGGAAATCTACTGAAAGAGAGAATAAGGGATCAGTTCATCGCGGGAATTCGGAATGAAGAATTAGCCGAGAGGTTAGAGCACCTCTATCTGTCTAATAGAGAAAATTTTACGCTGGACAGAGTCCTCGAGTTTTCACGGACCTATTGTGAAGTTAGAGATGAAAGAAAGAAGGAAATAGCCATGGAGCCCTCGTCGGACGTTTTTAGGGTAAAGGAAGAAAAGAAATTTACCTCGTCATTTGCATCACTAAATAGGAGTCAGCGATGTGGATATTGTGGTACATTTCATGAAAAGGGAAAATGCCCTGCATATGGAAAGAAATGCCATAACTGCAATGCGAAGAATCATTTCTCCAAAGTTTGCAAGCGCGCCAATTCGTCGGAGGCCAGTTCGAGAGCGGCTATTGGTCAGATCGAGGCTTCCTGTTGCAGTCTGCGCGAGGCTGATCCCAGCGACAACTACGCTGCATATCTAGGTGAATGTATAGATAGGGAATCTTTGAATTAGGCTGTTCAAGTTTCTTTAGCTTCCGTGTCTAGTATTTCTTTTAAGGTGGATACAGAAGCCGACGTAAACGTAGTTAACTACAACACGTATAGAATTATATCTCGCGAATGTCAAATTTCGAGACCAGATAGGAAACTTTTTACTCCAAATGGAGAATTAAAATTATTTGGAATGTTCTCTTGTGCTTTGAAATATAAAAATTTGAGTAAATGGGTGTCGTGTTACGTGCTTCAACCGGGAAACTACTCCGCTAATTTGCTGTGTAGAAATTTAGCAGTTAGGTTGAGAATAGTTGAATTTGTAAATGATGTCGAATCTGTTTTTGGATTCGGAAAGTGGGACACTGAGCCAGTAAAGTTTATATTGAAACCAAATGCTGTCCCATGCGCTATCAATGTCAGTAGACGTGTACCAGTCCCCTTAAGATTACCTGTTAAAATCGAGCTGGATAAAATGGTTAAAGAGGGAATCATTGAACCTGTCACTGTTCCAACCGAGTGGGCAAGTCCCATTGTTCCAGTTATTAAAGGTTCGGACGCGAACGGGCAAAAGAAAGTTAGAATTTGCGTGGATTTTAGAAAACTCAACCAGAGTTTAAAACGCGAAAATTTTCAAATTCCTACGTTTGAAGAATTGTCATATAAATTATCTGGCTCCTAAGTATTTACAAAGCTTGATGCTGCATCAGGATTTTTATCAAATTCAAATTTCAAAGGATTCGCAACTTTTAACAACTTTCATAACTCCATTTGGTAGATATAAATTTAAAAGGTTGCCCATGGGGATCAATCTTGCACCGGAAGTATACCAACGCAAAATGAACGAGCTTCTACGTGATGTTGAAGGCGTAATTATGTATATGGATGATCTCCTAGTGTTCGCTAGGGCTGAAGCGGAGCATGACAAAATTTTGTCGATTGTAATGCAAAGATTAAAAATTGTCGGGCTTGAAATTGAACAAATCTAAATGCGTTTTTAAAACTAATGATGTTGAATTTCTGGGACATAGAATCAATGAGAAGGGAATTCAGGTATCCTCGGCAAAAACAGACGCTATTCAGAATATGGAAGCTCCCAGGAATGTCGAAGGGTTGAGAAGGTTTTTGGGAATGGTAAATTTTTTAGCAAAATTTGTTCCTCACGATCAAACTATTTTGAAACCTCTTAATGATCTTTTGTCCAAGAATACAGAATACATTTAGGATGAAAATCAGAAAAACGCATTCAAAAATATTAGGAAACTTTTAACGAAGGCTCCTGTCCTTGCATATTTTGATCCATCTAAAGAAACAATTGTATCAGCAGACGCTAGCTCTTATGGGTTAGGGGGGGGGGGGGGGGGTTTGCTCCAAAAAGAAAAAGATATTTGGCGTCCAATTAGCTATTGTTCACGCAGCCTCACAAAAACGGAAATCAACTACGCGCAAATAGAGAAGGAATGTTTAGCTTCAGTTTGGGCCTGTGAGAAATTTCATGTTTATATTTGCGGATTGGAGTTTAGGCCACAAACTGACCATAAACCTTTAGTTTCACTTATAAATAAAAAAGATCTACCTGATGTTCCTCTCCGGTGTCAAAGATTGTTAATGAGATTAGCTCGGTATAACCCTATAGCTGAATACGTGCCTGGTAAAACTTTAGTCGTCGCAGACACTCTTTCCAGATGCAGGGAAAATTTAGGAGAACTCCATATTTCTGATTTAATATGCGAAGTTTCTTCTTATGTGAACGATGTAATAAGTAATCTTCCTGCTACTAATCAGAGAATTAAAGCTATTGAAATAGGACAGGTATTGGATGATACTTTGGAAAAAGTTATTAAATATACAAAAGAGGGTTGGCCAACTTCGATGGTTCCAGTATAGCTGAAAGAATTTTTTAAAGTGAGAAATTTTTTATCGATCGCTAATAACTCGCTACTACTTTTTAAAAATAGACTTGTCATTCCATCTAGTATGAGATGTGATATTTTAAATCGCATTCATTCAGAAGGTCATCTCAGTTTGAATAAATGTATTGAGCGGATAAATGATTCAGTCTGGTGGCCATCTATTACCGTTCAACTGAGAAATTTTATTAGTCACTGCTCACATTGTCAAATGTATGCACAAAATAACAGGGCTCTACCTATGAAATCTTCAGAGTTGCCCACTTTACCATGGAATAAGTTGGGGGCAGATTTGTTCGAATTTAAAGGAATTTTTTACCTCATTGTTGTAGATTATCTTAGTAGATGGATAGAATTTTGTCCTTTAGAGCGTGCCGACAGTGAAACTGTAATATTAAATTTGAAAAGAATGTTTGCAACCTTCGGCATACCAGACTATTTACGATCAGATGGATGACCTCAATTTACTAGTCGTTTATTTAAGAAATTTGCCCGTGAATGTGACTTTATCCATGAATATTCTACCCCGTATCACCCCCAGGGTAATGGGTGCGCTGAGAGAGCTGTGAGAGTGGCGAAGGGACTCTTGAGGTGCGTGGACCCGTGAGCAGCTCTGTTGGCTTACCGTACCACGGCACTGGACGTCACTGGCTGCTCCCCCGCTCAGTTGCTCATGGGCAGAAAATTACGCACTAAACTTCCCCAGCTGCCTGCCAATCTTGTTCCCCAGTGGCCAGAGATTACAACAGTACAACATAGAGATCATTTGAAGAAGAAAATATCGGAAGAAAACTTCAATAAAAGACATGGCGTACGGGAGTTACCTGCGATCGAGGCTGGACAGAAAATAAGAGTAAAGCTTCCGAAAGATGAACATTGGAGCGATACAACGGACACGCCTCTGGCTAAATTGGGGGATAATTCGTATGCAGTGAGACATCGCAGGCACCTCAAAGTTGTTCCCGATGAGTACAAGGAGGGGGGAGAGACAGATGGCGGTGGTGCGTGTGGGGGGAGCCCTGGCTGTGCCCGCGGGCCACAGGACACTCGGAGTCCTACGTCACACTCTTGTCACGCTCGAGATCAGGAATGCCAGGATGTAAGACCTCTTGTAACTACTAGGTTCGGTAGAGTAGTTAAACCTGTTCAAAGACTACAAGTTGGAATGTGATAGAAATTAATTTTCATTAAAATTCGAAAATGTCTTCATAAAATACGTTGCATTTTACCTTTTAAGAATTTTGTTTGAAGCTAGTTGGTTAGATAATTATACTTCATTTTACTTATCAAGATTGATGTTCTGAATAACATGTATTGATACAGTTCAATCGTTGGGATTCTTTTAGTAAAGATACTCGGGCTTCTTTAATTAAAGAGGAAAGATGTACGGTGTTCGCCTAGGAGTAACTTCTATTAGTCATGTTTTATGTGAAGATAGTTTAGCTTAACGGTTAGCCCCGCATGAGGTTCAGTTGTAATGAGGCTCTCTTAATAAACAGACTTTCCATATCGTGCTCTGTATCATTGTTATTGCCGACCTACAATACCTGTACAATATCAACCCAATACACCACAATAACACTCACCGGTGCACATATGAACCCAATACACCACAATAACACTCACCGGTGCACATATGAACCCAATACATCACAATAACACTCACCGGTGCACATATGAACCCAATACACTACAATAACACTCACCGGTGCGTACAGGAACCAGAGGCTGACGCGAGAAGCCAACATGGGGACCGCGAACCAGGCGAAGTAGCGGCCGATGTTGCGCACCGTGCAGCGGAACTGGCTGCTTTGGTGGCCCGTTATGGCCCTGTGTCTTTTGGACCTGCCTCCATGCGGGCAACGAGGGTTCGAGTCCCTGCGCTGGTCTCGATTTACTCTGTTGGGTATAGGGGAAAAATTCCAAGCACAATACCCCACTCTACCCAGGTGCCTGAAATGGGTACCGGTCTTTACCGAGGGAAAGCGTCATGGCGTCCTGGTATTAGTTCTGAGGCATTTGAAAATCCAATGTACAAGGTGATATGTATCAGGTTTGGATTGAAAATAAAGCTTCCGTAGATGCCACTGTTTGTGTGGGACTTCACGCGTCGTCCTAGTGTTCGTAAGCGTTCTAATAAAGAAAATTTGCTCATTTGTCGTACTATTTTTCTTCCTCCTTCCTGCGCATCATAGCTCAGGTGATATTTTTCGATCATATACAATAATTATTTTTGTTTTTCAACATGGTTGATAAATTTATAAGCAGAATGAATAAAATGATTTATGTATCTGAAATACTGTGCTGAGTTCATTACATTTTAAACAAAGTTAAGTATATTGCGAACGATTAATTAAATATATTTTTAAGGGACTGTTGAATTGAGTTTGCTTAAGATTTCAGTTCTCGAATAATTTTTTTCTATTATTTTTTAGATTGTAAGGTAGCTATAGTTCCTGCTGTAACCAAGCGTTCATTTTTAACAGTAATTCGAATGCATTCAAAGGATATCAAACAACTTCGTTATGGAATTGAGTAGTGCAAAGGCTTTGTATGTGACTACCAACGTGCGCGTGAAATTGATCATGAAGAAAAAGAATTTCTTCGCGCAGACTTGTAATGTTTTCACTAAATTCACACAAATATCAAATTTGCAACTGCAAACAATGTTGAAACCTTAAAATGTTCAACAAAGACGAACCATCAGATGTCAGTTGTCGTTCAATTTTAACAGATGTCTAACAATTTTCTTCGCACTCGTCTGAGTATTTTCTTCTCTCAGTTTAATTGATGCGCCATACATCTTTATCAACCGATATTGGAAAAAGGTCAGCCCCAAAACGTATTCAGGTGTAACTTCATTAATCAAATAGTTTATTGATATTGATTAATACTAGTTGGTGTAAAGGTCAAGTTGAATACAACACGTCGACTGATTTTTACCCAATGATAAAATATGCCCTATGTCCCTGAACTTATTCGGGCCCACAGGTAGCTATACTCAAATTTGACCATTGTACTAGACTTAAGAAACATTCTATCTCTGTATCACCTTTGGTAAATAAATTGTTTAAATTGTTTAAATTTTCTTGCGAGATATGCTAAAATTTATAACATAATACTTTTCATTACCTTCAATACAGATATTTTATCTCTTTAAGCTGTTCATAACTCTATCAGGTTGCTGTTGAGTAGCACGTCAGTGAAAAGCTATGTTGAAAAAAAAATGTATTTATCTGTTTCTGTTAAGCACTCGAAATTGTATTCCGAACGAAGGTATGTCAGGTACGTCTCACCGTAACAAAAACATCCTGCACTGCAACAGCGTGTGATAAGAGGGGGTCATTTAAATTTTTTAAAGTCCACTGTAACTTCAGCTGTGAGGTGCCGATGCTGTCGGCCCTCAATTTCAAGTTCAAGTTGCCAGGGCATGGTTGCATCAGGTACCGTGTTAGGATTATGGGGTTGCACCTGCACCCTTACATTGTGTCATTGTCAGTAGCAGGAGTCATGGGTGGGGGCAACAAGCGCTTTATGGGCGACTGCAGCCCCGCTGAACCTTCGAGAAAGCACAATTCAGACCCAGGTTATTAATTAATCGTAGAAAATGAGATGCAAGAGTGATAATGTTATTGAATGTACTGAAATTTGGCTTTCAGTCTTCGACTGCAATTGGTTAAACTGAAGTTCTATGTTCAACTCAAATTTTTACTCCATTGTAGGGAGCAGTTTTGAAAATAACAATCATGAACTATATTTTGCCTATATTTAGGTGTATTTGGTAATTATAAAATTTAGTGTTTTTACTACTGGCCAGCAGCAGCATTATGAAAAACCCTTCCTTGATGGCTCAAGTTGCATTCAAAGTTTAAAAGCTGAAACTTTCTTTGCTTTAAAAAAAGTTGATGTTTCATATCGTTCAATAAAGTCAGAAAAGCGGTCCCCACTTCATATTTAATGGATTGATAAAAATTTATTGTAAATGTGTAGCGTTGGTCAGTAATCGATTTTCCAGTTTTCGGTGTCTAATCGTAGTTAAACAATTTAAACAATTTAAACAATTTATTTACCACAGGTGATACAGAGGTAGAATGTTTCTTAAAGTCTAGTACAATGGTTAAATTTGAGTATAGCTACCTGTGGGCCCGAACAAGTTCAGCGACTTCTAGGGCATCCTATCATCACGTTATTCTAAGGTGTACAATAATGTTTAACCTAGTTTACTTAACCTAGTTTCGCTTTAGACTGATCATTGAGATAATTTACTCGATATTTTATGCTGTTTTTACAATATAGGTCAAATCGGCTATATTTAACAGTATGTTCGATAAAACGATTCAAGAGCAGACTGAAGATCGGTTATGTTACCCAAAGCAAGTTACATTATTACATTATCATTAGTTACATGTAGGAGGCAAGATTTGACATGGTGATCTTACACGACTAGTATTCTGATAGGAAGTGAGACTCAAGATGTCTTTTGAATACTTTGTACGAATTACATTTACGGATCTCCGCAGGTATAGAGTTCCAAGTTTTGGTTCCAACGAAGAGGATACTGTGTTGCGACCGGGCCTTCGAATAATAAGGAAGCATGAATTTACTTCTATTTCGGGTTAAATGGTTGTGATGACCAGTTTGCGCAGTCAATAATTGTCTTAGGCTATTGTCGCCATCATTTCTTAGTTTTTTGTAAATGAAATTACAGATGGAGATTTTGTAGAGATCCGAAAGTTTAAGTATTTGTAAATTTTTGAAAGAATCATTTGTGTGAGCATTATATTCTAGGTTCTTTACCGCTCTGACAGCTCTTTTCTGCAGAGTAAAAATTTTGTTGGTTTTATTTTTATCAGTTCCGTGCCACGCTTCTATTCCGTATTGCAAGTATGGAGAAATAAGCGTTCGGTAGAGCATTTGAAAAGCTGTTTCAGGCAGAAATTTTTTAACTTTATTCAGGATTCCGATGGATTTTGATAATTTAGAACTAATATGAGTGATGTGCTCTTTGAAGGTCAGATGTTTATCTACTATGATGCCCAGAAACTTACATGAGTTGGTTTATTCGATTTCACCTTCGCCAATTTTAATGCATGGAAGAGATACATCTTTCTTGTATGAGAATGTAATATAATTTGTTTCATCAATATTAAGGCTTATTTTATTAGCTTTGAGCCACGATGAAACCTTATGAAGTTCATTATTTATACTCTCCACAATCATAACGGGATTTTGGTTCGGAAGGACCGCAGACAGCGTACTGTCATCGGCAAAAAGTATGAATTTGAAGAATGATGTAGATTTTACGATATCATTGATAAAAATCAGAAACAGGAGAGGCCCAAGAACAGATCCTTGTGGAACTCCATGGCTAATTGTCTGTGGGTCTGATTTTGCGTCGTCAATGACAACGTATTGCTTCCGATTTGTTAGGTATGATCTGAACCAATCATGGGCAATCCCTCGAATGCCTTAACAGTGTAGTTTCGAGAGTAGTATTTTATGGTCCACACAATCGAATGCTTTTCGAAAGTCAAGAAATACAGAGAAGACAGGCTTTCCTTCATCTATGTTAGAATAGAGGAATTGTAAATGATTTAATATAGCCTGTGTTGTTGATTTTTTAGAGCGAAAGCCGTATTGTTTATCGTAAAGAAATGATTTTTGTTCAAAATAAGAGTACACTTTTTTGTACACAATCTTTTCGAATACTTTGCTAATAATTGGTAGTACGGAGATAGGTCGATAATTGTTTACACAGGTTTTTTCACCACTTTTAAAGATAGGGGTTACTCTAGCAACTTTGAGGGAGTTCGGGAAAGTGCCTAGTGAGAGAGACTGGTTAATAATATTTGATATCACCGGGGCTACAATGTCAGCAATAACTTTAAATACTTTAGTCGGAAACGTTTGTAGCCCACTCGATTTATTTTTCATGTTGTTTTTGCACGTAATTACATCGAAGGAGTTTGTAGGCGTGAAGTAAAAGGAGTTGGGTTCTCGAACAAGATCCATAAATTCCAGGTGATCAGTAGGTTCACTTGGAATACCATCAGCTATAGTTTTCCCTACGTTTACGAAGAAGTTGTTAAAGAGATTAGCAATTTCTTTCTTCTCATGGTATTTCACAATATCTTGAATGACGTATTCAATTTTCTTTTTATCGGCATTATTCGGTTTACAGCAAGAGTTAAGGAGATGCCAAGTCTTTTTAACGTCAGTTTTGAATTGAGTAAACTTGAGCGTAAAGTAGTTCTTTTTTGATGTTCTTATCTGGTTTGTTACATAGTTTCTGAATCGGTTATATGTTTCTCTAGATATTCGCCCTTCGCAAAGGAGGGCTAGGTACGCTTGACGTTTCTTTATATTTATTACGATGTCTCTAGTAATCCAGGGCTTTTGTTTATTTTTCGGGGTAACTGTACGAGTTACAATTGGGCAACACTGATTGTATGCGGTCATTATAGTTTCAGTCAACTTTACTACTGCTTCATCAATGCTCGTAGCATTATAATTTTGTTGAGAGATGTGCAATGTAGGCATTGATTCTTCTAGAACGGTGCGCATTTCTTCAAGATTTGATTCGTTTATTTTACGATATGAGTAAGTTTCAGCCCGTGCCTTGGTGCAAGCAATATAGACATTTTTCTTAAATAAGAAAAACTGGGAAGTGATCTGATAAGTCAGAAGTAATTATTCCAGCAAGAAAATCACTTGGGTCTGTCATAAAGATATTGTCAAGCAGCGTAGCACACTCTGAGGTTATTCGTGTAGGCTTTGTAATGATCGGAAGGAAGGATTGAGACTGAAAGGTTGTTAGGAAATTAGAGATTGGTTCATAGCTTTCATGTTTCAGTAGATCATAATTGAAGTCACCGCATATTATTATGTCATTGTATAAGGGCCTGTTGAACTGAGAAATAATACGATTCAGCTCATTCAGGAAGGATATAGGACAGGCTGTAGGAGGCCTATACACCGTTCCAAGCACAATGCGTTTACCATCTATAGACAGTTCCACGAAGAGTGATTCTATATGATCCTGATTCATTGTTGCACTTGCTATGGTTCTCGAGTCTATGTGGTTAGATATATATGTGCTGATGCCTCCGCCCCGCTGGTTTTTTCTTAGCGAATGGTAACTATGATAATTTTCAAATCGAATCATGTTTTTAGTCGAGTCATCTAGCCAGCTTTCGGTGAAGCTAATCACGTCTAGGTTATACTTAAGTTCAGTAATAGTACATTGTACCTCTTCCAATTTTGGATAGAGTGACCTACAGTTCCAACACAGGAGTGAGAAATCTCGGTCAGTTATTCGTATAGTTTCGTTGAATTTTGATATATTAGTATACCTACACTCTTAAGAGTCGTTTAGGTTTGGATATATTCTGTTCAAATGATTGAGGTCTGGGTCGATTTCCTCGAATATCTCAGGGTGATCAGTCATTTAAAATTAGTAAACAGTAAGAAGTAGGTACTATAGAGCTTAAAAACGGAATACAGAGTCAAGCTTTAAGGGACATTCCTGTCTAAAAAACTAGCTTATGAAGTACGAGAGAATAGAGTATAAAAAAAATCTAGTGCGATTACGTGAGTACACATAAACTCAGTCCATGAGCGAATAATATTGGAGTACAATATCACAACATTGGTGTAAACAGATTGCCGCATGAAGGCGTTTTTACGAGTTCACATACAACAGGTAATAAGTTTTAAAGATTATAACGACAATGATATAATCAGCTAATATGGTTTACGCGTAATAATAACTTTAGTGGTAAAAAAAGAAAAAAATTCACAGTAACATTGGGAGGTGAAAAATTGCTGATTGCGTTGTTTCAAAAGTTCACACATAGCTGTCATAAATGTTTACAAACACATCTGTTATACATTTGTATAGATTCAGGTTAGACTAACATCAAGTTGAGTTTAAACTGACACGATACCTAATTGAGGTTATATTAACACGAAACTGACATATCTAATTTAGGGGATCACATAGTCTGGTCACCCATGACCTGCTTCGATGTCATATTAAGTTGTTGCATCAGGTATTGCTCGAGGTCATCTGGCGTGTTGATCTCGCGGCGTCTTGAATCTTGGTTTCCGGGGTTGAATATGAAAATGTTTCCATCCTGTGTTCTTGGGATTCCAATTTTATCCGGGAATTTCCTTTTGGCCATCCTCAGAATGTACATGACGTTAGCTCGTGAAGGTATGAGGTATTCATTTATGAAGAAGAACTGTGGTTTCTTTTCTCGGCAGGCGTTGAGAATTTCACGTTTTTGTTATAATGTTTTAGTTCAAATGCAATGTTTCTTTGATCTACGTTCCCAGTTATTGTTTTTTCCCCCATTCTTGTAGCTGACGTAATGTCAGTGTCGGAGAGGTCAATGTTGATCTTGTCCTTCAGGAGCTGGCAGACTGTCTCCTTACTGATTTCGCCTGCGTGAGATTGCGGTATTTCCCTTCCAGAAATGACGAGAGTACATTTTTTGTTTTCAATGTCTCGGGCATGATCATTTTTTTCCAACTGGTCGAGGCGGGAGGTTAAGCTATCTATTTTCTCATTCTGTTCTTCGAGAATTTTTTTGTGTTCCGCTTCTTTTGTTTCAAATAGCGTTTTAAGGTGGCTTATTTCATTTTGCATTTGAATAATATCACTATTAAATTTTGTCATCATTGAATCGAAGTATTTTATAAGGACAGAAACCACTTCTTTACCGTCTTTCGTAAGGCTAGACACATCAGGGTATTGACCAAACTTCGGTTGAAACTCGATGCTGTTGTTGCTGCTGTTGTTGGTACTGCGTCGTTTGTTATTCATCTTGAAGACTGAGGGAGTTCGGTCGTTGTGCAAACGAGGGTTGAATACTCTCACACTTTTGAGGGAATATTATACTCTTAGTTTGATTATTTTTATATATGGGGTATTTAAATCACATTTGAATACTCAGGACGAGAGTGGGTACCCATTTAGGTTAGAGGTACATTCTTTCTAACAATAGGCACTTTGTTTCGGAGCGAGCGCCACACCCGTCCTCACGCCACGGAGTCACTGAAGACACTGTAGTTAATTAGATCAAAATAAAAAAGTTTCTTCTATGCATTTTCCGTCGGAAATGAATACTTTACGAGTTATAGCGGTAAATAAGTTACCGCAACTTCAGTGTTTGAAGCGGAAAGAAATTCATCGATCCCGTGGTAGGGCATCCTTGCAATGAAGTCTCGCTTCCAGCCCGATCGTCATCAAAGACGAAACCAAACCTACCGCTATACCTCATTAAATACTCATTTGACAAAAAAGTGAAAGAAAAAAAGTTGTTTATTTCGACGTCATTACCGTAATTCAAGCAACAAAAATTGAAAAATCGATGAGTAGCTATTTATTCGCGTGCATTCGTCATGATATACGAAACTAAACTTACTGCCATAACTAGTAATATAATCATATCAGAATTCTGCTGACCAAGCATCTGCAATGCGGCACTGCGCACCAGGGCGTTTCCTGACCTACGTACTAACGCATGTACGGACAGAGTGCGCATACACAATTATATATCATGATTTATTAGTAACCTTCAAATGTATTCAATTGACTACTGAAATTGAACGCTGTTATGGTAGTAACTAATACTATCAATCTTCAAAATGAACAGCAAAAAATTTATCTGCGAACTAAAGTTCTAAGTCAAATCAGTTCAACTACGCTTTAAAAAATGTAATCAAATATTCCTTCGACATTTAAAAAACTTAGCTTGAAATTCAACAAACTCAGCTCAGTACTTACTCAGTACGTACTAAGAATGTTGCTGAAAAATTTAGTCAGCCTTCAATTTGCTGCAAAAATATTACCGTAGCAATGTTGGGAGGAGAGGGATGGGAAAAAATAAGAAAAAGAGCAAATCTTGTTTATTAGAACGCGTTCAAAAACCAGAACAACGCATAAGGTCCCACATATATCTATTTATATATCTTTTTAAACATATGTTATTTAAACGGCATTTGAAAAACCTATGAATATTGAATATACAGTATAGGCTGGATTGGAATGAAACATGTTTTTTGCGTTGCATACGCCCTTTTGTGCTATGGACATCTGGAGAACATATACACAAAAAATTTTCATGTTAAAATAAAAGTGCAAGATTTCTTCAAAAATTAAATTCATAATTACCGCTCATGAACTCCATTACGGTTTTCAAATTCTAATAACAATTACTATCACAACTCCAACTGCAAGCTAACAAATCCAATTCTAAAATCACAATTCCAACTTTAAAATCACAATTCCAATTTTAAAATCACAATTCCAATTCTAAAATCACAATTTTAATTTTAAAATCATAATTCCAATTTCAAAATCACAATTCTAATTCTAAAATCACAATTTCAATTCTAAAATCTCAATTCCAATTTTAAAATCACAATTCCAATTTTACAATCACATTTCCAAAAAATAAAACTCCAATTTTAAATTCACAATTCCAATAATACAACTCCAATTCTAAAATCCCAATTCCAATTTTAAAACCACAATTCCAATAATACAACTCCAATTCTAAAGTCATAATTCCAATTCTAAAATTGGAAGAATCTTAATATGAAACATTTACATTGATATTGTCAAACAAAAAAAACGCTACAGAGCTCTGTATACAGCACACTTGTGTGCCGGTATGTAAACACATAGTACACATGTGTGTGTGGTTGTATATGTGTAGTGAGCATTCATGTGAAACTAAATTACGTTGTAACTTATTTCTCTGACTTATAGTTCTCTGTAACTTATACAGTGTACCAACTGCTACTGAGTAGGAATGGAACTGAATGTAAATAGAGTAGGAATGTAACTGCATGTAAATAGAGAAGGAATATAACTGCATGTAAATAGAGTAGGAACGTAACTGAATGTAAATAGAGTAGGGATGTAACTGAATGTAAATAGAGTGGGAAAGGAACTGGATGTAAATTGAGTAGGAACGGAACTGAATGTTAATAGAGTAGGAATGTAACTGAATCTAAATAAAGTAGGAATGTAACTGAATGTAAATAGAGTAGGAATGGAACTGAATGTAAATAGAGTAGGAAAGGAACGGAATGTAAATAGAATATGAATGTAACTGAATCTAAATAGAGTAGGAATGTAACTGGATTTAAAGAAGCACCAAGTCGATGTTGCAAAAACCAACTTGCAACAAGTACATATGCTTAATACATGTCTAACTTAACGAGTATTTGAAAGTATTCTGTGTCATTCTAGGAGTATTAAATTTCTTAAGCAATACTGCATAGTACTAAGCCTGTGGATACTACTCAGGGCCGTACTCAGCAATCCAGGCAGCACTCAGCAGTCCAGGCAGTTCTCAGGGCAGTACTCAGCAGTCCAGGCAGTACTCAGCACTCCAGGCAGTACTCAGCATTCTGGGCAACACTCAGGGCAGTACTCAGCAGTCCAGGCAGTACTCAGGGCAGTACTAAGCAGCCCAGGCAGTACTCAGTACAGTACTCAGCAGTTCAGGCAGTACTCAGCAGTCTAGGCAGTACTCAGGGCAGTACTCAGCAGTCCAGGCAGTACTCAGGGCAGTACTCAGCAGTCCAGGCAGTGCTCAGGGCAGTACTCAGCAGTCCAGGCATTACTCAGGGCAGTACTTAGCAGTCCAGGCAGTGCTCAGGGCAGTACTCAGCAGTCCAGGCAGTACTCAGTACAGTACTCAGCAGTCCAGGCAGTACTCAGTACAGTACTCAGCAGTCCAGGCAGTACTCAGTACAGTACTCAGCAGTCCATGCAGTACTCAGTACAGTACTCAGCAGTCCATGCAGTACTCAGCACAGTACTCAGCAGTCCAGGCAGTACTCATTACAGTACACAGCAGTCCAGGCAGTACTCAGTACAGTACTCAGCAGTCCATGTTGTACTCAGTACAGTACTCAGCAGTCCATGCAGTACTCAGTACAGTACTCAGCAGTCCATGCAGTACTCAGTACAGTACTCAGCAGTCCATGCAGTACTCAGTACAGTACTCAGCAGTCTATGCAGTACTCAGAACAGTACTCAGCAGTCCATGCAGTACTCAGAACAGTACTCAGCAGTCCAGGCAGTACTCAGTACAGTACTCAGCAGTCCAGGCAGTACTCAGTACAGTACTCAGCAGTCCAGGCAGTACTCAGTACAGTACACAGCAGTCCAGGCAGTACTCAGTACAGTACTCAGCAGTCCAGGCAGTACTCAGAACAGTACTCAGCAGTCCAGGCAGTACTCAGTACAGTGCTCAGCAGTCCATGCAGTACTCAGTACAGTACTCAGCAGTCCAGGCAGTACTCAGTACAGTACACAGCAGTCCAGGCAGTACTCAGTACAGTACTCAGCAGTCCATGTAGTACTCAGTACAGTACTCAGGAGTCCAGGCAGTACTCAGTACAGTACTCAGCAGTCCATGCTGTACTCAGTACAGTACTCAGCAGTCCAGGCAGTACTCAGTACAGTACTCAGGAGTCGAGGCAGTAGTCAGAACAGTACTCAGCAGTCCAGGCAGTACTCATTAAAGTACTCAGCAGCCAGAGATCCATTAGTATAATTACTGTATCACTATACATGCTGTGTGGCGTTTGTGTCGCATTTCATGTTGTATGACATACATTGGCGCATTACTGGACTTACTGGTAGTAGCTACACCTGATTTTTTGTACCTGTGTCTTGTCTTAGGTGTTTTACTCGGTGTTCTGTGTGGAACAGTAATTGTAACTGTGTGAAACTGTAGACCGTAAAAGGTGCTTGTTTTTGTAGCGTGTTGGGTTCATATGCGCGCCAGTTTTTATCTTAGATAATTATATCAATACTAGATGAAAACGCCAAATGTCTTCTTAAATATACAAATTTATGAAAAAATAAAAATACGTATTTTCGTTATTACAATAGGAATCTCATTGAACACATTATTTTTGGTTGGTTCGTACTGTGACGCTCATAGGGATGCTTAATGACCGAATCTGTGACACTAATGACTTTATCGGTGATACTTATGACTGTATCTGTGATACGAGTTTTACCAATGCACAGGTACAAGAATCGTTTAGTCGCGGGTACTATTAGGTCGCGTAGTTATAGTAATTACTATTTTTAGTCGTATATATTTGTTTGTCATTCATATTTTGAAACTTGCTCATTGCCTCTTCCATTGGTTTTCAGAAGCTCAGCATTCAGCCAAGGAACGTTGCTCCGATTGCGGCTGCTGAAAACTCGAGGCAAATCCAGGTTCAGTTTCCACATTTCGGCCGCAGTTTTCTACGTGACGTGTGATGAGCGCGGCATGACCTCCTCTCCTAGCGCCACCGCAACGGCGACCTGCTGTCATCACCTGACCGCCGCGGCGGTGAAGCCAAAAGTTGGGGCAGCGGGAGGGCCTTTACTTCCGGCGATGTTTGGAGTCCAACTTGCATCAACTTCCCCCAATCACACAGGGTGTTTACACAACTGTGTCCACTCACCTATGTGTGTATATAGAATACCAATGCAAGCGTGAGAAGTAGATCAGAAGGATTCCGTATCATATATACTGCACATACAGCACATCGGTCAGTGGGTACATTTGTGTGGACACCCTGTAGTACAAAGTGGGTTTACTAGGCTGACCCGGTCGATAGTTGTTCATTTTTGCTATTTACCTTTTTCTCACCTCGTACAATTTTCATCATTTTCAACTGTCGAAGTTTTAACAACAGACTTCAAAGGCTTCTGATACTATCTCGCGTATCGTTGACACCATTCATTTCGTAGCATGAATACCAAAGAGTTTGAAACATATCCTCAAATATTTTACTTTAGAGTAAAGTTTTCATGTATTCTGAGTTTATTATCAAAATGACAATGTCTTTCATGTCAAATGTAAAGGTGAGGTAAATTTATGAGAATTTCTTTACTGAGAAGCAGGTAGCTGCATATTTTTGAAAGTTTGAAGAAAACGAGGGCTTATTAGCGTTCCAATATCTTTAGCAAAAGAGCAAACACACAGTAAATGGGTCAAAATACAGAGTAAATGCATCAACAACAAAGTAAAGGAATCACCCACACAGTAAACAAATCAACACGCAGAGTAAATGAGTCAGCCCACATAAGCCGACCGTAAGATGCACAGCAAAGGAACAAAATCAAGTGCTACTTAGAGCAAGTCTGACGCGAACACTTTGTGTCTCTAACGGGTAGGTGCTGGTGACATACAGCAAGAGACTTCATTATTAACTGGTAAGCATTAGTCAAATCTAGCAAAACCTCCTATGACTAACTAAGGTAATGGTCCTTGATGAAATATAGCAAGGAACCCCTTCTATTGACAATCGCCACTAAACACAACAACCAGCCACTAGTGAATAGAAGCACAACAAAACTAGGAAGACCCAGTACACTAGTTGCCAGAACACCAACATTGGGCACTAGCAGCACACTAGTGAGGCACAGGGGCGGCAAGCACAACACACGCACATGGCGGCGCCGCATCTATGTGCACATGTGCAACACCAACACATGAGGTGCACTCCGCACTTTTTATAGAACAAAACAAGCGAAAAATAAATCTTTGAGAACCCATCAATACTCTCAAATGCACACCTCGTGTAGGCGTGTAGCAACAGGCATGTGTACGCGTGCAGTCAATACGCGCACACATGACAGCATGTCATAGTGAAGCATATTCGTTCTTCGTTTGCTGACGGTGAAATTGTGTTGATATCAAAGCAGGGCAAATTTTGTTGGACTTGTATCCGATCTATTTACTATTATATCAATTTGATTATTTGATGGGCATCTCGCAGAAAATATTCAGTGCAAGGATAATTACTTCTAAACTTGAACAAGAGCAAAATAACTTCTTGCACGCGTTAAAGTTCTCTCCAGCTTCTCCCACCGATTTGACTCCAGCGAAAGAGACTCGAACGTGTTCAAGACTGCATTGTTATCCTCCCCTCCTACAACAGTCGGCCTCCCATCGAGCAGCATCATCTGATGGTCCCGTCGTCCAGTCAAGAGGGGTTGTCCCGCCCACACCTCCCCAGTCTCCGTGTTGAACATCTCGACATCGGAACGCACCTTATACCCTCCCGTTATCATTATGTTCGAGCTGTACCAGAGGCATGCATGACGCTCTCGTTCTCCTGCAATGTTAGCAACTTGCCGCCATTCAGTTCCGTCCATCGACCTCTCGTTCACCCAAATTTCATCCCTGTCACCGCCGGCACCCACGATGTACGCGTGGGTGCCGTTTGTGACCGAGCAATGATGGCTGTGTGCATCAAAAGGCAAATTCAGAGTTGAAAAACTCTGTGTCTCACCATCAAACACGACGAGGTGGCGTCTATAGATGAACCAGACGATGGACTGACCTATTGAAACTGCGGTATGTTCGGACATAGCCATCGGAGCTGCAGGCATGGCCTCCCACCCACCTCCCGGGGAGGTGAGGCTTATCTTGTGACAAGCAGCGGTTGGTGTGTGTCTCGTATACCCCCCGCACACCACCACATGTTGTCCTGACGTCGCCGCCGCAGTCCACGCAAGAGGCGTCGGCAGCTCAGGGAAGGACTCGAGGTTCACCTGCTCCACAGTCCGCAGTCTGTCACCGCCCACGAAGCCTCCAAGGATCACGGCTCTGCCTGCACACAGTCCAAACACCTTATACAATTCACTCACACAAGCGTTGCCTCAACAAATTCATACTCATGAATCACTTGAGACTACAACAATTGGCAGTTTTAAATACGACCAATTGACGGCCAGAATAAGTTCACAAAATTATCCGGCGCGATTTATTTTTCAAATATTTCATTACATTTTACCAGCTATGAGACTCATTGTACTAAACTTTCTTTGCTACTTTATTTTTTTGCTTATAGCTGAAATGATTTCCGCGTTTTTTCCCTATAAGAGGGAAAATTTCCACCCAAAGTAAATTAGTCGAAGTTTTCATTTGTCACACAGATTCAAAATCTGCCATAATGCTCGCGCCCTCAAATTTAGGGCAAAATTTTGTGCAAGTTTCACCTTGAATGTTAATTATAAATTGGTGGTGTGCAGAGCTGCACAACATTCATGTACATCCATTCGTTGTGGGCCGCTGCTATGCGCAGCTATTTTACACCGCTGTAATTATATCATTTCGTTAACTCAATAGACTAACATGATCTAATTCAATAGACTTACAATAGACTAACTTATATATCCATCCCAATGGCACCCGCGGTAAAAATATTCTTGTACTTGTGCACTGGTGAAACTCGTATCACAGATACGGTCATCGAGCGTCCTTTAAGAGCGTGGAAGAGAGACGGACCAGCCAATGCGATGCGTTCAATGCGATTCCCATAGTAAAACATTTGGGAAATTACGCAAAAAAATATCAAAAAATTACTTTATTTCTATGTAAGGAGACACTTGGCGTTTTATTTTATAAGCATGATAATTGGATCCTTTTGTTAATTCAGCAGAAGAACAGAATAACATTCGCCAAGTTAAGGATTTGTGTTACGAAATAAGTGGTGTATATGTTGCAAAATGATGGTGGTGATACTCCGTTCATCGTCAATTCGTATCACAGGCACAAGTAATTTTGTAAAGCAGATTCCAGCTTGTTTCAAAGATACCAGTAATTTAGGCCTGCAAACACCATTAACTTCACTTCACAAGTATGTTACAAGGTATTTGACTCCCGTCACTTTGTTTCACAGATGCCAGTTGAATTTTCTATATCATTTAATTACTGTATACCCGTTGTGTGGTAATTTATACACTAGTGTAAACGCCGGTCAAAAATGACGGAATTCTATATTTTTTTTTATATTTCATTGTAGATGTGAATGACTAAATAATATATGCATCCAAACAGTACACGCGATAAAATTACATTTGTTCGTGCTGCACTTATGAAACTCGGATCACAGATACGGTTATTAGGCATCCTTGTGAACGTCTCAGGAAGACGGAAGGAGCGGTCACCAAACAAATAAACTCACCAAGGGTATTATTAAGTGAGATTTATTTATATGTTTATACATTTGTTTTATGTCCGCTTCATAAGAAACATAGGATGTATATTCATTTGTTAATTATTCGTTACGCTTTCGTCAGAGTTTTCAGTATCATGGATAACGAATTCCTCAGTGTAACATTGAAAAATGTCTTTAACATACATTGAGATGAGCTTGACATTTTATCAGGATAGGTTCGGTTAGAAAAGGACAAGTTAGTATTTGCTAGGTTAGGTTAGTACAGGTTATATATTGTTGACGGAATTTTTTTCACGGGTCCACCTAGCTCAACGATGACCTTGTCCGTTGAATTTCAACGGGTCCTGCTAATCACTATTATAAAAGGAGCCGCGTCCGTCCGTCCGTCCTTCCGTGTGACCCCTTCTTGATTATGGTATCCAGAAAACTCAATCGGCTTTTTTTTACTACTATAAATTTTCTTTGGAGCCTTTCTATGTTGAAAATCATGTTGCTTTGATATTTTTCATTGATAATGCGAAAAGAAATGTTTTAAATTCGTTTGACCAGTAACCTGGCTACCACTTAGTATAAGGCACAAGATTTTGGAACTTGAGTTATTGTTTTCGAAAGTGTGATTTTCTTGAAAAGCTCCGAAGAGATAATAGACGGCATCTCAGAATAAAATTCCGGCACAAGAGGCCACCAAGGAAAGAAATGTGTCCAACCGCAAGAGAGAAGTAGCACGACTACGACAACGAGAAAAACGCCGAAAACGATCGGATGAACAACGCAAAATGGCAAGACGAAGCAATGCTGCTCGCCAACGAGAAGCTAGAGCTAAATTGACCCTTGACCGGCGTTTGGAAATTCTACGAAATAATGCAGAGCAACACCGAGTAGCTAGAGAGAGCTTAACACAAGAAAGAAGCGAGGAAATTCTTGGGCATAGTGCTGGACAACATCGAGTGGCACGAGAGAATTTAACTCGCGAGAGAAGGGATGAAATTCTTCAGATTAATGTCGACCAGCACGTGTGCACTAATACCTAATAATACCCTCGGTTCATTTGTTTGCAGTCAGCTTCTTCCATTTCTCTGTCACGCTTATAAGGATAGTTATAATGACCGAAACTGTGATACGAGTTTTACCAGTGCACTAGTGCAAAAATATTTTTTATCACGGGAACTAGTGGGATGGATTTATTTTTTATCATCCTCATCGGGATACTATGTTTAGGAAATTGAAGAATCCCGTCATTTTTCACGGACCCTACACACTATACTGTAATAAGAGCCGTGTCAGCTGCAGTCCGTCCGTCTGTCCGTCCGTCCGTGTGTCACAACCACCAGCCAAAAGTGTGAGATGAGCGCATCTGCGATACAAGCTTCGACTCCACAATTTTCCGTGCGCTAACCCAGCAGATTGGGAGTCGGAATGAATATCACGTGTATTGGCAGGTTGGATTTGGTTGTATAGAATATCAGCGGTTGAGACTGAGGAAAGTATAGGATGAAGCCATAGACAAGCATGGGAAATCATGGGAAAACCATGTTGAAGCTCAGTTGGTCTGTCGCTCTGTCATGCTGTCTGGTATGCTTCATGACTATGTTTGATAGGAGTTCCACGAGTGCAAATGATCAAAATATGATTTCAATTACTGGTTCTGTTTGGTTGTATATATTTGTATTTTTTTTACGGGTACCGAAAAAATAAATTTTTTGCTTCGATCTTCTCGCAGCGCAAGCAACATAAGATCACTAGTACTAGTGCTTTTAGTACTAGTACTAATACCCGACTTAGTACCCCCTCCCTTCTCAAAAGAGCGGGGTGTACTAGTGCTTCTATGTATCAGGGATACCAGTAATTTGGTGCAACAAATGCCTACAATTTCGCTTCACAAATATATGCCACATTGGATTAAAACACCTTCCCCTTCGTATCACAGATACCAGACACTTCACGTCCCAGATACATGTCACTTCGCACCTCAGATTCTGGTCTCTGAGCTGCAGTTTTGCTGCGCAGTGATGATATGGGCGGTAAAGCGTCGCACTTTGGGAAAAGATCTTGTGTCGATCCCGGTATTGAACCCGTGGTACGTTCACATTTATTAAAATGTTAATTTAGAATGATCACATCGTTCATTATTTGTTTGATAACACCTGCAGTTTTCCTGGTCTGTAATGCTTGAATTACTAAGCGAACATTTCTTAGCCTGCAACACCGCCATGCACAATACCAATGTAGGATTAATTAGACCACTCAGGGCCCGATGGCTGCTTGTAGACTGCTGATATGTTCAATTTTGCGAAAATATTATTAGTTAACTGGCAGGACCCGGAGAAATTCCACGGACAATGTCAACGTTAAGCTAGATGGACCCGTGAAAATATTCCGTCAACATTACCTACCCCATGCCATCCTCACCTTTCCTATCCTAGCCCAACCTATCCTGATAAAATTTCAAACAGATCAATGCATGCAAAGGCGAGCTTTTACTTACACCGAGGAATTCGGTATCCATGATACCGCAAACTCAGACGAAATCGGACAGCAAACATATATATAAATAAATATATAAATAAACCCACAACGGCTATTATTAAGTTAAATATAGCAGCCGATAATTGTTAAATGTTTTTGTTGCCCTCATTGGCCTTTAATGACCTCGAACTTCCGCTTTATGACCGTCATTCACGCATATTACCTGAACTCCATGCTGATATTATCGCGTGGCGTGCGAGGAATTAGAGCGAACAAGCACGTATTTATAATGCCTATTTAGCAACGTTTGTCACGAATGAATGTTAGCTCTAACTTGAAAACATCGCAGCTATTTTCTGTGGTGCTGGTGCAAAAGTATTTAAATTAGCCCAAGTACACGGTGCAAATTATTACAGTGTGTTGAAATAAGGCTGTTGCTGATATTTTCCCTTCGTTGAATAAAACAAACAGTTCTAAAATATTCTGAATGTTCACATTGCAGCGCCAAGAAACGCACGATTTGTTGATCAGTGAACCTTGAATATAGCCAGTATTTGGTAACATCATTTAGCTTCATTACCGCTCTGTAAATGTTCGTCACTGCCTGTGAGCGATGGCTGCTGAAGTCCTTCATCCCACCACCTGATGGGTGCTGCTAAATGTGAACGACGGACACAGCGCTGTTTGTGTGTTTGTTTGTGTTATATTGACACATGCGTGATGTACACAGCGTTGTTTGTGTGTTTGTTTGTGTTATATTGACACATGTGTGACGTACACAGCGTTGTTTATAAGTTTGTTTGTGTTATATTGCCACAGCGACGTACACAGCGCTGATTGTGTGTTTGTTTGTGTTATATTGACACATGTGTGACTTACACAGCGTTGTTTGTGTATTTTTTTGTGTTATATTGACACATGTTTGACTTACACAGCGTTGTTTGTGAGTTTATTTGTGTTATATTGCCACAGTGACGTACACAGCGTTGTTTATAAGTTTGTTTGTGTTATATTAACACAGCGACGTACACAGCGTTGTTTATAAGTTTGTTTGTGTTATATTGACACAGTGACGTACACAGCGTTGTTTATAAGTTTGTTTGTGTTATATTTACACAGTGACGTACACAGCATTGTTAATAAGTTTGTTTGTGTTATATTGAAACAGTGACGTACACAGCGTTGTTTATAAGATTGTTTGTGTTATATTTACACAGTGACGTACACAGCGTTGTTTATAAGTTTGTTTGTGTTATATTGACACAGTGACGTGCACAACATTGTTTATAAGTTTGTTTGTGTTATATTGACACAGTGACGTACACAGCATTGTTTATAAGTTTGTTTGTGTTATATTGACACAGCGACGTACACAGCATTGTTTATAAGTTTGTTTGTATTATATTGACACATCGACGTACACAGCATTGTTTATAAGTTTGTTTGTGTTATATTGACACAGCGACGTACACAGCAATGTTTATAAGTTTGTTTGTGTTATATTGACACAGCGACGTACACAGCATTGTTTATAAGTTTATTTGTGTTATATTGACACAGTGACGTACACAGCGTTGTTTATAAGTTTGTTTGTGATGCCTATGCCGGGCCTCCGTCGAACGACCAAACCAATACTGCTACCGAAAAATCAACAGTGAATCAAATTTGCATACGCGTTGCAAACACACTGGACGACTTGAAACGATCGCTCAAAATGGAGCCAGCGTACACTGTAGGTGACGGACACTGTCTCCTCTACGCCGTAACGACGCAGCTTGCTTCACAACAAATATCGAAATGGAATTATGTATCTCTGAAAAAAGCCATCAAAACTGAGAGCTCCAGAAACAAGGACCAGTATGCAAAATTCGTTGACAGGAACAGTGGCAGTTTCGAACAACTCATCGATAAATACATCGATAGAAAAGTCTTCGACCACGCAGTCGGAGACCTCATACCCCAAATACTTTCTAATGTAACGAGAACACCAATTCACGTATGTGATGAAAGATACGAAAGATTTTGGGGAAGGATACTAATTAAAGTTATATCCAGCCGGGAATAATTTATTTGCCTGTTTTTGTAACAGAATTGCACCAGTCAATGAACACAAATAATCCCGGAAGGGTGGTGTAGATGCAGTTGAGGACCGCTAGGGCGTAGGACCTCTAATCCTGCCACCATCTCCCGTTGCCTGGCGAGATAAAAATGGAATTATGTAATTTTCTTATTATTAGGTAATAATACACTGTTATTAGTTTTAGTAATAGAAATGCCACAAGGGTCAAGTTATAATTTATAGTAATAGTAATAGAAATGCCACAAGGGTCAAGTTATAGTAATGCCACAAGGGACAAGTTATAGTAATGCCATAAGGGACAAGTTATAGTAATGCCACAAGGGACAAGTTATAGTAATGCCACAAGGGTCAAGTTATAGTAATGCCACAAGGGTCAAGTTATAGTAATGCCACAAGGGTCAAGTTATAGTAATGCCACAAGGGACAAGTTATAGTAATGCCACAAGGGACAAGTTATAGTAATGCCACAAGGGACAAGTTATAGTAATGCCACAAGGGACAAGTTATAGTAATGCCACAAGGGACAAGTTATAGTAATGCCACAAGGGACAAGTTATAGTAATGCCACAAGGGACAAGTTATAGTAATGCCACAAGGGACAAGTTATAGTAATGCCACAAGGGACAAGTTATGGTAATAGTAATGCCAGGCAGTTGTGGGTTACGTTAGTAGTTCTAAAGTTAAGCCGATTCTAGCATCACCAGTAACTCACGCCAAGCTAACTGGTAACCAACCTCTAGAACGTCGACTCAGAGGCCGCAGGTGGACGAAGACCGACGCGGTGAGACGTGACGTTCTTCAAGCATCCATCAGGCAGGCTGGGTGTTAGTCCTTGAAGGGGTGAGGTGTCACGTAGCGGACGGAAGGACGAGGACTGGACGACACAGGCACCTGGAGTGCTTAGCTCTCCATCTGGAGAGCTATAGCTTCACCGGAGGAATGAAAGTGATCGTGCATGCTGAGAGGAGTACAAACGAATTATTACGTTGTGCTGGCTGGAAGGGTCAAAATGATCTGCCCCAAGCTCTAATGGCAAGCTCCCGAAGTAAAGTTGATGATACATTCAGGAAGCCTAGGTTGCAGTCAGGTTGGCCACCGGTAAGCCTAGCGCTAGAACTGGTGATGCTCTACCTGTCTTATTTATTTTATACAAAAGAGACAATGGGATTTGGAAGACGACAATCTCCCCTACATCAAATGCTCGGATCAACTGGAGGGCAAATATGCAGAGTGGCCTAACCCACAAATCAGGGGTCAAAACTGGCAGAGTGGGCTAAGTGATAATTTCACCTCATAGCGGCGTAGATGTCTTTCAGGCAGAGTGGCCTAACCAGCAGCCCGTTGGTATTGCCTTGCTGCACCGCGCCTTGCATTCTGGGGCAGAGTGGCCTAAACAGCAGAATAATGCTTTCGGTATTTTATTTCTTGAGTATTGTAATAATGGTCCTTGATTCAGTGCAAACTGAATACACAGAGTGTATTCAAAATTACACACCAAGTAGAAAATGGCTTATTACTTTTTCTTTTACGAAATTTTTCATAAATTAATCTAATTTTTGAGACATTAGCTGTTTATGGTTTTAACGGATGAAATTTAATGACACAATTACTCACGATATTTAATTTAAATTTACTCTACAAATTGTACAAAATGTGTTCCATCAATGCACTTTTCGAATCTTAGACATAACGACTTCTGGATATTAGGAAACATGTCTGGCATTTCAGAAATCTCTTTCGCTGCCACTGCAATTCGGGCCACGAAATCTTCCTCAGATTCAATGGGTGTAGCATTAACAAGGCTCTGCATGTGTTCTCGCTAAAGCTTTTTCACGAAATTTCACTAGAACTAAATTTTATTATTCTAAACTCTCATAGAATAAAAGTGTTTGAAAAGTAAATTCAAAATAAAAAGCAAATAAATACCTCAAAGCCCTTATTCTTTCCGGAAAAAAATTAATAGAAGAAAAAGTGTTTATTTGTCCATTTCCTACGTGGTGTGCAATTTTGTACCTCTTGTTCGGGAACACCCTCTTTTGCACTGGTCAATCTACTGTATAGCGCATAGTGCATGCAGGTGTTTATCATTTGAAAACAAATGTTAATTCAAGTTTTAAACAATTTGAAACTACAGTGAGAAGTATGCATAAGCAAAAAGAATACAAAGAATTGTATTGGTTTGTTATTTACAATATTTAAATGCACAGAATAGTGAACACAATCGTACTTTTCTTTCTAACGACAGGTTACGTCGGAATTAAAATGATAAATCTATTATTGCATAGTTTTAGCTAAAGAAACCCCAGTAGTGCAATCCACCATTATCTACCCACAAAACAAGCAAACTTCTTACAAAATGTTTTCAGTGGCTTAAGACACGTTTAGTGGTCTCACAGTCTAAATATTTTGTTACTATTCTATCTGTAACATGAATTAAATCATTTCTCAGTGGAGAATGGTAAAAGATAATAAAAAATGAATCATTGATTAATGGTTTATCATAATCTCCGTCGAACACAAAATGCAACACTCAAATGTCATCATCTCGTTATTTTCATGAACTGTGGCTAATTGGAGAAAAAATCGGCGTAGAGAGTCGAACGAAAACGTACATTTCTGACGAATACATAAAAATAACAACCTTAATCACTACGAACACAGAAATCACTACGGAATTTTGGATTAGGCTACGTTGAATATGTTCAACATGGACCTATGTGTTCCGATGCAGGCATTTAAACACTAATTCAGAAACTGCTTGGCGCAACAGATGGACGTGATATTCAACAAATTTTTAACCTATTACAAAACCTTTTTCTGTATGCATGAAGAAAGTTTTAACGGACATCAAAGAGAAATTTAATTATATTCTAGGATTGACGGAACAACATTGGGTTTCAGCTACTCTTCAGTTTCTTCATCCAGAATACACTCAAAATTGAATTTCTTTATTCTAATTTTATGGGGCAGATTAGTGAAAAAACTTGCAATATGAGATGGTATTCAAGCAGTTAATGTTTTGCAGGTTTTCGAATTCTTCGAATGAAAGCTTCATTGGTTCTTTATACAGAAGCTCCAGGAGGACGGTTTTCAGTTCGGATAGCTTGTTGCGTTCTCTGAAATCCGTGATACGAAGTTCCTCGTGATGATCGCGGAAATACGAGTACTTGTACTGCATCAAACACTTTTTTCTGTTAAACTTTCAGCCATTTCAGTTTCAACCAGCTGAATTTGTTTTCTTTTGTGTCGACCATCCGAAACGTAAAGCATGACTAAAGCTTGGAACATCGATAAGCTTGTCCTTCATGAGAGTGACTAAATTTTCCTTCTCATGGTATTTTCCTCAAACACTCCTCTTCTTGGTATATTCTATTTTCTCTGAAATCAGTATCATAAGGTAGGAATGAATAGCTGCTCCATAGAAAAGTGTGAGTCGAGACCTTATATGCGTACTTATGCAGATAAACATGAAGAAAGAGACGATGTTTTTATTGCGGATTTGTCCTACACAACAGTCTGAAAATGTATGAATCTTGTCGTAGTTATGAGGATGATTTTTCTGTAGGAGAGTTAAAACCGATTAAACGATCTGTCAACTGCCTCACTTCTCTTCAATCTCTAGCTAGACCAATATGTGGCCCATATCGTGCCATGTAAATCTTTACTTCTAGGTTGTATAACCACATTTGTCTCTAATAAAGAGCAACAGAAGTGTTGAGGTAAGGAGTCGGCTGAGTTTTCTCCAGGTCAAACGTGAAGCACAGTAGGCGGGAACTAGGCTGGCGACATTGCTCTTCTGTCACGTGCATTTCTCTTCTGTTCTTTCACTTACAAGTTCAGCAAGTGAATGTGCTCCTTATGGTCTTTTTCTATACCTAGTTCTTCTTTCTTCAACAGCTAAATTTGTTTTATCTATCACCTGGTATTCACCCCATCTCGCACGCGTGTCTTTCTTTGGCACGTATATTCCTAAGTTGCATTTTTTGAACTCCGTGATGCAAATGAATGAGCTGACGGGATGATCAGGATTTCTCTCCGTCCAAAATGGATGCATTTTTCAGTAGGTAAGATCAGGACTGGAATATTCGTTAGGACTATCAATTTAGTGGGATTTGTGCTTTGAAAATAAATTATTAATAATTGTTGACACTTTTTGTTCAACCTCAGGTGAAATTTTGTTAGCAAGCACATGCTTGCATCTTTTATGTAACGAAGCAATTCCTGTTTTACCTGTCTTGGTCATTACATAGGTTACACGGTTTGGTGAGATTCCCAGTGTAGTACAAAACACTGCCTTGCACACTCTATGGTCATTTACAGTGCAATGAAATGAATTACTTTTCTGAATATTCAGTGGGGTTTGGTTGTGACTTTTCACTGGCATTGACAAAAAAATTTCATAATGAAATTTACGCAAATAGGAAAATAGTTGTTACCAGGGGAACAAGTTACTTAGAAGTCAAATAATCTGTTGTTTCGTCAATAATGAGGGAGAAATTCGTCACATTCAGTTTAGGTACAAGGTAGTTTAAAACTGAAAAACCTATTATGTTTGAAAAATTGCTAGTTTCTTTCGTTCGTGCGCCCTTGATGTCTTTGGCAAATTTTGAGTCAGAACATACCTTGAAAATAATTCCAGGCAAATGTTCTAAAAGAGCAATGGGTATGTAATTTTCGGTAATAAAGCCACACAATTTTACTTCTGCAGATCCTACATTGTTTTGGTGATCTGAAGTTCACTTCTCATAAAATCAGTGATGTTCATCAATTTGCGATCAACCTTCGCATTGCTTTTATGCTTATCAGTTTCCTTGTGTCTATTTAAACTGCTGGCTATCTCACAATTGCACAATTTGCAGTACTCTATGCTCGAGTTGAATTTGCGGACTTGTAGCCACGATGACTATTTCTCATCCGTCAGTAATGTTAATGAAACTTTCCACTCATTTTTAATTTTCTGTTTCTTTTTTCGAATATCACTGGCCTTACTAACGGAGGCAAACTAAATATTCACTTTCTTAAAACTCATTATTTCTCAACACTTGCTAATTAAAGAACAATAGAAAGCTAGGAAATATTAGTTTTGATAGCAATGCGAGGTCAAATGCCATGAGCAACTCACTCTACTCAGGAACTACATTAGACTGCCTCTCACTGACACGTGAGAGTAAATCAGGCTGAGAATGAGCCGCAGCAAACGTACGGAAATTGAACCAAACTCTACGAGTGCAGAACAAATCAAGCATACTCATCACTCAAATGCTTGTTAGTCTGAGTTAACGAAACGATATCGTAGATAATCAATTTTAGCAAGTAACATAACTTGCATTACATAAAGAATGTCAACTCTCTGTTTGTACATGAAATGTACACATACAACTTTACAATGCAGAAATGCCGCGTGACACGGGTGACGATGCTACGAGTTCTAAACTTCAAACTGGTATCAAACGATTTGAGTGACTTTACTTAGTTACTCAATGCGTTTAATTTATCTCTCATTAACACAAGTTTTGTAACTGCCAAAAATAGGGCTAATATTTCTTGGTAGGGCATAATTTCTCCAATAAATTATAAAAATTCTTCAAAACGACCGCAGCTTCTGGCTACCGTCGTACTAAATGTAGAACAAAGTGATATTTGGGGCGGATCATAGCAAATTTGTACGAACGTACCAATGTCGGCAGCCCTGATAATGAGCTTACCGCAAAAAAAATTCAGTGCACGCATGATGCAACACTGCACATCGATGCAACAGCTCATTGTTGCCAAGGTAACATGCACTTGCTGCTGCGGTTAAGCCACAGCTAGTCAGGACGCCACGCTCATTTTGTTTGCGCCAGAGTGGCCTAAACAACTGAGCTATTCCTTGTTCAGCGTATAGGAGAAACGCTGTCGATTATCCCACTTTGCTTGCTATCACGGGCCTGAAATTCAGGATTTTGTGGGTTAGGCCACTCTGCATATTTGCCCTCCAACTGTCCTCCGGTAAACATACACCGGAAACAGGACCACTATAGCGCCCTCTTGAAAATGCGTGATGAAAATCGTGTTGCTCCCTCCCCCATTTTGTGACTAAATAACAGTGATCAAATTGAATTTGAAGCTGAAATCACAAACAATGAACGCGGCAATAAAGACCTAGAGACGAATACTAAATGCCCTGCTAGACCTAAAAAATGCAATAACTCCACTAAAGATCTGCCTATTGAGATAAATAATATCAAAATATTGCATATAAATGCTCGCAGTCTCAATGGTAAAATGGACGACGTACGACTAATTTTGATCACTAACGATATCGATATTTTATGCGTATCTGAAACATGGTTCGATTCACGAGTCGAAAGCTCATATCTCAGCATTACCGCGAACAAATTGTACCGTTTTGACGGAGTCAAGAGTAAGAGAAGTAGCGGTTCATGCATTTTCCTCAAAGATGTCTACTCTACATCCTTAGTTCCGATAAAAGAAAAATACGAAGACATAGAAATGGTTTGGCTCAATGTTCAAGTAAACAAACACAAGTCTTTCATTATCGGTAGTCTTTACAGACATCCGTCAGCATCTCTTCGTCCAACATTAGATTTCATTGAAAATACGCTTAGATCAATCTCTGCAGCCAAAAAGTCTTTCTATGTTTTCGGAGATTTTAACGTAGATCTGACAAATAAAAACAATCAGCTAAGCAAGATGCTGTACAGACTTAATCTTTCTCAAATGGTCCAAGAACCAACGCGAATTACCAACACTTCTAAAACTCTTCTTGACCTAGCAATTACAAACAATCACCAAGCAGTACTCAGCACAAAAATCTTACCGTCCTTTTCTGATCACCATTCGGTAGAATGCCAAATCAATATTGCAAAAGAGAAACAGAAATCTAGTTACATTACATATCGCATGAAAAACTACTACTCCCCTGAAATATTTCAAGAAAAGCTATTAGACAGATGGAATGAATTTCAAGGCATGGAAAACACCGATGATGTCAATCTACAAGTTTCGCTTTTCACCGAAAATTTCGTATCAGCTCTTAACGAATGCGCACCTTTCATTACGAAGAAAGTTAAGCCAAGAATTTCTAAATGGATAACAGATGAGATAAAACGGTCGATCAGAGCTAAATGAAATTTGCAGCGTGAGTACAAACTGAATAAATCAGACAGTACGCGTCGAAAATTATATAAAGATCATGAGAAGATCCCACGAAGAAAAGTTAAGGAATCAAAACGGGACTACTTCCACAAAGAACTCTTGGCGGCAAAACAAAACCCAAAAAGAACTTATAGTATAAGTTGCTCAGTATAAAAATTCAGACTGCAAAAGCACTTTTGACAACCCCTCAAAAATGGCGAATGACTTTAACACTTTCTTCTCAAAAGTTGGCGAAGATGTTTTCAATGAAGTATCCAGGACAGTTTCAGACACATCTACAGAGGCAAATCCGAGCGATGTTTCATCCCCAAATAGTAGCAACAAGTGGAGACCAAAGCCAGTTAGCGTCATAGAGATACGAAAAATCTTATACTCACTAAAGAATACTAAAGCGACTGGACATGATGGCATAAGCCTCCAACATATAAAAGACAGCTTCCATGTCACAGCACCCCTTATTCGCTTGATAATAAATATATCTATAGCCACAAACAAGTTTCCCGATCAATGGAAACTATCCATTATTAAGCCATTACATAAATCTGGTGGTATCGACATAGCGTCAAACTACAGACCAATCAGTCTCCTGCCTGTTATGTCGAAAATATTAGAAAAAGTAATAACAAACCAGCTCTCGTCTTACACAGACGAGTCACATCTACTGCATCGCAATCAATATGCTTACAGAAGGAATACCAGTACTCAGGACGCCCTGTTAAACATAACAGAAAAAATTTACAATGATATTGACCAAAAAAAAATAACTCTCTTACTATTGCTTGATCTCTCCAAAGCTTTCGACAGTGTTGAGCATAAGAAACTTCTACAAAAAATTTCAAACCTCAGAATAGACACTCAGTGGTTTGAAAGCTACCTACTAAACCGCTCTCATGAAGTGTGCTTGAATAACAAAATGTCATCATTCACACCAAATAATTTTGGCGTTCCTCAAGGTTCAATCATCGGCCCACTCCTATTTTCAATTTTCATCAATGATTTCCCCACCATGCCGGCAAACACAAAATTCTCAACGTATGCTGATGACGTACAAATTGCCATGACAAGCTCAACAGCGGATTTAAAAGAAACACAAGCCAACGCTGAAAACCTTCTGAGAAATCTGAAATTGTGGTATGACCATAATGGCCTCAAGCTTAACGCAAGTAAACGCAATGCATTATTTTTGGATCACAGAATGCGACTGGAAATTTACCACCATTCAAGCTAACATTTGGAGACGATACAATTAAACCAGTAGATAAGGTGAAAAATCAGGGTGTTTGGTTTGACAAAATATGACTTTCAATTCACACGTCGAAACAATGTGCAACAAAATTAACGGAACCTTAATGTTCTTTCATCGTAAAAAGAACACACTTGACGAAAAATCTAGATTATTAGTGATTCAGTCTTAAGTTTTATCGCGTCTGGACTACTGCAGTCTTGTGTGGGGAGATTTACCTCAATGTCGCCAGGAAGAGTTGCAAAAATGTGTAAACTTCGCCGTCAAAGTGGTATGCAAAGGAAATTTCAATAAATACAATCATGTCACCCCTCTTTTTAAGGAAACTCTACTGGATCCCAATACCGAACAGATTTATGATCCAGAAAGCTCGACGAGTATTCTCCTCTTTGTACCTCCCCCAAAGTAATGCAGAGGTGGTAAAATTTTTTCCATCTAATATCCCAAACGAAAGACCAAACCGGAGGAACGATGTTTTAGTCAGTTACCGTTCATCTATCGTGGGACAAAAAGCTCTTTCAGTTTCTGGAGCTTTTTTGTGGAACATGCTTCCCCAGCATATCAAAAACTCTAAAACTGGAAAAGAATTCAGAGTAAATGTGTCACGTCATTTTGCATCTCTGTCATAGGGCCTGCAGCATTTCGGTATGAACTTCCATCTGTCAGAAATTTTAATTTTCCTGAAATTTCTGTTAGAAATTTAGAAACTATTTCATTTTACGTTTGCTAAGCGATTCGTATGTTCATCTTACTTATTTCTGTCGACAACAATGAGCACCACAGCCGTCAGTTCAATGCAGCAGAATGAACGTTCTTTCCATAATTAGGAGTATTTCCTCATCTTTATTTTGTTATTTCTTTCTCTTTTCTGTATTAATATTTAACGTCCGAATGACAAATATACCATGAAATACAATTTGTGTGTACACCAATAAACAGGTTTATAGATGTGAGGGTTGTGCAAAGTTTATAATGAATTAAATTTTGGCTATTTCAAAATCATTCTCGAAGATGTTTTCAATCGATTTTCGGCTGAGCTGGGGGGAAGGGGGTAATTTAAGCATTGCATTTAGTCTTTTTATTTTTTTATTTTTTTCCGTGCGTTCAGCGCACACCAGCACTGAACTTTCCAATCGGAAAAAACTCTAAATTTCTGTTATTAAAATTATCACTTTGTATCATAGCTTAATCTACCTATATGTGCCAAATTTTGTGAATATTCTCCACTCAGATGTGATATCCGGCCTCAATGTTACTCCATTTTATCCCACGTACACATGTCCGTATAATGCTGAAGTGTTGTGTTGATTCTTGACTATAACCTGATTTTTCTTAAAATAATTCTGTGAAGAAATTAAAAACCAGTTCATTTTTATGTTTTTCGAAGTCTTCTCTTCCTTTTAGTTATTTTTTTTTGGCGAAAAATTTCTTAGGATTACAGTGAGCTCAGCTGTCATTTTCGGTGTAGTAGATGGTAGGTTGCTTTTATCTTTTATTTTACATATGTATTTTTTTCTAATATTTCATTTTCAATAAGTATATATATATAATTATGTGTGTGTACGTGTGTAGGTATATATATATGTATCTACATATATAGATATACATATTTTTATTTCATTTCTTTACGCAAAAACCATCCGGTTAATAAATTTTATTGCACTAGCGAAATGATTCAAAAATAGATCTATCACTTCCCCAGAGGGCGTTTCTGTGAATCGGATTAATGTCAAATATAATTAATGAAATAAAGTGCAATTTGAGCATATGAATCGTAGTGAAATTATCTTTCTGTCCGTATGTTGTACAAGATATGAATTTTGATATTGAGTATATATTTGTTTACCCATTTCTACCAATATTTTGTAGATATTTGTCAATCATGAGTGGTAACCGGCTTACACTGAATCTCTATTTTATCCCATGTACCCATGTCCGCATGATGTGGTGAATATCGAGAAGATATGAAATATGTTTTTGGTGGTGATAGGGCTTTGCATATTTTTAGGGCATATTTTTCATTTCTCATTCAACTACCCTTGACAGAGATAGACTATTGGCACGCCACGTATGGTTTGTCTATTAGTACGCCTCGTATATTTTGTCTATTAATCTGCCTCGTATGGTCTATCTATTTGTACACCTCTGATAGCTTGTCTATTAGTACACCTCGTATAGTTTGCCTGTTATTAAGCCTCGTATGGCTTATCTATTTGTACACCTCGGATGGTTTGTCAATTAGTACTCCTAGTATAGAACTTTTGTTAGACTACTGGCACACCATGAATGGTTTGTCTATTAGTGTGCCTCGTATATTTTGTCAATTAATATGCCTCGTATGGTCTATCTACTTGTACACCTCTGATAGTGTGTCTATTAGTACACCTCGTATAGTTTGTCTATTATTATGCCTCGTATGGCTTATCTACTTGTACATCTCGGATGGTTTGTCAATTAGTACTCCTCGTATGGAACATTTGTTTTAGGATGTCCTATATTAAGAAACTTTTAAAAGCCAATATGTTGGCATGTATCTCATGTGACAACTTGGAAATACACATTTTTTCTTTTCTTTCTTTCTTTTTGTGTTATATTGACACGGCGACGTACCCACCGTTGTTTATAAGTTTGTTTGTGTTATATTGACACAGTGACGTACACAGCGTTGTTTATAAGTTTGTTTGTGTTATATTGACACAGCGACGTACACAGCGTTGCTTATAAGTTTGTTTGCGTTATATTGACACAGCGACGTACACAGCATTGTTTATAAGTTTGAGCCCGTAGCTCGGTGCTAACATTGGCGATGTTCTCCTTCACTTGGAATATTAGAAATTAACGGTAATTTTGAACTCGACCTGCACGTTAAAAAGCCGGTTGTGTAGGGGAAGAACATGCATTTTGAAGTGTGTTTTATATTCTTCAAATCTACTTAATGCGACACTTCTACGGGTGATTCCGAGACCCTCTCTTAAAATTTCCGCTCAACCCTGACAACAACGGAGAAGAGGGAGGCTATTTACCTACCAGGCTTGGAGGACACGCAGATGTAGCCCCGCTGGCTGTGCTGCTCAGCGTAGCAGGCTTCACCAGACGCGCAGATCTCAGGCACCGTGCACGGTTCCCGGCAGGTGAAGCCAGGCTCGCTGGTGTCGTCAACGCACACCTTCAGGGGAGGACAACTGGCTCTGGAACCGCACCCTTCTCCGCATTTGTAGCCTCTGATGGAAGTGTTGTCCTCAATGCACTTTTCGGTTAATTGGCAGTTGCTGTTGTACCCGCACCCGACCTTCGTGGCACAAGACGTGCCGTTTGAAGCATGTCGCTCCTGCGATGTCATGTTTTCGAAGAACTCCTGCATGACCGCTCCATCCACAGAACACCCCAACCAGTCAAACCATTCTTCTTGGAACATGCTCTGAATTTTTTCGAGCCTGTATTGGATGGGGACGGGCCTCTGGAGGGTCTGGTCTAGACCAGGCAAGGGGACGGTCCCCACGGTGAGGATGCGGGTAGGATGAAGCCCCAGCGAGTTGAGCACGTCCGGAGCTCGTTCGGAGTCACAGTGCATGACATTTCTGTTGAAGTGTTCCACAACCTCATCAAATGAGGAGTCTTTGCGCAAGTTTTGGGTGAAAGACGAGGAGACGCAGAGATGTCGCTTGTTTTTTTCCGAGGATCTGGTGGATTTCTTCGCAAATAGTTTCATTATCAGGAGCCGTGAGCCAAAGTGTGTCGTGTCTTGGTAATGGGTGCCAAAATCTTCGATGAAATCAGAATAAACTTTTCGACTTGTTTCTGCATTTGGGCTTTCTGCAGCAAAGCTTAATTTTCTTAGAGCCCTATGGAAGTTCGGCGTGAAGATGGGGCTAGTGTTGAGGTTAACTGACACGGTGTGTGTTTGACATCGAGCCTCTGCCAGGACTACTTCTCCCCCTCGCTGGAAGAATTGCACAAATTTCTCTCCTTCATCTTCCGCACTGGAAGCAAACTCACTGGACGAGGTGGCGCACATACGTCGACTTCCTACCATGACGTCATCTCCTGATTTGAAGGACACAGGTATTTTCGTCGCATCTCTGTATTCATTATAGTTGTAAACAGAGCGCATGGAAAGGGACGACAGATGAGGACAACTTTCTTCCTGAACAGCTTTTCCAATGAAATTGTTCCATTCGAGGGCGTTAGCGCAGTCTGTGGCTGTCGAAATTGGTATGAAGATTTCGTCCTTGAAGCCTGAGTTCGAATTGTCAAGCGTGTCAAAATCACGTGGGTCGACTCCTAGCATTGCCAAGCTCACAATAGAGGCGTTGACGGTTAGGAAGCGCGGCGCGTAGCTATACCCGCAGACCGGATGGCGTTCGACCACGTTATCAGAGGTGCTGGTGCCCTGACCCCCCACAGGAGGAGTCAGGCAGCTGCCCACCGCCAGCGCCGACATCAGGAGACGCATCAGGTTGTTGGCTGGCATCATGTCCTCCACCTGTAAAGAAATATACGTAGAGTTATTTACGACGGCTCGAGTTTACCGCTCATCAAAGCTACTTAGCTCTAAAGAATTATACCAAACCGACATATACAAGCGCTACGAGACTTGACGGTTTAATGGGAGACATTGCTTATCAGTTCACCATCCTTATTTGCATGAGATACGGTCGACACCTCTCACGGAAAATGTACTATTTATTCAAGATTCAATGACACAAAACTATCATATATGGTCTCCAATACTGCCCAGGTAAGAAGTTCACGAGTTAAGCGCCGCCAGCCTTTATCACTCGGAACAAAACGCACAATTTGCACAAACAAAACACGACAAAATTGATGAGGGACTGTGCGGGTCAGTTTCTCGCTTTCCCCACACCAGCATTAGAAAGCCGTGTAGCTATGGATCACACTTCCATATAAACAATACAGAATACTGTAGCATTAATGACCGCTGAATCACACATTTCACGCACGTTTATCACTCAAGATCTAAGTCACACCACACAAGCACACGGTGCAACCACACAACTCCACCATAACACCACACCCCACATCGCGGCACCGCTGCACAACTAACACAACAACCACACAACTCCACCATAACACCACACACCACATCTCGGCACTGCTGTACAACTAACACAACAACCACACAACTCCACCATAACACCTCACACCACATCTCGGCACCGCTGCACAACTAACACAACAACCACACAACTCAACCATAACACCACACACCACATCGCGGCAACGCTGTACAACTAACACAACAAGCACATAACTCCACCATAACACCACACACCACATCTCGGCACCGCTGCACAACTAACACAACAACCACACAACTCCACCATAACACCACACACAACTTCGCTGCACCGCTGCACAAATAACACAACAACCGCACAACTCCACACAACCAGCACACAACCACCACAACACCAAACAACCACCATAACGCTACACAACCATAACGACACCACACAACCACCACACTTTATATCCGCCACAACACCACACAACCACCTAACACCACACACCACACAACCAACACAACACCACACAACCCCCACAATACTACACGACACCATACAACCACCGAAGCATCATACAACCAGCACAACACCCCAAAACCACCACAACACCACACAACCACCACAACATCACACAACCACCACTCCACACAACTACCACAACTCTACACAACAACCACACACCACACAACCACCACACAACCACCACAACCACCACAACACCACACAACCACCACAACACCACACAACAACACAACACCACACAACCACCACAACAATACACAACCACCACAACACCACACAACCACCACAACACCAAACAACCACCACAACACCACACAACTACCACAACACCACACAACCACCACAACACCACACAACCACCACAACACCCCACAACCACCACAACACCACACAACCACCACAACACCCCACAACCACCACAACCACAACAACAACCACAACAACAACTCCACAACACCCCACAGCCACCACAACACCACAACACCCACACAACCACCACACCACCAAACAACCACCACAACACCCCCACAACACACAACTGTTACGATCCTCCTTTTCAGGATCGAACGAAGTGATTAAAATTTTCTTTCAGGTAAATCGTTCAAACGTAATAAATCTCTTTTCTTAATTTCCGTGAAATCTCATGATCGGCAATCTAAATGAGGCGCAACTATAGCAGGCATTGAAACACATGTTGTGTATGGCCACACGTTTTTCTTGTTTTAATGAAGGATGTACACATGACAAAAGATAGATGGAACTAGCAAATATAGGGATAACAATCATCACAATCTCACGTAACTGAAGTATGCAGCGATGACGAAGTACAATAGCAGAGTCTCGTATTTTACGTTAAGTTATTACGTGAAGTTAACACAGAGTCAGGGTCTAATACGGGGTGCCAACCGTATGCAAATTCTAACAAGTTAAAGAAGTGGCACGAAGAGACCTTTCAGCGTCGATTTCTCAGGCGGGAATGAATGCCTCAAACTATCGTCGTACTCTTAAATAGCTCTCGAGCTGCTGGGAATAGCCGCAGCTCCAGAAAGCCGTTAGGACCTGTGCCGTGCCATCGCCGCGGCTGCCCATGTGCACAGCTGCTGATCATTGTTGTTGTCGCTGTTCCCTGTTGCTGTCGCCACTGCCAATACCCTGCTCCTGCTGTAAGCTTGAGACCGCGCTGTTGTTGAGATCGCGCTGCCCGTTGCCAGTCGCCACAGCTGAGAGCGTAGGCGTCGTCTCCCTCAGTTGAGCAGCGCTTTTTTTTTTATAACTGCCAAATCGTCGCCGCGTATGGTGTATTCGCCACCCTCTGGCGTACCGTGTTATGCTGAACCCGCGATTTTCTTCTGATAGCAGGCCAGATGTCGCTCTCACACTCAACCGTCCTTACTCCTTTGTGTGATAGAATTTAACGGTTCGTACTAGGGACATGACAAAATTCCCCCGTCCTATATTTTCTCAGCATCCTCCTGGATGCAAAATGGAAGCTTCCGTCTACTGAAGTTACGCATCTGAAATCCGTACTTCATTGCAGGGGTGAAATTAGACAAGCCTTGAGATTTGTGCTTCTGACGCACTTCTGAAACGAAGATCTTAAATTCACAGTAGCTTACTGTCGTCGTCGGGACGCCCTTTTCCAGTTTACTACCGAAGACCTTCTCTCGTGGCTATCGACGTTCTACCAGAGGCCTTCTGAAGGCGTCTAGGGGTAAAACACCCTATTAATATAAATGTCGAGTATTTACTCGATCAGTCCATACTCAACCACCTGCGTGTAGCTATTATGGACGTATTGATGTCCATCGGTACCTTCTTTATTTTTCTTCGCCGTTGTTGAATCCATGTCCGGCGAAAATATAGATGTTCAGGTGAAAAGTCCATTCCTCGTACGAGTGCGTGTACTGTTGCTGCTGATGGAAGCTGGGCCTGCCGATTGCGCCACGCGCTGCTGCGGTCGCTGCCTGCCCAGACAGTTCTAGTAGACCCTTTAACTGCAAGGTCGTTGTGGACGGCGCGTAGTAGAGACAGCTGGTATGGAGAGCGGTGTTGCCAACCATCGATCGGCAATCAGCATGAACACTGCCTCCCAGCTGCTGCTGCTGCTCTGGTGCGACGCGGAGGTTGTGCTGAGCATTGTGTGTGTGCTGCCGCTGTCCAAGGCCACTGCGCCGCACTACGCCTCAGTCTTGCGTGCCACCGCAAGCGCTGTATTGCTGGAACAACCATTCGATGTTAATTTCAGGGCTTGACACAATAGTTCCCATCAGATTTCTTTGAGAATTGCAATGTACCACTATCCATCTACTCATCCCATCTCTCTCTTGTCATTTACAACCTGGTGTATCATCCTTCAATCGGTACATAACTAGATCAAAGTAACCTAACGCGCAATAAGCTCAAAGAAATCCTTTAGAGAACATTATAACTAACACGAAATGAAATAAATGCAAAGCAAAGGAAACGGATTAGAAACACACAATACATCCTACAATGTTTCATATAGCTAGTGTGCTGCAAAGGAAAATTCTTTTATGTATTATCACGCATTCCTGTAGAGGAGTCATGAAAGACATACGAACGGGTTACAAATTTGGCATCAAATAAAATTTCTATCTAATTAATGAGCATCATCAAGGCAAATACATAAATTGATTTATGAAATCGACATTAAACACGTAATACAAAAGGGTAAAAGCATCCTACTCGCATTTCGCTGGAGAAATCAGTTAATTCTAAGTGGAAGCACTTATCCTAAATTTGTAAAATGAAAGAAATGTTAAACACGAGGGAAATGGTTAGGAAACATTCTTAATATTAAACATAGTACATTTGAGAATGAAATGAGGTAATCTTTATCGAAGTTTTGGGACGTCCTTGCAAGACACAAGCAATTGTACATATTTTGGACGCCTGGTGCGATTCCTCAGAGAATACCTAGGGATCATTTCTTCATTTCTCTGGCTCGTGCTCGGCATTGTAGAAATGTCGCTCGTCTCTGCCCCTTGAAGTTCGTCTTCTTCGTCACCGTTGTTGAAAGGGAAGGCCATGGCGTCGTCAAGATAAGCACGCTTCACACGGTTCAAATGTACGTTCTGCTCCTTTCAGTCTGAGTAGAGACCTTTAATAACAATGTTATTCCCACATCGAGATAGTATCCGGTAAGGCGCCATGAATCTGGTCGGAAAGACCCTGTCCTCGACATGTCCTGCCTCATTCCTCAGCATGATAAGGTCCCCTGCTTGGACATCACATTCTTTGGCCGTTCGATTGTAAATGTTTGCGGCAGCTTGCCTCGCAGCTTCCGAATTCTTCCGAACTGCAGCAAATGCTTTAGACAGCCGGAGTGAAACCTCGACTGAATACTGTTGGTCACAGGCGTAATTATTTGGCTGTTCTTTGAATATGTCATGGTAGGGGAGGTTTGCATCTCTGCCGTAGAACAAGAAGAACGGCGTGTCTTTAATCGCAGTCTGGTAGGAGGTGTTTACAGCTAGAGTCACGAAGGCCACGCTCTCGTCCCAAGTGAATCTATCTTCAGCAGCCAAGTGAGAGATCGCGGTTTTCAGGGTACCGTTCATTCTCTCGCAACAACCGTTCGCCATAGCGTGATAAGCAGTCGTAGTCTGTGATCTTGCCTTGAGATTTTTGCAGACATCCTGAAATAAATTATTAGTGAATTCACTGCCTCTGTCGCTGACAATCGTATTTGGGGCTGAGAACTTTCCGACGTATTGGACGAAAGCTCTTGTGACAGTATCGGCAGACTTATCTGTAAGAGGGTAAGCATCAACATATCTCGTGAAATGATCTACTATGGTTAGGAGGTATTTGTTGCCTTCGAAACTAACAGGTAATTCAACAAGGTCGACAGCAACTCTTTCAAGGGGGTAAGAAGTCTCGGGGAATTTGCCTAAGGGGACTTTAAATTGGCCCTGCCATTTCCTTCATTGGCACTGCAAACATTTTTTCACATGGTCTTTGACGTCACGAATTTGGTTAATCCAGAAGAATTTATCTCTGGCACGTTCAAGAGTTCTCAAGAAGCCCATATGAGCTGACAAATCATTGTCATGGCAAAGTTTTAAAGCGACCTTAATTAGAGACTTAGGAATAACTATCTGTACATTACTTCTACCGTTTCTGCGTTTCTTTCTCGACAACCTACATAGGACATTGTTATCATCAATAAAGTATTCGTCAATGTTTGAAATCTTAGTATCACCCAAATCATTTCCCGTTAACAAGTTTCTTACACCAGACCAAAGTGAGTCCTTTTCTTGCTCTGAAACACTATCATCTAAGCTCAATTGTCTTACCTCGACGGCAACACTTTTATCACGTTCACTGGACACAGGTGGAGGGCACACGTCGTCGACAGGAACATCTGTCGCATTATTATTAGAACAAGGCTTAATTCTAGAAGGAACATTAGTATTATTGTAGGGTCTATTTTACGCCTACATGGGGAGAGCATCGAAGTCAATATTTTGCCAGGTCGTGCGACTTCGCATCTCCCTAACTCTACGACCTGATTTGGTTTACAATGTCTATCAAACACGTGTAGCAGCAAGTCTTTATTGTTACTACAAACAGGTCATAAACATTGGTCTGAAAAGGATACATAATGTTACACAAGCGAATATGCAATAAATGAATAATGAACGAACTAGAGAAATGAAATAAAATACCTATTGCGCAGCGACACAGACGCCCCAACCGAAGTGCAACATATGCAACACCGGCGGAGGCAACCGAGCCCTACGCTAACGAACGCCAAGTGACAAGAACAGGCCAAGAGGCAACGAAGTTCGAACTAATTCAACACAAAGGGTCGCGCTGCTTTGTCGATGACAGAACTGCGGCAACACCAGCCCCTAAAATTCTAGTTCCTAAATTTTACAACACTTCATTTGAACGCAGCAAAATCAACTTAGAAATAGGGCGAACAATAACATTAGTTCCAAAGCTATTCGAAGATTTACATCGAAATTTAGGGATTTTTATTTTTGCCGATCTGACGAATCCGAACTTATCCATATTAACATCAACAATTCTACCTAATGGCCATTGGCTTCTAGGTAACTGAACATCGGCTACGAGCACCAGGTCGCCGCACGCGTACGATCTTCTTGGAACTTGCCATTTTTGCCGTTCCTGCATCAATAAGAGATAATTTCTCTTCCATCTTGTCCAAAAGAGGTTAGCCAAGTATTGTACTTGACGCCACCGTCTCCGGCCGTAGGTTTCTTCCCTTTTGAAGAGCCCAGGTGGGTACGTGACGCCGGAGTTCAAAAGCAGGAGCTGGTTGGGAGTAAGGGCTTCTGCATCCGTGGGGTCGTCGGAAACTGCGGTTAAGGGACGACTGTTCATGATTGCTTCCACTTCGCACATTAAGGTGCAAAGGAGTTCCTCTGTAAATTTGATGCGCTGCTCATTCAGGAGCGACGTCAGTATTTTCCTGACGGTCCTAATTTCTCTTTCATATACCCCACCAAAATTTGAGGCTGTAGGAGGATTGAAGACCCAAGAGATGTTTCGTTGCTTCAGCCAACTTTCTACCACTGAACCATTCCATTCTGCAATGGATTTTTTGAGTTCCTTGTTGCCAGAAACGAAGTTCGTTCCGTTGTCGCTGATGAAGGAGGTTATGTTGCCTCTCCGACAAAGGAAGCGTCTTAGTGCACAGATAAATGAATCTGTAGACAGAGAACTTGCGATTTCCAGATGGACAGCTCGGCTGGCCAGGCACGAGAAAATTACTCCGTACCTTTTCTCCGTCTTCCTTCCGTGGGCAACGTGGAACGGGCCGAAGAAATCTACGCCCGTATTGGTGAAAGGAGGAGAGTCTCCTCTCACTCTAGCTTCTGGGAGCTGAGACATCAGCTGGTCACGAGGTTTTGACTGAAGCTTGCGACACTGGAAGCATTCGTTGACAACCTTGCGTGTCAACGAATTTGCTCTGACAACCCAGAATTTCTTGCGCAGATTAGCTAAAATACTCTCGCGTCCAAGATGGCCAACTGCGATGTGGACGCCTTCAATCAAGAGTCTTGTTAACGGAGAAGCTGCAGGGAGAATGATTGGATGTCGCACTGCAAAGCTAAAATTTGACCGTTCTAAACGCCCGCCGACTCTCAGTACGCCTTCTGCGTCAAGAAATGGGGTGAGTTTTCTTAGATTAGAACGCTTTTTTACATTTTGCCCCTTAACGAGGAGAGCGGTTGACTCTGAATAATATTTATCCTGAATAAATTTCACAATAACAATCTCCGCCTCCTTCAGGTCGTGGACAGATATTGTGGCACCCTTCAAACCTTTACGAGAGCGCAATGCATTCTTGAGTTTCAACAGCCAAGCTATTCTATATTTTAGTTTACTCCAACTAGAAACAGAAGTCATTAAAAGCTCTATAGGGGACAACTTGTCGGTAATGGTACTGCATAGTACAACAGATTCAGCCTTTACTTCACTGTCTCCGTCAGGCACCGAAAGATCGAGCTCCTGCGATGGAAAGCTTTCTTCCAACGACGTTAGGAAAACCGGACCGGATGTCCAACACTTGGTACTAAGCAACTGTTTAGGAGTACATCCTCTACTAATAATGTCGGCAACGTTTAATTTCGTTGGTACGTAATACCAATCATCAGGGCTCGAAAAATTTCTGATAAAACAAACTTTGTTGTCTACGAAGCGGTGAAATCGCTTCGATTCATTTTTTATGTAACCAAGTACGGTTCGGCTATCTGACCAAAAATATTCCTTGTCAACAGTAAATTCAAGTTCCGCTTTAACCTTCGTGGACAACTCTGCTCCTAGCTTCGCGCTACACAGTTCTATTCTAGGCACAGTTTTAAGCGTCGAATTACTGAGTGGCGTCAATCGAGACCTGCTCGCTAGTAAGGAACACGACACAGTTGAATCGGAATAGAAAAATTTCAAATAAACACAGGCTCCATAAGCAAACTCGCTACCATCTGTAAAAACATGCATTTCGACCTTATAATGAGACAACACAAGTTTGAGGCAACGGGGAAGTACAAATTGTCCCAAGTTCAAGATCTCATTATACCACTTATTCCAAGCAAGGCTTAAATGCGCGGGTAACTGATCATCCCAACCTATTTTCAACTTGCAAGCCTCCTGGAACAGTTTTTTGCCGGCAACAACACAAGGAGTTACTAAGCCAAGAGGATCGAATATAGAAGCTACGGTTCTCAAAATGCTACGCTTCGTTACAATTTCAGTCGATCGATTGTTGATTCTAAAACCAAGCTCATCTTTGTTTTTGTTCCAGATCACGCCTAGAGCAGAGCATTCTGAATTTTGTGAGAGTTCGCGCATGTCATCGTGATCTGCATCACAGTTTAGAGCTCTCAATACGGCTTCAGAATTACTCGAAAACCGGGAAAGTTCAAAGCCACCCTCTCGCAGCACAGATTTAACCTCCCTAGCCAAAGCAACGGATTCGGTTTCAGTTTCACAGGAAGAGAGGTAATCGTCTACGTAAAAACGTTTTAGAACAGCGGCTCTAGCACTTTCACTGCAGGTTTTATTGTCAAGAGCTGTCTTACGCAACGCGAAATTCGCTATGCTAGGAGAGCTGGTTGCTCCAAAGACGTGAACAAGTAATCTATACTCTACAACTCTCTGAAATGTTGAATCAAACCAAAATAAACGTAAATAATCAGCATCAGGTTTTGGTACCTTACTTGATAAAACATTTTTTGAATATCGGCAATGACTGCAACATTGTCTGGCCTGAACCTAAGCAAAACACCAAACAAGTTATTTATCAGGTCAGGCCCCTGAAGCAGTTTGTCATTCAAGGATACACCTCGAAATTTTAACGAGCAATCGAAGACTACTCTAATTTTACCCTTTCTCTTGTGAAAGACTGCATGATGAGTCAAATACCAACAACGCTTGGGACTAACATCCAGCTCGTCTGGTGGCACAAGTTCCATGAAATTATTATTTAGCATAACTTGCATGAAATCTCTATACTCTTGGAAAAGTAAGTCGTCATTGCCAAACTTTCGCACAGTTGACTGAAACCTATTGAAGGCTTGTTGCCGATTATTGGGAAGATTGTCATCTTTGAGAGGCAGCTTAATTTCGTAATGGTTATCTGGCAATTTGCGCACACTATTGCCTACGCTAGCAAGCCATTTTTTGTCATTTTGTGACATGGCCAATTCCCTGGTGTTATCAAGGAAATCCTTCTCAAAAAATGCATCGATATCTTTTAGTAGCGAATCTCTCGTGGCGACTCTGCAGCACCTTGCCTTGCTATCACTACGAGACAAAGGGCCGTTCAGAGACCATCCTAGCGCGTACTGGGCCGCAAAAGGTTCGTCTGCACCACGCTCAACTATTTGCGAAGGCTTCAACAATGCTGGCATGTTCATGCCAATTAACACGTCTACAGGCGTATTTATGAAATGAAACGGGACATCAGCCAAATACGATAGGCCTTTAGTATCTTCTGAAGACACCAAATCGCTTGAAGTGAAAGGCCAGCTCTCTGTGTCCTTGCTATATAGCACAGGTATGGTAGTCAAAAACTCTTTGTCAAGGTTGTAAACCTGAACGTTATTCAAAACGAGAGTCTTCATATCGCTAATTGCGCCCTGCATCGTTGTTAAATCAATTTTAGACTCTTTAGCCGCAACGCCTAACTTTGTCAACAAACTCTCATTGAACCAACAGTCTGATGAAGCATTATCAAGTGCGCAATTCACTATTACCTCTTTACCGCCGCTCACCTTGATTATTGCAGGTACAATTGGCGTAGCAATTTTAATGAAAGAGCGACCCCCATCCTTGCCAGCCCCACTGATGCGGTAATTTCCAGCCTTGCACGAACTGGCCCCAGCATCCGCTGCCGCAGCTGCCGGCTCATAACTTCGTCTAGGGGAACTAGGCGACAATTTAAATGGGTCATGGAGGACAGTAGGGTGCCCCTTTTTACAAATAGTACACGTCAGCCTACTACGACACGACTTTGAAAAATGATTTCCTCTCAAACATGCGAAGCAAAGTTTACATTTCTTGACAAACCTAACCCTATCAGCAATAGGCTTACTTTGGAACAAATTACACTCGAAAATGCCGTGATCTAACCTCTCGCAGTACAGGCACAATGTCTTTTGTTCTGCTAATTTTGCAGCTGTAGAATTAGTTAAAATTTTCCTAGTGCCAAGTTTTTTAGCTTTGTTATCCTGAGAATCAGAAATGGTACCAAACAACGGCTGCTTAAGAACAGATACTTCTTGCTGCACAAATTCCGTCAGAGACTTGAAGGTCACATGCCCTTGAACAGCGAGCAACTCATGAGTTCGTCTCCTCCAACGTTCACGCATTTTATATGGCAGTTTTTTAACAACATTCATTATTTCTTTAGGACTCTGCAGTTGATTACAAATAGACATGCTATCTAGAAAATGACAACAATCTAACAGGAAGATAGAAAGATCCTGCAGGGCATCAACGTCGTCATTTCTGATCTCAGGCCACTTATCTAGCTTCTGAATATAGGCATGGGCAACGTTAAATTCATTTCCGTACTCGCTAACTAGAAGTTGCTTTGCCGCATCAAAGGCGGCCGACGGATCCTTATGGGAACAACTATGAACAAGTTGCCAGGCCTTGCCTGCCGTGTACTGTTCCAAATAAACTAGTTTGTCACCGTCGTCGCTGCATTTAGACTCAACTATACGTTCAAAAGTCTGCATAAAGCCTTTAAACTTAGTAGGATCCGTACCGTCGTAAACAGACAAATCCTTTTTAGGGAGCGAAGCCCTATCGTAACATTGAGCCATAGCCAAGGATATTTCATTTTGCCGCGCCAAAATATGCAGAAGCCTATCCTCATTAGATGCCGAACTTACAGTAGATGGCTGTGCTGGCGCTCCCAGCACCGATGGCTGTGCTGGCGCTCCCAGCACCGATGGCTGTGCTGGCGCTCCCAGCACCGATGGCTGTGCTGGCGCTCCCAGCACCGATGGCTGTGCTGGCGCTCCCAGCACCGATGGCTGTGCTGGCGCTCCCAGCACCGATGGCTGTGCTGGCGCTCCCAGCACCGATGGCTGTGCTGGCGCTCCCAGCACCGATGGCTGTGCTGGCGCTCCCAGCACCGATGGCTGTGCTGGCGCTCCCAGCACCGATGGCTGTGCTGGCGCTCCCAGCACCGATGGCTGTGCTGGCGCTCCCAGCACCGATGGCTGTGCTGGCGCTCCCAGCACCGATGGCTGTGCTGGCGCTCCCAGCACCGATGGCTGTGCTGGCGCTCCCAGCACCGATGGCTGTGCTGGCGCTCCCAGCACCGATGGCTGTGCTGGCGCTCCCAGCACCGATGGCTGTGCTGGCGCTCCCAGCACCGATGGCTGTGCTGGCGCTCCCAGCACCGATGGCTGTGCTGGCGCTCCCAGCACCGATGGCTGTGCTGGCGCTCCCAGCACCGATGGCTCGCCGGTAGACTTCCTATTAACTTCGTTGATGCTCGTGTCCTGCAATTCATCGCTAAGAATTTTTAGCTTAACGTCAGCTTCTTCACTGGCCAAAATTTGCCTTTGATGTTTCAATGAGAGCAAACATCGTTCATAATTCGTTCTCAAATCGAATTCTTGAATTTCGAGAGCTAACGTTTTCTGAAGCACAGATTTTTTCGCTACGGCATCAGCTCGCTGTTCAACCAAATGAATCCTCGACGACGATGTAGAAACTGCGCTCCGTGAAGTTCTTGAAGCGACCGCTGACCTAACCACAGCCACTAGGGGCTGATCGATGACATGTTGTACGGCATCTCTAAATTGAGAAATACCTTCCTTGTGGCGATCTAGCCACTCTTCATGCTTCTCATGGCACGCCTCGTAGAGCCTCTCTACTCTCGTCAGATACTCCGTATACAAGGACCTGATGGACGCCCTGTTATTTTCGGGGTCGTCGAGCAGTTCTTCGATCTCGTGCTTAATACGAGTCACCGACGCCAACTTCGCCGAAGGTGGATCACCAGCAGCAGGTAGCGTCTTCCCAGGCGGAGAACGTACGGTTGCCATAGCTTTACCGTAGTGTCAGAATTTCCATAATTTTCACTACTCCCTTTACCACGTTTTACTGACCAATGTTTATGACTAAATGTAGGGTCTATTTTACGCCTACATGGGGAGAGCATCGAAGTCAATATTTTGCCAGGTCGTGCGACTTCGCATCTCCCTAACTCTACGACCTGATTTGGTTTACAATGTCTATCAAACACGTGTAGCAGCAAGTCTTTATTGTTACTACAAACAGGTCATAAACATTGGTCTGAAAAGGATACATAATGTTACACAAGCGAATATGCAATAAATGAATAATGAACGAACTAGAGAAATGAAATAAAATACCTATTGCGCAGCGACACAGACGCCCCAACCGAAGTGCAACATATGCAACACCGGCGGAGGCAACCGAGCCCTACGCTAACGAACGCCAAGTGACAAGAACAGGCCAAGAGGCAACGAAGTTCGAACTAATTCAACACAAAGGGTCGCGCTGCTTTGTCGATGACAGAACTGAGGCAACAATTATTTTTAGGATCACTCTTATTTCTACAGTTTGATTCGGCAGTGCCAACAACAGCATTGACGGTTCTCTCAGATCTAGACAAATAGTCGGGCAGATGGTGTTGCGCTCCAGGCTTATATCTGACAGAGAAGTTATATTCTTGTAGAAGCAAAGCCCATCTCGAAATGCGATGGTTACCTGTTTTATTAGCAGAGATAAACGTTAAGGGCGGTGATCCGTCACCACGACGAACTCATTTAAGTACAGGTACGCATCATAATGTTTGATTGAATCACGAATGGCCAACGCTTCGAGTTCTGTTGCAGAGTATTTAAGTTCGTTTCCTTTTAATTTTCGACTATAGTATGCCACTGGCAACTCGACACCGTCATGCATCTGAAGCAATGCTCCACCGATTGCAATGCCCGAGGCATCAGTGTGCAACACAAACTCTCTCTGCAAGTCAGGAAATTTAAGTATAGGCGCGGACACAAGTCTATCTTTCAAGTCATCGAAAGCTCGCTGATGAACGTCAGTCCATTTGAATGCGTTCGTCTTCTTGGTCAACTCGGTTAGAGGTGCAGCAGTATGTGAATAATTTTTAATGAATTTTCTAAAGAACCCGGTAGAGCCAAGGAAACGCTTGACTTCTTTAACACTTCGGGGTCTCAGAGCATCTGCCAAAGCTCGCACTTTATCAGGTCGGGGGGTTAGTCCCTCTGAACTGACTTTGATACCAAGGAAAGTCACGCTGCTTGCTGCAAATTGACATTTTTTTAGACTAAGTTTGAAGCCTGAAGCAGCTGTTTGAAGCAACGCCTTATCCAAATGTTCGACATGAGTCTCAAAATCTTTAGAATAAATGATGATGTCATCAACGTAACAGAACAGAAACTTTGAAATGAATGGGGAAAAAGCCAAATTAACTGCTCTTTGAAGTGCAGCCGCAGAAGTGATGAGGCCTTGAGGTGAACGTAAGTACCTATAACTACCTGTCGACGTTCTGAAAGCGGTGATGTCTCTGCTCTCGGGAGACAGTTCAATCTGATGGTATGAACTTCTCATGTCTAGAGTGGTGAACAAGTTTGAGTCCTTTAGACTTTCGAGAGTATCAGTCATATTCGGGATTGGGAAAGTATCCTTCTTACATATTTTATTGATGAGACGAAAATCAACAACTATCCTATGAATTCCGTCGTTTTTTCTGACTGTCCAAATAGGTGACGACCATGGGGAGTAAGCTGGCTCTATAACTCTCTGTTTCAGCATCTCTTGGACGTGCTCTTCAACCAATCGCTTAGTTGCATGAGGAACACGATACTGGGGCGAATTTATTGGCTCATGACCCTGAATATCTAACCTATGTACAGCATTTCGCGCATGACCAATCTCGTCTCCAACTGCGAACGCATTCCTATGTTTGTTAATCAAATTTACAAGGGTCGCTTTCTGATCATGCTCCAAATGAGATAAGTCGACATTGTCAATCATTTGGTTGAATTCAGGTTCATTGCGTTTCTCCGCGACTGGCAGCATTCCACTGTTAGGCAGTAGCTCAGGGCTGCACTGACTCAAGGGGCATTCGGTCAGAGCGGGCGCTCGTCTGGCATCATGCACTGTCGCCACGCCTACATCCCTAGCGCTCTCAAGCGTAGTCATAACACGGGCGGCACTCTCACTTTCATTTGGGTCTGACTCTGGCGGCTCCTCAACAGCAACATCTAACGTAGCACAAATTTTATTTCTAGGTACAAGAACATTCTTATCGTTATAATTAACAAATACTATGGGCACGGCACCATTACGGACAGTAGCAAGAGTACGCGGAATAGCTACTCCTTTGCAAGCAGAACTTTGTTGAACTACAACCTCTTTATCGTTCATGTGTTTTGGTACTCTAAGATACGAGTGACACAAAGTTCCGCCCTCAACGGTCAGATCATGTGACATTCTTGCGACACTGAATGATGCATCCTCTGATTGTTTTACAAAATTTACTGAATTAGAAGCAGCAACTGATTGAAATGGGTAAATTCTATCATTAAATTCTCACATGACCTTTCTCGTGCTGGCTGTATTTTATTTCAACACCGAATCTCTTAAGGAAATCTCGGCCTATCAAGACAGCTCCAGGGAAGTAAGAATCTTCTACAATGATAGCGGAATGGCAATACTCAACATCACCTAGTTTAAATTTCAGGTCAATCGTACCTCGAGTGTGGAGATTATCTCCATTTACAGAACAAAGAACTTTAGTGCATCGTTTAATTCGGGGAGGGGTTTTGAATAACTTATTAATTACACAAGATTTCACAAGAGTCACGGAAGAGCCTGAATCAACGAAAGTGGAGCATTTTCTCTGTTCAATGTTTAATAAAATCACGGGGGAAACGCTTTTCGGTTGCTGTGGAAGTTTTTTGACTTTACAGCGGCGATGTCACCATTCTGGCTTGGATGGCCATTGAATTTACGTTGGTAATTATTAAAGGGGCGAGCGTTTTTGTGTGATGCATTTTGCCACTTAAATGGGTTTTTAGGCTGGTACGCTCGCTTTTGTGGTGAATTGTATTGGTACTTCTCAACCACCAAATCATTTTCGTGAATTCGTCTCTTCCGGCTCAACATAGTTCTTTCTTCGATCAAGGACTCCTCAATTGACCTCGCTTTGTCTAGGAGTTTGGTCACACTCTCAGGGTCAAAATCATGTGATAATTTTCCACTGATCTTGGGATTCATATTTTTAATGATAGTAGGTATGAGAATTTTTTGTGCTTTGCTATCCTCATAGTGCCATTCTTGTCCGAATGCGTCTTTCCAGCTAGCCAAGACGCGAGTTGCAAATGCATTGACAGTCTCATCATTCTCTTGACGCAGATTAAATAGGATTTTATGAACGGTTTTTCTATAATTCACGGCCCCCTTGTATACAGAAATAAGCCAAGTTTTGACATCATCCAGTGTAATCATTTGGTCAGACTTAAGAACATATGAATCCCAAGCCTTACCAGTAAGTGCATTCTTCAAATAACGACATTGCAAGTCTACATCATTAGTGTAAATATCAACTCGAGTCTGGAAATGCTTTAAAAATGAAGTTACACAGCCTTCGCCGTTAAATTTAGGCAGATCAATTGCATGATTTAAAGTGACAAAGTTATTTTGACTATTCTCACCGTTATTTTGGTCACTTTCATTATCGTTCCCTGCCATGATTTCGACAGATAATTAGGGCAAAATTGGCGAAGCCAAAATAGATTCACAATGAACACTGATAGCAATTTAGAGTTTCAAAGTAGAAGTTTAAATGAAATATTTCGTACAATATGTTTCCAAATACAAAGACATAATTGAGTATTTCGCACAATATAGTTTCCAAATACACAGAAATAAATGAATCGGTAATAACATCAATTACAGCAATGCAAAAATAGGGTCAAAATAGGCACAAAATAGGGTTTGAATAGGCATAATAATCTTATTAAAAAGGTAAAATGGGTTAAATTGGGTAATGCAAATGAGACAACAAATGGGCAAGCATCAAAATGGTAAACATAGCATGAGTTCACCCAAAATTTTAGAAATAAATCAATACACTAACGCAAAATGCGAATAACGACATTAATTCACACAGAAAATACACAAAATAAATCAATAGAATGACATAGATTACAAAATAGAATAGGTTCAATGATGAGTGAAATCAATTTCCTAATGAACAATGGCCATTTACGTTAAGTTTTTTATTTGAAATAGGTAGCGTGGCAAGAAGCGGTCTCTCACAGGGGCGTGGAACCGGCAAGATCAAATTAAATTATATCAAATTCAATATTCAATCCTGCGCCGCTGCCAACCAATGTTACGATCCTCCTTTTCAGGATCGAACGAAGTGATTAAAATTTTCTTTCAGGTAAATCGTTCAAACGTAATAAATCTCTTTTCTTAATTTCCGTGAAATCTCACGATCGGCAATCTAAATGAGGCGCAACTATAGCAGGCATTGAAACACATGTTGTGTATAGCCACACATTTTTCTTGTTTTAATGAAGGATGTACACATGACAAAAGATAGATGGAACTAGCAAATATAGGGATAACAATCATCACAATCTCACGTAACTGAAGTATGCAGCGATGACGAAGTACAATAGCAGAGTCTCGTATTTTACGTTAAGATATTACGTGAAGTTAACACAGAGTCAGGGTCTAATACGGGGTGCCAACCGTATGCAAATTCTAACAAGTTAAAGAAGTGGCACGAAGAGACCTTTCAGCGTCGATTTCTCAGGCGGGAATGAATGCCTCAAACTATCGTCGTACTCTTAAATAGCTCTCGAGCTGCTGGGAATAGCCGCAGCTCCAGAAAGCCGTTAGGACCTGTGCCGTGCCATCGCCGCGGCTGCCCATGTGCACAGCTGCTGATCATTGTTGTTGTCGCTGTTCCCTGTTGCTGTCGCCACTGCCAATACCCTGCTCCTGCTGTAAGCTTGAGACCGCGCTGTTGTTGAGATCGCGCTGCCCGTTGCCAGTCGTTACTGCTGAGAGCGTAGGCATCGTCTCCCTCAGTTGAGCAGCGCTTCTTTTTTTATAACTGCCAAATCGTCGCCGCGTATGGTGTATGCGCCACCCTCTGGCGTGCCGTGTTATGCTGAACCCGCGATTTTCTTCTGATAGCAGGCCAGATGTCGCTCTCACACTCAACCGTCCTTACTCCTTTGTGTGATAGAATTTAACGGTTCGTACTAGGGACATGACACAACACCACACAACCACCACAACACACCACAACCACCACAACACCACACAACCACCACAACACCCCCACAACACCACATAACCACCACAACACCACACAACCGCCACAATACCCCACAACCAACACAACACCCCCACAACCAACACAACACCCCACAATCACCACAACACCCCCACAACACCACAAAACCACCACAAAACCCCACACCCACCACAACTCCAGACAACCAACAAAACACCACCACAACACTACACAACCACCACAACACCACACAACCACCACAACACCCCACAACCAACACAACACCCCAAAACCAACACAACACCCCACAACACCAAAAAACCACCACAACACCGCACAACCAACACAACACCACACAACCACCACAACCCCCCACAGCACCACAACACAACACAACCACCACAACACGACACAACCAGCACCACACCCCAAAACCAACACAACACCACACAACCACCACAACACCACAACATCACACAACCATCACAACACCACACAACCACGTCACAACACCACACAACCACCACAACACCACACAACCACCACAACACCACACTACCACCACAACACCACACAACCACCACAACACCACACAACCACCACAACACCACACAACCACCACAACACCACGCAACCATCACAACACCACACAACCACCACAACACCACACAACCACCACAACACCACACAACCACCACATCACCACACAACCACCACAACACCACACAACCACCACAACACCACACAACCACAACACTACACAAGTTGCCGCTGCAATATACCATCACTCACCACACCACACCACACCGTCACCCCCTCACAATGCTGTACACACCAACTGGTCACCACCATGAAACACCTCAGCAGATTGCCATCATCAATTGCCATCACCATTTCCATCACAGATTAAGAACATCAATTACAAATGCTGATTGCTACAATCAGTAACTGCCACCAGAGATTTCCGCTATTACAGATTGTCACCTGCATGCAAAATGGCCCCGTAAATTGCCACCGCCATTAATTTTTACGCGAATTTCTGCTGCAATAAGTTACTTGTGCAGAATTTCCTCACTATAAAATTCCGCCATTTATCGCCACCTCAAATGGTTACCGCCATAAATTGCGGCCCGGTTCACACCACAAATGGTCACCACCACAAATTGCCTCCAGGTTCACCAGCACAAATGGTCACCACCCCAAATGGCCGGCAGGTTCATTAGCTCAAATGGTCACCACCACAAATGGCCGCCAGGTTCGCCACCCCAAATAGTCACCACCACAAATGACTGCCAGGTTCACCACAACAAATGGTCACCACCACAAATGGCCGTCAGGTTCGCCACCACAAATGGTCACCACCACAAATGGTCACCACCACAAACGGTCACCACCACAAATAGTCACCACCACAAATGGCCGCCAGGGTCACCACGACAAATAGTCACCAGGTTCACCACCACAAATGGTCACCACCACAAATTGCTACGTAACACAAGCCACGAGACGTCACCGACCTCCTCTCGTCCTACGCTCCTTTCCTTCACTCGCCTCCCCATAACATCACGCGCGCGGTGTACACGTTCTGTGCTGGTAAATACTAACACCAACTAATGGTATACGCTCTCAGTAAATTTGAATATTACTTACATAGGCTGAACGTGACGTTTACTTCCGCACATTCTACTTAAACAGACTGCCAGCGACGCCATCTTGGATTCCAGTGACGCAAGGGCTAAACTTTTCAAGCATTTTATTGCCGTATAAATGTTCACCGGTGAAATTCTTTTGCATTACCTAATTTTACGAATTTTTTTTTTCAATAACTACCATGAATGATAAATATTGGAAATAATGATGACGGAAGTGCATAATAGTTTCATTTGTGCATGTGATCTGAATACATAGACTTGAATATTTTCCAATATTATCAGTTTGCGCTGCTGCGCCAAGTTTGATTTTTTTACCTTCCAACCAAACTTGAAGTGAACGACTCTATATCCAGCGCTCTAATTACTGCGGGTCTGCGGGTCTGTTGTGTCATACCATGGTGTCATATTTATAATGTTAGGTCATATCATCGTGTCATATCTATATTATTAGGTCATATCACAGTGTCATATCTACAACATTACGTCATATCACAGTGTCATATCTACAATATTATGCCATATCGAAGCGCCCCCCAAAACAGAGCCAACTTCACACAATGCGCTGCCACATGCTCACAACATTCAGGCATAAGCGGTGATGCAAAACCGTAGACATTTGAACGTGTAACCGATGTATGATCATTGCTATTGTGGAACGCATTGTGGATCGTAAGCATCCTCCTGAGGGGGGAGAGGAGAGGCAACAGGTTTAGGTAAGTTTGTCAGTCCCATACTATGAACTCTGGCGCCCCCCAGCGGATGCTTTCTGATTCCATCAGTTATAGATAGGCCTCTGGGACTTCACCTATTTCTCGATCCCAAATCGATTGTTCAAAGTTCAAGCTTCCTTCACCATTCCTTCTGATTTTTTATTATTTTGTTTTGTACTTGCAGTTTCCATACATTGTATATGCGCATGGTATCGTGCGTGGTATCGTGCTTTGGTCCTACTAAGTTCTTGCCCGCTTGCGCATTTGAAGATGGCATTTAAAGGGACTCTAGAGTCTTATTCTCAGTAATGATAGAATTTAAAAGTAGAAAAAATCCTAATAAATATGGTAATTTTATTAACAAAGACGAAAACATTTCGGAGATCAGCCCAAATATTAATTCTGTAAATACAAAGTGGGATCAATACTTCGCAAGAATAAAATTACATGTACTATCAATAACAAGTTCCAAACTACTATAACTGGCAGTAAAATAAGAAGAAAGGAACATCTTTCTCATGGAACCGCAAACTCTCGAACTAAAGAGTTTTGGTCGACAAAATATAGCGAGTGCAACACTCGTGTTAAATTCAAAAATTTCATGCGTCGAACTGTATCCCATTTTGGTTCATTATTTAAGAAAACCAGCCCGTGAACAAAATTCGTTATTCTGTGGGTATTTTCCTTGAATAAGTTTACGCGTCAGGCTGGTTAAGCAAAGTAGCAATCGTTTTATTTTCGTCACAAGGGCTCTATTGCCGTGCTCATTTGCTCCTCTGTTGTGTATAAGTATAGTTGTGCGCAGTGCGCATCGGCGCACGGCGGGATGACGTCACGCAACATTTACGGAGGAGTGGCAGAGCACCGCGGGAAAGTTTCAGCATTACGCATCCATACTGAGAAGTGCAGTACAATGATTCGTGATGCTGATTTTAAAACGATTAATGAATCATTTAGTGATTTTGACCTTGGAATTTCATATTCATGTACATTTTTAGTCAAAACCCCGTGGTAAATAACATGTAGTTCATATACCCATTAGATCATAAATGTCTTGTCGTATTTGTCTTCTGTTTTCTTCTGTTTTATTTAGGTGTGATGTTTAAAATATATTATTGGTCGTGATTTTATTCCTTCGTTGTACCGATCACACTTTGCATTTTACAGACCTGATAATGGAGCTGAGCTCCGAAACGTTTGCTTCATGTTTTCGTTTGATAAAATTACTAATTTTGCCGGAATTACCTTTGCTTATGAATGTTTTCTGAGTCTGCTACGAAATTAAAGTGAACATCTGTGTAGATACGAAATAGTGAAAAATTCAAAGTCCAAAACAGTTTCAATATTTATGCCTGCAAAACACACACTCACACTCTGCCCGACTTACCTCACACGCTGAGGTCGCCACGAGAGGATTTTAAACTGATCACACCCGGGGTTTGGTGGGGTTACCGGGCTGGGGAATGGCTCTTGGTTTTGGGATCACGGCGGTGGGGAAATACTGGCGAATGGTTGAGGAAGCATCAGCTTGCCCCTTTTATAGCGCTGCATCACCGGACGTAGATGTATATACCGCTGCTGAAAGATGCCCTCGCCGGTTCCGAGAAGCAGCGCAGGCGCCGCAGTTATCAGCATTGCCTCACGTGTTGGGGAAGAGACAGCTGGACGGTTCTTTGTGTGGTGTTGTGATGCGGAAGTTGTGTGGTGTCGTGGTGTACAAGCGGCGTGAAGGTCAGCAAATTACAGGTTCATTGACCAGCTGCAGCTGGCCACAATGCCTCATTCAGATCTGCGTTGCTGGCCGCTCGCTGCCCTACACAACCTCCCCCAAGTGCACGGGTACAGCACACGAGTACAGCACGCGGGTACATCGCACGGGTACATTACACGGGTGCAGCACACGGGTACAGCCACACGAGTACAGCACACGGGTACAGCACACGGGTACAGCACACAGGTACAGCACACGGGTACAGCACACGGGTACAGCACACGGGTACAGCACACGGGTACAACACACGGGTACAGCACACGGGTTCAGCACACGGGTACAGCACACGGGTACAACACACGGGTGCAACACACGGGTTCAGCACACGGGTACCGTACACGGATACAGCACACGGGTACAGCACACGGGTACAGCACACGGGTACGGCACACGGGTACAGCACACGGGTACAGCACACGGGTACAGCCCACGGGTACAGCACACGGGTACAGCACACGAGTACAGCACACGGGTACATCGCACGGGTACATTACACGGGTACAGCACACGAGTACAGCACACGGGTACAGCACACGGGTACAGCACACGGGTACAGCCCACGGGTACAGCACACGGGTACAGCACACGAGTGCAGCACACGGGTACATCGCACGGGTACATCACACGGGTACAGCACACGGGTACAGCACACGAGTACAGCACACGGGTACAGCACACGATTACAGCACACGGGTACAGCACACGGGTACAGCGCACGGGTAGGTACAGCACACAGGTGCAGCACACGGGTACAGCACACGGGTACAGCACACGGGTACAGCACACGGGTTCAGCACAAGGGTACACCATTAGGGTTCAGAATGACTCATAAGATGACAAAAAAGACATAATCACCTGGAATGCTATTTTGTACTGTCAACTCCATTGATTTACGAGCTATGTCAAACATAAGTTTATGTATATTTAATGATTGACGAGCAAAATTTCGCGCGCGCGTATCAATGACTATTATACGACAAAATATTTTCCTCCCGAGAAAATAAGTTGAAGAATTCATCCCTCCGTGTTTGCTGGAATGTGTGCCTACACATTTGTGTTGGTTGGCAAATACAAGCAGGTGTTTACTGATCAGCGCATGTTAGGATTACTACATATCAAACCCCTCCTGTTCCGTTTGACAAGGCTGCTTATAACTAATGCTCAGTCATGAAATACAAATACAGTGTCGCTCAGTGAGGTAAAAGTAATCTGTTATTATCGAAAAAGTAACTGCAGGCAACCCAACTTGTGCTGCACACCGTATCCACAATACAGCGCGCGAAGTTAACATCACAAGCGGGACCAAGACGAAAACACATTCCACTTCGCGCAAAGTGACCGAGACGCGCCGGATGCGGCTGGTGCTGCAGCTCTCACAGCGAACTTCAGTTCTGCCCTTCATTGTCCTCTGGCGGGCAGCAAGAGTTCATGCCATCCCCCCCTGCTGGGGGAGTGGGGCGCTTCCCTGCGTATTGGGGGAGTGGGGCACTCCCTCACGTGTTGGGGGAGTGGGACACTCCCTCACGTGTTGGGGGAGTGGGACACTCCCTCACGTGTTGGGGGAGTGGGACGCTCCCTCACGTGTTGGGGGTGTGGGACACTCCCTCACGTGTTGGGGGTGTGGGACGCTCCTTCACTGGTTGGGGGAGTGGGACACTCTCTCACGTGTTGGGGGAGTGGTTGATGCCTTCTCATTCTAGAACAATCACGAGCTTCTCTCAAAGCTTAATTCTTTTTCTTTTGTATGTTTCCACATAATTTTGGTATTGCGTTCACCTGATGTATATGTTCATAGTGACTAAAATAAACTTAAACATTCTATTTTCAACCCAAATTTGTTTTCCACTCGTATCTTTTCACTTGTAATGTCAAAAACAAAGTTTGGTGGATTTACATAATTTGCGTCGAACACAACGTTGAAACCATCCTTTCACCCCTACGTTTCAACTGGCATGTTTAATCGGACAAAAATAATACATCTAACTATAACACTAATGTATGATATTTGCTAAGCTAATGATACTAGCACAAAATGGTTCACCGCGGAGTCACAGACAGCAGAATGTTTTTGTACAATGCAAACCACAAGCATTTGCAACATAGCTGGAGTTGTATGGAAGATTAACTTCCTAAACAATCCCGTAACAATATTCTCACGAGCGTAAGAAATTGCAAATTGCTACGCAACTCTAACAAGAACATTTGAAAACATTAGTAAGAAAACAAATCAGTGACGTCCTGTATAGTTAGTGTATGAGACGAATTACACCGTTTTGTAAAATGTCTTAATATAAAGGTCCTCAGTTGATGAACCTATATCGCTGCCATGACAGCAAATATCAATGCTCGATCGAAAAACTGAACGCGGTATTTTAAGACTGATAATTAATAATTGTTATGGATGAATGCAAACAAAGAAATAAAATGCTAAACATTGTGGGCTGCAACGCTACTGACGGTCTCTACGTGTGTTGACTTATGCGCTCTGGCGGCTGTGAAGTCAGGGAATAATGTTGTCTGTGTTTGTTGATAATTTACGTTCGGAACTGAAGGGCCGAAATGGCGAAAATTTCTCATTCATATCTTTTCATGCGCCATAACAAAGTAGAACTAATTCAACTGCCTCGTAGAACATGCTTTAAATCACATAACAAACTTAGCTTATATGTTATGTAAGTGCTTGACAATAGTATATGGAAATGACGTGTTATGGCGGTAAGTTGGTAGTAAAATAAAAATGAAAGTGGTTTTTATAGAAGAAATGCAAGTCGCCAGCTCGGCAGTGTTGCAGCAGCTGCTGAGCGTAGTATACAATACACGTGCCGACATACTAGTACTGGCATACAAGCGAGTACATCGTCTACACACACTACAAACATGTACTGTAATGTAGGAAAGTGTGTTGAAATGTAGCGTATGGAGCGAAAGAAATTTGTAGCAACTTTTGCAGCATGTACTACAGCACACAATGTCTTTTGATACGCCATTTTGGTCTTAAGTCTTCTCATTGTTTTTGGGGATTTTGATACCCAGTGGAAGTTTGTTCTGCAGTGAGGATCAGCCTGATATTGATGTACGTACGTACTCACATGTGTAGTGATGAGGGCGCACACAGAGATACATACACAAGCACTGACCCACAGCTGTGCGCACACGCACACAAAGATCTATCACACACACACAAAGTTATTTACGGACCCATAGGTGCACACACACACACAAAGTTATTTATGGACCGATAGGTGCATGCACACACACACACACACACACACACACAAAGTTATTTATGGACCCATAGGTGCACACACACGCCCAAAGATGCATCTACCTACAGGGAGATATTGGAACACCGAACGATATGTTCACACACAAAAAAATACGTGCGTAAACAAAAATGCATTTGCACGTCCTAAAATAATTACACACATACACAACCCATTCAGCAGCCTCCACACGTGCACAACACAAGACGCACACACACACACACACCCATTCAGCAGCCTCCACACGTGCTCAACACAAAGATGCACACGCAGACAACCGCCCGGCAGTGGGGGCAGACCCTCACGTCACTGAGGCGCTCCGTGTCTTGCTTTCATTACAATTAAGGTCGGCACCGCACGGCTGCAGGCGCCTGCATTCTGAGGTATTGTAACGCTTCCACTTCCTCTTTACCCTCTTCTACTTTTTCTTGTTCTTCTTCCTTTTCTCGTTCGTCCCTTCGTTCCATGGTCTTCTTCTTCTTGGTATTGAACTATTTAGGTAGCTGAGTTTTCGTATTGTTCGAGCTATATTGCAAATGATATGGTTATCATTGTAAAACAATCCTTTTCATGTTTTTGACTCCCGTGAGCTTTTTTTGTGCCAGCATTATCAGCGTAGGAAATATCATAAATTTGTGTTATGTTACAATATTTTTTTTTTCCTCCAAGCTCGTAATTTGGCATACTAGTTGATCCGTCGGGATGAAAAATTGTCCTGAATGTCGACCTCATAGCCTTAGACGCAAAATAAATCAAATCGCGAATTTTACTTTCACTTCTTATTAATCCATGTTAAGTTAAATTTAATCCAAGTCAAGTTCAAATGAATCCAACCCTAAGTTGAGATAAAAATTGACATAATCACTTGTTAATATCAATTTTTTTGTGTTAAATATGTATCTATTGGATGTGATGAGCAGGAAAAACGTTTTTTCTTTGAACAAGGAACACATAAATTTCTGCAATATAAGAACAAGCTGTCGTAAAATGTAGCGAGTGTCCAGCATCAGGTGGCAGAGTGTGAGTCAGATCTTTGAGTGCAGTAACAGATAGAAGTCAATTATAAAAACTTCGTATTATACTACACGTTAAAGTTGTTTTACAATTCTAAATTAATGGCAGTATGCATCCATTCAAATATTTATGTTCAAATGCAATTTTATGTTACACATACACATAGAAGTATCGAGGATTTATTTACACTCATGTAGAAATTTATATGCGTTAAATCGACTTTATCACATTTATACAATCATATATGCAACTAATTAAGATTACCATTGGACGATATGTAGGTTTAACCTTTAAATGAAATATGCAAATACGATTCACTGAGTACTTATGTGTTATATGCTGACTTGGGGATCATATCGTTGCCATCCTATTTCCATGTGGCAGTTCTTTTCCTTCATTATTCATCGTTATTTTCTCGTCGCTTTCATTTTCTTTCGGTTGATGGTCGAGACAGAAGGCCTCAATTATTCTATTTTATTAGAATTAAAGATCGAAACAGACTGAGACTTTTCAATGTCATTAGTTGTAATTAAATATAATATTATAGCAAGTCGAATAGGGCCTCATTAAGGTAAATGACGACACTGTTGCAACGTAAATTTATGTTATAATGATGACGTCTTTCAAATAGCGATGGATTACATATTCGGATAGTGATTGACTTGCGATATACATATCGTATTAAAGAATCTAGATGATTGTAATGCCATCAAATCTCAGAGACTACTCTAATCTGTCAGAAGATACAGTTACAGGAAATCGCATCATGACCTCAAAATAAGCAGGTGAAGCCTTCATTACTTGACTATTAATACATTGATAATTACGATAAGCACATTTTATATGAGGTGAAGCCTCGACGCGGAATCATTTAGTTTGTGAAATACAGAACATTTAACTCATCAATAAACCTAACGCGATACATTTTTGGGTACAGAATCTAGACCTACCACGTGAAGCAAAATGGCCTGAAGGTGCGGATCACCAAATACATGAGGATACTTAGCTCAGTCATGGATGGCGCTCACGAGTCAATACACGACTCATTGAATAACAACGAATGACCCTCACTGCCTGGCTGACTTGCCAGAGCAGCGAGGTAGGAGAACACAAGCAGACACGACTGTGACTCACGATCGCTGGGCAGCTAATGCTCGGGCCGTCGCCTTCTAAGCGTAAGAGCCTGGGACGCTGTTGGCATTGAGAACGAACATGTTCTTATAGACAATGCTTTACATTAGTTATTTCTATCGGAAACGGCAAGTATCATCATATAATTTAGAGGAGAATAGATTTACAATTGGATGACAGTTAATTTACCCAGAGTAAATAAGATCCTAAGTTTCTACGGAAAGAAAAGAACATATGTTAATCAACGGAAGCATTTGGCAGCCGGGCAAGCTGTCGACGCTTTGTGACGTGTCACTCGTAGAGGGTGTGGTTGTGCGCTTTTCAAGCGATGAGGTTGATGTTGTCGCTGTGGAATACGACGGTTGGTGGAGCTGAAGGCGACAGTTGACGATGTCTAGGCGAAGATCGTGGAGACCAGAATATGCAGCCCTTATTGACGAGAAGATATTTTTATGGAAGTCAGTCTTTTCGAGGAAATCTCAGTCGCTAGCTCGGCAGACTTTTCTTCTTAACGCTCACATAAACACAGCGTAGAGTAGTCACAGTAGAACTATGACAAATATCCCTCCGTCGCGATTTTTCTTTAAAAGCTCCTGCTTTTTCTTCCCTTTTCTCGACCTCAACGTGTGCGACTACAACGTTGGAATGACGCGTAGTTCCGAGGAAACAGATGTGAAGCTTGACGACAAGATTTGCTCCAAATAAGTGCTCTGATACGGGGAAGTCATGTGAAGACCTCCGTGCAGTCGTTCTTGGGCAGAACCTAGTCCCCTAACAACGGATGTCGACGTTCCCCTCTTGTCGTCATGACCGCCGTATACAGCAGTCGTGAAGCTAAAGAACTTCAGGGATAAATATCCCTTAAATACCTTGGCCGCCTAGGGTCCAAGGGGCTTCCATTTACTTGTTTCCTCTTGCAGAAAATTTCGAGTTAAATAACTCCACGGGGCCTGAGATAAAAGGTGGACGTTTTCCTTTTATGCGGGATGTCGTCATTTTTTGGAGCGCTGCTGCCCATATGTCGTCTCGCTGGTAATTACAGCATAACGTCGCTCCCTTCACTCGCCGCTACGTCTTCCGTCGTCTATGTTACCTGCTGTGCGAGTTGTGAGATTGCGTCGCATCGCGTGCCGACCAGCCGATGCTCGTACGCGAAGCGCATGTGCGTGCGTGCGTGTAGGGATGTGTAGGTGTAGGCGCGCATCCCTCAATCGCCGACGTCCAAGCCGTGACGCCATTGTTATTGCTGTTGCTGCTGTTGCTGCCGCTGCTGCTGTCTCAAGTGCCGCGCTGTGTGCGTGTATGTCCATTCACTCACGTCCACTCCTTCACGTTCACGGTGTGCGCATGCGTTGCTGTCCACCCTCTGGGTTGAGCGGTGCGGTTGTGGTTGAGCCGGCGCTCTGTGTGGCGTAGTTGTGCACCACACAAGGCAAGCGCGTCCTTGTGATGCCAGTTGTCGGTCCGCGCAACACCCGTCCTTGACGCCATGACTGAAAGTTCAGTTTTGGTTATTGAATGACCTTATTAGTCCGAAATTTTCACTCCCTCGTTGCAGGCATTCGCATTTGTATCCATATCATGTTCACCTCATTCATTCCATTTTACTTCACGTTTACAAAAGAGGACATAAGCCTAATTTAATTCCAATCTTATTCTAGACGTGGCAGTACGTGACAATTATGAATCGCAGAAAGAAAGGCTACATAAATTTCAAATAACACATTAGCGTTGGAATTTAGATAATGACAGAGCGGTATGACCTTTGAATTAGAATCAGATTCACTTGATCTTAATAACATTCACATTTTGTTGCGATGCTCTAATTCATATAAACATTGAGAGAATAATTTTTTTTTATAAAATCAATGATCCAGATTTGCACATGAATTATATTTCAGTATTTTAATTCGTGGTCGTAATTAGTTATTTGTCGACAATGAAGTATAAGTAAGTTAGGATAACAAATAAAATTCATTATCACGTTATCTCGCAAAATACATTCAAACATCACGCTAAAACATCCTAAATATAGAGCATCTTATTTGAATATCAAATGCTGTCATGTTGTTACAATGTTGGAATAGAGTCAGTCAGCCGTGTGGGTATGTGGTATAGTGCGGTGGTGTGGCAGTGTAGTTTGGAGGCAAGAATGTCGATAAGAAGTCGAAGGACCGGGCAGCTGGACGGCTAAGTTTATAAACAACGCCTCGGCCAGGCGGCTCCAACCACAGTCACAAGCCTTACAGCTCCGCAAGGTCACACCTCGCTCACATAGCACTCGAACATTCATCCTCAATACTCCCCTCAACATGTCAAATTACACACAACATTGCGTCGAAATTCAGAATAGAACACGGGAAAAATTTATCATAAGATAATAATCTCTCCATCTGTAAAATTTATATGTAATATCAAAATTTGAGTGTACGTAATGCATGTGAATTGGTCATGTGGAAAATTTTTAACTAAATGAGATTTTTATTTTAAATGAGCCTCCGTTGAAGTATACGAATATAAAGAAAATTTTTAATAAGCAGTTTAATTGAAAGTTTTCAATTAAAAAATAAATGTTTAGGAGATTTTTCAATTAAATTCCAATGATGTTAATTTTACAAGCTTAGTTTTTTAATTTTAAGATTCCAAATGAGAAGCTAAGATGACAAAGTATGAATGATCCACATAACAGAAATTTGAACTTAGGCTAGCGTCATCAAGAGTGCGGTGCGATCGCCAACGCCTTCCTTTGTCGAAAACAAAATGGCGCCGAAAGGTTCACGGTGGATAGATGAATTTCCACAGCATCCAACTCAAATTAATTATTCTCATAGAGAAACTCAGTGTAATAATCAATTGAATGACGCGTGACTTAAAATTTTTAAATCTCGTAAATTTTGAAAATAACTGTTTCATACATTTGGGCATTTTCAAATACAGAGACTGTTAATACATACAAGGATATAATGAAATATGGAATTCAGAATGGATCATTAATTGGGATAAAACATGATTAGAAATGGCTAACCTGAAGCATGATTATTGAGAGAAATTAATAAATCAAACAGAAATTAATACATGATTAGACATATGAATAATTTTATAGTAAACGAACACAATAAATGAAATGTAAATAGGTTCACAATAGAAATAAAATGACACAATATTAGTAAATGGGCACATAAAATAGAAACAATTTAAATGCAAGCGGGATACAATGACAGATTAATCAACACTATCTGAATTTGCGTCTGGCCGATTAAATGCAATTTTTATGAAGTATTTGAGGCGGATTTGATATAATTAGATATGGTTTGGTAACGTGGCGCGTATTTCAAGCGGTCTCTTCCGGAGACGAAAGATCCCACCGCTGCCACCATTGTTATGTGCTGACTTGGGGATCATATCGTTGCCATCCTATTTCCATGTGGCAGTTCTTTTCCTTCGTTATTCATCGTTATTTTCTCGTCGCTTTCATTTTCTTTCGGTTGATGGTCGAGACAGAAGGCCTCAATTATTCTATTTTATTAGAATTAAAGATCGAAATAGACTGAGACTTTTCAATGTCATTAGTTGTAATTAAATATAATATTATAGCAAGTCGAATAGGGCCTCATTAAGGTAAATGACGACACTGTTGCAACGTAAATTTATGTTATAATGATGACGTCTTTCAAATAGCGATGGATTACATATTCGGATAGTGATTGACTTGCGATATACATATCGTATTAAAGAATCTAGATGATTGTAATGCCATCAAATCTCAAAGACTACTTCAATCTGTCAGAAGATACAGTTACAGGAAATCGCATCATGACCTCAAAATAAGCAGGTGAAGCCTTCATTACTTGACTATTAATACATTGATAATTACGATAAGCACATTTTATATGAGGTGAAGCCTCGACGCGGAATCATTTAGTTTGTGAAATACAGAACATTTAACTCATCAATAAACCTAACGCGATACATTTTTGGATACAGAATCTAGACCTACCACGTGAAGCAAAGTGGCCTGAAGGTGCGGATCACCAAATACATGAGGATACTTAGCTCAGTCATGGATGGCGCTCACGAGTCAATACACGACTCATTGAATAACAATGAATGACCCTCACTGCCTGGCTGACTTGCCAGAGCAGCGAGGTAGGAGAATTCACAAGCAGACACGACTGTGACTCACGATCGCTGGGCAGCTAATGCTCGGGCCGTCGCCTTCTAAGCGTAAGAGCCTGGGACGCTGTTCGCATTGAGAACGAACATGTTCTTATAGACAATGCTTTGCATTAGTTATTTCTATCGGAAACGGCAAGTATCATCATATAATTTAGAGGAGAATAGATTTACAATTGGATGACAGTTAATTTACCCAGAGTAAATAAGATCTTAAGTTTCTAAGGAAGGAAAAGAACATATGTTAATCAACGGAAGCATTTGGCAGCCCGGCAAGCTGTCGACGCCTTGTGACGTGTCATTCGTAGAGGGTGTGGTTGTGCGCTTTTCAAGCGATGAGGTTGATGTTGTCGCTGTTGAATGCGACGGTTGGTGGAGCTGAAGGCGACAGTTGACGATGTCTAGGCGAAGATCGTGGAGACCAGAATATGCAGCCCTTATTGACGAGAAGATATTTTTATGGAAGTCAGTCTTTCCGAGGAAATCTCAGTCGCTAGCTAGGCAGACTTTTCTTCTTAACGCTCACACAAACACAGCGTAGAGTAGTCACAGTAGAACTATGACAATGTACGATACCATTTGATTACAATTTAAATGAGTACATTACTACACAGATACAATAATGCATTAGCAATAAAAATTGTGCCATCCCTTCAAATTCATAGGCCAAGGCAAATATATCATATCTGTCGATGAAACAAATTGTAATTTGTTTTTACAAAAATCGTTTAAACATGCAAAAACCGACTTCGTTTCTACATATATTTCTTTAAAAGTTAAATCTACGTATCATCTAATGGTAATCTTTTGTAGTTGCATGCATATATGATGTTATATATGTGATAAAGTTGAATTTCACGCAAATAGATCTCTATCTGAGTGTAAATAAATCCTCGATACTACTATGTGTATGTGTATGTGTAACATAAAATTACCTTTGAACATAAAAATTTGAATGGATGCATACTGCCATTAATGTAGAATTGTAAAACAACTTTAACGTGTAGTATAACACGAAGTTTTATAATTGACTTCTATCTGATACTGCACTCAAAGATCTGAATCACACTCTGCCTCCTGATACCACATTTTACGACAGCTTGTTTTTATATTGCAGAAACTTTACTTATTCTTCGCTGAAAAGGAAAACGTTTTTCTTGCTCATCACATCCAATAGATAAATATTTAACATAAAAAGTTTCAAATTAACAATCGATTATGTTCATTTATGATTCAACTGAGGGTTGGATTAATTTGAACTTGACTTGGATTAATTTGAACTTGATGAACTTGACTTAAATCAATTTGAACTTGACTTGGAACAATTTGAACTTGACTTGGATTAATTTTAAGTGAAAAAGGTGTAGTTCCTACCTTCGTTTGCTCATACTTGAATTTAAGTTCGCACTAAGGAGAGTGTTTTCAACATTGCGTCGCTAGAATTATGTCTTCTGAGTTACCTGTATTTACATGCATTGTCAAAATCAGATTAACGCAACGAAGGGAGCTAATTTTTTCAAGCTTTTCTCTCAGTCATATTTGTTTTGCCAATTGACATGGGTATTACGATACCCATGTGGGAATATTAACGATAAAAATCTTAATGTTAAAGATGTTTTCAAAACTATTGTTACATATTTAATGCATCAACTTTATTAGAAATAAACTATTTTTCTTTCTTTCTCTCTTTACAGAGTCATTATGTAACGTATGGTATATAGCAAACGTAAAAATCATGTTTATGTTTCTGCAAGATGTTTACTGCCTCCCTGTGTTGAATGCGGCTGCGCAGGGCTCAAATGTATGATTGATATTAGCAAGCTGTTTGTGTAGCTGCAATGGTGCTGGAGATGTGAACAATACCAGACTGTTACAATACAATACTCATTTCATTATAAAGTACTGAACCAAGCCGTGATGTATCTATACATGGAACACGTTAACTTTGTTGGTGATTGATTCATGGGCGTACGCTCCTCGCACCACACAGAGCCTGTCCTCTCACCTTCCTAGAAGTTCAGCTCTTTCGCTGAAGTTCAGTACAGCGCCCAAAATAGACTCGCTCTCTGTTCTCCAGCATAGACGCGCCTCTGTTCAGTACAGCGCCCAAAATAGACTCGCTCTCTGTTCTCCAGCATAGACGCGCCTCTGTTCAGTACGGCGCCCAAAATAGACTCGCTCTCTGTTCTCCAGCATAGACGCGCCTCTGTTCAGTACGGCGCCCAAATTAGACTCGCTCTCTGTTCTCCAGCATAGACGCGCCTCTGTTCAGTACGGCGCCCAAAATAGCCTCGCTCTCTGGTCCCTCGAACCACGAAGTGTGTGTGATGAGCGTATTTATGATACAGGCTGCGCTACCATTTCAGTTTTCCCTTTATTATTGCACCAGAAACGGATACCAATCGAGTATGACAATCCAATTGGTATCTATGCTTTTAAGCTATAAAATTTACCTAAAAAGAAGTGAAACTGTAGCACAGATAAGGTCATCACGCACTTCGAGCTCTTCTATTAAAAATTTTTGAGGGCAACTGGTAGTAAAAGTATTCTTATATTTTCAAACGGTCATGGCCGCTTCCATTAGGTCATTTAAATGTTTGTTTTACGTCCCTGATGGGCCCAAATGTACAATTGGAATTGTTCTAATACTTCACCCTCTGTTATACATAATGACTGCAAGTTTCTGTCTTTGAATTGCACTCTATTTACATTGGTTGCAATTCCCCCGAATGCCGTCCTAACGCAAAATGACAGAATCAAAGGAAGGTGAGGCGCTCATTCAAATGATTCGTATACCTCAATGAATATTTATATATATTTTTCTGATAATAGCTCATAAATATTTGAACACATTTTCTCTGAATGAATACAAATTCGAGATTATAAATGTCATCATTTAATTTTTCTTGGAATAAGGTATAGAACTGAATATGTTTAAATCATCATTACCTTATTTAACGGCAATTGTACCCTATAATAATTTTAGAAGAAATACCAACCAACTGATGACGAGTGTAACTTGAAGTCACCACACATCACAAAGCGATAATGCAATAAACAAATGCAGCCACCATTGCGACAACGCAGGCAGCAGCAGCCGCAGCTGGTCGCCATGCCCCGTTCTGCCCTACATTGTCTCGGGCGGGCAGCAACAGCCCACCACCACCTCACCCTGCAACCCCTGCCTGCAGTAATGAGGTGGGGAAATTAGGCGCCCTGCTCATACCAATGGCGTAGGGGATAATTTAAAACAAAATTTCCCACGGCACACAATTCCATTCCTTCACACATAGGTAGAGAGCAATTTGTGACCACGGTAACGACTCTTATTGACCTCCTAAACTGTATTCCGGATACTTCTGCTATTGATCAACATTTTAAATAGATTATTTTTTATCGTTTCTGCAGTTAGGTTTTTAATAAATGATGACGTATAAGTAGTATTTTACAGATTTCGTTTGTAATTTTTGTATTTTTTTGTAATTTGGTCCAAGGAAATCTTTTTATAGAGTTGATCCACAAATATTTCTTACAAAGAATCTTATTCCATATAATTATTTGATCGTTTGATTTGTAACTTGGTTGCGACCGTTCACGCACTGCTGTCTGTACCCGGGTGCTGTACCCGTGTGCCGTATCTGTGTGCTGTGCCCGTGTGCCGTACCCGTGTGCTGTACCAAAGTGCTGTACCCGTGTGAGCTGTACCCGTGTGCTGTACCCGTGTGCCGTATCTGTGTGCTGTGCCCGTGTGCTTTACCCGTGTGCTGTCCCCATACGCTGTACCCGTGTGCTGTACCCGTGTGCTGTACTCGTGTGCTGTACCCGTGTACTGTACTCGTGTGCTGTACCCGTGTACTGTACTCGTGTGCTGTACCCGTTTACTGTATCCGTGTGCTGTACCCGTGTGTAGTATCCGTGTGCTGTACATGTGTGCTGTACCCGTGTGTAGTACCCGTGTGCTGTACCCGTGTGCTGTACCCGTGTGTAGTACCCGTGTGCTGTACCCGTGTGCTGTACCCGTGTGTAGTACCTGTGTGCTGTACCCGCGTGCTGTACCCGTGTGTTGTACCCGTGTGTTGTACCCGTGTGCTCTACCCGTGTGTAGTGCCCGTGTGTTGCACCCGTGTGCCGTACCTGTGTGCTGTACCCGTGTGTAGTACCCTTGTACTGTACCCGTGTGCTCTACCCGTGTGTAGTACCCGTGTGTTGTACCCGTGTGCCGTACCTGTGTGCTGTGCCCGTGTGCTGTACCCGTGTGTTGTGCCCGTGTGCTATACCCGTGTGCTGTACCCGAGTGCTGTACCCGTGTGTTGTACCCGTGTGCTCTACCCGTGTGTAGTACCCGTGTGCTGTACCTGTGTGCTGTGCCCGTGTGTTGTACCCGTGTGCTGTACCCGTGTGCTGTACCCGTGTGCTGTACCTGTGTGCTGTGCCCGTGTGCTGTACCCGTGTGCTGTACCCGTGTGCTGTACCTGTGAGCTGTACCCGTGTGCAGTAACCTTGTGCTGTACCCGCGTGCTGTACCCGTGTGCTGTACCCGTGTGTTGTACCCGTGTGCTGTACCTGTGTGCTGTATCCGTGTGCTGTACCCGTAAGCTGTACCCGTGTGCTGTACCCGTGTGCTGTATCCGTGTGCTGTACCCGTGTGCTGTACCCATGTGTAGTACCCGTGTGCTGTACCCGTGTGCTGTACCCGTGTGCTGTACCCGTGTGCTGTTCCTGTGTGCTGTACCTGTGTGCTGTACCCGTGTGATGTACCTGTGTGCTGTACCTGTGTGCTGTACCCGTGTACTGTACTCGTGTGCTGTACCCGTTTACTGTATCCGTGTGCTGTACCCGTGTGTAGTATCCGTGTGCTGTACATGTGTGCTGTACCCGTGTGTAGTACCCGTGTGCTGTACCCGTGTGCTGTACCCGTGTGTAGTACCCGTGTGCTGTACCCGTGTGCTGTACCCGTGTGTAGTACCTGTGTGCTGTACCCGCGTGCTGTACCCGTGTGTTGTACCCGTGTGTTGTACCCGTGTGCTCTACCCGTGTGTAGTGCCCGTGTGTTGCACCCGTGTGCCGTACCTGTGTGCTGTACCCGTGTGTAGTACCCTTGTACTGTACCCGTGTGCTCTACCCGTGTGTAGTACCCGTGTGTTGTACCCGTGTGCCGTACCTGTGTGCTGTGCCCGTGTGCTGTACCCGTGTGTTGTGCCCGTGTGCTATACCCGTGTGCTGTACCCGAGTGCTGTACCCGTGTGTTGTACCCGTGTGCTCTACCCGTGTGTAGTACCCGTGTGCTGTACCTGTGTGCTGTGCCCGTGTGTTGTACCCGTGTGCTGTACCCGTGTGCTGTACCCGTGTGCTGTACCTGTGTGCTGTGCCCGTGTGCTGTACCCGTGTGCTGTACCCGTGTGCTGTACCTGTGAGCTGTACCCGTGTGCAGTAACCTTGTGCTGTACCCGCGTGCTGTACCCGTGTGCTGTACCCGTGTGTTGTACCCGTGTGCTGTACCTGTGTGCTGTATCCGTGTGCTGTACCCGTAAGCTGTACCCGTGTGCTGTACCCGTGTGCTGTATCCGTGTGCTGTACCCGTGTGCTGTACCCATGTGTAGTACCCGTGTGCTGTACCCGTGTGCTGTACCCGTGTGCTGTACCCGTGTGCTGTTCCTGTGTGCTGTACCTGTGTGCTGTACCCGTGTGATGTACCTGTGTGCTGTACCTGTGTGCTGTACCCGTGTGCTGTACCCGTGTGCTGTACTCGTGTGCTGTACCCGTGTGCTGTACTCGTGTGCTGTACCCGTGTGCTGTACTCGTGTGCTGTACCCGTGTGCTGTACTCGTGTGCTGTACCCGTGTGCTGTACCCGTGCTGTGCGCTGGCTAATTCTGTACTCCGAGGTTTCACGTACGATGATTATGTGATGTGGTAGTGTGGTGATTATGTGATGTGGTTGTGTGGTGATTATGTGATGTGGTAGTGTGGTGATTATGTGATGTGGTAGTGTGGTGATTATGTGATGTGGTAGGGTGATGATTATATGATGTGGTGATTATGCGATGGTTGTTTGGCGGTGATATGGTTGTCGCACCGTGGTTGTGTGGTGGTTGCGCTGCGTTTGTGACTTTTGAAGATAAGATAAGTTATAATTCCTTCCGTGGCAACCACAGCTTTAGAGGTGTGCCTCCCTTCTGTGTTGTGTAGGTGTTGTGTTGTGTAGGTAACATATAGGTGGTGTGTTGTGTAGGTGTTGTGTTGTGTAGGTATTATATAGGTGGTGTGTTGTGTATGTGTTGTGTTTTAGTAGATGTTGTGTGGTGTAGGTGTTATGTAGGTGTTGAATTGTGTAAGTGTTGTGTTGTGCAGGTGTTGTGTTGTGTAGGTAATATATAGGTGGTGTGTTGTGTAGGTGTTGTGTTGTGTAGGTATTATATAGGTGGTGTGTTGTGTAGGTGTTGTGTTGTGTAGGTGTTGTGTTGAGTAGATGTTGTGTGGTGTAGGTGTTATGTAGGTGTTGAATTGTGTAAGTGTTGTGTTGTGCAGGTGTTGTGTTGTATAGGTGTTGTGTTGTGCACAACACAACACCTCCACAACACCTGCACAAAACAACACCTACACAACTTCTACACAACACAACACCTACACAACACAACGCGTACACAACACCTACTCAACACCTACACAACACAACACCTACACAACACCTGTACAACACAACACCTGCACAACACAACACTTACACAATACAACACCTACATAACACCTACACAACACAAAACCAACACAACACCTACACAACCCTTACACAACACAACACCTACACAACACACCACCTATATAACACTTACACAACACAACACCTACACAACACAGCACCTACATAACACCTGCAGCACAACACAACACCTGCACAACACAACACCTGCACTACACAACACCTGCTATAGTTGTTGTGTTGTGTAGGTGTTGTGGAGTTGTCGTGTTGTGTAGGTGTTGTGTTGTGTAGGTGTTGTGTTATGTAGGTGTTGTGTTGTGTAGGTGTTATGTTGTGTAGGTGTTGTTTGGTGCAGGTGTTGTGTGGTGTAGGTGTTATGTTGTGTAGGTGTTATGTTGTGTAGGTATTGTGTAGGTGTTGTGTAGGTGTTGTGTTGTGTATGTGTGGTGTTGTGCAGTTGTTGAGTAGGTGTTGTGCAGGTGTTGTGTAGGTGTTGTGTTATGCAAGTGTTGTGTTGTGTAGGTGTTGTGTTGTGCGGGTGTTGTGTTGTGCAGGTGTTGTGTAGTGCAGGTGTTGTGTTGTGCAGGTGTTGTGTTGTGCAGGTGTTATGTAGGTGCTGTGTTGTGTAGGTGTTGTGTTGTGTAGGTGTTATATAGGTGGTGAGTTGTGTAGGTGTTGTGTTGTGTAAGTGTTGTGTTGTGTAGGTGTTGTGTTGTGTAGGTGTTGAGTAGGAGTTGTGTCGTGCAGGTGTTGTGTAGGCGTTGTGTTGTGTAGGTGTTGTGTTGTGTAGGTGTTGTGTTGTGTAGAAGTTGTGTAGGTGTTGTTTTGTGCAGGCGTTGTGTAGGTGTTGTGTTGTGTAGGTGTTATGTTGTGTAGGTGTTGTGTGATGCAGGTGTTGTGTGGTGCAGGTGTTGTGTTGTGTAGGTGTTATGTTGTGTAGGAATTGTGTAGGTGTTGTGTAGGTGTTGTGTTGTGTAGGTGTGGTGTTGTGCAGTTGTTGTGTAGGTGTTGTGCAGTTGTTGTGTAGGTGTTGTGCAGGTGTTGTGTAGGTGTTGTGTTATGCAAGTGTTGTGTTGTGTAGGTGTTGTGTTGTGCGGGTGTTGTGTTGCGCAGGTGTTGTGTAGTGCAGGTGTTGTGTTGTACAGGTGTTGTGTAGTGCAGGTGTTGTGTTGTGCAGGTGTGGGGTTGCGCAGGTGTGGGGTTGCGCAGGTGTGGTGTTATGCAGGTGTTATGTTGTGCAGGTGTTGTGTCTAGAGTTGCCTAGTTGGAAGAATAAATATGCGACTCCGTCTCCACAAATCCACTGTTTGGCGACCTCATTTTCGCCTTTTCACAATATATAAGATAAATATTTTATTTCTTAAAGCTTGCAGATGTTCCAACATGTATTATATTTTTCATTTATATTCACTCACAACTGACGTATAAATTAGCGGTAGAATTGTGAACATCCTTTATGAACGTAAAAGAAAGATGGATTTTAATATTTTTGTCAAATGGATGCTTTATTGCAATCAAGCCTGATACATGTCACGTTGTAGGTTAGTTTTACACATGCCTTATAACGAACACCATTTCTGACTCCTGGTTAGCAGTTGGTTGTTGTGCTTGAGTTTTCCCTCCACCCAGCGGGGAAAATCGCCACTCTGCGCCGGGATTCGAACCCACGACACCTTCTCGGAAGGGCGTGTTCTTACCCACTGGGCTACCGCGAGCACTAATATTTTTTCCAATCGAAACAGATGTTCACTTTTCTTAATTTGTAGATTTACTTCTACATAAAGTCGGAGATATTACCAAAAAAATTAGAGATTTTATTAAAAAACCTTTAACATCCCAATGACCAGATCCATCATCAGTTTTGTAAAATACAAGGAACACATTATCGATCCTACGCTTGTTTGATATCAGGATAGATAATAAATTTTTGTCTCTACACCAAAGCCAAAACAGAAAAAAATGAAACACAGACAGATGAAAAATTTCAATGTAAGGTTTAGATCCATGAACAAATTATCTCACAATCCGTACTATGAAGAAGCTAAGAAATTCATCTCGTGCGTATGTTGCTAGCATGTTTCATGTGCGTGTTGTGCTTTGTTGTTTTCATAAGTTACTTTAGGCTAATTTCCTCTCACTCCTTGCAAACCATTTCCAAGAGTGTTTCAGTCGGTGTCGGTAGGGCATTTAGTGTCTTTTCTCCTTCGTTTCAGTTTACAGGGAAGGACTTCCAAGGCTATCCCTAGTAGTATTTATAGGCCTTCAGTCAACTTGCGGTGGATAAGTGATCCAAGAGAGTTTGTTTCGTTCGTTTCTATCAAAAACGTAATCACCCCGTGACAAGGGTGTTGTTCACCTAGTTGGAATGCTTATCAATTAAGGAACTTTATGATGAGAAATTTTGAAAACCAAATGTGTCGTAATACATTTCATAAATCAACTTTTTTAGAAATAAGCGTCCTCCTCTTCTTTTCTTCCTTGAGGTGTTACAGTGATGTATGTACTTACATAGTTGTGATGGTAAAGTAGTGACTGAGTGTCCCCACCGATTGGTGCAGTGGTTGTGTGGTTGTGCCTTCGTCTCGTCGTTTGTTGGTGTGATTGGGAGGAGAAGTAGTGGTGCGTTGATATGCTGGTATCGTTATTTGACCGTGTGGTGCTATGGTGGAGTTGTTTGGTTGTTTGTGTTAGTTGTGCAGCGGTGCTGCGATGTGGTGTGTAGTGTTATGGTGGGGTTGTGTGGTTGTGTGTTGTGGCTTAGACCTAGAGTGATAAAACGAGCGGGAAATATGTGATGCAGCCGTCATTAATGCTCCAGTAATCTGTGTTGATTATATGTATTATAAGAAGACAGCCATAGCTACGCGGCTGTCTAACCCTGGTGTGGGGAAAGCGAGAAGCTAACCCGATCAGTCCCTCATCAATCATGTCGAATTATGTATATGTAAATTCTGCGTTTTTTTCCAAGTGCTGAAGTGCTGAAGACAGGCTGCATTTAACCCGCAAACTTCTTCCTTGAGCAGTATTTGAGACCACATTCGACAGTTTTGTGTCATTGAATCTTAAAGGAATTTAACATTCTCCATCAGAGATGTCGACCGTATCTCGTACAAATCAGGATTGTGAACTGATCAGCAATGTCTCGCATTAAACCGTCAAGTCTCGTAACGCTTGTATTTTTCAGTTTGGTACTCTTCTTTAGAGCTAAGTAGCCTTGATGAGCGGTAAACTCGAGCCATCGTAAATAACTCTACGTATATTTCTTTACAGGTGGAGGACATGATGCCAGCCAGCAACCTGATGCGTCTCCTGATGTCGGTACTGGCGGTGGGCAGCTGCCTGACCCCTCCTGTGGGGGGTCAGGGTACTATCACCTCTGATCACATGGTCGAACGCTATACGGTCTGCGGGTATAGCTACGCGCCGCGCTTCCTCAATATCAACGCCTCTATTATAATAGAGCTGATAATTATCAGCTTGGCAATGCTAGGAGTCGACTCACGTGATTTTGACAAGCTTCACAATCCGAACTCGGGCTTGAAGAACGAAATATTCACACCTTTGTCAACCACCACAGACTGTGCTAACGCCCTCGAATGGAACAATTTCATTGGAAAAGCTGTTCAGGACTTGCGTTGTCCTCATTTGTCGAATACAGGCACGCGATGATTGAAACCGTGTCCTTCAAATCAGATGATGACGTCATGGTAGGAAGTCGACGTCTGTGTGCCACCTCGCCCAGTGACTTTGCCTCCAGTGTGGATTATGAAGAAGAAAAGCTAGTTCAATTCTTCCAGCGTGGGGGAGAAGTAGTCCTGGCAGAGGCTCGATGCCAAACACACACCGTGTCAGTTAACCTCAACACCAGGCCAACCTTCACGCCGAACTTCCATAGGGCTCTAAGAAAATTAAGCTTTGCAGCGGAAAACCCAGTGGCAGAAAAAAGTCGAAAAAATTTTACTGATTTCATCGAAGCGTTTGGCACTCATTACCAAGACACTACACACTTTGGCTCACGGCTCTTGATAATGAAACTATTTGCTAAGAAAGCTACCAGCTTCTCGGAAAAAACGAGCGACAACGCTGCGTCTCGTCGTCTTTCACCCAAAACTTGCGCAAAGATTACTCATTTGATGATGTTGTGGACAACTTCAATAAGTATGTCACTCGATGTGACTCCGAACAAGCCCCGGACGTGCTCAACTCGCTGGGGCTTCCCCCAACCCGCATCCCCACCGTGGGTACCGTCCCTCTGCCTGATCTAGACCAGACCCTCCAAAGGCCCGTCCCCATCCAATACAGGCTCGAAAAAATTCAGAGAATTTTCCAAGAAGAATGGTTTGACTGGTTGGGGTGTTCCGTGGAGGGAGTGGTCATGCAGGAGTTTTGTGAAAACATGACGTTACTGGAACGACATGCTTCAAACAGCACAACTTGTGCTAGAATGGTCGGATGTGGCTACAATAGCAACTGCGAGTTAGGGGAAAAGTGTCTCGAGGACAATTCTACGAGTGAAGGCTTCAGCTGCAAGAAAGGGTGCGGTTCCACAGTCAATTGCCCTCCCCATAAAATGTGCGTTGACGACACCAGCGCGCCTGGCTTCACCTGCCGGGAACCGTGCACGGTGCTTGAGATCTTCGCGTCTGGTGAAGCCTGCTACGCTGAGCAGCACAGCCAGCGGGGCTACATCTGCGTGTCCACTAAGCCTGGTGAGTAAATAACCTCCCTCTTCTCCATTGTAGACTAGGCTGAGTGGAAATTTCAGGAGAGGGTCTCAGAATCAGCCGTAGAAATTTGAATTTATGAGTAGACTTGAAGAAAGGAAACCTCTTCAAATGTATATTTTTTCCAGACCATACCAACTTGTTAACGTGCAGGTCTAGTTCAGAATAGCCCGTTTATTGAGAACATTCCAAGGAGAACATCTCCAATGTTTGCACCGAGCCGCAGGCTCAAATATATAAACAGCGCTGTGAACGTCGCTGTGTAAATATAACACTTATAAATAAACTTATAAACACAGCTGTGTTCGTCGGTCAAATTTTGCGGTCATTAAAGGCCATTGAGGGCGACAGAAACCTTCAACAATCATTATTGGCTGTTATACTGTCTACATAATATTCTGCTTGTTCCTTCCTTAGTTAGTTACTTAGTTCGTCCGTTCCGCTTTCGTCCGAGTTTGCGGTATCATGGATGCCGAATTCCTGAGTGTTACACTAAAAGATTGCTTTCACATGCATTGTTACGTTTTTCTTTGTACAAGGATAGGATAGGTTAGAATAAGTTCAGTTAGGTTAGGTTAGGTTAGGTTAGGATAGGATAGGTTATGACGTGATAGGTTAGCATAGGTTAGGATAGGATAGGTTAGAATAGGATAAGTTAGGATAGGTTAGGATATGTTAGCTTAAGATACGTTAGGTTAGGATAGGCTAGGTTAGCATAGGTTAGGTAATGTAAATGAAAGTTTTCACCGGTTCACAGGTTTTAATGTTTGACATATTATAAGGATAGCTTCGATTAGGACAGGATTGGTAGGTTATATAAGGTTAGGATGGGTTAGGTTAGAACATGTTATGTTGTTATTTTAGAATTTGTTAAGGAATGTTGATAGAATTTTTTCCCGGGTCCACCTAGTTAAACGATGACATATGTTCAGTTATTTTAGGATAGACTAAGTTAGGCTAGGATATGTTAGGTTAGGATAGGTTAGCATAGGTTAGGTAATGTTGATGAAATTTTTTTTCACTGGTCCTCGGTTATGTCATATTTTACATTTATCAGGATAGGTTCGGTTAGCAAAGGTTAGGACAAGATAGGTTAGAATATGTTATGTTAAGTTAGAATAAGTGATGTTAAAATTTATAAGGTAATGTTGACCGAAATTTTTCAAGTGTCCACCTTGCTCTAACGATCACATTGTCCATGGAATTTTCACAAGTCCTGCTTGTTAACTAAGAATATTTTCGCGAATTTTAAAATATCAGTACTCTAACAGCAACCATCAAACCATAAGTGGTTTGATTAATCCTCCATTGGTATTGTGCTTGGCAGTGTTACACGCCAAGCAAAGTTCGCTAAGTAATTCGAGCATTGTTAGCCATGTAAACTGCGGGTATTATGAAATGAATAATAAACGATGTAATAATTCTAAAAACAGTTTAATAAGGGTGAATGTATCACGGGTTCTAGTGAATGTAACACGGGTTCAATACTTGCATCGACACTAGATCTTTTTTCCAAAGTGCGCCGCTTCACCGCCCATATCATTACTGCGCAGGCTAAACTGCAGCTCAGAGACCAGAATCTGAGGGGTGAAGTGACGGGTATCTGTGATGTGAAATTTCTGGTATCTGCGATACGAAGTGAAAGGTGTGTAAGCCAATGTGGCAGATTTTTGTGAAGCGAAATCTAGGCATTTGTGGTACCAAATTGCTGGTATGTTTGATACCAGTAATACCAGTACTTTGATACCAGTACTAGTGCTAGTGATGTTTCGTTGCTGGCGCTGCGCGAAGGTCGAGGTGTGTTTCTTTGTTGTACGCAACCCGCCAAAAATGACGTGAATCGATACTTTTCGAAAAAATAATTTCCGAGTAAGTTAAAAATGAATATATCCAAATCAACAAAACCAGTAACTAAAATAATTTTCTTAATCTTGCGCATTTGTGAAACTCCTATCCAAAATAGTGATAAAGCATCCTTGACAGCGGGACAGAGCGACAGACCAACTGAGCTTCAAAAAGGCTTTCCCATGCTTTTCCATGGCCTCCTATACTTTGCGAAGTCTCAACTGCTGATATTCTTTAAAACCTAATCTAACATACCAATACACGTTATATTCATTCCGACTTTGAATCTGCTGGGTTAATGCACTGAAAATAGTGTTGATGAAGCTTGGATCACAGATACGCTCATCCCACACTTTCGGCTGGTGGGTGTGACACACGGACGGACAGACGGACGGTCGAACTGGCGCAGGTCTTATTATAGTACTAGTGTGCAGTGCCCGTCAAAAATGACGGGATTCGACACTTTTCTAAAACAAATTGTCCAGATGTGGATGACAAACAAATAAATACATCCTACCAGTACTTGCCATAAAAAATATTTTTGCACTAGTGCACTGGTGAAACTCGTATCACTGATACAGTCATCATAACTATCCTTACGAACGTGACAGAGAAATGGAAGAAGCGAGCTCCAAACAAATAAACCAAGGGTATTATTAGATAGTAGCAGGACCCGTTGAAATTCTACGGACAATGTCATCGTTAAGCTAGGGGAACCCGTGAAAAAATTCCATTTACATTACCTAACCTATGCTGACCTAACGTAACATATCCTAACCTCTCCTATCCTAACCGAACCTATCCTGATAAAATGTCAAATTTTTCAACACATGTAATGAGATCTTTTAGTGTTACACTGAGGAATTCGGTATCCATGAAACCGGAAACTCAGACGAAAGCGTAACGGATACAAAACAAATATACATACATCCTATGTTTCTTAAGACGCGAACATCCAACAAATATATAAATAAATTTTACTTAATAATACCTTTGGTGAGTTCATTTGTTTGGTGTCCGTTTCTTCTGTTTCCCTGTGACGCTCACAAGGATACTTCAATAACCGTATCTGAGATACGAGTTTCAACAGTGCACAAGTACAAAAATAAATTTTTGGCGGGTACTGTTAGGATGGACATCTTTGTTTGTCATTCACATCTGCAAAAACACTACAAGGAATATAGAATTTCTCCATTTTTGACGGGCGCGTACGCTAGTGTATAAATAAACACACAACAGTATACTAAGGTTAGATAGACAAGCCACCGGATTTCAGTGATTCAAGTGACGAGAGTCAAACACGATTTACCATATTTGTGAAGCGAGTTACTAGTGTTTGCAGCCCTAAATTACTGCTCTCTTTGATACAAGCTGGAATTATCTTCACAAAATTACTTGTTTTGGGATACAAATTGAAGACAAACAGAGTTTCTTTACCTCCATTTTGCAACATATACACCACTTATTTCGTAACATAAGTCCAACTTAAGGAATATTATTCTGTTCGTCTTTTGAATTAACGAAGTGATCTAATTATCATCCTCATAAAATAAAACGCAGCATGTCTCCTTACACATAAATGAATAAATTTATTGATATTTATGTGCATAATTTTTCCAATGTTCTTACAATGGGAATCTCATTGAACGCATCGCATTGGCTGGTCCGTCTCTCTTTCACGCTCTTAAAGGATGCTCAATGACCGCATCTGTGATACGAACTTCACCAGTGCACAAGTTCAAGAACATTCTTAATGCAAGTACTATTGGGATGGATCCATAAGTTCGTTTATTGTCAGTCTATTGAATTAGATCATGTTAGTCTATTGAGTTGACAAAATGATCTAATTTTAACGGTGTAAAATAGCGGAGCATAACAGCGGCCCACAACGAATGAATATTTATTTTAAAAATGCTTTGTAGCTCTGCACACCTCCAATCTATAGTTAACATTAAAGCTGAACCTTCCATAAAATTTTGCCCTAAATTTGACGGCGCGAGCATTATGGAAGATATAAAAATTTTTGACAAATGAAAACTTCTGCTAATTTACTCTGGGCGTAAATTTTCTAACTTTTAACATCAAAGAACACGGGGCTGATAAATTCAACTTATAAACAAAAAATAAGGTGGCGAGGAAACTTGAGGCCGTTGTTCTTGGAAATGCAACTCGTCGCTGGGAAAATGTGTTGTAAAATTAAAAAAAATCATGCCAGATAAATCTGTGGACTTATTCTGGCCGTCAATTAGTCGTATTTAAAACGGCCAATTTTTGTAGTCTCAATTAATTCATGAGTATGAATTTGCTGGGCAACGTTTGTGTGAGTGAATTGTATGAGGTGTTTGGATTGTGTGCAGGCAGAGCCATGATTCTTGGAGGCAAAAGGAGCGATGAAAGACTGCGGACTGTGGAGCAGATGAACCTCGAGTCCTTCCCTGAGCTGCCGGCGCCACTTTCATCTACTGCGGCGGCGACGTCAGGACAACATGTTGCGATGTGTGGGGGGTGGACGGACGATGGACCAACCAGCCAGTGTCTCAAGATAAGCGTCAGCTCCCCGGACAGTGGGTGGGAGGTCATGTCTTCAGCTCCTATAGATATGTACGCACATTCCGCAGTTTCAATAGGTCGGTCCATCGTCTGGTTCATCTATGAACGCCAACTCGTCGTGTTTGATGGTGAGGCACAGAGTTTTTAAACTCTGAATTTACCTTTTGTTGCAAATTATAATCATTGCTCCGTGACAAACGGCACCCACGCGTACATCGCGGGCGCTGGCGGTGGCAGGGATGAAATTTGGGTGAACGAGAGGTCCATGAACGGAACTGAATGGCGCCAAGTCGCTAACATTACTCGAAGTCGATACTATCATGCATGCCTCTGGTACGGCTCGAACATAATGATAACGGGAGGGTTGAGGGAGGGGATCGTTCCGATGATGGCGCGTTCCGATGTCGAGGTGTTCAACACGGAGACTGGGGAAGTGTGGGAGGGACAACCCCTCTTGCCTGGACGATATGCCCATCAGATGATGTTACTAGATGGGAGGCCAACTGTGCTAGGAGGGATAGATAACAATGGGGCAGACTTGAACACGTTCGAGTCTTTCGCGCTGGAGTCAAATCAATGGGAAAAGCTGGAGAGAACTTTGACGCGTCCAAAAAGTTATTTCGCTCATGTTAAGGTTAGAAATTATTAGCCTTGCACTGGATATTTTCAGCGAGATACCCATCAAATAATTCAAATGAAGTAATGGTAAATCGATCGTATACAAATCCAACAAAATTTGCCATGCTTTGAAACCGACAAAATACGACCGTCAACAAACGAAGAACTAATATGCTTCACTATCACATGCTGTCATGTATGCGCGTATCGACTGCTTGCGTACACATGTCCTGTTGCTACACGCCTACACGAGGTGTGCATTTGAGAGTATAGATGGGTTCTCAAAGATTTTTTTTCGCTTGTTTTGTTTTGAAAAAGTGCGGAGTGCACATCATGTGTTGGTGTTGCACATGTGCACATAAATGCGGCGCTTCCATGTGCGTGGGGTGTTGTGCTTGCCGCCCCTGTGCCTCACTAGTGTGCTGCTAGTGCCCAATTTTGGTGTTTTGGCAACTAGTGTACGGAATCCTGCTAGTTTTGATGTACTTCTATTCACTAGTGGCTGATTGTTGTGTTTAGTGGCGATGGTCAGTGGAAGGGGTTCCTTGCTATATTTCATCAAGGACCATTACATTAGTTAGCCGTAGGAGGTTTTGCTAGATTTGACAAATGCTTACCAGTTAGTAATGCAGCCTCTTGCTGTATGTCACCAGCACCTACCCATTAGAGATACAAAGTGTTCGCGTCAGACTTGCTCTAAGTAGCATTTGATTTTGTTCTTTTGCTGTGCATCTTATGGTCGGCTTATGTGGGCTGACTCATTTACTTTGCGTGTTGACCCATTTACTGCGTTTTGACCCATTTACTGTGTGTTGACCCATTTACTGTGTGTTGACCCATTTACTGTGTGTTGATCCATTTACTGTGTGTTGATCCATTTACTGTGTGTTGACCCATTTACTGAGTAATTACCCATTTACTGTGTGTTGATCCATTTACTTTGTGTTTGCCCTTTTACTAAATATATTGTAACGCCAATAAGCCCTCGCTTTATTCAAACTTTCAAAAAACGCAGCTACCTGCTTCTCAATAAAGAAATTCTCCAAAATTAAAATTCCTTTTACAATTAATACGAAGGAAATTCTCATTTTGATAATAATACTCACAATACATGAAAACATATATGTAAAGGAAAACATTTGAGCTCCTGTTTCAAAATGTTTAGTATTCATGTTACGTAATGAATGGTATCAACGATACACCAGATAGTACTAGAAGCCATGAAATTTTTTCTTCAAAACTAGACAGTTTAATATGATGAGAAATGTACGAGGTGAGGAAAAATTAAATGAAAAAATGAACAACTATCGCTCGAGTCAGCCTGGTAAGCCTACTTTGTTCTACAGGGTGTCCACACAAATGTACCCACTGACCGATGTACTGTATGTACGGTATGCAGTATATGATACTGCAGTCATTTAACGGAATATTACTGATCTACTTCACACGCTTGCATTGGTATCCTATATACTCACATGCCTGAGTGGACACAGTTTTGTGGACACCCTGTGTGATTGGGGGAAGTTGATGCAAGTTGGACTCTAAACATCGCGGAAGTAAATGCCCTCTCGCTGCCCCAACTTTTGGTTTCACCGCCGCGGCGGTCAGGTGATAACAGCAGGTCACCGTGGCAGTGGCGCTGGGAGAGGAGGTCATGCCGCGGTCATCGTTTGTCCACGTAGAAAATTACGGCCAAAATATGGAAACTGAAACTGGATTTCCTTCGAGTGTTCAGCAGCCTCAATCGGAGCAACGTTCCTTGGCTAAAAGCTGCACGTCTGAAAACTAATGAAAAGGCAATGAAAAATTTTCAAGATATGAATGACAAACAAATATATGTATCTATTCTAATCGTACCCGCTAATGAAATATTCTTGTACTTATGCACTGGTAAAACTCGGGTCACAGATACGGAGATAAGTATCACAGATGCGGACATTAATGTCACAGATATGATTATTAGAATAACATATACGGTCATTATGTCGCATGTAGGGCCACTAGTATCACATATGCGGTCAATGGTATCACAGATAAAGTCATTAGTACTACAGATGCTGTGATCAGTATCGCAGAACCGGTCATTAGTCCGGTATCGCAGATCCGGTCACAGTATTAGTAACACAGATGCGGTCACTGATACCGTCATAAGCGTCACAGATGTGGTCATTATTAGTACAGATGCGGGCATTGATATTTCGGATATATTTATATGTATTGCAGACACGGCCAATAGTTTCACACGGTCGTTAGTATCACAGATACAGGCATTGGTACCACAGATACAGGCATTGGTAACACAGATACAGTCATTAGTGTCACTGATGCGGTTGTTAGTTTCACAGATGCGGTTTTTAGTTTCACAGATGCGCTCATCAATGTCACAAATACGACCACTAGTATTACATATGCGGTCGTTAGTATCACAGATACAGTTATTACAATCACTCATTCATTAGTGTCACAGATAGGGTCATTAGTATCACAGAAATGGTTAAAGGTATCACCGATACGGTCATTAGTGCCACAATTGCGGTCATTATTATCGCAGATAAAGTCATTAATATCACAAATACGCTCATTAGGATAACAGATACAGTCATTCATGTCACAGATACCATCATAAGTGTCTTAGATACGGACATTATCGTCACATATAGGAACACTGGTATCACACATACGGTCATTATTGTCATAGATACTGTCATTAGTATCATAGATACGGACATAAGTGCCACATATAGGGTCACTAGTATCGCAGAAACGGTCATTAGTATTACCGATACGGGCATTAGTGTCACAGATTCGGTCATTAGTATCATAGATACGTTCATTAGTTTTACGTAAAGGTTTTCTTTTCTAACTTTTCAGCCTAATGAAATAGTTCAATTTCTTCACGTGTAAGTTGTTTAAGGAATGCTACAAGCATTTTTGTACTAAAACACAGCAAATAATTATAATCTATATTTCTGTCTAATTATAAAAAATGCAGAGTTTCGACGTATCTAACATCAACTTCAGGCTGGAAAAACATACCGAATAATTATCAGTCACATTGGAAAAACGTAAAAACTGAAACTCAAGTAATATAGACTAGATATGTTGATGACAAAAGACTAAAGCGTCTAGACAAAATATCAAATTTTTATCACAGAAATAGCAGGACTTGATATAGTGTACAAAAACCTCGATGTTCACCACTCTAGAGACATGAGCAAAATGGTCAAACAGTTTCGTCACACATAGTAAGCTGAAGTTCCGCTAATCAGTTTAAGAACGAAATAATCATTGGTGTTTTCATTAAGGGAAGATTTATGTTCATTAATGTGTAATGCTTCTATTATATGAATATTAATCCACCCCCCTTTATATGAAAGAAAAAAGAGGGCGAAATGAGAGAAAGGCCGTAAGCAATTAAAATATTCAATCTCTCGAGAGTTTGATGAGGCCGAATGCACACGGCCCGTATCACAAATACGCTCATCACGCACTTTCGGCTGGCTTCATATAGAATTTTGGTGTTAAGGAACAGATCTTCATTAGATGGCTTGTAACTATGGTCAATACAAAAATTATTGAAGATGGAACCTTGATATTTTTGAGCTGTTAACCTTTTTTTCAGGGTCATTCTGGTCATGCCAATATAACGTTTATCAAGAGACTTACATTCATTTCTGTTAAATTTAAATTGATAGCAGACGGCCCTTGTCTAGATCGTTGATCCCAGATGCAGACAGATTATTTTTTTTACTAATTGGTCACTGATATTACGATTTTTATATTACACGCAAACTTTAAAAGAAGTTTCTAGATTTATTGGCTTAACAAAGGTTATAACGATATTTTTAGAGACCCGTTCGTCAATTTTGTAATTATTATGCATTTGATTTTCCTAAAGAATTGTCATCGCCCATCGACCTCTTGTTCACCCAAATTTCATCCTCGTTACCGCCAGCGCCCACAAAGTGCGCGTGAATGTCGTTTGTGACTGAGCAATGAAAATCGTTTGTTTCAAAAGGCAAATTCAGAGTTGAAAAACTCTGTTTCTCGCCATCGTACACAACGAGGTGGCGTTCATAGATAAACCAGACGATGGACCGACCTATTGAAACTGCGGAATGTGCGCACATATCTATAGGAGCTGAAGACATGACCTCCCACCCACTGCCCAGGGAGCTGACGCTTATCTTGAGACACTGGCTGGTTGGTCCATCGTCCGTCCACCCCCCACACATCACAACATGTTGTCCTGCCGTCGCCGCCGCAGTAGATGAAAGTGGCGCCGGCAGCTCAGGGAAGGACTCGAGGTTCACCTGCTCCACAGTCCGCAGTCTTTCATCGCTCCTTTTGCCTCCAAGAATCACGGCTCTGCCTGCACACAATCCAAATACCTCATACAATTTACTCACACAAGCGTTGCCTCAGCAAATTCACACACATGAATTGTTTGAGACTACATCAATTGGCAGTTTTAAATACGACTAATTGACGGCCAGAATAAGTTTACAAATTTATCTGGCATGATTTTTTCAATTTGCAAGATTTCTTCGCAGCGATGAGTTGCATTTTCCAGAACAACGGCCTCAAGTTTCCTTGTCACCATATTTTTTGTTTGTAAGTTGAATTCATCAGCGCCGTGTTCTTTGATATCTTAAAAATAGGGAAAATTTCAACCTTAAGTAAATTAGTCGAGGTTTTCATTTGTCACGCAGATTCTAAATCCGCCATAATGCTCGCGCCCTCAAATTTAGGGCAAAATATTATGGAATTTTCGCCTTGAATGAAATTTATGTATTAGTACTGTGCAGAGCTGCAAAAATTTATCATAAATCGATTCGTTGTAGGCTGCTGTTATGCTCACCTATCTATAATAAGATCATTTTGTTAATTCAATAGACTAGAAATAGACGAATTTATATATCCATCCCAGTAGTACCCGCGTTAAAAATTTTCTCGCACTTGTGCACTGGTGAACCTCGTGTCACAGATACTGCCATCGAACATCCTTCAAGAGCGTGACAGAGAGACGGACCAGCCAATTCGGTGCGGTCAGTGAGATTAATAATTGTAATAACATTGGAGAAATTTTGCACGTAATTATCAATAAATTTGTTGATTTTATGTTAGGAGACACCTGGCGTTTTATTTGATGAGGATGATTAAATCAATAGACGAACAGAATAATATACCCCAAGTTAAGGACTTAGGTTACGACATAAGCGGTGTATATGTTGCAAAATGGAGGTAGTGAAACTTTGTTCGTTTTCAATTCGTATCACAGATACCGGTAATTTTGTAAAGCAGAATCCAGCTTGTGCCAAAGATACCAGTAATTTAGGGCTGCAAACACCATTAACACAAATATGTTACATCGTGTTTGACTCTCGTCACTTGTATCACTGGTACTCGTTGGCTTGTCAATCTTACCTAATTATACCCGTTGCGTGTGTGTTTATATACTAGTGTTCACGCCCGTCAAAAATGAAGAGATTCTATATTTTCCTCATATTTTCTTGCAGATGTGAATGACAAATAAAGATATCCTTCCTAACATAACCCACGATAAAATTAATTTTGTACTTGTGCACTGTTGAAACTCGTATCACAGAAACGGTTATTAAAGCATCCTTATGAGCGTCACATTGAAACAGAAGAAACGGACACCAAACTAATTAACTGACAAAAAGTATTATTAGGTAAAATTTATGTCTATATTTGCTTGATGTCCGCTTCTTAAGAAACATAGGATGTGTATTTATTTCTTTGGTATCCGCTATGCTTTCGTCTGAGTTTCCGGTTTCATGGATACCGATTTCCTCAGTGTGAGATTAAAAGGTGTCTTTTGCATACGTTGATATGTTTGACATTTTATCAGGATAGGTTCAGTTTGGATTGGACAGGTTAGGATATGTTAGGTTAGCATAGGTTAGGAAATGTAGACGGAATTTTTTTACGGGTCCACCCATCTTTAACGATGACATTGCCTGTGAAATTTCAACGGGTCCTGCTACTACGAAATAATACCCTTAGTTTATTTGTTTGGAGTTCGCTTCTCTCAGCTCTCTGTCACGCTCGTAAGGATATTTATAATGACTGTATCTGTGAGACAAGTTTCACCAGTGCACTAGTGCAAGAATATTATTTTTCTCGTGTACTGGTAGGATGGATATATTTGTTTGTCACCCACATCTGGATAATTTGCTTTAGAAAAGTGTTGAATCCTGTCATTTTTGATGGGCCCTGCGCACTACTACTATGATAAAAGCCGCGTTAGTCCATCAGACGTCTGTTCGTCTGTCCGTCCGCGTGTCACACCCACCAGCCGAAAGTGTGGTATGAGCGTATCTGTGATCCAAGCTTCATCAACTCTGCAATTTACAGTGCATTAACTCAGCAGCTTGAAAGTCGGAATGAATATCACGTGTATTGGTATGTTATATTAGGTTGTATAGAACATCGCAGTTGAGACCGGGCAAAGTATAGGAAGCCATGGAAAAGCATAGAAAATCATGGGAAAGCCAGGTTGAGGCTCAGTTGGTCAGTCGCGCTGTCACGCTGTCAAGGATGCTCTATGACTATTTTTGATAGGAGTTTCACCACTTGCCAAGATTATGAGTATTATTTTAATTACTAGTTTCGTTGGGTGGATGTATTTGTTTTTAATCTCCTCTGAAATATTTTTTTCTCAAAAATTATCGATTCACGTATTTTTGACGGGTCGCGCACACCAAAAAAACTACAACTCAACCTTCTCGTAGCGCCAGCAACGAGACATCACTAGTACTAGTGTTTCTATGTATCAAAGATACCAGTAATTTGGTGATACATATGCCTGCAATTTCGTTTCACAAAAATATCTACTCCAGTAGAAAAAACTCCTTTCACTTCGTATCACAGATACCAGACATTTCACGTCGGAAATACCCGTCATTCGCACCTCAGATTCTGGTCTCTGAGGTGCAGTTTTGCCTGCTCAGTAATGATATGGGCGGTAAAGCGTCACACTTTTGAAAGAAGTTCTTGCGTCGATCGAAGTATTGAGCGCATAGTACTATCACTATACCATTTACAAGTTGATTTGCTCCAAATGAATTTTGATTTGCTCCTCGTGAAAATAGAATTGCTGCAAGTGAATTTTGATTTGCTCCTCGTGAAAATAGAATTGCTCCAAGTGAATTTTGATTTGCTCCTCGTGAAAATAGAATTGCTCCAAGTGAATTTTGATTTGCTCCTCGTGAAAATAGAATTGCTCCAAATGAATTTTGATTTGCTCCTCGTGAAAATAGAATTGCTCCAAGTGAATTTTGATTTGCTCCTCGTGAAAATAGAATTGCTCCAAGTAAATTTTGATTTGCTCTTGTTTAATTTGCAATTGATTCAAATGATTTTTAGATTGCTATAGTTTTAATATAAAAATAACGGTTAATTTTTTAGCTTGCGTATTCAACATATTTAAAACACTATATATTGCTATATATTGTAGAATAATTATTATAATATTTTTTTTTTAGAATTAAAAGGGCGATTTTTGGGAAATCTAATATGTAAAATGAAAAGAAGAACCAATATAAAAGGGAACATTCTTTTAATTCCAAACGTTTCGGAATCTATGATTCCATCATCAGTGCTGTAAAACTCGAAACGAAAAACAATAATGAACAAATTGCGGAAAATTATATATAAGAAATTGATATCACTATACCTACATCGAAATATATATATATATATATATATATATATAGTTATGCCTAACCGTAAAAAATAAAAACAATTTCTCCTAAACATTCCTGACCATAAGTACACCTAAATTCTGGCAATCAAACCAAACCCCAATAACATCTACACAAAGTAACCGAACTGCACACACATATATACCCCCCCACACACACACTCACTCAAACACACTCATATTTACACAGTTTGGGCGATATTTAATTTCATCACACTTTGATCACTATATATTTAGCTGAGGTCTATGGGTAAAATTGAAGGAGGATTCCATAATTCTAGGATCAAATTGCTCTACAGTTCTACAAAGTGTGGAGAAATTGGAATTTTTGAAAGGGTGGTTTGAACTATGGCAATGATCTCTGATGGCTGCCAGGGAGCAAGATGAGTAGGGACGGCCGGTTCTATTGGAGACACAAGAGTGTTGGCTGTGACGAATAAATTGCTGGAGTGTGGTACTTCCAACATAGGACTGCAGGCAGCAATCACATTCTTATAAGTAGACACAATCATTTCTCAGGCACTCTGCCAAACGCTTTTTCCTATTGAAAAATGAACCTATTTAAAAACCATTTCTATAAAATGCTATATATTTTTGTTATATATTGTTGTAAAAATACTCTATTTTTTTAATTAATGGTAATTAATAAGTAACTAATTTTAAAAATTTTTGCAGAAAGATTAATTAATTACCTTTTTAATTAATCGATCATTTAAAGGCATATAAGCAAAAGGACTTTCAATAATTTGCAGGGTATTAGGATCACATGTTCAACCGGTAACCTACCGACGATCATCAAGTAGCTGTATTAACCAAGGGTTATTTCCTACCTATGACCCCTCAGGGGGATACAACTATATATTGTATCTAAGGGAATTAGTGCTCCTAGGGGGACAATGAGAGGGCCCAAGCTAAAGGTTAGGTAGGCTTTCTTTTTGTTAAAATAGAATAAGTTTTTGTTTTGTTACGGACCATGTTTTTCAGTTTGCTGCTGTCCTGTATTTTTTCAACGCCTATTACTTTCTTCTTCAACTTTGATCTTGTTTCATGAACTTCTTTCTCATCTTACTGTTTATATGCCTTTTCTGAATAGATTCCGAGTTCCCTTTACTTCTTACTAAAAGGTGCCTTCGTCCTTCCTCTCTTTGGATAGCATTTGTTGCTGCCTCCCAACCCGGTTTTAGTGTTATAGCCTCCCTACCTGGGAGGCTAAAACTTACGACTAATCTAATAATCCTACCGACGATTATCCGGTAGATTATCCGGCCCTATCGAATAAACAATTATTATTATCATCATTAGTCCCTAGCGGGATTGGAAAATATATTGATAGAAAGCGTTTTAAAATTAAAAAGAACAATAAATATATAGAGGTTTTATCAATAACTCGTGTAAAAACGCATTTTGATGAAAAAGTACAGTAATATGATCAAAAGAATAATGCTGCTGAAAAGTCATAACAAAGCAAGGCAAACAGAAAAGTAAGCATGCATTACAACGTCTGCACAAGTTTTGACAGTTATTTTCGCATTAACATATTTCTATAAGGTCTTCTTGACGAGTTGCGGCAGCGTAGTACTTCTCCACCCTGTGGGTAAAGTTGAGCAACATGCCGGGGTTGACAAGTCCAAGGGCTTCAACTGCGATGTTCTCCATCTCTCGCATCCTTTGCTCAGTAACTGGTAATGCTCCACCTGGTGCTATCTCAAGAATTGCATTCATCCTTTCACGCAAGTGCCTCTTTACGTGACTCTTCACTAGGCTCCAAACCAACTCTATTGGATTTAGCAGATAAGAATAGAGAGCTAAACGAAGTATCTGAATACTGGGATATTCTGTCTCTAGCCCTTCAAGATTAGAATGAGCCGGAGCATTGTCAATTATGAAAGTAGGATGGTCAATCCCGTTCTGACGACATGCATCTATGAGCTCCCGGAACCACTGCAGACAATCCTGTCGTTTGAACGAGCCACGGCGAGTCGAGGTTAGAAGCAATTGGGTACTTGTCATTGCTCCAATGATGTGCAGATTTGTGCCTTTGCTGGACGGAAGAATCACTGAAGCTCTCGTACCAACTTTTGATCTTCCTTTGTTTCTTTTACAGTAAAGGTTGAAATTTGTTTCATCAACCCAGACTGGAGTCCTACCTTCTGATCTCACATTGAAAAATTGTTCCATGTATCCTAATACCCTGCAAATTATTGAAAGTCCTTTTGCTTATATGCCTTTAAATGATCGATTAATTAAAAAGCTAATTAATTAATCTTTCTGCAAAAATTTTTTAAATTAGTTACTTATTAATTACCATTAATTAAAAAAAATAGAGTATTTTTACAACAATATATAACAAAAATATATAGCATTTTATAGAAATGGTTTTTAAATAGGTTCATTTTTCAATAGGAAAAAGCGTTTGGCAGAGTGCCTGAGAAATGGTTGTGTCTACTTATAAGAATGTGATTGCTGCCTGCAGTCCTATGTTGGAAGTACCACACTCCAGCAATTTATTCGTCACAGCCAACACTCTTGTGTCTCCAATAGAACCAGCCGTCCCTACTCATCTTGCTCCCTGGCAGCCATCAGAGATCATTGCCATAGTTCAAACCACCCTTTCAAAAATTCCAATTTCTCCACACTTTGTAGAACTGTAGAGCAATTTGACCCTAGAATTATGGAATCCTCCTTCAATTTTACCCATAGACCTCAGCTAAATATATAGTGATCAAAGTGTGATGAAATTAAATATCGCCCAAACTGTGTAAATATGAGTGTGTTTGAGTGAGTGTGTGTGTGGGGGGGGTATATATGTGTGTGCAGTTCGGTTACTTTGTGTAGATGTTATTGGGGTTTGGTTTGATTGCCAGAATTTAGGTGTACTTATGGTCAGGAATGTTTAGGAGAAATTGTTTTTATTTTTTACGGTTAGGCATAACTATATATATATATATTTTTCGATGTAGGTATAGTGATATTAATTTCTTATATATAATTTTCCGCAATTTGTTCATCATTGTTTTTCGTTTCGAGTTTTACAGCACTGATGATGGAATCATAGATTCCGAAACGTTTGCAATTAAAAGAATGTTCCCTTTTATATTGGTTCTTCTTTTCATTTTACATATTAGATTTCCCAAAAATCGCCCTTTTAATTCTAAAAAAAATATTATTATAATTATTCTACAATATATAGCAATATATAGTGTTTTAAATATGTTGAATACGCAAGCTAAAAAATTAACCGTAATTTTGATATTAAAACTATAGCAATCTAAAAATCATTTGAATCAATTGCAAATTAAACAAGAGCAAATCAAAATTCACTTGGAGCAATTCTATTTTCACGAGGAGCAAATCAAAATTCACTTGGAGCAATTCTATTTTCACGAGGAGCAAATCAAAATTCACTTGGAGCAATTCTATTTTCACGAGGAGCAAATCAAAATTCACTTGGAGCAATTCTATTTTCACGAGGAGCAAATCAAAATTCACTTGGAGCAATTCTATTTTCACGAGGAGCAAATCAAAATTCACTGGAGCAATTCTATTTTCACGAGGAGCAAATCAAAATTCATTTGGAGCAAATCAACTTGTAAATGGTATAGAATTCGTGGTACACTCATCCCTATTGAAATGCTTTTTTAGAGTGATCATATCGTTCGTTGTTTGTTTTTGTTTCACAATGCCTGCAGTATTCATGGCGAGTAATGCTCGAATTACTAAGGAAACTTTTCTTACCCTGTAACACCGTCAAGCACAATATCAATGTAGGATTAATTAATTAGACCACTCATGGCTCGATGGCTGCTTGTTGACTGCTGATATGTTCAAATTTTCGAAAATATTATTAGTTACCTTGAAGGACCACCCGTGGAAAATCCACGGATAATATCATCGTTAAGCCAGGTGGACCCGAGAAAAAATTTGGTCAACATTACCTAACAAATTTTAACATCACATTTTCTAACCCAACATATTCTAACCTATCTTGTCCTAACCTATGCTAACCGAATCTATTCTGATAATATGTTAAACATTACAAAACCGAGAACCTGTGAAAAAATTCCGTCAGCATTGCCCGACCTATGCTAACCTAACATTTCCTATCCTACCCTATCCTATCCTAGCTTAACAATGTCATCGTTAGACAGGAAGATCCATGAAAAAATTCAGTCAACATTACCTAACCAATTCTAACATAACCTTACCTAACCCCTCCTAACATAACATATACTAACCTATCCTGTCATAACCTATCCTAACCGAAGCTATCTTGATAATATGTCACACATAAAACAACCGGTGGACTCGTGAAAAATGTCATCAACATTACCTAACCAATGCTAACCTAACCTATCCTAACCTAACATATCCTAACCTATTCTAAGCCATCCTAACCTATTCTAACCTAATCTAACCTATCCCATCCTGATAAAAGAAACAACATATCAATGCATTTGAGAGCAATTTTTTAGTTTAACACTCAGGAATTCGGTCTCCGTGATACCGCAAACTCGGACGTAAGCTTAATATTCAAAAGCTCGGTCACAACATTGTATCTTCTTCATTAGTACTAAGACTTGGAACTAAATCCCTGCAGAGATCCTAGAAATAAATTCTTACAAACCATTCAAAATAAATCTTGAATCCCTTTTCCTATCGGAATATTAAGCATGTAAGATAACCAAGTCAAACCTTTTCTCCTAAATGACTCATCCTGGTAGGGTGATTTACCACAGTAATGTTAATGTCAATGATCTTCAGTCTGTTCGCAAGTCGTTTTTAGAACATACTGTTAACATTTAGCCCATATAAACTAATCTGTAAGATTAAGTATCGAATCTCGAATGAATAATTCTGTAATCAGTCTAGTGCGTATGTTAAATGTAATTATATTCCTTAGAGTAGCGTTGGTGGTAAGATACCCTTGAAGTCGCCCAACTTATTCGGGCCCACAGGCACCTATATTCAAATTTGACCTTTGTACTAGCCTTTAAGAAACAATCTACTTCTGTATCGCTTGTGGGAGATAAATTGTTTAAAATTGCTTAAAAAGCGTCCGTCAGCTTAGGTGAGAGTAGGCTTTATCTTAAGCGATCGTTTGTAATCATCCAGTGAGTTATTAGCGTGATTGGAAATTGGGTTCAATGCCGAGTTTTCGTTTTGAGTTTGTTCGTAGGTCGAGGACTTTACAGAGGTAGACATTTGTTCAGAAATTGTTTTCTACTCAGTGACTGCTTACGTGATTGCGCGCGTGATGTGAAGTTTTTGAAAAGGCTAGACGAGCAATAAATTTTTATAATTATTTGATTTTCGTGGGAATGATTCTGAATGTCCTAATTCGATGTTTTTCTATTGAGCTCAAGAGATTATTTCAAGTTTTTTGTCAATTCTCCTGTTCCTGCGGAGTTTTCGAACGTGTTGGAAAAAACGAACACGAACTTTCGGTCAAACAGCGAACACTCGCTTTGTTTTTGTATTGTGGAATGAGGTTTTGCGAGTGAATTACTTGGTTTCTATGTATTTTTTCCTATTTTATCGATTTAATTATGTCTTTGGTGCAAATTAAGTTAATTGTATGGTGGCACGGACATTTATTTACCAAAATGAACCACGTAACGTTGTTATTTCATTTTATTCAGATATTGCTGAGTATGTAAGTAGGTTTGGATTTAATTGATGTGAATGTAATTAAATAAAAATTGCTGGAACTGAAGCTGAAAATGCATAAAACTATCAAAGTTTAGTTATTTTGACATCAAAATAAAATTTTGGATATTTTTCAGTAGTATGTCAAAAGTGGTAGCTACAAATTTGCTGCTGATAAAATTGGCACAAAAATTCATTTGCTAAATCTGTGGCTATTAATTCATTGTATTTCTTTATAACATTTTTTGGTTAAAATAGAATACTTCATTTCCCTTATAGCCTGATACTGATATTAGAATCAAGTCCCTATATTAGAAATTTTATTATCAAAAAATCCTCTGGAAGAAATATATACTTTTTTGCTAACTTATAATTTGTAGTTCAAAAAAAAACATAATAACCACCGATTTTAAAAATTTACCTGCAATGTTGAACCATTGATTTGGAAAAAAGCACGAGCTGTGTGTAGTCATTTACATATTTGTTCAGAATTTGAATATTTTTGTTTATGGAAAAGCATTGGGAAACTCTTTTTATCTGTGTGTCTCTTCGAATTTTAGAAACTGCTTTATGGGACTTTTTAGGCTTTTGAAACTTTTAACTTCTTTTGCTTGTGGATCCAAAAGTGAATTGCTTTAAATTAAGCTTTTTCTACAATTTTGGTAACAGCTAATCCTATTTAAATCTGGCTTAAAATCTTTTGCTTTGGGTTATGTATTGTTTTCATTTGTTATATCATAAATGTGGCCCTATTGGAAGTAGGATAAATCATCTGTTCTAAACTATTATGCCTGAAACTGAATTCAAAAGATTTCCGTTACATATCTAGAAAAGTAAATTCATCCAACATGCTATTCTTAATGGTAAAGTTTGTGCTGTAGGATAAGCATCAATTACCATTGCATTGAATTGATGCATGTTTGTGTAGACTTTGCTGTAACAGTGATTATAATATTTAGGGCTGTTTCTTAACTGTCGTGTGTTATAGGCACAGTCAGTGAAATTAAACCGCTGTACCCCGTTTTGTGTATTTTTCAGAAAGTGTTCAAACAATTGGCTATTTTGCATATAAGATGTTGGTGTAGGAGAATAAATTATAGTAAAACTAATTTTAAATTAAAACTAAGGCAGTTGCCTTAGGTTGCCTCTGTACTACTTCAAAGTAGTTATTGAGCAGTGGTAACTCAATGTCATTAGGTGTCTCTACTATGGAACTGCAGAGCTGGGTCTTCAGAATCTTCAACAATGGTTAGTGTTTCAGTGAATTGTACGTTTTTCCTTCCTAACTTCATTCATGACTATTGAAGTTAGTGAGATTAGTATGTATGAAAGCTTTGTTTAAAAAATATGGTCCTTAAGTATTGAATTTTCATGGCACATAACAAAAAAAAATGAGTGCAGACGTGTGAATTAGAAAAAAAAATTCATTTATATCTGAACCAAAATTTTGGTACTTCAACAAACCAGCCTGCTATGCAGGTTGTAAATTGGATACATTTTTCTTAATATTATTTGTTACAAATACTATTGGAAATTATTATCAACTTTTAACATCAGGTGCCAGTTCCAGCGCTTTAGCTTTGGCAAAATTCTGGCTTTGTCACAACTTTCTATAAAAACTACTTCGATGAACTTCATCTATGTTTGATTGAAATTTTACAAAATTAAACTTTGATTTGCTCCAAGTCATTCATAATTATTCAAGAGTTTCTATCATTTTTAGAGAGCCACCTATGGTTAATAAGCAAATTATTTTCTTCTCTTCCATCAGGTTGAGAAGCCCATTGCCACCCAAGTCCTTCAGTCCATTGCCACCCAAGAAGCAATTGAAATCATTGAAGACTATTCACGGACCTTCCTCGAATTGGTTACCATCATTACAGGTCGTTACAAAGACCCTGCCTTCAAGTTCAAGCACCTCTCATGAATCCCTACCACCATCACCGTTGTCCTTTTCATTGGTAGTCCTCTACTCCCAGCACAAGTCTCTAAACAGACTTTTGTTGGGTAAGTTTTGATTAGACTCTACATGAATTGAAAAGTGAAGGTTAAGAATTTTTAACACTTTCCCTGCGTTTCCGTGACTGTTGACGGTTGGTTTGGTTAGCTTATAAGTAGCAGAAAAGGTAAATCAATTTTCCAGCTTGAATATATTTTAATTTTTCGTAATGATTATGAAAATTACAATTGCACGATAACATTTTACCTCGTAGGATTTCAATTTTTTTTTAAAATGTCGGGAAACATCAAATGTCGTACATTTATACCTGCACTTAAATGGGCAATTTACCTGTTGGTACACATATGGCCCAATACGCAGGGAAGGTGTTAAAAGAATGAAGCAGGGTGTCCTTTCTTCATTGTGGCACAATGATTTGGCTGTTGTTTAATTTTTGGTTGATTATAATTCCACAAAGGATTTTTTTCCACTGATGAACATAAGCCAATCATACAGTAAACAATTTGGTTGTCATTAGCATCCTGATGCGCTGAAACAAAAAGTATGTGAGTATTTACTTTGATAGTACAGATGTTAATCAATTGTGTATGAAGTATTAAAAAAAAGTTCCTGCATGCAATGCGAAAAATAATGTTGAGATCATGAAATGAGTGAAGTGCTCGATTGATCAAATTCTAGTCTTTTCGTACCTTGTTAATGATGTGCTTGACCAGTAATTACAAATTGTACTCATACTTTTGTTATGCTACATTATATGCTAGTTATGATTATTTAACATTACAATACCAAAGTGTATTTAAACTGTGCTTTAATATATTTTTTATATTAGTCATCAAGAGAAATTATCTGTATAAAATATGTAGAATATAAATGCCATAATTCTATGAAATATTTTTCCATTGAGCTGTATGTTCACCAAATATTTACCAGAATGCTAGCTAGGTTGTATAGTGATGATTTACGCTACATTTGTGTCCATAGAGGAGACGTAGAAATTAAGCACCTGTCTAACTTAATTCAAGCTAAAGTAAACTGTACAATTTCATTCCCGAGAATTGGTCAAGGCTGCATTAAAAAACCATCGAAGTGCACGTCAAGCGCAGCATGATAGTCTATACTAGTCGCTCTATGCAGTGACGTGACTTTGCATACAAAATATAAGATGAGACTGTGGTTAAAGGATGTGCTTCTCTATTCATATTTTTCCATTGAGCTAAATGTTCACTAATTATTTACCAGAATGTCAGTTATGTTGTATAGTGATGATTTTCATAAGAAATATTTATTTGCAATGTACTTTCATCAGTTTCATGTCAGAATTAGTCAATTAGATGACTTGCGGTTGACTACTTATTACAGAAATATGTTATTATTGTTAGTGATTTTTTAAACATTGCACAAACCCTGTGAACATGTTTGTACTTAATAATCCCTACTTTATTCTTTTCTTTGGGACACCCTTGTTGTGGTTAAGGAGGCTCAAAGTAACATATATGTTCTCTTCATTGGAAATAAAAATAGTGCAAGGTATGAGGAACAACAAACTTGCGATCAAAGCTGAAAGAAACAATTAACAACTTATGAGAAACGTTTGAAATAGTTTAGAAATTATATCTTTATTGGTGAAATAATTTTAGATAGCACTGCATTTTGTTTAATCATAGTTTTTTTGTCAATGGGTGATTAGATATACATGATCTGTCCATACAAGTCACCTTTGCAAATTTTTACCTCTCAAGGTATCTCTATGACTTGTTTCTGGTGCCTTAACCTTTGACTTACTGGTTTTATCCATGCAGTTATTTTCATTATAAATATTGAATAAAATGAATTCACACACTTACTCTTTGAGAACACCTTTTCTGGGTTCACTGTTATCCTTATGTTAGTCAGTTTCATGAAAATGCATTCTTTAACATGGTTTTAGGTAATGGACCTACAAAATTGTATTCAGAACAGGTTTATGATCTTCTTGATAACTGATCGATGTCCTGCACGTTTGGGATAATACACAAAAATATTCAACTGTTTTTTCCCCTCGCTTGAATACAGGACTACATGATTTTATGAAATTAAGTGATTAAGAACGCACCCTGCATGGGTAGGTGTCGGTTTTTTTAATCCCAGCGCCATGCTGTGATTTCTCCCCGTTGGGGAAGGAGAGAACTCAGATACACCCTACCCAGGTGTCAGAAATGGGTACAGACTAGACCGAGCAACCGTCAATGTATTCTGATGTCAGTTATAAAGCATTTGAAAAACCAATGTGCATGATGATATGATGGCAGGTGAAGGAAAGTATTTAGACACCAGTGCATTATAATTTGATAGTATTGTAATGTCATGAATCATTTACACCAGTAGTGCAAATGCCCTTCGCCAGTCGTGGAAAACCAAACCAGGAAGGTTTGGCAGCGCAGGACAGGACCACGGCTGGCCCACGAGCACAAACGAATAGGAGGGTGGAGCTCGGGCTGTGAACAAACATTAACGTCAAACAAGGGGCCAAGGGAATGAATAATTTCAAGCGGAGAGAGTTAAGTTTATAATTCAAGAAATGCAATATTCATAAATTAAAACATTGGCGATATTATAGCAGCGTTTACTTTGCAAAATACCTTTTGGATTGAAGCATAGCTTCCCTAAATCAAAAGATTTATTACGATAATTAGAGTAGTTTGAATACCAGAAAATGTTTAAAATGATAATTCTTGGCATACTAGCATGTGTAAATAAAACCTAATCCCTTCTCATCATTGAAGACCCCAAACTCCAATCCAACCAACACAGAAGTTATGGAAAGGGATGGAATGGAGGATTAACATTTTTGATGGGAAATTCTCTAAAAAGGTCGACCGAGCCCAGCGCTACATGTCACTTCGACCCACCTCAAAAGCAAACTCGTTCTCAAGTCTCTGGTACCGCTGCAGTCGTCCACATGAAGTTTACGGGGACGCTATTTGTGCAATGCCATTGTAGGTAGGACGCAGCAGCAGTTTAGCCACCACGGATGAAAGCGGCACGGCAGCACCACATCGCGGAGCAGCACAGTTGCAGCGCTCACCGTTGCCGCCAGCTCAAGGAGCTCTCTCTTCTCACCCCATCATAGTGATGCTAAAGTGGCATGCAATCTCTAGAGAAGAGTTCATGAAATTCAAGAAGTTTTATGGGAAGTTTCACTTCAGGTAGAAATCGCTGGCTGCTGATTCCGACTCTGCTTGTGCTTGTGGAGTCTGTAAATGGGTACAACAAAGGGAATTACAGATGGAAGTCCACTGCAACATTTTTTGATGGTTTATGCATTATCGTTTCATGAGAAGTGAACTATATTACTGGAAGAAAACAGTGGTTATATAGATTCCCCTAGATATCACACAATATACATTTTGCTCATGCACCTGAAAGTTCACAAATAATGGAACTAGTTTGGTTTCAAAGTAGTTCTAAGTAGTAGGTTACAATCAACTATGAGAACAATTGAAATACAAATATGTACTTTGCACACCACTACTTTTTTGTGCGAGAGTTCATCAATTCAAAAAGCACCCCAAGACCAGACAGTGTTGCTAAAACATAGTGCTCAGCTCTGCTATTGTACCAAGTCAATACCGTATTTATGATGATACGTGGGCCACTTAACTCATTTCATTACCATATTTCAAGGGATTTCAATCTACTGCAAATTTCTCAATGGTTTCAATATTCCAGAAAAATTAGTTTTCTATTTGAGGAACATTACAGTACTCACTGCAAAGTAATATTTGAACCCAACACTGCAATGGGATGCATACCTTCATGTTTTCATCCTTAAGTAGAGCATAGATGGCCTCCAAAGTTTCAGGTATGATAGAGAGCGACTGCTTTGATATTCTTGTCAAATACTGTAGAGAAGTGCATGAATCACGTCGTGGCAGCCACCTGTAAAAAAATAATCCATACATGAGGAACACATTAAAATGATTATGTACTAGCATCAAAATTTGTGGAATATAATTGTTATGAGGTCTTGAATAGGAGCAATTTATTTATAATCAACATGAGATGTCTAACAATAATTCAGAATAATTATTATACTTTTGTTTTTTAAATATGTATTATATTTCATTACATATTTTCATACACGGATTATATTTTTATACACAGATTTTATACACAAAATTATATACATGGATAACTTACATTTCATAGTCATACTTTTCATGAAATATGTAAGTGAGCAGGTGCTGACATAAATTATATTGAACTAAAAAATATGGTCCTTAACAAGTAAAAAAAATTTCAATATAAAGATCATTATAAGATTTCGTCAATGTTTACTGTCAATTATATTCAGCTTTGAGTTCTCAGATTCTTCCCTTAGAACTGTTTCTTAGATATGTTTAGTAGTTATAAGAGATCTAGGCGTTAACAATGTTCTCAGAAAAATATCACAGAAAAGAACACAAAAATTTATTGCGCAATAGTAGAAATGTATGGTATGCTTGACTGAGTAATGGATACTTCAAAAATATGCACAGAAAGTATGGATACTGCATATTGTTTAAGACACCAATAAAATGCATAAGCTAAATTTTAAATTTTTGAAATGAATTGTTGGCTTAATTAAATAGAAAAATATTAAATAACTTTGGTAAATTACTTCAAATGTTATAGCAATATTTTAGGACAAAATGAAAAATATGAGCATTTTTCACCTCTTATAGAAAATTTAGGTCACAAAAAGTAAAAAAAAAGCATTTTATGGGCAGAGTAGGAGCATATTTTAAGGTTTCAAGCTCAAGTCCAAAAATTTAAACTTCATGAAGAGCATTGAAAAAGATCAAGGACATCAGCTGATCCCATCTTACCACTGTAACACTCATAGTATTCGAAATATTCTCATAATACATCAGCGATTCTTAATACTTTCTGTTCACACATGCCCACACAGATAAATTATGGTTTCTAACTCTCAACAAATTAAATTTACCAATTATATACATCAATTAACTAAAACTTACTTGGGAAGCAGTACTGTTTGTTTACATGTTGCTCGCGAACAACTTCTCTCCGCTGAAAGCGTATAGTCTGGACGTCTGGACAAGATTTGGAAAAGTTTGTGTTTTAGTTCGCGTTTTGGTGTGTTCGTGATTGACGAAGTGTTTGATAGTGTAGACGGGCCTTAAGTAAACGCGGAACCTACGCAGAAAGGGCATAGAAACAGTAAGTTGAAAAAGAAGTTCATGAAACAAGACACAAGTTGAAGAAGAAAGTAGTAGGTGCTGTAAAACGGACATAAGTCAACCGAAAAAAAGATGGTCCGTAACCTCACAAAAAAATTTTATTTTAACCAAAAAGAAGGCCTACCAAACACTCAGCTCGAGACCTAACATTCCTCCCCCCCCCCCCCCCCCCCCGCAGCGCCAATTCCCACAGACACAAGAGTTGTGTCCCCCTGAGGGAGTGTTGCAGCGACCAGCAGGTCTCCCACAGGCGGGCGAGTCTGCAACACTGCCTGCGCTGCAATTCTGTGCAGTGAAGCCAGGGCCAGAAAACTTTGTGCTCCTTGCAACAATCTAAGAACATCATTCATTTTATTTATTTATTTTCATTAATAAGATGCCCAATGCAAATTTGTCTTTCAAAAAACCTCGCTGTGATGAAACAATGGTGTGGGATCGTTTATATTTTCTGAAATGGAGAACTTGGAACAAACTGCAAACTTCCTAAATTCAACGAAATCGAAATTTCTTTCTTATCAGTTTAGTAATAACTTTTTTTCTGCAACCTTTGAAAAAAGAAGGGGAGAAAATTGAACCTTCTCAGATAATTTACAACATGAAGCAATTTCAAGAACATTTCACTGCATACACTAAAATAGTTTGATCACTTTCGGATATATTGAACCGAAACATTTGGGAAGTAGACCCATAGGTTTTTGTCAAAAAATCGTATGAAAATCTTATCGAAATTTGCCCATTTTACACTGCAAACGTCTGGATTGAAAAATGCGCTTTTCTAGTTGTTCTCAGCCTGATACATCGCTTCACAACACGCTTCATTCCACACACCTGCTTCACAACACGCTTCACTCCACACACCTGCTTCACAACACGCTTCACTCAACACAGCTGCTTCACAACACGCTTCACTCCGCACACCTGATTCACAACAGGCTTCACTCCACACACATGATTCACAACAGGATTCACTCCACACACCTGCTTCACAACACGCTTCACTCCACACACCTGCTTCACAACACGCTTCACTCCACACACCTACTTCACAACACGATTCGCTCCACACACCTGCTTCACAACACGCTTCACTCCACACACCTGCTTCACAACACGCTTCACTCCACACACCTGCTTCACAACACGCTTCACTCCACACACCTGCTTCACAACACGCTTCACTCCACACACCTACTTCACAACACGCTTCACTCCACACACCTGCTTCACAACACGCTTCACTCCACACACCTGCTTCACAACACGCTTCACTCCACACACCTGCTTCACAACACGCTTCACTCCACACACCTGCTTCACAAAACGCTTCACTCCACACACCTGCTTCACAAAACGCTTCACTCCACACACCTGCTTCACAACACGCATCACTCCACACACCTGCTTCACAACACGCATCACTCCACACACCTGCTTCAAAAGAACGTGACAAACAAGACTAAACATCTAACATCTCTTCAAATTCCATCTGTCGTAATACAGTTCATGCATGAACTTTCTTTGGAAAGAAACGGTTCCTCCTCCTTCCTCTCTACAGGCGCAGTCCGACACACGCACCTCACGTCAGTGCCCCGCGCGATGTTCTGCTGACGTAGCGCGGCCTCGAAACGCGGGCGTCCAGCGCCTGCAAGTTACATTAGATGTTAGCTTCAGCCTCCCTAACCGCATCAAAAGCGTTCCTAGGAGAGGAATGGGAAAGGCACCATTTAATTTGGAATCTATGCACAAGGTGCATTGAAATAGTAAGTTGAGAAAGAAGTTCATGAAAGAAAACAAGTTGACGAAGAAAGTCGTAGGTACTGAAAAAAGGACCTTAGTCAACCGAAAAAAATAGTTCGCCGAAAACAAAAACTTATTTTTTTTCAACAAAAGAAAACCTACCTAGACCTCAGCTCAGGACCTCACATCTTCCCCAGGGAGCGCCAACACTCACAGGTACAGCAGTAGTATCCCCTTGAGAAGTCACATTTAGTCCTGAACCTTCTTTTTCTGTGGACCGACGGCTGCACTGAAAAAAAATATAGGGTCATTTTGACACACTTAAGTGTGTCATACGTTTTTCGCAAAACCGGCACACAATTGTGTTTCATGGAGGCGCCATGACACACTTTAGTGTGTTACATGACACACTTAGGGCAGTCATGACACACTTAGGGAAAATCTACGGAACCTAAAACATAGATTTAACTTACTCCTACCATACCCCTCTGTCTTGCCTCTGGATTAAGAAAAATGACTATTTGCAGAATCAATGAATCATTCGAGGCTTATTTTGTACCACACATTGACCATTAAATTTTAAATTATCACAACATTTCAACAGAAAAATGCATTACTTATAAAATCAGCGTATTCTGCAATTTTACAAAAAAAAATATTTCATGCCGTCGTGTAGAGAAACTTCACGAATTTATGCAGAGTTGAACAGATTAATTGAATTCTGTGAATAAATTAAGAGCGTCTACAAGATTTTCCTCACAACAGCGTTAAATGTATTTTAACATGACACATGAATTCGATTATTTGTGGCGGTTTCAATGCCTTAACGTTTATCAAAAGAAGAAAGCACTGATTTCAAGCTAAATTGCATTTTAGATAACTAAAAATTTTCCACGCATTAAACATAGGCTTCAGCATAACCACATTTTACATTCATCTGTTCAAATAAAAACAGCATCAGTTTAGTTCGCTCATTTTATTCGGCACTGAAATGACATATTTTCCCTGCATTTTAATTCTCGGAGAATTTATAGTTGGATTCAAAGCAATAAAGATGGTGGAAACAAATTCAGCACTGAATGTTTATCTACTTAGAACTGGAAGTGTTTAAAATTATTCTACGTTTGTGAGCACTTTTCCGTATAATCGAGAAATATTCTATCAGAATCAATCTTATTTTCCCCTTTCAGTTCCATTTAACTTGGAAAGTAAAGGTCTCACGCTTCAGCACAAGAATTCTCCATTTTGAAACGAAAAATTCCAACACCTGCTATCACGCTCAAATGAAATTCTAGTTTATCACAATACCTTAGAAATTTTAAATCTCATTTTTCACACGAATAAAGTAAAAATATCATTTATAAAAAAAATATTTACAACTGTATGCACATTTCCTTATAAGTCTAGAAATACTCAAACGGACGAAAATAATTTAGTTCTGCGTTAAGTTTCATAATCAATTTCTCGTAAAATTAAGCATGTCTTTCACTGTGATGAAAATAATTTCATTTGGAAAAATAAAATAAATTTTCACACTTATCTCGCACAAATGAAATCCCGATTTATCTGTATACAGAAAGATTTTATTTTAATTCAAGAAAGAACCTACAAATGCTTATTTAGTTTTTCTCTTCAACACAAGTAACAAAATGAAGGTGAAGAATAAAATACTTCAAGGATTGTTTGAACGTTCACAAATAAATCCAGGAACTTTCGAATAAATGGAAATATTTTATTCGTCATTTTTGAGGTTTATAAATAACGAGTTCTCACAAAGTTAGAGAAAGTCTTACGTTAGAATAAACAAAATATTTTCTGGAGTTGTATCAGCCAAAAGAATTCTACCATAATTATCGCACATAATATTCTCATTGAATTACTATGGCAATACAGCTTAATAACACTATTTTGATGTATGACAAATAGAACATTATATATTACTAATTGCAGTTCAAGGCAATGGACGCTATAAAATCAGATAATTCTATTGACTTGAATTTTTTGAACTATACGTACTTTTCTACAAAAATAAAAAAATATTAGAGCAGACGAAATAGTATTTTACTTCTATTTTACGTAAAGTTAAGGTCTCATACAACGCTAGGAAACATTGTATTCTGAAACTGTGGAATAATTTTTTAACACTTGTCATCTGAAAAACGAAATTTTCATTTACATACTACCACGCACATACAATGTGAGAGTTTCATTTGCACTCGAAGAAATTTTCAGCAATATTTATTTTAAAGTAGTGTACTGAAAGGTTTGTACGTTTGTGACCCAGATCACAGCTCAAGCAGCTAAGTTAATTACTAACATATTTATATATAAAAATTAAATGGAAAATAAAATTATTCAATATTTGCATGCATATTTCTTATAAGTCAGAAATGTTCAAACAAACGAAACTAATTTTAATAATCACTTTTAGCTTCATACTGAGCTCAAATTCTTGCTAAGTTAACAATATCTCAAGTAAGAATTCACGTTTCTATACAGTGAAAACATTGAAGCTTGTATTTAGAACTTGGAATCTCAAATTTCATGTGAATATAAAATGAAAAAAATCGTGTTCCTTTTGAACTACATAAAATAAAAAAATTTCCACGCAAAACTGGAATTCCATAACGTCCCTTTTAACGATGTTCATTGGTTTCACTGAGTCATAAGGCCGTCATTCGTGATGTGTTGACCGCCATTGGTAACGATACCGAGGTCGATCGGTGAAGATACTCTGACTTGCATATAAACTTGCATCAATAATAAATTTACGAGGATCTAATGAATAAGTTTAAGTCTCCTTGGAAAGTTTTGTTATGTTAATAAATTGATTGTGAAATTAACAAAACAAAATTCAGTACTAAATAAGTACGAAACTCAGCACTAAAAAAGTTCATGTTAATAACACCTATATCTTAATGGTTTTGAAACATCTGATATTCCTGGAAAGAGACCAATCAAAATTTCATTCTCAACTCAATCGACGGCATTTAAATTAATCAAATTTCAAATAATTTCACATTGTTTATAATATTTATTTGGTTTATCCAAATTCAATAGTTGTAAAAATTAGAATCCCCATTCACTTATCGAACTAAGAATGTTTTGTTCCAGTTTACGGACAAAATTGTGAACTTATCAAAAACAGGCTCATGCACGACCACGTCCATCAAGGTCTGAAATAATGTCATTTGCTGTAAAAGTATCACTTATATTCCGCATAGAAATAACACGGTAGTTACTATATCTTTAAAAAAATTAATTTTATTCCGAAAACGCAAAAAAATTCACGATTTTATCCTACATGTTCTGATTTTGTATTCAGTAGCAGCACACAAATAAAAATTGATTTATGCATAAAAATATAGCACATATTTTTATTTTTAGAACTCATATTCTTAGCAGATTAGATTAGTCGTTAGTTTTAGCCTCCCTACCCGCAGCAACACATGCGATCCAAAGAGAGGAAGGAAGAAGGCACCATTTAGTATGGAGTAAAGGGGACGCGGAATCTATGCAGAAAAGGCATAGAAACAGTAAGATGAGAAAGAAGTTCATGAAACAAGACCAAAGTTGAAGAAGAAAGTAGTTGGGACTGAAAAAAAAACAGCACAACAGTGAACCGAAAAAAATTGTCCGCAACAAAACCAAAACCTATTTTATTTCAACAAAAAGAAAGCCTACCTAACCTTTAGCTCGGCCCTCACATTTTCCCCCTGGGAGCGCTAATTCCCATAGATACAATAGCTGCATCCCCCTGAGGGGACTCATATTCTTATCAGGTAGCAAAGGAACTACCAGAAGTAAAAACTAAAGCTATTCAGCACCAGTTTGGACGTCTCTATGTAAATCCAGAAACTTGCAAACAAATGCAATGAATTTTGTTTCATACATTTTAGCAAAAAAAGGAAACCGAAACTTTACAAAGTTAAGCAAGTCTACCACAATGATGAAAATATTCATTCTATTTGATACTGAAAAAAATTTCCATACCTATTTATCCATACGCATTAATTCTCATCAAATCGTCAAATCCGCATTAAATAACCCACTCTTATCAAGGAATAATTCCATTTTCATTTACATGAATACAATAATCGCTATAGGCAATCACACTAGAAGTTCTTGGCTAACAATAGAAAAATTATATATTCGTTCAACACGTTTTCTGCTCCGAGTTAAACTGCAGTTCACTATTCAATGCAAATTTAAAGTCAATTGCAGTAACAAACATTGAAAATAGCAATCATTAACTCGATCTTACTTGTTTTTAGCTACTATTAAATATTTATAAAAATTAAGTGAGTGACCGGAGGTCGGTCTGCAGCATTATGAAAATCCCTTGAGTGACCACCGGTGGGTTCTTCGCAGGAAACTCGTTAAAGCGAGAACGCGGTTCAATGCACTATAAATGGGTGTCGTCACAATATATCCTCTGTGTATAGAAACAGTACGTTGGAGAACTTGGCTGTAACTTGCAAGTCGAACGCACTGTTGGGGCGAGTATCCAAAACAGACTGAGACGAGGTAGGATGAGGACGACAACTGCCGAGGTTGTCGGAACTACAGGTTGAGACCACTGGGCGCCCTGACGCGGGTGTTGTGCTGAAACAAATGAGATAAGGTTTTCATTCTGAAATCCAATGCGCTCACACATAGGCAAGTTTTATTGAGCAGTGTTTTTGTGAAGTATCCATTTATTAAAGGTGCCCACTCAACTGCGTAGCAATGTAACCAGGGTTGAGTTTAAAAATATTCTTAAACGCCTTTAAAAATCCTGCATAGATTTATCAATTATTTTACTCAAACTTGAATCCACAATGTGTAATCTAAAACAACCATCATGTACCAAATATTGCTAATTTACTCGGCCATGTGTAATAAGGCTACGAATAATTTCCTGACCTCAAGTATAGATAAATTTTCAAAAATAATCGAGCTTCATCAGTCGACTGTATATTTTATACTCAGCTCTGCACATAACAAAATATTATATGAATTTGGATGCAAGTTGATCTGAATCTCTCAAACTAAAACAAGGTTTCAACAATTATGAAAGAAGGTGCTGTTCAAAATGAAATGAAGGGAACGGGGAATCTGTGCACATGGAGTGTCCCAAAAACTTGTGCATGAAAACCATACAATTGAAAAGGGCTTCATGATAACAAGATATGAATTTCATAAAACCACTAATATTGAAAGAAGCTTTAGAAACCGAATAAGAGTGGAAGAAAATAGCAATGAGTAACAATTAAAAACAGCAACAGTATACCGAGAAACGATGTTCCTCAACCATACAAAAATCCTAATTCATTTGTACAAAGACTTCCTCAGCTTTAGTTGGCGACCTTACCAATTGTGAAACATCTGTTCAATTGAGGCAAAAAAGGATGAACTCACATTTAATTGCAGAATAAACGTGGAGAAACATCCTTGCTGCCCTTTCAGCAGCGGCTTTTTTCATGTTTGCTGAATTCTACTATTTAACAACAAGTCTACCATTTTTGTGCTATACAGGATAAAAATGAATCAATCAGCACCAGTAAGATGTATGAATATTCAAACAACATTTGTGAAGCACCTAGAGGTTCCTATATTATTATATAAGAGAGTTTTAGCCTCCCTTAATTGCACGACAAAGATGTTCTAAGAGAGGAAGGAGGAAGGCACCATTTAGTATGGAGTTGAGGGAACGCGGAATCTATGCACAAGGTGCACAGAAACAGGAAGCTAAGAAAGAAGTTCATGAAACAAGAAAAAGTTGAAGAAGAAAGTAGTAGGTGCTGAAAAACAGGACAGCAGTGAACCGAAAAAAGATGGTCCGTAACAAAACAGAAACCTATTCTATTTCAACAAAAGGAAGCCTACCTAACCTTTAGCTCAGGCCCTCACATAATCCTCCTGGGAGCGCTAATTCCCATAGATACACCTAGAGGTTCCTTACCCTCCTGAAAAGAGTTCCTTGAAATATTTCAAACCAAGCGTTGCTGCTCGCAGAAAAGGTTGACAAGCAGCAGAAACAAGTTAGCCAGACCATCATGACTGATGTCCCTCAATGATGCAGACCTCTTCCCAACATGCCAGTGACACAGACGTAGTTGGCAGTAAATAAGGCTGTCACAGATGACCACTTGTCACGGTACCTGAACAAACAAAAAGGAGGTGAGAATGTGGATAACATATTAAAAACACTAATAATTCTGTTTGTTTGCCTTTTTTGTTTAGTGAGCAATGTGCTAAGTGGCTTGCTTATCACCATCCACCTTTTTTGTTTTCAGTAATAATGAAAGAATGAGCCTAGGTAGTCAGCCTGATTTTCCAAAACTTCTACAAAGTGGAGGAGAATGAGAATACATGGACATGATTGAATTAAAAATTGTTAACAATTTTCAATTGCTAATGTTCTTGATTAGGGAAGAATTAAAAATGAAGGATTCCCAAAATCTCTCTGTATGTGCTATGAAAAAAAGATAGTTATAAAATATTTTTGTTGTGTTAGTGTTCTTTATTAGAACAGAATCAAAAATGAAGGCTTCCTAAAATATCCCAGTTTGCTATGAAAGGAAATACAGCAATAAAATAATTTGGGTTTGTTACTGGAAAATTGGAAAAAATTAATTCATTTCTATGAAGTTGATACAAAATCCATATTTGTTTATGAAATTTGTTAACATAAAGATACTCGTTTGAAAAGCACACATGGTATCATACTAATCCATTGCAATGTTTCCACAATTGATTAAAAAAAATACAAATACAACAAAATTATTCCCAGCAAAAATGGATATTAATATTGGTAATTATGAAAAACACCACACAGGAATACAGAAATAGCAAAGTAATTAGATAAGTTTCAAAATATTTATTTCATTAAGTGCTTTAACTATTTTCAGAACAGCACTTGATTGTGATATAATCATTTTAACATGCCCACAAAACAGGTAATATACACACCATGTGGTGAAAGGGGTTTCTTGGTACAGAAAGTGTAGACCACTTCTTTCTGACATGAATCTCAAGCAGATTTTTGCATATCTCATTAAAAGCATACTCACTTTGTGCAAGACACAAAAATTTCAGAAACATTATGATACTAGCAAAATATTTTTATAGCAACCCTGTAGAAAATCAGATCATATTTGGTATGCAAGTACACCAAGGCTTCAACAATTCTGAAAGTAAAAAACAAAAATATTTACCAATATTGTAACATTGAAACATTTTAAATTGTCAGCAACTGAAGTATTTTAATCATATTAAATGATCTAGCAAAACCCTTTAAAATAAGTCTTTTGACCCATCCTTCCCATTAAATCAACAACAGATTGAAAGATATTATAGGCAATCTATGATGGATTACAGAACTGGTTTGAAAATATCAGATGACATGGAAGCGAAATAAAGTAATAATATTAACCACAAATCAAATTTTAGAAAAATGACATACGTTATTCAGAAAGTATTTATTTTTTCCATCAATCAAAGTTAAAAAAGCTTAGATTTAAGCTATCACTTTGACAAAGTCAAATTAGAGGATGATAAAGTTTACGTGTTATAGAAGGCCAGTGGTAGAACAAGAGAAAAAGTTGTAAGATTGCCAAAAAAAATACTTTCCATTAATTAATATTGCAAAACTACTTACACAGTTTTATTTAACCTTGTGTGTTTGGCAAAATCACAATGCTCAAGTTTTTAATTTGTATGTGCTACAAATTGACATTGTTGATCATGAATCAGAAGCATATCCTTAAATTTTTACTAAGTTGAGTATGGAATATTGCTAATAAAACCAGACATTTAACCAGTTATACATTTTTCTTCAAGGATCGGTGGAAATTAGACATAAATTATGCTGAAACCTACATGCAGCAATTATGAAATACTGAGATTATGTTGTGAACAATTATAGTACGCAATATTTAGCTTCATCCATGATGTTTCAAAGAATACATATAGGTATCAAAATTACCAAATTTCATTTCTGTTAGAATAATGTGAACTATTTTGCACTCAAGAGGGAAACATATTTGATAAAATCCTATGATAAAAATTTTAAATTTTAATAGAATCATTTCATGATGAACAATATAAATGTTTGCTCAAAGCTAAATTATGTTTGGAATATATTTTATTAATCATCTACCACAATCCCAACTGTCACTAACACACAGCCACATGACATTTTAAATACATCCAGTAACAATATTCTAGCGCAAAAAGTAACAAATTCCTTAGTAGAATTCTTTAAAGAATTATTCGAAAGAACATTGTACATCACTTCCAAATCTCATGTTAGCTTCAGTCACAACTGTGTGTTCTAGTTGACATTCCATTCTCACTTCTCAACCTTGAACGGTTTTGCAGTTCTACACACAAACTGGCTCTAGCCACATTTAACACCAGAAAAACGCATGCTTCCTAAGCCTAATTAAATTTCCTTTCTTTAACAATTATGAACAAGCAATCATCACACTCAAGAAGCACACGTACCACCGTGAAAGGCACTGAACTGTTTTTCAAAACATATGAGAGTAATGAGACTGAGGGATTCCGGGCGGCAGACGACGCACTCTTAAAAATTTTCGCAGTAGTCTGTGACTGGCGGATGTTGGGTTGGGCACATGTCTGACGTACGACACAAAGTACCATTGAATGAGTAATTTATCGAATCCTCAAACTTCTTTCACCAACTGTTTTTTCGAAGGCACCAGCCTATTGAAATCATTCTAATCAGCGCATATAAATCACACTGAAGGAAACCTGAAATCACTAGGTATGGAAACCAAAAATTTAGTCGGCTGCAATCTAGTGCTTGACAATAAAATGTTTCCAATCTGTCATACACTCCCTCCAACAGATGCACCAATTTTTTTTTGCAAAAGAAAAATATATACAAGGCTATTAGCAATTAAAAGCGTTTAAAATAACAGACATGTTGAAAGAATGCTCCTTCTTTGAATAAAAACAAAATATAAGATGAATACATTTCTTACATATTTAAACGACTAAAAGAAGAGAATCGTCATAAGCCACATTTGTATTCCTCGAGGAATCAGAGAACTAAATCATGCAATCAACTTAATCTCATAAGTGATGGAATACCTTTTCCTTGAGCACCAACCAGCATATTATGAGCTTTCTCTTCTGTGAAACGATAAGTTTGATGACCAACCGAATGGAAGAATTGCAGAACATTGTACGTCAACTTTAATTTAATCGAAATGGCGATTGATCAATTTTTCCGAACGAATGATTAATTTTTATAACATATTTTTCTTATGGTTGGTAGCTATTTTTTAGCAGCTTCCATCGACTAGGTTCTGTGCTAAATAAAAAAATTAGGCTATCATCTGCAAATAGTGTTCATTTTTGTGGCATATTTTACGAAAATTAAGGTTTCATAATTCAGGACGAACAAAAGATAACGTTAAATAGACCGAAAAGTTCATGATTCTTCAATATTCTGTGCTCAGAACATATTTGACGTGACCAATCCAGACCAAAGACCTGACCAGAGACCCGACCAGAGACCTGACCAGAGACCTGACCACAGACCTGACCAGAGACCTGACCAGAGACCTGACCAGAGACCCGACCAGAGACCTGACCAGAAGCCCGACCAGAGACCCGACCTGAGACCTGACCAGAGACCTGACCAGAGACCTGACCAGAGACCTGACCAGAGACCTGACCAGAGACCTGACCAGAGACCTGACCAGAGACCTGACCAGAGACCTGACCAGAGAACTGACCAGAGACCTGACCAGAGACCTGACCAGAGACCTGACCAATGACCTGACCAGAGACCTGACCAGAGACCGGACCAGAGACTGAACCAGAGACCTAGCCAGAGACCTAGCCAGAGACCGGACCAGAGACCGGATCAGAGACCGGACCAGAGACCGGACCAGAGACTGCATCAGAGACCTGACCAGAGACCAGACCTGAGACCAGACCAGAGACCTGACCAGAGACCAGACCAGAGACTGTACCAGAGACCTGACCAGAGACCTGACCAGAGACCGGACCAGACACCTGAACAGAGAAATGACCAGAGACCGGACCAGAGACCTGACCAGAGACCGGACCGGAGACTGGACCAGAGACCTGACCAGAGACCTGACCAGAGACCAGACCAGAGATCGGACCAGAGACCTGACCAGAGACCTGACCAGAGACCGGACCATGGAGAGACCTGACCAGAGACCGGACCAGAGACCGGAGCAGAGACCGGACCAGAGACCTGACCAGAGACCTGACCAGAGACCTGACCAGAGACCTGACCAGAGACCGGACCAAAGACCGGACCAAAGATCAGACCAGAGATCGGACCAGAGAAAAGAACTGGGATAATTAGACAAAATTAGATTAAAGTAGATTAAATTATGTTTTTAAGCCTCCTTAACCGCAGTAAAGGCGTTCCAAAGAGAGGAAAGAGGAATGCATTAATGAGTATGGACTTGAAGGGATGCCAAATCTATACACGAGTCATATGGAAATGCGAAGTTGAGAAAGAAATTCATTAAACCAGATAACGAGTGAAGAGGAAAGTTGTGGGTGCTGAAAAACCGTTTAGTAGTAACCGAAAAAATTGACCCGTAACCAAATAAAAACTACCATATTTCAACTGAAAGAAGGCCTATCTAACCTTTTGCTCGGGACCTCACATATCCCCCCAGGAGCCTTAATTCTCATAGATACAACAGCTGTATTCTCCTCAGGGGCTGAAAATTCTTCCGTTTACACAATTCTAAGTTGGAAGAAGAAAAACTTTCATAAAATAAGCATAAATTCAATAATTACCACATTTGAACTCAATGTGGCCGTTAAAAAGATTAATTGGCATTGATTAGATTGGCACATCCAGGTGTGTCAAGATTTCTCTGAATGCACTACTGCTGATACTCAATCAAGTTTTCAAACATTCATCAGTACACGTCACTCCCGCTGCGTTGTAACTTTGCTGGTTTATTTTAAGCCGACCGTGTGCTCCGTTATCGAAGACCATCTCCCCTACTCTCTCAATGCTCATTGTGGGGTTCGCAGTTGCATTTTGCTGGTGACCCTGGTGGAAAGTTTTCCATAAAATTATTCTTCACAGCTCAGGCTCGAGAATCGAAGAGTTCGCTCAATTAGAGGAATGAAAAGGCTGCCAGTGACCGTGTGACTGTTTCTATAGCTTCCTTTCACTGAGCGAATACTCCTCAGTCAACACTTCCTTCATTAACTTATGAGGACCTACAACCACTTTTTTACTTCAGTTTTCAAATTTCACTGTACACATTTCTCTTGCACCTAGGGGAACGAAAATGCATCCAGATATGTAAAATTGAATTCCAAACACATTTGCGTCAATAAAAAATTTTAAATTTTTTTTTAATTTATTTTTTCGAAATAATGTACGTACCTGCCTCAAACTTTTCTCACTCCACAATTTTTAATACGTAGCAGCGTGATTTTGGTTTCATTCGAAGCGGAAGGAGTCTAACAAGACCATAACGATAGATAATTTTGTTTTTGAATTAGGAAAAAAGTTATTGTTATACAATTCAAACATTATATTTTTTTAAAATTTCAGTTTTTTCTTAATAAAAGTTTACTGTGGAATTCAAATAGAATTTCGCTTCGGTAAGCTGTTCCCACCGTCGAACTGCATCGAATGAGACCAGTATTACGCTTCTACGTTGAAAATTGAACACGGTGTGGTTTTGCGTATAAATGAAATTATTTTATTTCTACATGTTCGCACAATAACTATTTCTATCTCGAAAATGAAAATTTTTCATAGAAGCAAATGTGTGTAAAATTCAATTTTACATATCAGAATTTATTTTCGTTCACCTAGTTGCAATAGGATGCTGCATTCTGAAATTTGAAAAGTGAATAAGATATTTCTTTTTAATACATTTTTTCCGACATATGTAACCATTATTTTTTTCCAATCCGAAATTCCAAAATATCTTTCGTTATGGTTTTGGTACACTCCTTCCGCGTCGAATGAGACCAAAATCACGCTTGTGCGTTGAAAATTGTTGAGCGAGAAAAGTTAGGGGCATGTACATACATTTTTCCGGAAGAAGAATTAAATAAAAAATTTAAAAGTTTCTTTTTTGAGAATTGTTTGGGCGCAAATATGTTTGGAATTCAATTTTACATAAATGTATGCATTTTCGTTCCCCTAGGTGCAATAGAAATGTGTACAGTGAAATTTGAAAAATGAGGTAAAACGGGGTTGTAGGCCCCCTTAAATTGTGTAATGAAAGTATAATTTGTCTTATATATTAGATCGTGAATTCTGATATTTTTTAGTGTGTTTTCTTAGACAAAGGAAGCAGAACGCAGATGTGTTTTTGAAAATTATTCACTTGTAAATTTAAGAGATGCTAAAAATGTGCGGCAGGCCTAGTCTTTGTGTCTTATACCGTGGTGACTTATTACCCAGTGGTTTTACACTTTTAGAGTAGCATATGCAAATTTGGAGCGTCTTGGTTGAGATATTCTTGAGAGTTAACTTGTTTCTCTCTTGGCTTGAGATGCTATCGTTTATACATCCAACACTCATGATTGCATTGTTCCAAATCAACTATAATTATTATTATTTTTTTGTATTGTCATTATTTACTTGAGTTGCAGAAGCTAATTTTGTAACATGCTGTTATGCAAACTGCATTTTTCTAATTTGAATATTTACTTTACGTATTAGGAGCTAAAGTTTAACAGTGATGACAACTAAGTTTTTCTATTGGTTAATGTGACATATATAAATATTTTTTTATTTTAGAGTCTCTATTTTTGCTTCGAAATGCTGATACTGTTCTCCTAATGACTGACCAAACGGAATCATCTAGAAAACGGAAGCTCTATACACAGTCAGATAGAGATGACTGGCTCAGTGTACCCGAAATAAAAATTTACTTGAAATGGAATTATAATCCCAATTGCAGTTGTTGTAAGTGCTTTAATATTTCTTTGAAAAATCATTATAAATCTATACTTTGTGGAATATTCAGTGAAACACAAGAGAAATATAAATGTTGTAAGTACCAGCGCTAATATCGCACACTTTATGGTATGAGAGCCGTCCAAGGAATTCGATGAAATTGCCATAAGCGAATTTACTCTTGCAATAATTTGCCTAACTTGATATTCCATTCAGACGTGTTGACCATTTCTTATCGATGGGTAAAACCAATTACTCTGACAGCAAAATAGCTTACAAGCTGTCATTAAAAGGGACAAAATTGCAAATGGACCAAATATACAGTAAGTAAAGTGAGCTTCTTGTTAACGTATACGATAATGTTTTCTCTAAATTTTGGGGAGATTTGTTTTCATTTTTAAGAATCGAAGTGTGCAAATTTAATTCAAAAATTGGTAAAAAAAATTTTCAGTAATCGGTTGCTTGACGAGTCCGTTTGTGGCGATAGTTAATTTTAAATTAAAGTTATATACTTAGTGTTTGCAGTGATGAATCGTACAAACAACCTGTGAGGGAATTATTTGCATGCCGAAGATATTTTTGTGAGAATTTATTTCAGTAGTCAAATGTCGGCTGTTGAAAATGAAATAAAAATATATTTTAAACATCTGTAATGTTTCAACCTATTTATAAATCAGTGGCGATTCGGAATAACCTTATATTGTACTGTGAGACTTATCGTAATAGTCTCGTGTTCTACGATGAAGATGACCATTGAGCACTCTTGCTGTAGCATTCATCAGCATCGCAACTATTTCTTCTAATAATGCATTGTTTCTTGTTACAACAGGGGTCACCCTGTAAAACTAATTTGTTCAATTATCGCAATTTGTAAAAAAAACTTGACGAAATATAAAGACAGTATTAAACAAATTTGTTGAATTTAAATAAGTAATTTCGGTTATTTTTTGTGCAGTCTTTAAATTTGCGGTAACTGGACAGATGCGTTTCACGAGGTGTGGCTTATTGTTTTTAGGAGCAATTCGCAATTTTTGGGAAAAATCGTTGCACTGCTTATGAATCTACCGGAATGTGGTGGTTAGAGTGGCCATTTTTAACGTGAAATTACCGGTAATTATCGTAATTTTTGAACGAAGACCGACTATAATAACCGTTTAACTACCGGTAATTAACTGATTAATATCGTCGGTCTTCGTTCAAAATTTACGATAAAAATCGAATTTAACGTTAATTGGACGATAATACGAGACATACGCGACACTTATTCCTACGATATATCATCGGTTTATAGGAAGAAGAAGATGATAATTACCGGAAAATTCAGACGTAAATTATCGTCGGTCAGATGATAAATAACCGACTGGGCACGGAATCCTCAAATCAGCCTTCTTATCCTTCAGGTGAAGAAGCCATTAGAACTTTCACTCCTGCTATGCATGCGGAAGTCGTGAATTCTCAAAAGGAAAGCTTTCAACTAAACCTAACTGACACCACAGACCCTGCTCAACCTGGTGCTGTCTTAGAAGTTCATCACAGTCATCAACACTATGAAACCTATTTCTAAATTCAAACCCAAACTTTGCTGGTTTTCAAGCCTGGATGCTTGACAGCGATAATTCTGTTGTAACAATCCCTGTGAACCATTCTGATGATGGTCTGCCTTCGTGTCAGCCTCAATCATCTCACAGCTAAATACACAATGATGGTGCCCCTGTTTTTCTGATAGAACCCACGGATCAAAATAGCAATGCTAATAAGTTCTTGTCTATGGAATTCCAACCGTCCAAAAATCTTCCTAACTCTCCATTTGGAACACTAGAAATAACAAACATTCATAAAAATTTCAAACGTAACATCCTGGTACTCATTGCGTGTTCTACTGTTGCAACTCAAATATCCTCGCTATTAAAAATATCAGAATTTCGCCACTGGAAAATTCTCTGTCTCATGCCTGCTAACCAGTTTCAATCCATGGTGTCATAGGACCTTTTGGAACCGATATCGTGGAGTCAGAAATTGACAGGAGCAGGTTATGTAAGCCTCGAAGTATCTAGAATACAGAAACCCAACAACCAAGGCCCTACTACTGTGGTAAAAAAATTGACTTTTCTTCTCTGTCAGAGTATATTTATTTGAATTCTCAAAAATTCAAAGTCAACACATACATAGGTAACCCTTGGTAGTGTTACCAATGTCAGAAATTTAGACATTATGCTCAGCAGCGCAGAAATCAGCCTCGATGTGTAGCTTGTTCGGGCCCTCACCAAGTAAAGGATTGCTTATCAAGCTCGTGTCAGAATGCACAAATTGCTCTGGCTCCTACACAGTAAACTATGGTGGCTGCCCCTTTGTACAGCAAGCTAAAAATGCCAAAAAATTAGAGTAAAGAATAAACTCTCATGTCGAGGTGCTCTGACAGAATTCAGGCAAACCTCATCACAACTGGTTAGAAGAAATTTCCAACACAGTTTAAATTTTTCGCCGCCTGCATGTTTTCGCCGCCCAAGCAATAAAATCGTTTGGGGGGGGCGAAAAACATGCATGCTCCGGCGAAAAAGTTAGACTGGGAACTTATCCAGATTTCAATGCCCATAAAAATAATGAAGTAAAATTCATCTAAATTTGCAACAAAACCTATTGTCAGAACTCTTCATCAGTTGCCACCCGAACTGAATTCAAATCTATATCCTCAATTGACCTAAATCAACCTTGATGGAGTTAGTCTCACTTCTATCTGAAGTACTTCACTTCTGTCAACCGCAGAATTCAACTACTGATCCAGAAAGTAGAATAACATTGCTAATGCTGTCAACAGTAGTGAGATGAGTTGCAAAAATTTCACTAAATTAAATTGTCGGGAAATGGTAGCTTTTTATACGTCAGTTTTGTACTCGCCGTAGCCGAGTGGTTGAGAATGCGCCCTTCCGTGAAGATTGCGAGGGTTCGAATCCCGGCGCTGCGCTGCGATTTTCCCCGTTGGGCGAACGGAAAACTCAAGCACGACAACCCTCTGCTTCCCAGGTGTCGAAAGTTTTGTTAGTTATAAAGCATTTGAAAAACCAACGTACGAGGTGATGTGTGTGAGGCTAGATGAATTGAAATACAGCATCCTTTTGTGCTTCTGTCAGCAAAAGTTTGGTCGTAGGCGCAGTTGTCGTACATTTTTTATATTTTTGGAGCATGTGTAATGTTTTTGACGTTGGTGTAGTAATTATTATTGTTTTAATTGAAGATAATCAACCGCTAAAGGTTTAACTGGCACGTAAATTACAGTAGTCTTTTTTCATATTTTAGATGCTGATTTTTATTTTTCTTGCTTTTTATGCTGCTTTGGTATTGCACAATATATTTTTGATGCGTAATCAAGAAAAAAGTTATTTCGAAAATAGATATTTTAATGAATGGATTTCAAAGCCTTATTTTTTCATTATATTTTAACTATTTTCGTCATTTTTTGTTATATCAATGAACCTTGTTTTCAAAATGAAACCCATGAAAAGAAGTAGGCTTTGGAACTTCCGCATATTTCTCATCTTGTGTGTGCGGGACCGGGGAAAAACGTGGAGTCACGAAAGTCTAGGGACTCTCATTTATTCTTGTCTCATGTCTCAGTAGGAAATTCTCAATACATATTTTTGAAATTCATCTAAATTCTTACCTACAGAAATTGCCAAGCAGTTCCACAACTTCTTGCTGCAATTTGTTTTCTGTAAGTTCCCCATGACAATTTACCCTAAATTTTCTTTCTTCAGCAATTTTCGCTCCAACTTCCCACGGCGCCTTTTTTTGAAATTATACGCCCTATTTATCCCCAACGTGCAACTGCCGTAGAAGTATTCGCCATTTTTGCTGCATTTCATGCAATGTAGTAAATATCTAACATTTGTGCTACATTTCATTCATTGCAGCAACACCTGGCCTTGCAGTAGTAAATATCCGCCAGTTTTACTACATTTGCTGCAGTGTAGTAAATATCCGCCATTTTTTACTGCATTTCATGCTATGTAGTAAAAAATTCCCCATTATCATTACATTTCATTCACTGTAGTAAATTTTCGCCATCTATACTGCATTTCATGCTATGTAGTAAATATTCGACATGTATTAAGCAAACAAACAAACATACGTCGAGAAATGTGCATGTCACGAGAGCAACTCGACACGCTGCTGAGATGCCCCGTTTTCTTGATATATATGATGCTGAATTTTTTGTTTAAATATCCTAACTTTTGAGGTAACGAGGAAACGTGACGGCACTTATAGAAAAAAAGATTGATTAATAATACATAGGAGATTGTAATACGCGGAGTTCCGTAATGGGAAATATTGATTCAATTTATTAAGGTAAATGTCAGAACGACATTTGAATGAGATTAAACCATTAAAACTAAGGGCAACAAGATTATGAACTTCTCAAAGCCGGACTTCAGGTAGGCAGGCGGGCGTTGGACTTGCGGTCTGCGGCTGTGCCGTCCTAGGAAGCCAGCCGTGCTCTGTGGAGTTACAGCTGCGGTTAGTTTTGATTACAGATTGAATATTTGGTTTAATACTGTTATCGTTATAGTTAAGTTTATAAGTTATAAGTTTTTAAGGTAAGTTTATAAGTTATAAGTTTTCAGGTAAGTTTATAAGTTATAAGTTTTAAGGTAAGTTTATAAGTTATAAGTTTTAAGGTAAGTTTATAAGTTATAAGAATGCATGGGGAAACGGAGTCCTAAGTACCCCGCTCACGGCATGGCAAGTATTTGATCCTAAACTTATAGTTTACGAACCTCCACAAGTACTCGTGAGCTTCGGGAGGCCAGGAAGCGCAGCCAGGCGAGTGGACGGTGAGTGGTGCAGGTCAGCAGCAAGGAAGGCGCCTCAGCCTCTCATCTTCTGTCCGCTCAGTACTCGGAAAAAGAGACGGAGAGCGTACCGAAGCTGACGTAAGACCACCGGCGTCCTCGGGCTGGTTGCAGGCAGGTTCCGCACGGTGTTCGAGACGAAGGCTGAGTAGGCTCAAGTTTGTATAAGTAATAAAGTTGATGGAAGATGTTTGCTGAGTGGAGGTTGGAGGCGATCTGAATTTGCATCCAGAAAATTTACGAGGTAATTGCGGCTTGGCTCAAATGGTGTATTCATTAGGATGTATTCAGGATAGTAAACCAAAGTTCAAGAACCAAAGACAAGCCTAGAGCTGGGTTATAGAAATTTTTACGTTTTAAGTTATTGAATTTGCTAAATTATCCGAGACTAAATTTAATTTAAAGGTTTGAAGGGCTATTTATGGTTTATTATCAATTACTTATATCATTAAAATTAAGTTCAAGAACAAGAAAAGCTTAAAGTTAACGAACGTGAAAACTAATACAGGAACTCCTGTAAATTTATTGTACAGCACTTCCGCTAATGCCGTAGTAGCGGCCACTGCTCGGGCAGCCGTAAGCTTTACGACTGTATCGTGACAGTTACGACCACGTGATAGTTCCGACCACGTGACAGTTACGACAGTCGTGACAGTTACGACCACGTGACAGTTACGACCACGTGACAGTTACGACCACGTGACAGTCCCGACCACGTGACAGTTACGACCATGTGACAGTTACGACCACGTGACAGTGACGACAAGAAAACTCCCCTCAAAATACAGATAACTTCCGTTAAGTAACCTAGCTATACTAGCTTTATATTATTAGCAAACTACGAAATTACTTTTTTTAGCCTTTTTCAAGTACCGTTACGGGTCTTAGACCTCCAGTGCTTCAGGTGATGTAGGCGACAGAAAAAGCCTGTAGAAAACGAAGAGGAAACGAATAAGGCGTGTAAAAAACGATGAAAGCGTGTAGAAAACGAAAAAATAGTGTAGAAAACGAAGAAAACGTGTAGAAAACGAAAAAAGCGTGTAGAAAATGGATAAGGCGTGTAGAAAACGAAGAAAGCGTGTAGAAAACGAAGAGGGCGTGTAAAAAACGAAGAAAGCGCGTAGAAAACGAAGAAAGCGTGTAAGAAACAAAGAAAGCGCGTAGAAAACGAAGAAAGCGTGTAAAAAACAAAGAAAGCGTGTAGAAAACGAAGAAAGCGTGTAGAAAACGAAGAGGGCGTGTAGAAAACGAAGAAAGCGCATAGAAAACGAAGAAAGCGTGTAAGAAACAAAGAAAGCGTTTAGAAAACGAAGAAAGCGTGTAAGAAACAAAGAAAGCGTGTAGAAAACGACGAAAGCGTGTAAGAAACAAAGAAAGCGTCTAGAAAACGAAGAAAGCGTGTAAGAAACAAAGAAAGCGCGTAGAAAACGAAGAAAGCGTGTAAGAAACAAAGAAAGCGTGTAGAAAACGAAAAAACCGTGTAAGAAAGGAAGAAAGCGTGTAGAAAATGAAGAAAGCGCGGAGAAAAATAAGAAAGCCTACAGGAAACGTAATAAACGGAAAAATCACGCAAAATGTATTACAGCTGTTTGAAGATTTAACTTTTTTTAAAAAGATAAAATATTCCCTTTTGGTTTGTAGCACTAAGTTCCCTCAATGCATATTGACACATTTATATTTTCCTTGTATGTTTCAGTAGTAGTAAATTTACTTCTGCTTCTACGTTGCTACTCCCAGATCTGTGTATTGAATTCGATTTGAATTATTGGTGATAACAAGACAAGCTGTTCATGCCAACTAATTTGCCTTGTCATTTCCCATAGTTCCTACCTAGCTTGAGATCCACTCAATGATTAGTTTTCTAAGGGTAGACTTTGAAGCAAATATTAACTTTTTACAACTAGATGGTTTTTAGATAGAAGCAATTGATTTATGGCCTGAATTGCGCTGAGTGAGTCTGTGTACAAATAAAGTCTTCTATTTGGGTTGCTGCAAATTTCAATGCATAGTAAATAGCAGTAAGCTCTGCTGCGAGAATTCTAGACCTATCAGGAATTCTAGCTAGCATATTAACCTGTTGGGACTATATTCATGCTCAAGCTTTAGGACTCCGAATTGAACCGTCAGTGAACAATGCCTTTCCATCTTTGTATCCATCGTACAGTTGGTTGTATAGCTATTTCAAGTTGCTCTCCGATATGAAATTTTTTTAGCCCCCCCCAGATTGAATTAGCATTTTCCACTGATAGTTTGGTATTAACATTTCCTTAGGATGAGCCAATATCTTCCATTAGGGTGGCCAGTACTCATAGGGTAAATCTACCCTATGAGGACTGGCCACCCTAATCTTCCATTTTAACCTGTATCTCCTGAAAGAGGTTATATGCACGTCCAGTAACTAAGAGAGGCTTGTTATTGTTTCGGAATAACTGGTATGGGTAATAGTCTGAACATAATGTTCGAACTAGATGGTTTGTTGGTTCGAGATCCAGTTTTTTTAGTTTTTTCATTTTCAGTTTGGAGTTAATGGTGTCGGAACGTTTTTATTCTGAGCTTTCAACATATTCTTTTCATTTAAATCCCAAAATTCTGAATTTCATTTGTACTCGACTTCATTAAATTCTAATGGCTTTCCTCTTACGATAGTCAATGACAAGATTGATAATTTTTGAACGAGAAATATGAGCGTTTGCTACGTACCCTAACAGGTGATAAGCTTAACATTCTCATTCAGAGTCCGTATTTTAGCGAGCAGTCAGAGCTATTGAAACGTGATTTGTTTTCATTGATATCGTCCTTACTCATGTGTCTTTTCAAGTCGTACTTTTCAACCCATTCATCATTGGTTCATTTTCCGGTATAAGGACAAAATTCCTTCACGTCTTCAAAATTCTTTCAAAAATTCTCCACGAGGACAATTCCGGCTCAACAACCCGTACATTACGTGTAAGTCAAGTGGAACACGCCGAAATAAGTTCTAGAACTGAGGCTCGGCTTAGTCCCCCTTCACGCTCTCAAGATCTCAAGCAGAGGAACAGTTTGAAGTTGGAATTTCCGATTCTGATTTCTCAATTTTAGGGTCTATTCGTAATGTACCGAAACTTAGAATTTTTTAGTCTCTTTATATATATAAGAACAAACCTAATCTTGATGAAATGCAAAGCGCACTACCTATGTCTTTGGTTGGTCAGCTGTAGCTTCAGGAAACCCTTTGTTATTTACTTTTCAACTGCGTTCCATTATGTATTTCATAATTTTTGGTTTACCTGTGTTCAGCGTATAGGTTTTGGCAGTCTCTTCGCAATTACCGTTGTCTGAACATTTCTAGTTAACTATAAAGTGTGTAGTTACTTTGTCATAGAATTAAATTCTATATCTATATTTATAGATTTACCGCTGATGATGGGCCAAGGCCCGAAACGTTCGTTATAGATTTGATCGCGTACAATTTCAACAATGTGGACTTCTTTGGTTTTTGCGCTTACCTTTTTATTGAATTTGTAGAGCTCTAGAAAAGGAGTCCTCAGTTTTTAGGTGACTTGACGATTTTTGCCCAATTAGTCTACAGCGAAAGTTGAAGGCGGTGTCTTTATTGGTCCACGAGTAACAAGTGTCATGAATTGAAAGGAGTTTTTCAAAAACTCTCAAGGACAGAGAGAGCAGCATGGGACAGTATTGTCGCTATGGTTTTTTGCTTCTTGGCAATCATGAGGCCGAAAACTGTGAGGAGCTTTTTGAAAACTTCGTGACAAACTACGGCAAGATGGGTTGCTGGATTTCTCTTTAATCTTCATAAATTTAAAGAAAACGCGGAACCGTACTAAGAGGAGTCAGGCGAACGCTTCAACCGAGATATATTGGACTTAGAATGCCGCTACTAAGAGTCTTATAATGAAAACATGATGGGTGACTACATTTAGGGGCTGATTCGGGAGAGTAACAAAAACGAAAAATAAGAAAAAAAAATGTTTATTTCCAAGTTGCCACATGAGATACATGCCAACATATTGTCTTTTACATTATACAATAAATCTACAATCTAGTAATCTAATTATAATCGTAATTTTTTAAGAACTTTTAACGTCTATGTGTCTATTGTCTCACTGATGAAATTATACGATAAATGAATGCTATTATTGAATAATATGTCGTTTTTATCTACTTTGTTCAAATCATACGTCAAATTTGTTACTTTTTCCCATGAGACTATGTAAATTTTAAAAATATCATAATCTTGAGCACATAACAAAATTAGAAGAGAAAACAGGATTTGTAATTTTTTCCACTCATAAGCAAATAAGAAATAAAAGTTTAACGCAAGGACAAAACTTTGTTACTCTGTCTAATCAGGGAATCTTTAGCGAACATCTTTAACCGACCGCTCGCATCTGGGATGGCATTTATTTATTCTATAATTTCACCAGTGAGACTATAGACACACTAAAATAAGTACTTCTTCCATATTTACGGTTATCTCCCTCAATTTTGAAGTTACAGAACCAACAACATGTTTTCTAGATAGCTGAATGTATTATCTAGAGAAATGTTGTATGGGAATTGCGATATTTTGATTCTTTGAAATTGGGATTTTTTCCAAATTTTGCATTTTTAAATTTTTGCCATCATATTTCTGTTAATAGTTTCCAAACTAAACATCTTTCCTTCATTGTTTTACACGAATTTCTAGATCTTTTTCTGCGCCATCGATTGATATAATTGCCATTCCTGCCCTTCCAAATTGTGGGTAAGCATTGTGAGCCCGACAAACTTGTTACCTGGCCGTGTGATGACTCAAGTGACTGGCCTTTCGCAAGTTGTAGAAGACGAATGAACTCACTCACAAAGCAGGGAAGCATAGAGTAAGATTCAGAAAAAATCTTTAAAACATGAGCTAAATAAACAGATAATTGATAATTTTTTATTTTGGAGGTTTGTACTAGCCTTTTGTAAGTTGTAGCAGATGAACGAACACAATTACAAGGAATAGAAGCATAACGTTCGATTCGGAAGAAAGTACTCTGTAACATGAGCTGAAAACCGAGAATCGATAATATGTACATATTTCGCATTTTGTTCAAGACTGTTCCTTTAACTCCCTCCAGAAATTCCTAGATTGAACAACTACAAGTGCAGGAATCCAAAAACACGATACATTATTTGGCATTCCAAACGCAAAAAATAAGTCACAATGATCGAACACTGTGACTTAATAATTGATTTATTTTTTCAATTTAACAGTGCAAGAAACCCCTGTGGAAAATAAAAAATCATGGTAGTCGTGAAGCATCACCAGCTGTTAATCCTTTCTTGCCACCTAACTAGTCTGAAGACAACATTCTCGTACTGAATGCAACCTGCACGCAGGACTTATAGGTCAACTGCTCTAAGAGCAGGCAGAACACTCTAGAATACTCCAAAACTCAGAACGCAGTACAACTGGAGAACACTCCAGTCTCTGAAGCCATTGACCCTCTATAATCTCTCCTCGACCGTTCTAGAGAAGCGTTGGTTATAATACTCTCCTCGTAGTGAAGTTTACCGTCAACATGGCGAGCTAAGTCGCCAAGTGCCAGAGGCGTAGCCCTGTCTGCGTCCCGTCGTCCGTCCCGCATTCAGTTACATCTACAACTGCTACAACTGTACGTGCGGGGAAATGGTGCGGTAATTGTTGAAAATGCAAGGGGGAAATAACCTAGCCATGCGTAAAAATTATACTATCAGTGACTGTGTTTGCTACCTGTGGAACTGCGAAAGGGAAAAAATAACTTTTGTCTTATTTCTGCTTAAATCAGTGCACTTTAAATGAAAAGCCAGCAAAGCAGTGCTGGCAAGGGGTGTGAAATGGTGTGCTCAGCCCGGTCTCGAACGATAGGCCTGAGTGAAGTGTGAAGGGGCCTTGTTCCCTCAGTCTCCCCTCACCGAGCCCGCACCCCCCCCCCCCCTTTCCGAGCCCGCACCCCCCCCCCCCTTTCCCGTACACCTGCCTCCTATTCTCTAACGTACACAATCAATTTCTGATTCCCAAAATTGGCTTACATTATTATCTTGTTTTTTTGATGGAAAATGTTGGTTAACTAGTGACGTAAAATCTGAGAAGGATAAAAAAACTTTTTTCATCTTCGGTTTCTCTCATCTGTTATTGCCAAAAAAAATATCATGTTGAGTGTATATGACGCTTAATTTAGACATTTAATTCACAAAATTGTGTTTTTTATTACTTTTCCTGTAAGAAACTGTCGTTTTATCGAGAAACTTTGGTGAAATAGGGACGTAAAACGTGGAAGAAGGAAAACAATTATTGTAAATGTGAAACATTGTAAAACTGAGCGAGTAAAATGTGAAACCCTGTACATGTCTGAAACTATAGACCTTTACGAGGGCTCTGTCATACTATCAGTCATACTACTGTAATACTGAAATTTTACTATCAGTGAATGTGTTTACTACCTGTGGAACTGCGAAAAGAAAGAAATAACTTTTGTCTTATTTCTGCTTAAAACAGTGCAATTTAAATACGAAGCTAACAAAGCAGTGCTAGCAACACAAAGGAAATGGTGTGCTCAGCCCAGTCTCGACCTATAGGCCTGTCTGTCTGAAGTGTCCTTGTCCCCTCAATCACCCCTCACCGAACCCTCCCCCTTCCCGTACCCTTGCCTCCCGTCTTTCTGACTGTTCAGAGCATGGCAAATCCCGATGAACTTTTTCGCTCCAAGCAACCAGAGAAATTACGTTTGATTTGATAAATTTTTGGTAATGTCTAACATCTCAGTGAAATTTTTGTTCACTTCCTACGTGGCCAAGACGACAAATGTGCACGGAAGAATTATTGTGTTTCGTACCTCCGTTTCCCAACTGACACCGAATAGTTTAAAAACACTGATAGTTTGAAGTGAGCTACCAGTAAGAATAACGGGTGAACGAGAAGTTGAAAAACATTCACAATTACCGGAGAAAATATGATAAAAAGTGCATCTGACTTTGAACTGACTTTAAATAAAATATGTTCTCATTAAAAGCGACTCATAGAAAAAAAAATCGCGACTCATGTCGGAGACTGTCCTGGTCGTACAAAATGTTAAATTACGTACAGCAAATTTCGAGAATCAGACATCTCGAACTCAGAGCACCACTGAGCGTAACCAACCGTCATCATGAAGACGGCATTGTTCATGGCCAGCCGCAACCCTCCCTGTTTCCACGCCTCCTTCCTCCAGTATTAAAGAGCAACCCCTCTTTCACTCAGCTGTAAGCCTCAATACTTCGATAAACGGCTTGGATTTACCTTACTTTTCATAAAATACTTGCTGAGCAAGGTAAAATTTTAGAAAATCAGTATCAGCGATATATATACAGAAGCTACTTCGTTCTCAAAATCCAGTCATAGCTATACAATTACAACGCACGATGCATCACTATGAGACTCGCTTCGCAGGCCGGAAAGTGCCGTTCTCTGCACAAATGTTGCCCTACACAACATCCCGAAAAAATGGTTCTCTCAGGGGCAAAAATACGACCTTACCAAGCAAAGTGCCTGCAAGTAGGGGACCTACATCCTCTCACTCACAAGATTCTAATGCTCAAAAGACAGGAGACTTGTTAACAGCTGCCAGTAACCTCGTCAAAGAATGTGTGTCACCTTCCGAAGCAACGTCAGTGAAGACTATGCAACCAATATCGCCGGATGAGGGAAAACATATCTGCCAAACCTCCAGCAATCATTTGAAGGTTCGAAGCAGTGAAGTCTCAGCCGCGGCACCACAACCACCTGCTCCTCATCTGAACAAGCATAACAGCGTGCCAGCTCCCCAGCTCTGCGTCAACAACAACGCTCCGAACTGTCCGCCAGCGGCGGGGTCACAAACACCATCCTTATCAGTGGTACAAGACAGAATAGTTGTTATTAATAAGGACATTTCAAGCGTGGTAGACTTTTCTCCTTCTCCGGATAATATGTTCGATAATATTCGCGCACAAACCGATACTGGCAGTAAATTACCCCAGAGCGCAAGCTGTGAAAACAAAATAAATTTTTCCAGTACAGAGCAATAGAAAAAACACTGTTGCTTCTTTTAATGGCTACTTGCACCCACTTCAAATAACAAGCTCTCAAAAAATTCATGAAATTATTCACAATTTGTCTCTAACAACAGCGTTTTTCAATAAATCTCTAAGACAACGTGAGCCTCCTAGCCCGTCGTCGATTTTCTCTACTGTATCAAACATTCAGAACCTAACCGAGCAGCTTTTTGCTTTAAATTCACATATAAGTTCTCAAGACCTTGCACCTGTGGTACCTGCTAGTATCTCTTGTGAAATCGACTCCAATTGTCGAGAACCTTACGACACTTTGCTGCTAGGTGATAATATCCTAAGCACGATCAGAAGAAAGGACATCGATCGCTCGTGCTGGATCAAAACTGTTCCATCAGGGCGCTTCGATGACCTTCTCCATACTGTAAATTGCTTGCCTAGATTTAAAAATTATATACTAGGTTTTGATGGTCTTTGCCACTCGCCCTCAGACCTTGCTCGAATCAAACAACAAATTGTAAGAAAGTACGCACTTTCTCGTATTTATATTGCCAATGCTTGCAGTGCAAACGAATTCAACAAGGCGATACATTTTTGCAAAAACCTGGGTTTAAACTTGATTCAATTTCAAACTTACCCAGATAATGAAAATGGTGACGCACTCAATAACTTTCAATGGCCTCGGACCCAGGAAGAGAACTTCTGTTTTCTTCAACAACTTGCAATGAAATCAACATTGCGAATCACCGTGCCATATTGTCCTCGTTTCAACAAATGTCAAGCAATAAATGGAATTGTAGATCATTCCAACGAATCGAAAAATTCACGGAATGAGACAAATAGTCTCACCTTAAACTTTCAAAAAGAATATAAGCCTATGCACATCACTGCACATGGTACACCAAATCCTACAAAATTGATTGCGTCATCAAGCAGAGCTCTGAGTAACTCACTCACCCACAGCATGAGGAACGTAAATAACCCTGAGCCTTCCCTGACTCGATCTAAGACAAATATAATGTCAGTACGAGAAATAAATTTGCGTTACTTGCAACAGACACAAATAGTGATTGCGACATGCCCTTCTTTTCAACCAATTCTCAACATTCAGAGAGTACATAGGAACCAAGGAAAGTCAAGCGAATACCGATATTCAAAACTATTCCAAAGAAAATCCAATTATTCGAAATAAATCTAATGCCTCTGCCGGGCCTCCGTCGAACGACCAAACTAATACTGCTACCGAAAAATCAACAGTGAATCAAATTTGCACAAGCGTTGCAGGCACACTGGACGACTTGAAACGATCGCTCAACTTGGAGCTTGCTTACACTGTAGGTGACGGACACTGTCTCCTCCACGCCGTAACGACGCAGCTTGCTTCACAAAAAAATCGAAATGGAATTATACATCTCTGAAAAAAGCCATCAAAACTGAGAGCTCCAAAAACAAGGACCTGTATGCAAAATTCGTTGACAAGAACAGTGGCAGTATCGAACAACTCATCGATAAATACATCGATAGAAAAGTCTTCGATCACGCAGTTGGAGACCTCATACCCCAAATACTTTCTAATGTAACGAGAACACCAATTCACGTATTTGATGAAAAAGACAATGGGATTTGGAAGACGACAAACTCCCCTACATCAAATGCTCTGACAAAGTGTCCTCCGGTAAACATACACCGGAAACAGGACCACTATAGCGCCCTCTTAAAAATGCGTGATGAAAATCGTGTTGCTCCCTCCCCCATTTTGTGACTAAATAACAGTGATCAAATTGAATATGAAGCTGAAATCACAAACAATGAACGCGGCAATAAAAACCTAGAGACGAATACTAAATGCCCTGCAGGACCTAAACAATGCAATAACTCCACTAAAGAACTGCCTATTGAGGTAAATAATATCAAAATATTGCACATAAATGCTCGCAGTCTCAATGGTAAAATGGATGACGTACGAGTAATGTTGATCACTAACGATATCGATATTTTATGCGTATCTGAAACATGGTTCGATTCACGAGTCGAAAGCTGATATCTCAGCATTACCGGGTACGAATTGTACCGTTATGACGGATTCAAGATTAAAAGAGGTAGCGGTTCATGCATTTTCATCAAAGATGTCTACTCTACATCCTTTGTTCCGATAAAAGAAAAATGCGAAGACATAGAAATGGTTGGGCTCAATGTTCAAGTAAACAAACACAAGTCTTTCATTATCGGCAGTCTTTACAGACATCCGTCAGAATCTCTTCGTCCAACATTAGATTTCATCGAAAATACGCTTAGATCAATCTCTGCAGCCAAAAAGTCTTTCTATGTTTCTCGGAGATTTTAACGTGGATCTGACAAATAAAAACAATCAGCTAAGCAAGATGCTGCACAGACTTAATCTTTCTCAAATGGTCCAAGAACCAACGCGAATTACCAACACTTCTAAAACTCTTCTTGACCTAGCAATTACAAACATTCCCCAAGCAGTACTCAGCACAGAAATCTTACCGTCCTTTTATGATCACCATTCGGTAGAATGCCAAATCAATATTGCAAAAGAGAAACAGAAATCTAGTTACTTTACATATCGCATGAAAAACCACAACTCCCCTGAAATATTTCAAGAAAAGCTATTAGACAGATGGAGTGAATTTCAATGCATGGAAAACAACGATGATGTCAATCTACAAGTTTCGCTTTTCAACGAAAATTTCGTATCAGCTCTTAACGAATGCGCACCTTTCACCATGAAGAAAGTTAAGCCAAGAATTTCTAAATGGATAACAGATGAGATAAAACAGTTGAGCAGAGCTAAAAGAAATTTGCAGCGTGAGTACAAACTGAATAAATCAGACAGTACGCGTCGAAAATTATATAAAGATCATGAGAAGATCCTACAAAGAAAAGTTAAGGAAGCAAAACGGGACTACTTCCACAAAGAACTCTTGGCGGCAAAACAAAACCCTAAAATAACTTGGGAAATCATTAGAGAAGCTGCTCAGTATAAAAATTCAGACTGCAAAAGCACTTTTGACAACCCCTCAGAAATGGCGAATGACTTTAACACTTACTTCTCAAAAGTTGGCGAAGATGTTTTCAATGAAGTATCCAGGACAGTTTCAGACACATCTACATCGGCAGATATGAGTGATGTTTCATCCCCAAATAGTAGCAACAAGTGGAGACCAAAGCCAGTTAGCGTCATAGAGATACGAAAAATTTTTTACTCGCTATAGAATACTAAAGCGACTGGACATGATGGCATAAGCCTCCAACATATAAAAGACAGCTTCCCTGTCACAGCACCCTTTATTCGCTTGATAATAGATACATCTATAGTTACAAACAAGTTTCCCGATCAATGGAAACTATCCATAATTAAGCCATTACATAAATCTGGTAATATCGACATAGCGTCAAACTACAGACCAATCAGTCTCCTGCCTGTTATGTCCAAAATATTAGAAAAAGTAATAACAAACCAGCTCTCGTCTTACATAGACGAGTCACATCTACTACATCGCAATCAATATGCTTACAGGAGGAATACCAGTACGATCAGGACGCCCTGTTAAACATAACAGAAAAAATTTACAATGATATTGACCAAAAAAATTAACTCTATTACTATTGCTTGATCTCTCCAAAGCTTTCGACAGTGTTAAGCATAAGAAACTTCTATAAAAAATTTCAAACCTCAGAATAGACACTCAGTGGTTTGAAAGCTACCTACTAAACAGCTCTCATGCAGTGTGCTTGAATAACAAAATGTCATCATTCATACCAAATAATTTTGGCGTTCCTCAAGGTTCAATCATCGGCCCACTCCTATTTTCAATTTTCTTCAACGGTTTCCCCACCATGCCGGCAAACACAAAAATCTCAATGTATGCTGATGACGTACAAATTGCCATGACAAGCTCAACAGCGGATTTAACAGAAACACAAGCCAACGCTGAAAACCTTCTGAGAAATCTGAAATTGTGGGATGACCATAATGGCCTCAAACTAAACGCAAGTAAAATGCAATGCATTATTTTTGGATCACAGAATGCGACTGAAAATTTACCTCCATTCAAGCTAACATTTGGAGACGATACAATTGAACCAGTCGATAAGGTTAAAAATCTGGGAGTTTGGTTTGACAAAAATATAACTTTCAATTCACACGTCGAAACAATGTGCAACAAAATTAACGGAACCTTAACGTTCTTTCATCGTATAAAGAACACACTTGACGAAAAATCTAGATTATTAGTGATTCAGTCTTTAGTTTTATCGCGTCTTGACTACTGCAGTCTTGTGTGGGGAGATTTACCTCAATGTCGTCACGAAGAGTTGCAAAAATGTGTTAACTTCGCCGCCAAAGTGGTATGCAAAGGAAATTTCAATAAATACGATCATGTCACCCCTCTTTTAAGAAAACTCGACTGGATCCCAATACCGAAGAGATTCAGGATCCAGAAAGCTCGACGAGTATTCTCCTCTCTGTACCTCCCCCAAAGTAATGCAGAGGTGGTAAAATTTTTTCCATCTAATATCCCAAGCGAAAGACCAAACCGGAGGAACGATGTTTTAGTCAGTTACCGTTCATCTAACGTGGGACAAAAAGCTCTCTCAGTTTCTGGAGCTTTTTTGTGGAACAAGCTTCCCCCGCATAACAAAAACTCTATAACTGGAAAAGAATTTAGAGTAAATGTGTCACGTCATTTTGCATCTCTGCCATAGGGCCTGCAGCATTTCGGTGTGAACTTCCCATCTATCAGAAATTTTAATTTTTCCTGATATTTCTGTTAGAAATTTAGAAACTTTTTCATTTTACGTTTGCTAAGCGATTCGTATATTCATCTTACTTATTTCTGTCGACAACAATGAGCACCACAGCCGTCAGTTTCAGTGCAGCAGAACGAACGTTCTCTCCATAATTAGGAGTATTTCCTCATCTATATTTTGTTATTTCTTTCTTTTTTCTGTATTAATATTTAACGTCCGTATGACAAATATACCATGAAATACATTTTGTGTGTACACCAATAAACAGGTTTATAGATGTGAGGGTTGTGCAAAGTTTATAATGAATTAAATTTTTGACTAACGTTGTCTCGCTATTTCAAAATCATTCTCGAAGATGTTCTCAATCGATTTTCGGCTGAGCTGGGGGGAAGAGGATAATTTAAGCATTGCATTTAGTCTTTTTATTTTTTTTCCGTGCGTTCAGCACACACTAGCACTGAACTTTCAAATCGGAAAAAAACTCTAAATTTCTGTAATTAAAATCATCACTTTGGATCAAGGCCTAATCTTCCTATATGGGCCAATTTTGTGAATATTCTCCACTCAGATGTGATATCCGGCCACTATGTTACTCCATTTTATCCCACGTACACATGTCCGAATAATGCTGAAGAGTTGTGTTGCTTCTTGACTATAACCTGATTTTCATAAACATTTCTGTGAAGAAATTAAAAACCAGCTCATTTTTATGTTTTTCGAAGTCTTCTCTTCTTTTTAGTTATTTTTTGTTGCGAAAAATTTTTTAGGATTACAGTGAGCTCAACTGTCATTTTCTGTGTAGTAGATGGTAAGTTGCTTCTATCTTTTATCTTATATATGTATTTTTTTCTAATATTTCATTTTCAATAAGTATATATATTAATATGTGTGTGTACGTGTGTAGGTATATATGTATCTACATAAATAGATATACATGTTTCTATTTCATTTCTTGACGCAAAAACCATTCGGTTAATAAATTTTATTGCAATGGCGAAATGATTCAAAAATAGATCTATCACTTCCCCAGAGAGCGTTTCTGTGAATCGGATTAATGTCATATACAATTAATGAAATAAAGTGCAATTTTAGCATATGAATCGTAGTAAAATTATCTTTCTGTCCGTATGTTGTACAAGCTATGAATTTTGATATTGAATATATGTTTTTTTTACCCATTTCTACCAATATTTTGTAGATATTTGTCAATCATGAGTGGTAACCGGCTTACACTGTATCTCTATTTTATCCCAAGTACCCATGTCCGCATGATGTGGTGAATATCGAGAATATATGAAATATGTTTTTGGTGGTGATAGGGCTTTGCATATTTTTAGGGCATATTTTTCATTTCTCATTCAACTACCCTTGACAGAGATAGACTATTGGCACGCCACGTATGGTTTGTCTATTAGTACGCCTCGTATATTTTTGTCTATTAATATGCCTCGTATGGTCTATCTATTTTGTACACCTCTGATAGCTTGTCTATTAGTACACCTCGTATAGTTTGCCTATTATTATTATGCCTCGTATGGCTTATCTATTTGTACACCTCGGATGGTTTGTCAATTAGTACTCCTAGTATAGAACTTCTGCTAGACTACTAGCACACCACGAATGGTTTGTCTATTAGTACGCCTCGTATATTTTGTCAATTAATATGCCTCGTATGGTCTATCTACTTGTACACCCCTGATAGTTTGTCTACTAGTACACCTCATATAGTTTGTCTATTATTATGCCTCGTATAGCTTATCTACTTGTACACCTCGGATGGTTTGTCAATTAGTACTCCTCGTAAGGAACATTTGTTTCAAGATGCCCTATATTTAAGAAACTTTTAAAAGCCAATATGTTGGCATGTATCTCATGTGACAACTTGGAAATAAACATTTTTTCTTTTTTTGTTTTTTCTTTACATGAGGTAACTCCTGGCGAGCCGGCTGGACGTTCTTCGAGACCGTCCCTCTCCGCGTCAGTCTTCGTCCGCCTCTTCGCAACACCTATAACTTCTGGCGAGCCTGCTGGACGCTGTTTCGAGACCTTCTCACACTACATCGGTCATCGTCCGCTCCTTCGCTTCATGGCCAACGTTCTAGAATTTAGTTACTTGTTAGCTTGGCGTTGGCTAGCCGGTGATGCTTGAGTCGGCTATATTAAAACCTATAACGCAACCCAGGCTTGCCTGGGCCAAACCTTTAAGCCTAGCTACATAGCTAGCCTATAACTAAGTGCTATTAGTACGCCCTATATCTCAGTGCTATTAGTACGCCCTATAACTCAGTGCTATTAGTACGCTCTATAACTCAGTGCTATTAGTACGCCCTATACCTCAGTGCTATTAGTACGCCTCATAACTCAATGCTATTAGTACCCCCTATAACTAAGTGCTATTAGTACGCCCTATAACTATTACTAATAGTACGCCTATAGCATTTATCGCACCAGGCAACGGGAGATGGAGATAGGAGTTGAGGACTTGCGCCCTTGTGGTCCTCTTCTGAAGCGATACCTACTCCATCGCAGCGTCCGGGAACTTTTCTATTACTAGATACCAGCTTGGCAGTTTATGTTTGGTGCCAATAAATTACTCCTGGCTGCAGTTTTGCTATTCTTTAAACTCCTTTCCCCAAAATCTTTCGCAACCCCACGTACAATTTTCAAATTGACTTCAAGAACAATAATTATGCAAAAGCCAACAACATGCTAACAGATTAAGGAGGGAATACCCTCAGAATTGGACATTTGGGGGGAAATAGATTTTAGCTGCTATAGGAGGGGAAAGAGGTCAGGTACATCCTGCGAAAAAATGAAGTCCGTACGTTCGCTCGTTCGCCTGCTACGGGGGTTTGATGAATGGGGTGAGTGGAGGGGGAAGTGTTACTTTATTATGTTGCACCTCCCCCTTGGCTATTTCTTCACGACGCGACGTTGATGTGTCATCTTCTATATCTATTTATTACTGTATAATGATTTCAAGGGTCTTAGCTGACCCAACAAATAATAACGAAGAAAAATTGAGATTGTTTATGTTTACATAATTTCCTTTTTTCAGGGGATCGGAATTTTGTGGTTTCAAAATGCACCTTCTCCTACAGTTTTTGAGCCACAACTATGATTTCAGTATCATTGGATGCGGAAAAACATGGAAATTCCAAAAACTCTAGTCGTTTTTCCAAATTAATTTTTTTTCCAAAAGTTATGACGCCGTAAATTCGAAATATTTCGAAAATTTGGTTTGCTCTCAATTTTTTCCATTTTTTATGCTTAAAACTGAAAATTTAAAGAAAACCATTAAATTTTTTGGGATTTCCACGTCTTTCCGCATCCAATGATACCAAAATCATCACTGTAGCTTGAAAACTCTCCGAAAGAAAGCATTCTGAAAAACCCCCCCAAAAACATCGTTTTCTATGAATATCTCGTTTTCTTCAAAGAAATCGCATTTTTGTATGGGATATAAACGATTCTAAATTTCATTTTCTATTAGTATACCAAATTTTATTGCTCTAAGTTCAATACTAAAAAAAGTCCTCATGGGGTACTCCCTCCTTAAATTTCTCATGAAAATTGCGCTGTCGAATACAGAAAATTTAGATATTCATACCCAATATATGTGTTCGACATCAGCGGACAGAATAAACGCATTGAAGAAACTACAACTGACATAAAAATTAAGACAGAATTCTAATAAAAAATTAGAAACGTTACTCGTGCGTATACAAAACGGTAAAACGTCGACCTTACAGCCTTGCTTTGCTGCTTACTAAATTGTTTTTCAATTTCTTTCTTTCTCCTTTTTATCGAATGCTCATACCGAACTTGCTGCTCAGACTTAACTCGTATATGTGTTTCTGAATCTGGAAACAATTTATATAGTCAAGATTTTTTAAATTCCATAAATAACTTCACTGTCACTTCGTTTTCAAATCCATTTCGTCCTTGCTACATCTTATAAGTGTTATATGCGGAAACCACTGGTACGACAGCCTTGTAACTACATTATTTGCCATTTATGATCCCTAATGTTCCTGCTCATGGACTGAACTTGCGCTCTCCTTATGAAATCATACTAGGTTTTAAACAATTTAGACTAATAATCTGTGTGTTTTTAGTTTCTCTTTTTTTTAATATAATTCTAAGCAGGAATGTCCTTATTTTTACCTTGATCCTGTAGTTTGTATCATTTTTATTTTTACGTTACATTTTACTTACTGTCTCTTAATGCTAATGACTGACGACCATGTTGACATATTCGACAATATTGATCCAGATCTCAATCATTTGGATAGACTGCACCCAAACCTAAATGAAACTGGAAACTGTAAATCCCTAAATATTAAAAAATTCAATGAATCGATGAGGAAGACCTGTAACGATTTTTCTCTATTATGTTGGAACTGTTGATCCATTTATCCGAAAATAGATGAAATATCTTGTACTATCACTGAGCTGAACAGCAATTTTGATGTTCTCAGTTTCACCGAAAGTTGGCTAGACGACTCATCTAAAGACCTGATTCAAATTCAAAACTATTATAGCCATCATTCACTCCGTAGTAACAAACGTGGTGGTGGCATCAGTACGTACATATCTAAACATATATCTTCGAAAGTCATTTCAAGTGCAACTATGAATCGTGAACATATTGAGACCTTATTTATAGAACTAACGAAAAATGATAAACGGATTGTGCTTGGGACAGTATATATACTATATAGGCCCCCAACAGCTTGTAACGTCTCTTTCCTGAACGAGCTTCAAAGCATTATATCTCAGTTCAACAAGTCTCTATATAATGACATAATAATCTTCGGGGATTTCAACTACGATCTTCTACAATATGATAGCTGTAAGCAAATCTCAAACTTCATAAATGTTTTTCAGTCTAGCTCCTTCCTTCCAATCATCACGAAACCTACACGTGTTGCTTCTGAATCGGCTACGTTACTCGATAATATTTTTATGTTAGATCCGACTGATTTTCTTACCGGAATAATAATTTCTGACTTATCTGACCATTTCCCGGTGTTTCTCATCAAGAAAAATGTTTATAATCCTTGTACCAGCCCACAGGCTGATACTTATTCATTTCGTTGTGTAAACGAATACAACTTGGGAACAATGCGAACTGTTCTAGAAGAATTAATGCCATCATTAGACGTCTATGAACGGGACAATAATGCGATTAACATTGATGAAGCAATACTAAATTTAACTGATATTATAACGACTGCATATAACCAGTGTTGTCCAATAATCACCCGCACAATTACGCCGAAAAATAGACAAAAGCCCTGGATTACTGAAGATATCGTGATCAATATAAAGAAACGTCAAGCGTACCTAGCCTTACTATACGAAGGGCGAATATCTAAAGTAACGTATAACAGATTCAGGAATCATGTGACAAATCAAATACGAACCTCAAAACGAGACTACTTCACGCGCAAATTTACTGAATACAAAACTGATATTAAAAAAACTTGGCGCCTGCTTAATTCATGCTATAAACCGAATAATAATACTACGAAAACAATTGAGTCCTTCGTTCACGAAAATGTAAAATACCACGAGAAAAAAAGGTATTGCAACTGTGTTTAACAACTTTTTTGTAAACATAGGAAAAAATATAGCCGATAGTGTCTTCAGTGAACCCAGAGACCACTTGCAATACATGGACCATGTCCGTGAACCTAACTCTTTCTTTTTCACGCCAACTAATCCCTCCGATGTAATTACGTGCATAAACAACTTGAAAAATAAATCAAGTGGATTGAAAAAATTTTCGGCTAAAGTTCTTAAGGCTATAGCTGATATAATAGCACCGTGCATATCTTATATTGTCAACCAGTCCCTTTCTCAAGGTATCTTCCCCAACTCTTTCAAAATTGCGAGAGTCACCCCTATTTTTAAAAATGGTGATAAAAACTGCATTAACAATTATAGACCTATCTCTGTACTACCAATTATTAGCAAAATATTCGAGAAAATTGTGTATAAAAAAGTGTATTCGTATTTTGAACAAAAATCTTTCCTCTACGACAAACAATACGGTTTTCGTTCTAAGAAATCTACGACACAAGCTGTATTAAATCATTTGCAATACCTTTATTCTAATATAGATGAAGGAAAGCTTGTTTTCTCCGTATTTCTTGACTTTCGAAAAGCATTCGATTGTGTGGACCATAACGTATTACTCTCGGAACTACATTGTTATGGCATTCGAGGGGCTGCCCATGATTGGTTTAGATCATACTTAGCAAATCGGAAACAATACGTTGTCATTGACGACGCAAAATCATACCCACAGATAATTAGCCATGGAGTTCCACAAGGATCTGTCCTTGGGCCTCTCCTATTTCTAATTTTTATCAATGATTTCATTAAATCTACATCATTCTTCAAATTCATACTTTTTGCCGATGACAGTACCCTTTCTGCGGTCCTTCCAGACCAAAATCCCGCTAGGATGGCGGAGCGTATGAATAAGGAACTTCATAAGGTTTCATTGTGGCTTAAAGCTAATAAAATAAGCCTTAATATCGATAAAACAAAATATATTACATTCTCATACAAGAAAAATATATCTCTCCCACGCATTCAAAATGGCGAAGGTGAAATCGAAGAAACCAACTCAAGTAAATTCCTCGGCATCATAATAGACAAACATCTAACCTTTAAAGAGCACATCGCTCATATTAGTTCTAAATTATCAAAATCTATCGGAATCCTAAATAAAGTTAAGAATTTCCTGCCCGAAACAGCCTTACAAATGCTCTACCGAACGCTTATTTCACCATACTTGCAATACGGAATAGAAGCATGGCACGGAACTGATAAAAATAAAACCAACAAAATTTTTACCCTGCAAAAAAGAGCCATAAGAGCGGTAAAGAATCTAGAATATAATGCTCACACAAATGACTCATTCAAAAATTTACGAATACTAAAGCTCTCGGATCTCTACAAAATCTCCATTTGCAATTTCATTTACAAAACATTAACAAATGATGGCGACAATAGCCTAAAACAACTATTAACTACGCAAACTGGTCATCACGACCATTTAACCTGAAATAGAAGTAAATTCATGCTTCCTTATTACTCAAAGGCTCGGTCACAACACAGTATCCTCTTCGTTGGAACTAAAACTTGGAACTCAATACCTGCGGAGATCCGTGAAAGTAATTCTTATAAGGTATTCAAAAAAAGTCTTGAGTCTCTTTTCCTATCAGATTACTAGTCGTGTAAGATCACAGAGTCAAACCTTGTCCCCTACATAACTGGTCCTAATAATGTAATTTGCCTTGATTAATTTCGCCGATCTTCAGTCTGTTCTTGAATCGTTTGTCGAATATACTGTTAAATCTAGTCCATATCAACTATATTGTGAAATGAAGTATCTAATTTCGAGTTACTTATCTCATTGATCAGTCTGATGCGTCTCTAGTTTAAGTGAATTAGGTTAAACATTATTGTACTCCTAAGACTAACCTTGATGGTAGGATGCCCTAGAAGTCACTGAACTTATTCGGGCCCACAGGTAGCTATACTCAAATTTGACCATTGTACTAGACTTAAGAAACATTTTATCTCTGTATCACCTGTGGTAAATAAATTGTTTAAATTGTTTAAACAACACATTACTGTTAAAATGAATGTAAACTACTTTAACTGCAAAAAAATGATATCTTCTCAACCCACTTCGGTTAATCGCGTTCTGGTGAAGTGAAACAAGAATAAATAGATATAATATTGCAAGAGTTATTTCGTTTCATAATAGCTGTAGGTATTACAGTTATAGAGTATAGACCGTGGCCCAAACCGTTATAGAATGTATGTCGTAGCCCAAATAGTTACATTGAAGCTCCTTCATTTCTTCATCAGGTGAATTTATGGGATGGAATTTCGTGAAAGCTCAAAAACAGCTAGCTCACTAGTTGACCTGCGCCAAGTCTTTGTGAACTAACCTCAGCTGCGATAAAGTAGAGAGTTCCTTAGACGACGATTAGGTGATCCGGAGAATCCCGTCCAGGACAAATTCCTACGCACGCAAGTCATAGGGGCCGAGAAGAGGAAGGCGCGGGCGATGCAGTGCGGTGAGAGGTTGCTTAGGCCCTCATGATTTCCCTACGAAGTTCGGTTGCATTCAGATAGGAGACGCTCCCGCTCATCAAAGCTTCAGGAAAGCGGTCAGAATAGCCCAGGAGAACGACCCGAAGTTAAGTGGAACAACAAGTAGAGGCAGGTTGTAGCTGCTCTGTTGTAAGTGTTTTGGCAGTAAGGCTTTGAAAGGATTAAAATACAGTTTCTTTCATTAGGCTTGAGTCACAACCGCAGTAAATCGGACAATTTGCAAAACTGGAACAGCCTACCAGTGAACACCAATTTTCATTTATAGATATTGTATTTGTTTTATTCACTTTCCAAGAATCAGAAGATGATTCTCATGTAGATGCAATAATTAAGAGTTCGATTCCAGTCTGTACTGCAGGATCAATAACTCATGCAATTGGGGAAATAAAACATCTTTTGATACTTTGAGAATGGAGTCATCAAATGAATTTGTGAACGTAGAATCTGGCATGAAATTTAATGAGGAATCTAATGAACAACTTTTTCATTGATTCGATACTTTAGTCAAACTTTATTTCAATCGATGATAGATTGAATAATTTAAACTCAACGGTAACAGAGATCATTACCAAACAAATTGAAAATATATTCAAGATTCTATTATCAAAAATACTTCCCATTGAAGATAGCCTAAATAATTTAAACATGATAATAACCTAGAAATTACATGAGCAAATTGAAAATAAATGTAATCTTCTACAGACCAAATTCCCTCCAAAGGAAGAAAGGTTAGATAATTTGGATAAGATAAACAAAGAGCACATGTAAGAAATAAAAATTTGAAATTAACCATTGAAAATTTGGTTTAAAATGCAGTCGAAAATGTGGACGAAAAATTTGATATGATTCAAGATGTTAATAATTTGAAAAACAGGTAATCTAATCAACGATTAATTTAACATATGCACATAAATTTAATGGTGTAAAAACATCAGTTAACGAAATAGATGAAAAATTTTATGAGCTTGAAGAAAGGTTCCATAGAAAATTTGATAACATGGTGCCCAGTATAAGCAATGATGTTTCAAACCAACCTAATTGAGTTAAGCTAATTCCATTCAGAAAAGTAGAATAGAAGATCTAACTACTGATTTGAAAGATGTTAAAAGCATTTTCCAACAATTTACCAATTATATCACAACAAACCAAAGCGACGTTAGTCATTTGAAATCAATGTTACTCAAAGAAGCTGATAAGTCAAGTGAGAAAAATCAATTAGCATTGTTACAAACACGTGTAAACAAACTTGTAGCTTCTCGTGTTTGAGGAAACATTGAGTTTTTAATTTAGAGAATACTCCATAAATAATGTTAGGAAGAACAATTCAAGATATATTTCTCAAGTAAGAATTCTTCCAGATAATGTCTTCTGGTTCTAGATGATGAAAATAATTTTGATTTAGATAATAGAAAACTGTCAAATCTTTCCTTTTCAATTGAAGAATTTGTGCAGCTAACAAGAAATGTGTCGACGAAAATTATATAAAATTTGAGGTTCATCTCTGAAATTATACAGAGGTAAGAAAAAATCTTATAAATAAGAACCATCAATTCAGAAATAATTTTATCCAAACCTCATTTGCTGAGAATACGATAATTCTACGAGAATAAAGTCGAGGAAAATATGAATCAGCCTGAGGAAATAAAAAATTTGGTTGATAAAATTTATGAATTTAGATTGTACTGATCGAAAGAGAGTGTTTAATTAACGATATTAGTTCGTATATTGAGACCTTTAAAAATAATCTTCATCAAAACGGCAGAGAAACGCTTATAAATGCAGATAAAATACAAAATAGTAGAAACTTTGTACAGAAACTGTCAGATGATAATGCTGATATGAAAAAAAAATTATGGAGGATGGAGAAAACGTTGAGAATGGACTGCAGAAAATTATATAGCTGCCGAAAATGTAAAGTAAAAAAGGTAAAATAATCCTCAACAACCAGTTGTTCGATTGGATCTTATCACCTCTTTTCGCTTGAGAATCAGTGAGCTCCCTACATGGAATTGTCTACAGAAGTCTCTACAGCACTGTGGATTGGCGTCGTAATCGGATTTTTATGTCAACTGAAGCATTTCACATAATTTATATAAACTTCTGCTTCCATGCAATATGTATGGAGTTATTTTCCTTCAACTCACCGCATCTTTCAGATTATGAATATGGCCACTCATTGTAACCCATTGATACGCTTCGTTTAAGAGATCCACGAGTGGAGCAGGCCAGGCACCAAGAGCAATGTGTACTAGTGGTGGACCGAATATTCGCATTCGCTTTCTCGAATATTCACAAGTTTTCCAATATTTGCATACGCATTCGCATTTAGACTGCTAATGCCTTACGAACATTTAGGTATTTTCTTCCATCCTCCACCGACTGCTGCTGCTGTTGAAGAAGGGAGTGTGTCACAGGTGTGCTTGGATGTTGTTAGTATTTAACTCACTCTTGGATAAATGGAACATCTTATCAGATGATATTCACTGCGTGATGAGATACGCTGTGCCAACATAAAAAAATATCGCTTTCGTTCTGGCGTATGTAACACAAACTACACCAGTCATCAACTGCATATTACCGTTAAAAATAGCTTGAACTCTGAAAAATTGGTCACTGAAGCAATTTCAAAAATGCAAATCAATTGTGACTCACTTTAATCAGTCAACCATTTCTCATGAAGGAATGAGAAAAATACAGGTCAGAATGACTGCTCCACAACTCTCAGTAATACGAGTACATGACGTTACAACTCGTCGGAATAGCAGTTTCCAAATAATGATAAGGATAAAAATCCTTGATGATTCTCTCTATTTGTATGCTAGCCCCTGGGAGAAAATCAGAGCATTGAATAATCGACAATAATGTTTCGACTAGTTGTTTAACTTTCCTCCTACCCTGTGAAGACATTGCGAAGAAAAACTGGAAGGAGTCCGCTTCAAGTGCTGCATGTCATACCTCTCATCACTACATTAAAGAACATATTAACATCATCAGCCATAGACAGTAACAAAATCTCAGTAATAAGAAATAAGTTACTAACAGAAGTAAAGAAAATGCTTGAATTTGCACAAAAAATGACTCGTATGTATCCACGCTTATAGACCTGAGGCATAAAATAAAATTTTTGAGTTCACTGGCTCTCACAAACATTGTTAAAAACTAGGTCACTCGAAAAAGTGAGGAAAATTAAAAACCCAGGAGTGACTCATATAAAGGCCAAGCAAAAGAAACTTCAACAGAGTCATAAATGCTATTCTTTTTTCAAGCAGTGACGATGAAGACGACCAGCTATGCCAACTGACATTAGCAGCAACCATTGACAAGTAAATCAAAGAGAAACGGATATCCACTGACGAAGATCCTCTGAAATGAAAGAAGATGTACGTGGATATTTATCCAGGTTTTTCTAAATTAGCAAGGTTGTATCTTGCTTATCCGTCAACCAGCGTTGCGAGTGAGCGTTCTTTTTAGTGGTGCCGGCCTTGTTTACGACGAAAAACGGAGCAACCCGACTGGTGAAAGAGCAGAAAAATTGTTATTTTTGATATTCAACTTCCCAATGATACATTTCAGCTATTAATAATTTACTAAATATTCCTCTTTTAAATGGTGGTGGTTGGGTAGAGATGTGGGTGGGATGCATGTAAGTCGTAAGAGTGGGTCCTCGCCCCGCATCCTGGAAACATAAAAAATAACAGACATTCGGTCCACCACTAGTGCGTACTGTTACCTACCTCCGAAACTTGAAAATACTTTACCGTATAAAATATGCAGTGATTCTAAAATACGTATATCAGTTAAATTTGACCCCTGCCCTATGAGATGGAGATTATTTAATTCCAGTTGTCTGCATGAACACGGATTGCAGAATGGGGTGGTCGTCCTAGCCTTGATCCTGTGCGGTAGCTGACTCCCCTATGCTCAGCGATCCTCTGTTCTAGGGTGCGACCGGTGCAACCGACGTACCTGAATGCACACTGTGCACAATTATATTCATAAACAATTGAGGACCGCATCGCAACGAGAAGTTTATCCTTGAAACAGAAAAATGATCTAGTGCAAAAATTGTTCACAAAAATAACATGCAAATAAATTTTAAAGTATATAACCACAATAGTTATCAGCTCTACAGCCTCTACTTTCAGTTTCTCGGATTGAGCACCGAAATATTGGAGAGAAGCGTAAAGTTTGTTTTTTGAGTCATCAGTGGACGGATGACTAGTAAGCTTTTTGGACAAAAACTGCTTCAACTGGGACTAGATTAAAGTAACTGGAAATCCATTGTTAGCGAAAAATTTTTCTAAGAACTTCAAACTTAAAATGCACGACATTAAATTCGGATGAGATTAAGAAGGCACGGTTTAAAAGCGTCTTTATGCTATTCAATTTAAATTTGAAGGTACAAAAACTTAAAAAACTCAAACCTAGTCCAGAGAACTTTGTTTTCCTATGAACGGATGTTTGAAATCTGCCATTCACTCTCCTGATCAAATAATCAAGGAAAAGAATATTGTTGTTGTTTTCACCCTCCATCGTAAATTTGATAGAACTATACTTGGAATTCAAATAATCAAGGAATTGAGATGCATGAGCTTGTTCTTTGAAAATCAAAAAAGTATCATCGAAGCACCTTTTATAAAAAACTTTAAAAAAAATACTTTATTAAATAATAATTTATTTCCCATTCAAGCCTTATACGATCACCTCGTGCATTGATTTTTCAAATGCCTTACAATTAACACAACGACGCCATGACGCTTTCCCCCGATGAAGACCGGTACCGATTTCAGGCACCGGGGTGGAGTGGGGTAGTGTGCATTGAATTTTTCCCTTATACACAACGGAGAAAATCGCCACACAGAGCCAGGATTCGAACCATCGATGCCTTCAAGGAAGGCAGGTCTTAAACCACACGGCTATGACTAGTAGAATAAAGAGTAAACAGCAAATGTACTAGATTTAGACATCAACCCTACTAATATTTACTATCTACCATCGGTAAATATTTTTCAGCCTGTTTCTTTCATTTAGAAAATTAACTTGTAGGGAGGGATTCGATCCACGACGTCTAATCGCCCACGGTCACTAGGACATAGTGCTGACTACAAATTTTCTATATGCTCTTCGCATTTCTCTTTATTATTTAGTGAAATTATTTAGTGAATATGACATCTCTAACATTTTCAAAGTAGCCGAGATTAAATTCTATTTAATGTTAAATACTGCTGTAAAATAGTTTCTATTTCATTCGTGTTCAAAAGTTTACCAGATATTTCTAACCAAATATTTATACCAGTCAACAAAATTTAACATCCTTTTTAGAATTTAAGTTCAATTTTGCTTGTTTTCACAAGTTTTTGCGAAATAATTTTCTAGATGATATGTGATCAACTGTGAATTTTCAATTCGTTTTCTATATTCGTTTTCGAAATAACAGTTGAATGGGAAAGTAATGTATATATTACTGCAAATGATTTTGGTGTAAACAGGAGAATAGATTAAAATATCTTTTAACGATTAGCGGCTTTTGAGAAAATTGAGAAAAAGGAAGTTTATTTCTGAAAAATTCGTTGATCGTTTGCATAAGTTTTTTCTAGTTATAAAGAGTTTCATAAATTAGTAACTAAAGCTTAATTTCTTCACATTTTATCAGTGCATATTTTTTAATAAGGTAATATTCGCGAACTGTGCTCTAAGTAGCAGTTTGTATACTACTCTTGTATTTCGTTCCCTAAGGGAAAGTAGAAAGACGTAATTCCTCTCCACACCCAGATATATGAGAACGATAGCTTAATCGCGAGGCTAATGACGAGCAAATGCATGAGGGTGTGGATAAATTGGATGGATATTACACCTCCACCAAACCACTAGAAATAGTGTCAGGCAACGCAAGTGGTTTCGACTCTATTCTGTTATAGTTACCCATTATCTTAAGTATTTTCTTCAAGTGTTGAGCTTCCCATACGCCTCTTAGATCTGTTTCCCAACCCTGATGATGCTTTTGTGTATTCACGTTAGTTAGCCCTTAATTGCGTTTTATATTGTATTTCAACAGTCCATGATTAGTTTGATTACTTAGCTAAATAGCACTAATATTTTTAATGTAATTTTGCGTGTTGTACCATATTGTGCAGTAGCTTATGTTTTTAGGCAATGTTTTTGAGAAAGGAAATAAAGCACTGTTCTTGCTGAAATGTATCTGTGTATGTAAGACGGACTGCAAAGAGATGTTTCAACAAAAAATCAGATCCTGACGTAAAAATAGATATCCTTCCACTTATTTGATACAGGCTTTAGTCTGTTGCATCTCGCCTAAAAGTGGGGTAAAAGGCCCGTCAAAACTATTAATCATTTGCCCGAAGTTCGTCTTTTTCGGCAGTCCGCGAACACGAACACAGATGAAAAGTTCGCAGATTTCGGTGTGTTTGTTTTCCATCGTGTTGGAGAACACGAACTTTCCTTAAAACAGCGAACACTCGCTTGTTTATGTATTTTGGATGGTAGTTTTGCGAGTGAATTACTTGGTTTCTATGTGTTTTTTCCTATTTTATCGATTTAATTATGTTTTTAATGCAAATTAAGTTAATTTTGTGACGGCACGGACATTTATTTACCAAAATGAACTACGTAACGTTGTAATTTCATTTTATTCAGATATAGCTGAATATGTAAATAGAGTTGGATTTAATTGATGTGAATGTAATTGATATATTAACTGTCTTAACTGAAACTGAACATGCATTAAATTATCAAAGTTCAGTGATTTTGACATCTAAATGAAATTTTGGATCTCTTTCAGTAGTATTTCAACAATGGTAGCTACTAAAATGATGATAAAATGGCCACAGAAATTCATTTGCACAATATGGGGCCTCTATTTAATGTATTTCTTGGTAAATTATTTTATTTTGATAAAATAATTCGTTTCCCTTATAGCCTGAAGCTTACATTAGAATCTAATCCCAAGATTAGAAATTGTAGTATAAAAGAATTTTCAGGGAGAAATATACAATGTTTTACAAACATATAGTTGTGTTTTTAAATAATCAAAATTACAACTTATTTGAAAAATTTACCTGCCCTGTTTACCCAATTAGTTGGTAAAAAAGTTATGGCAGTATGTAGAGTTATTTACATATATGTTAGAGTTTCAATATTTTTTATGAAAAATCATTAGAAAACTCTTCTCCTTCGTGTTTCTCTTTGCATTTTTTAAAAACTGCATGCTGGGACTTGTTAGGCTTCTAAAAATTTCAACTTCTTTTGCTTGCTGATCCGAAAGTGAATTGCTTTTATTTAGGATTTTTCTTAAATTATGATAATAGCTAATTCTATTTAAATCTGGCTTAACATCTTTTGCTTTGGGTAATGTATTGTTTTTTTATGATAATAGCCCACTTAATGTCAGCCCACATAATGAAAATAAAACAGTGGATGCCTCCAAGTCCACTTATGATATCTTCCACCGCTTCAAATATTAGGCTCATTGCAGAACAACTTTTCAAATTGAACTTGCATGTAAGCTCTTTCGATTTTACGCCAAAGATCGCGTTTTCTTCGAGTCAATTTTATGACTCACATTGTACTCGTAAAAAACCTCTGGATACATTTCTTGTCGGAGATAAAATTCTCATGACGGTCCACAGGAGCGACATTGACCCCACTTGTAAAATACTAACTGTAATTTTCGGTCGCATTGATGACCTTCTTGACGCAATTGGCCAAATGCCACAATTCAATAACTACATCGTTTGCTTCAGAGATTTAAGCCTCTCGCAACCTAACATTGCTAAAATTAAAGAACTCATTTTGTGTAAGCATGCCTTGGCTCGTATTTATGTAGTGAGTGCGTGCAGCGGTAAACAATTGTATCAGGCGTTGAATTTGTGCAAAACAAACGGTATTAAACTGATTCCGCTCCGAACAAATGGTGCAACTGATCTTATAACTTGCAATGATGTTCGTACTTGGCCCGGTGCAGGAGAAGAAACACACCATTTTCTTCAACAGATTGCTCTAAGATCGAGTCTATAACTCACTTTACAATCTAGCTCATGTATCATAAGCTCCAATAGCTTGAGTGACAGAACTGAATGCTCCAACATCAGTGCAAAACAGCAAAATGAATTAAAGAATTCTACTCGATCACTAGCTGTTGCAAGTGAAGTCTCGAGAAACCTGAATCATTGCTTGCCTATTGAGGATAAACATTCTCCTCCATTGATCTCCGACTACCGTACAGTAACCACAAAAAAGTAGGCTTTCGTTATCATCTAACGCGAACTCATCACTCACAACATCAACCACCAACCACGTACTCGGAAGCAGTAAAATCAATACGAAGAGAAAAATCGCAGCAGAATCTTAATCGAAATCTCACAGAAAATTTACAGCCCAACCGCATACACAACCACCACCAAAAGAGTGGAAATGACGAGAGCACCCCTTATTTATTTTTCGCTCACTCAACTGAAATTGGCGCCCAGCCTGCTAATTCAAAGCCAGGAAAACAAGAAATCCAAACAACTCTCGTCTGATTAGCCACAAATGGTTAAAGAACCGACCATCGTTACAAGAGTATCTAAGACTCCCCTCGATCTAGCAATCACAAACAAACCTACGGCCATACTTAATACAGTTATATCACCTTCTGTCGCCGATCACCAATGTTTAGAATGTAAAATTAATATTGCAAAGGAAAGACAATACTATGGTTTCATGACTTACAGCCTAAAAAGTCAATATTCACCGGAACCTTTTTATTAAAAATCTCCTAAACAGGTTCACCGAATTTCAAAGTATGATGCAATCTGACAATGTGGACATTCAAGTTTCTATCTTTAACGAGAACTTCACAGCAGCTCTCAATGAATGCGCACCTTATATCACCAAAAAAAACTTAGCCAGAACGCATACTGTGGATTACAACTGAAATTAAAGACCTAAGCAGAATAAAGAAAATTTAGTTGCGAGAGTATAAAGAAAATAGGTCGAACAGTATTTTATACAAGAGATATAAAGAACTTGGAAAGATTCTTCGGAAGAAGATCACGCAAGCAAAACAAACTCACTTTCACCAAGAACTATTCAAGGCAAAAAATAATCCAAAACGTACATGGGAAATCATTAGTGAGGTGGCTCAATATAAAAATTTAGAGCGTCGAAGTAATTTTGAAAATCCTTTTGGGAAAGCCATTGAGTTCAACACATTCTTTTCAAAAGTAGGTGCCCAAGTCTTTGATGAAGTGAGTAAAACCAGTCCGAGGAAATTGTCAGTTGAAAGTTCATGCCCTAATGCACTTTTAAAAGCTGGTGCCCAGTGGAAGCCACGCAATGTCGATTTACCAGAGTTACGGACCATTTTATACTCACTGAAAAACACGAAAGCAGTCAGACATGATGGAATCAGCCTCCAATACATCAAAGGCAGTTTTCCAGTCACAGCACGATTGATTCGTTTGATTATAATCAACACATCACTAGCAACTAATAAGTTTCCAAACCAATGGAAACACTCCATAGTTAGACCGTTGCATAAAACTGGTGACATAAATACAGCGTCAAATTACAAGCCCATAAGCCTTTCACCTGTCCTGTCTAAAATATTAGAAAAAGTAGTATCGAATCAACTGTCATTTCACTTGGACGAGTCAAATTTTTTTCATCGAAATCAATATGCCTATAGGAGGAACACTAGCACTCAAGTCTCCCAGCTCAATATCACTGAAAAAATATACAGCGATATAGATCAAAAAAATGTGACACTTTTGCTGCTACTCGATCTCTCTAAAGCATTCGAAAGCGTCGAACATGATCAACTCCTACGAAAAATATTGAACCTAGGAGTTGATACGCAGTTGTTTAAAAGTTACCTATCAAATCGATCTCATGCAGTCCTCTTAGATAACAAGTTGTCCCTATTCCTTCAAAATGACTTAGGTGTCGGTCAAGGATCCATTCTGGGCCCGGTATTGTTTTCAATTTTCATTAACGATTTCCCTCCAATGCCTTCTAACACTCGAATCTCCATGCATGCAGATGATGTCCAAATTGCAATGACAAGCTCTGTAGCAGAAATACTACAGGCGAAAAATGGTGCTGAAGCCCTATTGATCAGCCTCAAGTCATGGTATGACAAAAATGGTCTCAAGCTCAACTCGAGTAAAACACAATTCATTATTTTTGAGTCATGGGATTCAATAAACAACATTCGAAATCTAGATCTAACTCTTACAGTTGGGAATGATAAAATTCACCCATCGGAATAAGTAAAAAATTTAGGTATTTGATTCGATAGAAACATGTCCTTCAAATCCCACGTTGATAAAACCTGTAACACAATTCACAGGTACTTTATTGTTTTTTGATCGTATAAAAAGTAGGCTTGACGAAGAATCTAAATTGTTGGCCGTTCAATCTTTGACCTTATCACGTATTGACTACTGTTGCCTGGTTTGGGGAGATATATCGAAACTTCTTCAAAAAGTCCTACAAAAATGCATGAATTTTGCAGCCAAGGTTTTATGCAACGGTAAATTCAAAATGAATGATCACGCACACCTCTCTTGAATAAGCTCGGCTGGGCTCCGATTCGTACGCACGAAGCGATTCATATTGGGAGCACAAAGCCCAATACGTATTCTCTTCTTTATATCTTCCTCGTAGCAGTGCTGAAATAGTGAAATTCCATTCTCCTACCGTCACCAGCCAAAAGCCGAATAGGAGACGTGATGTCTTAATCAAATACCGTTCATCTAACATTAGACAGAAAGCTCTGTCAGTATCAGGCGCCTTACTGTGGAACAGACTCCCCCAAAGCATCAAAAACCCTCAGACACTTAGAGAATTCATGACTAAAGTGGCTCTCTATCTTGCTTCTACACAACAAGTATGAACTGCAGTTCGTACTGGAAAAGAAGTCAGGAATTTTTATTGCTAATTATCTTCTCTCTCGTTGCATTGAACAACAATCAAGACAGATTTATAATATGCGCATGCAACACGACTGCATGTACCCGAATATTGAGTACATGTATGAACGCACACGCGCTCGTATGTATGTATACGTATACATTTGTGTGTGGGTATGTATATATATGCATGCGTGTGCGTGTCTATATATGTAGAACATATTCCTCTCCTTAAATGCTAATGTTAATCTTGGGTGACAAAGTGTCGTCCCTTACACTCTTTTAGTATACTTTGGCCACACCATATTAGGCTGTTCTGACTCTCTCGTTTTGTCCCAGCAATGTTGATAATGCTACGGTTGGCATTGTACAACGATCCTTCTTATCTATTTGAATCCGGTGAACTTTTCTGTGTCAAAACTAGTAGCATTTGAAATTTGTTTTTTATGTTATAGTGAAATCTTTCATTTTATCCGTGCCAGTTATTTTGCTTACTAGTTGATACAATAACAATGTGAAATAGCCTCTAATATCAACCTCGCTGTCTAAGACGCAAATTAATTTTGGATCCACCCGTTTTACTTTCAACCTTAATAACTCATTTCACTAGTTCCAACGCATCACATGCACAATGTTTTCTTAACTTGTAATAAAATCCAGCGTTAAAATCAGACCAACACAACGGAGGGAATGCATTTTCTACGTGCTTTTTTCCCAACCATTCGTTTCAAAAATTAGCCGGTATAAATATTACGATCCCCATGTGTAGATACCAAGTCATGGTTTTGATTTTAAGATATTTGAAAGCACTTTCCGCTCATATTGAAACACTTGAACATGCGACGTAGTTCATTGGCAATTCTTCACTTTCCTACACTCATGTGTGCATTTGTGTTCCAACTATGCAGAAAATATTGTGGACTCATGTTCCAATATACACGCACCCTAACAAGAGTTTTTTCAACTATGTGTCACAGTGATTTTGTTTTCTTAGTTACTCACATTCATTTTGCATTTCCAAACCTAAATTAATTACCGCAAAGAAAGAGAGGATGTTAATGTGAGGGTATTTTGATAACTACTTTCTCTTTTTTCGTTCTTATTGGAACAATTAAAAAAAAGACCACGGATTCGACGAATGTAATAACTTTAAAGAACATCAGTTTTTAACCTTCTTAGTCAGGTCTCAAATTGCCGTCGTTAGCTTTGTGTTAAACTCTTCTTACCTTTTTATTCTCGTGAATACATTACGACAACACTAATTTGGATAGATTACTTCTGTACGGTTCCACCTATGTTGAAAATGCTACGGCGAACAATGTAAAACAATACTTTTCATGTCTTTGACTCCGATGATCTCTTGGCGCCAGTTCTATAAGCGTAAGTAAGAAATATCATATCCATTTTCAGTTTTGTTATAGCTAATATTATATTTTTTCCGAGCTCACCAATTGGCACACTGTATGATACGTCGGAGCGAAAAATTGTCCCAAATCCCGATTGTCGACCTCATAGCTCTAGCCGCAAAATAAATCAAATCTGCTCATTTTACTTCTAACCTCAATCCCTCACGCTCGTAGCAGTAGCCCCCATGTTCTTAGGCTCACATTTTTCAATGCGGGTACGCACTATGAGAAGGGTTTTCAGCAATGCGTCACATGAATTATGCTTTCTTAGTCACTTGTATTTAAATGTATTACCAAAATATAACTACCACAACGAAGAGGAACGCAGTTTTTCTCTTTTTCGTACTTTTCTCAAAATCCTGTTTCGACAATTATTATGGGTATTACGTTAACCATGTATGAATAGCATTTAAGGATCTAAATCATTTGTTTTAACACTCAATCTGGATATCACGATAACCAGGTATGAATAGTAATTAAGGGTCTCTATGCCAAGGTATTTGAATGCGTTTTTTGCTTATATTTCATTACATGTGCGCACTAATGATAGTGTTTTTCACATGAACGTCGTGAGGATTATGTTCTCATAGTTACTTATACTTAAATGTGCTATCAAAATCAGATCAGGCAGGGAAAGAATTTATTTTTGTTGTGCTTTTCTGTCAATGATTTTCTTTTCAACTTTTACACTGGTACTTCGCTACCAATGTGTTATTATCAATTTGGGATGATTAACGTTAGGTGTTTTAAAAACCAATGTATCGACATTTCATCTTTGTACTTTATTGGAAATAAAATGTTTTCTTTTTTTTTCTTTTTTTTCTTTTCATTGGTTATATCATGAATGTGGCCCTATTGGAAGTTGGATAAATCAGCTGTTCTAAACTATTCTGTCTCAAATTTAATTCAAATGATTTCTGTCATCTATCTACAAAAGGGAATTCATCCAACATCCCATTCTTAATGGTAAAGTGTATGCTGTAGTATAAGCATCAATTTTCATTATATTAAATTGATGTATGTTTTTGCAGATTTTGCTGTACAAGTAATAATTAACATTTAGGTCTGTTTCTTAATTGTCGTGTGTCATAGGCACGGTCTGTGAAATTAAACCAAATGTTTTTATCCCATTTTGTGTATTTTTCAGATAGTGGCATAAATTTGGCTATTTTGCATAAAAGACATTTACGTAGGAGCATCAATTATAGAAAAAACTTTTTCAAATGAAAGCTAAAGCAATTTTCTTGCCTCCGTAGGGCTTCAGAGCATTTCTTGAGCAGCGGTGACTCAATGTCATCAGGTGTCTCTACTATGGAACTACAGAGCGGAATCATCAGAATCTTCAACAATGGTTAGTATTTCCTTGCATTGTACAATTTTCCTTCCTAACGTCATTCATAGACTATTGAGGTTAGTGAGATTAGTATGTATGAAAGCATTATTTAAAAAAATAGTCCATAAGTATTTAGTTTTCGTGGCATATAACAATAAAAAATAAGGACTGCAAAAGTGTAAATTAAAATAAATTTATCCATTTATTTCTGAACTAAAATTTTGGTACTTCAACAAGCCAGCCTGCTATGCAGGTTGTATATTGGATACATTTTTTCTTAATCAATATTATTTGTTACAAATACTATTGGAAATGATTATCAACTTTTAACACCCTGTGACAGTTCCAGTGCTTTAGCATTGGCAAAATTCTGGCTGTGTCATAGCTCTCCACAAAAACTACTTTGATGGGCTTCATCTATGCTTGATTTAAATTTTACAAAATTAAACTTTAATTTGCTCCAGCGTGTTATTCTAATATACCAAGTTGTTCATAAATATTGAGAGTTTCTATGATTTTAAGAAAGCTACCTATGGTTAATAAGCTAATTATTTTCTTCTCTTCCATCAGGTTGAGAAGCCCGTTGCCACCCAAGTCCTTCGGTCCATTGTCACCCAAGAAACAATTGAAATCCCTAAGACTATCCACGGGCCCTCCTCGAATTGGTTATCTTCCCTACAGGCCGTTCCAAAGGCCATGCCAACAGGCTGCCAAAGGCCCAGTGCAGTGAGTGCAGTGAGGCAGTGAGGACGTCTGTGTCTTTGCTCCGAAACCAAGTGCCCAATTGGTTAATGATCATGCATTTCTAACCAAAAAAGTGTGCCCACTCAAACCATGAGGATACAAGAATAAATTTTATCAAACCAAATTTAAAAAATCGAACAAAAAGTGTGATATTCCATCAAAACAAGCACTCAACCCTTGCTTCTTTTTGAGAGTGTCTCCCTTCTCACAAGATGGCGACAAGAAGCCCAAGCAAGGACAACAGCGAGGATACGCTGGAGCTTGACTATCCAGACGTACGAGGCCTGACAAAACAGAGTAAGCAAGTATTTTCCATCCTAATTGATCTCTTCAAATCAGCAATAAAGAAATTTCAAAGTGAAATTAGTGACTTGAAAACGATGATTGATACACTAACGAAGAAAGAATCAGAGCAAAATGCAAGGATTGAAGAGCAAGATAAGAAGATAAATAACATAGTCTTTCGTCTAGAGCGACTCGAAAGGAAAGAAGAACGTGAAGAATTGGAAAACAAAAAACGCACTTTGTTTATATCAGGGGAACTGCCGCAATCACGTCCTGAAGAAAATTGCATAGAAACGGCGTGCCAGCTCCTGAAGGACCAAATCAAAATCAACCTGAGTAACTCTGACATCACCACAGCGATTAGATTGGGAAAAAAACCTCCACCCGGAAACGTCGATAGAAGAAACATTTCTTTTGAGCTACGACAATACGAAAAGAAGAAGTTCTGACAGCCTGCCGTGTGAATAAACCGGAATTCTACGTGAATGAATACTTAGTACCTTCGCGAGCAAGTATAATGTACACTCTGAGATTGGCCAAACGAAAATTTCCGGAACAACTAGGACCCGCAAGAAGTTTGGATGGCAATATCAACGTCTTCTCTCCATAGATACCTGGACAAGTAACTCAGAGACCTCTAACCATCAATACGCCTGAAGAACTAGACAAGTACTTGTTGCAACATGTCGGCAAGTCCTCAGAGGAAATTATTCGTAATTAGTATTTTTTTGGACTGACGTATTGAGTTTAATATTATTTTGATATCTGTTATTTTAATATTTTTTATCTGTTTGATTGAATTACCTTTACCTCTACAAGGCATCCACGTCGACCTTGCAGCTTTGTTTTGCTGCTTACTAAATTGCTTTTCAATTTCTTTCTTTTCTCCTTTTTTATCGAATGCTCATACCGAACTTGCTGCTCAGACTTAACTCGTGTATATGTTTCTAAATCTGGAAACAATTTAGATAGTCAAGATTTTTAAATTCCATAAATAACTTCGCTGTCTCTTCGTTTAAATCCATTTCGCCCTCGCTATATCTTATGTGTTATATGCGGATACCACTGGTACGACAGCCTTGTAACTACATTATTTGCCATTGATGATCCCTAATGTTCCTGCTCATGAACTGAGTTTGCGCTTTCCTTATGAAATCATACTAGGTTTTAGACAATTTAGACTGATAATCTTCGTGTGTTTCTAGTTTCTCTTTTTTTAAAATATAATTATATGTAGGTATGTCTTTATTTTTACCTTGATCCTGTAGTTTGTATCATTTTTATTTTTACGTCACATTTTAGTTACTGTTTTTTAATTCTAATGACTGACAATGTTGATATATTCGACAATATTGATCCACATCTCAATCATTTGAATAGACTGCACCCAAACCTAAATGAAACTGGAAACTGTAAATACCTAAATATTAAAAAAATCAATGAATCGATGAGGATGACCTGTAACGATTTTTCTCTATTATGTTGGAACTGTAGATTCATTTATCCGAAAATAGATGAAATGTCTTGTACTATCACTGAGCTGAACAGCAATTTTGATGTTCTCAGTTTCACCGAAAGTTGGCTAGATGACCCATCTAAAGACCTGATTCAAATTCAAAACTATTATAGCCATCATTCACTTCGTAGTAACAAACGTGGTGGTGGCATCAGTACGTACAAATCTAAACATATATCTTCGAAAGTCATTTCAAGTGCTACTATGAATCGTGAACATATTGAGACTTCATTTATAGAACTAACGAAAATGATAAACGGATTATACTTGGGATAGTATATAGGCCCCCAACAGCTTGTAACGTCTCTTTCCTGAACGAGCTTCAAAGCATAATATCTCAGTTCAACAAGTCTCAATATAATGACATAATAATCTGCGGGGATTTCAACTACGATCTTCCACAATATGATAGCTGTGAGCAAATCTCAAACTTCATAAATGTTTTTCAGTCTAGCTCCTTCTTTCCAATCCTCACGAAACCTACACGTGTTGCTTCTGAATCGGCTACGTTACTCGATAATATTTTTATGATAGATCCGACTGATTTTCTTACCGGAATAATAATTTCCGACTTATCTGACCATTTCCCGGTGTTTCTCATCAAGAAAAATTTCTATAGTCCTTGTACCAGCCCACAGGCTGATACTTATTCATTTCGTTGTGTAAACGAATGCAACTTGGGAACAATGCGAACTGTTCTAGAAGAATTAATGCCATCATTAGACATCTATGAACGGGACAATAATGCGATTAATATTGATGAAGCAATACTAAATTTAACTGAAACTATAACGACCGCATATAACCAGTGTTGTCCAATAATCACCCGCACAATTACGCCGAAAAATAGACAAAAGCCCTGGATTACTGAAGATATCGTGATCATTATAAAGAAACGTCAAGCGTACCTAGCCTTACTATACGAAGGGCGAATATCTAAAGTAACGTACAACAGATTCAGGAATCATGTGACAAATCAAGTACGACAAAACGAGACTACTTCACGCGCAAATTTACTGAATACAAAACTGATATTAAAAAAACTAGGCGCCTGCTTAATTCATGCTGTAACCCGAATAATAATACTACGAAACAATTGATTTCGTCGTTCACAAAAATGGAAAATACCACGAGAAGAAAGATATTGCAACTGTGTTTAACAACTTTTTTGTAAACATAGGAAAAAATATAGCCGATAGTGTCTTCAGTGAACCCACAGACCACTTGCAATACATGGACCATGTCCGTGAACCTAACTCTTTCTTTTTCACTAATCCCTCCGATGTAATTACGTCCATAAACAACTTGAAAAATAAATCAAGTGGATTGAAAAAAATTTCGGCTAAAGTTATTAAGGCTATAGCTGATATAATAGCACCGTGCATATCTTATATTGTAAACCAATCCCTTTCTCAAGGTATCTTCCCCAACTCTTTTAAAATTGCGAGAGTGATCCCTATTTTTAAAAATGGTGATAAAAACTGCATTAATAATTATAGAACTATCTCTGCACTACCAATTATTAGCAAAATATTTGAGAAATTGTGTATAAAAAAGTGTATTCGTACTTTGAATAAAAATCTTTCCTCTAAGACAAACAATACAGTTTCGTTCTAAGAAATCTACGACACAAGCTGTATTAAATCATTTGCAACACCTTTATTCTAATATAGATGAAGGAAAGCTTGTTTTCTCCGTATTTCTTGACTTTCGAAAAGCATTCGATTGTGTGGACCATAACGTATTACTCTCGGAACTACATTGTTATGGCTTTCGAGGGGCTGCCCATGATTGGTTCAGATCATACTAAGCAAATCGGAAACAATACGTTGTCATTGACGACGCAAAATCAGACCCAGACAATTAGCCATGGAGTTCCACAAGGATCTGTCCTATGGCCTCTCTAATTTCTAATTTTTATCAATGATATCATTAAATCTACATCATTCTTCAAATTCATACTTTTTGCAGATGACAGTACCCTTTCTGCGGTCCTTCCAGACCAAAATCCCGCTAGGATGGCGGAGCGTATAAATAATGAGCTTCATAAGGTTTCATTGTGGCTTAAAGCTAATAAAATAAGCCTTAATATCGATAAAACGAAATATATTACATTCTCATACAAGAAAAATATATCTCTCCCACGCATTCAATTGGCGAAGGTGAAATCGAAGAAACCAACTCAAGTTAATTCCTGGGCATCACAATAGAAAAACATCTAACCTTTAAAGAGCACATCGCTCATATTAGTTCTAAATTATCTAAATCTATCGGAATCCTAAATAAGGTTAAAAATTTCCTGCCTGAAACAGCCTTAAAAATGCTCTACCGAACGCTCATTTCACCATACTTGCAATACGGAATAGAAGCATGGCATGGAACTGATATAAATAAAACCAACAAAATTTTTACCCTGCGAAAAAGAGCCATCAGAGCGGTAAAGAATCTAGAATATAATCCTCACACAAATGATTCATTCAAAAATTTACGAATATCTAAGCTTTCGGATCTCTACAAAATCTCTATTGCAATTACAAAACATTAACAAATGATGGCGACAATAGCCTAAAACAATTATTAACTGCGCAAACTGGTCATCACGACCATTTAACCCGAAATAGAAGTAAATTCATGCTTCCTTATTACTCAAAGGCTCGGTCACAACACAGTATCCTCTTCGTTGGAACTAAAACTTGGAACTCAATACCTGCGGAGATCCGTGAAAGTAATTCTTATAAGGTATTAAAAAAAAATCTTGAGTCTCTTTTCCTATCAGATTACTAGTCGTGTAAGATCACAAAGTCAAAACTTGACCCCTACATAACTGGTCCTAATAATGTAATTTGCCTTGGTCAATTTCGCCGATCTTCAGTCTGTTCTTGAACCGTTTGTCGAATATACTGTTAAATCTAGTCCATATGAACTATATTATAAAATGAAGTATCTAATTTCGAGTTAATTATCTCATTGATCAGTCTAATGCGTCTCTAGTTTAAGTGAATAAGGTTAAACATTATTGTACTCCTTAAACTAACCTTGATGGTAGGATGCCCTAGAAGTCACTGAACTTATTCGGGCCCACAGGTAGCTACACTCAAATTTGACCATTGTACTAGACTTAAGAAACATTCTATCTCTGTATCACCTGTGCTAAATAAAGTGTTTAAATTGTTTTAAATTGTTTGTTTCAGGTTCAAGCACCTCGGATGAATCCCTACCACCATCACTGTGGTCCTTTTCTCTGGTGGTCACAAGTCTCTAAACAGACTTGTGTTGGGTATGTTTTTGGTTAGACTCTACATGAATTGAAAAGTGAAGGCTAAGAATTTCTAAGAGGATGAAGCAGGATGTCTTTTCTTCATCGTGTCATGATGATTTGGCTGTTGTGTAATTTTTTGTTTAATATAATTCCGCAAAGGAAATTTTTCAACTGATGAACATAAGCCAATCATACTCGTAGAGTAAACAATTTTGTTGCCGTTAGCATCCTGATGCGCTTAAACAAAATGTATGTAAGTACTTACTTTGGTAGTACAGATGTAAATCAATTGTGTATGAAGTATAAGAAAAGTTTTCCTGTAATGCTTAAAATAATGTTGAGATGATGAAATGAGTGAAGTGATGGATTGATGAAATTCTAGTCTTTTTGTACTTTGCTAGTGATGTGCTTGACCTGTAATTACAAATTATACTTTCGTTATGGTACATTATATTCTAGTTATACTTTTGTTTTGCCCAGTTATGATTATTTAACACTACGATACTAAAGGTTATCTAAACATTGCTTAAATATTCTTTTTATATTAGCCACCGACTAGACAAATTATCTGTATTAGTTATGTGGTATAAAGATGCCATAATTCTAAGAAATATTTTTCCATTGAGCTAAATGTTCATCAATTATTTACCAGAATGCCAGTAATGTTGTACAGTGATGATTGTCATAAGGAATATTTATTTGCCATATACTTTTCATCAGTTTCATTTCAGAATTAGAGGGCTTGCGGTTGACTTCTTATTACAGAAATATGTTATTATTGTTAGTGGATTTTAAAACATTGTACAAACCCTGTGTACGTGTTTGTACTCGACGATCCCTACTTTATTCCTCTCTTTGGAACACCGTTGTTGTGGTTAAGGAGGCTCAAAGGACCATAAGTTCTTTTCTTTGGTAATGAAAATAGTGTAAGGTATGGGGAACAACAAACATGTAATCAAAGCTAAAAGAAACCATTAACACCTTATGAAAAACCTTAGGAATAGTTCAAATTTATATTTTAAGTGGTGAATTATTTTTAGGTAGCAATACATTTTGTTTAATTGTAGTTTTTGTCAATAGATGATAAGATATTCAAGACCTGTGCATTCAGCAAGTCACCTTTGTAAAGTTTTACCTTTCAAGGTATCTCTAAAACTTGTTTCTGTTTCTGGTGCCTCAATCTTTGACTTGCAGTTTTTATTCATGCTTTAATTTTCATTATATATATTGAATGAAATGAATCCACACACTTATTCTTTAAGAACACCTGTTTTGGTTTTACTGTCATCCACATGGTAATCAGTTTTATGACAATGTATTCTTCCACTAATATGGTTGCAGTCTATGGGCCTACAAAATTGTCTTCAGAATATGTTTATCATCATTTTGGTGATTGATCTATGTCCTGAATGTTTGGGATAATACATAAAAAATTTCAACTGTTTTTCCCCTGCCTTGAATGCAGGATTACATGATTTTATAAAATTAAGTAGTTAAGAATGCACCCTTCATGGGAATGCGTCGGTTTTTGGAATCTTAGCAACATGACGTGATTTCTCCTTGCTGGGGAAAGAGAGAACTCCGATACACCCAACCCAGGTGTCGGAAAGAGGTACCGCTTTGACCAGGTAACCGTCGTTGTATCCTGAAGTCAGTTATAAAGCATTTGAAAAACCAATGTGCATGATGAAATGATGGCGGGTGAAGAAAAGTATTTGGACATCAGTGCATTATAATTTGATAGTATTGTAGGTATTGTAAATCATAAATCATTTACACCAGTAGTGCAAATGCCCCTCGCCAGTTGTGGAAAACCAAATCAGGAAGGTTTGGCAGCGCAGGACAGGACTACGGCTGGCCCACCGGCACAAACAAAAGGAAGGGGTCGAGCTTGGGCGTGAACAAACATTAATGTCAAACAAGGTCCCAAGGAAATGGATAATTTCAAGCAGAGAGGAATTAAGTTTATAATTCAAGAAAAACATAGTTGTTTGAGTCCTGTTAGTTTTTCAGAAATTCAACAATTAGCATTATTTTAGCTTGTTTATAATTTAATACATTAACGATACTATAGCAGCGTTTAATTTGCAAAATACCTTTCAGATTGAATCAAAGCTCCCTTAAAATCAAAAGATTATTACAATAATAAGAGTAGTTTGCAAACAAGAAAGTGTTCGAAATGATCATTCTTGGCATTCTAACATGTGTAGATAAAGCCCAATCCCTTCTCATTGAAGACCCCAAACGCCAATCCAACAACATTGAAATTATGGAAGGGGATAGAGTAGACTGACATTTTTTATCGAAAATTCTCAAAAGAAATGGTCGACCGAACCCAGCGTTACACGTCACTGCGACCCACCTCAAAAGTGAACTGATTCTGAAGTCTCTGGCACCGTTGCGGTCGTCTGCAGGAAGTTCACGGGGACGCTATCTGTGCATTGCCAATGTAGGTAGTCGAGGCGGCCAATCGCTCATCATCGCTCCAGGACGCAGCAGCAGTCTAGCCTCCACGGCACGGCAGCACAATATCACAGAGCAGCACCCCCATCGCGGAGCAGCACACAGTCGCGGCACCCCCCCCTGCCGCCAGCCCAAGGAGCTCTCTCTTCACACTCCATCATAGTGGCACTAAAGTGGCATACAATCTCTAGAGAAGAGTTCATGAAATTCGAAAAGTTGTAAGGGAAGTTCCACTTCAAGTAGAAAAAAGTGGCTGCTGATTCCCACTCTGCTTGAGTTTGTGGAATCTATAATAGAGTACAACAGAGGGAATTACAGATGGAAGTTCACCACACCATTTTTTGATGGTTTATGCAATATCGTTTCATGATATGTGAACAACATTACTTGAAGAAGACAGTGGTTAGCCCCCTACCATTATGCGGTGGTTGAATGATAAACAGAGGTGGCTTGGCGGAGAGTTTTATTAGACAACTGGCACAGGTGGACGAGTGAATCGAAGAGCACCTCAACCTAAGCAACCACGACTTATATAAGGTACGAGGCGTCAGGCTGTCAAGATGGAATACAGACTGAACACAGACAATAGTCGGCAATACTCGCACATTGCACCCCCCCCCAATTAACCTGGAGTGAGCCACAACCCCAAAATTAACACGGTTGAACAACCCATGAATTCTTTGAATTAACGCAAACCGTGTAACAAGGTAATACGCAGTCAAAAATTAAAGTGACAAGTCTAATTGAAGGTTAATGCTAGTAAAAAATAACAACCGTAATGCTTCAACCCGTCTTTACATTCAATTACGTTACCTCTCGCAAGTTATTCCATTAAAAGTTGAAAGTATTCAAACATTCTTATCAATACCAACCAAGCATTTAATTAGCTATCGGCAAAAAACAAGCAATAAACAGGGTAGCTAAGCAAGAACACATTGATATTTTAACCCTGTTTGTTAAAAACTCGATATATTATGGTTAATAAATCTTAACTAAAGAACGCACAGCAAAAAGGGTTAAGGAAGAAACGTCTATTTTTGCAACCGATAAAAAAACAAAAACGAACCTGAACGCAACTAAAAATAGATTTTTAAATAAACCAGTAAATACGTAATCATGCCAAAGATCATAAGAGAAAATTCAAGTCGCAAAAAAAAAACATCTCAATTAAAGAAAATCATCGCTATTACCATTTGCACACTAAATAATAATATTTATAATTAAACGCAAAGCAAAAACTCAGGAAAGTAAATTTTCAGATAAATGAACAATTTACGCACCGCAAAACACCAAAAAACAATTCATCGAACCAAAATGTTTAACTCTTTTAATACTGTTAAATGTTTAACACGTTATTTTGCGCAACCAACCAAAAACAAACCTTCAAACCCTTAAACATAAGATTATAGAGGACGTATATGAAAAATAAAATAAATAAGTGATTAATATTTAAAGCAAATCGCAAAGCAAAATCCCAGCAAAGCAAAAGCACATAATTAACTTACCGTGCCGTTAAACATCAGCACGCCGACAGCCGGAAGAACAAGGTAAGGAATAAAACGACACCTTCTTCTTTTTTTCAACGCATCTAAGCAATAAATTTCAAACATGAACATGTATAGGGTAAGGAGAAAAAAAAAATAACTTTCTTCACTTTTTAAACAAATATCGCATATTACACAACAACCAATACCGCAATTCAATCACGTTTTAAATACATGGTAATATTTGGAGAAGGAGAAAAAAAAATTTTGAAAAACAACCAAAACTATAGTTTACACATCAGAAAATGGAACGTATTCTAACCGACCAAAAAAAACACACCATGTTTAACAACAGAAAACACATGTTTAGAAAAACAACAAAATAAAGTGATACCTGTACTGGTCAAAATTTCATAAGAATTGCGCGTCGACATTTGAAAAAAAACATACCGTTACCTTAAACTTAAGATTATATAGCCATTACATTGAAAGGAATAAAAACGAACTATGAAAATGAAAAACACTCGCATTTTCTTGCGGTTCCGCATTTCGACTCTACTAATTTTCCACTAGTGCGATTAGCATTTAACACTTTTCAATATAATTCACGGGATAATTTCACTTCAGCCATTTTCCAGGATTCTTAAATTTTCAAAATTTTCCTAATTGAATTCCAAATTTTCCACATTTTAATCTCCACGCTGCGCCCTTGCAGAGGGACAGGGACGGCCATAGCGTCTCGCGTCCCGGGGACGTCCCGCTCGCCCTACGTTTATCACTACTAAATCCCGAGCTACATTGATCATTGTTCCTGATTTAGCCTGGGTGGCCTCACTCTTGCTAATGCGCGAGTAAAATCCTCTCTCTGAGCAATAGTCAGAATTCTTACTTGCTTCTTGAGATGATAGACGATGGTCGCCAAACCCATCGTCGATAAGATGAGTATCATTAAGGCGATGTCTGTCACGTTATCGGGAAGCAACTCCATTTTCGTTACGGAGTTGTCCCTCACCCACTGTTCATTGACATTGCTTGAGTGGGTTGATAGGGCATTCACCAATGTATCAACATCGATTGAGCTTTCTGCGTTGCCCATCGAGCTGTCGCCCCTGGAAAGAAGGATACAGAAAACGATTAGCATGACCGTCATCAAATAAAAGAAATAAACTTCAAACATATAATTTGATATCAGAACACGGTGGTCTGACAACAGTGATCAATTACCTATAATAAATCTCGAATAAAAAAAAACTCTGATCGTATCATAACTCTCAGGCGACAAGACACCTGTCTCTAAATATTAATTAAATTATGCTGATCGCCGACATTCCGGCTCGATAAAAATAGCACTGCAAGCTAGCGCTGCAGCGTCAAATTAACCCATCTCGCAAGATGATCTGCACCCTCAGCAATTGCATTTCGCAGTCGGCTCAAACGTTCCCGATTTAAAGTGTCAATTCAGCGATACAAGCGTCTTGAGTGAATTGAAAAAAAAACAAAAGAAACGTCTTAGCGACAAGCTGAAGCTAGAAAGTACACATTCCATTTACCACTCAGTTTTAACATCAGGTATTACCTTAAGTTAAATGGAAACAACGCAAAGCTGAAACATAACATATAAAAATATAACGCACGGATTACTGGGAATAATACAAAGCACAACGCATGTTGCACAGCCAAATAAACTCTTTAGCCTATGATTATTAACCTTAACTTAACGGTTTACTGTTAAACAAGAGGTAAATCGTCTACAAGGGTAACAATCTACAAGGGTAACAAGGTAAATCGTAACTCGTCGCGTTTTAGCGACGTCAATCCGTGTAATGAACTCGTCATTTTAACTCACAGCTTAACCTTTCTCAGGGGTAACAAATGATTGAGGTTGCTTTTGTAAATTTTTGACCCAATTTTGATCTCAGCCCAATTACGCTTCATTTTTTGGACGATAGCAGGCCCAATCAAAGTAAGCTCTAGCTTATGTTTTTTTTCGTGATTCCTCAAAAGAACACGATCGCCCACCTGTATGTCCTTATTACGTCGCTTGATATTTCTGTACAAATTTCTCTGTCGTATTATTTATAATTAAATTTCGAATATTTTCCACCGTGCGGGCGGCTTCTTGTGCCCGATAATTTACCAAATTCAATTCCTCATCATAATTATAAATTACAGAATCAAAACTCTCGGATTGGTAGTATGCACACGTATCACGATTAAACATTACGAAGCTAGGTGTTTCGCGCAAAGTAGAATTCAATGCGTTGTTCAACGCATTCTCTACAACTTCCAGCAATTGATCCCACTCTGCATGTGGAAGTGTGTTCACATATAATTTTAACAAGTTTGTTATTTTTTTGTTGTTACGCTCAACTGTAGCGTTAGAGTGCGGGCTGTAAGCTAATACTTCTCTTTTCGCAATGGCGTGCACTTTAGCGAATTGCTTGACCGCCAATGATTTAAATTCTAGCGCACTATCCGAGATGAGAGTTTTGGGAAAACCTAATAACGAAAAACAATTACTCAAACATGAAATTATCGTCTCCGTACGACGATTGGATATTGCATACAACCTACAAAACCTAGAAAAGAGATCGATTATCACCAATATGTGTTTATTTCCATTGTCGGTAATTTTAACCCGCGCACGGTCGCGCATCCCTCAGAAAAGTAGTCAATTTACCCGCGTTACTCTGCCGTTCCCTGTTCACTTACCGTAATAGGCAGAGATGTAAAAATATGAAGTAATGAGTAAAAAATGTTGCTTCACACTTTGATGTTGTCAGATTTTTGATAACTTGAACCGTTTCTTTGTAATATGGAGTCAAACTCCGTAGATTTTTGCACAACATTGCTTCAAAGAGATCAATGGCCATTTTTTTGTTTTGGGAACAATGTAATGTTTTTCACTGCTATTTTATGCAGAAAATCCTTCCAAACCTGCTGATGTTTTTATTTTTCCTCTACAACAATTAGAAAAAAAGTTATGACCATTTATGTCTACTAGGTGTTATCCATTCTTCGTTTTAGTTCCTACATAAATGCATGTTTGCATGTCTGGTTATATTACTGTAAGTATAGTGTTTCGAAACTTGTAATTTTCACACAATATGAATAAAATACTGCTCTACACGCTACTGACTTCAGATTTGTCTTATTTGCCATTTTTACGAAATAAGGCGAAATAAGGCCCTGAGTAGTTTCGCTGGTAACTGAGGCTGCCACTGACTGTTCGCACGCACACCCTCTCACGGTCGCCTCATTTACCACACTGACTGTGCTTACCCCTCCCAACTTCCAAGTGGTTGGAGCTCTGCCTTAACCCCCACAATGTGGGGGTTTCTGGCTCCAGCTGTGTAGCACTCGCTGAGACGATCATTTTGGTGTATAACAACTTGGGGTTATGCCTTACGTCTGGCAACCAGTGAGCCTGGTAAATGAGGCGACCAGTTACCGTGCGCGGGTTAAGGGGTCCAAGGAGGTCCATTGATACAACTTCAAACGGTTCCTTAGCGATCGGAGCTGTCAAAATTTTAATTGGGACAAAAGAACTGGCTTTAATTAGTTTACAAACTTCACAATCTTTCACAAATTTCCGCACAATTGTTTTTTCCAAATGATTGTAATACTTTAGCTTAAATTTGAACAAGGTGTGGGTATCGTCTGTGTGGTACATACTGTGGATCGCTAAAATAGCTTTACCCATCAAGGAATTAGGTACGACTGCCGTCAAAATGGTGCTAGGTCTATAGTCAATTTGTCTACGTCGATAGAGAATGTCATTTAAAATCAAAAATTTCTGCAAATCAGGAATATTCGAAATACTACCATGCAGCAAAACGTTTTTTTACTTCTACACAGAAAGGGTCGTTATTCTGTTCTTCAATAAATTCTTTTATAGTCCAAGAAATTTCAGTCTCTTTTGGTACATAGTCTAGCAGCGCGGGTCGCGCGTCTTGGTCTGCTGCACCGTCAGCATTCGCTCCAGGCGGGTCAACTACCTCATGTCTAGTCATGCCTTTGTGTCGTGATCGAGTCTCCACGATACAGACTTCTGATTCAAATGCGGATTCCAGAGCATCACAACGATCTAGTTTTTTAAGATTTAATTTCTCATTGTTTACAGGTAATCTGCTTAAATAATCTGCTACAACGTTTTCCTTGCCGGGTAAATATTTAACAACGGGTTCAAATGAATGGACACTAATACACCATCGCGCCATATTGGTGTCGTCAGGAAGTTTTTTTGCAAAACGTGGCGCCAAGGGCCTATGATCGGTGTAAACCGGGACAGGGTACCCAGTAATTAAAAATTTGAAGTACTTTAAGGCCGAAAAAATTGCGAAAAACTCTTTTTTGGTAGTAGAATATCTTCGCTGGCTCGAATTAAGATTCTTACTGTAATAAGCCACAGGTCTTAGAATTTTACCGCTTGAATCATCTGCCTGCATTAGTACTGCTCCAATTCCTGAGTTTGAAGCGTCTGTAAAAACATGGAAGTCCTTAGTATAGTCAGGATGTCTTAGGACTGTGTCAGAAATTAGAGACGATTTGATAAAGTCAAAACTCTTTTGGCATTCGTCTGTCCACGTATAGTCAACGTTTTTTCTTAAAAGATTGTACAAGGGACACGCTACCTCAGCAAAATTGGGTAAGAAGTTACGGAAATAATTCGCTAAACCTAAAAACTGTTGTAATTCTTTAACATTTACCGGCGCTCGGCAGTCTTGCAATTTTTGCGAGTATTTACATTTAATACCATCGGCTGCAACGATGTGCCCTAAATACTCGATTTCATTTTTAAAGAAGTTACATTTCTCAAGCTTTAATGACAATTTACCGGATCGCAGCATCTTAAGAACGATTTCTATATCAGCCAAATGCTGATCTTTATTTTTTGAAAACACCAATATATCGTCTAGGAAGACGAAAGCTAGTTTACCCAAAATGGGTGCAAGGGCAGAGGTCATTACTCTTTGAAATACTCCTGGTGAAGTACTGAGACCAAACGGGACCCTACAAAAATGAAATTTCCTATAATTTATGCTGAAGGCAGTGAATTTCCTACTTTCTTGTTCTAATTCGACCTGATGAAAGGCCGAGCGAAGGTCTAAATTGGTAAACCACGCATTACCGCCCAAGGTCGACAAAATGTCGTCAATCCTAGGTATGGGATAAGAATGTTTTACCAACACTTTGTTAAGTGCACGGAAATCAATCACGGGACGAAGATCTCCGCCCTTTTTCTTAACTACGATAACAGGGAAATTAAAGTCTGAACTGGAATCTTCGATTAACCCCTGCGCGAGCATGTCATCTGTTATTTTCATTACCTCTTCCTGATACTTGTGGGGAATGCGATAAGGAGCTAAATTTAGTACCGGAGCATCCGGTTTCAACTGAATTTGGTGCTTCATAATATTTGTAACACCTATAGTCTCTCCTTCAAGAGTAACTACATCTCGGAATTTAGTCAATAAATTAATTAACGGTACCTGAATGTCCTCTTCATTACATGAAACGTCATCTTTCGTTAAAACACGTCGTACCTCTTGCTCTCCACCTTTTGACACACCTACTCCTGCACCTACTTGTGCATTAACTCCCAACTTCTCGTCACAAACGAGAATTTCACGTCTACCGCGAGCGTTAGCATCCAACCCAAGTTTACTTTCAGCTATGACCTTTTTTCCACCACCAGCCGAGACAACCTGAATCGTATCCAACACCGCGTTAGAATTTACCTCATCATTATGAGCGTCTCTGAGTGCTGTTTCAACACTCGTTAAATACACCTCGCTCTCAATATCATCTGCTGCAATTTTCTCAATATTGCATAGCATCATATTCTCACTTAAATGAACAGCCTCTTCATTTGAATTCAGAACCATAACCGGCACCACGCCGTCTTTATTAACTCGAACAATTGAATCCGCTACAAGAGCACCACTATCAAGGCATCTTTTTAAAATCATATATTCTCCTGGAGTTGCCTTCTTAAGGAAGCCATACACTATTTTAATTGAATTACCAGGCACTTCCACTTGAGTGCAATGCACTACCAACTGCCTCGGACTCTGTGACGCCTCAGCCATAGCGGGAATTTTTTTCTTCTCTCTGCAGTCATTTCATTCTGATAGGTGACTGACCCTGTCTCTCTTTCTCGCGACAGCCACCTCCGATATGAGACAGTCGCTGTTTACAATTCTTTTCATTACTGCCTCTCCGGATAACACCGGCTCCATTTTTAATTCACAAAACGGGATAGAAATATCATCCCAACGAAGAGTTCTATTTTTAAAATCAATCGTGGCATTGCTTAGAACATCGCGGCCGAGAATTAAATCATAGTTAAATTTAGCCTCTTTTACAACAAGAGCATTAGTTTTTAGTACTTTTTTAGTGCCTGGAATCGTGATAGACAATTCTACTTCACCACTTACTTTACTTTTGCCGTCAACTCCCTTCACTATTAAACGACTAGGCTTAACTTCTTCGTTCAAATTCTTAACCTGTCTGTAACTTATCAGGCATTTTTCTGATCCGCTGTCAAGCAAGGCACTCAAATACTGATCATTACTCTTAATTATAATGGTAGGCTTGTTGCTTTCTTTAAACGCAAGCAAACCAGTGCCTTTTTTATTGCAATTACCCTTTACAACACTAGCGGAGAAATAGGCCTCGACTGCTTTGCTTTGTTCTTGTCTATCTACGAGCTCTTCGTCATGCAATAATTTATAACGATTCTCGCATTTAAACAAGGGATCAATGAAAGATTGGCTCGTCTCGGTGGGATCAACGACTGACTGATTTGTCTCGGTGGTATCTGGACTTTCGGTCACGGCTGCAAGATTAACGAGGACGCTGCCAACCTCGGGCTCTGTCAAATTCAACCCATCCTTCCTAGTACCTCTCTCTGTTCCTAATTTTCTCGTAAAAAATCGCCTGACTCGGCTTCCACCCAATGCACTTCACTCTTACCGCGCGTTGGGCCACCCCTATTTACATTGCCACCGCGTAAATAAGATTTATAGTTACGTATTTCACTTCCTGTTGCACGACAATTTTTTACCTCGTGGGTTCCACCACATGCAAAACACCCTCTAGGAAACTGATCTCTCTTGGGCCTGCACTCGAAATGCCCAACCATCGAACAACTATTACAAAATGGGAAACCGCGTTTTTTTGTTGCTTCATACATGGGGAAATGACCTGAAGCCTGACCTGACACATTAGAACTACTGTTGTCTGTTCTCATCATGTTACACTCCAAGGATCCATTTCCTCGATCACCCACGTAACTACTAAACTCTCTTGCCCTCCCACGAGGATTCTTTAACCAGGGCCTAGGAGTGATCCTACGTACTCCTGAACGGTAGTTCCTACGGTAATTTCCTATACTCCCGTAGAACACCTCACTTTCCGGGAAATGATCTGGCGCATCAGCGCCTTCGTCAAACTCACTGGCTATCTCACCTACATAGCTCTCACTTTCGTTTCTGATCGGAAATTGTGGCGCAAGAATCTTTTAGGTCTCCGCTTGACCTCTGACGGTTGAAATTAACCTTGCCAACAATTCCTCAGCTGTGCTGAATTGGTGTTCAAAAATTTTTCTAGCGAACGACTCATCTAATAATGGACCAAGAACTGTTAAGGCTAGACTGTAGGACATGCTATCACCTACAAATCGTTTCAACTCTGCTTGTGTAGTACAAGCTTGGTAATACGGATGCCTTTGCCAACCCAATGTGGTTGACGTCAAAATGGTTTCAGTGAGTTTACGTATCTTTGAAAACGCCGTTACCAATTGTGCTGCTAAAGCATTGTTCCTAATCAATTGCAATTCATTCAAATCACATGCCAAGGCGTGTATGCTCTTTTCCCCACGACACACGTAAATATCATCGAGAATTTTAACTACTTGATCAAAGGTATAATTTAAATCTGCATTCACTAGTTTTGTCACAACTGCGTTGAAGTCTCCAACATTCTTATTTGCGGACCTCACAAGGAATTCCTTTTTTCGCTCGTCGCTTGTCGCGTCTGGAAGCAGGGCCATATAGGCTTTTAGATTTTGTATATGAGTTGTCCATGACTTATTTTCCAGAAACTCAACATCATTCTGTCCCCTTCTCCCTCTAAACGTAGGCAATCCGCATTGGTCATTATCGTTCCAACGCTAGGAATATTAATATTTGCTGCGATGTCACGCGCGAGTTGCGCCCTATCATTATTATTATTGCTAACACCTGCACCTCCACTTGTCGTAGGGGTCGTCATTGTGGTAGATTGTGTCACACTAGTAACCCTAGGTTTACCCTACATACAAGGTCACGTGGAAGCCACATGGTTACGACATGGATTGTCCATGTTTGCCATATGGGTTCTATCTGCCCATACTATGTGGTGTACGGGCACGTTGTATCTGTCTGGATATCTGGAGTCTGTATTAGCAGTACATAAAAGCCGTTGCTGTCGAGGCTTAGTTGCTCATTCTGGTCTTGTCCTCCCTGCTGACCGCGTCTGCCAATAAATCCACCCAAGCCCACACTCTGAGTTTCCATCTACCTGCGTAGACTGCACATTAAGTGGTGGCCAACGTATGTTGCGATTCGAACTCACATTCGCATAAGTGTTACCTGAAGATCAAGTTCTCCGTGAAGATATTTTAGAACAGTGTAAAATCCAAATGTGTTCCAGCGAAAACAACCAGCTCTGGCAACCTGAAGAAACAGTCATTGTGTTTGGAATCATCGTCGCTAAAGAATTGTTGACGGAAGCTTACTGTAGATTTACAGTATTTCTTAATTTATACTCACCCCTGCGTACAAAAATTTTGGTCTACGAGTGTGAAAACGACACTATCGAATTGGTGTTTCAAGTCAAAATTGCAGCGTTCCCAGCGTCAACCATTGAGTGAATTTTACATCTACAAGAAGTGAATTCAAATCTACAAGTACTAAGAACAATTTAATTTGTGTGAGATAAATTACTACGTTTGCACCAAAAACAGTAGCAGTGACTGTAGCAGTGAAGTGACACGTACTTTCATTTTAAAAGTGTAAATTCTGCAACGTGGTGCAAAGTATAAACGCAGTATAATCTTGCTGTACCAGCCGACAGCATCACAGCATCACAGCATCCCATCATTGCTGCAGGAGACGCTGTCATCGTGTTCGCGGTTCAGCGTGTCAGCGTGTTCAGCTGTCTTCAGTGTTCACAGTTAAGTCTTCTGTGGAAATTTTTTTTTTCTCTCTTTGTTTAGTACTACCTCGCTCTGTCCCGGGCAGCTAGTCTTTTTTGTTGCACTTATTGCCGTGGTTTTTTTTAACACGCCCGCTTCCTGTATCGCTGAGTCGCAGTAGGTTGCACTCAAAATCAGTTACATTCTGAGCGTTGTGAGAGAGACACGTTGTCCAACGAATCTGGAACGTAGCTGGTTACCAACTTTTACCGCGATTTGCATCGTAAGTTTCAAATTTTATTTGCCATTTGAATAGGAGTGTTAGTGGAAGTGTGTGAATCACCTCGATTTCAATTTTTGAAGCTTTAATGTGATAGAATTTCACGTTCTTTGCTGTGGAGGAGCAATATTTTTTTTTAATGCCTTGTCGTAAGCCTCAGCATTCACGAGCACTCTGCACGTTTTATTGAGAAGTCACGAAGATTTGCACTGATTGTGGTGTTTGAAAGTGCCAGTATTTACTGAATTTAATTGGAAGTATTGGTTACGTAATTTTATTAGCGTTATTGATGACTAGAGATTAACGCTATTTCATTTTCTATATAGTTTGTACGTATTAGAAATGTTTTATTGATTCCTAGCTACTATTTAGGATTATTAATTCAAGTGGGATTATTAATTTTTTTGTGGTTCTTCAAGGTGTGTCTTTAATTAATTTTTGGGTGTTCTAAATGCATTTACGGTGTTTATTATCATTTTAACTGGTTTTAGGGTGTTTATTATCATTCGCGGAGTCTGATATTAATTTTTGAATGAATTTTCAGTAGATTCTGATATTGAATTGTTGAATTTTAGTGAAAAAGGGAATTTTTCAATGGGTTAAGGCAATACGACACATGTCGGATTTTTATGATTCTTTGGACAGTGAGGACGAAGTAGTACGAACTAAACCTACTGTAACTAAATACGGACGAGTGAGTAACCCAGTAGTTAGCAAGATGACGACTCCTAACACAGCTGGACCAAGTGCTAGTGCTGGACCTAGTAACGTTGACGCGTCACAACTTGCACGTGACATTGCTGCAAATCTAAATGTTCCCTCTGTCGGTACAATAATGACTAATGCAGAGCTTCCTACGTTCCGTGGAAGACGCCGTTTGCATGATGGAGAGTTTCTAGAGAATAAGACATTTTCGACACATATACAAAATCTTAAGGCCTATATGAGCTTGTTGCCAGATGCCACTAGTGACGAGCGTAGAAAGGAATTTTTAGTACGATCTGCAAACAAGAACGTCGGCGACTTCAATAGTGTAGTAACTAAGCTCGTTAACGCCGACTTGAATTATTCTTTCGATCAGGTCGTTCAGATACTTGAGGACATTTACGTTTCGAGGGGAGAGAAGAGTATCCATGCATTGGCTTGCGATCTAAACGAGTTAAAATTAGTTAAAAATAATGCACTTGCTGCTCAGATCGTGAACGCGTTTTCGAAAATAAGGAAGCTAACCGAGAGTGTTCTTAATTCAAACTCGTTAGGGTGGCAGCGCCACAGTTATTTCCAAAACTGCACGACTCAGTCTGAGTTAAAAAAATTTGTAGGCGACAGCATGTCGTACAGTTTGGCTTTATCAATTTTAGGTCCACTATTTGATGAGTCGTTCGCTAGAAAGATTTTTGAAACGCAATTTTCAACGGCAGAGGAATTGTTAGCTAAGTTAATTTCCGCAGTGCGAAGTCAAAGCGAGTCTAAGAAAATTCTCGCACAAAAGTATCAGGTCAGACAGGACAGCGAGAGTTATGTAGGTGAAGTGACTAGTGAAGTCGAGGAAGTTTTGGAAGAGCAAGATCAATTCCAGGAGCACGAAGTGTACTACGGAGGTGTCGGAAATTATCGTAGGAATTTTCGATCAGGAATGAGGAGGATTGTTCCTAGACCTTGGCTAAATAGAGGACGAAGTAGAGGCAGAGAGTTTAACAGTTATGTAGGAGATAGAGGACATGGTTCCTTAGAATGTAACTGGGTTAAATCAGACAGCGGTAGTTCTGGGGTTGTAGGAAATTCCGGAGGAAGTTTAGGCACGAAAAAACCCGGGTTCCCGTACTGTACCTCCTGTTCAATGGTAGGGCACTTTGAGTGTCGACCTCAAAGAGGTCAAGTTCAAGGAGGTCAGAGAGGATGTTTTGCCTGCGGTGGAACTCACGTAGTAAAGAACTGTAGAGCGAGCGGTTCGGAGATCCGTAGCTATAGGGCGTATTTACGCGGCAGAGGTAGCACGAACCGTGGCCAAAATGAAGTTCATTGGGCGGAGAGCAAGTCAAGTGATTTTTTAAACTAGGTGAAGGTAGTAAGGAGGATTTGAAACAGATTGAGCCCGAGTTAATTAGCGGTACCAAACTCGTTAAACTGGAGACCGTGGCAATCCCAGATACCACCGAAATAACCAAATCGTATGTTGACCCTGTGTTTAACTGTAAGAATAGATATAGTTTATTACACGAAGAAGAGCTTGAAAATAACCATTGTCAAGGCAAAACGGTGGAATCATATTTTTCTGTGTCCGTTGTAAAGAATGTTGATAAAAATTCTGGATTAGTGTCATTTAAGGAGTGCAACAAGCCGACTATAATTATTCGAAATAACGATCAGTATCTAAATGCTTTAATTGACAGTGGATCGGAGAAGTGCCTTATTAGTTACAGACAGATTAAAAATTTGAGTGATGAAGTCAAGCCGAGTAAATTAAGAGTCAAGGGGATAAGCGGAAAAAGCGACGTGACCGGTGAGGTAGAATTATCCATTAAAATCCCGGGCACAAGTAAAGTAATTAAAACAAGTGCACTTATTGTTCGTGAAGCCAAATTTAATTATGATTTAATTCTAGGTCGTGACGTCTTAAAAGACGCCGTAATAAACTTCAGAGAGAAGGAACTTCTTTGGAATAATGTTGCAATTCCTTTTCAAGATCTAAATGTGGAACCTCTGTTAAGCAGAGAAGCTGTAATGCAAAAAATAATGAAGAGTGATTGTCTGTTATCAGAGGTTGCGGTCGCCAGAAAGACCAAGAGTCAATTAAAAAATGCTGACTGCGGCAGAAACAATGCTGACTGCAGGAGAGAAAATGCTGACTGCAGGACAATGAAAGCTGAGGTAGCTCAGAGACAGAGCATGAGAGCTGCGGTAGCTCAGGCACAGACAATGAGAACAAAACAATTAATTGTTCATTGTAATCAGGCTGAAGTACCTGGTAATTCGCTTAACGTTGTTTATGGGTTCATTAGGAAACCAATTGTAGGAGAATATATGGTTCTCAAAAGATGTTTTGACAATGGTGCTTTAATAGCTGACTCAATTGTGCAAGTAAATGAGGACGGTGTGGTACCGGTAATGATTCTAAATGCTAACGAGGAGACGTTGTACTTCTCTGAGAACACGATGCTATGCCACGTGGAATTGATAAAATCTGATGATATTGAGAGCGAAATGTATTTAACAAGTGTTGACACAGCGCTCAGAGATGCGTGTGAGGTTGAAGTAAATTTTGTTGCGGGGTCAGATACGATGGAAGTTAAATCGACATGTGGCGGAAGGAATGCCATAGTTGATAGGAAACTTTGTTCGGAAGCTGATACTCGTGGCAGAGGTGCAATTTCTGTTGATATTGTCGATAATGAGAAGTTAGATTCGAGTGGAGAAGGTGGAGAAAAGGAGTTAGGACGTGACTTAAGGGTAAATGATATTTCCTGTAATGAAGAAGACATTCAATTACCTTTAGTTAATTTGTTAAATAAATTCCGTGACGTAGTAACTTTGGAAGGAGAAAAAATAGGTGTAACCAATATTTTGAAGCATCATATTCAGTTGAAGACTGATGCGCCTGTGTTAAATTTAGCTCCCTACCGCATACCTCATAAGTACCAAGAAGAGGTAATGAGAATAACTAACGACATGCTCGATCAGGGAATAATAGAGGAATCATCATCTGATTTTAATTTCCCTGTCATTGTAGTTAAAAAGAAGTCAGGCGATTTACGGCCCGTTATCGATTTTCGAGCTTTGAATAAAGTTTTAATTAAACATTCATATCCCATTCCCCGCATTGACGATATACTAGCAACGTTAGGAGGTAACACGTGGTTCTCTAACCTTGATTTGCGCAGTGCATTCCATCAAATTGAATTAGAAAAAGAGAGTAGAAAGTACACGGCATTTAGCGTAAATTACCGTAAGTACCACTTCTGCCGGGTACCCTTCGGTCTTTCTACCTCGCCTGGAATATTCCAAAGAGTTATGACATCTGCCCTTGCACCCATTCTGGGTAAACTAGCTTTCGTCTTCCTAGACGATATATTGGTATTCTCGAAAAACAAGGATCAGCACCTGGCTGATATAGAAATTGTCCTTAAAATGCTGCGGTCCGGTAAATTATCCTTAAAGCTTGAGAAATGCCATTTCTTCAAGAAAGAGCTCGAATATCTGGGCCATATAATTGCCGCAGATGGAATTAAATGCAAATATTCAAAAAAATTACAAGAATGCCGAGCGCCAACCAATGTTAAAGAATTACAACAGTTTTTAGGTTTAGCGAATTATTTCCGCAGTTTTCTACCAAATTTTGCGGAGATAGCAAGTCCCTTGTATACTCTTTTGAGAAAAAATGTAGTTTATACTTGGACTGCCGAATGTCAAAAAAGTTTTGAGTTTATGAAATCTCTGTTGACTTCTGACACAGTTCTGAGGCATCCCGACTATACTAAAGACTTCCATGTTTTCACAGACGCTTCCAATTCAGGAATTGGTGCTGTTTTAATGCAAGCAGATGATTCAAGCGACAAAATTCTAAGACCTATAGCTTACTATAGTAAAAATTTAAACTCCAGCCAGCGTCGATACGCGACTACGAAAAAAGAATTCTACGCGATACACGCTGCCATAAAACATTTTAGATACTTAATTACAGGGTATACGGTTCGCGTCTACACCGACCACCGCCCTCTTGCACCACTGTTTAATAAAAAATTACCAGACGATACCAGTATGTCACGCTGGTGCATTAATGTAAACTCCTATGACCCAGTGGTTAAATACCTTCCTGGTAAGGAAAATGTTGTGGCTGACTATTTGAGCAGATTACCTATTAATAACGAGAAACTAACCCTTAAAGAACTAAATTCTTGTGACGATTTGGAATCAGAGATTGAATCGGAAGTTTGCATTGCAGAGACACGTGCACGGAAGCGACAGACGCACGCCCGCATGACGACCGACGAGGCAGATGACCTGCCGGTTAGAGACAGTCTTGACCGAGACAAACACGCTTGTCCCAAGCTGCTTAGTTACGTACCAACTGAAGCTGAGATATCTTGGACGATTAAGGAATTTATCGACGAACAAAACAACGACGCTTTTTGTATAGAGATTAAGAATGCTTTGTTGCATGACAGTGTTTCGACTATTCCTGACTTAGATAAATTTCTAATGTTAAATAATATTCTTTATAGACGTAGAGAAATTGATAATCGACCGAGTACAATTTTGACTGCAGTTGTTCCTAATTCATTAATGAGTAAAGCTATCCTAGCGATACATAGTTTGTATCACGTAGATCACAAGCATACCTTGTTCAAATTTAAGTTGAAATATTGGAATCAATTAGAGAAAGCAATTGTGCGCAAATTTGTTCAGCATTGCGAGGTGTGTAAAATTATTAAAGCAAGACCTTCAGTTCCAATCAAAATTTTAACAGCCCCAATAGCTACAAAACCTTTCGAAGTTGTATCAATTGATTTGCTTGGACCACTTAAAGTAACTGATAATGGGAATAAATATATTCTTGTTGTGATTGACCTGTTTTCAAGGTTTTGTCGGTTATATGCAATTTCAAATCGAAATACAGAAACAGTGATTTCTTGCTTAAGCAACTGTTTCTCGCTACTCGGGTACCCTAAGACGCTCATTTCAGATAATGCTTATGAGTTTAAATCGGTGGCTCTCAAACAATTTGCAAAATTACATGCCATTTCAAAAAGGGAAGTTTTGGCTTACAGCCCACATTCTAACGCCATTGTGGAGCGCAACAATAAAAAAATTACGAATCTGTTGAAACTTTACATTAATACACTTGTTAATGTAGAGTGGGACCAATTATTGGAAGTAGTAGAAAATGCCTTGAATAATTCTTTAAACTCTACTATTGGCGAAACACCAAGCTATATAATGTTCAATCGCGATACGTGTGCATATTATCAGTCTGACAGTTTCGATTCAGTAATTTACAGTTTTGATGAAGAAATAGATTTAGTGAATATTAGAGCTAGAGAAGCCGTTCGGACAGTAGAAAACATACGAAATTTAATTATTAACAACACAACAGAGCGAAATCTTTATAGGAACCTTAAGCGGCGCAATAAGGATATTCAAGTTGGGGACAGAGTCCTATTAAGGAATCATAACAAGACCCATAAATTGGAATTAACTTGGATTGGGCCTGCGGTCGTCCAAAAGGTTAAACGTAATTACGCTGATATTAAAATTGGATCTAAAATCGTTAGAAGTAACCTTAATCATCTTTTACCGCTCAAAAAGGTAAAATCTGTGAGTTAAAAAGACGAATTCATTGGACTATATGACGTGCTAACTAATCGACGAGTAATATTACCCTTTTACCATTTTTAAACCTTTTAACGTTGTTTTACCATTGTTTATCGATAATGTTAAGGAATATAATCATAATTTTAGAAGCGTTCCCTTCGCTATATGCAATATGCTTGCATTCATGTTAATCTCAGTAATCAATGCGTTGTATTTTTATATGTTAAGCTTACTGTTGCTTTATGCTCAAGTAATTTGATGTAATGTTTAAGCATTTAACCCAGAGGAATTTGTACTGTCTCGTTTAGCTGTCGCTAAGACGTTTCATTAATTTTTTTCTCGAATTCACTCAGACATTCGTATTGCTGAATTAACAGTTTTAATCATGAACGGATGCGCCGACGGCGAATTGCAAATCGCTGAGGTTGCTGTTCACCTTGCGAGATGGGTTGTTTTGACGCTGCGGCCGTATGCTGCAGTCTCGCGCCGAGCTATTTTTGTTCCGTCGGAATGTCCGGCGATCAGCAAATTTAGATTAAATTCGTGAGAAAGGTGTCTTGTCACCGGATGTAATTTTTCTTCAATACGATCAGCGTTTATTCTCTTTATGCGAGACTTATCGGGGTTGTGCAAAGACTATTGTCAGGCAACCGAGAGTTGATACAAAATTATAGGTTGTATTTATTTTTATTTTTTGTAACGGCCATGCTAATATTTTCTGTATCTGTTCCTTGCAGCGCATGCGCGGGACGAATCATCGATGGCTGAAGCGTTCGAGGGCTGTCGCGGGTGCGGCGACGACCTTCGCTGGAAATGACGAATTTTTGGTCATCTGCACGACAATGGCGTTTGAGCAGAAGTTCAATAACATGGAGATCGCGCTGATAGCGATCCTCATCCTATTGTCGACGTTAGGACTCGCCATGATCCTTCATACTCTTCATAGGAGATCAACAATTTTACTTAGTCTGCGAGATCAACACTAATGAACTGGGGTGATAAGCTTGCCAACGTGAAAATGATTTATTTCAAATTATTTAGGATGGAAAATTTAATTGAAATACGTGAAAATTTAATAATTGGAAAAGTGTTTGAATTTGAAAATTGGCTTGAAAATTTTGAAATCTGGCGCGCAGTGGTTAAATGAAACGCAAATCGCATGAAACACGCGATACAATATGCGCGCGGTGTCTCGTTAATCTATGTTTAAATCTATTTAACCCATATGTTTAATTTAAGTATGCTATTTTTAATATTGACGCAAAAATTTTAATTAGCACATGCATTATTTATTTTGGGTGTTAGACGTTTTGACATTCCTAATTTTAATGTTTTTAAAAGGAAACAATCGAAACACGAAAATTTCTTTTCCCTAATGGTATTTAAAAATTTATTGCGATTAAATTATTTAATGTGTGAATTAATTCTAATAGGAGTTATTGCAAAAATGGGAAATTAGTTGCGATCATGTAGGATGTTGTTTTATTTTTTTGGTCTTCCGTGGATTATTTTTATCAATATGAAATGGCGTTTGACTTTTTGATCCTTACGACGTTCTTCATGGCTGTCAACGTGCAGTTTATTTATATGCACGGTAAGTCAGCAGCTTTGCTTTTTGCTTGTTCCATTTGCTTTGCTTGTATGCTTTCTAATTATTAAGGTTTTGATTTTTTTACATGCATTAATTTTTGTTAGGAGTGTGTTAAACTTGAATTTTTACCTGCAATTTCGTTTTGGATGGTTGTGGTAAATTGGTGATATGGTTTTTTACCAAGGAACGAATTTAAACATTATATCTGAAAGTACTAATAGAGAACGTTTTGGTTTAAGGTATGTTTTTTTTTCTTGAAATTAAGTATCTAAGTAAATTAATTTGGTTGTTCTTTCCGTGACGTATAAAATTTTTTTTTCCCTGAGGATGTATTAAAGGTAATTTTTAATCTTTTGTTGGGTGATTGCGGTAACGTGTTTTGATTTATTGCGGAAATGTTAGGCCATGCTCTTTTAGAGGCGCGGGGTAAAAGTATTAACGGTTCCTTCCTTTAACATGTTTTGCTGTATCCGTTGAAGTTACGAAAATGTTCCCTTGTGTTTAACTTTTAGAGGCGTTTTACCTATAATCTAAGTGCTTGCGTTATTCTATATCTTTTTGGTTATTGTAACCGTTCTTGCTTGACGTATTAGCGTGGCGTTTGTTTCAAGTTAAAAGTATTAACCTTAGTATTTTTAGTGTTTTAGTTAAACCTGGTATGCGTATAGTGTTCGCTGGAAGCTACCTTGTTAATGCTTATTTCTTTTGCGTAACCCTACAATAATGCTTGGCTGGTGCGATTTATCATTTGATTAATATAAATTTTTTTTTATGATTATGGATGTTGTCACAGTTAACGTAAATTGGTTCCGAATACTTACGAAGAACGGGTTGTTAACGATGCTTGAGAGTATATTTCCCCTTAACATTTTAGTTTTGGGCAGAGATTGTGTTTATTCTGGGTCGAATGCGTTTAAATTGGGTAATTAGTTTTGCGGTTTATTTTTGAAAAGTGTAGCCTCTCTAGTATTGAAGGGGGGGTGTTATGTACGGGCACGTTGTATCTGTCTGGATATCTGGAGTCTGTATTAGCAGTACATAAAAGCCGTTGCTGTCGAGGCTTAGTTGCTCATTCTGGTCTTGTCCTCCCTGCTGACCGCGTCTGCCAATAAATCCACCCAAGCCCACACTCTGAGTTTCCATCTACCTGCGTAGACTGCACAGTGGAAACCACATGGACTTTTGGAAAGTGGCCCCACCTGGTACCCACATGGTTAGGACACTTGTCGAGGATGTGGGTTCTACATGGAAACCACATGGTTACGACATGGATTGTAGATGTTTTACATATGGGTTCTATCTGCCCATGCTATGTGGAAACCACATGGACTTTTGGAAAGTGGCCCCACCTGGTGCCCACATGGTTACGACACGTGTCGAGGATGTGGGTTCTACATGGACACCATATGCCTTATGGTTATCCCTCGCTTCTGCCAGCTAAGATCCATTTGGTAATTACGCGTGGGTTCCATCTATGAATCAAGCAGACTTACCATGAATTCTACTGACGTGTATTATACACCGTTTCCATGTGGTTATCAAAGTTAGTTGATCGCTTCGGTGTGACGGTGCCGCTGCATTGTCATGTCTTGTAGGAGATTACCTGTTTGCAATCAAACGTGTAGAACACGTCCCCCCAAAATGCCATTCTCCTCCCTCACTAATCCTTGATTCCATATATGGTTATTTTATGAACACTCATGCAAATGTTTCGCGACTTGCTTTGCAGTAATTTATCAGCCGGGACAGTAATTAGTGGCGAAAGGAATGGCATTTCAGTATTCATAGGGTTTCATGGCAGCCTCCACCACTCTTTGTAGCGTGTTTTAGTGACATATATACAAGTATTATACTAATATTTATGTCACAAGGCTGTTAATTCACAAAGGCGCACATGCATTGTGAATGAAATATCAACCGACGATCTCGGAGCAACTTGCAAATTGCGATATTTTCTCCCGAGTGAAGAAAGTAGGGTTAACAGCCAGGCTAAGATGCAGTGAATAGTTCCATTATTAAAACATTTCAAATTTTCTTTGTACTCATTGACTTGTAATAAGATAAATTCAAAAATTGAATGCTTCTATAAATAAGGCTTTCAAAGAAGAACAAAGACTATGAACCCTCCATGGCATAACTTACACCACGCTATACCTGGTGTCCCATGAAAATGTCCCCGACTTTTCGGTTGATTATATCTCCGCAATAAATAAACATATTTGAAATGTCTTTTTTTCACAGTGTTGCAAATTTCGTTTCTTTTTCGAATAATTTAAGTTTTTGAAAATCGTTTTAAACCACTTAACAGTGATCGATTTACTAAAAGAGGTAGAAAAACTAATTGTTCAAATGAAAGTTTTAAAAACAACACTGGTGATCTTCTTCATTTCTGAATACCTACTGTTAAGAATAATTTCACAATGATGTATCCTACACACCGCCAAGTCTTTAAACCCTCTGAGAGGTTATTTACTTTCTTATTTCATCATTTGAAGTCTGAAGACACTCAAAATGCAGCTCACTAACGATCAAAGAATTTTCATCGTATTGGAATGAATATGAAGCAACGAAAAGCGGTGAAAAAGTAAGAGCATTAAATTTTCTTCCATATTTTCTAACAGTGAGAAACACAGTCTTCTTATATGACGAGTTCCTTTCCGGGAATGTTTCATTAAACGCTTTTCAAACTTTTTTATAGATTTCCATTGCTTCGTATTCCAATACGATGGAAATTCATTGATAGTTAGTTAGCTGCATTTTAAGTGTCTTCAAATGATGAAATAAGAAAGTAAATAACCTCTCAGAGGGTTTAAAGACTTGGCGGTGTGTAGGATACATCATTGTGAAATTATTATTAACAATAGGTATTGGGAAATGAAGAAGAACACCAGTGTTGTTTTTAAAACTTTCCTTTGAACAATTAGTTTTTCTACCTCTTTTAGTAAATCGATCACTGTTAGTGTAGTGACATACTAAGCGTTAAAACGCGCTTCCGCGCAAAGCTGCGGTAGCCGCAAATCCGTCAGCACGTGTTGTCTTACCAGGCCTGACATACTAGAGAAACCGCGGCGCGGAAAACGCGCGCGGTATTTTTTCTACCGCGCGTGTCGGCGGAAGGAGATTTACCGCGGCGCGGTTTAGAGCAGCCAACACAGAAAGTAATGACTAGTGACACGTTAGCCGCTCACAGCGCTGCAGTAAACGCAATTCATTTCTAGTTTCCCATAGAATATCAGGAAGATATCCATATATTTTCATCAAATATTATTTATTATTATTATTTTATCTATTATCTATTATTATTTCTGATTTGTAATAGCAATTATTATTTCATTTATCACTGTGCTCTCTAATATTTTCATAAAAACGAGGAAACTTGTCTCAGCCACGTTGTATGGGTGCACGAAATATCTCCGTACACGAGGCATATCCAATAATCCTTCGCTCTCAGCAGCGCACACAGTGGTAACATTTATGAAATGTGAAACCTCCATTCTGTTCAGAGTTCCAAACAGCACTGTACGAAAAAACGCGCGACAACCTTCACGGTTAGCGCGCCAATGTGTCATCTACCTACAAATGCGTTTTTACCGCGCGCGGTCGCGGTAACAGTTTCACGCTGCCGCAACCGCATAGTATGTCATAACACTCAAGTGGTTATTAAACTATTTTCAAAAACGTAAATTATTCGAAAAAGAAACTAAATTTGCTACACTGTGAAAAAAAGACATCTCAAATATGTTAATTTATTGCGGAGATATAATCAACCGACAAGTCGGGGACATTTTGGGGGGACACGGTACACCCAGTTTGGGTGTTCGTAGTAAAAGCACGTTCATAAATTTTTTCCAGGGCAGATATCCACCACATTAATTTGGAATGGAAAAACCTGACCGTCATCAAGGAATTTTTTGTTTAATTTTGCAATGATTTCTAGAAAAAATTAAAGTCCACTAATACTATGGCAGGGAATATAAATATTCAAACTCGAAAAATCAAGATGACAGATGAATTGTTCAGTTATGAATTGTAACATTTTTATTAAAGCAAATCAAATTCCTATAATATAATGGCACCGCCAACTTCATCAATCAAAATCGAGAAATTGTACTAGCTTAATTGTTCATTCTTGGATTTTGTTAACTTTTCTTAGAAATAAATTCAATTCCTTAAATATGATGAAATGTCAGCGCTAACTTTAATGTTCACATATGAAACATCATGGTTCTATAAAAATGAACTATGAAGAATGAATTTACCCCTCAAATGCATGAAAATTTTTTAACAATTCACTTCCAATTCGTTCAAATTCATATATAATGGTTGTGAATACCTGTTTATGCATTTTAGGTGTAAATTTGTCCTTCATTGTATATTTCTATTGTGTCATGACAGATTCAGGCAAAACATTGACAAAATAAATTATACTCGCAAACCTCATCCATAATGTGAAGACTGATAAACCCTCAAAATGAAGGTCAAAACAATAAATAATGAAATAAGAAACAAAATCTTACCAGTCAATAATTGTAATGATGGATTTCTTAGGCGGTATTTCAAATTTAAATGCTTACGTAAATATATTTTATAGCATAAGTACCACAAAGCAACTGTTGGAACAAGATAAGAATGACTCGTACTGAATCTTTATCCTTTTATTAAGAAGAATTCTTCGGCTACGTAAGGCGCGTCGCAGTTCTCGCAGTCAACAGGAACGAGGAACAAGAACAAGGACTAGGCGAGCGCGAACGAACCAACACAACTGTGAAAAAGGATTTAACAATAGATTAAAGATCTAATAAAGAACTAGGCTCATGTAATATGAAACGTATGACATCAGATTATACTCTATATCGCAAAGTTAACTCTTACCGAGAAATGCAACGAAGGCTTTAAACTTTATTTGGCCTTGCTCTTTCCCACAAGGTGAAGACAAAAAAACCAGCAACATACGCTGATGCAGCGGAGGCGGCAGGAGATTACATGAAGGTTGATTCTTCCTAAAGAAGAGTAAAGAAATTCAATTCGGAGAAATAATCTCAAAGAGAACTGTTCGTCAATTTTCAATTTCGTTTATGAGGCAACCTTCGACACATACTCACTTTATTTTATGCCGAAGAAGAGCCCTACGGCTTTCAGAGATTTAAAGAGGAAATCAGTAGAAGGTGCCAGTCCAGCGCAGGCATGCGATTAAAGTTACGAACTACCCTAGTCTACATAAGCAGTTAAATAGCCTTAAGGCGCGTTCTAAGATTAATTGTCCCGTGGGCACGTTAAGGTTAATAGTTAAGTGGCCCTTGGGCACGTTAAAGTTCAAGGTAAAGGTTAAGTGGCCCTTGGGCACGTTAAAGTTCAAGGTAAAGGTTAAGTGGCCCTTGGGCACGTTAAAGTTCAAGGTAAAGGTTAAGTGGCCCTTGGGCACGTTAAAGTTCAAGGTAAAGGTTAAGTGGCCCTTGCGCACGTTAAAGTTCAAGGTAAAGGTTAAGTGGCCCTTGGGCACGTTAAAGTTCAAGGTAAAGGTTAAGTGGCCCTTGGGCACGTTAAAGTTCAAGGTAAAGGTTAAGTGGCCCTTGGGCACGTTAAAGTTTATGGGTTAAGGTTACGGCTAATACGCCATCAAGGCAAAACCTTGAAAGCCCACCAACGGGCTTTACTAGAACTAATCACTGGACTGGTCAGGAGCACGAACATGCATTACTTAAATAATCAAAATGAAATAACGGCACCGTTTAAACAAAAAAGTAAGCAAAAGAAAGGAAAAGGAACATAATAATAGAGGAGCACAACGGCACTTGCTGCCGAGATCTCTCTCTCTGCCTGACTCCTTTGTTAAAGAAGACCACGGTCGAAGTGAGAAACTTTGTTGACGAGAGGCCTTCACCGCGCGCCCTAAAATTTCTCATACACTCCCCGGGACAGAGAAGGCAATTTTCAATTGCCTTGTTTCAACAAATTCTTGCATTTAAGGGCGGCAGCTCTAACAGGCCTTCCTTCTGGAAGGGTTTCCACGGAGTTCTGCGGTGAAGGCACTTCATCGGGGGCAACCGTCGCCAGCGACAATTCCAGAGGGTAAAGGTGGGAGACAGAGTAAACGCCCTCAGAACGATCGGGCCTCACCACCACCGCACTCCTCGTCGCACCATCTGCCCCAGTGAGCAACCTCGCTACGCGTCCCATCTGCCAGAAAGGACGGGGCTTAACAACACTTTCAATGAGCACGACATCGCCAGGCCTAATTTTATCTACCCACCGGTCATCGTAAAGATCTTTACTTCCCTCGCGCAACGACAAGAGATAGTCCGAGTACCATAGGTCCCTGAAGTGGGCAAATACCTCTTCTCGGACAGCTAAAGTGGAAACCAAATTGCTTTTATTTGCAGGTACAAAGTTCTCATTAGGAACACTAAGAAACAAACTGCCACTAGGCTGAATTTTAAGGAAAGAGTTTGGCGTGATTATTGTAAAGTTAGGATCATTATCAGAGTAAGTTAACGGTCGTGAGTTAACCGAGTTCTGTACGTCGGACAGAAGAGAAGAGAATTCAAAGTAGTTCATTCTTTTACGACCAATAGACTTTCTCAAGCATGATTTTACAGTTTTAATCATTCTCTCCCAGGCGGATCCCACCCAAGCAGAATACAAAGGAATTGTAAGATGTTTGATATTATTTCGCAACAAGTATTCGGAGAACTCGTTACCAACACTCGAGCCGGAAAATATAGAAGCAGCCTGCAAGAATGAGGAAGCGTTATCACTGTAAATGCAATCTGGGATACAATACGCGTTGCAAAATTTTACAAAGGCAAGAAGGAAACTAGAGGACGAGAGGTCAGGTACGAGCTCCAAGTGTATGGCTCGTATGTTCAAACAAGTAAACAAGAGGAGATACACTTTTACGACTTCGTTGCCAAATTTTACCCAAAAATGGCCGGTAAAATCTACGCCAGTATGCTGATACGGCTTCACAAAATTCACTTTATCTTTATTAAAATCCGTGCGTTTCGGATAGCGGAACGGCAGACTGTTGAGCTTTCTACACGTTATACATTTAGCGATTACTCGCTTAACTACCGTTCTTCCCTGGGGAATCCAAAATGCCTTCCCACGGCATACATTCAAGGTTGAGGCTACACCTAAGTGCTTACAATGCAAGTGACTCTCCCAAACTACTAATTCTGTAAAAAAAGAAGTTTTAGGCAACAAAATTGGGTTTTTGACATCATACGAAAACTTTAAACATTTGGCAAGCCTTCCCTTTGAGCGGAGAATACCTTCTTCGTCCAAGAAAAGGTTCAAGTTATTTACCAGATTAGGTAGAGACCTTCTGTGGGCAGGGCTTTCAAGGTATTCAATTTCCTCGGCAAACCCGAGCTTCTGTTCACGTTTGATCCAGTAAGTCTTCCCTCGGTGCATTGCGTCAGAGAGAGACAACGATTCTTTTTTTAGTTTTGCTATGAACAAAATCACAAGCGAGGTAACTTTCAATAGCTTTTTTAGGTCGGAAAACTTATTCGAAGGTATGATAGGTTCAGTTTCGTAAGTACTAGAAACTGCATGTGTCATTAGTTTGGTAGCTTCACCAAGGCAACGTAATTCCCCAACGGGCCAACTAATTTGGTCCGCCGCTAGGAAGTCCGGGCCATGGACCCAATTCTGTAGTTTTTGAGCAAAATCAGAGGCCCTCAAACCCCGCGTCAGGAAATCAGCAGGGTTCAAGTCTGTGGGAATATACCTAAATTGGCACTGCAAGTTATGGGTGTCACGAATCTCTTTTCGGAAGTTAGAGATGTCACTTACTCTATTTCGAGCAAAAATGTTTTTTGTCTTTACGTTTTCGGAGAGAATCCACGATAAGACAATTTGAGCGTCTACACAAAAGGTTAACGACCTCACACTTACATCATTTAGAGCTTCCAAAATAGAGTTCAAGCATTTGAATGCAAGGAACACGGCTAGCAATTCGAGAGTAGGAAGGGACTTTGACTTCAAAGGGGCTACTTTACTCTTCGCAAATATCAAATTAGATGAAGCTACGCAAGTGTTAGATTTAGAAGGGACATGAACATAAAAACAGCACCCATACAGCTCTTTCGAAGCATCGGTAAACACCACCAGATCTACCTCGTCTCCCCTGCAACATGTCTTACGATCAAAAGTCACGGAAGGCAACTTTTCGAGATCTACAGCTAATTTTTTCCACTCTTTATCAAGAGGGTCAGGGAGCTCATCATCCCACGATATCCCCGTCTGCCAAATCTTTCGAAGCAAAATCTTACCGCGAACAGTGACCGGCAGACACAAACCCAAAGGGTCAAATATCTTCGACAATGTGGAGAGAACTTGCCGCTTCGAGAGGGGACCAGCCTGTGAAGTAACCTCCACGCCTGCAAGGCGCAACTCGTCTGCGTCTGGAAAAAATCTGTATCCCAACACGCGTTCGTAGTCACAGCCATGGGAAACGCAGGTACCATCATTCTTGAATACCTCATTAAGGCAAGGATTGTTCGAAGCCCAACTCCGGAGCTCGAAACCCCCCCGCAGCATCCTATCCTTGGAGACTTCGTACAGTTCTTCCAAGGAGTCGGCAGAATTTCCAGTGAAGAAAACATTGTCTACGTAAAAATTGGTTTTTAAGATTTTTTTAGAAGAGTCGTCAGGAAACTGAGCTAAATGATGTTTAATGATGTAGTTCAGAATGAAAGGAGATGACACAAAGCCAAACACAAGGGTTGTGTAGCGATAAGCCATCAAAGTGCCATCCTCAGCCTTCAAGAGGATAGAAAACCTATTTTTATCAGCATCAGACTTTAACCGGATCTGCAAGAACGCCGATTTTATATCGGCAGTAACTAAAAAATCATCCAGACGAATCCGAATAAGAAGACCCAACAATTTTTGTAGCAAGTCAACGCCCGGGTAGGCAGCCTCGTTCAACGAAGGCGTATTTCCTATTTTAAGACTGCAGTTAAGCACAGGACGAATTTTAGTAGTCACCTGGGCTTCTGTTTTTATGACTGGTCGGTGCGGAATCCAGACATGTTTTGAAACATCAATCTTGCTTAGGTCTAATTTCTCTAAAATACCGTCACTAACTTGCTTATCAAACTGATCTCTATAATCAGATAACAGACCGTTCAAGTCTAACCTAGTTGTCACCTTATCAAGAACAGCCTTAGCAACATTAAAGTTAGGTTTTACATTTCCGACCCTGTCCTCATACCAAGGCAAGTCAACATGATATTTATTGTCGAGAAACTCTATGCTCGAACAAAACTTTTGTATTTGCTCCTGATCGACAGAAGATCCTGACTGATCAGAAATTCCTAGAGACTCCACTTTGAACAAGTTCTCCAAATGACCCTCAACCATATTATCAGGCATAATACTAGGAATGGGGTCCAAAGCAACTGCAGTGGGGTCTAAAACAAAGTTCACTAAAGACGAGTCTACATTTTCGTCCCTATCTAATGATTTACTTTCAGTTAAATTTTTCTTTTCTACCTGCTTGCGCGTCAAGAAGTTTTCAATATTTCCGAACGGTATAATTCCTCCTTCGTAACAGAAGGCTGACCCGTACATACATTTCACAACAGAAAGGTTGAGGTACTGAATAGCATCTACTCCCAACAGCCCCTCCAACATCACGGTGTCGGAGTTGCAAAGACCATTATCTGCCAAACCATACCCCTTCACGTTGCTTAAGGCATCGGTCAGGCAATCGATGGTAAAGGAGAGATTAAAGTCATCATCTACCAAGACAGGTAGTTGTAGAGTACCTGATTTATCGGTCAGATCTACAGCGATACTGACTTCAGAAAAGGAGCGATATCCGCTTTCCAGAAAACTGTTTACCAAATAGCTACGTTGTAGCCTATCAGTAGGAAACCTGATGCGGTCAAGAGCTTTACCGGAAATATAGGAGCGCTGACTCCCAGTATCCAAGAGACAACGCACCCTAGTTTTCCTATTACCCCTACTCACGGTTATAGTCAAGGAGGGCAACAGGTATCTTCCGCTGAAATCTTGGGAATGATTCAAACAGTAGTTTGAAGACACCGGACTCTTTGCCGCGCACATAGCTGCAATATGATTATTTTTACCACAAAACTTACATGCATAATCCAGCCTCTTGTTGCATTGGGTCCTGGAATGTTTGGAGCTAGTGCACATGTTACAAAGCTTCAACTCGTTACACCTGTCCCTGCGCTCAGAGAAGGAACGGTACTTCGAGCAGTTGACCATAGAATGGTTGTTACTAGAACAAAATTTACAGTAGTTCCTATACTCTGTCTTACCAGAAGCAACATTAGAGTTAGTCAAAACAGGCTTGAAATAGGAAGGATTAGCAGAAGGGGATTTACCCGACTCTGCCTGGTTAACAGACCTATCCTGAGAAAAATCAGTCTTTCGCGTTCTCAAGTTAAGACTGCGGACAACCTCAGCAGCATTATCAAAAATTTCCTGAACAGAAGGATAAGAGTTGGCAACTTTAGAAATGAGTTCATGCTGGAAGGGTACAGGTAACTTATTAAACACTATATGGCTAATAAGCTTCCCTGAAGAGAAAGAAGACAGAAGATCAATTTGATACAACTTCAAATCCGACAATACGCATTTAACTTCACTTAAAAATATTTTCGTTTGCAGGTAAGTTGGGTCAAACTTTGGCTTCAAGCTTAATAATTTCTTGAAGAATGAATCAATCAAGGCTTCTTTGTCTAGAAACTCTGACTCTAATATTGACAGAGCTACTTCATAGTTTTCGTCAGTTACTTGTAGGTTAGTCACTAATTTCAGAGCAAAACCTTTCAAATAGGTTCGTAAATACGTGAACTTTGCACATGGTGACAAATTGGTGCGTAAGCCAATAACATTTTGAAATTGTGTTATGAAAGAGAAATATTCCTGACCACTAGTTCCCTCTCCCGAAAAGGTACAACAGCTCAAGTTGGGCAACTTTATCTCAAAATTTTGAGACGGAGGAAGCTCTTTTTTATTTTCCTTACGGAAAGAGAGTAGGTTTAGCTCCCGTTTAATGTCAACTTCGTAAGAGGACTGACCATCAATTTCGTCCTGCAAAGAGCTGGACATATCGACAGAGTCTTCTACATTTAACATTAAGTCAACAATCTCTTTATCTAATAGTTTAACCTCACCTAGCCAGGCGAGGATAGATTCCCTAGCAGACACGACGAGCTCCTCAGAACTGTCAACCTGAAGAGCATTGAGAGTCATGGTTATTTTGCGCTTCAGGACCGCTCGCCGACGTACCAGGGCGGGCACGCTGACGTTTGAAGATTCAGCCATAGGGACAAATTGCTGGTTAGGGCTGATATATGATTTAACACGCTGACTACAATACAGTTAGTCAAACCTACGCTTAAGAAGCAATGTTACGTTAAAGCAATGAAGACTAATCCTAAAAATGAAGAAAACAAAAAATAAAGAAGAATAAATTGTGTTGGAACAAGATAAGAATGACTCGTACTGAATCTTTATCCTTTTATTAAGAAGAATTCTTCGGCTACGTAAGGCGCGTCGCAGTTCTCGCAGTCAACAGGAACGAGGAACAAGAACAAGGACTAGGCGAGCGCGAACGAACCAACACAACTGTGAAAAAGGATTTAACAATAGATTAAAGATCTAATAAAGAACTAGGCTCATGTAATATGAAACGTATGACATCAAATTATACTCTATATCGCAAAGTTAACTCTTACCGAGAAATGCAACGAAGGCTTTAAACTTTATTTGGCCTTGCTCTTTCCCACAAGGTGAAGACAAAAAAACCAGCAACATACGCTGATGCAGCGGAGGCGGCAGGAGATTACATGAAGGTTGATTCTTCCTAAAGAAGAGTAAAGAAATTCAATTCGGAGAAATAATCTCAAAGAGAACTGTTCGTCAATTTTCAATTTCGTTTATGAGGCAACCTTCGACACATACTCACTTTATTTTATGCCGAAGAAGAGCCCTACGGCTTTCAGAGATTTAAAGAGGAAATCAGTAGAAGGTGCCAGTCCAGCGCAGGCATGCGATTAAAGTTACGAACTACCCTAGTCTACATAAGCAGTTAAATAGCCTTAAGGCGCGTTCTAAGATTAATTGTCCCGTGGGCACGTTAAGGTTAATAGTTAAGTGGCCCTTGGGCACGTTAAAGTTCAAGGTAAAGGTTAAGTGGCCCTTGGGCACGTTAAAGTTCAAGGTAAAGGTTAAGTGGCCCTTGGGCACGTTAAAGTTCAAGGTAAAGGTTAAGTGGCCCTTGGGCACGTTAAAGTTCAAGGTAAAGGTTAAGTGGCCCTTGGGCACGTTAAAGTTCAAGGTAAAGGTTAAGTGGCCCTTGGGCACGTTAAAGTTCAAGGTAAAGGTTAAGTGGCCCTTGGGCACGTTAAAGTTCAAGGTAAAGGTTAAGTGGCCCTTGGGCACGTTAAAGTTTATGGGTTAAGGTTACGGCTAATACGCCATCAAGGCAAAACCTTGAAAGCCCACCAACGGGCTTTACTAGAACTAATCACTGGACTGGTCAGGAGCACGAACATGCATTACTTAAATAATCAAAATGAAATAACGGCACCGTTTAAACAAAAAAGTAAGCAAAAGAAAGGAAAAGGAACATAATAATAGAGGAGCACAACGGCACTTGCTGCCGAGATCTCTCTCTCTGCCTGACTCCTTTGTTAAAGAAGACCACGGTCGAAGTGAGAAACTTTGTTGACGAGAGGCCTTCACCGCGCGCCCTAAAATTTCTCATACAACAAAATGAATTACAAGAAAAAGAATTAGAAGATATTTTATTCATTCAGCGCAAACGAGAAATGGCGCAATTAAAGTTATCATTACTGTCGAAAGGTTTACATTTATATAAGAACTAGAACTCTGTATATTAATCTTACACGATTTCCAGCGACTCATCACACCTCATCACAACGGCGTGCTCATGAGAGAATTATTGTAATAAAATCAGATTATTGTTCATGGCTTCAGTACCAAAATGAGCTACAGTTCAACAGAAAGTAATGAAGACAAATTAACCAGCCGTATCGCTTTAACCAGCAGCATATAAGAACTATGCTCAGTTTTAATATCTCTAATATGGACAGTGAAAAGCTCGTCTTGTTAATTATCCCTATCTTCCACTTAGATTCACTAATACTGCGAATTGAATGATGTTCCTAGAAATATACAGGAGCACAATTAACACCGATCACGTCTTGAGCAGAACTAAGTAACGGTCACGGTCGGAAGACGGAGCACGGGAGTTTGAATAGGAGGTGCCACAACGTCTGAGAGGAGGGGTAGTTGCCAGATGCACATTCTTTCGAAATCGAAACGTCAAAACTTATCCAAATAGTTTCATGTGTGTATATCAATTTATTCATTGGTGTGTTCTGTCTTTCAGTATTATTTTACGAAAGCTTTTGAAATCGCACCAGACGCATATATAGAATTTAGTTATCCCAATTTTTGGTTCAAAGAGATTATCAGCATATATTTCATAGGAAATGTTTAACTTATTAGTTATTACTAATGTTTAAAATGAGCATTACAACTGAATAAGACACAACTAAGACTTGAAAAGGCGAATGTTAGATTTTTTAGCACAAAGAGTTTCTTTTATCTCAGCTTGACCCTGAATACTACAAATAATAACGTATATATTTTTGATCATCAAGAAAATATTAGTAAATTTGGGAATAATCTGATGTGTAAACGGGTAATTGGTTATAAATGTAGAATTTAATATGTGCTCTGAATGGAATCTTTGACATTTCATCGAAAACATATAACAATTATTTTAATATTTATATATACGCAATATTTTCTTAAAAGCCGTTCATAAGCAAGTACGTTGCATGCACACGTGCCTCCCATGTGGAAAAATTTATTTGAAGGCAATGTGGTAGCTAATAGGAAATCACACGAGGATCCCACGTATCAAATCCAGCATGCAATGTACTAATATGGCTATGATGAGTATATTCAGTGGTAAATCCATTTTGCCAACTAAAATCCACGTAACCAGCACCTAACCACGTGGCTTCCATGTGACATTGTATGTAGGGTACTGACCCTACCACTCTTTGTTACTGTAGGTTCTGTGCGAATGAATTCCGGATCGCTGTCAGATGAATATCACATGAATCCTATTACAGCACTATTTTCAAGTAACTTTCCTCTTCACAATCAGAGATATGCAAAAATTAATACCGCCTTCCGCAACACAAAAAGAAAAAACACACCTAATTTCAATCAATTACACAAAAATTAAAATAATAGTACACGCCATAATAACTCAATAATAGCAATAATAGCCTCACTGCTCTCCAAAAATTAACCCTACAAGAACACAATCTCCAGAGAAATTCTTTACTCTCTAGGCGAGGTCGGTAACAATCTAGGAAACACTCTAGCACTTTTATGGCAGGACTTTTACGTTAAACAATCAAAAAAACGGTCTTATATGAACCAATGAACCAAAATTACTGCCTCACTGCTTCTATTAAACCTTTTACTCTGAAACATAAAAATAATTACACTTACTCTAGTTATTGAAGATAATGAGGAGATTACTCTGCTAAATCCAGAATCGACTGACGCAGTGCGTCTTCCACAACATTCAAAAAGCAACTGCTGGCTACTGCAGTGCGCTACCGCATGATCGCGGAACAAAGTCCGGGTGCATTAAGTGCGAACAAAAAAAACTTTGCCTAGCGACAGCAGCAAAGAGGCTTGCGCGATCGAGTACATGCGCACCGAGATTGAGAACAACAAAAAAATTTCCCAATGAAGCTTAACTGAAAAAAAACTGTAGTCTGATGCGCACGTCGCTTGCGGACCGCTGCTGGGATATGATGCCGCTGGTGCTGGTTGTTGAAGTGCAGAATAAAACGATGCTGTAGTTACACGATGACAGGGAACGATGCTGAAGGACGTAGTTGTTAATTACGATGGCTTAAAGTAGTGAATCACTGTTCGTCACTATTCAAACACTGCTGCAGTTCAATTAATATCACCGACAGTTATTGTACGTAGTATTTTATGCACCTTGAAGTTATTATTTAAAACAAATTGTTTCTTACTGACCACTTGTCGCTGGGAATGCACTTATCGTGCACTCGAACACGATTTCTATATTTTCTCCAGATTCATACACAAGGATTCTGGTGCGAATTCGAGAGCCAATATTCAAATAAACTGTAAATTGGGTATAAATCTCAACCAAGTCTTCTGCCGGGATTACAATCCCGAACACAAATTGTTCCGACCCTTTCAGTATTAGGTCGTAACCAAACGCGAATGAGGTTCGGGAGTGAATCAGATGCAGTAACGTAGTATCCTTTATTGTTACTTCAAAGTTGACACAGGCTTCGTAATTGGTAGAGAATCTTTAGATCGGAAGGTAATCTCGTTACTTCTGTAGCGCATCGGTGATCTCTACAGATGCTCTCTCGACAGCCGAGCTTCCGTTACTGAACAGCGACGCTTCTGTTTGTAATGCGACCTCTACGGCTGACCACCTCTAATGAACGACGATATCTCTCGCCGATTCTATTTATATAGTCGGCGGGCGCACATAATGCTCCCCCCACAATTTTTTAAAAATTCTTTATTACAATAAAAAAATTTAAAACGGTATTCAATTCACTTTGATTTTCCTTTGACTATCAATTAATCTTACAATCCGTCTAATTAATTCGAACAGATCAGAACGTATAACAAATTGCTTCCGAATTATGAACGGAGGTAGGCAGGTATGGCCTTTGCTGTCATCATAAACAAATTTCAACGGTAATCCTACATCTTGTTAAACATCATTTTTAGTGGATACAAATGGATACACCACACAATTTTATTAACATATCAAAATATCAAAATCAAACATCAAAACGCGTACTTAATAAATCCTTTCCATAAGGTGCACTTTCTTGAACAAACTGGACACCTACCGTCAGATCGAGAACAAAATTTTTATTTTGGATTAACATATTAACATATTTCGAGAACAGAATTTTCAATGCAATTGGAAAAAAAAAGAAAAATCCATCATAAGACTATGTTACATAAAAATATAGAAAAGAGTTTTAAATGCGCAAAACAGTACATTACATTACCACAATTGGCAAGGTAAAAGTAGAATAGGACTCAAATCGTCCTACGATTTAAATTAACATATTTCAATTCAACTAAACTACAAGCGTGCAATTTGGTTTTTTATTCGCAATATAGTACTTCGTCTCAATACTTCACGTGAATACATTGAACAAAATAATCTATAAAATATAAATACATAATCCGTATATAATAGAGATTTTTTTCCGTATAAAATAGAATTAATCTAAGACAATATATTCTAAAAGAAGTTTCGAGGAACACCCTTGGAGATGAAAACTCAGCGTTGAGGTTCATGTGTTTTGTTAGGTTAATATGAATGTAGAAATTAGCGTTGTAGTGTTAAGCGCTAACTTGAGGTGGAAGTGCAACTAATTGCCTAGGACTATTACTGATTTCCTTCCACGCAGATCGACGCAATGCTACGTCCTCGCCGGCTAGTCGTCCGAGGACTTTGTTGAGATCTCGTTTAATATAAATAACCATTACAGTAATTATAATGGTGATTATTGTGTAAAGGAGCAACATTATGTCACTCAATCGATCAGGAATGAGGTCGATTGTCGTCTCCTCTGTGTGACGAATTAGTTCATCCGATATTTGACCGTTATTTGCCTTAATGGCAGTGAGAATGGCGTCCACATTAACGTTGGAAATTTTGTTGCCCATCTTAGCAGGCCACAAAGCGATTAATAGCGCGGGGATTAAAATTGTGATAAATAAATTATAAATTTACAGATCAACAGTATTGTTGGTTAATGTGTATGGTTGAGCACGCCCCCTATCCCTGCGCACCACGTTGATGTAGAAAAGTAATTCTTCACCGGATGTTCGCTGGGAATGCAGCGATTCTGATTATGAACACGAGTTCGACGTGTTCTCCGGATTCATACACTTGAATTCGAGTACGCAACGGGGAATCGAGGTTCAGGAACAATCTAAATTTGCAATAAGCTTCTTGTAATACTTCTTTCGGTACACGGATTCCGAAAACGATCGTTGTTTCCTGCGGCCGCCAGAGTTGACCGTGTCCCCCGCTACACATCAGGGTTTATGAGTGAATTATTGTTGGAGTTAAACAAGTGTATCTTGTGAGTCGGAATGTGCAATGTTCTGGAATTGTTCAGGAGTCGTCCAAGGAATCTGAAAGGATACGACACAAGAAATTAGCATGGCCCCAAGTTTAAGTAAGCAATTGTCGTTTCATAATAAGGCAACGCTTCATTCTCATTAAGACACATTCATTTCAACTACACTGCCTAGCATTGTTGCCAAACAATTTGCGGCAGAAGCGCAGATCTTGCGACTTCGCGCTCGCACTCTAGTGTTGACATTTCCAAGATTGCATCTCAGTTTATCAACTCTAGCTGACGGCTTGACGAACACAGCCTTTGATGTCGCAACAACAGTATGGCAACATCCTAAGCTCACATCTCGTCACAAGGTGTTTGCGCAACACAATATTTCCTAACGCAAGACATACATAAAGTCTTAAGAAAGAAACTCATATAATGCTCTTACAAGCTAGAAACTCATAGAACTCACTTACAAGCTAAATACCATTAAAATACATATATGGAATGGCAATTTCGGAATATTAGTAATGAACAGTTCCAAACTTGGTTGACAATTTTACCTTCTTAACTTATCTAAAGGCAGTACATGGTTTAAGTTCGTTCGGATAATCTTGTTACCGATCTTAATATCTGCGTAATTTTTACCTAGCTTTTCAATGATACCTGGTCCTAAGAAATTTAGCTGTAACTTGTGTTTTTTGGCATGATTTTTTACTAGTACACGGTCCGTCACTTTTAAATTTTTATCGCGACGTTTCATATTTCTATAGGCAGTTCTTTCGATTGTGGCGTTAATGATCGCATTTCTAATATTGTTCACTACAATAGATGACTCGGTAAATTTTTGTTTGTGAACATCTTCATATGTAGTCGCAACATTGAAGTCTTCTAAATTAGTAGAACTGATATACACACACGTATCTCTACCGAAAACCGTGTATGCGGGTGTATCTCCTAAAGTTTCATTGAAACTATTGTTAATTGAATTCTCCACAATATCCAATAATCTATCCCACTCATTATGAGTAAGAAAATTTAGATATAACTTGAGCAGGTGTCGAATTTTTCCATTACATCGCTCGACAATACCATTAGAAAAAGGTGAATAAGCCAGAACTTCCCTTTTTAAGATAGAAAGTCCTTTTGTGAAATTTCTCACATTAGATGATTTAAATTCTAGAGCATTGTCGGATAACAACACGTCCGGGGTACCGAACAAACAGCAAAAATTCCATAGACAATCTGTAACAGTCTCTGTACATCGGTCACTAGTCGAATATAATTTAACAAAACGTGAAAATAGGTCGATAATTACAAGAATATATTTGTTACCATTGTCCGTCATTGGTAATGGACCGTAGAAGTCCATGCTGACCGTTTGAAAACATCGTGTTCCAATTGGAGCATTTAGAATTTTAATCGGCATCGGTATTCGTGATTTTAGAATCTTACAGATGTCACAAGATTCAACAATTTTGCGTGTAATTGTCCGTTCGTACGGGTGAAAATATTTTAATTTAAACTTAAACAAGGTATGATTCAAATCTGTATGGGACAAATTGTGGGTGAACAGAATTGTCTTGTGCAGCAGAGTATATGGCACCACAATAGTCAGAATGGTGCTGGGTCTGTTGTCAATTCTTCGTCTTTTATACAAAATGTCATTCATAATCAGAAATTCATTCATGTCAGTATTAGTAACTCTAGTTGCATTCTCTAGGGCATCCTTTATTTCAGAACAAAAGGGATCACTATCTTGTTCACGTTTAAATTCGTCTAACGACCAGTTGTCATTAATACTTGAATGGTCTGTAGTCGTATTAACTTTATCCAGTCTGCATAAGCTCGTTTTCTGTCTGCTATTAAAGTCACTGGGTTCACGTCTGGGGCTTTCAGCAGTACTGTTGTTGTTTCTTCCGTCATCACTCCCTGGCATTGTCTCCTCGAACTCTTCCTTAGTCACTGGCTTGTTACATTTGTTACCCGCAGCAGCGGCTTGCAGCCTGGTTACAACGGGAAAAGTCTCTACATCAGGGGTTAATTCAGAACACTCTAATAGTTCTCTTTCTGTTAAAGGATTTTTGTCATGATTTAATCTACTTAATGCATCGGCGGCACTATTCGCCTTCCCAGAAAAATACTTTAATTTGGCATCAAAAGCTTGGACATAAATACTCCATCTAGCGAGCGTGTTGTCTTCAGGCAATTTCTTTGAAAATAAAGGAACTAAAGGCTTATGATCGGTGTAAATGACCAGATCATAACCTAAAACAAGATATTTAAAGTACTTCAACTCTTCAACTATAGCAAACATCTCCTTTTTAGCTGTTGAGTATCTTCGTTGGGTGGAATTCAACGTTTTAGAAAAAAATGCGACAGGTCTCATGTTTCGAACTTTATCAGTAGATGATTGGAGTAAAACAGCTCCTATGCCGACATTTGATGCATCACAAAACAGATGAAAATTTTGATCGAAGTTTGGATGACTTAAGGTTGTATGTTCACATAATTCATCCTTTAATTTTTCAAAAGCATTTTGACAATCCTTTGACCAATTGAATTCAACATTTTTCTTCAGAAGATTATAGAGCGGGCTTGCGATACTCGCAAAATTTTTTATGTACCTACGAAAGAAATTTACTAGACCTAGGAATGACTGTAACTGCTTTACATTCTTAGGGATTTCTAAATTCTTTACTTTGTCAGTACCGGTGCTTCTGGTTCCCATTCCACTAATGGAATGTCCTAGATATTCAATCTCGTTACGGAAAAATGCACATTTTTCCGTTTTTATTGACAATCTAGCGTTTCTTAATAGTTCAAGTACAACTTTTATATCTGCAAGATGCTGTTTTTTTTCTTTTGAATAGATGAGTACGTCGTCCATAAAGACAAAAGATAGTTTTCCTAGAACAGGAGATAGCGTTTGCGTCATGACTGACTGGAAATATGCAGGTGAGGTTTTTAAACCAAAGGGTAAACGATTGAACTCGTACTTTCTACTACCAACTGTAAATGCGGTTATTTCTTTACTCTCATCGGTCAGTGTAATATTATGATATCCTGACCTAAGATCTAATTTTGAGAAATATTTTTGACCATTTAAACTATAGAGAAGCTCGTCCACTCTCGGCAGCGGGAATGATTCTTCATGAATTACCTCATTTACTTTGCGAAAGTCAACTACCGGACGTATGGTTCCATCTTTCTTATGAACTACAATTATCGGTGAATTATAAGCTGAAATCGATGGTCTAATAATTCCGTCGTCTAACATTTTTTCGTTAACGACTTTCAAGTCTTCCATGTAACGGTGGGCAATACGATAGGGAGGGACATTTACGACATCCACGTTAGGTTTCAAACGTATTTTGTATGGTTTAATTGCAGCAGCTGAGATCGATTCATTGTCTATAGTAATAACGTCTCTGAATTCATTCAACAAACTCAGCAATTCAGGCTTCATTTCGTCATCGTTACACTTGATATCATCATTATTTAATTTCCGCCGACCACGGGCTATTTCTTTGGAATCAGAAACGTACCCTTCACCGACAACTCCTGTGATCCCGACAGATTTACTATTAGTGTCTTTCTTCTCGACATCTAAATGACTGTCCTGAACAACACTCATTGCCTGCACAAAGGTACTTAATCCTCCCTTTAATTCTCCTTGTACATCTGACAAGTAAACTTCGGATTCAACATGATCCTTCTCCACTTTTTCTAAAGTACTTATAATTGCATTTTCTGGTAAAACAATCGCTCTGTCGGAGCTATTAATTAACAACAACGGAATCTTTCTCCTATTGTTAACTCTCACAATTGCTTCTGCGACACAAATGCCTTCTTTTAAAGTTGCTTTCTTTATTATGTATTCTCCATTTTTACACTTTCCAGCATGTCCAACATGTTTCAAAATTACATTGGGAGCAATCTCCACTTGTCGAGTATGCACTCTTAACGGCCTTGGCCTTGTGGGGGAATTGGTAACTGCAACTACGCCTCGAACAGGCTGATTTTCTCTCTTACCATCCCTTTTTACTTCCTCACTTGCTTTCTCAGCAATGCACGTCCTCTTCTCTCTTAGCTTATTTAGGACTTTTTTCTTAGCTCTGGACGTAATCGTGTCCGCCATGAGGCACTCAGTATTCTCTATTAAATACTCGAGACACTCTGTCTTTCTCTTTTTTCGTCGTTTTACCTCTGCAAAGGGGATTTTCTCGTCTTTGATAATTAAACATCTTTGTTTTAAGTCTACAACGGCGTTCTTGTCCAACAAATCACGCCCAATAATGACGTCATAATTGTAAATACCATCTTTAATTATTAAAGCATTTGTCTTTAAACTAATACGAGGGAGTCTTCAGACATGTTAACGAGGGAGTCTTCAGACATGTTTAACACATCAACTCTCTCGACATTTTTAACGAGGGAATCTTCAGCACCAGAATTCTCCTCGGGTTCACAGGGATTTGTCGCCGTAGAGTCATACTTAGTTATTGTAGTTTCATTTTTACCATTGACGTTATTTCTATCGGAAATGAAATCGTCTCTGCTGTTTACGCTAAAAAATCATTGCCACTGTTAGTTTGGTAAGTTTCTACCTGGCCTTTTTCTGACATACGAGTTTTATACTGTCCTCGAGCCGTTTTTTAACTTCAGGACAAGCTCCACCTCGCCTTCAACATTACTCTTAGCGTTAACGCCTTTTATAGTCAGAGAACTTGGCTTCACGTCATTACTTATCTCACTTATTCTGTGGTAGCTGATTAGGCACTTCTCTGATCCTGAATCAATCAATGCATTCCACAGGTCTGCATCTTTTCTAAGCACAATCATGGGCTTATGACTTTTTCGTATTACAAATAATTCATTTTGTCCTGTAACTTCAACTTCTTCACCTTCTTCGTATTTACAAACGTTCGCCGTAAAATGGCTTTCAAAACTAGTGCCATGAGCATTCAAATCATCACTTAATTCCGCCTCTCCCAGCGATTCATATCTTATTTCACACTTAATTTGTGGATCTATCCTCTCAACATTTTTAACGAGGGAGTCTTCAGACATGTTTAACACATCAACTCTCTCGACATTTTTAACGAGGGAATCTTCAGCACCAGAATTCTCCTCGGGTTCACAGGGATTTGTCGCCGTAGAGTCATACTTAGTTATTGTAGTTTCATTTTTACCATTGACGTTATTTCTATCGGAAATGAAATCGTCTCTGCTGTTTACGCTAAAAAATCATTGCCACTGTTAGTTTGGTAAGTTTCTACCTGGCCTTTTTCTGACATACGATTTTTATACTGTCCTCGAGCACGGACACGATTCGGTCTGCCTGGTCTGTTTAAATAGTCTCTTCTGGACCTACAATCTCTTGCGTAGTGTCCTAACTTATTACAACGAAAACAAACTACATCACGCAGCGAATGCTCGGTGGCTGTCTGAGATGAACCTGGTTTGTACCAATCAGTCGGTTTCCTAGCCACAGTAGTTGCCGACTCGCTTTGTCCTTGACAGACACACACATGATTGTAACACTTCGAGCAACGCTTTGTTTCAGCTGTCTCCAATGCCTGGACTTCTAGAGTCCCCAATTCACGATCTCCAAAAAAAGATTTTACGTGAGGCCTAGCACGGAAAGTTGGTCTCGGGAAATTTGGTCTCCAGTAGGGCCTACGCGTCCTACCTCTACCTTGGAATCCGCCTCTTGTCATTGTATGCACTTCGGCCTCATCACAGGCAGCTTCAAAGTTTGATTCGGACGAATGATCATCCTCAGCACAATAGATTTCCATAGATCTCTCAGATCGAGTCGCTAATATTTGCTTATCCTCGGGAAAATTCCTAATTACAGTCACGAGTCTCTGAAGGAGCTCTTCCGACGATTTGAAGGGTTTATTGAATAGTTTCTTGGAGAAATCTTCTGTGACTAGAGGGTTGATGATGGCCATAGCTAACGCAACAACTAAAGTATTCTCGACATACTTATCGAGGGCAACAGGATCGGGACAATTTACTACATAGGGGTGGGCTCTGTTCGAACACTCCGGGCTGGTCATTATTCTGTGGGTAAATTTACGGATTTTGGACAGGATAGCCACGAACTGGCTAGCTAATGCATCGTTTCTTTTCAGGCGTACGTTATTTAGATCACAGGCGACCGCGTGCAAAGATCTTTCACCTTTTGATACATAGATATTTTCTAACAGGGTGCACGACTTCCTCGAAACTTAATTCATAACCTTCACTAATTATGGAGGCTACAACCGTATTGAAGTCGCCTACCCGCTTGTCTGCAGTTCGCAACAGTAAGTTTAGTTTAGCTTCCTCAGAGTTATCTGACAGCATATTGAAATATGCTCGCACGTTCTTTATATGCGTTTCTAGTGACTTATTTTCTATGAAGTCCGGGTCATTTCTACGTTTTCTACCTCTGTACTGCGGTAGATCCTGCCCAGCAATTACAACACTAGGTATCGGACTGACAATAGAAGTCGTCACAGCGGTAACCGTACTAGTTACAGGGCTTGTGGTAGTGACTGCACTGGTAACAGGGGTGACAGTTGTGGTGGTCGCCATCGTGAAAAAAATAGGCACAGAAATTCTTCCTACTCGTGTCACATACGGGGTGGTTCTTATGTACTCGTATTCGTCAGAGTCACTTTCCGACATAAGCACAAAAATAATCCTATATTCATAAACCTCCAATTTCCATTAAAAGAAAAATGTTCTACACACAATAAAATTTTCTACATGCAAATGATAATATTCTACATACAATAAAATTTTCTACGTGCAAATGATAATATTCTACATACAATAAAATTTTAACTCACATTTTCAGTGGACTTAAACCAGGCTAAGGCTAATTTAGCACACAAAGTCAAAAAGTCAAACTCGTGAAGGTCGGCATCAACTGAACAGAGCAAGCCGCTCCAGCTTACTCTTATATGCCGGAGAACAATGGCCGAGAACAATAGCAACAACTTCCTTCAATTGTTATGGAGAACAATGGACTACCTCTCCACACAACGTTTCCGCGTAGACGCTCGCTCTCTCACTTACCAGGAATCAGCCTGCTTACTGCGCTTTCGCAATGCCTAGGCTGCTCCGCCGCTCAACTTCCAACTTCCCGGAATCAGCGCTCGCAATGCTTACTGCTTACTGCTTAGCTTCCTACTCATTAATTTTATAATGATGATGTATAATCATTAATTTGAGCGCATGCTTATTTTTAATTTGCAAGCAACATTATCGGCGTACACTTAACTTAATATTTTGGCGATGCGTAGCTCTCGTAGATCTTCTCGTTGCAGATGACGGTGCGTAGATGCGTAGATCTCGTCGACAGACCAGGTTGTTGGTCTGGACCCTCACTTCATCTTCTCCTTTGAGTAGCGATGTAAATTTTCGATTTTTTCTCCCTCGAAGTGTTTCTTTCTCGAAGAGTTTCTTTCTCGAAGAGTTTCTTGGAAAGCACTTCGATTTTTTGCGCTGACGTCTTTCTTCCTTTTCTCGATGCTCTGAAGTAATGTGATAACTATGCGACGTTACTCCAAACAGGGTGACACTCCTCACATTTAAAATCACGGTTCAGCAGAACTGAAGATCAATTCTTGATGTCTTTCTTCTTCAATGGGGCAATGTGACAATGTGGCAATGTGGATATCTTTAATGTGGCGTCCCCATACTGGCCACCAAATATGTTCCGACCCTTTCAGTATTAGGTCGTAACCAAACGCGAATGAGGTTCGGGAGTGAATCAGATGCAGTAACGTAGTATCCTTTATTGTTACTTCAAAGTTGACACAGGCTTCGTAATTGGTAGAGAATCTTTAGATCGGAAGGTAATCTCGTTACTTCTGTAGCGCATCGGTGATCTCTACAGATGCTCTCTCGACAGCCGAGCTTCCGTTACTGAACAGCGACGCTTCTGTTTGTAATGCGACCTCTACGGCTGACCACCTCTAATGAACGACGATATCTCTAGCCGATTCTATTTATATAGTCGGCGGGCGCACATAATATCGACGGGCGCGGCTGCCACAATTGGTTATGTTGTTCGTGACACATCAGAGAATGTATAATGTTCCAATGACTCTATAATTACTTAAGTAATTAACTCTCGTAATTAATTTCACACATGCACGTGAGTTCAAACCAAACTGGTCCACCAATATGCGGTGGTTGAATGATAAACAGAGGTGGCTTGGCGGAGAGTTTTATTAGACAACTGGCACAGGTGGACGAGTGAATCGAAGAGCACCTCAACCTAAGCAACCACGACTTATATAAGGTGCGAGGCGTCAGGCTGTCAAGATGGAATACAGACTGAACACAGACAATAGTCGGCAATACTCGCACACCATCCCTGCATCAATATATCACACAATATACATTTAGCTCATGCACCTGAAAGTTCACAAATAATGGAACTAGTTTGGTTTCAATATAGGTCTATTTGCAGTAGGTAACAATCAACTACGGGAACAATTGAAATATATATATATATGTACTTTGCACACCACTACCTTTTTGAGCATGTGTTCATCAATTCAAGTAGCACCTCAAGACCAGACAGTATAGCAAAAACACAATGCACTTATTATATTCAGCTCTGTTATTGCACCAAGTCAGTACCGTATTTATGATGAAACTTAATACATTCTGGTGTGCTTGGCTGAGCAATGGACGCTTCTAAAATGTGCACAGAAAATATGGATACTACATATACTATAGTTTAGGACACAAATAAAATGCATAAGCTAAATTTCAAATTTTTGAAACAAATTGTTGGACTTATTAAACAGAAAAAAATTGAAAAACTTTGGCAAATCATTTCTAATGATGTAGGTTAGTTTTTGACAAAACCTAAAAATATGAGCATTTTCCACCTTTTTAGAAAATATAGGTTAAAAATAGTAAAAAAAAACAATCTTTAGACAGAGTATGAACATATTTCAAAGTTTTAAGCTCAAATTCAAGAATTTTAACTTTATGAAGAGCATTGAAAAAGGTAGAATTATATCAGCTGATCCCAACTGTGACACTGATAGTATTCGAAATGTTCGCTTAATATATAAGCAATTCCTAATATTTTCTGTTCACACTTGCCCACACAAATAAATTATGGTCGATAACTCTCAACAAAGTAAATTTACCAATTATATGCATCAATAATCTAAAGCTTACTTGGGAAGCAGTCTTGTTTGTTTACATATTGTTCGCGAACAACTTCACACCGACGAACAGGTAGTCTGGACGTCTGGACACGATTTGGCAAACTTCGTGTTTCTGTTCGCGTTTGGTGTGTTCGTGATTGACAAAACGTTTGATAGTGTAGACGGGGCTTTAAGGAACCACCTTGGGAGGATAAACTATTCCGCATAGTTTGTCGAAAAGGAAGACGCTGTCGCATTTCCGCGAATTTAGGGAATTTCCTGAAATGCCCTAATGGACTGACTACGGCGCACACAGTTGTTCGTCTTCTCCACAGTACCGCCGTAGTTTGGAACAAACAGAATTTACTTCTGTTGCCCTAGCGGACTAATTACGGCGTAGGTGGTACCCACCCAAACCTCGCTTACGCAGTACTGCCGTAGTTTGGCACAAACAGAAATTACTTCTGTTGCCCCAGCGGACTAATCACGGCGTAGGCGGTACCCATACGAACCTCAGGAAGGGCATCTGCACGGAAAAGCTAGCGCTCCCCGAAAAAGGTAGCTGCACAGAAGACAGCCCCTTTTTCCACGAGCCCTCACGTCGACCGCACGGCAGTATCGACAAATAGGTTTGTGAATCTTGCAATTATTGGCTCTTTTATTTTTAAATTTTTTTTATAAATTTCTGCATTTCATTTCGAAATGAATAATTATTGTAGTTTCAATGGTAAAAACGCTAGTTTGATGTTATTTTAGACAGCACGCATTTATAATTGAAGCAAATGCAGCCCCCATGATAATTACTCACAACTGATATATGGGGCAAACATGGGTTATCAAACTATGAGAGGACTGTTCTACTTATTTAAGCTTACTCATCAACTGATAACATTCAAACAGTGTCATTAAAGATAATTGTGTGGCGATCCTGGAAGATCAATACAGCAGGAATTTTATGTAGTACTCCGAAAGTATATCGAATTTCATTGCGTATATGGGCTCATTTCATTTTTAGAAGAACCAAATCATGACATTTTGTACGATCAACATTATGGGAAAACTAATAGCGATGTTGCTACCAATTTAGGCCACCTCCTGGTTATGATAACACAACAATGACGTCACACCACTGTAAAAAAGATTGTGGCACTCCTAGACAGAATCCAATTAGAGTAAATATTTTATTCCGTATGTTGAATTTCTATCAAAAATTTTGTCATATCACGCATGCCTAATAATATAGCACATGATGAGTAATGATATACAGACACGTGAAGTATACTCTCAGGGGTTATTTTAATTGATGTTTTTTTTATTTAAATATGAATAAATAGGCAAACACATTCGTGATGTATAACGGTGCAGCTGGTAAAGGAAGAAAATATTAGTGCACTTTAATTGATGATGGCCCGAAACGGAGACGTCGACCACATATCACAATGGTCAACCAGCCTTTGAGCGCTTCAGAGCTCTCCGCTACTCAGATGTGAGACTTATAATTGGAGGAGCGACGGCTTTCAGACACCCAAGCCTCTTTGTCTAGCTCGGAGCCGGTGAGCAAAGATCGAATGTCCAGAGGGCACATAAAATGGCTTAATTGCCCGGCTTGTAAGGTCATCATCTGGTTCTCACATTCATAAACAATGGAACACTGAACTTCACTCGTTTTTGGTGCAGTACTGCACAAGTACCGGTCACTCCATCGGTCACAATACAACCCGTGCTCGACGCAGTCACTGATGACAACACCGACTGAGTAGAATTCTGACAAAATGCTACTATCCGAAGCGAGACATGGGGCAAGACGCTGAAGCCTGAATGATAGTTGGTTCTAAAGCAGTACTGTTCTTTTACATTGCCGTCTTATTTACCTGACTAAACATTTTACTGCCAACATAGCAAAATCGCGATTGTTTAGCTCCAGTCCTCCGTCATCATGAACTAACCCATTTGAATTTCTTACCAGGGAGCTCTATGGACAGGGGTCTCGAAACGTTAAGGAAGAGGACGCTCTTCAGAACACGTACAGAATACTTTTCATGATAGGCTAAAATCTGATATCATTTGTTACGGAGATCGTCCCTGGCCCCTATCGCTCAGGTGGTCATTTTTCATGTTTTTGTTGGAAAAGAACCCTTAGGTGGTGGACTTTTCGGTCCTAAAATTTTATGGCGCTACGGACAATAGATCCCTCCCAGGGGGGGGGTAAGGGGACCAAAATCTTTAACTTTGAGCTCATTTCAACCCCATATAAAAAGAGAACAAATGGAAAATAGAAAAAAAAACATTTGAGTTTGTTAGGAATGTTCCAAGGATTCTAAAACTGTCTTTGTGTTTGTTCTAGCATCAAAACTCGATGACGAGTAACATTTTAAAATATCAATATCAGTAAAATGTCAATACCTAAAAACCAAATGTCAAATTTTTTCAAAAACTAAGGCCTAAAACAAAAAAAAGAATGGAATAAATTGTGTTTCTTTTCAGAAGTTACATATCATAGTCAAATTTCATAAGAATCAGACTGAAAATTAAAAATTTCATTATTTAAAAAAAAAAAATTTGGGGGGTGGGGGTGGGTTCGGAAATCACAATTCACAGTGTGAATGTGAATTTATGTATGGAAATTATCAAAATAAAATAAAACTGCATTCAATTACATAAATTGTTCATTATATTGCACTTCAACAAAAAATTCGTTTTATGCTTATTATAGACCGACCGGGGTTGAAAATTTGGCCGGGGCCGGGGCCGGAGCCGGGGTAAACAAATTTGTCATGGCCGGGGCCGGGGCCGGGGCCGGGGTTCAGACCGTGTCAGGACGTGTCACGAGGACGTAATGCATTATGCCGGTTAGTGGCTCAATGCATGGTGAATTACGGTTGCGGTTGGGTGTGTATTTATGTCAAGTCAATAAAGTTTGTAGACTTGCAGTTGCAGTGCTTGTTGAATTAATTAATACAGAAACAATTGTAGTAATTATACGAGGGGAATTCAAAAAATACGCGGAATTGTTCAATTTTTTACTAGTTTATATGTACAATGATTTTATTTCTCAACCTAACTGCCGTCGCGATCGATGCACTTCTCTAAGCGGTGTTTCCATCCCATTATGCCATTCTTGAAAAAATCTACAGGCTGATTTTGAAGCCAAGTTTTTGCCGCATGTTTTGCTTCATCAGTGGTGTTAAAACGGACTCCTTTCAGGTGTTCTTTAAGTTTTGGGAATAGGAAAAAGTCAGATGGAGCTAGATCAGGGCTGTAAGGGGGGTGGGGCAACAATTCCCATCGGAATTCCCTCAAAATTTCCTTCGTAATCCTTGCAGATGGGTCGAAACCCTTGGGGTCGACTTTCGACCCTTGTTCCATGGGTCGAAATTCACCAATTATAATTATTGACAAGCACCGTCCGCCGTCCTTGCTAGTCGCAGAATGAATGCAAGCGAGTACAATACAGTAAAGCTAACAGTCTTTCACTGCAACAAGGTTAAACAGGTTTAAACTTGTAAGTTTCCATGTATTTGAAGAATTCCGCGTATTTTTTGAACTCCCCTCGTATATACCGGGTGTTCCACATAAATCTCCCCGACTTTTTAATTGATCCTATCTCCGCTTTAAATTAACATATTTGAATTGTCTTTTTTCACAATGTGGTAAATCTTGTTTCCTTTTCGAATAATTTAATAGAATTAAAAGGGCGATTTTTGGGAAATCTAATACGTAAAATGAAAAGAAGAACTAATTTAAAAGGGAACATTCTTTTAATGGCAAACGTTTCGAAATCTCTGATTTCACCATCAGTGCTGTAAAACAAGGAATAAAAAACGATAATAAACAAATTGCGAAGAAGCTATAAAATATTAAAAACACTATACCCACATCGAAAAATTGCTATGCCTAACCATTAAAAATAAAAACACAATTTCTCTTAAACATTCGAAGCCATACGTACACATACACCTCACACAATAACATCTACACAAAGAAACAGAACTGCATACACACACACACACACACGCACAAAACACATACACACGGACACACACACATTCCAACACACTCATATTTACACAGTTGGGGCAATATTTAATTTCATCGCACTTTGATCATTATTTAGCTTAGGTCTATGGGTAAAATTGAACAAGGATTCCAAAATTCTTAGGTCAAATTCCTCTGCAGTTCTACAAAGTATGGCGAAATTGGAACTTTTGAAAGGGTGGTTTGAACTATGGCAATGATCTCTGATGGCTGACTGGGAGGGAGATGAGTATGGACAGCCGGTTCTACTGGAGACACCAGAGTATTGGCTGTGCCAATAATTTTTTGCTGGAGTGTGGTACTTCCAACATAGGACTGCAGGCAGCAATCACATTTATACAAGTAGACACAATCATTTCTCAGGCACTCTTCCAAACGCTCTTTCCTACTGAAAAATAAACTTATTTTAAAACTATTTCTATAAAATGGTAACACGTCAATGAAAGTAAAATGAGAGTGTATCAGAGATAAAAGATCCTTTCTCAGCTCCTTGAAAAGATAGCCCAAGAAAGAGAGCTCGACAAAAACTGTCTGCTCTGGTGCGGTCAGAATTGTACACAGGGGAAAGTTTTTGTCTAAAAAATTTTTAAACAGATTGTTAATTAAAGATACAGGGTATTTTTTTGGTCCATGTAACTTTGCAATATATTTCACTTCGTCATGAAATATTTTATGTGAATTTGAAATACGGTATGCTCTATGCAATAATGTAGTGACACTTGTTTTACTAAAATCCTTGTAAATGCAACTGAAGAAATTGTTACATAATCCCGTAAATGTAGGTTTTCTATAAACAGAGGTGGTGAACGCTGAATTAGTTTTCTTTACGACAACGTCTAAAAATGACAATTTGTCATTCTGCTCACTTTCCATTGTCAAATTTATCTTGGCGTGATATCCATTTATGTAGTCAAGGAATTTTAGGGCCTCGTCCTGCGAATGATACATTCACAGTAGGTATTTCACAGTAGGTATTTCACAAGGTATTCCACAGTAGATATTTTATTCCTTGTTTTACGGCACTGGTGATGGAATCAGTGATTTCGAAACGTTTGCCATTAAAATAATGTTCCATTTTATACTGGTTCTTCATTTCATTTTACGAATAATTTAATTTGTTGAAAACCTTTTAATAACCACTTTACAGTGATCGATTTACTGAAAGGGACAGAAAAACTATTTTGTCAAAGGAAAAATTTCAAAAACAACACTGGTGATCTTCTTCATCAATACTTGCTGTGAAGGAACGCGTTTTCATAACATCACCTCCATCGTTAATAATTCTTCGACAACGAGTTGAAGTGTTTCAAGAACAAAATGAAAACGGTGAAATGATCCGCAAAACTCTTCGTTTAATAGTGGCTAGAAGTAATGCTTACCTTGAGAGAAAAGGAGGGTTTATCGAAGGGTACTAAAGTACCTTTTTTATTTAAACTTTATTTAATGTATTGATTTGTTCCACTTTTAAGTTTTTGTTTGTTCGGTTTTTTGGAAAGTGCAAAATAAGGAAGAATATCAATATTGTTTTTAAAATGTTTTCCTTCGAAAAATTAATTTTTCTATCCGTTTCAGTTAATCGATGAATGTAAAGTTGTTATTAAATGATTTTCAAAGACATAAACCATTCGAAATTAAAAATGAAATTTACTACATTGTGAAAAAAAATGAAAATTAAAATATGTAAATTTAAAGCAGAAATATAATCAATTAAAACTCAGTGACCTTTTTTTGGGACACTCGGTATAATGACTAAAAGTAGTGCGTCAGCAGTATGGGATTACTTTTACTCATCGGTGAAGAGTGTAGAAATTGCAGTGAGCACCATTTGTGAAGCAAATATATGACGAGGAGAGGCTGGTGCATCTTAGAAAACTTTCTCAACCAAATATTTATGGGGCCATCTGAAGTCGACACAAAATGATAAATTCCTGGAAGGTGAAGAAAAACCGAACAACGAAAAAGAATTGAAAAATAGAAACAAAACGAACAAGAAGAAAAACTAAATGTCTATGTATTAAAAACAAACAAAAATAGTTCAGGTTGCAGCCGTGACAAAACTACCGATGGTAGCAAGTCGTCTTCGTCTACTGGCAAACAGCTGACTTTAAAAGAAACATTTACTCAATCTAAAAACTGGGAGCCAAATAATACTGACCAAATACATAGAGAGAAATTGTTAATTTACAGGCTTTGTGACGCGCTCAACCCTTACGACCCTGTGGAAAAGGAAACTTTTTTAATTTATAGGGTTTTTGAATAAGAAGTTTCAATTTTCATCAGAGAAGGTAATTACAACAAGACTTATTCCGGACCTCAGTTTCCGAGTTCAGTTTGCTATTTCAGAGGAAATACAAAAGTAAATTAACGTAAATAGCGTCTTCTCAATAACTGCTGATATTAGGACCTCTCCAAGTCGAGACTCTTTCAGACAATAACTGCACACTGGATTATAATTACACTGGATGGTAGCATAGATACTGCTTTTTCTTCTCAGTGACTGCATGTTCTTCAGGATTGCAAAGAAATCCCAAATCTCTTGAGAAATCGTTTTAAATTTGTTTAAACGACACGTAAATTTTTCACGTGCGGGTAGCCGGGCACACTACGCTTTATTCACTTCAAATTATTAATCCAAGTCAAGTTCAAATTAGTCCAAGTCAAATTCAAATTAATCCAAATCAACTTCAATTTACTTCATTTCAAGTTCAAATTAATCCAAATCAAATTCATATCAATCCAAGTCAAGTTCAAATTAATCCAAAATCAAATTCATATCAATCCAAGCCAAGTTCAAATTAATCCAAATCAAATTCAACTCAATCCAAGTCAAGTTTAAATTATTCCAGTTGAATTAAGAATCGACATAAGTCCCTCGCTAATTTGAGTGTTTTTTTTTATTAAAAATGTATTTGTTGGATGTGGGGAGCAAGGAAAACGTTTTTCCTATCAGCAAGGAATACATAAAATTGCAAACAGTATTAAAACAAGATGACGTAAATTGTGCTAAGTATCCAGCATCAGGAGGCAGAATGTGATTCAGACCTTTGAGCGGAGTAACAGTTAGAAGTCAATTATAAAAACATCGTATTATACTACACATTATTAAAGTTGTTTTATAATTCTAAATTAATGTCAGTATGCATCCATTCAAATAATTATGTTCAAAGGTACTTTCATGTTACAGATACACATAGTATCGAGGATTTATTTACACTCATTTAAAGATTTACATGCCTGAAATTCCACTTTATCACATTTATGAAATCATATGTGCAATGTGCATGCAATTACAAATGATTGCCACTGGACGATGTGTGGATTGAACCTTTAAAAGAAATGAGCAAATGCGATTCACTAAGTACTTATCTACGATGCCATTTGATTACAATTTATATGAGTACATTACTACACAGATACAATCCTACAATAGCAATAAAAATTGTGCCATCCCTTCAAATGAATAGGCCTTGGCAAATATATCATCTCGATCGATGAAAAAAATGGAGACTTGTTTTTACAAAAATCGTTTGAACAAGCGACAGACTTCGTTGCTATATTTCTTTTAAAGGTTAAATCGACATATTATCCAGTGGTAATCTTTCGTAGTTGCATGTATATATGACTTTATATATGTGATGAAACGAAATTTCACGCATATAAATCTTTATATAAGTAATTAAATCCTCGATACTACTATGTGTATGTGCATGTGTAACATAAAATTATCTTTGAACATAAATATTTGAGTGGATGCACACTGCCATGAATGTAGAATTGAAAAACAACATTAAATGTATAGGTAATACGAAGTTTGTATAATTGATTTCCATATCTTACTCCGCTCAAAGATCTGAATCACACTCTACCTCCTGATGCTGGATACTTAGCAAATTTGAATTAAACTTGCGTTAATTTGAACTGGACTCTAATTAATTTGAACTTGGCTCGGATTAATTTGAACTTGACTCGGATTAATTTGAATCTGACTTGGATTAAATTGAACTTATCTTGGATTAAATTGACCTTGACTTGGATTAATTTGAAGTGAAAAAGGTAGAGTAAAAAACTAAAAACCCCGGCCGAAACCCCGGTTTAGGGCACTATTTTGCCGGGGCCGGGGCCGGGGCCGGGGTCTGCAAAAATTTTCTGGGCTTGCCGGGGCCGAGGCCGGGGTCAGCCAAAATGGCCGGGGTTGGCCGGGGCGCACTGGGTCCAAGCTCGCAGGATTTCTACACCGCCCAACCCTCTCCCTCCACCTCCGAGCAGCTACTGAAGTTGCCATTCGCGCCACGCAAAAACAGGCATTTTATAACTTTTTTAAGATAACCTTAAACTAACTGAACTTGGCCTAACCTTACCCAACCTAACCTAACTTAACCTAACCTCTTAACCTAACTTAACTTAACTTAACCTAACCTAAATTAATTTAACCTAACATTTCTGTAGCAACTTGGAGGTGGTGCTGTAGCTGGTTGGAGGTGGAGGGAGAGGGCTGGGCGGTGTAGAAATCCTGCGAGATTAGACCCTGTGCGGCCGGGGCCGGGGCCCCGGTCGGTCTATAATGCTTATACCCAACACTTCTAACTTTCAACATTCAAAATGCTACTCGTCTTCGAGTTTTAATGCTAGAACAAAACCAAAGACAGTTTTGGAATCCTTGGAACATTCCTAACAAACTCAAATGGGCTGGTTTTCAAATACAAATTTTTCGAAAAAATATATAGCTCTAAACCCAAAAAAATACTGTTGTTTTTAGAAATTTTAAAAAATTTGAAAAGAAATAGAAAAAATTTGAATTTGAAAAAAAACATTTGAGTTTGTTAGGAATGTTTCAAGGATTCTAAAACTGTGTTTGGTTTTGTACTAGCATCAAAACTCAAAGACGAGTACCATTTTGGAATATCCATAAAATATACGAAAAAACTAATTTTTCTAACAAAAAAACTAATCCATAAATCGAAAAAGTGACAGGAGTAAAAAAGGTTTACTTTCACATAATACATATACTGGTCAATTTTCAAACGAATCGAACGAAAAAAGTTCAAAAAGTGGGACGATCTCCTTAATATTATGCGGTCAGAGATTTATTACCTGCAAAGGTGCTAAATTCATCGTGAACTTTCTTTATACTTGATTCTTACGTCCTGACTTGATATCACTTGCTTATTCTCACGCTTTGCATGATACGTTACGGTTCAAGTCGCGCGGAATAGATTAATGCAAAACAGAATGGTGTAGATTCTCTATTTGAAATTGGTTCTACTTTTCCTATCCTCAAATTCCAACGCAACAGATCCACTTGCTTTGATATTGTACTTGATTGACTTCATTTGGACCGAATGGATAAAAGATTAGACGTAATTTCTTGGTTTTTAGTTGTAAATATGAATTTACCAACGCCACGCATAAAGAAGTGATTTTACGTGATTTAAAATACAATGAGCGTTTTGGATCTCGGCCCATGAGCAGCTGTAACATGTAGAAAAAAGGATTTAAAATAATGTTCAGGTAATGACACATATTATAATATATGACGAGAGATGTTTGTGATAAAGAACATTATTGCTCGAATATGACCATACCCTTGAAACTAATTGAAGAAAATCTCATCAGAATATTATTAAACTGTAAGCGACAAATGGCTCCCTGTCACTACAGTTGTCAACCACAAGTAATTGATGCACATTTTGCTTATCATAAAGATTGGGCTTGATCTTATGTACGAAGAGCGATTATACAGTTATAAGTTCGGTTACACTGCAAACAGATCATAAGGCAGAGTGAGGTGGGTGATAAAGCCGAGCGCCAGGTCTAAAACTAAGTCCAACGTGTTTCTTTTGTCTAAAGCGTAATGTGCTGGCTATTGAGCCGACACTCGTCAATGCACGCTGTGTGTGACAATTTGTAGCTAAACAAGAACGGACACCCATAAGTAATTTGTTTTTATACTGAAAAAATGAATCATTTGTGAAGGAGTTTACTCACTTGTAAACATTCGAGCGGAAGCAAATACCATATTAATGACAACAATCACTCAATATCATTTTACTGCACCTATGACAATTGTCAAAATTCTACTCCTCTGTCACTCTATAAAACGCAACGTTTTGATAAAACCATTATCATCTTCAAGTTGAAGAAATAAAGTAGACCATGTGTTAACACAGTCGCATTGATGAAAATGTAAATCAGTTGTTCAAGCCAAATCAGTCTCAGTGAAAAAACACAGACAATCACATTGTAGACGAAAACACAGGCAATCACATATGATCACATCATATGTGATTAATTCATTGCCTTGTTTCGTTGCAAGACCCGAACGGTACATTAGCCTCAAGTTATATGTCAAGTCCTTGATCACAAATGTCCCCGTTTACGATACTAGTGAGATAATTTTAGATTGTGTGTACAATAGTGAAGACCCTTTGTCACCTAAGCAGTTTCCACGTCATATATTGAGAAAGCTTTATATAATCTGCACAACTGAAGCCCTTTTCAAACAAATAGATGGTGGCTTGTTCCGTCAAGTAGATGGCATAGCAATGGGTTCCCTCTCCTGATCCCCTTTGGCCAATTTCTACATGGCCCATGAGAAAAATCTGGAAATAAACTCTATGAATGACAAGCCGATATTGTACGGTAGATACGTAGATGATATTTTCGTTGAAGTAGGTGTACAGCAGTTGGAGATTTTAATAACAAATTTTTATGACAGGCAAATCAGGGATGAATTTCACGTAGAAGTTGGATGTGGATGGGAAATTGCCGGTTTTAGATGTCTGGTTGAAGCTTCGTACGGTTCTTTTTAAAGATCAGTGTATTTCAAGCCTTCTCATGCGGCAGAAACAGTTAATTATGATTGCGATGCTCCCCAAATGTACAATGAATGTGTCATGCATACTGTACTTTAATTAGTAGCGATAATAAAGTGAGTAACAGCTGGGCTAGTTTTCTTTCAGAGATGCTTCGAGTTAAACTCTACCTGGTCAATAACAATTTACCTAATTCTCTGATTGACAAGACTATTGCAAACTTTTTAAACCGAATCCTGAGCACTAACAATAGTTCTCAGGGTAATAAACGTCACATTAATTTATTTTCAGAAAACCAAATGTACAACCATTCCAAATTGATGAACGAGTCTTCAAGAACATTATCAAGACCTTTGTTATACATTTAAATCCAGATACAGCAATCAAAGTTTGCGTGTATCACAAAATTCGTAAAAACAGTGATCTCTTATTACGAAAACATATTTCTTGATCCAGGTTAAGTGACCTAGACAAAGCCAGTGTAATATATAACTTTAAGGGAAAAAATAGAATGTAAGTATTTTAATAAATGTTACATTGGCATGACTAGGAGGACTCAAAGAAAAGACTAACTACGAGCAAATATCAACGCTGTGTTTCAATCATTTCTTTATTGATCATAGTTGTAAGCCCTCGAATGAAGATCTTTATTTAAGCACAAAATTTTTTATCGTGTTGTTAAAAACAATACCGTATTAAAATAATAGAAAGATTACATATTCACCAGCCTGAACCGGCTCTCAATGAAAATACTAATGATTTCGTTGCTCCAATATTATGCAATAGGACGGTAGCCTAAAAGCTTGAAACATTCGCTCGTTCTTCCATTTTGCCTGTGTCTCTCGTGCAATGAACAGTTAGTCTGCTGGTGATCAATATTCTCAGAACATAAAAATTACTACCTAGTAGTCCTACAGTGTGATTGTCTGTGTTTCTATTGAGTGATTTTGCTTCAACAATTGATATATATTTTTAGCAATGTGGCTGTAGGAAAATATGATCTATTTTATTTTTTCAGCCTGCAGATGATGATAGTTTCACCGAAACGTTGTGTTTGATAGATTACAGAGTTATAGAACTGTGACTATTAATAATGTTACAGTAAAATATTCTGAGTGACTTTATTTTGACACGTGAGGAACTTGAAATCTTGATTGTTTTGATTATTATCTGTTTTCGTTCTCTCCGTGGCACAGCGGTTAAGGGATCGAACTTGTAAGCTGGAAGTCCCGGGTTCGTTCCCAGCGCTGGCGCGGAGATTTTCCCCGTTGGGTATAAGGGAAAGCTCAAGCACAATACCCCACTCGACCCAGGTGTCGGAAATGGGTACCGGCTTTACGGGGGAACCGTCATGGTGTCCTATATATAGGGTTAGTTATAAGACATATAGCCAGTACGTTACGCTTTAGACAAAAGGAACAAGTTAGACTTAGTTTTAGAACTGGGGCTTGGCTTTAACACCTGCCTCACTCTGCCTTATGATCTGTTTGCAGTGTAAATGAACTTAGAACTGTGTAATCGCTCATATTACATTAGATCAAGCTCAATCTTTATGATATGCAAAATGCGCATCAATTACTTATGATTGTCAACTGTAGTGCCAGGGAGCCCTTTGTCGCTCACAGTTCAATAGTATTCTGATGAGCTTTTGGTCAATTATTTTCAAAGATATGGTTATGTTCATGCAATAATTTTCGGTTCTGGTTTAACACTGGACACTAATCGATTTTCCAATTTCTGTTGCATGTATAATGGTAATGAGATCGAAATCAACAACTTTTCTTCCATGCACTTTCCGTCGTAAATTGGTATTTAACGAGTTGGAGCGGTATTTTAATTTTCGTTTGCCATGGCTGGAATGAACGTTACGTTAGGGTGAGTAGGTTAGCTTAAGTTGTTTTGTTAAACAATTTTACTAACGTGGTAATGCAATTGCTTCATTATTCTTTACTATAAATTTACTGACTGTTCTAAAATAATTCCCTCACGCGAATGATAAGTACATGTCACAACAGCCATGACGTCACTCGCGGCAATTGAATCATTTGCAGTTTTTTATCGTTATAATTCATTAAACACTCATTTGCGATGGAAAGTGCATTGAAAGGAAGTTGTTACTTTCGATCTCAATAATAAATCAATAATTTGAAAAAATTCGGTCGATGAAAGACGAAAATTCAATACCGCTTTAACTCGTTGAATACTGATTTAGGTCAATATTGAATTTAATGCTAACAACTTTCATAATTTCATTATGAAATTTAGATAATTGGAGACATTTTAAGACGTTGCACACAAATGACATTGTGCTCACAAATGGTTACTTTTTGAGATATAACATAAATAACGTTCAGATAAGATCAGCATTAACGGCAGTTTCGATATGGCTCTTCCGGCGCTTCGCGGACACGGACCACGCCAAGTTTTCGGCGGGAAACATCGGCTTCGTTATGGTGAAGTTAAATTAAGAGACTTTAGGTTTATTTAGGCTAGTTTAGGTTAGTTTAACTAACCTAACTTTACCTAACCTAACCTCACCTATCATTACCGCAAAACCGTATTTCTGCTTATTTACGTGTCCGTTTGTTCAATTTTATAAACGACGTTCCTATAACTTCAAAGTTGAATACCTTGAAAACTAAGCATTTGCGAGCACAATGTCATTTGTGCAAAACGTCTTCAATTGTACCATATTCCCAACATATGGTAAAACCTCAACCTGAAACTAAGCAAATCCATCGGTATTGTTTCATAACAACACACTAATCGTTTTTCAATTTTTTGTTACTTCTGTAATGGTAATGACATCAAAATAAACATTTCTGTCGTGCACTTTCCGTCGCAAATGAGTATTCAAAGAGTTATGGCGGTAGGTTAACTTTCGTTTTTCATTGCGATTCTGTTGTTTCTAACGACGAAAATCAGTTCGTTTTCTGTCAGAAAATGGGATACAAACGAATTTTGGGGGAGACTAATGTGAGGGCACAATAGAATATCTGTTTATAAAGCTCGAATAGACGTTAGGTTGCATTACACTAGGTTGTTAGTTTACGTTAAGTAACGTAACGTAAGCGCCTATGTGCGTTGTGACACACTTTTCTCGTAAGGTAACGTTAGATTACGTTAGACAACGCTAGGTTACGCTAGACTACGCTAGACTACGCTAGACTACGCTAGACTACGCTAGACTACGCTAGACTACGCTAGACTACGCTAGACTACGCTAGACTACGCTAGACTACGCTAGACTACGCTAGACTACGCTAGACTACGCTAGACTACGCTAGACTACGCTAGACTACGCTAGACTACGCTAGACTACGCTAGACTACGCTAGACTACGCTAGACTACGCTAGACTACGCTAGACTACGCTAGACTACGCTAGACTACGCTAGACTACGCTAGACTACGCTAGACTACGCTAGACTACGCTAGACTACGCTAGACTACGCTAGACTACGCTAGACTACGCTAGACTACGCTAGACTACGCTAGACTACGCTAGACTACGCTAGACTACGCTAGACTACGCTAGACTACGCTAGACTACGCTAGACTACGCTAGACTACGCTAGACTACGCTAGACCACGCTAGACCACGCTAGACCACGCTAGACTACGCTAGACTACGCTAGACTACGCTAGACTACGCTAGACTACGCTAGACTACGCTAGACTACGCTAGACTACGCTAGACTACGCTAGACTACGCTAGACTACGCTAGACTACGCTAGACTACGCTAGACTACGCTAGACTACGCTAGACTACGCTAGACTACGCTAGACTAAGCTAGACTACGCTAGACTACGCTAGACTACGCTAGACTACGCTAGACTACGCTAGACTACGCTAGACTACGCTAGACTACGCTAGACTACGCTAGACTACGCTAGACTACGCTAGACTACGCTAGACTACGCTAGACTACGCTAGACTACGCTAGACTACGCTAGACTACGCTAGACTACGCTAGACTACGCTAGACTACGCTAGACTACGCTAGACTACGCTAGACTACGCTAGACTACGCTAGACTACGCTAGACTACGCTAGACTACGCTAGACTACGCTAGACTACGCTAGACTACGCTAGACTACGCTAGACTACGCTAGACTACGCTAGACTACGCTAGACTACGCTAGACTACGCTAGACTACGCTAGACTACGCTAGACTACGCTAGACTACGCTAGACTACGCTAGACTACGCTAGACTACGCTAGACTACGCTAGACTACGCTAGACTACGCTAGACTACGCTAGACTACGCTAGACTACGCTAGACTACGCTAGACTACGCTAGACTACGCTAGACTACGCTAGACTACGCTAGACTACGCTAGACTACGCTAGACTACGCTAGACTACGCTAGACTACGCTAGACTACGCTAGACTACGCTAGACTACGCTAGACTACGCTAGACTACGCTAGACTATGCTAGACTATGCTAGACTATGCTAGACTATGCTAGACTACGCTAGATTACGTTAGATTACGCTAGGTTTTGCTAGAGGTGTTAGATTACGTTAGATTACGGTAGATTTCGGTAGATTACGTAGGTTACGTTAGGTTACGTTAGGTTACGTTAGGTTACGTTAGGTTACGTTGGGTTACGTTAGGTTACGTTAGGTTACGTTAGGTTACGTTGGGTTACGTTGGGTTACGTTGGGTTACGTTAGGTTACGTTAGGTTACGTTAGGTTACGTTAGGTTACGTTAGGTTACGTTAGGTTACGTTAGGTTACGTTAGGTTACGTTGGGTTACGTTGGGTTACGTTGGGTTACGTTGGGTTACGTTACGTTAGGTTACGTTAGGTTACGTTAGGTTACGTTAGGTTACGTTAGGTTACGTTAGGTTACGTTAGGTTACGTTAGGTTACGTTAGGTTACGTTAGGTTACGTTAGGTTACGTTAGGTTACGTTAGGTTACGTTAGGTTACGTTAGGTTACGTTAGGTTACGTTAGGTTACGTTAGGTTACGTTAGGTTACGTTAGGTTACGTTAGGTTACGTTAGGTTACGTTAGGTTACGTTAGGTTACGTTAGGTTACGTTAGGTTACGTTAGGTTACGTTAGGTTACGTTGGGTTACGTTGGGTTACGTTGGGTTACGTTAGGTTACGTTAGGTTACGTTAGGTTACGTTAGGTTACGTTAGGTTACGTTAGGTTACGTTAGGTTACGTTAGGTTACGTTAGGTTACGTTGGGTTACGTTGGGTTACGTTGGGTTACGTTACGTTAGGTTACGTTAGGTTACGTTAGGTTACGTTAGGTTACGTTAGGTTACGTTAGGTTACGTTAGGTTACGTTAGGTTACGTTAGGTTACGTTAGGTTACGTTAGGTTACGTTAGGTTACGTTAGGTTACGTTAGGTTACGTTAGGTTACGTTAGGTTACGTTAGGTTACGTTAGGTTACGTTAGGTTACGTTATGTTACGTTAGGTTACGTTAGGTTACGTTAGGTTACGTTAGGTTACGTTAGGTTACGTTAGGTTACGTTAGGTTACGTTAGGTTACGTTAGGTTACGTTAGGTTACGTTAGGTTACGTTAGGTTACGTTAGGTTACGTTAGGTTACGTTAGGTTACGTTAGGTTACGTTAGGTTACGTTAGGTTACGTTAGGTTACGTTTGGTTACGTTAGGTTACGTTAGGTTACGTTAGGTTACGTTAGGTTACGTTAGGTTACGTTAGGTTACGTTAGGTTACGTTAGGTTACGTTAGGTTACGTTAGGTTACGTTAGGTTACGTTAGGTTACGTTAGGTTACGTTAGGTTACGTTAGGTTACGTTAGGTTACGTTAGGTTACGTTAGGTTACGTTAGGTTACGTTAGGTTACGTTAGGTTACGTTAGGTTACGTTAGGTTACGTTTGGGTACGTTGGGGTACGTTGGGGTACGTTGGGTTACGTTACGTTACGTTACGTTACGTTAGGTTACGTTAGGTTACGTTACGTTAGGTTACGTTACGTTAGGTTACGTTACGTTAGGTTACGTTACGTTAGGTTACGTTATAATAGATTACGTTAGAATAGATTACGTTAGAATAGATTACGTTAGAATAGATTACGTTAGAATAGATTACGTTAGAATAGATTACGTTAGAATAGATTACCTTAGAATAGATTACGTTAGAACAGGTTACGTTAGAATAGATTACGTTAGAATAGATTACGTTAGAATAGATTACGTTAGAATAGATTACGTTAGAATAGATTACGTTAGAATAGATTACGTTAGAATAAATTACGTTAGAATAGATTACGTTAGAATAGATTACGTTAGAACAGATTACGTATAAATAGATTACGTTGGATTAGATTACGTTGGATTAGATTACGTTGGATTAGGTTACGTTGGATTAGATTACGTTTGATTAGATTACGTTTGATTGGATTATGTTGGATTAGATTACGTTGGATTAGATTACGTTGGATTAGATTACGTTGGATTAGATTACGTTGGATTAGATTACCTTGGATTAGATTACGTTGGATTAGATTACGTTAGATTAGATTAGAATGCGTTAGATTACATTATTATATGTTAGATTAGATTATTAAACGTTAGATTAGATTACGTTAGATTAGTTTAGATCACGTTAGATTAGTTTAAATTACGTTAGATTAGTTTAAATTACGTTAGATCAGTTTAGATTACGTTAGATGACTTTAGATTACGTTAGATTAGTTTAGATTACGTTCGATTAGTTTAGATTACGTTCGATTAGATTGAATTACGTTCGATTAGATTAGGGGAAATTAAATTAGAATACGTTAGATTAAATCAGGTTACTTTACATTAGTTTAGATTACGTTAGATTCAAATAAATTACGTTAGATTAGATTCCGTTAGATTAAATTCGATTACGTTAGATTAGATTAAATTACTTATGATTAGATAATATTACGTTTGATTAGATTACGCTTGATTAGATCACGTTCGATTAGATTAGATTATGTTCGAATAGGTTTGATTACATTCGATTACATTCGTTTAAATTTGAGTTTATTCGATTAGATTTGATTACATTCGATTACATTAGGTTACCTTCGATTACATTCGATTCGATTACATTCGATTATATTCTATCACATTCGATTAGATTTGCTTACATTTGATTAGATTTGATTACATTAGATTAGATTTGATTACATTAGATTAGATTTTATTACATTAGATTAGATTTTATTACATTAGATTAGATTTTATTACATTAGATTAGGTTTGATTACATTAGATTAGATTTGGTTACATTAGATTAGATTTGATTACATTAGATTAGATTTGATTACTTTATTTTAGATTTGATTACGTTAGATTAGATTTGATTACGTTGAATTAGATTCGGTTACGTTAGATTAGATTCGATTACGTTTGATTAGATTCGATTACGTTTGATTAGATTCGATTACGTTAGATTTGATAATATTAGGTTAGATTAGATAATATTACGTTAAATTGGATTATCGCTATTACTCGTTAAATGCTCTTTTGCAACAGAAAGTGCATAGAAGAAAAGTTTTTTATTTCAATGTCATTATCAATATGCAAACAACGAAAATTGGGAAATTGATTAGTGTGTTGTTCTGTATAATTACCAATCCTTCTAATATTTCATCCATTCGGTCCGCTTGGACTCAATCAACTACAATATCAACGCATTTGAACAATGCGTATTCGAATTTGAGAAAATGGAATGTAGAACTATTTTCGAGTACTAATTTAACATCATTCATATACTGTACTTTGATCAGCTTTGTTGGGTTACCTATTTTGCGTGATCTCTTTGAGGGGGGGACACACCTATTGCATCTATGGGAATTAGCACTCTCAGGGAAAAATGTGAGGGCCTAACCTGAGATTTCAGGCTTCTTTTTGTAGAAATAAAATGTCTCTGCTAGGTTAAGGACCATCTTTTTCTCGGTTCGATGTTTTTCTGTTTTTAACACCTACTACTTAGACATTGATCTTAGTTCTTAATCTTTCTCAATTTACTGTTTCTATAGCCTTTCTGAGTACTTGTGGGTTTTCGGTCACCACTTGTAATATGTGGTTTCCTTTGGTTGTTAAGGTTAGGGTAAGTTAGGTTAGCTTAGTTAAATTATTTTTAATTTTTTTTTTGTTTCATGCCAATATGAATCTCTCGGAGTTTCTAAGAACTGGAGTGGAAGGTCCCAGAGATTCATAATTTATGTATGAAAATTAGATAATTTTCACTTTTTCTCTTTAACAAGTGGTGACAGATAACCCACAAGTATTCCTTTCTGCAAAGGTTTCGCGTTCTCTTCACTCCATACTAAATGGTGCCTTCCTCTCTTTGGGTCGCCTCTGTAGCGGATAGGGAGGCTTAACTAACAGATTATCTAATCTATTCTACACGACTTGAAACGTAACGTATCATGATGAAGCGTGAGAAAAAGCAAGAGACATCACGTCAGGATGTAAGAATGAAACATAAGGGAAACTCATGACGAATATGGTACCTTAGCAAAAAATAAATCTCTAACCACATAATATTAAGACATATCAGACTTTGGCCTTCATGGAAAGTGTTCTTTACATGTTCTGATGAATGTCCTCTTTCTTAACGTGTCGAGACTCTTTCCCCTGCCGCTCCCTGTCAAGAAATTCAAAAAAGTTACTTCATGAAAGCGTAGGTCTGGAGCTGATCAGTCACGATTTGCTATGTTGGCAGTAAAATGTTCTGATCAGGTGAATAAGATGGCAATGTAGGGGAAACGTAAACGTGTTTCGCAATAATGAAAACATTTATAGCCTATGTTTCAATTATGTTGTAGAAAATAACCATAGGCTATCTTCAAAACATTCTTTCGCATGAGTGTGTCCAAACCGTCATATCTTGGGTATCCAATCCATTTATTACGATCTACTTCGGTCGGAAATAATTGGTTCGTGTCAAGGATTGAAGTTGGTAGGAAATATCAGCTTCAAAACAAATATAACTTCTTAGAATAAATGCTTTCAAAACTACTGGCTGTAACAAAAAGATAAACTATTTTCTGTAACTCAGTACATGAAATTGGTAATGTACAACTTCAAATAATACTATTTTAAAAATTAATAAAAGACAAACTCGCCATTGTAATAAATACATGAATATGATAATGTTTTACCAGAAGAAACATATTTGCTACTATATTTACTCAATACTTGTTGATTAATTTTTCAATTTTCTGAGATTTGAAAAGAATTTCAAAGATGTCCTTTTTCTGCCAGTTATACTTCCGACAGATGTTGAATTGTGTAATTGTTGCCGCCGTCAGCCAAATTAACTTGTTCCATTGGCTGGTGCAAAGTAAGGAAAATGTTGTTCATGTTGATCTCTGTAATTTCTCAACAGCTATGCCACTATTTCAATTAATTCATCAACGTTACGTGATGCTTTTTGATGTTGAACGATTTGGATTGAATTGAAATAACAAAGGAGCTGAAGATCTCTCAAAAAGTGTCTGCAATCCTGCTCTTCTCTCAAAATCTATTAAATTTTTTGTCTGTAGGTTGTATGCGAGTTTTCTATTGGTATCATCTCTATTTGTTTTATCATGCTTTATTGGTGGGGGTAATGGGTTATTGGTGGGGGTAATGGGTTATTGATGGGGGTAATGGGTTATTGGTGGGGGTAATGGGTTATTGGAGGGGGTAATGGGTTATTGGAGGGGGTAATGGGTTATTGGTGGGGGTAATGGGTTATTGGTAGGGGTAATGGGTTATTGGAGGGGGTAATGAGTTATTGGTGGGGGCAATGGGTTATTGGAGGGGGTAATGAGTTATTGGTGGGGGTAATGGGTTATTGGAGGGGGTAATGAGTTATTGGTGGGGGTAATGGGTTATTGGTGGGGGTAATGGGTTATTGGTGGGGGTAATGGGTTATTGGTGGGGGTAATGAGTTATTGGTAGGGGTAATGGATTATTGGTGGGGGTAATGGTTTTTGGTGGGGGTAATGGGTTATTGGTGGGGGTAATGGGTTATTGGTTGGGGTTATGGGTTATTGGTGGGGGTAATGGGTTATTGGTGGGGGTAATGGGTTATTGGCGGGGTTAATTGGTGATTGGTGGGGGTAATCGGTTATTGGTGGGGGTAATGGGTTATTGGTGGGGGTAATGGGTTATTGGTGGGGGTAATGGGTTATTGGTGGGGGTATTGGGTTATTGGTGGGGGTAATGGGTTATTGGTGGGGGTAATGGGTTATTGGTGGGGGTAATGAGTTATTGGTGGGAGTAATGGGTTATTGGTGGGAGTAATGGGTTATTGGTGGGAGTAATGGGTTATTGGTGGGAGTAATGGGTTATTGGTGGGGGTAATGGGTTATTGGTGGGGGTAATGAGTTATTGGTGGGGATAATGAGTTATTGGTGGGAGTAATGGGTTATTGGTGGAGGTAATGGGTTATTGGTGGGGGTAATGGGTTATTGGTGGGGGTATTGGGTTATTGGTGGGGGTAATGGGTTATTGGTGGGGGTAATGGGTTATTGGTGGGAGTAATGGGTTATTGGTGAGGGTAATGGGTTATTGGTGGGGATAATGAGTTCCGGTGGGGATAGTGGGTTCCGGTGGGTATAATGGGTTACTGTGGGGGTAATGGGTTACGGTGGGGGTAATGGGTTACGGTGGGGGTAATGGGTTATTGGTGGGATATTGGGTTATTGGTGGGATATTGGGTTATTGGTGGGGGTAATGGGTTATTGGAGGGGGTAATGGTTTATTGGGGGGGGGGTAATGGGTTATTGGAGGGGGTAAAGGGTTATTGGAGGGGGTAATGGGTTATTGGTGGGGGTAATATGTTATTGGTGCAGGTACCCTACATACAATGTCACATGGAAACCACGTGGTTATGTGCTGGTTACGTGGATTTTAGTTGGCAAAATGGATTTACCACTGAATATACTCATCATAGCCATATTAGTACGTTGCATGCTGGATTTGATACGTGGGATCCACGTGTGATTTCCTATTAGCTACCAAATTGCCTTCAAATAAATTTTTCCACATGGGAGGCACGTGTGTATGCAACGTACTTGCTTATGAACGGCTTTTAAGAAAATATTGCGTAAATATAAATATGAAAATTTTTGTTATATGTTACTGATGAAATGTCAAAGATTCCATTCAGAGCACATATCAAATTCTGCATTTATAACCAATTACCCGTTTACACATCAGATTAGTCCCAAATTTACTATTATTTGCTTGATGGTCAGAAATATATACGTTATTATTTGTAGTATTCAGGGTCAAGCTGAGATAAAAGAAACTCCTTGTGCTAAAAAATCTAACATTCGCCTTTTCAAGACTTAGTTGTGTCTTATTCAGTTGTAATGCTCATTTTAAACATTAGTAATAACTAATAAGCTAATTATTTCCTATGAAATATATGCTGATAATCTCTTTGAACCAAAAATTGGGATAACTAAATTTTATATATGCGTCTGGTGCGATTTTAAAAGCTTTCGTAAAATAAAACTGAAAGACAGAACACACCAATGAATAAATTGATATACACACATGAAACTATTTGGATAAGTTTTGACGTTTCGATTTCGAAAGAATGTGCATCTGGCAACTACCTCTCCTCTCAAACGTTGTGGCGCCTCCTATTCAAACTTCCGTGCTGCCTCCGTCTTCCGTAACCGTTACTTAGTTCTGCTCAAGACGTGATCAGATTTGGTGTTAATTGTGCTCCTGTATATATCTAGGAACATCATTCAATTCGCAGTATTAGTGAATCTAAGTGAAAGATAGGGATAATTAACAAGACGAGCTTTTCACTGTCCATATTAGAGACAGTAAAACTGAGCATAGTTCTCATGCGCTGCTGGTTAAAAGGCTAAAACAATATGGCTGGTTAGTTTCTCTTCATTACTTTCTGTTGAACTGTAGCTCATTTTGGTGCTGAAGCCATGAACAACAACCTGATTTTAATACAATAATTCTCTCATTAGCACGCCGTTGTGATAAGAAGTGATAAGTCGCTGGAAATCGTGTAAGATTATTATACAGAGTTCTAGTTCTTATGTATATGTAAACCTTTCGACGGTAATGATGACTTTGATTGCGCCATTTCTCGTTTGCGCTGAAAGAATAAAATTTCTTTCAATTCTTTTTCTTGTAATTCATTTTGTTGCTTTGTGGTACTTATGCTATAAAATATATTTACGTAAGCATTTTAATTTGAAATACTGCCTAAGAAATCCATCAGTACCATTATTCGCTGGTAAAATTTTATTTCCTATTTCATAATTTATTTTCTTGACCTTCATTTTGAGGGTTTATCAGTCTTCAGTTCACATTATGGATGAGGTTTGTTATTTAATTTATTTTGTCAATGTTTTGTCATTATACAGTAGAAATGTACGATGAAGGACAAACTTACACCCTAAAATGCATAAACATGTATTCACAACCATGATATATGAATTTGAACGGATTGGAAGTGAATTGTTAGAAAATTTTCATGCATTTCAAGGGTAAATTCATTCTTCATAGTTCATTTTTATAGACCCATGGTGTTTCAAATGTGAACATTGAAGTTAGCACTGTCATTTCATCATATATAAGTAATTGAATTTGTTTCTAAGAAATGTGAACAAAATTCAAGAATGAACAATTCAGCTAGTAAAATTTCTCGATTTTGATTGATGAAGTTTGCGGTGCCATTTTATTATAAGAATTTGATTTGCTTTAATAAAAATGTTACTATTCATGACTGAATAATTCATCGCGACTCATTATTTTTCGAGTTTGAATATTGATATTCCCTGTCATATTATTAGTGGACTTTAATTTTTTCAAAAAATCACTGCAAAATTAAACAAAAAATTACTTGCTGACGGTCAGTTTTTTCCATTCCAAATTAATGTAGATATCTGCCCTGGAATAAATTTATGAACATGCTTTTACTACGAATACTTAAACAGGGTGTCACACAAAAATATCCCGGATTTTTTATTTGACTAAATTTCGATTAATATAAATATACCTGAATTGCCTTTTTTTCACAATGTGGTCAATTTTGTTTCCTTTTCGGAAAATTTAAGTTTCGGTAATCGTTTAATAACCACTTAACAGTGATCGATTTACTGAAAGAGGTAGAAAAATAAATTGTTCAAAGGAAAAGTTTTAAAAACAACACTAGTGACCTTTATTTCTCAATATCTTCTGTTAGAAATAATTTCACAATGATGTATCCTATGCACCACCAAGTATTTAGACCCTCTGAGAGGTTATTTACTTCGTTATTTCATCATTTGAAGACACTTAAAATGCTGCTCACTAACGATCAATAAATTTCCATCGTATTTGAATACGAAGCAAAGGAAATCTATAAAAAGTTAAAAAGCATTTAATGACACATTCCCGGCAAGGAACTTGCCATGTAAGAAGACTGTGTTTCTCACTGCTAGAAAATTATGGAAAAAATCAAATGCTCTTCTAACTTTTTTCACTGCTTTTCGTTCCTTCATATTCCAATACGATGAAAATCCTTTGATCGTTAGTGAGCTGCATTTTAAGTGTCTTTAAATGATAAAATAAGTAAGTAAATAACCTCTCAGAGGGTTTAAAGACTTGGTGGTATGTAGGATACATCATTGTGAAATCATTTTTAACAGTATGCATTGAGAAATGAAGTAGATCAACAATGTTGTTTTTAAAACTTTCCTTCCAACAATTAGTTTTTCTACCTCTTCCAGTAAATTGATCACTGTTAAGTGGTTTTAAACGATTTTCGAAAACTTAAATTATTCGAAAAAGAAACTAAATATGCTACACTGTGGAAAAAGACATTTTAAATGCGTTAATTTATTGCGGAGATATAATCAATCAAAAAGTCGGGGACATTTTCGTGGGACACCCGGTATAGCTTGGTATAAGTTATGCCATGGAGGTTCATAGTCTTTGTTCTTTTTTGAAAGCCTTATTTACAGTAGAATTTAATATTTTAATTTCTCATATTACAAGTCAATACGTACAAAGAAAATTGGAAATGTTTGAATAATAGTATTATTCACTGCATCTTAGCCTGGCTGTTAGCCTACTTTCTTCACTCTTGAAAAAATATCTCAATATGCAAGTTGCTCTGAGATCATCGGTTAATGTTTCATTCACAATGCATGTTCGCTTTTATGAATTAACAGCCTTGTGACATAAATATGAGTATAATACTCTTATATATGTCACTAAAACACGCCACAAAGAGTGGTGGAGGCTGCCATGAAACCCTATGAATACTGAGATGCCATTCCTTTCGCCACTAATTAATTTCTGTACAGTTCTGATAAATTACTGCAAAGCAAGTCGCAAAACATTTGCATGAGTGTTCATAAAATAACCATATATGGAATCAAGGATTAGTGAGGGATGAGAATGGCATTTTGGGGGGACGTGTTCTACACGTTTGATTGCAAATAGGTAATCTCCTACAAGACATGACAATGCAACGGTACCGTCACAACGAAGCGATCAACTAACTTTGATAACCACATGGCAACGGTGTATAACACACGTTGGTAAAATTCATGGTAAGTCTGCTTGATTCATAGATAGAACCCATGCGTAATTACCACATGGATCTTAGCTGGCAGAAGCGAGGGATAACTACGAGGCATGTGGCTTACATGTAGAACCCACACCCTCGACACGTGTCCTAACCATGTGGGTACCAGGTGGGGCCACTTTCCAAAAGTCCATGTGGTTTCCACATAGCATGGACAGATAGAACCCATATGTCAAACATCTACAATCCATGTCGTAACCATGTGGTCTCCATTTAGAACCCACTTCCTCGACACGTGTCATAACCATGTGGGTACCAGGTGGGGCCACTTTCCAAAAGTCCATGTGATTTCCACATAGCATGGGCAGATAGAACCCATATGGCAAACATGGACAATCCATGTCGTAACCATGTGGCTTCCACGTGACCTTGTATGTAGGGTAATGGGTTATTGGTGGGGTAATGGGTTATTGGTGGGGGTAAAATTCACGTTATTAGTGGGGTAATTCGACGTTCCAATTAGAGAAGGAATAAATAATTGCAGTAATTGAATTAAATTTAATTAATTTCTTCTTGTACTCGTAGACCCGAGCTGAGAGTTAGTAGGCCTTCTTTTTGTTGAAATAAAATGTTTTTTGTTATGTTAAGGACCACCTTTTTTCGGTTCACTACTGTCCTGTTTTTCAGCACCTCTGACTTTCTTCTTCAACTTTTATCTTATTTCATGGACTTCTTTCCTATCTTACTGTTTTTATGCCCTTTCTGCATAGATTCCTCATTTTCTTATCTCCATTCTAAATGGTGCCTTCCTCCTTCCTCTCTTCAATACGCTCTATTTTTGCAGCGGTTAGGGAGGCTTGAACTAACTTATAATCTATAATCTAATCTCTTGTACTCGTAGATGAAAAATAATTATTGATGCCATTGCAGTATGTTGCATGGGAACTGCTCGATAATTGGTCAAAATCTTGAGCCTTATTAATTTTATATTTTCTCAATTATTGAACAGGACAACGTTAGTTCTACTGAAAATTTTGATGCTTGCAAAATAAATGATTTGTTGATGTAACTTTTGCCAATAGTGCATCCGAAAGCAATTAATTTATTGGGAATCATTCTATTCTTGCATTCCACCTTCATTCACAATTGACTTGGACTCCATTAGATGCACTGTTTATAACACTGATCTAAGGCAGGCAGTACTAAATTTGTTCTTTAATTAATTGGTTGGTCGATTATTCGGAATTGTCGTTAAATTTGTTCAATGTTCAATGTCCGTAGATTTAAGATTTGGATACAATTTAAATTGGTGGATACACTTTTCGTGGACACCCTGCATATATGCACTAATTTATATGTAAAGTTATTTCTCATTTACATTCAGAATTTGGCGTCACCGTGCCAGGCTTTTCACGATGTGTTGTTGGAGCCTGTTGTGTGTTCAGATGTGTGGTTTTAGGCCGAACTCTCAGGGTTGGGTAGGCTTAATTTGATTAGGAGCTGGCGAGGCCTTATTTGTTTTGGGGTTGGTCAAGCCGAATTTGTTAAGGGGCTTGGCAGGCCTAACTTGTGTAGAGGTTGGGTAAGCCTAGTTTTAGGCTGGGTAAGAATTTTCTCCAGTCTTGGATAGGCATAGATATATTGACGTGAGGTAGGCCTTCCTCTAAGTAAAATAGAATAGGTTTTTGTTTGGTTGCGGCCCATCTTTTCCAGTTGACTACAGTCCTGATTTTCAGCACCCACTGCATTCTTGTTGAACTTTTTTTTTCGTAAACTTTCTTCCTTAGTGCTGTTTGTGTGGGAAACACTTTATGCATAGATTCCCTGTTCCCTTCATTAAACACTAAATGGTGCCTCTTTCTCTTCGGAACACATCTGGTGACGGTCATGCCAACATTTGGTCAATATTTACTTTGATGCGCTCACGGAAATAAAAAATTTTGTTCCATAGAATCACTAGAGGAACACATTTAATAACATTCTACCATAATTTACATCTTGCTCCCTGATGCGTAATTTTCGAGTTATTAACCTTTGAAGTTATAAGAGTTCGTATATAACAGTGAAAAAACGGACACGTAAATGTGATGTAATATGGTATTGACGAAATGATAGGTTAAATTAGGTTAGGTGACGTTAGGATAGTGAATTAAACTAACCTAAACCAACCTGAATAACGCTAAAGTAACTTAACTTAGCTATACCGACACTGGTTTCTGCCCAAATACTGTGCGTGTTCCACCAATGTAGGTTCAATGCAGCCGACTACATAATGTTATTCCTACACGAACGTAATTCATGTTATGTCTCGAAAGTTACGCAACAGCGAGCAAAATGTCTTTCATGTAAAAGGATCTTAAATGTGCTTCTTTAGTTGTTCTTGGGAATCAAATTTCTAAATCCCGTGATCGCATTTAAGTTAATATCGACCCAATATTTGGATGACCAACATAGCCAAGGACACGAGAGGTCTCCAACTACCATCTCAAGGCATGGCACGATATGGATACGTTTCATGTAATTATATTACGTATTTCTGAATACATTTTGTTCATTTACCTTCATTGATTTCTATGAACATCGAGTAAGTTTCCAACGTGAGGGCCCGACTTGAGTTAATTAGGCCTTCTTTTTCTTCAAATAAATTGCTTTTGTTATGTTAAGAACCATGTTTTTTTGCTTCACTGCTATCCTATTTATTCAGCACCTAATACTTTCTGCTAAAAATTTGATCATGTTTCATGAATTTCTTTCTTATCTTAATGTTTTTATGTCCTTTCTGGATAGATTCCGCGTTCCCTTAACTGCGCACTAAATGGTGCTTTCTTCCTTCCTCTCTTTAGATAACCTTTGTTGCAGATAGGGAGGCTAAAACTAACTAATAATCTAATCTTATCTCGCATAAGTGTAAATAATTTGTGTTATACTACGTGCAAAATTATGGTATGTGTGAAGGAAAGGACAGTAATCGATTTTCCACTTTTCGGTGCCTAAACATAGTTAAGTAGATCTAGATAAACAATTTTTTCTTCATGCGTTTTCCGATGGAAATGAGTACTTTCCAAGTTATAGCAGTGCTAATTTTCGTGGTTGATGACTGGAATGGACTCGAATAAACAGCTACTAATCGATTTTCGAATTTTTGTTGCTTGAATCATGGTAATAACATCGAAATAAACTACTTGTCTTCTATACACTTTTTGCGGCAAATGAGTATTTTACGAGTTAGAGCGGTAGGTTTAGTTGTTGTGCAATTGAGCTGTTAGAGTACGTTTGGGTACTTCGTAATTTATTATTAGCCGACCCCGCGCAGCCTGAGGAGCCTGCAGAGCGTAGACCCACTTCTAGGAACTTTTAGTTAATAACACAATGAAGGTCATCACTCAAAGATAACGAGTTATAGCGGTATGTTAATTTTCGTCTTAGATGGCGGGAATGCGCTCAATCATTCGAGCGCGTCGGAAGGGAGAGTCCATTGTAGTCTTCCCCTCCGAACAATTTATTCCCGCTTCAAACGCTAGAGTTGCGGTAACAAAGGCCCGGTCGCAACACAGTATCCTCTTCGTTGGAACTAAAAATTGGAACTCAATACCTGCGGAGATCCGTGATAGTAATTCTTACAAGGTATTCAAAAGAAATTTTGAGTCCCACTTCCTACCGAAATATTAGTCGTGTAAGATCACCAAGTCAAAATCTTGTCTCCTACATGACTGTTTCCAATAATGTAATATGCCATATGGAATATCGCCGATATTCAATCTACTGTTAAATCGTTTATCGAGTGTACTGTTTATACAGTCCATATGACCTATATTGTAAAATGAAATATCTGATATCGAATAAATTATCTCACTGATCAGTCTAATGCGAAACTAGGTTAAATGATTTAGGTTGAACAGTATTGTAAACCTTAGAATAACGTGATGATAGGATGCCCCAGAAGTCGCTGAACTTATTCGGACCCACAGGTAGCTGTATTCAAACTTGTCCACTGTACTAGACTCAAGAAACATTCTACCTCTGTATCTCCTGTGGTAAATAAATTGTTTATATTGTTTAAATTGTTTAAAAACCAATTTACCGCTATAACTCGTTAAAATTCATTTCCGACGGGAAGTGCATTGAAGAAAATTTGTTTTAGATCTCATTAACTATGTTTAGGCACCAAATAGTGCAAAATCGATTACTGTGCTCTCCTTCACATTTACGAAAATTATTTATCGATTAATTTACTCAATGTCTTTACCTTCATTGTGCACCGTGCATATTCATGTGTGCGTACGTTTCGTGTGTATAAACTTCTTATGCTGTACACATTAAGAGCATTTTTGTGTACCGGGTACTTGCATTAGAACCACATGCCGCACCTGGTACCTTTATTTGACCCGCCAAGAATACCTAAAACACTTTAGGATAAAGAGTAAAACGAACGAATCTGAGAATATCATGATGAAAAACGTTTCGGATTAAAAAAAATCATCTTCAGTTTTCTGAAGTATAATAAATCAAAGTATTAAAACATTGTAATTCTAAATCTTCTAAGTGAATCAGATATACGACATTAGGATTTGAAAGACATAACAAGTTAAAAACTGTAGAAAATTGCATAAAACAATGGAAAGTTTCACCGCCGGATCACATTCTTTTATTGACGGACTCTTATTTTAAAATATACATCGACTCGAAATACGGAGATCAGGCCAATTTGATGTATCAAAATTTGAATATTACTGTTTCTAAAAGTACGGTTTTTCTTCAAACAATTTTTTTTATGGATGAGTTGGATGGTTTGTTCAGGTGTTAAACAGTGCAAATAGCTTGAAAAAAACGGATATTTACAAAAAACTAGTTGAGGCATCGAAGCAGAAGATTGCTGCTGTGCTGCAATGACTATTGTGACTCAGGTGAGTGTTTCCTATTTCATCATAGCATTACTATATGTTGAAATTAATTTTAACTTACGCATGAATTACAATGCAGTCTGAGTGTGTGAATTGGGTAGATGTATTGATATATTGCAAGACCCTTGTCGATACCGCCGTGCTGTTGACGTCAGGGTTCGTGGAAAAGGGGCTGTCTTCTGTGCAGCTACCTTTTTCCGGGGCGCTAGCTTTTCCGCGCAGCTGCCCTTCCTGAAATTTGTGTGGGTACCGCCTACGCAGTAATTAGTCCGCCAGGGCAACAGAAGTAATTTCTGTTTGTGCCGAACTACGGCGGTACCGCTAGGGTGAAGTCTGTGTGGATAACGTATACGCCGTGAATAGTCTGCTAGGGCAACAGAAGTAAATTCTGTTTGTGCCGAACTACGGCGGTACCGTTAGGAAGACGAGCAACTGAGTGCGCCGTAATCAGTCCGTTAGGGCTCCTGAGGAACTTCCCTGATTCGTCGAACTGCGACAGCATCTTCCTTTTCACAAACTATCCGGAAAGTTTCTCCTCCCAAGTGTGTTCCTCAAGCTCTTTTATAAGCGAGGCATCGTTATCGACTAAAACCTCTATCTCAAAAGAAAGTGCAAACTTTTTCTTTTTATTCACTGGGTATTCCTTGCAGAATCTCTTTGCAGTCCCTCTTAAATACACATACATTTCAGCAAGGTACATGATTTATTTACTTTTTGCCAAAATAGCGTACATAGATATGAGTTACAGCATAACACAATACACCACGCAAAATTACATTTAAAATGTTTGTGGTATCGATCTAAGGTTCAAGTATTGAAATAGAATACAATGAAACTTAAGGACTAACTAAAGTAAATACAATGAAGCATCGTCAGCGCAGAGAAATAGACCTAGGAGGGGTACAGGGAGCTGAACACATGAAGAAAATGTCTAAGATTATGGGTAACTAACAGACGGGACTCGAAATCACTTTCTCTGCCTGACAAGCTTCCATTATTTCCTCCGGTTAATCATTCAAAATTTTTATTTTAATATTTCTTCGTTAAATTTGTGTTTGTAACAGATCGTCCTGGTGAAAGAATATGTAATTATACGTTTTTTCCAATGCTATTACTCAGAAGAAGGTGTTGAATTTCCCCTAGGTAATCACTAAAGCCAGGATTTCAAGCATTTATTTGTTTAATGCCGTAACGACTACGATGCAAATTAAGAATTGCATTGATTGCAAAAATACTATTTTATTATGAACGCAATTTTGACCTGGCACATGGGCAAAAAGTAATCATTATTAAGCACATTACTATAAAACCTTCACAAGGAAGTAGTTGAAGAAAAAGAGGATAATTATATTAATGGAAATTTTTCGAAGGGTTAAAAAATGGCCTCAATTTATGCTGATCTTTGGCAGTTTGCATCCTATGCGCTTTCTTTTTCGTTAACTTGGCATTTGCATACGCAAATTGGGTTGGGAATAATATTCTCTGTTTTTTATAACTGCACATGAAAGACAACTGCTGAATTGTAGCCAAAACTAGCGAAGTTTCACGTGCTATTTTATTACAGATAAGAACTACCTGCAATATCAACTTTTTTTAGTGCTATTTTTATCATATTTTTTGTGCGATTTTGACCACTTCTTTAGCACTAGAAATCAGGGCTCTATTCGTTACTGGCTCTAGTCATAATCCGAATCTAACATAAACAATCAATAAACTAACCATGCAATTATGTTCTTCGTAACAGAAGCGGGACAGCGGCACAGGCGACGGTGAGGGACATCATCAGGGGCCGTAATTGTCTAAATAATTCAATTAGATAACTACTTTACGATTAATTGAACAATTTAAAAAATATTAAGATAAGCCATCTAATAATATCTACAGGTCCGTCTAATAATATTTAAATATCTGTCTAATAACATTTAATTATCCGTTTAATAATATTTAATTATCCGTATAATAACATTTAATTATCCGTATAACATTCAAATATCTATCTAATAACATTCTAATGTACGTTTGATAACGTTCAAATATACGTGTGATAACATTCAAATATACGTTTATACGTTTAGTCCCCACGGGGGAGAGGAGAGAGGAGGAGACCGCGTAGGCAGAATGGGAATTCCCTCGGACTCAGCGTCCGAGGGAATTCCGAGGGAGAAGGGAGAGTTGGGGCGTAGGGGTGTCGGTGATGGGGAAGCCGTAAAGAGACAGGACAGGACATCAGTGAGGAAGGACGGGACATCAGTGGGTACGGACGGGACGTCAATGAGGACGGACCGGACGTCAATGAGGACGGACGGGACGTTAGTGGGGACGGACGGGACGTCAATGAGGACGGGCGAGACGTCAGTGGGGACGGACGGGACGTCAGTGGGGACGGATGGGACGGCAGTGGGGACGGATGGGACGGCAGTGGGGACGTATGGGACGGCAGTAGGGACGGACGGGACATCAGTGGGGACGGACGGGATATCAGTGGGCGTAGGCAGAATGGGAATTCCCTCGGACTCAGCGTCCGAGGGAATTCCGAGGGAGAAGGGAGAGTTGGGGCGTAGGGGTGTCGGTGATGGGGAAGACGTAAAGAGACAGGACAGGACATCAGTGAGGAAGGACGGGACATCAGTGGGTACGGACGGGACGTCAATGAGGACGGACGGGACGTCAATGAGGACGGACGGGACGTTAGTGGGGACGGACGGGACGTCAATGAGGACGGGCGAGACGTCAGTGGGGACGGACGGGACGTCAGTGGGGACGGATGGGACGGCAGTGGGGACGTATGGGACGGCAGTAGGGACGGACGGGACATCAGTGGGGACGGACGGGACATCAGTGGGGACGGATGGGACATCAGTGGGGACCGACGGAACCTCAGTGGGGACGGACGGGACATCAGTGGGGACGGACACGATGGGTCACACGAAACGCTCAGTCCACGATCCCAAATCTCACCACTTAAGGGGGCTGGGGTTTCCACAGGGAGGGGCATTGAGGAAGCGCGGCCCTACGCAACCCCACCGAACCCTACAGGATGCGTGTGGCCTGTGGAGGAGGTGTCCCTCAGGTTTCCTGAAATAACCGGCCTTGAGAACCCGACCAGAAGCTCGTGCTTCCTGAACGCCGCCATGCAGCTGCTGGGGCACGACTCGAAGTTCTACGAGGCCGTGCGTATGCGCGCCTGTCAACGCCGCCCCAGCGCAGAGATGCCAGCTACGGACGCCCTGTGAGTCCCTTCTGGGTTTGTTGTGCCTCGAGTGGGGCTCGCCAACTTTTCCGTAGTCTGCTGACCTCGCAACTGGCGGAACACTTCTTGCACGACCTTGAACCCCTCGCAACTCTTCTTGCATGATCTGTTGTGGGTTCATATTTGTGGTTGCGTTGACCTTCTCCTTTTCGTTTTATGAGGTTTCGTAGGCCTTCTCTCTTCCGTTTTTTGTGGTTGCGCAAGCCTTCTCTTTTTCGTTTTTTGTGGTTGCGTGGGCTTTCTCTTTTTCGTTGTTTGTGGTCTCGTAGACCTTCTCTTTTTCGTTGTTGATGGTTGGGTAGGCCTTCTTCCCAGTTAAAAAAATAAGACGTTTTCAAGTCGATTATGTGCCGCGGCAGGCAAGACTTCTAGCCGTGTTTTATTCGGAAAAGCAGCCGATTTTTGGTCGCCATGTCCCCTTTTTATGGCAGGAAAAAACGGCTACAAAACCATTGAATTCCCTTTGCAGCTGTTCGGAAATTCCCACCTTTATCGACTACATATCGACTTAACGCGGCCCCAATTCGACCTTCCGCGGCTTCTCCATTCTATGTATCGGCTCTCTGCCGACCTTACTCGACTTTGTACCGGCCTCCCGCGGCAGCAGATCGACCTTGCCCGAACTTAGTTACACTGGCTATTCATATACACACACCCCCCCGCCACCCCACACACACACCCCTCCCCCCCCCCACACACTCACCCCTCCCCGCGCACCCACACACCCATAACCCCCCCTCACACACAGACACACAGACACACACACACACACCCGCCCTCCCACACACACAAATATGTATCTGAACACATCGTTGATCACCTTCAAGGACGTCCTTCAATTCAGAGGTTGCTGAAGACTGACGAGGGAAAATTCAGGCTTGGTTTCCACATTTTGTTGTGTTTACGTTGCTCACATTGCCGTCTCTACCAGCCCCACCACAAAGATAAATCGTGATAAATACCAATTGATCGATGTGGTGAAGCTAATAGTTGGGCCCTTGCTCTTGAAATGGTGCCTCTGCAGACCAGCATTCTACATTTCTTCCATCTCTTGTTTCTTCTGAAGAATCGCCATCTTCACCAGAAGTTACGGGTCCAAACTCAACTCCATGCGAAATAGAAGAAAACGACTCTTGTGAGTTTCAGCGTCATTTTTTTATGAAGCTTCAGCCAGAGTAGCCAATGCAGCAAAGTCTTTTTTTTGGCCGTGGCACATAAATGTAAATGGTTTACTTTTTTTTATTCGAAATTCAGATCGAAACGTTGACAAATATTTATAAAATCCTGTCATAAAATTATTCATGTTCCGATGTATCGGTATCGGTCATTTTACTGGCATTGGTAAAATCCGGCCGATACTTTCCAATAATACGTATTTTATCATATAAATGAAGGTCATAAATCATGAGAGTAAAAGCACGACCAAATAAAGAGGCTATTCATACCTAGCAAATTAGTTAGGTAACTGTTGAATTACAGAGTTTAATCAGGCCCTCTAACTGAATTTAATACTTTGACTTCCCGATGAGGCACGTACGTTCAGTAAGTGAAAGCTATGTAGCATGAATAGTTGAAAACCGAAGCGACCTAAAATTATTATACATTTACAACTAAACAGGCTAACAAAAATCCAACCAATTATATAAATAAAGTTGATGGTGTATTTTGAAGTTTTTGAAATTTATTATAGAAAAAGCTGGAAATTCGATCTTAATTTATCTAGTAAATCTTCAATAAAAATTTAGAGACGAAGAATTCAGCACGGATAGGTATCATATTTAATACAATTTAACGATCCTAAATTTAAAATATGAGAAGTAGTCAATTTTAAACGTTTCGGAGACCAGCTCCATCTTCAGTATGTATGAAAACATAAAAACCAAAATTGGTTAGTTCATGACAACAATGAGAAAAGTGACGAAGTGATAGGTAAAAAAAAATCTATAAAAAATTTCTATCGGATATGAACTATCAGCATTATTTAAAGGTGGCTTCTCTATGGCAATGTGAAGGGATTCTAAAATGCGCGAATCTAACTCGTTAGGTGCAGAGCATAAAATGGAAAAATTGTCCTCGGAAATAAGGCTGCTACACTGTTCAGTATGAAGGCCGATTGGTGAATGAGGAGGTTGACCTAAAGGTCTCCCGGTTCGAAAGCTTACTCCGCGGTGCCATGGGCGATCTTTACGTAAAAAGCCAGTGTCGTCATGCCGACGTAGCCAGACGTACACTGTACGCAACTAAATTTATATACCAGGGATGCCCGCATCCGCTTAGGAATCCTATCTTTGTACCGATAGAAAGAACCAACTCGCAGCAGATTCACAGTAATTACATTCAATTTTACCCCAGGAAAGTGATGTTCAAAAAGGTTTTCAATACCCCCGGCACATCTTGCTCGTAAAATCACCAAAATTTGGAAATACACATTACACAGTAGAGCTATTGCACCGAATCGGCGACATCGTTAATATCTGAATATTTCTTGGCTAAAAATTTTTTAATATGAGCATGAACAATTGAGGAAGGAAATCCGTTTTTACAAAAAAAATGAGACTAAAAAATTAAATTCAGCATGCAGAACCACAAAACTAGAGCAAATGTTGTAGGCACGATTCAATAAGGCTTTAATCGCATTAATTTTAAATATATAGCTACAGTTACTGTAGAAACTTATGCCCAATCCAGTAAAAGTAGCCTTACGAAAAACTGAAGCAGTGAAAGCTGTACCTACTCGAGTAATTTTTCAGTCCAAAAAAGATAACGAGCCATTATTCTCAATTTCGATTGTAAATTCTATTGATGAATGTTTCTCATTTAAATAGTCCCTGAACATTTGAGCATGACTTGGATCACGAAACAACAAAAACGTCTCATCAATGTAACGGCGATAAGATTCTGGTTTAAATTCCACAGGACAATCGGCCAGCCATTTTTGTTCCCAGTGACACATGAAAATTTTTGCAAATGTGGGTCATAATGGAAGACCCCAGGCCTTCGATTTGTTTATACAAATTGCCTGCAAACACAAATATAGAGTTCATAACAGACAGTTCGAGAAGCGTCTTGGAATAAGATTTGCCTAGACCTAAAACTGCATCAGTAGGCTAAGCAAACAAGGAATTTATAATTATTTCGATGGTTTCTGCAAGTGGAATATTTTTGAATAAACTTTCAATATCAAATGAAGCCATAGTAACTTTATCAGCATTTTGACACGGTATGATCTCCTTAACAAATTGAGTTGAGTTACCAAGAGTATATTTATTTACAGTCAAAGGATTTAACACAGGAAATAGAAATCGTGCTAAGTTAAAGTTAGGCATATTCACTGCAGAAAAAATAGGACGAAATTGAAATTTAGATGGAAAGTCTAACTTATGGATTTTTGGCAAACCATACTGGTCACCCGGACGTGAACCTGACAGATACAACTTCGAGTACAGTTCAGGAGAGAAAACCTTCAGATTATGTAAATGTTCTGTGGCTCAACCTCCTCATTCATCAATCCGCCTTCATACCGAACAGTGTAGCAGCCGTCTTTCCGAGGACAATTTTTCTATTTTATGCTCTGCACCTAACGAGTTAGATTTGCGCATTTTAGAATCCATTCACATTGCCAAATAGAAGCCATAAGCTTTAAATAATGATAATAGTTCATTTCCGTTAGAAATTTTTGTATTGATTTTTTTTCTTACCGATCACTTTGTCACTTTTCTCATTGTTGTCATGAACTAACCAATTTTGGTTTTTATGTTTTCAGACTTACTGAAGATGGAGCTGGTCTCCGAAACGTTTAAAAGTGACTAATTCACATAGTTTAAATTTAGCTTCGTTAAATTGTATTAAATATACCTATCCGTGCTATATTCTTCGTCTTTAAATTTTTTAATGATAGTCCTACTAAGGAGTGTTAATTTTACGTAAATCTTCAAATACTACAAAGCTAATAATTTTATTTGAATTTATATATATATAGCATGTGAACCACCGTACTTTAGGAATATTGCATTTTTCTTCTATTTTAAGGCGTTTGAAAAATTCACGACAATCTTATAAGATTGTTCATGAACCAAAACAATTATTTATCCACAAAATAGTTATCATTTCCATGTTTTTCACACCAAAATACATACTTTGACGAAAAGAAAACATTAAAATTCGATAGGATCCGAAACCGGAAAGATGCGCAAACGCAACCAACTATAAGATTGTTCATGAATTTTTCAAACATTAAAATGAAGAAAAATGCTAGATTCGTAATGAACGGCGATTTACATGCCTAATTAAAATAAAATAATTAGCTTTGTAATACTTTACGATCTACAAGCTTAATGAAAATAAAATTTTCAGTTATTTCTATGTTAAATTTATGAAAACTTTAAAATGCACCTTCAACTATATTTAATTGGTTTGATTTTTGTTAGCCTGTCACATACTTTAAGAAATGGAAATTGGTTCAAACTATATAGGTTTCAGTTGTAAAAGTATACTAATTTTACGTCCCCTCTGTGTTTAACTATTTACGCTACAAAGCTTTCACTTACAGACCGTCCGTGACATCGGGAATTCAACGTAGTAGATTCACTTAGCGGGCCTGATTAAACTCTGTAATTGAACAGTTAGCTAACTAATTTACTATGAATGAATAGGCTCTTTATTTAGTTTTACTTTCATGATTTATGACCATCATTTTCACGATAAAATACGTATTATTGGAAAGTATCCATGAAATATCGGCCAGATTTTGCCGCTACCGATATATCTGTACATCACTAGCCTACGGTCACACAACGTTGCTGGTAGGACGCTCTTCAATTTAAAGCATAATTCAACCCTAACTCATCGATAATGCTGAGGTTCATCAGGTGATTAAGGATTTTTCTTCGGTCAGTATTTACTTTAATGTGCTCATGGAAATCACGACCTCTGATTTATGAAATCACTAAAAGAGCACGAATGACATTTTGCTCGCTGATACGTAATTTTCGATATATAACATGAACTACGTTCAGGTAAAAATAACGTTATATAATCGTCTACATCGTAGCTGCATTCTTGAAACACGCCCAGTATTTTGGCGGTAACCATCAGTGTCAGTACGGCTAAGTTAAGTTATTTTAGGTTAGTTTATTCAGCTAATCTAACGTTACCTAACCTAATTTAACCTAGCATCATGTTATGCCGTATTACATCATATTTACGCGTCCGTTTCTCCATTTTTATATACTAAGTTCCTATAACTTCACAGATTAAAAACTCAAAAAATACGCATCAGCGAGCAAAATGCCATTCATTTGAAACGTTCTTAAATGTGTTCCTTTAGAGATTTTTTGAAACAGAATTCTTGATTTCCGCGAACGAATTTAAGTAAACTATTGACCTATTCTTCTCTCATCATTGTTATTCCTTAATTTTATAATACAGCTCGTCAGATATTTCTGAAGTTTACTTTTCTTACAAAAAATTGAAAACTAGTGATGTACTGATAATAGAAAAAGGCCGATACCGATACTATCCGTACATCTAAATCGAAAACATTGCACATTGTTGCTTGTCAAAGGTTTCTCAAGTGGAATTATACTGCAACTTGAAAATTTGAAGCTAAATTGTGTTAACACTTACTGTAAAATAAGAATGAAATTGATAGTGAATAAATATACACTATTATATTTTGCTTTTATTGCTTCTTTAAACTGCAGTTTAAATTTTGAAGTATATACAATTGTGCACTACCACATATGAAATCAACATTGGCCGCACAGTAGTGCAATCCTGATTCCTGATTGACCTTAAGTGCGTAATTGTTCCTTCTCATTAATATATGTATATTACTATTCATTCACACTCAAAAAATATTGAGACGACAAGGTCAACCCCTCATCAGGCACTTGACAACATGCCATACCGGCTTAACGTCTTCAATGGAATAAGAAACTCGAGTGAGAGCGAACACCTCATACCTTTTTAGAGCAGAAATTTTTTCAGAAATTAGAGACACTTCAACGTACTACACACTCGCACTGAAATACATTCTGACATTGCGTGAAAAAACTTATTGCATAATGAGAAGCCACCACAACACCTGTGACGCGCAACACCATTCGAATTACTGCCGCGAAAAGGCTTGCTTGGGCAGCTTGAGTCAGACTTGTCACATGTGCGAGCAGTGTTGCCATCTCTAATTCGAATGGAAATAAAAATTTGGCTCAGATGAAAAACAGGATAATATTATTCAATGTACACTATACAAAATGTGAATTGGCATTTAAATACCTTATACCATCATAACTATCCGTAAGGTAAAGTTTTAGGTAAATGTACCATTTTTTAGTTGACAGCTTTGACTAGCAAGTTTTCCTCGGCAGCTACCGACTGTAATTTTCATGGCAAATGAATTTTGCTGTCAAAGAGTGCTCAGGAATGTTGGTATGTACGATTTTCCCTTAAGAATGCTTTTATCTTTCATTTGAGAGTAATTTGAACTCAACAGGTGAATTATTTCAAAAGTTACGAGTGTTAGACTAAAATCTAAAGTTGCACTTAAGATATTCTAAAGAATTTTCTGTAGCTTCCAGAAAACCGTTGCTCGACTGTTAATCAAATAGGTCGAACGCAAGCGACATTCTCCTCTTGAATCGGCCTTTTGGCAAGGGCTCGATTTTTCCGGCTTGTTTCCGTCTAAATGAGACTAGCGGATAGCCGTCGAACGGCAAATTTTGGTCGAGAGCGGCCGACAGAGGAACGTTCTGACCTTCAACGGCCATCTTTCACTGTGTTCTGCTACCTGTCGACCTAAAAACGGCATGAATTTTTAACTGGGTTTCGTACGTTATGTGGTAACGTTGACCTTCTCACGCTCGTTCTTTTTGGTTACGTTGTTCTTCTCACGCTCGTCATTTGTGGTTACGTTTGCCTTCTCACGCTCGTCATTCGTGGTTATGTTTGCCTTCTCTCCTATGCTGATTGTGGCCCTAGTTAGACAGTCGGAGTGCTACAGGTACTTCGCTTAGTCTCGTGCGTAACTGTTTAATATAAACGACCATGATGAATGCAGGCAGTCCAAACTGCAGTATCCTGGGTTAGATTAGATTCGATTATAAGTTACTTTAAGCCTCCCTAACCGCTACAAAAAAACGCTTATCGAAGAGTGGAAGGAGGAAGGCACCATTTAGTATGGAGATAAGAGAATGGGGAATCTATGCAGAAGGGGCATAGAAACAGTAAGATGAAAGAAGTTCATGAAACAAAAAAATGAAACAAAACAAAAACCAATTCTATTTTACCAGAAAGAAAACCACCTAACCTTCAGCTCGGGCCATCACATAGTCCCCCTGGGAGCGCTAATTCCCATAGATACAACAGTTGTATCCCCCTGAAGGGTGCAGTATCCTGGGTTCATGAGCATAAATTATGTATATATATATGATCCCTTGGTCAGCAATTTGCACATTGGTCTCCAATTTTCAAAATGGTCTGCATTGGGTACACACGTCTGTGGCGCTGGTCTGTGGCGCTGGTCTGTGGCACTGGTCTGTGGCACTGGTCTGTGGCGCTGGTCTGTGGCGCTGGTCTGTGGCGCTGGTCTGTGGCGCTGGTCTGTGGCGCTGGTCTGTGGTGCTGGTCTGTGGCGCTGGTCTGTCGCGCTGGTCTGTGGCGCTGGTCTGTGGCGCTGGTCTGTGGCGCTGGTCTGTGGCGCTGGTCTGTGTCGCTGGTCTGTGGCGCTGGTCTGTGGCGCTGGTCTGTGGCGCTGGTCTGTGGCGCTGGTCTGTGGCGCTGGTCTGTGGCGCTGGTCTGTGGCGCTGGTCTGTGGCGCTGGTCTGTGGCGCTGGTCTGTGGCGCTGGTCTGTGGCGCTGGTCTGTGGCGCTGGTCCGTCGTGCTGGTCTGTCTCACTTATCATTCCGTATTTTATGAGCCAAGCAACACACGTTTCTCGCTGGTTTTAGTGTTCTTGCACTAAGCTCTTTTCAGAAAGATTTTTCAGCATAGGCTTATATTTTCTTTGGCTGTTAACCATTGCACGGGGAGGTATTTCAAGTAGTTAGCAAGGAGCGGGTCATGAGGAAATTTCTATTTCCTGGGATTTTTTCGAGAAATGAAGCACTTTGAGGTACGACCGATAACCTAAAGCTCTGAATGCAATTTATTTTCCAAGTTGTCGTAATTTTACCCCTTAAAAATGATTTTGACCTAGTATGTAACACTGTGGGCCTAATATCTAACAATTTAAGCCTAATATCGAACTATTTAGGCCTAAATCAAACATCAATCGTAAAGGCCTAACAATATCTTCAATAATCGTTTAATAATCATTGAATTATCTCACATTGTACGCACCCAACAGAAAGAATTCGCACAACATTCTTGAAGACCAGCATCTAAAATTTTCCAGAATTTTGCAGCTTACATATATGTAAACTCAAGCTCAAAGAGCACAATGCAGTTTATTATATTCGCATATACACATTTTATCTATTCATGTCGGCATAAAAATTTGTTTAAAATAACGGCTGATTTTTAAATGCCCTGCACGGTGTTGCGTTGCGCCCATCTCCTGTGCTACGTTTGGAATGGTGTCAGACTAGTGGGAACCAGTGGCACTAGTTCCCAATAGTTATTAGTTAACAGAACTAACTAGTTAACTCTGTTAACTACTTAACAGAGTGGGAGTAGTACTTGACAGAGTGGGAGTAGTACTTGACAGAGTGGGAGTAGTACTTGACAGAGCGGGAGTAGTACTTGACAGAGTGGGAGTAGTACTTGACAGAGTGGGAGTAGTACTTGACAGAGTGGGAGTAGTACTTGACAGAGTGGGAGTAGTACTTGACAGAGTGGGAGTAGTACTTGACACAGTGGGAGTAGTACTTGACAGAGTGGGAGTAGTACTTGACACAGTGAGAGTAGTACTTGACAGAGTAGGACTAGTACTTGACAGAGTGGGACTAGTACTTGACAAAGTGGGACTAGTACTTGACAGAGTGGGACTATTACCTGACAGAGTGGGACTAGTACTTGACAGAGTGGGACTAGTACTTGACAGAGTGGGATTAGTACTTGACAGAGTGGGATTAGTACTTGACAGAGTAGGGCTGGCATTTTGTGAAGAAGGGCTGGCATTTAGTGGAGTAGGGCTGGCATTTAGTGGAATAGGGCTGGCATTTAGTGGAGTAGGGCTGGCATTTAGTGGAGTAGGGCTGGCATTTAGTGGAGTTGGGCTGGCATTTAGTGGAGTAGGGCTGGCATTTAGTGGAGTAGGGCTGGCATTTAGTGTGGAGTAGGGCTGGCATTTAGTGTGGAGTAGGGCTGGCATTTAGTGTGGAGTAGGGCTGGTATTTAGTGTGGAGTAGGGCTGGTATTTAGTGTGGAGTAGGGCTGGTATTTAGTGTGGAGTAGGGCTGGCATTTGGTGGAGTAGGGCTGGCATTTGGTGGAGTAGGGCTGGCATTTAGTGGAGTAGGGCTGGCATTTAGTGGAGTAGGGCTGGCATTTAATGGAGTTGGGCTTGCATTTAGTGGAGTAGGGCTGGTATTTAGTGTGGAGTAGGGCTGGCATTCAACAATGTAGGCCCAAATCAAACATTAATCGTAAAGGCCCAACAATGGCTGGAATGAATATAAATAGAATATTCTATCGTCTTCCAAAAATAGGAAAAAGCAAATCCTTAGTAGAAAATAGAATATTCATTAAATGTGGTATGCATAACAATTTGCTATTTGCTTCGTGATGAAAGAGAGCAAAGTAGAATATTCTTCGGGAAAATGAGAGCGTTATAAGCACTAGCTTGTATTTGTAGGTACATAAAGATCTATTACTGAACACACCATTCTTTTTATTAAAGTTCTCTGTATGTTTCAGATGTCTAAATGCAATTGACTTACTTCTAGGTACGACCAAGTTGTCGTTGCACAGCATCTGTTTCCACACGATACTCTTCAACTTCTTCATTGACAATAGACTCATGATTTCTTTTTTCTCCGGCAGGCTATTACGTAAATATTTTGATATGGTGTTTAAAAAAACAAATGCTACAATAACTTTTTGGAACTGGTTTTGTGGCAACACGAACAACACCTGCCAGCATAGGAAAACGTTTTTTAAGTTGCTCAAAACATCGCTCAATAATTACTCGTTCTTTGTGAAAACTTGGTTGAAATGTTGCTGCGTGGGAGTTTCAGGGTTTCTGAAGGGTACCATAAACCAAGGTTTTATAGGATATCCACTGTCACCTAATAGCAGAAAGTCACCTCCTGTTGGTTGCATGATATGTGGAATGTTCGAACATCGTAGTATCCTCGAATCATGAACACTGCCAGCCCAACTGGCGCAAACACTTGTAAAACACTCTTCAGAGTTACAAGTGTCCTGCACATCAATTGAATGCACTCCCTTTCCGTTAACAAATTCTTCAGGGTGGAACCGACGCACAGGCTTCTTTATATTGATATGAGTGCAATCAATCGCCCCGATAGCTTGTGGAAATGAATATTTTGCAGTCCACATCGAGGAAGCGTTTTCTTTCTCATGCCGTGTTTGAGGAAATTTGGTCCAGTTGTCAGCTATTTGTACGAGTCTCTCACAGATGTAGTGAACCGAACGGCAAACTGAAGATTGGTCTATTCCTAAGTCTTCACCAACTCCGACTTGAAAACCCGGAACGGCCAGATTTCTAAGAAATGCTTCAAGCTGCTGTTTTGTAGATAATGCTCCTCCTCTGGTCTTAACACCATTATTGTCCAGTAGTACGTTTTGTACAATCCAATGTACGTTATCCTCGTCAAATCGGAAAAGACGTTTGTAGTCATGGACATGACGGCTTGAGCGACGAACGTTGTATATTTTAGGTTTTCTAATATTCATGAACGCAGCCAAAATGCACGACGACCACCACCGGCAACTGCTCGAAGACACCGGATGGCCTGCCTTTCAAATGTGAAGCAAACTCTTCAGTTTTTAAGAATATTCTATCATTATGCATACCTGCGCTGAATTTGCTCAGCGTGTGGAGAATTTTCTTCGGAGAATATTGTTCTGACGAATTATCTACTTTTATGCATACCAATAAAGAATTTTCTCAAAAAGCGTAGACAATAGAATATTCTCTTTTTATACATTCCAGCCAATGTCTCTCGAATAATACCACATCCGTGCGCAAGCAACAGAATGCATTCAGCATTCACACAACACACTTGATAACCAACATCTTCAATATTCCAGAATTCTGCTACTTACATGTGTGTAAAATTGTGTCCCACAGGCTGGACTTGGTGTCCCTTGTGTCCCACAGGCTGGACTTGGTGTCCCTTGTGTCCCACAGGCTGTACTTGGTGTCCCTTGTGTCTCACAGGCTGGACTTAGTGTCCCTTGTGTCTCACAGGCAGGACTTGGTGTCCCTTGTGTCCCACATGCTGGACTTGGTGTTCCTTGTGTCCCACATGCTGGACTTGGTGTATCTTGTGTCTCACAGGCTTGACTTGGTGTCCTTTGTGTCCCACAGGCTTGACTTGGTGTCCCTTGTGTCCCACAGGCTTGACTTGGTGTCCCTGATGTCCCAGAGGCTGGACTTGGTGTCCCTTGTGTCCCACAGGCTGGACTTAGTGTCCCTTGTGTCCCACAGGCTGGAATTGGTGTCCCAGCAAATCGCCAACAACCCTGACGGCACGGCCAGCAGTAAGGCTCTAGACCCAGCCGGCATCCGGGACTTTGCCTACACCAACATGGCGGACAAGTTCAGGGAGGGGCAGCAGGCGGACTGTGAGGAATTTCTGAGCGCGTACCTCAACTGCCTCAAGGAGGAACTAAGGGTGCGTGGGGGAGTTTTGGGATGAACTGGGGGTGCGTGGATGAGTTTTGGGGGGGAGCTTTAGGTGCGTGAGGGAGTTGTTCGGGAGCTTTAGGTGCGTGAGGGAGTTGTGAGGGAGCTGGGGGCGCATGAGGGAGTTGTGAGGGAGCTGGGGGCGCATGGGGGAGTTGTGAGGGAGCTAGGGGTGCGTGAGGGAGTTGTGAGGGAGCTGATGTGCGTCAGGGAGTTTTGAGGGAGCTGGGAGTTCGTGAGATAGTTTTGAGGGAGCTTGGGGTGCGTAAGGGAGTTGGATGTGTGTGGGGTTGCGTTCATTGATCTCCGCTCCCACCACAGGACTCCCAGGACCCCCAGGACCCCCAGGACCCCGTCACCACCACCTTCGGCCTGCGGCTCTTCATCGCCAGGACGCGTGAGTGTGGATTTCTCAACAGGACGGTGAACAAAACCTGTCACGTGACCTGCAAGTCGTTGTGTGAATGGCTTCATGAGACTTCGAGCAAGTTTGTGGTGTGTGAGTTTAATATAGGGGCCAGTTACGAAGTGCCACACGACATGCTGGGTCAGTTACGACGTGCCAACCCCTCAGGGGGATACAACTATTGTACCTATGAGAACTAGCGCTCCCAGGGGAAAAATGTGAGGGCCCGAGCTGAGTGTTAGGTAGGCCTTCTTTTTGTGGAAATAAAAGTTTTTTTGTTATGTTAAGGACCACCTTTTTTCGGTTCACTGCTGTCCTGTTTTTCAGCACCTCTGAGTTTCTTCTTCAACTTTTATCTTATTTCATGAACTTCTTTCCCATCTTACTGTTTATATGCCCCTTCAGCATGGATTCCTCATTTTCTTATCTCCATTCTAAATGGTGCCTTCCTCTCTTCGATAAGCTCTAGTTTTTAGCGGTTAGGGAGGCTTAAAATAACTTATAATCTAATCTACGACGTGCCAAACGACGTGCTGGGCCAGTTACGACGTGCCACACGACGTGCTGGGCCAGTTGCGACATGCCACACGACGAGCTGGGCCAGTAACGACGTGCCACACGACGTGCTGGGCCAGTTATGACGTGCCACACGACATGCTGGGCCAGTTACGACGTACCACATGACATGCTGGGCCTGTAACAACATGCTATACGACACGCTTCCCCTATGTTGACAGTGCCTGACAACTCGCAGTCAGAGGACTGCGTTTACGATCTCATGGTGAGGACGGCAGTGACCCGAGACATGGTGACGTACGATGGCCTCTTGACGCAGTACACGGCGGAGACGACAATGAATGACGGCCGGCGCACTCGTACGCTATTTGACGCGTTACCGCGGCTCCTGCTGCTCCAGCTCCAGGTGTACAAGTGCGACGGCACCGTGATGAAGGCGTGTCCCCAAGTGGAGCTAGAGCAAGTGTTGGAGCTGCGGCCAGGTGAGAGGAGGGGTGTGAGGGGAGCGGTGTGAGAGAAGCGGTGTGAGAGAAGCGGTGTGAGAGGAGCGGTGTGAGAGGAGCAGTGTGAGAGGAGCAGTGTGAGGGGAGCAGTGTGAGGGGAGCAGTGTGAGGGGAGCAGTGTGAGGGGAGCAGTGTGAGGGGAGCAGTGTGAGGGGAGCAGTGTGAGGGGAGCAGTGTGAGGGGAGCAGTGTGAGGGGAGCAGTGTGATGGGAGCAGTGTGAGGGGAGCAGTGTGAGGGGAGCAGTGTGAGGGGAGCAGTGTGATGGGAGCAGTGCGAGGGGAGCAGTGTGAGGGGAGTAGTGTGAGGGGAGCAGTGTGAGGGGAGCAGTGTGAGGGGAGCCGACCTCCCCGACAAAGTGCGTTAATTGAATAAAAGCATTGGAACTTAACGATGAGATGCACTGATCGACCTGTGAAAATACACACCGAGGAAGTCAGAAAAAGACAAGTTTCTGAGAAAGAGAGCAATGTGAAATGACCGGTAGGAATCGCCATGTCCCAGTACCAGCGACTGCAGCTCCACCAACAAAGCAACAACCATCGAGGCTAACCAGACGCCAGGCGTCGAAGCACGCAAATTCCTCCTGTGCCAATAAACACCGTCAGCCTCTGCAAGATCCCAAATTTTCAACAAGCAGCATGAACAGAACAGGCACTGTATTGAGCTCCTTGCAAAGAGTTATCAACACCAATGAGCGCAGTACATCCAAAATCGGCAACCGTCGACGATGGGCTGGCATGGAGCCGGACAGCCGCCCTGCAACACCGGCCGACGCATGAAAAGCAAGGGGAACAGCTTAATTAATTTGTCTGACGGGGAATTCTTGAAGTAACAAGTGGAAGCGGAGTTAGACCAACACCTGGCCACAACGCAGCGCAGAAGAGTTTGGATGTTCCTTTTTTTGTGGTTTTGAGAACTCTGAAAAATAGTGATAATGAGACAAGTTCAGATTCAAAGTGACACATTGAACAGTGCTTTGAAATGGCGCGCTATTTATAAAGTTAATTTTGTGTTAATTGTGATGTTGTGCACTTAGCAAAATGTGTGGTTCGGTTTTAAAGCAAAAGTCACGTTGTGCATTGTGTGAAGCGTTCTATATTTTTTTTGACACTTTGTGGTGTACTTTGCAAGGGTGTACTCTGTTATGTATTGTCCCCATTTTTTCGTGCTTACCCAAGCCCACCCATTTATTATGTTCTTCTAATTCGATTCATTGTGCGTGAAATCCCTCTTGATAGTTGTCGTGAAATTTTGCGTAATGTTATATCAGGCAATCGTTCGCTAGCGCCTATCTCTCTCATTTTTGTGTGTCATTTTGTGACAGAAGTGTATGTTGACAAGCTTTACATTTGCACTGCTTAAATGCCCCATTTTAACTCACGTGTCCGACGTTAAGGCATCGAACGGTTTTTCTTACAAGAAAAGAAAATAGAAAAAACTTCAAAAACTTCACAACTTCAAAAATTGGTAAAAGATACTTCAGAAGCGAAATAAGCTTGGAGGTATTAACAACATGTTTAAAACATTCGAAGGGATGCTCAGAGCCACCAAATTTTTTAAATTTACCCACAACCCCTCCCCCCCCCCCCTCCCCTCAAAGGGAAATTTCTAAATAAATCCTATTTCTCAGTCAATATTGTACATAGAGATGATTAGTTTTTCTGTTCGATTCACAATGAACTGGTCTACAAAGTTAAAAACCAGTTTTTTTATATCGCTTCAAAAACAATTTTTAGAAGTTTTTGAGTTTTTATCAATAAATATATTACATTTTAGTTATTACTTTGCATGTCAATAAAAAGTTCTATTTACCTTATCAAACCACAACTATGCAGTTTATAGTACTCACCTTGGTTTTTACAATGCAAAAATGATCTCCTCCATAAGTAAAATACTGTTGGAGGTATACTTGAAAAAGTTGAGCGATTTTTCATCAAAATGATTTTTGTGGCTGTGCGGCTTTATTTCTCCTATAGTTTTTCACTTATGAAAGAGATCTTTTCAGCATCGTAAAGGTCAAGGTGATTAGTATAAATTTGAGATGTAGCTTTTCAATTAGTTGGTTAAATAATTTTTTATAGCCATTTGAAGAAAACAAAATTGAAAAAAAATAAATTCAACCATTTTTCAATTTTTTTTGAAGCGATATCAAAAAACTGGATCTTAACATTGTAGACCAGTCCATTGCGAATCGAACAAAAAAACGAATCATCTCTATGTACAATATTGGCTAAGAAATATGATCTTTTAAAAATTTATGGGTAAATTTAAAAACTTTATGGGATATTGATGTTTATTAGATTATTATAAACATGCTGTTAATACCTCAGAGCCTATTTCACTACGGAAGTATTTTTATTTATTTTTTTTAAATTTTGAGGAAAAACAGTTCGATGGGCTTAATTAAATAAGTCTAAATCAAATCTTGCACATTTTTGTTTCATTTCCATGTTGATCAAACTAGGGTAAACTCGTAGTGCACACTATGCTAAATACTGTTGTTTCTATTTTCTACCTTACTATCCCCTCTCCTTCGGTGTTTTTCCCATTTTTAATTTTCCTTTTCCTTCTTCTACTATCGAGGTTTGAATTCCTCAAGTCGTAACGTGCCTCCAATCCAATCCCCCCCCCCCCACTTGCCATTGGTCGTAAACCGATCCCCCCTCCCTTTAATCTTTAGCGGAAACCGATGCCCCCCTTTAGTCTTTGGCGCAAACCGATGCCCCCCTTCAGTCTTTGGCGCTAACAGATGCCCCCTTTAGTCTTTGGCGCCAACCGATGCCCCCTTTAGTCTTTGGTGCCAAACCGATGCCCCCCCCCCTTTAATCTTTGGCGCAAACCGATGCGTCCTTTATTCTTTGGTGCAAACCGATGCGTCCTTTATTCTTTGGCGCAAACCGATGCGTCCTTTATTCTTTGGCGCAAACCGATGCCCCCTTTATTCTTTGGCGCAAACCGATGCCCCTTCCCTTTAATCTTTGGCGCAAATCCATGCCCCCCCTTTAATCTTTGGCGTAAACCGATGCCCCGATCTTTGGCGTAAACCGATGCTCCCCCATTATTCTTTGGCACAACCCCTTCCCCTAACCTTAGTACTCGCTTACCCTACAGAGTGGTTGTCACAGGACTTACGCAACCGAGGGGGACCCCTACGATACCAGTTGGAGGGGGTCGTGTACCACACGGGTATTTCGATGAACACAGGGCATTACACCTGTGCCCTGCTGCGCCCCTCCACCATTGGCATCAACAGCTGGTGTCTCTTCAACGACGCCGTCATTCATGTTGCGAAGGATATCAAGCTCTTCAGAAGGTGAGGCAGCATTATTACAACCAGGGTTGAGGAATCGGAGGAATAAATTGGCCACTCCGACTCCGCCTGTTCAGAATTTTGTGACTCCGACTCCACCTTTCTAGAATTTTGCGACTCCGACTCCACCTTTCCAGAATTTTGCGACTTCAACACCGACTCCACCTAATCACAATTTTGTGACTCCAACTCCAACTATTCACAATTTATAAGATGAATAAGATGTTTCATTAAGCATCCTTTTGAATGTCACAGACGCACACACCAACCAAACACGCAACAACTAGTGTGTATTATATTTCAAATTATTATTGGCAAAGAAGTTTTCAACAAATTTGCCATACCTATTTACCACGATAAGCTGTATTTTCTCAATAGATTCAATTTTCGAGCAAAATTCTTTACTTACGATAAAAACAGAAGTGAGCAGATGCCAGGTTTTCACATTATTTGAATGGTAATTATGATACCATACAATCAAGCTGATTCCCATCGTAATAACATAGGGGAAATTACACACAAGAACACATATTTAATCATAAATTGATGGAGACACCTAGCGTTTCATTATATATATAGGGTATTTTTTTGTACGGGAAATTTCCACCATAAGTTGAAAAACTCAAAATAAATTAATTTTCACGAATGATGTAATGCTCAAAACTCCTTAGTCGCTGAATTTTAAGGACTTGAAGAAACTTTGAAACCTAAAGTATGTACCATGTTCGCGCCAATGTTAGCGCTACCTTTTTCACTTCCAATTAATCCAGGTCAAGTTCAATTTGATCCAAGTCTGGTTCATTTTAATCCAAGTCGAGTTCAATTTAATCCAAGTCAAGTTCAAATTAATCCAACCCTAAGTTGAGTTAAGAATTGATACAATCACTCGTTAATTAGAGTTTTTTTGCGTTAGATTTGTTTCTATTGGATGTCATGAGCAAGACAATCGTTTTTTCTTTCTACAAGGAATATATAAAACTTTCGGCTGTGTTTCAATCTAAAGACAAGCTGTCGTAAGATGTACAAAGTATCCAGCCTCAGGAGGCAGACTGCGCCTCATATCTTTGACCGGCGTAAAAGATACCAATCAAATATAAAATTTAACCAGTTCACTTCGTATTGTACTACTCATTGAAGTTATTTTAAAACTAGTCCACCCTCTTTATTTGAAATAAGGAAGAAGGCGAAAGGAAAAAAAAGGCCTTTAAGACATAAGAAGTTCAGTCTCTCGAGAGTTCATGAGGCCGAGCTTGTATCACAGATACGCTCATCACATACTTTCGGCTGAATTTTAAGGACTTGAAGAAACTTTGAAACCTAAAGTATGTACCATGTTCGCGCCAATGTTAGCGCTACCTTTTTCACTTCCAATTAATCCAGGTCAAGTTCAATTTAATCCAAGTCTGGTTCATTTTAATCCAAGTCGAGTTCAATTTAATCCAAGTCAAGTTCAAATTAATCCCACCCTAAGTTGAGTTAAGAATTTATACAATCACTCGTTAATTAGAGTTTTTTGCGTTAGATTTGTTTCTATTGGATGTCATCAGCAAGACAATCGTTTTTTCTTTCTACAAGGAATATATAAAACTTTCGGCTGTGTTTCAATCTAAAGACAAGCTGTCGTAAAATGTACAAAGTATCCAGCATCAGGAGGCAGACTGCGATTCATATCTTTGACCGGCGTAAAAGATACCAATCAAATATAAAATATAACCAGTTCACTTCGTATTGTACTACTCATTGAAGTTATTTTAAAACTAGTCCACCCTCTTTATTTGAAATAAGGAAGAAGGCGAAAGGAAAAAAAAGGCCTTAAGACATAAGAAGTTCAGTCTCTCGAGAGTTCATGAGGCCGAGCTTGTATCACAGATACGCTCATCACATACTTTCGGCTGGCTTGGGACAGACGGAAGCGGCTCATATTATAATACTATATACTGTGCACAACCTGCTAAAAAATGAAAAATGATGGGATTCAGTACCCTTTTTGAACAAATATTCTAGATTTGGAAGCAAAACAAACGTAAGGTTAAGCTAGGTAGATCCGTAAAAACTTTTGGCAAGATTACCTAACCTTCACAAACATACCATAGTAAAATGTCAAACATATCAATGCATGGAAAGGCTATTGTTTAATGCTATGCTGAGGAATTGGGTATCCATGTACCGCAATCTCAAACAACCTATGTTTCTCAGTAAGAAGCGAACACCAAATAAGTATATAAATAAGCATATAATTAAGCACACAACGGGTATTATTAGGTTAGATAGATTCTGCATTGAGGGTAGTATGCATCCATTCAAATATTTATGTTCAAAAGGTAATTATAAGTTACCTATAGCAGTATCAAGGATTTATTTACTCTCATTTAGAAATTTACATGCGTGAAATTTCATCATTTCATCACATGTATGAAATCATATACGAAATTATGCGAAAAAAACGAACGTTATGTAGAATTACGAACGAACGAAATTATGCGAACGTTATGTAGATTAAATCTTTAAGAGAAATATACAAATGCGATTCACATAGTACTTATGTTCGATTCCGTTTGAATACAATTTATAGGAGTACATTACTACACTCATACTTTCCTGCATTTGCTATAAAAGTGTTGCCATTCCTTTAAATTAATAGGCCAAGGCAAATACTCGTTTATCATCTATGTCGATGAAATTGACAGTTCCCAGTTGTGACAGGTGTGAGAAAGGGATGTGTGATATCGCTGTGGTTGTTTAATTTGTTGATGGGTGGTGTAGTGAGAGAAGTGAATGACTGAGTGTTGGAAAAAGGTACGTAGTTGGTGGGACAAAATGGTATGTATTAGGAAATGTGTCAGCTGTTATTCGCAGAGGAGACAGCGCTTGTGGCTGATTCAGAGGAAAAACTGCGGAGACTGGTTGCAGAGTTTGGTAGAGTGTGCGAAAGACGTAAATTGAGGGTAAATGTGAATAAAAGTAAGGTGATGAGATGATCAAGAGGTGGAGTGTTTGGAACTTTGGATGTGATGATGAATGGTGAAGTGTTAGAGGAGGTGGAGCATTTTAGGTACCCCGGGTCGGATGTGGTTGTTAAGGATAGTATGGAAGTAGAAGTGAGGAATCGAGTGAGTGAAGGCTGTAAAGCGTTGGGTGCAATGAAGAAAGTTTTTGAATGCAGGAGTTTGAGTAGGGATGCTAAGAGGGGACTGTATGAAAGCTTGATCATGCCAGTTTTGTTGTATGGAGCAGAGTCCTGGGGTTTGAGAGGCTGAGAGAAGGAAGTTTGATGTGTTTGAAATGAAGTGTTTGAGGAGCATGTATGGAGTAACAAGAAGGGATAGGATCAGGAATGAGTTGGGTATAGGGCAGACGGGTGTTATCAAAAAGTTGAGGTGGCGGTTGGATGAAAAGAGTGCTTGGATGGTTTGGCATGTTGAAAGAATGGATGTTGAGCGGCTGGTGAAAAAGATTTATTTGTCGGAAGTGAGTGGTATTAGAGCGCGAGGTAGACCACAGATGAGTTGAATGGATGGGTGAAACGTGCTTTGTATGAGAGGGGCCTGACTGGACGTGGCGAGAGGAATGACTGGGTACAGAATTGAGTGGGGGCAGTGCATAAGAAGGTAATTTTATTTTTGATGCGGTACGGGAAGCCTGCCCGCGTGTGACGGGGTTGACCTGTCCTGTGCAGGGGGAGCTAGGGACTGCACTCAATGAAACGGTCGGGGTAAACCAGCTATGGCTGTCGGGCCTGACTGTGGAAGGTGGTTGTGCTGGGCTGCTGCTGATCCTGGCAGTTTTGGTGCGGCCAGTGCTGCATCTCGCCTCCTAGTGATTAAGAGTGATGATTGTGGCCTGCTGTCGGCTACCCTCCCATGGGGAGGTGAAGCCTGGTATATGTGTATATGTCGATGAAATAAATTGTAACTTGTTTTTACGAAAATCGTTTGGACGAGCGAAAAAAGTACTTCACTGCTATATTTTTTATGAATTAAATCTACGTATCGTTCGGTGCTAATCTTATGTAGTAGCATGTATTTATGATTTCATGCATGTGATAAAGTGTAATTTCACACATATATAAATCTCTACTTGATTGTAAATAATTCCTCGATACTTCTACATGTATGTTTAACATAAAATTACCTGTTGAACATAAATATTTGAATGGATGCAAACTGCCATAAATGTAGTTTTTAAAATTACTTTAGTGAGTACTATATGTACAAAATGCTGCAGCAGAGTGAATAAGGTATAAAAAATCTGCTCCAGTTTCCGTAATTTATTATGCTTATTAAAGGGTTTTAGGCCAATTTTAACTTAGGTGCTCAAAATCTGCTGCAAGGTTTAAAGTCCGAAATAGGTCGGTGCAGAAGCGCGAGCGAACACCATGCAGACACCGGATTCGCCGTAGCTGGCACAGACCCGAACAACCTGTGTGACAACAAATTACACGCATGTAGTCGAAGTTTGTGGACGACTGGAATTTTCAGGATAAATTTACAGGTCAAGGTTTATGAAAGTCTTTGAGACTTTCACCACGTTTCAAGTTTCAAAGTTTTAAAGAGTTTTCCAAGTTTTAAAGAGTTTTCAAAGTTTTAAAGAGTTTTCAAAGTTTTAAAGAGTTTTTAAAGTATTCAAAGAGTTTTTAAAGTATTCAAAGAGTTTTTAAAGTATTCAAAGAGTTTTTAAAGTAGTCAAAGAGTTTCTAAAGTATTCAAAGAGTTTTTAAAGTCAAGTATTAATTTCATTTGCGGATAAAATATTATGAGGAGCAAAGCACCCAAATCTCACACTAGGGTGTGATAAGAAATTAGGGAGTGATAAGAAGATAACAATTAAACATGAAAATGGCATGGTAAAATACAATATAACTCATGAAGAACCAAACAAAATTCAAGGAATAACTTTAGAAATGACCAGAAATTTTCTTTATTAATACATGTTAACTTGACCTAAAGAAAAGGAAGTAAGCAAAACAAAGAAATAAATTTCAGATATGTACAAGGTACTACTGATAGCTGAAAAAAATCACATATTGCAGTTTTTAACATCAAAATGAGCTAATTGAATTTTTATTATCAATAGCGATCACGTAACCTGAAAACTAGAAATTTTTATTTATCAGACCATAGCTTCAAGTTTTGGCAAAGACTAGTCATTATCAATATATCACAACCTAAAGACTAGAAATATTTATGACCACAACATAATTTTTGTTTATCGCAAAGACTAGCATTATAAATCAATACACCAAAGCATAACCAAAAGAAAGACTAAAAAAGATCGTTATGAGGAACCACTGGTATAGAATATAGACACAGTAGGAGCGTATAGAGTTACCACTCTTTATGTGAGTACAACGTATTACATCAGCTGAGCTGTGCTGCAAGTAACTTGCAGCACATTAACTACTAGTTTCTAGGTCCTATGTGTTAATTGAAGGGGGAATGAGGGAAACAGAAACAAACAGAATGAATTTGCGATGCTTTCAATTACTACTTCCGATTTTTTCACTGTAATATATGCATTATTGCTACAGTACGAAAATTATACTTCGCACTCGTAGGTATCACATACATATGTGTGCGAACCCACGATGACTAGACATCAATGACCACTGACCGTATTAAGTGATAGGTATAAATACGCTGTTTCGAACCTCGAACAAAATAACCAATAAAAACATTGCGTATTTTTAGCTTTCCAGTAAAATATTCTAAATCTGTTTCATTCACTTTCGGTTTTAAACACTTATAAATAATTTTTTTCAAAAAATAGAATCGAGGGCGCCAAGAAATAGCGGTTTCAACCTCGACTCCTCCACAATCGAATGAACGACTCCGACTCCACCACATTAGAAAAAGCGACTCCGACTCTACACACATTCAGAGAAGCGCTTCGGACTCCACCCTAAAACATGCGAATCCGACTCCGCAACCCTGGGTACAACCACAGAACACTTACATAAGAAGAACTTCAAAACTGCGGTGGACCGCAAGCCCGCTCTAGACAAACGTACTCACGCGCGCCAACCAATCAGCTTCTAGCAGCCATGACTCGCAGCTGACGTCATTGGTGAGGCTTTCAATTGCCTGCATATCCAGGCTTTACTATGATACTCATTAGGACTGGAACTCAAGTTTTATTCAAAAGTTATGAAACGTTTCTTGGCCTAATAAGGATAGTGAAAACCAAAGTAGTACATTTCGATTATATTGATAACACTTTTTTAAATTGTCCTCCACTAGACATAAACGTGAATGTGCATTCATGAACATATTTACAATTTATATTTAAAAACTGAGGTGCATTTAAATTAGACTGAGGTTCTAAATGTGATAAAACGTCGGTGCCGTATATTAAGTTTTTCGGAAAAAGTTCATCACCATTTTAAACCATTAAATACCAGATTCTCATATAAGTCGAAACAATACGATAATGAATAAATTAAGATAGTGATGAAAAAACTGCCAAAAATAAGTAGCAAAATTTTCCATTGAGCATTTTTTTTAAGCGTACGTAAGAGGCTATTTCTGCTGCAATCTTCGTGACACCTCTGTCAAAGGCTCACAGCCGACTAACGACTTCAGATTCAAACAAGCGACACGTAACAATTTATCGGCTCCGTCATTGGCCAATTGGACCCTACGTCATTGTCGACAGAGCTGAAACTCCCTTAGCTATAAGTTGAGGATCTTCTAGTATATGATCTGTGGTACAACTACGTAAACTTTACCGGATTTGCTTTGTTTCGTGCTCCAGAAATAGGTTGGGTAAGGTGAGATTAGGTCAAACAGTAAAACTCTTTACACTGTGCGATCACACCTTCTGCGTAGATTTAATGTTACTTAAAATCCAAAATACAGACTTTTTACCATCCTTGAACATCTTGCAGTAAGGGAGGCAGACACGAACTTGAAATTAACCAGCCCAATTTCCTGCCACCCAGCAATCTACCAACCCAGCAATCTTTTTAATTCCCTGCAACCCAACAATCTCCCCCCCCCCCCCCCCCACACTCACCCAAGATCGCCTGCCAATCGCATTCTTCCACTCCCTCAGGGACGCGACACAGACGCCTTACCTGCTTACGTTTCGACGCTTCCAACGAGAAGAAGACGAAAGCTATCCCGCCTCCCCTCCCCCTGGGGAGCCTATGTCTAGACATACCTCGCCTGAGGAACCCATGTCTGGGTTATCCTCATCGCCTGAGGAACCCATGTCTGGGTTATCCTCATCGCATGAGGAGCCCATGACTGGGTTATCCTCATCGCCTGAGGAGCCCATGACTGGGTTATCCTCATCGCCTGAGGAGCCCATGACTGGGTTATCCTCATCGCCTGAGGAGCCCATGACTGGGTTATCCTCATCGCCTGAGGAGCCCATGTCTGGGTTATCCTCATGGCCTGAGGAGCCCATGACTGGGTTATCCTCATCGCCTGAGGAGCCCATGACTGGGTTATCCTCATCGCCTGAGGAGCCCATGACTGGGTTATCCTCATCGCCTGAGGAGCCCATGACTGGGTTATCCTCATGGCCTGAGGAGCCCATGTCTGGGTTATCCTCATGGCCTGAGGAGCCCATGTCTGGGTTATCCTCATGGCCTGAGGAGCCCATGTCTGGGTTATCCTCATCGCCTGAGGAGCCCATGTCTGGGTTATCCTCATCGCCTGAGGAGCCCATGTCTGGGTTATCCTCATGGCATGAGGAGCCCATGTCTGGGTTATCCTCATGGCATGAGGAGCCCATGTCTGGGTTACCATCCTCGGGTGAGGAGATCATGTCTAGAGTGTCATTTGCGTCCCCAGGGGGACGTCCGGTTGCCACTGTCGGTTCTGGGGACAGCTCTGGTGAGGATGTTGAGGGGACGGTTCAGGGTAAAAAAAGTTTGTAAGTTCTCGGTGGATTTTTCTGAAATGTCTATCGTTGGTGTAAATTGTTATGAATATTTTTTCATTTGTGCGTATTTTTCGTAACCATACATGAAAAAGATTTTTAAAAAAATTATGAAAAAACTTGTGCTGCGGAAAATCCTGCTCCTACAATTTTGAACTCACAGAACTGAGAAAATATTTTCTAGAAAGCTAATTGTCTCGTCCAGAGGTCCTGTGCAAAAGTTCTTCGATTATTTGATTTTTCGAATTTTGAGAACTTTTTTCCCAAAAATGACCTCTTTTCCGCTTTTTTGAATAATTTTGCTTTTAATTTTCAACATGAACTGATATTGAAAAAGTTTTGCACTGGATCTATAGGCATTTATAGTCGCTATTGGTTGATATGCTTGCCATCTCTGTAGCTTCATAACTGTGGGAGGAGTAGGTTTTCGAAAATCAAAAAGGTGAGTTTTCAAGAGCCATTTTTCCAAAAAAATATATTTTCTTTCAATACTAATTTTTTAATTGAGTCTTATCTCCGATTCTGTACCTCCTTATGTACCTTCAAAACAGTGGGAAAGGATCCATTCTAAAGTCAATAAATACAAGTTTCAGAGGAGGGCTTTTTTTAAGATTTTTTTTTTCAATACTGACTAATTCTTTTTAATCACATGTACTATTTTGTAGCTCTTTTTGAGCCCTTTCGACTGATATAATTGCCATTTATGTAGCTTCAAAACTCCGGGAGGCGTTCATGTTTACACAGCAAGCTTATTAGCTGATGACTCAGTAGCCGGACTCAAAACAAACACTCAAAACATTATCATAATTTATCACTTAATTTATCACCGAGTAATAGAATGTTTCGTTTGAGTACGAAAGCATTTCTAGTAAGGCCATGAATGAACTCTCATGCTATTCCCGTAGAGAAACGCTCAATACTGACTCGTAATGGGGGGGAAAGGGAGGTCACCCATCCATTGGCGCACCCCAAGGTCACACTAGTGCGCGTCTTTCCCCCCGTCAAGAAGACTAACCAATTGACGTACTTGAAAGCCAATTATATTGTAGGATGCGCAAGAAAAATCTCTACAAGATGAGTTTGTAAACCGAAAAATTACCAAAACCCGGAAACAGGCCCGAACCGTGCCCTCAAGGAAATGTCCATGCCTGTTCCTGCAGATGGAGAGCTGGACACTCCGGCACCGAAGAAAAGAAAGGTCTCCGGCTCTCCAGGAAGGCGTTGACGATGAAAGAAGGTTGAAGAGGAAGTTGCATCTGCAGAATTTTAAGGTTGACCTTGGCTTATTCAAAATCTTAAGATATATGACTTATTTTAAGAAATTTAACTCTGACCGTACCCTAAAATAGGGAAACCTCATCTTTTAACAATAGACTGACCTTTAACAACTGCCTTCCAACAATAGACTCTGATGTTATTTAATAAAAGTTATACTGGCATGACTAGGATGACTCTGTAACTAAGATTCACTGCGCAGAGATACCAAGGTTCTATTTTTAATCACTTTGCACCAGAAAAGAAAATCTGTTCGTGACCTAACCAACCTGAGGGATGCTGCAGAGGCCGAGGTTCAGGCGTTCTTCGTGTCTTGATGCTTGTTGTATCCGTGGGTTTTGTCGAACAGCGGATGTCTTCAGAGCTACTACTTTCGAGACTCGCCGGAAGAAGCTTGAAAACCTTGGTGTGGATAACAATATTCATACGTGTGACCCCAACAGAGTGTTTCATAACTATAGTGTAGTATCTTTACCGGGACGTCCACATTTTTTATCAGCTTTCCGGACTTGATTTTTGTTCGACACTTTTTAGATTGATTTTCTACAAATATTTCCTAGGATTTGATAAGTTAGCTTTTGCTACTAAAACTTTACCATGTAGGGTTCGGGCCAGTTTCTTGAAAGATTTGCGTTCTGTGGTCTTTCGGTATTTTCACAGTTTCAAATCCGTTAAAGTATTTTCTTCTGTGTTCGAACAGAAAGATTTTTCAGCATTAAAAACATAAAGTCAAAACGAAAATATTGCACTCTTCAAGCCTGACAAGGGACGCGGAATTGTTATCCTTGACACATAGATGTTTGTTCATATTAGCAAAATGAAATCAATTATTTCAGTTACCACGATATTCAGTGTCATTCACGAATCATGGGGGAAAAAATGGTCCTGCGCATTGAAGATAAAAACAATACTTCTTTGCGAAAATTAAAAAATTTGCAGGTTTTGCCGAACTATCTCTGTTCAAAACTTCACGTATCCGGCTGGTGTCCAGGGATTCTTTATGGGCTACTTTAAATTCATAAATCTGATTTCTCTTTCAAATTTTAATTACAACCAATTTTCTCTGCGGTTATTACTCCCAGTTAAAACCTAGCAAAATATTTGGCGCCTCTTTTGAATCCTTCAACAGTTAACTTTGGAAAATTCGTCACAGTTAACTCGAGATTTTACTTCTATTCAAAATGCAGATCAATTATTAATGGCGTCGTTTGATGTAGAAAATTTATTTACAAATGTACCGTTGGTAGAAACCATAGACATAATTATTAAGTCTCTTTTCGTTAGTCCAGCTGATTGCATCAGCTGGAAATTATTTCGTTTCAAAATCATTTCAAACCCTTGCTTAAATTGTCTGCAATTAATTCAGTTTTCATCTTTGCTAATAAACTGTATAAGCAAGTAGAGGGTCTTGGTATGGGTCTCCCATTGGGGCCCATTTTTTCGTATATATATATGTGCCACTGGGAAGCTCAGTGGCTTAATGAGTGTCTCCTGGATTTCAAGCCCACGTTTTATCGTAGATATATTGACGACACTTTTGTATTGTTAGAGATCCTAGCCATGTTCCATTACTTCTCGACTCCTTGAATTGTATACATCATTCCATAAAAATTTACTGTCGAAACCGAAAATCATGATTGTATTCCCTATTTAGATGTCAATGTTGCAAGAACCGGTAAGACTTTCACCAGCTCTGTATACCGAAAACCTTCGTTCTCAGGTCTGGGTTCAAGTTTTTTAGCTTTTGTAGCTTCAGGGTCAAAGCGGATTCAATTAGGACGCTTGTAAACAGAGCTTGCAATATTTGCTCCGATTTTAACATCCTTCACGATGAATTAAATTTCATGCACTCTTTTTTCCGCAACAACGGGTTTCCTTCTTCCGTAATATACTTTAATGTTATGAGGTTTTTGGCAAAAAAGTATTCGAGAGTAAGTGTCAATGTCGACCCTGTATATTATGTTTGAATGGCAGTTTTCCTTTCTTTGGTCAGTTGTCTCAGAAGATGTCTCGAGATTTGGAATTGCTTATCAATCGCTGTTATCCTGACATAAAATTGCGCCTAATTTCTGTCAATTCATTTAAAATAGGCTCATTTTTTCAGTCTCTTGCTTCCATCCCCACGATAGTGGAAAAACGATCACAAAAAAAAAATTCATTAAAAATCTTTATGATGCGATTATCCGTTACAGGCACCTCGCATGGACGCTGCACGCAAAAAGCTGACGCCTGGAAGCAGCCTTGACGTCTGCGAGGGTGAGGAAGTTTTTGTAGTTGTTAAAAGCGATGTACCGATGTATCGGTATCGGCAGTATCGGTCATTTTAATTAGTATCGGTATCGGAAAAATCTGACCGATTCTTTCAAATAATACTTGTTAAACCATAAAAATGAAAGTTTAAACAAATGAAAAGCCTATTCATACCCAGTATATTAGTTGCTAACTGTTGAATTACAGCGTTTAAACAGGCCTGCTAACTGTATTTACTACTTTGGATTCCCGTTGCGTAATGCACGGCCGGCAGCCCGCAACCGAGACGGTTGAGATACTGTTTTGTCAAAGGTACAAAAATTTCTGGAGATACCTTTCCGGCTCGCGCGCCGTCAAAAGATTCAAGATCACCACTCATAACTTTTGAAAGATGCACTATTGACTTCAAATTACTCTCAAACGAAAGAGCGAAACATTTCGATTAACACTTATTACACAACCCAAACGGTCTAGTTGCAATTATATACTTCAATTGCTCTCTCTGCAAAAAGTATGAATTTGAAGAAGTCCCTAGTGGCAATTACTATAATAATTCATTATAAGCCAACTGCACAAATATAGCACTCGCTCGTCATTACTGTAGGCAATGAAACGTCTACTATAATCCTGACTACAACCGGAATGCATTTCTGATTTTTGTTAACGTTTAAATGGCCACATTGGCAAGTTTTCGATTACATTAGGGTCAAATAACAAAGCGTTATTTGCTGGTAGTAGATTTCTTGCCTCAAATCTATATTTCAAGTAATACACTTCACTCTCATATTGGACTTTTGTCTACACTTCGAGGTTAATTTTATTCTCCGTTTTCGACAGTGAGGCTGAGAAATGCTGCTTATCGATAGCTATACTGACCTCCACTATGAATTTCTTTCAGTCATTCACATTAGAAATTTTACGTGGAAACCAATTTTTATTACCTATTTGTAATATCCGAGGTGAACAAATATTAACCATATCAGGGCCATATTTGGAAAGATGGAAGCACAAAACCCAAAATTAGGTGTTTGATATGAGTCTTCATTTATGCAAATCTTCTATCATTAGTCTCAGTGCCTTAGAAATGTCTTGAAATTCAAAGTTTCAATTTTTCACTCTTCTACTTGAGTTTATTTAGAACAGAACTCGATTCGCGACGTTGTAGTACGCACACACATATATGGGTTACATTAAAAATAAAGCCATATTGATTACTACTGATAATTTTGTTCAATTTTTCTACTTTTCGAATTAGTTTCCTTTGGTCAAAAATTATTGAGCTTAAAAGCTCCCTTAAAGTTATATGACAAAATTTTGCGACGCGTTTCAACCCGTGTCCAAGGACATCACCAGGCATGGTGGCTGCGGTTACATGAATGCAGAGAATGTGCATTTCAATGCAAGTTAGAAGGTGTACAGTTAGTCTGCGAAGTGAGGAGGACTAGGCGACCTAGGTTCCGTAGTGAAAAGTACAGCTGGACGGAATTATTTGTGTGACTATGTTGTGAAGCAGGAATCAGATAGTTGTTTGGACGTGGATACAATGGTTTGATACTTATTACTAGGCACTGTACCGTCCCTAGGAGTAGAGTTTCAAGATGCGTGTGTTCCTGTTGATTGGTGGTTGATGGTTGGTTTGCGCGTTTGAATAAGGCGCGATTCCATTATTTGCAGTCGGTTGTAATCTATTTGTTTCTTTATTATTTTAGTGTTGTTAACGAGATTTTCGCGTGTTAGGATGGTATAGTGGTTGTCTTTAGCATGTTTTTTTGTCCGCCGGAAGCTAGGTGCATTGTTAAGCGTCTTGATAAGGTGGTTGTTGTCATGCCGATATACACAGATTGCAGGGGCTCGCACTCCCCTTGGGTACAATTATACTGGTATATGACATTACATTGTTTTAGATCCGACTGTATAGGGCATTGGTTGTTACGACAGACTAAACTTGCGATGGTGCGGCATTTGTAATAAATTATTAATTGCAGGTTTTCGTCTTGGTTAGTACATTTTGTGTTTGTTTTTTAGAATTTGCTTGAGTATCCTCTCATCTGTTTTGTAGGCTTTGGAGTATTGGTTTTGGTAATAGATTTTGTGTATCTTGCTGTTGTTTATGTTTCTCGGACCTATCGTATTTAAATATTTGTTTAATGTGGTATCGAAAAGTAAGTTTGAGTAGCCGTTATTGATAAATGATTGTTTGAGTTTGGAAACATTTTCATGAAAATGTTCATGAAAATGTTCATGAAAAACATTTTCATGAAAATGTTCCCATGTTGAATCTATTTTATACGTCCTGTGGATGAGAGCTTGTATGGTGCTATCTTTGTACCTTTGGGGGCATTCACTGTTCGCGTTGAGGTATATACCAGAGTTTGTTGGTTTTGTGTGGACGGAAGTTATGAACCTATTACCTGTTGCGTCAATTGTTACGTTCAGGAAGTTTAGTTTGCGGTTACTGCCTATTTCGGTAATGAATTTGAGGACAGAATTAAGTTCAAATGCATTTTTTAGGTTGGTAAGAGAGTTTGTGGAGTCGATGACAGTGAAGCAGTCGTCTACGTAGCGACAATATATTGAGGGCTTGTGCTCCGGATGGCTATGGAAGATGTGGTTTTCAAGTGCGGTCATATAGAAATTGGCAAAGGTTACCCCAAGTGGACTCCCCATGCTCACCCCCTCTGTTTGTAGATATAATGTTCCGTCAATGTGTGCAAAAAGACATTCAGTGATGCAGGCTATTAACAGTTTCTCAAGAAGTGTTCTTTCTAAGGGAAGAGAGGAAAGTTGATCTTTGTATGCTGTATCACAGACTATCTTGGTTGTTGGAATGACATGGACGTTAGTAAATAGGGATTCAGCGTCAAGGGAAGCTATAATACCTGTGGGATCGGTCGTTTTCAGTATCTGAATGAAATCACCTGTAGAATTTATTTGGCATTTTGCTGGTAAATATGGACTAATAATACTATTAAGTTGTTTTGCTATTTTATAGGTAGGAGTCGTGACCTGAGATATTATAGGGCGTAATGTATTCCCGTTTTTGTGAGTTTTAACAGTTCCGCATATGGTCACACCGCCAAGCGATGCCGTAGCACCTCAGCTGTGTGCAGGGGTGCGCTGAGGCGGGCAATTTATCTCTGAACTGCAGTTCTGAGCAGGTCAAGTGCCCTCACTGCGGAGGCCCTCATCCAGCAAGTAGCCTTCAATGTGACAGAGAAGTGGAAGAGAGGTGTTTGTTACAGATAATAGAAAGAGAAAAAATCACAATGAGAAGAGTAAAACAAATTAAACAAGGAGTATTGGAGAAGGAACGATACTAGAAGATTCATCTCTCATTTCGACTGGAAAATGAATGAGACCCACAGAAGGAAAATGTCGCCTTGGCTCCTAGAAAAATGCATAACCCAAAATTTGGAAAGTTAGCCTAAATCAATAAGTTCTCGTAACAAAACCACATTTACTGTGGAAGTTTGTGATGCAATCCAGAGCCGAAAAATGAAGCTGATGAAACAACTGAATGAAATACCTATCACTGTCGGAGAAAATCTAGATTTTGCAGTTCAGAAGGGCCTCATCTATGTCTCTGAATATGACCTGAGCAATTTTGAAGTTTTCAAGAAAGGTCTTTAAGAAAAATGTGGTGCACAAGATGCAGCAGTCCAGGCGACATGGATGAAGCCCAAAAACCAGCTGGCAAAACCACTTCTAGTATCCGTTAGGCGACCTGTTCTTCCGGAATTTATCAACATACCGGGTGAACAAGTGATGACACGTGTACGAAATAAAACCAAGACCTATGATATGTAAAAGATGCCAAAAATACGGCCATGGAGCTAAGTACTGTCAAGGCGAACAAGTGTGTCCAAAGTGTAGCTCGGTAGGACATGGAATCGACGAATGCACGTGAGATGAGATCGAGTGTCACCACTGTGGTGAAGGACATGTGACTGGAACGAAGAGCTGCCGAGTGAGAGCAATCGAGGAGGAAATTCTGGTAATACTAAGTCGAGAGAGGGTATCTAAAGGGCAGGCCAAGATATTATTCAACCAAAGGCATCCCAGCTTCTCAATGGATTTCAGTAAAGCGGTAACGACACCCATAAACCGTAATAAAACAGTAACAACTACCAGTAAGAAAAGAAACCGCACTGACCACCATGAACCACCATCCGAACCGCAGCAGAATAAGAAGAAGGCAGAAATAGCCAATGGGATAGCCAGAGGCCGAAGCACGGTATACTAAAGGAGGTTAAGTCACTTCTACGGGTACAGCCGCGCACATTCACAAATTCGACTGGCCAATAGAAAGCTTCATAACAAACAAGCCGGATGACATCACTCGCACGCAAGATGACGTCAGAGGCGGCAGCGTGCGTACTACCACGCCGCGTACTCTGCCTTCCAGACGTACGATCAACAACAGGACCGAGTGCCGGTATGCCCCACGTATCCGGACTTGTATTTTTGGAAAATTTAATTCAGTCCGGCTACGTGCAAATTTTTCTATTTAATTATAACAACAGCTTCGTAAATTGAAAGCCCTTTCCAAACAAATTAGAAAATTTACTTCAATCAATCAAATAAGACGTTTTATTATCTTTTCATGCGGATTAGCCTGACGATTGCGCACCGGATCGTAAGGATAATATAAAATTCTGTACTTATATGTTTATTTGAAATAAAACATGCTATAGGTTTCGCTTCACTGGAAAAGATTATACGCAAGTTTAAGCCTCCGTGACCGCTACAGGAAAGGGCGTATCGAAGAAAGAAAGAAAGAAAGAAAGAAAGGAGGAAGGCACCATTTGGTATGGATTTCAGAAAATGCGGAATCTATGCACAAGATGCATAGAAATAGTAAGCTATGAAAGAAGTTCATGAAACAAGACGAAGTTGAAGAAGAAAGTCGTAGATGGTGAAAAATAGGACACCACTGAACTGAAAAAAGATGGTCCATAACAAACCAAAAATCTTTTCTATTTCAACAAAAAGAAAGCCTACCCAACCTTCAGCTCGGGCCTTCACATAATCCCACTGGGAGCACTCATTCCCATGGATACAATAGTTGCATCCCCCTGAAGGGAAGATACCCTGTACATAGAAATATTAAATTGAGGAGCAAGATTAAGACAAAATTAACGCTGAAGAAGAAAATCATAGGTGATGAGAAACGGAACAGCAGTGAATAAAAAGAAAAGAGAGTTTTTAAGAAAAGAAAACAAAGCTTTAAATTGTAACAAAAAGAAGCTCTACGAAACTCTAACCATGGGACTTAACATAACTAGTTCTTCAAGAATAGGGAGCAAAATCAAAGGGACAATAATTATTTGTCCATGGAAAAATATTTTCCTCACCTAAAAATACACTAAATTTATATCACATAAATTTTCTTCAATAATGAATGAAATAAACTATTTTCCTCTCAAAACAACATTTGGTATACCACCGCTCTATGCGCGCTTCGACATTTTGCAGTTATAAATTCCAAAATCTACACAAAAGAAACAACATAAAACTAATTACTTAAATCTAGGAAAGGACTTGAGTAATCACATACGACGAGTGACTAATTAACAATAAGCTGCAGGACTCCCAATGCATTAGCGCTATATTCAAAAATCAGGACACTCTCCGTGCCAGTAAGTAAAGAACTATAAAATAAAAATAACCTGAACACTTAAAATTCACAAATGAATAAATTTAGCTTAATGGATTATAAAGGTATACTTTAGAATGACCAGTTAGTCAAAATCACAATTTGAGTACCAATTCTTTTAACTCTGCAATACTGCATGAAACAATATATATCATAGTTTTGCAGAGGTTTCCATAAGTTAGTTATAAACAACCTTTCCAAAAAAGTTGCAGTGTAGAGGGTCATTATTATTATTATATAAGAAAGTTTTAGCCTCCCTTAATTGCACGACAAAGATGTTCTAAGAGAGGAAGGAGGAAGGCACCCTTTAGTATGGAGTTGAGGGAACGCGGAATCTATGCACAAGGTGCACAGAAATAGGAAGCTAAGAAAGAAGTTCATGAAACAAGAGAAAGTTGAAGAAGAAAGTAGTAGGTGCTGAAAAACAGGACAGCAGTGAACCGAAAAAGATGGTCCGCAACAAAACAAAAACCTATTCTATTTCAACAAAAAGGAAGCCTACCTAACCTTTAGCTCAGGCCCTCACATAGTCCACCTGGGAGAGCTAATTCCCATAGATACAATACTTGTATCCCCCTGAGGGGAAGTACTGCCCTAACTCAACCATCTCTATCAGAAATACAAATGCACACAAGTCTTGACAACAATGCAATATTAGCAGCTACAAATGAAACTGAAAAGCCCACTAATCCACAAAAACGAACATTGGACCAAAGCCTTGAACCTGCAGAAAAAGTAGCTCATGGGAAGAAGAAAAGGAACTTAAGCAACAACTTGGAGTTTTGTACAACTGACTTGTCCTTTGAGAGCAATCCATCTGCAGTGATATCTAGGGATAGGTCTCTAAATACAACTATAGATACCATTCCAAACAACCAAGAGCAATTTACAAACAATCAAGCAACTTTCACAGAACCCAGATCTGCTAAAATTGATTTGAACCTGCCAGAAAACATAGATAAAATACCTGATTCTTCCAGGCATGTCATAATCTCTGCTACAGATGAACAGATCAAACTAACAAAACTGAGTCCATTCAGAGTGCAGCGCCTAATCAATCAAATTTGTGGCCCAGTGGAACAAGTGGAATACAAAAAAAAAACAGGAAGCTTAATAATAGAAGTGAAAACCTTTGAATAAACCAAAACATTACTCGCAGCCAAATCCTTGGATAAAATCTCTATTAATACTCAAATAGCCTGGGGAGCCTCTACTGTATGTGACAAGATTTGTGCACCTGAATTTCTTGGCGAGTCTCTGGATGAACAGCTGCTGCATCATGCCCCTACAGGAATAGTAGGTATCAGGAAAATGTATATGGACCCAAAGCTAGCCGACTCTCACATGTTCGTTTTAACTTTTCTAGGAACAGAATGCCCTAAGGAGATTAAGGCAGGATATTTTAATTGCTAAGTCCATCCTTTCTATCCAAACCCAATCCATTGCACAAAATGTTGGAGGTGGGGCATACCGCTTCCATCTACCGGAACAAAAAAAAATTGCAGAAACTGTTCATCAGCAGAACATGACTAAGCAAGCTGCAAATCAGACAACTACCATTGCCCTAACTGCAAAGGGAATCATTCTGCTAACTCCAAAAACAGTCCAACATATGTCGAAGAACACGAAATTTGCAAAATCAAGGCCAGCAAAACTATTTCTTTTAATTAATCACGTGCCATCTACTCTCAACAACAAAAAAACAACTAGAGATAAACACTGAAGAATATATTGCCCTCGAATCACAGCACATATTCCCGGCTCTGACTCGGCCGCAAAAGCAAAATTTCTCTCGGAATACATATGCAGCTGTAACCCGATCTTATAGTACACACCCACTTGACAACAGAACCACCTCTCAGAAGAGGTGGTTCTGCTTTTTTGCTAACAAAAAACATAAGCAGATGATAACCAGCCAAAGCTGCAGGAATCAATCTACACCAATACAAACCACTAGAAGAAGCCAACATGCTTCCCTGGGCTCAAATACATTGCCTGAGACTGATGTAGCCTCTGGTTATCCTCCGGATCACAGGAACATGCTAGAAAGACAATCTCAATTAAGAGATGTAGACAACTCAAATGCAACACATATGCCGAAAACCTCCCAGGAGAAACAAATGGTGGGCTGCTTTAAAAATCTAATCATCCAACTTCTCCCTGCTATTATCAAAATCTTACTGGCAAACACTATAACTGAAAAATAGACGGCCTAAAAGAAATAGAAAATATATTAGAAGCTGGTAAACTAATTTCCGAGTTACTCACAAAATTAAATGTTACCTCTCTCATCAGTCAAGCATGAACTTAACAATCCTACAATGGAATCTAAAAGGATACTTTGCAAAACTACCTTACCTTCACTTGCTTATTGATCAACATCAGTCAGGAATTACATGTATTCAAGAATCATTTTTACATCAGCGCCATAACATATAATTGAAGAATTACTTCAGCCCTTTCCGATATGAAAGAAGGGAAGGTAGAGGAGGTGGGGTGATTATTTTCATTCACTCCAGCATACCAAACACAACAACACAATTGATTACTCCATTAGAGCTTGTGCTCTGCAAAATATTTATCAACAAAAAGCCTATCAATATAATAAATATGTATTTGCCACCCCGTTTGGAAAGTTATGGTTTATTGCTGAAGTTACAAAACATCAGTTATCAGATTACAGGATCTAGCATTATTATGATGGACTCAAATGCTCACAGCTATAGCTGGGGCCCTGACTTCAGTGACACACAGGGTAAAATAATAGAGAACTGGATGACTGAAAACAACCTAATATTACTGAATAATTCAGCCCCAACTTTCTTGTTCTCCAGAGGTACATATACACACATAGATCTAACAATAGTCACTGAGGATCTGCACTCCAAGTTTACATGGAACACTTGTAGTGACACATTGACAAGAGATCACTTTCCACTGATTATTGATTCAGATTTATCAATTGCCAAGGCCGAACTACCAAGATGGCACTTGCGCAATGCATATTGGCAATATTTGAAACTGCTCTAGTGTTCCCAAACTGCTCAAAATAGACAATATCTGATGCTTTTCAATCCATAAGCAAAGCAATATTGGCAACATCAAGGCTAGTCAAAGCTTTACACAACAAAAATTATTATTATTATTATAAAAGCAAGTTTTAGCCTCCCTTAATTGCACGACAAAGATGTTCTAAGAGAGGTAGGAGGAAGGCACCATTTAGTATGGAGTTGAGGGAACGCGGAATCTATGCACAAGGTGCACAGAAACAGGAAGCTAAGAAAGAAGTTCATGAAACAAGAAAAAGTTGAAGAAGAAAGTAGTAGGTGCTGAAAAACAAGGCAGCAGTGAACCGTAACAAAACAAAAACCTATTCTATTTCAACAAAAGAAAGCCTACCTAACCTTTAGCTCAGACCTTCACATAGTCCACCTGGGAGCGCTAATTTACACAACAATAAAGGACAAGCAGCTGGTGGACTGATGAGTGCAAGATAGCCCATAGGAAATACCATGAGGCCTACAACCATTACAAAAATCCCCTTGAGAACATTGATAAATGGATCGCATTTAAGCAAGCAAAAGCGATTTTCCGGAAAAACAAGTAGTAGAGGCTAAAGCCGTCAGTTGAGGGAAGAGCATTTTCAGAGCAGACCGTTGCACTCTGGATGGACTCGCACGTATTGGAAACTCCATTCGGAAAGCAATAATCCTGCAAGATTTTTATGTTGCAGTATTTTTTGATATAAAACAGGCTTTTGACACTGGCTGGCATTATGGACTATTGCAAAAGCTACAGATTTTAGGATTTGCAGGTAACCTACCTCAAACCATAATGTCTTTCATCAAAGAATGCAAAATAAGAGTCCGAATCAATGACACCTTATCCGAGCAAGCAATGTTTCCGGATGTAGGGTGTCACACAGGATCAGTGATCAGCCCAACATTGTTTAACATAATGATACATGATACTTTCCAGGACTGTAACCCCCTACTGCAGACATCCCTTCATGCTGACAACGGAGCTGTTTGGGTAACTTGCTCTGACTTGACTGAGGCACTTTGCATGCTGCAGTATGCCTCAGATGCAATTCTTGTTTGGTCCTTCAAATCTTGTTTGGGGGCTTCAAATCTCTTCCACTTCCACAAAAGGAAAACTTCCTTCGATCTCGGTGGCTCCGTTGAACACCACAGCAGCCTTTTGTTCCTCTTCAGACACCTCAATGATAAGTGGAATCATTTCACTTTCTTTCCTGAAAGGCAAGAAAAAATGTGAGCTCACGTTGAAAATTTTTTTAATAAAGTCTTTCGCTTCATAAGCAAGCCTTTCAGTTGCAGTTAAGGATACAGATTTAAATCTGTTAGTGAAAATGGAGCTAATATGATAAATTGAGATGCAGGCAAGAGCAATTAGAAAAGGGGACAGTTGTGAAGAATTACGCTCAACGGGAAGCACCATTGAAAAAGTATATGAAGAAATGGAGATGACATTCTTAGCTAGTTAAAGCCTCCCTATCTGCAACAAAGGCGATCCAAAGAGGAAGGAGGAAGGCACCATTTAGTATGGAGCTAAGGGAACGCAGAATCTATGCAGAAAAGGCATTGAAACAGTAACATAAGAAAGAAGTTCATAAAAAAAGGTCAAAGTTGAAGAAAGTAGTAGTTGCTGAAAAACAGAACAGCAGTTAACCAAAAAAAGATGGCTCTTAAGATAACAAAAGCTTTTTATTTCAACAAAAAAGGCCTACCTAACTCTCAGCTTGTGCCCTCACATTGTCCCCCTGGGAGTGCTAATTTGCATAGATACAAAAGTTGTATCCCCCTGAGGGGAAATGGAGATGATAAACTATAGCATAATATTAAATGTAAAACTATAAGGAGTCTCAATGGAGAAAGAGAAGAAAAGAGACAAAAAGGTAAGATTAGATTATATGTTAGTTCAAGCCTCCTTAACCGCTAAAAAAATCCAGTTTAGAGGAGAGGCAGGAGAAAGGCACCATTTAGTGAGAAAATAAAAGAATGCAATGTGGGATATCATGGGGGAAATAAGATATGAAGGGAAAAAAGAAAACAAATGATTGATAGTAATAGGCAGAGAAGTATGAAATACATGGCCTAAAACAAAACTTAAGTTTATGCACTCTTATTTCCCACAATTCCTCTCTAACATTTATTTTGTCTAATATGTTTAGATTTTTGAGAGATATTAAATAATAATCCTATCTTACACTTTTGAAAACTTTTAAAGAAAAAGTAAAAAATGAAAAAATCTTTTTAATAAGACTCCTAATGATTGAGTCAAGAAAATCTGTCTATAATCTGGACATATTAAATTTTATACTGACATGTATGTATTCCTTAGCGGGTTACCAGACTCATCTCACCTCTGCTTAGAAGCCCAAGGTCTCTCTTAATTGCTCGTCAGGAGCTGTCTCGCAATTGGAAGCAAGAGGAGCTCGAATGAGAGAAGAGGCAGAGAAGAGCAGTGAGTGATCAGCAGCTTGATTGGATGGCATGTCAATTCCATGTCCTGAAAAATAAATCAATTCAAATGAAACAGTACGTAGCAACACTTTATGTAAAAATTAAGTCTCTCTGTAATGAAATCTTGAATGAACATATGAAAACAAAAAATATTGACCCTAAATGACAACACTAAATTTTAAAGAGTTTTCAAAAATACTAAAAAGATTAGATTAGATTATTAGTCAGTTTAAGCCTCCCTATCCTCAACAAATGAGATCCAGAGAGAGGAAGGAAGAAGGCACCATTTAGTATGGAGTTAAGGTTACGTGGAATCTATGCAGAAAGGGCACAGAAACAGTAAGATGAGAAAGAAGTTCATGAAACAAGATCAAAGTTGAAGAAGAAAGTAGTAAGTGCTGAAAAAACAGGACAGCAGTGAACCAAAAAAAGTGTTATTTCAACAAAAAGAAAGCCTACCTAACCTTTAGCTCGGGCCCTCACATTGTATCCCTGGGAGCACTAACTCCCATAGATACAATAGTTGTGTCCCCCTGAGGGGAAATACTAAAAAGAACTCAATACAATCTAACACAGCTAATGAAGAATTTAAATTTAATTTTTGAAAAATAATTACCTTGTAAGAGAAAAACTAGACCAATGAAACCTAGAAGAATCTCAAAACACTCTTGATAACAAAAGTTCAATGGATTTAATCTTAGCTTATGATCATAACATACCTTGTAATGGATTAATGTATTAGATATTTTTATACTACACTTAGAGATGTTACAATTCTCTATGAAGAAAAAGTTTATCAGAATCAATTAGAAACCTAAAAACTTACAACACTTACAGTAAAAATGGGCTCTTAAAATGCAGGCCAAGTAAGTCACTCACAGATTGAAATTTAGTAAAGAAATTATGTTGTCAACTCTTCTTACTGAACTTTAACAATCAAGATCAACTAGCTTTTATAAAGAACCAACTTGCAAAAAGAAAAGAAATGTTTCATAATGTTTATATCCACCAATATGGATGAGTCAAATTTGAATTATGAAAATATAGATACCAAGAATATGTATGGATGAGTCTTGAACAATGGCTGCAGGTGCACCATTTGCAGTGAAAACACAGCTTAATGGAGTACTGTATAAAGTCATTAAGTGTGCAGAACTCAAATTTGGCATGAAATTAAATGGTGCTACAGTGTGGATAATAACTGGATATGTATGCACAATATTTCCTTAATTCTAATATTACTAACAAGAGTCACCCATGATGAGCAATCATTATGGGGGTACTAATGGATATAGATTCCCAAAAACAATACTACCCAATACATAAAAAGAAAATTATGTAGAACAGGATGTTTAATGATATTTTTCATTTTTAGTTCAATAGTTTTCTACTATTTTTCACTAATAATAGTTTTCTACTATTTTTTTCTTCAACATCCAAGAATTACTACCTATTTTATACATAATGAATGTCATCAACATGTAAGCAATTGGCCTATAATGAGCAGTTTGAGTCAATAATACACTCAATAACACAGGTTCAAAAAAAATTTGAAGTTTGTTAATAATTGAAATACTTAATACTAAAAGCAGCAACCAATGCATTATTGCCAAAAAGTTACCTAAATTCCTAACATAACCAGTCCAAAATGTACTCTTAAGGAGACCGTCCCGGCTGTTCAACTTTTTTTCGTCCGATTGGTGGTCATTTTTCATGTTTTTGTTGGAAAAGGACCCTTAGGTGGTGGACTATTCGGTCTTAAAATATTATGGCGCTACGGATAATAGATTCCCCAAAGGGGGGGGGACCAAAATCTTTAATTTTGAGCCAATTTCAACCCCACGTACAAAGACAACAAATGGGAAATGGAAAAAAGCCCATGTTAGTTTGTTAGGAATGTTCCAAGGATTCTAAAACTGTGTTTTTTCTAGCATCGAAACTCAATGATGAGTCCCATTTTGAAATATCAGTACCAGTGAAATATCAATACCTAAAATCAATATGTCAATTTTTTCAAAAACTAAGACCTAAATCAAAACAATTGATCGAATACATTGTGTTTCTTTTCAAAAGTTACATATCATAGTCAAATTTCATATGAATCAGACTGAAAATAAAAAATTTCATATTTTTGAAATAAATTTTTTTTTGGTTTGGAAATCACAATTCACACTGTGAATATGAAGTTATGTATGGAAATTATCAAAATAAAAATAAAACTATTCAAATACATAAATTGTTCATTATATGCCACTTCAACAAAAAATTTTGTTTTTTGCTGATACCCAACACTTCTAACTTTCAACATTCAAGATGGGACTAGTCCTCGAGTTTTGATGCTAGAACAAAACCAAAGACATTTTTAGAATCCTAGGAACATTTGTAACAAACTCTCACGTTTTTTTTTCAAATTCAACGCTACTGACCAACGCTACACATTTACCAACGTTTCTTTTATTTTTAACGAAAACATCCTAGAAGTAGGCTCAGGCTCCGCGGGGTTAGCAAATAATAAATTATGCAATATATTGCGGAAACAACTTTTCTCCTGCCTGCCGCGCTTGTTGCGTTGTTGGAACGCACGCTCCTATGGCGCGAGAAAGACAGTTCATGAGCGACGCTCCATAACTTCAAAGTTGAATAACTCTTAAAAAACGCATCAGCAAGCAGAATGACATTCAAGTAAACGTTTTTAAATACGTTCCTTTGGTGATTGCTTGGAATGGAATTATCAATTTCCATGAGGCACCTAAAAAACATATTGACTATAATGTTTTAGGTAATGTTGAGTAAATACCCCTTTGCACCAAAAATGGCATGGAAGAAAAGTTGTTTGTTCTGAAGTAATTACCTTGATCCAATCAAAAAAATTTTGAAAATCGATTAGTGTGTTGTTCAGGAAAATTTACCCAAATTTTGAACAATACCGGTGAAGTTTTTTCTTATTGTAAACCTGGTAAAATTTGACATCACATCCTACTTCCAGATTAATTTACACACAGAAATTTACTTACAAATGAAGCTGATAGTACCCTACCACAAGATTTAGGGGTCAATGTGAAGTTTAATGCAACCACGGAAAATAAGAATTCCGATCTTAGGAATCACTAAAGGAACCCATTTCAGAACGTTTTACATGAATGACATTCTGCTCGCTAATGCGTTATTTTTTAATAATTGAACTTTGAAGTTGGCCTTTGCGCCAAAGGAAGCGAGCGCATGAAATGGAATTTAATTAATAACGGAAGCTATGACAAACGTAAAGAGGTTGGGTTGTGAGGGGGAGGCACAGTTCTTCTAGTGAAAGTTATAAATAAAGCTTCTAACCCACCAATTAGGGTGACGACAGCAATCTTGTTGACATCGGGTCCAAGATGGCAGCGCCCATTGTGGTCGCCATGTTAGACCCGATGTAAACAAGATTGCGGTCGTCACCCTAATGGGTGGGCTAGAAGCTTTATTTATAATTTTTACTAGAAGAACTGTGCCTCCTCCTCACAACCCAACCTCTCTACGTTTGTAATAGGGAGTTAGCTTCCGTTTTTAATTAAATTACGCTCGCTTCCTATGGCGCGGGAAGGCCAACTTCAAAGTTCAATTATTCGAAAATAACGCATCAGCGAGCAGAATGTCATTCTTGTAAAACGTTCTTAAATGGGTTCCTTTAGTGATTGTTTGGAATATAATTATTAATTTCCGTGGTTGCATTAAACTTCACATTGGCCGATTTAGGTCACCTTTTTGGAATGAAAAGCTCCAAGGTATTAAAAAAATTGAAAATAAGCAGTAGGCCCCCCCTATGTCATTTTTTGGCATTGAATTGTAGCACATCATATTCCTAATTCTTTGTTTCCTTTATATTTTAAATTTCAGGCAAGTCAACAGCATTTTCCCATGGAACTAGCATATCAAATTTTAACTGTTCTAATTGTATCTGGTTTCAAAGCTTTGATAAAGAGATGCAACTTCATCCACTGAAAAAATTAGTTATGAGCCATCCTTTTTAAATTATATTAAAATAATATTGCAAGTTTAATTTCTTACCTTCCAGTTCCAAACTCCAGTGATCATATAACAACAGTACAACACCACTTTTCATTGAAATGTGCGTCTTAATTAAATGCTGATAGGATTTTTCGGTAGTCGGTCTTTTTGAAATGGCAGCTGCTAACATAAATAAGTTATTAATTAACCTGAACATTTCAACTCGGCAAAATCCATTCTTTAGAATTGAAACCAAGACATTGAAATATCTTAGGTAAATTTTTAGAATTACTCCGACATTAAATTAAGGAACACTTATTAAATTTCACGTGAGGCCGCAACATTTCACTTCACTTAACGCCATCACACTTCGTTTCAACGGCATGCCAGATTGTCGTACCAGTAACGCTTCGCTTACAGTAATGCCAGATTTCGGGTTAGCAGTGTTGCCATATGCAATGTACCTTTATGTAAGCGGCGCTGCTAATGGTGCGATGCCTTGACGTCACTCGCACGCAGCACGATTCGATAAAAGACTGGTTTGCTGCTACCTGTTCTTTCGTCTACCATGGGCCGAAGTAGGCGGGGGTCCGAGACTGAAGACGAGATGGAGAGGGAAACAGAGGTGTTATGTGAGAGTCCGAATACAGGAAGACTTTTTACCACCACTGTCAACCTAAACTGTGATGCATCATCCCGAGAAAAGGAAAGAGAGTTCAGAGTGAGGGAAACCAAAGAGATTTTCGATGAATATACACGAGAGGCAAGAGGAAGAGTGGAAGAAGTTGACAAGAATAACTACGAGGAAGAACTAGGGATGTCCAATCGTTCGAGAGTGAAAGAAATGAAAGGACAGCGAGCACGTGAAACTGCGAGGGATAAATTTAGGAGATCTCCAAGAGGCCGAAAATAAAGGAGAAAGTCAGGTCAAAATGCTAATGAAGGTAAACGCGTGTAAAGGTGATGACGGGAGAAGGAATAAAATTCATCCAATGGAATCTGCAGGGTATGACAACATCTAAGGAGGACTTGATCAACCTCATCAATGCACACGAGCCAGCGGTGATAGCAGTCCAGGACACGTTCTATGGCAATGATTTTGTGTCAACAATACGAGGTTACAACGCTCTCCGTAAACAAGGCCATTACAATTGTAGGTTCCATGGAGGGGTAGCACTATACATACATACATACATACATCAGTACCGACACAGGAAATTGAAATTCATTCACAAGCTCAAATTGTAGCTGCAAGAGTATGCCTCAATCAGTACAAAGGTATTACAGTAGCATCCCTTTATCTACCACCAAGAGCGAATATAAACCTCGAAGAACTATTTGACGTAAACAATGCAATGGCGAAGCCTATTATTCTGATGGGGGATTTCAATGCCCATCACAGTGACTGGGGCAATGGTAACATAGACCGAAGAGAACGATTAGTAAAAGATTTCCTTACGCAAAGCAACCTCAACATTATAAACAATAACGTAGCTACCCACAGTTCAGGCAGGAACTGTTATTGATCTTACCGAGGCCAGCCCAGATATTACACCGGACCTAAAATTCAATGTCCTCCCATCAGTTCTCAGCAGTGACCAATTCCCTATCACGTTGACTCTGTCAGTGCAACAGGCAGACGGACGTACGGAGTCGGAAGGCTGGAACTTTAGAAAAGGCAACTGGAGGCGGTATCGTGAAGACGAAACCTGGAGAATTGTCCTTGAACTAGAAATGCCAGATAATCCAGAAACAGCGGTAGCCCTGCTTTACGAGAAGTTTAGCTGTGCTGCTGACAAGTGGGTACCCAGGTATAAGAAGAGACGTTACTATCCAAAGCCATGGTGGACAGAATACTGCAATGCAGCCTGGCGAGAGAGGGAAAAGCGCTACAGAATATTTAAGAGAACGAGACTGGTGGAGGACAAGGTGTAGTGGAGGAGGGCGAGAGCTGTGACAGCGTGAACTTTAAGCAGAGCTGCTGGAGGGAATACGTCTCAACCCTCAACATTAACACGCCGAGCAGCTCTGTATGGGACAAAATAAACAGAATCCGTGGACAAGCAAAGGGACAGATTAAAATGCTGAGCGAAGACGGAATTCAGTTTTCATCCCTGAAGGCTATTACTGAATAATTAGCAGAGACTTTCAAGATGATATCCAGCGACATCAACTATTCAGATCAATTTCTACAGTACAAGCACCGTATTGAACAGGTTCCCATCGACCTCACGAGTGACAACAACGAGGCACACACTATACCTTTCAACATGCATGAATTGACATCGGCTATCAAGAGCAACAAGGTAACGACACCTGGACCGGATAATATCAGTAACCTGATGATAAAAATATGCCACCCAATGCTCGTCAATTCCTGTTGAAAGTGTACAACAAACTATGGGACTCAGAATATGTCTACCAACCGTGGAAACAAGTCACAATAATCCCCATCCCGAAACCTGGCAAAGACCACACTATTCCTATGAACTATAGACCTATATCATTGACTAGCTGTTTATGTAAAACATACGAAAAGATGATAAATAGAAGATTAATGGAATATTTTAAAAACAACAAAAAATTTTCTGATATACAGTGTGGCTTCAGAAAACACCGGGCTACAATAGATCATCTTGTGCGATTCGATACGTTCATCCGGCAATCTCTGGCCAGCAATAAATTTGTCATGGCAGTATTCTTTGACTTGGAGAAGGCGTACGATATGGCGTGGCGCTACAGCATTATGAAAGATCTGGCAGCAGCGAGTCTTAGAGGACGGCCACCAAAATTTATAGGGGAATTTCTCAAAAGTAGAACATTCCTCGTGAAATTAAATGAAGAAATGTCATCGGTGAAAGATCTTGCAACTGGAACGCCACAAGGTAGCACCTTGAGTGTCACGCTCTTTGCCATACAAATTAACTCACTGGCAGAGAAAATTCCGGCAGAGGTGTTCAGCTCTCTGTTCATGGACGACCTCCTCATCGCATATGCATACTACGACAGGGCCAAAGTTCAAACAACGTTACAATCAACAATAGATAGTCACTCAATGGGCAATGTTCAATGGATTCATATTCTCTCCGACAAAGACAAACAGCGATGCAATTTTATAAAGGAGGCGAGCCTGCAATGATTCCAACACTGCAATTGGGAGGAAAATCCATACCAATCGTCGAAAGTGTTACATTTCTTGGCCTCCACTTGGAGCGTAAACTCAACTGGATAACCCATATTCATAAGACAAAGGCAAAATTTAGAAGTGACTTGAACCTGATGAAGTCGGTGTCAGCGTACACTTGGGGTGCAGATCAGGAAATTTCAATGAGGTTATAAAGATCTCTCATCCGCTCGAAAACCGATTACGGAAGCATAGTATATGGCTCTGCAAGTACAGCGACGCTGAGGGAACTGGACGTCGTGGCAAACGAGGCAATGCGCATCAGCACGGGCGCATTCAAGAAAACACCAATAGTGAACCTTCATGTCCTCTGCAACGAACCAAAATTGGCGATCAGAAGAAGGGACCTATTACTCCGATATTTATTTAAGCTCAAATGTCACTTCCTCAACCCTGCATATTGTTGCGCCAACAATACTAACCTTGAATTGTTTTTTACAACCAAGTGCACAATGGATCCAGTAATACAAAGAATTCGTCAAGCCATAACACAGTATACCATTCCGACTCAGCCAGTACAACCGTGCTTCACACCTACCGCATTTTCATGGATTCTCAGAAGACCGGATGTTGAGCAGCGCATGGCAAATACGAAAAAAGAAATGGACCCATCCACCGTAAGAGAGATTCACAAAGATAATATGATTAGATATCAAAAGCACAAAATCATCTATACCGACGGGTCCAAGTCACCGACAGGAGTTGGAGCAGCGGCCGTGATGGGCGATAACATCAGAAGTGCCTCCCTCCCAGTCGTGGCAAGTGTCATGACCGACAAGCGGCATGCCATCAAGCTCGCCTAAATTAAACATTATTAAGGGTACGCAATTCCAAGATTTTGTAAAATGCAGTGACTCCATGAGCGCAATACAAATAATCGATAGCTACACTGAAAATAATCAGCTTTTGAATAAAATAATAATAGAGATGCACCAAATTATTCCGGATGGTAAGAATATAACGATCAGTTGGGTCTCAGCACACGTGGGCATAGCCGAAAATGAACGCGCGGACCAAGCGTCGAAGGCAGCAGCAGCAGCAAGACCCGCTGAGTTTGTGCTGATTCCGTACAGCGACTGGTACCCGGTTGTCAGGAAGAAGACATGAGATATGGAACCAGGAACGGAAGCAGGAACAGAGAGACTTGAGAACAATAAAATCCACGCCTGAAAGATGGAAGAAATGCAGCTACAAGTTGAACCGGCACGAGGAGGTCGTCATCAACAGATTACGACTAAAACACAGATCTAACTCACAGCTATCTCTTGGACCCGGAGACACTCGGACAGAGACCCATGTGCGGGTGGTGTGGAGTAGAGATCCTAACCGTGAAACATATTATGGAGGAATGCAACGCGCTGCAGCCAACAAGAGACCGAATACTAAGACCAAGAGCCGGAGTGAATGCTAACGCAAACAATTTGCTACGGGCCGGAGGACCCATCCGTAAAGTGCTGGAGTTTGTTAAGGAGATAAATGTGTTTAGAAATCTGTAAAGGTGAAAAAGAGCGAGAGGAAACTGTCCTGACTCAGCGAGCGCTATCTTTATAATTTGGATTCACGAATAGGCGTGCCTTTGCTCTGAGTTGAGCATTTCGTCCAAGTAGGATATACACTCATCCTGAACTCTAATGAAGACGATGGCCGAGCGCAACGTGCTAATACCCTCAACTCTCTGTTGAGAGGGGTTTCAGCATGGGTCAGGCGCTCAGCCAAAGTGAAGGCGGGTAGATGGAACCTCCACCGTGGGGCCCTAGCTAACACTCATATAAGTAAGCCTTTCACCGTCAAGTCCGAATAAAATCTTCATTAGGCTACAAGTTTCTACACCTCAACGCAGTCAATTGGTTCTTGGTGGAGTTGCTTCGAGGAGTCCCCAGATTAAAGCACAACAACAACAGCGATAATAGTGGCGACTGTGAAGAGAGCATGAAACTGGAAAATCTGCTTTGCTGGTGGAACGTCGAATCGGCGTTCTGTGAGATGTGAGTGTATTTTCAGTGAAATATGTGGAATAAACAGGTTGGACCTTCACTCGGTGTAAACAGCAATAGAAAGAAATTTTGTGACTGCTTCAACCCGGTTTGTTGTGGTGGAGGTATTAGATAATGCCCTCCTATGAACGATATTGTTAATCCTGGTGAGGTGGACGGTTGATACTTGAAATTATAATCCTGTAACGCGATACAGTGCGAGCTATTAAGTAGTTAGCAAGTTTTAAAGTTGCTGCTGTTGATAATAATGCGAAACCATTAAGGTATAAATTACGAAAATAACTTTGGTTGACATACCAAAGCGACAACTAAAGTCTCTGACCGAAGTTGTCGTTAACTGAATTTATTATCATTTACGTACCGGTATGAATAATTAGCATTTCAATTGTTTCACTACCTCCATTTATAGTAGATAATAGCGTACAAGTTGAAATATTACTGTACAACTATATTTATCACGCTTTTTGAAAAGGATAAATATGTAATCGAGCAGTGAAGACAGTTTTTCAACTCTGCTACTTCCAGCCTAACCTAATCAACCGTGGCAACCGTGCTAACGTAGACTACATGTTGAAATTAATTTTGAATGATAAGTATGGAAATGACTTCTATTCATTTTCACTGACCTCTCCGTTATCTTTGAAATGGTGTTTGTTTCAATATATATTCAATTATTACTTTTCAAAATGCGTACTTCGGGCATCAAAACTGACTTTTTGCTCATTGACTTTTGTAATGTACTTGAATCTCATTTTTTCTTAGATTACTTTCAATTCGTGGTTCACTGTACAACATTACTACGAAAACTTGTGCCATAAGTTAGTGTATATTTTCTATTACACAGAAAAGATCCCTACCCCTTGGCACTCCATTTGCGGCTCCCTGTCTGGCTTTTTTTTTAGGTTGCGGTGAAACGTCGTTGGCAGCGCTCGCAGAGAGCTGAAAAACGATCTCAAATTTGCAATGAAATATTGTTCATTGTTGGCAAGTTGGTGGGACTGTTATTTTTCGGGTCTAGAGTCGCGACTTTGCTGCTTCTCCTCGAGCGAGTGGACTCATTGAGCGAGTACAGACATTCTTATTCTTTCCCCTGTCGTCCGATATTCAGGTCTTATTCAGGTCCGATATTCAGGTCTCAAAAACTCTAAAACTCTAAAAGAATTTAGAGTAAATGTGTCACGTCATTTTGCATCTCTGTCATAGGGCCTGCAGCATCTCGGTGTGAACTTCCCATCTATCAAAAATTTTAATTTTTCCTGAAATTTCTGTTAGAAATTTAGAAACTATTTCATTTTTCGTTTGCTAAGCGATTCGTATATTCATCTTACTTATTTCTGTCGACAACAATGAGCACCACAGCCGTCAGTTCAGTGCAGCAGAACGAACGTTCTTTCCATAATTAGGAGTATTTCCTCATATTTATTTTGTTATTTCTTTCTCTTTTCTGTATTAATATTTAACGTCCGTATGACAAATATACCATGAAATACATTTTGTGTGTACACCAATAAACAGGTTTATAGATGTGAGGGTTGTGCAAAGTTTATAATGAATTAAATTTTTGGCTAACGTTGTCTCGCTATTTCAAAATCATTCTCGAAGATGTTTTCAATCGATTTTCGGCTGAGCTGGAGGGGAAGGGGTAATTTAAGCATTGCATATAGTCTTTTTATTTTTTTTTCGTGCGTTCAGCGCACACTAGCACTGAACTTTCAGATCGGAAAAAACTCTAAATTTCTGTAATCAAAATTATCATTTTGGATCAAGGCCTAATCTTCCTATATGTGCCAATTTTGTGAATATTCTCCACTCATATGTGATATCCGGCCACAATGTTACTCCATTTTATCCCACGTACACATGTCCCTATAATGCTGAAGAGTTGTGTTGCTTCTTGACTATAACCTGATTTTTCTTAAAAATTTCTGTGAAGAAATTAAAAAGCAGCTCATTTTTATGTTTTTCGAAGTCTTCTCTTCCTTTTAGTTATTTTTTTTGCGAAAAATTTCTTAGCATTACAGTGAGCTCAGCTGTCATTTTCTGTGTAGTAGATGGTAGGTTGCTTCTATCTTTTATCTTATATATGTATTTTTTTTCTAATATTTTATTTTCAATAAGTATATAAATTAATATGTGTGTGTACGTGTGTAGGTATATATATGTGTCTACATAAATAGATATACATGTTTCTATTTCATTTCTTTACGTAAAAACCATTCGGTTAATAAATTTTATTGCAATAGCGAAATGATTCAAAAATAGATCTAGCACTTCCCCAGAGGGCGTTTCTGTGAATCGGATTAATGTCATATATAATTAATGAAATAAAGTGCAATTTGAGCATATGAATCGTAGTAAAATTATCTTTCTGTCCGTATGTTGTACAAGCTATGAATTTTGATATTGAATATATGTTTGTTTACCCATTTCTACCAATATTTTGTAGATATTTGTCAATCATGAGTGGTAACCGGCTTACACTGTATCTCTATTTTATCCCATGTACCCATGTCCGCATGATGTGGTGAATATCGAGAAGATACGAAATATGTTTTTGGTGGTGATAGGGCTTTGCATATTTTTAGGGCATATTTTTCATTTCTCATTCAACTACCCTTGACAGAGATAGACTATTGGCAAGCCACGTGTGGTTTGTCTATTAGTACGCCTCGTACATTTTGTCTATTAATATGCCTCGTATGGTCTATCTATTTTGTACACCTCTGATAGCTTGTCTATTAGTACACCTCGTATAGTTTGCCTATTATTATTATGCCTCGTATGGCTTATCTATTTGTACACCTCGGATGGTTTGTCAATTAGTACTCCTAGTATAGAACTTTTGTTAGACTACTAGCACACCACGAATGGTTTGTCTATTAGTACGCCTCGTATATTTTGTCAATTAATATGCCTCGTATGGTCTATCTACTTGTACACCTCTGACAGTTTGTCTATTAGTACACCTCGTATAGTTTGTCGATTATTATGCCTCGTATGGCTCATCTACTTGTACACCTCGGATGGTTTGTCAATTAGTACTCCTCGTATGGAACATTTGTTTTAGGATGCCCTAAATTTAAGAAACTTTTAAAAGCCAATATGTTGGCATGTATCTCATGTGACAATTTGGAAATAAACATTTTTTCTTTTTCTTTTTTCTTAAAATCGGATAAGCATTTGATTTAATCAATAAATGGTTTCTTAAAAATAGAGTTAAAAATATTGCACTTGAATGTAGGGAACTTCAATGAAGTTTTGTATTTATTAGTTTATTTATCCAAATGTCTCTCATTTTGTGATAACACTTACCTCTCGTCTGGTTAAAGAAAGTGCAATGCAAACATTTGTGGATTGTAGTGTGCTTTATAGATTTAAGCCGGTATTCTGAGGTCGTATCATTTTAAATCTATGTATTTTTCCTTTGTTTCTTATCCTGTTTGGAGTGGGAAAATGAATGTATTACATTAAATTATTGTTAAAAAACACCATTCATCAGGGTACACCTAACCTTTAGGGTTTGATGAACTTCCAAGTACTGCAACTATCCTTAAAACTTTACCGAAGAAAAATTCTGCGTAGTGTAAATTTTTTACCCAGCTATATCATCAGAGCTTATCGTCGTGCCGATAGAGCTTATTCTCAATGTAATTTTCTCTTTGAGATCAGAAGTAGAGTAAAAATTCTTTAGGAACCTACCAGTTTTGACTCGATGCCAACAGAATTAATGCTGCCCTCATTTATTAAGTTGAATGGTTTTGACTTCGATATCTTTTTACAGACCAAACTTATTGAATCAACTGTTTTAAATCTGTAGTCATTTTACCGGCGTTTAGGGCGAATAAATGAACGGTGAAATTGTGTTGCGAAACGAAAGAGAGATGAGAGATTTTTGACCGAGCAAATGGAGATCATGACGTAAACCAGGGCTGCCAGTGATAATAATGTGAACAGTGAACAGTCTCTCCTCATCAACTTAAATTATTTGATGATTATTCGTATATATTTATTTGTGAATTCAGATATTTTTATCCGATGTTCTTCGGCAAAGGAGGCGAAACGCAGAAGTTTTTGAAGAATAAATACTTTGTTGTTCAAAATTAAGAGATGTTAAAAATGTGCAGCAGACCTAGTTTTCAATCAGTAACTTTCAACATTAATATTTTTACCACATTTTCCAGTAATTTGTTTTCAACTTTGAATATTAACTCAACGTTTTAACATGCAAAACTTTAAACAGATGAAAAATAGGCCGATTGTAGTTATTAATGGTATTCATATAAAGATTTAATTATTTTATAATTACTATTTTTGCTTTAGAATGCTGATTATTTTTTTTCCAATGGCTTACCGAACCGAATCATTTTCTAAGAAACTAAAGTTCTGTACGCTGTCATTTAGAAATGATTGGCTCGGTGTACCCGAATAAAAATTAGCCTCAAATGAAATAGTAATCCCAACTGTAGGTATTGTTAGTGCTGCAATATTTTTTTGAAAAATTAGAACAAAACTGTGAGCCTTTACTCATGTAGCGAACTTTAACCAACACGACTTTTCCTCAAAAGTATATCATTTCTTACCTTTGGGTGAAATAACTTTAACCCTTACAGCAAAATAGCTCACAAGCTGTGAATGAAAAAAACGAAATTATATTTCTATTTAATATACAATAAATAAAGTCAGTTTAGTTAATGTAAATCATAATACGTTTTTTACTCTATTTTGGGGGACTTTTGCCGAATATTGGCGAGTTTCTACCGCAAACCTGGGGGAAAGATAAAAACCTCAGTTCTAGGCCCTGCGATCAGTTGCATTTGAGTGTCAGCTGTGAGTGCTTGTCATCATGGCTTACACATTTGGAGCAAGGAAGAAATTTTAACGCTTATCGAAAAATATAAAGAATTTCCATGTTTATGAAACATTAAGCTGGCTGAGTACAAAAACAGAGTGCCCAGAGAAGATGCTTATAAAAATATGGCATCTCACTTTCCTTATTATGATGTTGAAATGGTAAAAACGAAAATTCAAACTCTGAGAGGGCAACATAGGGAACAGTTGTCACTTTTCAAAAAATCGAAAAAATCAGGAGCAGGGTCCGACGACGTTTTCAAGCCCAGTCTTTGGTGCTTTCATCAACTAAGTTTCTTGAATGATGATGCGATATGCGAAACAGTGTCATCATTTCCTCTGGTAAGTTGATAGTAATTGTGTGAGAGAAATGTATTTTATGAGCATATATTTATGAAACCTTGCTAATTTTATTTTCACTTGCTATTTTCATTATTATTACGGTGGTTTGCTTAGAAAAAACAAGTTATTTCATATATATTTTTTCCGATTAAAAATATATCAATTAGATGGTATCGACTTTATGGGGAAATGAAATAAATCAGAAACTTCGATGAATTTTAATGTAACCCGCACATTCTATTTTGCCATGGAACCTGGCCGTCATTATTGAAGTAATGAGTGAAAGCGTTCCGAATTTCCTTGCTGATTTGAGATGAGTTCTTCTCTTTGTTTTTTTCAAGCGGTATGATGTTGTTTTCATTACGCCATGATCCAGAAACTATTGTTCCATGCTCCTCTTGTTCTCTGTCCAAATCGGCGATCTCGATGTATTCCTCAGCATTTTCTCTTCGTAGGTAATTAAGGAGAATCACACATGTTAAAGACTACCTTCACTGCTTTGTCAGGGCTCAGAAGAATAGGCGTCTGTAATATCCTAAACCTTTTCGCCATGATACCAAAGGCATTCACAATAACACGCCTCGCCCTTGAAAGTCTGTAAGAAAAAATTATCTGTTGGTTAGTCTGGTTCCTGTATGGAAATGGCTTCATTAGGTATGGTTTGAGAGAGAAAGCATCGTCTCCCACAAAGACAAACGGAAGTTTTTTTGTAGAGTTCACTAGCTTTCTTGGGGCTGGTAATTTAGCTTCTTTTCTTTCAAGCAGAGTAGCAAGAGAGCATTTATTCCAGACTCCTCCATCTGAAGTTCTTCCATTTGCACCGACGTCTACGTAAATGAACTCGTAGTTTGAGTTAGCGACTGCCATCAAAACAATGCTATGTGTTCCTTTGTAATTGAAGTATATATGATCCGCTGTTCGGAGGAGGCTGGATCATAACGTGCTTGCCGTCAATGGCTCCCAGACAATTAGGAAAGTTCCATTTTGCTTCAAATGCATCAGAAACTGCCCTCCATTTTTCTTCAGAGTTTGGCATCTGGATAAATGATGATGCATAATTATAATTAGGAGGAATAATATTTTATTAATCACTTCGATTTTCATTGATTTATGCCAATTTTTGAATGTCATTTTTCACAACAGAGAGAAGATGCTTGTGAAGAAACAGAAAGTGCGTCTCAGTTTCAACAATCTACGAATTTGGCGCCAACCACCGTGGACATCCAAATATCCCATAACCCAACCGAAAACTCTACAATAACTTGCAGGAACTCTCCAAGTCCAGCACCGTCTGATCAACCACAGTGCTCTAAAGCATCTACAAGTGAAGTGCAAATTGAAAAAACTTGTAATAAAAGAAGAAAAGCCGCTCTCGACCCTTTATATGAGGCGGCGCTTAAAAGATTGTGCCATAAAAATGAAGAAAACGATAAAAAGGATGACAAATTTAGACAATTAGGTCGAGTTTTTGGAGATGATATGCGAGAAATTCATCAGCAAAATAAAACACAATTTTGATTGCTCGTAAGCTGGTTGATGACATTATTTCAAATGCACATTTTCAGGAATTAGATAGAAATACACAAATAGTGAGTGTTCAGTCTGTTGATGCTGTAGAATGGGATAGTTTACCAAAATAATAATTCCAGTTGCTAACTTCACACCCCATTTTGTCAACGACAGAATACTAATTTTTATTTTTATGTTTGTTAATGTACACTGAATGATTATTTTTTCGTTGATTCTTACAAAAGAAAATGGATCTATTACTTATTTTTGTTCAGAAAAAGAATGATATGTTTCTGATATAGCTGATAATATTTTGTTGAACGAGGAAAAATCACTGTCACGTGACGAAGTTTTATTTTTGTGTATGAAATAAAAGCTGAAATAGATTTTCTATTCATTGAATTAAAATATGCAGTTCTAATAGAAAAAATATCTCCTTATCAAAATAGTATTAAAGGGTTATATTTTTCTCGATTTCCTTATTATCCACACCACAATTTTGAATTGCCTCTTGGTTTGCATGCATTTACCTAGTTGTCTTACCTTCAAATAATCTTTCTTGAGGGCATCGTAGATGGCGTCACAAGTTTCGGGAATAATTAAGCTCAAGGTTGAATGGTGGATCATGGTTTGGTACTGAAGTATCGAGTAGTTTAATCCAGATATGAGGAAAAGCATTGTAGCTTCAAGTCTTGCTCCGGGAGAAACACTATTTCTCAATACAGTATTTTCCCTCTGAATGTATGGAGAAACCTTGTCTAGAATGCTGTGGAACATATTAGGCGATAATCGCATGTAACGTGAAAGCATATCTTCATCTCTCCTCAATTCTTGGAACAGAAAACCATAGCTGCCCTTCTCCTCTCGATGTTTTAACCAGTCCTTCGTCCATTCTTTTCTCTTCCTACGGTTTCGATGTTTAGCAATAACAATGCTCAAAGCAATATCTTCACTATCATCAGACGACGACATTCTCTCATTGCAAACGCAGGAGCAAACTGACGAATTCAGGGCTTCCCACTGAAAATTTTCAGATAAACGTAAACTGAACATGGAAAAAACCAGATTCGTTAATAAAAAAAACGTTCAAGTGTAGTTTTAGCAAGAAAAAGGTAAAATTGTACATACGTGAATAGAAACGATGATTTTACTGCTGATTTTTGTTTGTTTTATACCTGTCTCGCCTAATTCTCTTTTGCAGCACAAATTTCAACATTAAGACGTTTTTTCTGTTGTGCAAGGCGCTTTTCATTACGACATACTCTGTTGATGACATCTCTTATCAATTTCAGCTCAGGTTTCCAACTGCTGCAGTTTTTTCATTCTTTCCAGTAACCATCCTTCTTTGAAAGACTGCGTATACCTCTTTTTAGACATCGTTTTTGTAGGGCTAGACATTTTGAATACTAGTACGGCATAAGTAAAAAAATTTGAATGTTTAAAATAATGAATTTTTCGACATTCATTTAAAGGAATGCACAACCAGTTTTACGATCAAAATGCGCGTCATCTCACTGCAACGTGCCAAAAATATCGAAGCAACACAAGTGGAGCGCCGGCTATCCCTGGCTTGGCCGGGCTTGCAAGTTCGTAAGATACTCGTTCGTTACACGTTTTTAAGGTCGAGAAACAGATTGAACACGTTTTACCCCATCCGATAGGCGTGGTTTTGAATCAGATATTCATTTGCATACGGTGTTGAAACAATAATTCTTAACTGCATTGTTAAATTAACTTCAGGGAATAATGAATGCACTGTCTGACTTAAAAAAAATATTTAGCAATATATAAAAAATAAAGCCTATCAACACAGCAGGAAGCGAAAAATAAAACAGATCTGGGTGAGAAAAAACAGATGGGGAGCCCTGCATGACGATTGCTGTCTCTTGGGAAGGAGCGTTGTATTGAGCGGCAATGTAAAAGCAAGTAGGTGTGCACTGACGCTCAATCCTCTCGTGGGCGGAGCTTTTGCAAGTTCACTGTCGCTCCACACCCTAGGTGTAAAATGAGCTTAACACTTCCCTGCGACGGACTTGTCCCCAGCTAAATTTGTGCACACACTCGATATGTGAACACACCTCGCAAGATGTCTCCTTAGCTATAATGAATGGTGTGCTTTAGGTCTGCTAAGCTATTCATTACTCAGCGGACAATTTTTCCTAAGCTTCTGAACAGTCTAGCGGGGACTGGAAATTTTTTTAAATCTTGCACAATTAGCTTTTCATAAAATACTTTTGGTTTTTGTTCGTGTGAAATTTGCTATGACTCTTGAGCTTATCCATTGACGGCCCGTTGTAGCGAAATTTTGCTGTGCTATCTTCTTCTGCTGAAACTCTTTTGTCAGCACTTAGGAGCTGCTCTTAGCTCATGTGATTTACTTTAAAATAGTGGACATGAAGTATTCCTGAGCAACATACGATGTACTATGCAACTGATATTAACAAATGTAAAATCACCCTAGCCCCCTGAACTAATGCCCTGCTTCTGTCGGCTACTGCGGTTGTTTCGGTCCATAACGCACTATCTAGAAATGAGTTAACAAGACAACATTTGAGGGCCTCTGTAATACGATTTTTTCCGTAGCTCTTCCATGAGGATACCTACTCGGTTGTAACCTTAACACGGTAGCTCAATACACTACGCAGTTCTCTCAAGGACTTGTTGTGCATATTCTCTTTTCTCTGTGGGATTTTTGTTGAACTTCATGCTGCTGAATATTCGTGCAATAAAATATTTCTAAGAATATGATTTCTTTTATTATTCCTCCGTTGTATTTCAAATGCATTTAAAACACTTCTTGAAAATTGCGAGCTAAAAAGATTTATTATCTTAATACACATGTTGAAATGAATCTAGTGGACGTCATTAGGGTTTTTATAATTATGAGACAATGATTTTTAAATAACTGCATAATTTGCAAAAGTGGATCCAACTCAGCCAGTAGATTCCTGCTCTGCTTTCGTATGTAATCTTTGAGAGTCCTTTTTAATATCGCTGATAGTTGAGAGCCTCGTTCGATTTAATTGCGTGATTATTTGATTAATTAGATTTAAAATTCAAATAAAACTTTCGTATTTTGTATATCCTTCAATCGGGGCTCGCCGTCGAACAGTGACAACTATTTCAAATAAATTTTAAACAGTCAAAGTATCGTTTGAACAACCATGATAAATTTTTATTTGAAACGTGAGAGGAGTCGCTGATGATTTTTGGACTGCATTACATCAGTCTAGTTTCTTCGTGTGAGCAACTGAATTCCAAAATTTTCGAACTCGTTGGCAGTGAGATTTGAGGATCCTCTTTGTCAGTTATCTGACGTATGTGCCTTTCCATTCCCGTACAAATGAGAATTTATGAGAAACCTACACCCAAACGTTTCATTCATTTTAATTGAATGTGCCAGCTCTTCCAAAAGGTTTTGCCAGCATATTTTTCAGCTGAAGATGCTTCCAGTGTAAAAGAATCAACGCAAAATTGACTATGAATTATAGCGTGTTCAAACAATCAGTATCAATTGAAGCGCTTTCGACTGCTTGTGGGAAGAAATTTCTTAGTTTGTTAAGGTGCAAGCACGGCCACCGAGCCGCCACAGGCCTACGGGCGCCATACCCACAACGACAGCATGCTGGCATCAGCAGCACAGCCCCAAACCGGGGGCACATCTGACAATTTAGTTTACAGTTGTGCACATCCGCTCATTATTGCATTGATAGCCAAAATATAGGAACAATCGCAGGTCAGGAGAGTATATTTTGCCTACGTTATGCATTTTGTTCGAATCAGTAGCCTAACCCTACTATTACATATATTTCAATAAAAATCAAACCTAATTTTACCAATGACCACATTACTACCATAAACCAATGGTATTGTCCATTGATTTTGTCCTATGCGCTCCAGCGAACGGAGGCCGTAACTGAACGCGACGCAGCGGTGAAGCTAACACTCAGGCGGCTGTGGCCCACACTCAGGCGGCTGTGGCCCACACTCAGGCGGCTGTGGCCCAAACTCAGGCGGCTGTGGCTTACACTCAGGCGGCTGTGGCCCACACTCAGGCGGCTGTGGCCCACACTCAGGCAGCTTTGGCTCACACTCAGGCGGCTGTGGCCCACACTCAGGCGGCTGTGGCCCACACTCAGGCAGCTTTGGCTCACACTCAGGCGGCTGTGGCCCACACTCAGGCGGCTGTGGCCCACACTCAAGTGGCTGTGGCCCACACTCAGGCGGCTGTGGCCCACACTCAGGCGGCTGTGGCCCACACTCAGGCGGCTGTGGCCCACACTCAGGAGGCTGTGGCTCACACCGAGCACGCACTGCATAGTGTCTCGTCTTCAGCTGGTGTCGCGTCCCCTAATACAAGACTGTCTCAATACAAGACTGTCTCAATACAAGACTGTTTCAATACAAGACTGTCTCAATACAAGACTGTCTCAATACAAGACTGTCTCAATGCAAGACTGTTTCAATACAAGACTGTCTCAATACAAGACTGTCTCAATACAAGACTGTCTCAATACAAGACTGTCTCAATACAAGACTGTCTCAACACACTGTCTCAACACAAGACTGTCTCAGTACAAGACTGTCTCAATACAAGACTGTCTCAATACAAGACTGTTTCAATACAAGACTGTCTCAATACAAGACTGTCTCAATACAAGACTGTCTCAACCCAAGACTGTCTCAATACAAGACTGTCTCAATACAAGACTGTCTCAATACAAGACTGTCTCAATACAAGACTGTCTCAATACAAGACTGTCTCAATACAAGACTGTCTCAACACAAGACTGTCTCAATACAAAAATGTCTCAATACAAGACTGTCTTAATACAAGACCGGTGGAGTTTACGCTGAAGAGAGGCGAGTTGTGAGCACATAATAAAGAGCAGTTTTGACTCACCTCGCAATGGTGAGGCTACACACAAATATGCTGTGCATACACTGCTCCACTTCATATATGAACTACGTTCTAGTTATACGCTACATGTAGTGATGTTGTGTTTCCGTTTCAGAATTCATAACGATATCTACTTTTACAATATTTTATTTTATCTTTCGATGATTACCCTTGCGAAATTTATACCCGTACGGTAATTTTTCCCTTTTTCACCCAATGTTTTAAAAACCGATGAAAGTTTTTGAAAATTTTAGCACTCGGTTGTAGGTCAACAAAAACTAATTATTTGACCAAAATTTTACTTGATATTATAAAAATTTCCGAGGAAAATTTCCGAGGAAAAGGTTTAAATCCACAAATTTTATTTTGGGTATTTCCCAAGGTGAATGCATTTGATTTTGCCTTTAAGACCTCATTTTCCAGTTCTCAAATCATTTTTAGGAAAGAATCAAAGGACTTCTAACATTTTATGTTTCAAAATTTAGCATCAAAAACCTTACTATATTTTCCATTTTTTCGAGTGTTTCCAAACGCGGTGAAACTTGACAACTTCAATACTCGGTTGTACATTACGAAAAACTAAAAACTAAATATATGACCAGCAATTCATAAGAAGCTTTTATAAAAAACTTTTGAGGCAAATGTTTAAATCTACAAATTGTATATTTAGTTGTCTCGGGTAAATCAGTTTGAAATTAACTTCATGACTGCATTTTCTAGTTTTCAAGTCATTTCTTGGGAGGAATCAAAGAATTTTCAACATTTTTATTGTGCTAAAATGTTTGTATACATCAGTACGATATTGTGCTAAAATGTTTGTATACATCAGTACGATATTGTGCCAAAATGTTTGTATACATCAGTACGATATTGTGCTAAAATGTTTGTATACATCAGTACGATATTGTGTTATAGTTCAACTGTAACTACTCTACGCCGTGTTTTGAATGAGCGTTAAGAAGAAAAGTCTGCCTAGCTAGCGACTGAGATTTCCTCGAAAAGACTGACCTCCATGAAATATCTTCTCGTCAATAAGGACTGCATATACTAGTCTCTAAGATCTTCGCCTAGACATCGTCAACTGTCGCCTTCAGCTCTACCAACCGTCACATCCAACAGCGACAACATCAACCTCATCGCTTGAAAAGCGCACCACCACACCCTCTGCGAGTGACACGTCACGGGCGTCGATAGCTTGCCTTGCTGCCAAATGCTTCCATTGATCAACATGTATTCTTTTCCTTCCCTAGAGACTTAGGATCTTATCTACTCTGGGTAAATTAACTGTCATCCAATTGTAAACCTATTCTCTTCTAATTATATGATGACACTTGCCATTTCCGATAGAAATAACTAATGTAAAGCATTGTCTATAAGAACGTGTCTGTTCCTAATGAGAACAACGTCTCAGGCTCCTTCGCTGAGAAGGCGACGGCCCCGGCATTAGCTACCCAGCGATCGCGAGTCACAGTCGTATCTGCTTGTGTTCTCCTACCTCGCTGCTCTGGCAAGTTAGCCAGGTAGTGAGGGTTATTCATTTGTTATTCAATGAGTCGTGTGTTGACTCATAGGCGCCATTCAGGACTGAGCTAAGTATCCTAATGCAATTTGTGATCCGTACATTCACGTCCCTTTACTTCGCGTGGTAGGTCTAGATTCTGTACCCAAAAATGTATCGCGTTAGGTTTATTGATAAGTCAAATGTTCTGTATTTCGCAAACTAAATGATTCCGCGTCGAGGCTTCACCTCATACAAAATGTGCTTATCGTAATTATCAATGTATTAATGGTCAAGTAATGAAGGCTTCACCTGCTTATTTTGAGGTCATGATGCGATTTCCTGTAACTGTATTTTCTGACAGATTAGAGTAGTTTCTGAGATTTGATGGCGTTACGATCGTCTAGATTCTTTATTACGCTATGTACATCGCAAGTCAATCACTATCCGAATTTGTAATCCATTGCTATTTGAAAGACGTCATCATTATAACATATATTTACGTTGCAACAGTTTCGTCATTTACCTTAATGAGGCCCTATTCGATTTGCTATAATAATTTATTTAATTACAACTAATGACATTGAAAAGTCTCAGTCTATTCCGATCTTTAATACTCATAAAATAGAATAATTGAGGCCTTCTGTCTCGACCATCAACCGAAAGAAAATGAAAGCAACGAGAAAATAACGATGAATAATGAAGGAAAAGAACTGCCTCTTGGAAATAGGATGGCAACGACATGATCTCCAAGTCAGCATATAACAATTGAGGCAGCGGTGGTGGATCTTTCATCTCCGTGAGAGACCGCTTGAAATATGTGTCACGTTACCAAACCATATCTAATTATATCAAATCCGCCTCAAATATTTTATAAAGCATAAAAATTGCATTTAATTGGCCAGACGCAAATTCAGATAGTAAAGGATGATTTAAATTGTAATGAATGATTATCATTATCATTGTATCAGGGTGTTTAATAATCTATGTCATTGTATCCCGCTTGCATTTAAATTGTTTCTATTTTATGTGCCCATTTACTAATATTGTGTCATTTTATTTCTATTGTGAACCATTTACATTTCATTTATTGTGTTCGTTTACTATAAAATTATTCATATGTCTAATCATGCATTAATTTTGGTTATGATTCATTAATTTCTCTCGATAATCACGTTTCAGGTTAGCCGTTTGTAATCCTCTGATTATGTTTTGCTCATTGTACTAATTATTCTCGTTCTGAAACTTTATATTTCATTATTATATTGTGTATTAATTGCCTATGTATTTGGAAATACCAAGTATGCAAAAGAATTAATCACAATCGATTTACGAAAATAAATTCAAGCCTCATTCAATTAATTATCGCATATGTTACTGTATTCGAGCAATAAGTTAGATTAGGGCTCTGTGAAAATTTCATCTACAAGTCAAGCCATTGAACTGCAGACGCCATTTTGTGTCGACGAGAGAGGCACGACAGCAGCACTGTTCATGACGCCGGCTTTGAATTCAAATCTTCAGACTTAGTTGAACGTTTAAAGCTATGTCATCTTAGCTTATCATTTGGAATCTTAAAATTCAAAAAACTAAACTTGTAAAATTAACATCATTGGAATTTAATTGAAAAATCTCCTAAACATTTATTTTATAATTGAAACTTTCAATTAAACTGCTCATTAAAAATTTTCTTTATATTCGTATACTTCAACGGAGGCTCATTTAAAATAAAAATCTCATTTAGTTAAAAATTTTTTACATGACCAATTCACATGCATTACGTACACTCAAAATTTGATATTACATATAAATTTTACAGATCGAGAAATTATTATCTTTTGATAAATTTATTCCCGTGTTCTATTCTGAATTTCGACGCAATGTTGTGTGTAATTTGACATGTTGAGGGGAGTATTGAGGATGAATGTTCGAGTGCTATGTTGGCGAGGTGTGACCTTGCGGAGCTGTAAGGCTTGTGATTGTGGTAGGGGCCGCCTGGCCGAGGCGTTGCTTGTAAACTTAGCCGCCCAGCTGCCCGGTCCTTCGACTTCTTATCGACATTCTTGCCTCCAAACTACACTGCCACACCACCGCACTATACCACATACCCACACGGCTGACTGACTCTATTCCAACATTGTAACAACATGGCAGCATTTGATATTCAAATAAGATGCTCTATATTTAGGATGTTTTAGTGTGATGTTTGAATGTATTTTGCGAGATAACGAGATAATGAATTTTATTTGTTATCCTAACTTACTTATACTTCATTGTCGACAAATAACTAATTACGACCACGAATTAAAATACTGAAATGTAATTCATGCACATATCTGGATCATTGATTTTATAAAAAAAGGGGGAAGTTTATCACAAATTTTCAGGTTAAAGAAAAAAAATCTTCTCAATGTTTATATGAATTAGAACATCGCAACAAGATGTGAAGGTTATTAAGATCAAGTGAATCGGATTCTAATTCAAAGGTCATACCGCTCTGTAATTATCTAAATTCCAACGCTAATGTGTTATTAGAAATTTATGTAATCTTTCTTTCTGCGATTCATAATTGTCATGTAATGCCACGTCTAGTGTAAGATTGGAATTTAATTAGGCTTATGTCATCTTTTGTAAACGTGAAGTAAAATGGAATGAATGAGGTGAACATGATATGGATACGAATGCGAATGCCTGCAACGAGGGAGTGAAAATCTCGGACTAATAAGGTCATTAAATAACCAAAACTGAACTTTCAGTCATGGCGTCAAGGACGAGTCGTGCGCGGGCCGACAACTGGCATCACAAGGACGCACTTGCCTTGTGTGGTGCACAACCACGTCGCACAGATTGCCGGCTCAACCACAACCGCACCGCTCAACCCAGGGGGTGGACAGCAACGCCTGCGCACACCGTGGACATGGACGAGTGGACATACACGCACACAGCGCGGCACTTGAGGCAGCGGCAGCAACAGCGGCAACAGCAATAAGAATGGCATCACAGCATGGACGTCGGCGCTTGAGGGATACGCACCTACACCTACACATCCCTACACGCACGCACGCACATACGCTTCGCGTACGAGCATCAGCTGGTCAGCACGCGATGCGATGCATTCTCACAACTCCCACAGCAGGTAACATCGACGACGGAAGACGGGGCGGCGAGTGAAGGGAGCGACGTTATGCTGTAATTACCAGCGAGACGACAGATGGGGCAGCAGCGCTCCAAAAGATGACGACATCCCGCATAAGAGAAGAACGTCCACCTTTTATCTCAGGCCCCGTGGAGTTATTTAACTCGAAATTTTCTGCAAGAGGAATCAAGTAAATGGAAGCCCCTTGGACCCTAGGCGGCCAAGGTATTTAAGGGAGATTTATCCCTGAAGTTCTTTAGCTTCACGACTGCTGTATACGGCGGTCATGACGACAAGAGGGGAACGTCGACATCTGTTGTTAGGGGACTAGGTTCTGCCCAAGAACGACTGCACGGATATCTTCACATGACTTCCCCGTATCAGAGCACTTATTTGGAGCAAATCTTGTCGTCAAGCTTCACATCTGTTTCCTCGGAACTACGCGTCATTCCAACGTTGTAGTCGCACACGTTGAGGTCGAGAAAATAGGGAGAAAAAAGCATGAGCTTTAAACAAAAAATCGCGACGGAGGGAATGCGTTATAGTTTAACTGTAACTACTCTACGCCGTGTTTTGAATGAGCGTTAAGAAGAAAAGTCTGCCTAGCTAGCGACTGAGATTTCCTCGAAAAGACTGACCTCCATGAAATATCTTCTCGTCAATAAGGACTGCATATACTGGTCTCTAAGATCTTCGCCTAGACATCGTCAACTGTCGCCTTCAGCTCTACCAACCGTCACATCCAACAGCGACAACATCAACCTCATCGCTTGAAAAGCGCACCACCACACCCTCTGCGAGTGACGCGTCACGGGCGTCGATAGCTTGCCTTGCTGCCAAATGCTTCCATTGATCAACATGTATTCTTTTCCTTCCCTAGAGACTTAGGATCTTATCTACTCTGGGTAAATTAACTGTCATCCAATTGTAAATATATTCTCTTCTAATTATATGATGACACTTGCCATTTCCGATAGAAATAACAAATGTAAAGCATTTTCTATAAGAACGTGTCTGTTCCTAATGAGAACAACGTCTCAGGCTCCTTCGCTGAGAAGGCGACGGCCCCGGCATTAGCTACCCAGCGATCGCGAGTCACAGTCGTATCTGCTTGTGTTCTCCTACCTCTCTGCTCTGGCAAGTTAGCCAGGTAGTGAGGGTTATTCATTTGTTATTCAATGAGTCGTGTGTTGACTCATAGGCGCCATTCAGGACTGAGCTAAGTATCCTAATGCATTTTGTGATCCGTACATTCACGTCTTTTTACTCCGCGTGGTAGGTCTAGATTCTGTACCCAAAAATGTATCGCGTTAGGTTTATTGATGAGTCAAATGTTCTGTATTTCGCAAACTAAATGATTCCGCGTCGAGGCTTCACCTCATACAAAATGTGCTTATCGTAATTATCAATGTATTATTGGTCAAGTAATGGAGGCTTCACCTGCTTATTTTGAGGTCATGATGCGATTTCCTGTAACTGTATTTTCTGAAAGATTAGAGTAGTTTCTGAGATTTGATGGCGTTACGATCATCTAGATTCTTTAATACGCTATGTACATCGCAAGTCAATCACTATCCGAATATGTAATCCATTGCTATTTGAAAGACGTCATCATTATAACATAAATTTACGTCGCAACAGTTTCGTCATTAACCTTAATGAGGCCCTATTCGATTTGCTATAATATTATATTTAATTACAACTAATGACATTGAAAAGTCTCAGTCTATTTCGATCTTCAATACTCATAAAATAGAATAATTGAGGCCTTCTGTCTCGACCATCAATCGAAAGAAAATGAAAGCGACGAGAAAATAACGATGAATATAGAAGGAAAAGAACTGCCTCTTGGAAATAGGATGGCAACGACATGATCCCCAAGTCAGCATATAACAATTGTGCTAAAATGTTTGTATGCATCAGTACGATATTGTGCTAAAATGTTTGTATACATCAGTACGATATTGTGCTGAAATGTTTCTATACATCAGTACGATATTGTGTTGAAATGTTTGTAAACATCAGTACGATATTGTGCTAAAATGTTTGTATACATCAGTACGATATTGTGCTAAAATGTTTGTATACATCAGTACGATATTGTGCTAAAATGTTTGTATACATCAGTACGATATTGTGCTAAAATGTTTGTTTACATCAGTACGAAATTGTGCTGAAATGTTTGTATTCATCAGTACGATATTGTGCTAAAATGTTTGTATACATCAGTACGATATTGCGCTAAAATGTTTGTATACATCAGTACGATATTGTGCTAAAATGTTTGTATACATCAGTACGATATTGTGCTAAAATGTTTGTATACATCAGTACGATATTGTGCTGAAATGTTTGTATACATCAGTACGATATTGTGCTAAAATGTTTGTATACATCAGTCCGATATTGTGCTGAAATGTTTGTATACATCATTACGATATTGTGCTAAAATGTTTGTATACATCAGTACGATATTGTGCTGAAATGTTTGTATACATCAGTACGATATTGTGCTAAAATGTTTGTATACATCAGTACGATATTGTGCTAAAATGTTTGTATGCATCAGTAGGTATTGTGCTAAAATGTTTGTATACATCAGTACGATATTGTGCTGAAATGTTTGTACACATCAGTACGATATTGTGCTAAAATGTTTGTATACATCAGTACGATATTGTGCTGAAATGTTTGTATTCATCAGTACGATATTGTGCTAAAATGTTTGTATACACCAGTACGATATTGTGCTAAAATGTTTGTATACATCAGTACGATATTGTGCTGAAATGTTTGTATACATCAGTACGATATTGTGCTAAATGTTTGTATACATCAGTACGATATTGTGCTGAAGTGTTTGTATACATCAGTACGATATTGTGCTAAAATGTTTGTATACATCAGTACGATATTGTGCTGAAATGTTTGTATACATCAGTACGATATTGTGGTAAAATGTTTGTATACATCAGTCCGATATATTTAGCTTTTTCACTCAAAATTTCCAAGTGTTGAAAATTTTTGACAACTTCAGTACTCGAGTGTACATCAGGAAAAACATATGGCATGACCACAAATTCATATGAAATTATCATGTAATCCTTCGAGGAAATGGTTTAAAGAGTCGCCAGTTCGCTATAGCAGGATGAAGTATTTCACTGTTTTGCTGAGAAAAGACTTCTTAAAGTCATGACGATTGCATACATTCAACGCTCTGCGGCAAGTTAGTATTCAATTTTTTAATCAGAAATAAGAAGATATTTCAGTAAAAAAAAATTAGCGTACCTGTTCACTGCTATGAAAATATATATTTATCACTACCTCAGTGAGCGTCCCACGTATCTGTACTCGAAAATTTATGTAAATAAATAAAAAAGGCATAATCTCAGCTTAGGTGTCACATGCCAATCCCCTCACTCATTTCTTACACATCGAACGATAAAAGAGCAATTATTTCATTTGTGTATCTGCTTAGAGGTGCGTGTTGTGCCATGTTTCTTGTTAATTAATTCTGCCAACCTTTTCTTACTACTTGAAAATTATTTTGGACTCTATTTTCATTTTTTCATTCGAGTTTTTTTTGTCGTTTCTTTTTCCTAACCTTAAAGCGAACATCCTCCAAGGCATTCTCCAGTAGTATTTGAAGTATTTATAAGCTTTCAGTCATCTTGCCCTGGAGAAAATTTCCTGCAGAATATGCTTTTATTTTCTCTCAATATTAACCCTTAACGCTGCTATCGTCCTATTCTAATGGTGTGTACAATCAATGTAGCGCTCTTCATGTGAAGATCCAGTTAGTTTATCTTGTATGAATTTTTTTTTATTAATTTTTTATAATTTCTTTCCTGCATTTATTTGAAATCCAGTCAGTTGTGGTACATTTCATGTTGCAACTTGTTTTCTAAATAAACGTTTTTCCTTTGCGGCCGGACAATCAGATAACGTTGTCATGAATCGGCCTATAGACGATCAATTTTATTGTCAATATACTTGACAACTATGAATCTTGACAATTTAATTAATCGTCTGTGGGCTTGATTGACGACCGTCAATTAATTGACTTAGTGGGCAAAAAAAATGTCATCATTGTATTGAGTCAACGATATTGACAGTTAAATTGATCGTCTATGGGCCCCTTAAAACTGCAGCGTTTGGCGGAGCGAAAAGTGCGGACCGGTGGCAGCGTCCATTACAGTCCAGAGGCAGGTGAAGTGAGGTTGCGGAATGCAAATCGTATCTGTTTAGGAATGGAATCTGAGTGTAAGCCAATGGGAGAAAATATGTTGGGGGCATGCAAGGAAACTTGGTATGCAAGAGATAACTTGTGTTAGAATCAGGAGACCTGCGGATGACTGGCTATTAATGAATGTTGGAGGTGAAGGTCCAGAGTGAGGCTGCACGAGGTGGAAAAAAAAGAGATTGAAAGGCGAACGAAAGAGTATGGATTGAATAAGTGGATGCTCAGCATGACGCAAAAGCTTACACTAATCTGGTATATGCGAAAGGATGGGCCTAAGTGTGAGATGTTCTATGATGACAGTTATGGAAGCCAGCTCTTGTTTGCTGTGAGGTGTAAGGCATTTAGCGTTAATAGACGCACATGGAGGTGGAATGAGAATAATAATAGATTAAGTTGGTGGTGTGACAGGAGAGTGGAAGAAACAATTCAACATTTTGAGCTGGAATGTAGTAGGTATGAGCAAGAGAGGGAGAGTTTCATGAATATGGTTTTTGAGCTGTATAGAGAATGAGTGGTATACCAGATGTGCTGAAGATGATTGTGGCATGAGCAGTCTTGCTGGATTGGACCAGGAGTGTAATTTGAGTATCATTGCAGCTGTGAAAACTTTTCTTGTACGGGCCAGGAGTATGAGACAGGGTCAGCAATGAATTTAATGTTGTCAACGGTTTCGAAAATTTTGTTACCTTTATTAGGTAACAGCGTACATTTAAAGACACAATACACAAATGACATAGTGCTCGCAAATGCTTAATTTTCGAGATATTTAACTATGAAGTTATAGGACCGTCGTATATAAAACTGAACAAACTGACACGTAAATAAGCTGAACTACGGAATTGACATAACGAAAGCTGAAGTTAGCTTACGTAAACTAACCTAAGTAAACCTAAAATAATTTGAAAGACACCGATGGTTGTCCGCCAAAATAGCAGCGCATATTTCGTATCCGCCATACACTGGAAGAGCCATTCGAGGCGGCCGTTAATGCTATTCTTACCTGAACGTTATTTATGCTATATCTCGAAAACTAAGCATTTGCAAACACAATATAATTCATGTAAAACGTCTCCAAATATGTCCAATTACCTAGATGTTGCAACGAATTTTTGTAAATCGTTGACAACATCAAATTCAATATTGAACAGAGACAGTGACTGGAATTAGCCAGTCATGTGGAGTGGGATGTTGTGACCCCTTGCCTGAGCGATGGTGTTTTGAGGGACTGGTTATACCAATGATGCCGTCCAATGGCAGCTTGTGACGAGGATTGCTGGATTCTGAGTAGCTTATGGGACAAGTCTGGTACACAGGCGCTGAACTCTTTTGTGTGGTATTGTGAGTGTTGAGGAGGGAATTGTAGGCCATTACAAAGGCCAAGACGCTGTCGGCCCTCACTTTCAAGTTCAAGTTAGTTCGTAAACTTAAATCATCTCGTTTTGTGTAGCGGGATTTTAACCGTAAGTTACCTCACCATTTCTTGACTATTTCCAGACTAACGTTATAGTGAGGTATCTATTAATTGACCACAAATCACCATAACAAGATTGTTGAGCAGTAGCTGTTCCATCATGTGAAACTACCGGTATTGGTCAAGTTTCACCCCGCTCGGAAAGGTAAAAAAATAAGTAAAATTTCACTGTAGCAATGGATTTTGAGTAAAATTATGTGGTCAAAATCGGAGCGACTTCGTTTTGAATTGTTGTCGTTGATTTAGCCGAAAATGTTGACCCTAGGAAAAGCCGCAGTTTCTGAGGTTCGCCCCTAGTAGAAGACGGTCATGGGGCCCATATGGGGCCCACATGGGGAAATGGGAATCAGATGGGCAATGGTGATATATATATATATATAAACGCATTGGAAAAAGGTGGGTAAAATATGGTTAGGTCACTAAACCTAATAATGTGGGCTGCACGTGGTTTTTCAACATGGCTGCGTAGTGGCCAGCCTAAATTTAGACTTTGTACCATAGTGTGTACAGTTACGCAAATAAAATTTATTCTCCTAATTGAGTTGCTAAGTACTAAAAAATAAATAATACTCGATTATATAACATATAAAAAAAACGCTCAGCAACATTATTTAAAGAAGTGGCTGTCTTATGGGATTCTTATTTTCAGAGAATGAAAAGCAAGAAAATGTAAAAGAATACCATTTCAATGTTGTGTTTTTATTTACTTAACTGTGGTTATTTCATATATTTCGATATTATGGCAGTTCTTCCCATTGATTCAAGCACTAAATAATGCCCGTATAATTCCCCAAAAAACTAAATATGTGATCCAAATTCATGTTATCATTTCATGAGTTCATTCCCAGCAATTGTTTTTTGATATTTATCAGCTTGGAATTCAAGAAATTATTTTAATGTTACTAAGTTTTGTCCCTCGTCTTTCAATGGTAGGACGCACTCCTTTGCAGCAAATTGGTTTCCACCAGTTATGTAAGAAGCTGTAAACTTGGATTTCCTAGTGGTCCGAATAAATTAATGAAGCACAATAACATATAAACATGAAAAAAACATATAACAATGAAACAATTAAATATAAACATTAGCGTTGTCGCTGACATGATCATATGATGACTAGCGGCAGAATGTGCATCTGGCAACCATCTGAAGCTGCTGTCGTCCCTGTCGAGCTCATCCTCATCGCATTCGTCAGTCACCCTTTCTCCTTTACGACGTGCGGTTGTGCATGTGCTTCCTCTCCCGGTTAGGTTCTATCCCTTCAATATAGCGAAAAGAAAGTTTCTAACAGAAAATGAACTTCAAGATGCCTTTTAGTAAGTACTAAGTGACGTCAAATCAGATGTTAGTATGAGCAGTGATTCGGACAATAAAGCAGTCTCTTCATTCGAAAGTGTATGAAGCAGGTTCGAAGGAAGTGATGCGATAGCATTTAAATTCTCAAACAAATATTTTGCCCTTTATTTCTACAATTAAAATATGGATGTATTGCATACTATATTGTATGAAATATGCTCACTACGAGTGCATGAAACTCGGTGCCGTAAACACAACTACTAAAGGGGTGTTTACACTAGGGGACATTTTGGCCTTGAGGCGCGACTCGTGTAGACGAGGCTCACCACAGAGGTTCATTTTTGTGTGTGTGTGTTCGAAATTCCCGATTCGCTTTGCTCGAATCCGTGCGGCGCCGCATGTGTGAGAGGCGCAGCTCTAGACCGGTCAGTGTGCAGTTGGTAGTCATCAAGCGAGGTAGCGCTTCTCGCTCACCCGTTATGGCTGACTCAACACTGTCGCTAGAAACTACACTGCTTTTAATTGAAATGTACTTAGCCCATCAATGCCTTTGGCAGACTAAAAGCGGCGAATATAAGGAGGCTGCTTTACATTTTATTTCAATGAATTTTCACATTTCACTCATGCAAATAAAAAAGAGGATACGTACCTTTACGATGCAGCAACAATATTCATACAAGCTCGTCTACAGCAATCCATATTTCATAGCAGCAGGCCACACCGACTGCTTTTGTGCTGCATGGCTGCCACTTTTGTTTGACCAGAAAAATCTAGTGTGACCTCAAAAAATATCGATAAACATCTAAATTTAAAAATAAAACATCCAAAAATATGCATGGAAATCAATTAATTATCTACTATAATAAATTAGTTGGACAATAGCATATAAGGATATTTATATCATAAATTGCTTTATATTAGGCAATTTATCTTTATATGAATTATCTAGTATCCTGATATTTACCCTAATAATGCTTGGTATCCAAATATTCTTCAATTCCACACGTGTTGCGAGTAGAAGGGTCAGTCTCTATTGCATTACAAATTATCAATGCAAATTCCTACTTATCAACAATTGTTTTAAGGCTTTCACACCGCTATCTTCACCACTTTTAATAATTTTGCAATTGCTAAGTAAGTTGATTCTACTTTATTAGATGCATTACTTTAGAATATAACTGATACACCAAGTAGTTTCATGATAGAAATATCATTGCTTCCATCCAACAATAAACTGAACTCATTGTTATCAATATCATTGGTCAGTCTTTCGTCAAAATGAGGCCACAATACATTCTTGATAATGTATGTGCATTTTATTCCATGATTTTTTTATATCATCACTAGTTTTGCAATTGGAGATAGTGTGCTTTAGCTTATGAACCGTGAAATAGCTGACTTAGTGTCGTTCATAATCTGAACATAGCATGATCAGAATATGGTTGCTTCACTATTCAGACAATTTGCTTAAGTGAATTTAACAAATATAATAAGAATGAAGTAGTAACCAACCAATATGGTAAATTCCTAATTCAAATTTACAGTGATCTATCATATACATAGCTTAATTGTAATTCTAGCTAGAAAATTTTCGAGCGGGGTCGAAAACTAGAGGTTTTTGCCCCAAACCCCCCCCCCCCCCCCTTTAGGGGGTACAAAGACTAAAAATCCTTAATTTTCGACCCCACTTTGACCTCATATAAAAACAAAACACGGTTGGAAATGGAAAATTTGAAACTTCACCTTCGTTAGCATTGCTTTATGGATTCTAAAACTGTCTTTGGTTTTGTTCTAGCATAACAACTCAATAAGTTTTATTCTATTGAAATATCAATATTAATAAGCTAATAAACCAATATGTCCAATTTTGTAAAAAATAAAGGCCTGAATCGAAAAAATGAATGGATGAAATTGGGTTTCTTTTCATAAGGGACATAAAATATTCAAATTTCATAAGAATCAGACTAAAAATATAAAAATTTAAAAACTTTTATATAAAAGTTTTTCTATTTAGTTTTATTTTTGTAAATTACAATTCACAGTGTGAATATAAAGTTATGCATGGAAATTGTCGAAATAAAAATGAAAACAGCATTCATTTACATAAATGAATCATTGAAGAAAACAAAGACAGTTTTAGAATCATTGGAACATTTTTAACAAACTGATGTCCTGATTTTTCCAATTTGTACATTTGAATTTTTTATCATAGTTGAAAACCAAAAATTTTGCATATTTGATATAGTGGTGAAATGTCGCATATACAAAATAACAGGACATCAGCTTGTTAGAAATGTTTCAGGGTTTCCAAAACTGTCTTTGAATTTGTTCTAGCATAAATTTTTTTTGACTTCTTATCCGTTTGAAATATGTATAAAAATGACTGTAAAAACTAATATTTCAAAATTTTTGAAAAAAACTAAGGCTTAAATCAAAAAAGGTACACGAATAAAATATGTTTCTCTTTAAAAAAAACATGTACTAGCTTAATTTCAGACCAATCGGATCAAAATTCAACATTGCCGGATGACCCCCTTAATACGCAGCTCATAGAAGGCCTGTTCAAGGTAGGCCTAGTTTGGTAGATATAAAAGAATTAGCAATTTTAAATTTTCAAAATTTCAACTATATTTCATTATCAGAGCAAGACGTTTGTGTTTTGAAAATCAAAGATCTGAACGTGGACCCGTTGCTCAGATATAACCTAGCTTAAATATTTGATAGAATGTTTGGGTTACTTCTGCATTTGAAAGTGATGCCCCACATCCAACATATTTATCGCTGCAAATGTCTCATTTATCTGTATACATATATGTAAAACAATTCTTCCAGCTAACACTGAATGTGTATATCACTGATTGGGCTGGAAGTATCTTGTGTATCATATTTTTCATATTAATATAAATGCATCATAATTGTATATCATACATTTTCAATAGGAAGCCTAACTTTGCTGTTGGAAAATTTCAAACCATATATATATTCTAGCACTAAGAAATTGTCAACTTAAGTATTAAGCAGTTCTGTTACAAAAAACAAGAATTTTTTCTTCACGATTTCAGCCAATTATCTGTTACAATGAAGAAGAATTATTATGAACTAAAAAAAACATTGCTGAAAGGCAATCGTTAGGAGTGAAGTCTTCTATAGCTATTTCAAGTGCTATATCTCCACACAGTTCTCTTTATAAAAGAAGTGTAAGTTCGACCGAATTGACTGAAAACCAGGGTGCCTCAACTTCACAAGTTGCTCTGAAATTACTAGTGAGGAGAGTGAATCCTCAATTAACCGAGACTTAGTGAGAGTATGAGTGTTGGAAATTCTTCTTGTTTGCATATCTCAGAGAATTCCCTCTCACATTCAGATTCATCTAGCTCAAGTACATGTAGAGCAGACGATGAAGCAAGAATAAATCCCTCTAAAGATCTTGCTCACTGGGCTCTGAGTCATAACGTTAGTCATTCATGTGTCAGATTTGCTCAAATTTTGGAATAAATATCACCCAGCTGACTTTGTTCCTTTGAATGCTAAAACATTGTTTAAAACAAAGTGCAATTTTTCCTTAGAATCAGGTGGAGAAGGTTCTGACTTGCAATTTCATTGTCATTACGAAAAAGTTTGCGCTTCAAACTTCAAAAGTCAAACTTTTTTGAGCTCAAATGAAAAAATCGATTTTAATAATTTCTAATATTGTCTCGTAAAATCAGCCTGGAGGTATGTTTATGAATAATTTATTCATATATATCTCTAAAACACGCAACAATGAGCGGTGAAGGCTGCCGTGATACCCTTTAATACTGATATGCCATAATATGGAATTCACTACTGTTGAAGATAATTCTGTCATTTAAACTGAGTCTGTAATCTTATTGAAAAAAATGTAAACAAAATATGGCATCTTGGGGGACGTGTTTTGCTGTTTCAAGCAGCTTCCACGGCATGCAGAACGACGCCCGTCACAAATACGAAGAAGGATACAGGTTCCCATGCAAAATTGATTGCATAGTAAATATCAAAAGTTTACTGATGATTTCCTTAATAAGTGCACTTTGTGACAGCCCCTCCTTAAAAAAAGTTTCAACATTTCCCTCGAAGTATTGGGTAATGAGAGATTGATCGTGAAATTGTAAATCTTCTGCTTCAATATCATAGCAATAAATACAAATTGAGTGGGTATGTATTCACTGTTTCAGTACAACTAGGCTTACGAATATTAATTTACAATTGGTATTTTCAGATGATCCTGTGTATGAACATCATGTTCGTGTGAAGTGCGTCTTGATATTTTGCAAGGCATCATATCAGACTCCTCAAATTTTTCTGCTCCCAGTGTGGACATTTATGCAGTTCAATTCATTGGATCAACAGTTCCATGACTCTGCATGCGCTATTTCTGCTTGATTTGCTCGGGTGAGTTGATACTATTAACGCTTTTGCATTTTCATTTATGATGTCATCTATTTTATTGACATTAAAACTTCTGTTCTGTTCCGCTATACCAGTCATTTTGGACGATAATACACTGGAGTTTGAGTACTTGAAGAAAACGCAAAGCATAATTTCAGTCTTAGTTTCATATTTTAGAGTTTTTCTCACACTCAGATTGTAGGAATGGGGTTAAAAAACAAATTTCATCGTCGAATAGCTCCAGAGAAGACTGCCAAGTGCTATAGCGATCATCATTATGAATAAAGAGCGAGAAATTAATTAAGAATAGCCGTGCAGATCATCTGTTGCTCCAAGTTACTGCCCCCTGAACATATCAAGTAGAAGCCTTTAATGTGACTAGTCGGAAGATTGTGTAACTTCTGAGAGTGTGCGCAGAACCTGACTTAGACACTGATATGTTGTGTAAAACAGACAGGGGGTATATATATGGGGTTAAATAGACGGGATATGTGTCGTAAAACAGACGAAATATGTGAGGTAAAATAGACAGGAAATGTGAAATTAAACACACAGGGCATACAATATTGAGGTAAAATAAACTGGGGATATACTGGTAAAACAGACGGAGGCATATATGGGCACAACATATATAGTAGGCATGTGAAAAAAACACATGGAGGACATGTGGGCGAAAAACATGGGAAACATACGGGAAAAACACATAGAAAGCATGCGGGCAAAACACATGGAGCACTTGTGGGAAAAACACGTTGGGAACATTTGGGCAAAACCTGGGTTACCCAGTGGTTTGCCCAGAAAATACCCATGTAAAGCCCACCTGGGCTTTTTCCAAAAAAACACATAAGCCCCACATTGGCAAACCACATGGACCCCCGTGGGCAAACCACATTGGCCCCACATGGGGCCCAGGACAGATTCTACTTGGGGTGTTCAGTTCCCGCAATGAACATGAATGGGTGCCTGAAAACCCTCATATCGTGCGAGGACATTCGTACCAGCAACGGTGCAGTGTTAATGTTTCGGCTGGTATCATCCATAACCAAATTGTTGGACTTCAAATCATCCCATCGCCTATCAACTGGAATAATTAGAGTTTTCTTAGAAGAAGTAATTCCCGAGTTACTCGAAGATCTACCTCTTGCAATAAGAAGAAGAATGTGGGTCTAGTATGATGTTGCTCCTGCACACTGCCATATTAGTGTCCGAAATTACCTGAATGGTCGATTTCCTGATAGTTGGATCAGGCGAAATGGTCCTCTTGCATGGCGTCCTTGATCTCCTGACATGGCTCTTCGCGATTTTTTGGGACACATGAATTAAAAGCTTTATTTAGGTTACACCCATCGAATCTGAGGAAGATCTCGTGGCCAGAATTGGCTGCTGGTGGGAGTTCTAAAATGCCAGACGGGTTTCCTAATATCCGGCAGTCGTTGAGGCTAAGATTTAAAAAGTGCATTGATGTAGGTGGAACACATTCAGAACAATTTTAGTAAAGTAAATTCTAAATAAAGATTGCGAGTAATTGTGCCAATAAATTTAATCCTTCAAAACAGAAACAGCTAATATCTCAAAAACCCGTTTTTTTGAAAATTTCACAGATAAACAAATGTTTATTTGACCATTTGGTGCCTGGTGTGCAATTTTGCACCTCTTGTTCTGAGTCACACTGTATATACATGTACTGTAGTATATGTAATTCAAGTATTCAAATGAATAAAAATTGCCTAAACATTATCTTTGAAATGAATATTTTATGGGAATATTCCCATAAATGTTTCCTTGGAAAATAAAAGGCCATACCTATTTATTTTATTTTTTAATTGAACATTCATGGAAGTACTCACAGAACAACAATTATTATGTTACTTCTACGGTTATATCTTATGTGTGCTTAGTATATTCCATAATTAGGTAATATTTCATTCTAAGTAATATTCCTTAATAAGTATTATTCCAAACTAAGTAATATTCCATTAGTAGTAATATTCCATAATTTCTATTATTGCATTATGAGTATTATTCTATAACAAGTATTATCGCATAATAAGTAAGATTTCATTATAAGTATTTGTCCATGAAAAGTAATACAGGGTGTCCATAAAGTCCTGGTGCAATTTGAAGTTACCGTAGCTTCAAAACTTGACGTGATATAAACAATCCGCGAAAGATATTAGAAACAAGAAGAATTAGATGTTTCGATTTATTAATTGCCGGTTTCCCAAGTTTCTACACGTCCGCCATCATTAGCTATGGATTGAATAATAAGTTCATCACAAACATTTACCAGCTGGTGGGCCGTTATGTCTGAGAGCACAGCATCTATCTTACCTCTCTAGTCGTGCACTCTTGTCTTCACACGCCCCTTAATATATAATCTAAAGGAGTCAGATTTGGGGAACGTGGAGGCCATAAATATGGTCCACCTCGTCCGATGTAATCTACATACATACATACATATACCAGACTTCTTCTCCCCATTAAGGGTTGCCCACAGCAGGCAACAACCATCACTCTTGGTCACTATGAAGCGAGAGAGGCAGCATTGGCCGCACCAAAACGGCCAGGATCAGCAGCAGCTCAGTACAACCGTCTTCCACAGTCAGGCCCGACAGCCATAGCTGGTTTACCCCGACCGTTTCATTGAGTGCAGCCTGTCAGTGATTCACAAATAAACAGTCCGGATTACTGACACTAGAATCCTACTTCTTTCTGTTCTTGCGACGTGATCTCTTGGTATCGGTTCTTATTACCTTCACTCTCTCATAGGTGTCTTCCGACCTAGGTAAATAGAAAGTTCGTTCTGCCTTATTAATCTTTTTTGAATATTGTGAGATAAGATGCAGTTCTCGTTGTCGCATATTCAACTTAGTTACTGTTTAGAGTCTTAATTAGTCCGTTCTTTGTAGGCGGCACCGTGGTCGACACCTCAAGGAGCCTGTTCCGTAGCTGATGCCTGATCGCTGTTTGTCCTACTTGCTTCATCTTCGGGCTTCGGTCGTGCTACCCAATGGAGTGTATAATCTAATACTAATTATTCTGGGGACGGGATCTAAATTAATTGGATGTGACTTTAATGCTAGTAATTCAGTGTACTTATTATTTGTAAAAGTGTGAAAACTTGTCCGTAAAATTAAAGTCTTATAATGAACTCGTGTGAAATCCCATATCGTTTGGAAATTTAAGGGGTGGCTGGAACTTAACTCTAATATTAGGTCAGCCGTTGGCTTTATCAAGCGAGGAAACCCCAACAAGTGGCGCTGTAGACAGGATTGGTTTGTTGCATAACTTCCATTCGATTGTGCTCGTATTTTGATAAGTATTCATCGTTCCTTTATTTTCTTGTTAAAAAATTATCCTAGAGGTTTGCAGCCGAAAGTGGAGACAGTGATGCTCCTGATGCGTTTTAATGTCATTGTCAAGTGACTGTGCACAGGAATCAGGTTAGATCAGCTAGGAACTAGGCAGGCGATCGTATCTATTTGGTGAAACTGGTCGCCTTGTGTAAACTACACTTCTTTGGCTGTTTGGTTGTGATGCTCGTGTGAGGCTTTCTTAGGAATTCGTGTACCTCTAGAGTTATCCTTTTGTCATTTTCGTAATTTTGTCCGTACCTGTTGTTGTGCCGCCAACGCTGGTATAGCTTCGTGTGGCCACGATAGCTGTAAAATTGGGTTTACTGTGTTCTAGTGAATCTTCGATTTGAACTAGTATTCTTTTGTTATTGAGCGCGTACAAAAATATCTTCCATTATGGATCGGCCTACGCCTACTCTGATGGAGTTGAGGAAGATAGGCGAGGACATGGGGTTGACCGGCTCAGAGTTAGCTACCTTCATTTGCTCTCAGCAGACCGCTGCTCGTGAAGACAGGGCACAAGAAAGGGAGGAAAGAGAGAAACAGAGGCAGAGAGAAGAAAGAGCAAAGCAGAGGGAACATGAGTTGAAGTTAGCTGAACTGACTGGCCGTGCCGAGCCAGCTCAGAATGTTCTCCCTATGCAATTATTTTCCTAAGCCGACTCCTCTGGAGGACGGCGACGACTTGGTCGCCTACTTGATTCGATTTGAACGTTTGGCTGAGCTGCGTGATTGGATTAAAGAGAGGGACTACGCTATTCAGCTCGGGTACTTACTGACAGGTAAAGCGTTGTCAGTTTACTCGTCTCTCCCTATCAAAATAACCTCAAACTATGATGACCTGAAAAGTGCATTACTTGTAGCATTTAAGTACACTCCCGATCAGCATAGGAAAACGTTCAGATCAGCTCGTATTTCTTCCAACGAAAATTATTTACAATTTGTAACGACTTTGGGTAGGCTGTTCGATCAGTGGTTTGAATCCTCCGAACGGACAAAAAGTTTCGACAGTCTGAGAGAATTTATTTTAATTGACCAATTTTTGTCAGTTTGTTCTCCAGAACTACGTATCTTTATTAAGGAACGTAAACCTATTTCACTTCGTGAAATGGCATAATTAGCTGACGCTTACTCAGACGCACGACCTTCACGAGCGAAACCCCTTGACGTAACACCCAATAACGAATCATTGTGTCCTGAAACTAATGCTAAACCTGTTCAGAGCTCTCCGAGCACTAAATGTTATGCCTGTGGCTTATCAGGCCACACTAAACGTAATTGTCCTCAAAATCCGGCAACGTTTGCCAGGAGCGATTCAAGTTACCAAGTGAATTTCGCACTAAATGCAGCAAAGCGTCAGAGTGAACTTGTGTCTGGTACCGTTAACGGTGCTCACGTGTCAACTATTTTAAGAGATACAGGATGTTCATGTTTGCTTGTTTCCGATAAGTTGATTCCATGTAATGCAAATGTCCTGCGTACCGTGTCAATTTCTGATTATTTGGGACGAACTGACGAATTTCCGGTAGTCCGCTGCCATATTTCTTGTCCGTACCTGACTGGCTGGGTTGAAGCTGTGAAAGCCCCTATTAAGTTCTGCTCCGTTTCAATTGGTAATGATGTGGATGTAGTGTCTGTTGTTAAAAATTTGCCTAACCCTGTTAACGTTTACGAAAATTCCACCGTAACTCTTAGCGGCACTCAACTTGCTGGAGCAGTGACTAGGTCAAAGCCAAAACTTTTTGATGATCTCGCTAGTCTTGACTCTACGCCAGTTGATCTCAAACGCCAGCAAACGTCTTGCAAATCTCTAGCAGGAGTAAGACGTAAATTGACCCACCGAGTAATCGAACAGAGTAAATCTGGGTATCAGTACGAGTACGTTGTCCATAACTCTATGATCTACAGAAAATGCATTTCAAGCAAGAACTTTGTGGATATAGGTAAGCTCGTTCTTGTAATGCCTAAATTGTACAGAAATCGGGCTCTGAAGTTAGCTCATGATGATCTAATCTCTGGACACTGTTCTTTCAGGAAAACTGAAATGAAAGTGTTCGAAAATTTTACTGGCCAGGTGCCAGCGCTCACATTCGCAGATACTGCCAGTCCTGTGACGCTTGTCAGAAAGTCTCTGCTCGTGGCCGCGTGAAGCCGGTCCTTCTTGCAAAGACTCCAGTGCTGAGGCTACCTGACACCAGTAAAGTCTTCGTCGTCCGAACTCATGCTTCCGGAGTAGCCGTTGGCGCAGTCTTGCTGCAGTACCATGACGACGTCCCATTTCCAGTGGCCTACGCTAGTCGTAAACTCACCGGGAGCGAACAAACCTACGCGGCTATTGAAAAAGAGTGCTTAGCAGTAGTCTGGGCCTTTGCAAAGTTCCATACCTATCTTTATGGAAAAGAATTCGTTCTAGAAACTGACCACCAGCCTCTCACTTACCTGCAGACGATGAAGCCAAATAATGGTCGTCTGATGAGATGGGCTCTCGCGTTGCAGAGTTACTGCTACAGAGTAGCCTACATTAGGGGTTCTGAAAATGTTGGTGCTGACATGCTCAGCAGGATCTGCCGACAATAATCTGATCGCCTAATTATATTACCCTTGTTACTACCCGTGTTTGCGTTTATTTAATCTTAAGAAGTTTGTTCTGTACTAAAGCTAAACTTTACTTTTGTGGCGGAGTTACTGGTTAGGAATAACTAAAATGTTCTTGTTTGTTCGTGTTTGTTCGCATTTGTTCGTGTTCGTTGTTTAGGATTAAGGAATGTGAAACTATTCATTAACTTCTTGTGATGCTTTCGTGTACCCTATTTTGTGAATCAGATGTTTGTATATCTGTGGCAGTTATACTTCAGTTGGGGGGTATTGTCAGTGATTCACAAATAAACAGTCCGGATTACTGACACTAGAATCCTACTTCTTTCTGTTCTTGCGACGTGATCTCTTGGTATCGGTTCTTATTACCTTCACTCTCTCATAGGTGTCTTCCGACCCAGGTAAATAGAAAGTTCGTTCTGCCTTATTAATCTTTTTTGAATATTGTGAGATAAGATTCAGTTCTCGTTGTCGCATATTCAACTTAGTTACTGTTTAGAGTCTTAATTAGTCCGTTCTTTGTAGGCGGCACTGTGGTCGACACCTCAAGGAGCCTGTTCCGTAGCTGATGCCTGATCGCTGTTTGTCCTACTTGCTTCATCTTCGGGCTTCGGTCGTGCTACCCAATGGAGTGTATAATCTAATACTAATTATACTGGGGACGCAATCTAAATTAATTGGATGTGACTTTAATGCTAGTAATTCAGTGTACTTATTATTTGTAAAAGTGTGAAAACTTGTCTGTAAAATTAAAGTCTTATAATGAACTCGTGTGAAATCCTATATCGTTTGGAAGTTTAAGGGGTGGCTGGAACTTAACTCTAAAATTAGGTCAGCCGTTGGCTTTATCAAGCGAGGAAACCCCAACACAGCCCCTTCCCCCGCACACAGGTCAACCCCATCACACGCGGGCGGGCTTCCAGTACCGCGTCAAAAAAAAACATTCTTATGCACTGCCAACCCTCTCAATTCTGTCCCCAGTCATCTTTCTCGCCATGTCCACAGTCAGACCCCTCTCATACAATGCACGTTTCACCCCATCCCTCCAACTCATCCGTGGTCTACCTCGCGCTCTAATACCACTCACTTCCGAGGTATAAATCTTTTTCACCAGCCGCTCAACATTCATTCTTACAACAGGCACAAACCATACAAGCACTCTTTCATCTAATCGCCTGCTCAACTTTTTGATAACACCCGTCTGCCTCCTAACCAACTCATTCCTGATCCTATCTCATTTTATTACTCCATACATGCTCCTCAAACACTTCATGTCAAACACATCCAACTTCCTTCTCTCAGCCGCTCTCAAACCCCAGGACTCTGCTCCATACACAAAACTGGCTGATCAAGCTTTCATACAGTCCACTCTTAGCATTCACACTAAAACTTTCGCATTCAAAACCTTTCCTCATTGCACGTTGTAAACTTGAGGAGTCAAATCTGGGGTACGTGGAGGCCATGAATATGGTCCACCTCGTCCGTTGTAATCTGATGGAGTCAGATCTAGGGAGCGTGGAGGCCATGAATATGGTCCACCTCGTCCGTTGTAATCTAAAGGAGTCAGATCTGGGGAACGTGGAGGCCATGAATATGGTCCACCTCGTCCGTTGTAATCTAAAGGAGTCAGATCTGGGGAACGTGGAGGCCATGAATATGGTCCACCTCGTCCGTTGTAATCTAAAGGAGTGAGATCTGGGGAGCGTGGAGGCCATGAATATGGTCCACCTCGTCCGTTGTAATCTAAAGGAGTCAGATCTGGTGAACGTGGAGGCCATGAATATGGTCCACCTCGTCCGTTGTAATCTAAAAGAGTCAGATCTGGGGAACGTGGAGGCCATGAATATGGTCCGCCTCGTCCGTTGTAATCTAAAGGAGTCAGATCTGGGGAACGTTGAGGCCATGAATATGGTCCACCTCGTCCGTTGAAGCCATGTTTTAATAGATAAGATTCAAAGCCGTTATTCAAACATTTTTCGACAGAATATCAACAAGCCACGCTTAAACTCGTAACAGGAAATTTTCTAATTCAGTTTACTGATTGTTTTTATCAAGGATAGTTTGAAACTACAGTAATTTCAAACAATTCCATAATTGGGTATTATTCTGTGATAATTAATATTACATAATAAGGCAATGTTGCATAATTAGTTTATATTTAAAAAATTATATATTAATATATAATTATTTATAACTTTATGCATCATATACAATATGTACATATAAATACAAGAGTCATTTTTTTCCAAATAATACGGAATTGACATTGCCCCATGTTATTACTGAGAGCAGGTCGTTGTATTGTGCCCTATGTTATTACTGAAGGCAGGGTGTTGTATTGTGCCCTATGTTATTACTGAAGGTAGGGTGTTGTATTGGGCCCTATGTCATCACTGGCAACAACGCCAGTGCTTGGTAACGCTTAAGCTGATACGGTTACCAAGTTTCATTTGAGCGTAGTTCAATAAATATTTTCAGGTTTTTACCATGATGGCTTCACGGTATTTTCCTAGTGTGGTATTTATGCGCGACAATCATTAAGTTCATCGCCCAACTGTGACGTTCACGGTTAGCCAGACTGCACGGTACCATACACGCCTTCCTCAACTTTTACCAGCAATACTTCAGTTGTCCGTCGACCATCTATGTTTTACAAACTATCTCTCTTTACTTTTCTCACCCTTTCGATGTTCGAATTTTTCATGTCCATATCATATTGACTGTTGCAATACTGTTTACTTATCAGACAAGCTTTTTGACAGGGTGACTCAATTGAAGTGATCTACACGCCACACCAAAATGCACGTTCTTAAACAACATTTAGAATTGTTGGAGCGCGGCCCGCTATTAAAGAGTTACATTAAGTAAAAAAAATAAAATATTGCAGTGCAGAACTATGGAGCTGGGGGGGAAATAAACGATACAAGTTACTTAAACATACGGATTGGGAACCGTCGGTCGGGGTGATGCGTGACGGGGGTTCAGGCAACACAGCGCGAGTCAAAACTCAGCGACAACATCCACATTGATCTCTCCAGTGTTACAGTCGTGTTGTGGCAATGTTGTTTGGTTTTGTAGCTCATGAGCAGTGAGTCAATTGTGTGTTTAGGGAGTAGATGAGTTTACCTTGTAAATTCTTCAGCTCGTTTTGTACGTTTTGAAACAGTGAACATATCTACATTTAGTGTTACAGTCGTGTTGGGGGAATGACTTTTAGATTCATATCCCAAGGGGAGAAATTAAATATATAAGGAACTAATATGTAGAATAATGTCCCACCTACACCGGGAGCTATTATAAACTAGTGTGCACGGCCCGTCAAAAATGACGGGATTCAATACCTTTCTTTAAAAAATTTTCCAGACGTGGATGACTAATAAAGATATCCATCCTAACAGTACCTGTGATAAAAAATATTGTTGTACTTGCGCACTGGTGAAACTCGTACCACAGATACAGTCATTATAACTATCCTTATGAGCGTGACAGAGAAATGGAAGATGCGGACTCCAAAATAATAAACCAAGAGTATTGTTAGGTAGTAGCAGGACCCGTGGAATTCCATGGACATTGTCGTCGTTAAGCTAGGTGGACCCGTGAAATATTCCGTCAACATTACCTAGCCCATGCTAACCTAACATACCCTAAACTGAACAAACCTATCCTAACCGAACCTATCCTGATAAAATGTCAAACATATCAATGCATGTAAGGGCCATCATTCAATGTTACACTGAGATATTCGGTATCCATGATACCGCAAACTCAGACATCCTATGTTTCTTAAGAAGCGGACACCAAACAAATATATAAATAAATATATAAATAAACACACAGTGAGTATTATTAGGTAAGAAATTAATATCATTGGAGTATTTATTGATATAAAATAATTGATATAATTGTTGTGCCTAATTACTGCGCCCATTTAAGTAGCCGTTAATGACTAATTGGCTTTAATTAGAATTGCATCAGGCGCAACAGTTGCGTCATTTTTGTGTTTTTGACTGAAATTAATGAATTATTTATTTCGAGTCACTAATTACTGACGCTAAACTACTTCTTATTGACACTATTAGGCAGTGTTGGGCACGCAACTTTTAAAATGTTGCGGCGCAACCGCAACCGCAACCGCTACACCACAAAAAAAATTTCGATCGCAACCGCAACTTTTCAATCGTTTAATATAATTTTAATTAAACAATTTTCAATTTATTTTACGTATATACTGCTATATACAAAATAATGTCAAGAATTTCAAAATAGTGCATTGCTTTACTAAAAAAATTAATAGATCGAGTGTGTGGACTAGAATTGAATAAACTATCAAGACACAGATAATGGAACGTTTCATTTGTAAATATAGCATGAACAATAAAATGAATTCCATTTTCTAATAATAATAAAACTGAAAAGGTACCTAGCTAGTAGCTATATTTTCATAGAAGTTCCGTATATATAGGAAAAAAATTAGTGTGGTGTTGAAGTGTTTGCCGCCGCAAGAGGGCGCTGCAGCGATGTGCGCTCTACCGCCAAAACTTTGGGATCTTGCCGCCGCTGCCGGTAGGCGGCGGCTGGATGGCGCCGGCGGCAGTGTAGTTATGGACGTGGTGGAGTGCAGACGCGCGTGTGTTTCGTTCTTCGTTCATATTGTCTTCGCCGAGTTTCGGTACTCGTGTAAGCCGGCAAGTGCCTTGCTTTCGTTCCTCTGAGAGAAGGAGGAAGGTCAAACAGCTGCGGCAGCTGGTTGGCGGTTGCTGTCGGTGTCGGAGCCGGGCAACGTTATAAGGTACGTCAACAAGCTATCTAGGCTTTTGGCGGTGGTAGCCATCTTGTTGGTAGCGAGATGGCGGCGGCTGGAAAGGCTGCGTCAGTTGAGGTAGCTGACGCAGCTGAGAAGGCTGCGGCAGCCGGAGCTGGCGATGCGGGATCGCCAGTGCCGCCGGCGGGGAGCACGTCGGGAGTGCTTGTGGATGTTAGCCTATTGGCTAACATCCTGACTCAGGCGCGTGGTCCGATCCTCGACCGGTTGTCTAGGCAGCTGCTAAGTTGACTGGCGATGGATCGGTCGACGCGCTGGAGTGGCTGGAGAACCTGGAGAGGCTCTGCCAGCTGGAGCGCGTAGCTCCGACCGACGTCATCGGGTTCATGCTCGACGGCAATGCCGCTCGGGTGTTTCGCTCCATGACTGTCGGTGATGCTGCTCAGTGGTCGGTAGTTCGGTCTACGCTGGTCTTGCAATTTGCGTTGCCTATGCAGGAGGCGTATAGGCGGTTCACCGACCGTCGGCTTGCAGCCGGGGAGTCGGTGGACGTGTACCTGGATGACTTGGCACGTCTGGGTGGGAGAGTGGGGTCGACTAAGAAGGATTTGATTTTTAGGGTAAAGTTCTACGAGGGTCTCCCCACTACTCTGTATACTTGGGCAGTTTCGCGTGAGGACGCGTATACTGCGCCGTTCGATGCTGTGGTGTCGAAAGTGCGGGAAAGAATGGCCGCACAGAGGGCTGTAGCCGGGCGAGGCCAGGAGGCCTGGCTCGGGGCAGACCTTGCTGCTTCGGGGAAGCAGGGCAGTGGTGGCAAGGGTGCTTGCTACCGCTGTGGCGGTGCACATCGCGTGCGGGTTTGCCCGCAGAAGCAAGGCGCTGCGGCACCTGCTGGTAGGGGGGCCGTGAAGGCTCCCGCAAAAAGGAAGTTCGCATGCTTTGCGTGTGGAGAGGATCTGGCATTTTGCTTGCGACTGTCCGGCGGTAGGTAGGCCTACGGTTGGTGGGTCGGGTTTCTCTGCGGAGGACGCCAGTCGGGGCGACGCGTCCTCCTCAATGGAAACCGTGTAAGCCGAGCTTACCGGAGGTCTCCTCTCCCCGAGGGAGGTGACGGCGCCCCCTCGGAGAGAGGGACCTTGAGCAGCACGAGTGTGTCGCTGGGGCGGGGCGATCTAGAATCGCTCGGAGTGACTGGCGTTACGACGGGGCGTCGGTTGCCAGTCGTTCGTGCCATCTTGAATGGGCATTTTTCTTGGTGTCTGATAGACTCCGGGAGCGAGCGGACGGTGGTTTGTCCGCGGGTGGTGGTGGGCCAACGCCCCCGGCCGAGGCGGCCGTTGCTAACGGCGGACGGCAGAACTTCCCATGTGGGGAAGCACTGTCGTGTGGTAGTCGGGTTGCAGGGGCATTGCTTCGGTGTCACTGCGCTTTTCACGCCGGAGTTGGGGAATCTTGGCGTGGACTGTCTCCTAGGGAGTGATGTTATTGATCACATGGGGGGCGTCACCGTCAGGAGAGGTCCTGACTCGAAGTATGCAGTTGACTGGGGGAGATCCTGGTCAGCTGGATGCTGTAGGGGGCCCAGCAATGGATTCGCCTGTGCCAAGCTGGAAGCCGGCCTGGTGGCAGGGTTGGGGTCGGTGGGGTCGAGAGGTGCGCCAGCGCCGATCGAGATTGTCGACCCTGACTTTGTTGCTAGGTTCGCTGACGGTCGGTGGACCGTCAGTTGGCGGTGGTCCGAGAAGCCGCCCGAGGGGTTGCAGACTCGGATCGCGGAGTACGGATGTACTCGGGCGCCTCTCGTGCGTGAGCGCTATGATGCGGAGATTCAGAGTTGGATCTCGAAGGGTTGGTTGAGGCGATGGCATGGCCCCATCCAGGACATCATTCCGTTGCTGGCCGTCGTGCAGCCAACGAAGGACAAAGTCCGTCCGGTCATGGATTATCGTGAGTTGAACGGCTTTGTCGAGTGTCATACTGGTGATGACATGGTCGCTGTGTGTGGCGACAAGATTCGGAAATGGCGGCAGCTGCGGGGCGAGCTTAAGGTCGTCGACCTTAAGTCCGCGTACCTGCAGATCCACGTTTCCGAGGATCTGTGGCGGTACCAGATCGTGAAGTCTTGGGTGTGCCTTACGCTTTGACGCGATTAGGCTTCGGCCTCTCGTGTGCGCCTCGAATCATGACGGTGATTCTCGGCAAGGTTCTGTCGTTGAACGACCGCGTTCGTCGAGGGACGGACCACTATATCGACGATAAAGTGGTTTGTGAGTCCATTCTCAGCGCGCAGGAGCTCCGGGAGCACCTGGCGCGGTACGGACTTGCGGCGAAGGAGCCTGAGAGCCTGGATGGAGGCCAGTTGTTGGGGATTTCTCTACGGAAAGATTCCAACGGACATCTTCGGATGTCGCGGGGGACTGCTCTTTCCGAGTTTGGTTCGGTGAATGTCGGCTTAACGAAGAGAGGGCTGTTTTCCTTGTGCGGCCGGTTAGTCGGCCATTACCCCGTGGCGGGGTGGCTGCGTCCTTGCTGCAGTTTCTTGAAACGGCTGGGGTGCAGTGGCTCTTGGGACGACTCGGTTGACAGTTCTGTCAGCTCGTTGGCTGCGGAGCTGATGGCGCGGGCTCGTCGGGAAGACCCTGTTGGGGGCGTGTGGGGTGTCGACCCGCATGGTATAGTTACCGTGTGGGCTGATGCCAGCTCCCTCGGAGTCGGGGTGGCCCTTGAGGTCGATGGCCTCATTGTGGAGGATGCGTCTTGGCTCCGAAAAGAGTCAGACCACCTTCATATCAACGTGGCCGAGTTGGAGGCGGTGGCGCGGGGTATCAATTTGGCGACTGCGTGGCGTTTTAAGACCTTCACGGTCGCCAGTGACTCCCGGACAGTCGTCACATGGATGGACAACACTGTCGACGGCCGCAATCGTGTTCGCACGAAGGGCGCGGCGGAGATGCTCGTGAAGCGACGTCTTGGGGTGATCCGTGAGACGATCGCTGAGCATGGTCTGGTCGTGTCTGTTCGCTTCGTCTCGAAGATCGAGAACAAGGCCGACCAGCTGACCAGGGTACCTAAGAGGTGGCTTAGTTACCGTGATGGTGGTGGAGCCGACGCAGAGGTGTCTGCCGTGCTTGCTACTGGGGAGAGTCTCGAGGATGCCATTTGGGCGGCTCATCTGCCGCATCATCTGGGCATCGATCGGACGTTCTACTTGGCGCATCAGATCCGTAGTGATCTGACGCGCGAACAGGTGAAGCGTGAGCTGGCTGGATGCGAGGCCTGCCAGCGGATCGATCCTGCGCTGCGGGAGGAAAATCTCGTGGAGCGAGGGGGTCTGTCTGTGGAAGAGAGTTGGCGCCGGGTTGCGGTTGACGTAACCCATTATGGCAACAATCTCTACTTGTCCATGGTTGACTGCGGACCCTCGCGGTTCGCCATCTGGCGGCGGCTGTTGAATGAGTCTGCAGTGAGTATCGTCGCTCATTTGCGTGAGGTCGTAATTGAGCGAGGGCCGTGTGACGAGTTGTTACTGGACAATTCTACGGCGTTCCGATCAGCGACTGTGGAGCAGTTCGCTGATGCGTGGGGGATTTCACTGCGATTCCGTGCCGCCTACGCCCCGAGCGGCAACGGGATCGTTGAGAGAAATCATCGGACGATCAAGAGGATCGCCGCAAAGGGAGGTATCACTCCTGAAGAGGCTACATTTTGGTACAATGTGACGCCCCGGAAGGACACTGAGGCGGGCTCAGTCCCTTCGAGCGGTATTTTTCGGGATCGCTGGCGAGTGCCGTTCGACGTCAATCTTCGGGCGATTGATGGCTGCGCGCACAACAGCTTTGCTGTTGGTGATGAGGTGTGGGTGAAACCCCCACTGCCTTCGTGCACGAAGCAGTGGACGTCTGGTGAGGTCACCAGCGTCGTGTCTAAGTACGTAGTCTGCGTAGACGGCATGCCTAGGCATGTGCGCGACGTCAGGAGACGGCGTTTTGGCGGTGACCGGGTCAGGGGTCCTGAGAACCATAGTGGGGTTGCTGGTGCCGCGGAGCCCGAAGCAGTGAGTTTCGGTGGAGGGGGCGGCGGCGGTGCAGCTACTTTTGCGCTGCCCGATGCAGTTGTTGTCGACGCACTAAACCCGGCGCCCGTTGTGCCGGCGGCAGAGCACGCGTCGGCTGAGGACTCCCCTGAAGAAGAGGGCGAGGAGCGCAATGCTGTCGACAGTGATACGGAGCCGCAGCAGGGGGAGCCTGAGCCATTGAGGCGGTCGCGCCGCGAGCGACGGCGTCCCACGTACTTGGATGAGTACGAATGCTAGGCACCAAGCACTGCGAGTTTCGTGAGAAACTGGGGGAGATGTGGTGTTGAAGTGTTTGCCGCCGCAAGAGGGCGCTGCAGCGATGTGCGCTCTACCGCCAAAACTTTGGGATCTTGCCGCCGCTGCCGGTAGGCGGCGGCTGGATGGCGGCAGTGTAGTTATGGACGCGGTGGAGTGCAGACGCGCGTGTGTTTCCTTCTTCGTTCATATTGTCTTCGCCGAGGTTCGGTACTCGTGTAAGCCGGCAAGTGCCTTGCTTTCGTTCCTCTGAGAGAAGGAGGAAGGTCAAACAGCTGCGGCAGCTGGTTGGCGGTTGCTGTCGGTGTCGGAGCCGGGCAACGTTATAAGGTACGTCAACAATTAGAAAACACAAAATTGCAGAACATATATTCATTCTATATCACGCATTAAGAAAAACCAAGCATTTGCTCTTGTAATATATGGTATTTCTCTGCTTTTTGTTGCTCCTCTGTTATGATTTAATACTGGTTCATGATCTCAATGTGACTATGCCAGTGCACTGTAATGACGATCATCGTCGCCTTTTAGAAATGTTTACATTTCAAAATGCTTGTCTGAAAGCCAAGCACGTCGTGGTCTCAAAATATCTCTGCCTAAGGAGAACAGTCGTTCGCCCGAAGCGCTTGATGGTATTGCCGTGTTAAATTGGATGATCGAAGCGACTAATTCACTTGAAGGAAACATCGCTCAGTGAACATCTTGGTGACTAGTTCTGTTGATTACCGCCTGTTTCAGCCAATCATTGACTTGTTTCAACGAACTTTTCTTGTTTTTTCTTTATCATCCAAGATCATTATGACGTTGAGAAGTCATCTTCGTCATGTACGTCCTCGGCACTGCTCCCCTCAGCTGAAATACCATTTTCTGATTTGGTAATAAGATGTGCGATTAGTTTTTTGTTATTACCTCCACTCTCTGTACTTCGTTTATCGATTTTCGCTTGAAATGTGGATGCAGAGAGGACGCCAAGAAAAAATCGTCGCTGTGAAGGACATTGGCAAATCGCAACATCTAGCTTTGAAGATTTGCCGTATAACACGAAAATTTTACACTTACAACTCACATCATTCCTAATAACGTATGTTATATAATGAGTTACATTAAATATACTTATACACTGTAAGCAAAGTGTATGTGTATCACTGTATCCCCTAATGCTAATAATAAACAGTTGCCAAATGGGTGGTACCCTGTACGGTTTGGTTTCAAACGAGAATGAAACGCGTATTGAACTTTATTGAAGTTATTTGAAAAATTAAATTACCATCATGATGTTGCGGTTGCGATTTGCGGCCTGACACGTCAAAAATTGTTGCGATCGCAACAGATTTGCAACTTTCCAAAAATTGACCGCACCAGTAAAAGTTGCGGTCGCAATTGCGGCCGCAACTTGTTGCGGCGCAACTGCCCAACACTGCTTGTATCGTATATTTCCCCCACAGCTGCATAGTTCTGCACCGCAATATTTTATTGAAAATTCACTGAATATAACTCTTTAATTGCGATTCACGCTTCAACGATCATAAAATTATTCTTGGTCCGTGTATTTTCGTAGTTTGGGTAGATTACTTCCATTGAGTTTCCCATCTAACAAGTTTTTCTTGTGCGTCATCTTTATAACAGCAGTCAATATGAGCCGGACTCGACATAAGGTATTGCTTGCAGGTATGCTAAATAAAATTGTGTCTACTTATTTCTAATTTAGAAGGTCGGCAGACCTTATTAGAAATCAAAATAAGTTAATGTACATAGAATCGTGCCGTCCGTCGAGCGTAGAGAGTATAAGTTGGGCGGTGACTCTCGTAATTGTCACGCGAATGTTACAATCGCCACACTTGATAAATACCGCGAAGCCTCCATATTAATAACCTGGAAATTACTACGCGCAAATGAAACTTGAGTAACCGTGTCTGCTTGAGCGTTACCAAGCGCTGGCGTTGTTGCCAGTGATGACAAAGGGCACAATACAACACCCTGCTCTCAGTAATAACATAGGGCACAATACCACACCCTGCTCTCAGTAATAACATAGGGCACAATACCACACCCTGCACTCAGTAATAACATAGGGCACAATACAGCACCCTGCCTTCAGTAATAACATAAGGCAATGTCACCGGGGTATTATGCGCAAAAAAAATATGACAATTGTATTTATATGTGCATATTGTTTAAGCAGTACATACACATAATTATACATATATTTTATCCCTATAAATTGTTTAATACTACCTAATTATGCATCATTCTCTAATTATGTAAGATTTATTATCAAGGAATGATACACAGTTACGGAATAGTTTGAATTTACTGTAGCTTCAAAACTATATCTGATAAGTAGAGCTGTGCCAATAAGCACTTGCATATATGCAAGCGCATATGAAATTATGCGCGTAAAATATGCGGCTTGAGGTTGCATATATGCGGTTGCGGAGTGTCGTATGCACAGTACTTGCATTTATATGCAAACAATATGCGATCAAGTCTTACACATGCACTGCTGAATGACCGACTTCAGTTAGTTGGAACTTCTTTGATATTGTAAATATTGAACTCTAAGGTAATGAATCATTAACACAATGGTCAATATTTACAGTATCGATCATTAGCTACTAATGAAGAAGACATGGAAGTAGGATTCCATAGGATTACAAAGTAAAACAAGGTTTAACGTATTTGGTTACATTTAATAATAATGTACATTTTAAGGTTTTCAAATTGGAAACTTCTTCGCTTATCGGCAAGAGTACTTTTGTACCGCGAGAACACTCTTTCTACGTCGCACGACACCAGGGGAGCAAATTTAAGATTCTCCATATCAGATGAAGAGAGCTGACTAACTACTTCATTCACTTCCTTAACAGGATTGCCATACAAAATAGAATTGACATCCTTAATCATGGAAAATCCCTTATTCTTACATAGTATTGAATTCATTTTTTGAAAATATTGTTGGTCATAATGAGATTTGAGAGCGTTTTCTACTTTAGTGACGAGCTCAATAGCTTCTGCTATTCTCATCCCTTTTGCTTCCAGTTTCTTAATTGTTGTGGAAATTATAGTAAATGTATTGATTATGGAGGTTAAACTAATTTTTAATTCAACACTGTTCAGCAAACTTTGTGCTTCCTCGATGCTCACTGCTTCCTCAGGATCGAATGTTTCAATAACACAGTTGATGTTCTCGAAATGATCTGCATAGTACTTTACAGCATCCAACCATGTGCCCCAACGAGTAATGACCGGCGCTGGAGGCAATGGTACGCCAGGAGCCATCTCTTGGAACTTCTGAACTCTGTGAGGAGCTTTCAGAAATATAGCTTTGGTGGAAGATATAAATCGATTGACCTGGGGATAACTATTTCTAACTATCTCTGCCACTCTGTGTAGTCCGTGAGCCAAGCAGGTCACGTGAATCATTCTTGGGAAACAAACTTGCAATCCGTTCATTGCCTTAATCACGTATGGGGCAGCATCAGTGACAACGAGAAGAATTGACTCTTACATGATTTGTTCGGGCCAAATTAATTGCAATGATTCATGGAAAAATGCTGCCACTGTTGAGTGATTCACATTATTTAACACAGCTACATTAGCCAAGTAGCTCCTTACACGTTCGTTTTCTTCCAAAATACCAAATACCAAAGCTATAACAAATCTTTGCTCCACGTCAGTAGTTTCATTCAATGAGACCCAGATCTTTTTGCCCTTAGCTTTACTACGCAGCTCATTCATAATTCCTTCATAGATTCCCGATACGTAGTATCTTCTTAGTGTAGACGGATGTGGCACAGTCCTACCTGTATACCTCTTAATGAACTGTGTGAATTTTTCATTTGACAATTTATGTAATGGTATATCACAGGATAGCATGGCATCACAGAGATCTCTATTGAATCAGATTTAGGATTAGAATGCTGCCTCACAGACGCTTGGCTCACAGACGCTTGGCTCACAGACGCTTGGCTCACAGACGCTTGGCTCACATACGCTTGGCTCACAGACGCTTGGCTCACAGACGCTTGGCTCACAGACGCTTGGTTCATAGATGTTTGGCTCACAGACGCTTGGCTCACAGACGCTTGGCTCACAGGCGCTTGGCTCACAGACGCTTGGCTCACAGACGATTGGCTCACAGACGCTTGGCTCACAGACGCTTGGCTCACAGACGATTGGCCCACTGGATCATTTGACTCTTCATGATCTTTTCTCTTGCTTATTTTATTTCTTATATGACCCATAGTGTTCAAATGCTGAACGACCAAAGATCTTCTCGTGCTAGCAATCTGAAAAAAAAGGATTCTTCATTCCAATAAATTAAGCTTTATAAATATCATCTTGTGGATTGGTTTTTCAAATGCCGTATTACTAACACCAGGATGGTTACTCCCCGATCAAGCCAGTACCCATTTCTGACACCTGGGTAGAGTGGGGTATTGTGATTGAGATTTCCTCTTACCCAACGGGGAAAATCGTCGCTCAGCGCCGGGATTCGAACCCTTGACATCTTCACGGCGAGCACAAAAAGTTGGTTTCGAGAGTTAACCCTTTGGGTACGACAATTCAAATGGTTTAGGAAAAAATTTCCTGGGGATAAATTTGTCATTATTCTGAATTGTCACTGAAATTGTCCTAGTGTGCGTGCTTCTAGCTTAAGCAAGTGCCTACTTCTTTATTTTAATTGAAAAAATTTTTGAATCTTCAAAGCTCCATGCTTGGCGACAGAAATTTTCGCCGTTGATAACAAAGATTTTGAATTCACGAAGAAATTATTCGTAAGTTTTTGCCTGAGTTTATCAAAAATAAGCGAAATTCAGAAAAACTTGCTCAAGTTAAATAAAAAGGTTAGTGAATATGTTGCACGGACCCTGTAGCATGAACTTAGAGGTAACCAATGTTCCAGGCTTCTGGAATGTCTACAAACTAGTTTCATGAATGCTTGTAATTTCCTTAATTTTGTTATTTATTCCAAAATATTCCCTCACTATTCAAATTACTTTAAAATTATGTTAGATGCCCTAAACTGGAAGCACAAGTCTTCTTAGCGCTGGAGTAGTCGTCATTACCCAAAGGGTTAAATGAGGCATAGAGGTCAAACCCTATTGAAAATCGAGGACGGTGCATCGGTGGAATATGAGTGGAAACATGGACGATTTGAGGTTGGTTTACCGTCTATTTGAGGGTCAAATGTCCAGTCTCCGCGACCATACTGCGCCCTCAATACGTCCATACTGCGACCAACTTCGGTCGGTGAACAGCTTCAAATCAACCTCAAATCACCTCTAAAACCAACTTAGGCCGGTGAATGGTTTCAAATCCACCTCAACCCAACTCTACATTCAATGAATCGCTCGCTTCGCAACCTTAATCATCTCCAAATCACGGGTGGCCACGTCTACGCAATCGCTTAAAAAACGCTCCCAGCTGCCAGTGTATGACGTCACGAGCATATATACATATGGTTGAGACGTCATACACTGGCAGCTGGGAGCGTTTCTTATCCATCGTACAGAGATCACCTGTGATTCTGATTTTGCTAGGGTGAAGAAGCAACAATATTAACAAACCATGCTAAAGCCCGTGACACACCTTGAAACTTCGAGTGCTCCATGCCGCACCGACGAGTTGCCCAGAGCTCTCACCGCTCGGGCAGCCACATGAGCAAAAGTCCAGCCACCTTGATTCATGTAGCAAGACGACACCGCAGTGACCGCACAGCAGAGCCAGTGCGAGCAAAGCAGGCATTGAGCACGGTTGTCTCGCTCAAGCGCTCACTGTTGTCTCGCTAGCGAGTTCCGCGATAATCCGAGCGCAGCTGCTTTGCAGAGCACATTGTCGTGTGACGTCCTCCTCCTCTCAAAGCTTCAATGCAACTGACTGCCGCGCGTTGTCAGTTGTCACGCGCTCATCCAAAAGCTCGTTAAGCCGCAGCGGTTGTTCTGCGACACCAATACAGTCACAAGTAGCATTGACATAATGCAGAGTGTGGCACGGGCTTAACCGCACACCAATATTAAATATCATATACCCTTATTTAGGATATATGAATCAATTGTGCAACCTTAACCAATACATTCACGTAGATATTTGGTAGCTACGATCAGATATTTGGCATAACCCACACACACCCACCCACACCCACACACACACACAAATATGTACCTGAACACATTGTTGATCACCTTCAAGAACGTCCTTCAATTCAGAGGTTGCTGAAGGCGGACGAGGGACATTCAGGTTTGGTTTCCACATTTTGTTGCTTTTACATTGCCTTCACTGCCAGCCCCACCACAACGATGAATCGTCATAAATATCAATTGACCGAGGTGGTGAAGCTAATAGTTGGGCCATCTCTCGTTCCTCGTCAACGAGAAGAATCGCCATCTTCACCAGAAGTCACGGGTCCGAACTCAAATACAAGCGAAATTTTAGAAGAAAACGACTCTTTGTGCGTTCCAGCGTCATTTTCTTATGAAGCTTCTGCCAGAGTAGCCAATGCAGCATCCAAACGACTTTCTTTTTGGCCGTTGCACATAAATGTAAATGGCTTTCTTTTTTATTTGAAATTCGGATCGAAACGTTAAAAAATATTTACAAAATCCTGTCATAAAATTATTGATGAAGCGATGTATTGGTATCGGTCATTTTCACTGGTGTTGGTAAAATCCGGCCGATACTTTCCAATAACGCGTATTTTATCATAAAAATGAAGGTCATAAATCATGAAAGTAAAAGTATGATCCAATAAAGAGGCTATTCATTCCTAGTAAATTAGTTAACTAACTGTTGAATTACAGTGTTTAATAAGGCCCGCTAACTGAATTTACTTTTTCGACTTCCCGATGAGGCACGTACGGTCAGTAAGTGAAAGCTATGTAACATGACTAGTGAAAAACAGAAGCGACATAAAATTATTATACTTAAACAACAAAACAGGCGAACCAAATTCAAACCAATTATGTAAATAAAGTTGAAGGTGTATTTTAAAGTTTGGAAATTAAATGCAGAAAAAGCTGAAAATTCAATTTTTATTCATCTTGTAAATCGTCAAATACTACAAAGCGAATAATTTTGTTTTAATTTAGCATATGAATCCCCGTACACTGGGAATATTGCATTTTTCTTTAATTTACGATGCTTGAAAAATTCACGAACAATCTTATAGTTAGTTGCGCGTGTTTGGATCTTTTTGGTTTCGAAACCTATCGAATATTGATGTTTTCTTTTCGCCGAAGTATGTATTTTGGTGTAGAAAACACAAACATGCTAACTATTTTGTTGATAAATTACTGTTTTGGTCCACTTTTGGAACTACACCTTTTTCACTTCAAATTAATCTAAGTCAAGTTCAAATTAATCCGAGTTAAGTTCAAATTAATCCGAGTCAAGTCCAAATTAATCCAAGTCAAGTTCAATTTAATCCAAGTCAAGTTTAAATTAATCTAAGTCAAGTTACCGATGCTTCTACAATTTTATTAAAATAAAATCATTAGAAGGCCAACATGAGTAATGTAATAAAATTATTAACTAATGTATCTAATAATATAACAATATTAACAATAAAGTTTTCGATTAGGAATAATAGAACTGCTCTAGCTTTGTTAACTATATTTTTGCAATAAAATAACAAAATGAAATCCATGCAATAGATGTTTCAAACCGTATTGCAAAGTAAAGTAAACTAGTTGTAATAGCAAATGTTTTCAGAAGTAGACCGAAACAATTTCTCCGCAATATGGTTATCATTTTCATGTTTTTCACACCAAAATACATTCTCTGACGAAAAGAAAACATTAAAATTCGATTGGATCCGAAACCGGAGAGATGCGCTAACACGCAACCAACTATAAGATTGTTCGTGATTTTTTTCAAACATCTTAAAATAGAAGAAAAATGCAAGATTTGTGATGATCGGCGATTTGCATGCTAAATTGAAATAAAATAATTAGCTTTGTAATATTTTACGACCTACAAGCTCAATTACAACAGAATTTTCAGTTATTTTTATGTTGAATTTATAAAAAACTTTAAAATGCACTTTCAACTATATATGATAGGTTTAATTTTTGTTAGATAAAAAAGGTTTTAGTTGTAAAAGTATTATAATTTTATGTCTCCACTGTGTTTAACTATTTATGCCACAAAGTTTTGACTTACAGACCGTCCGTGACATCGGGAATTCAACGTAGTAAATTCACTTAGCGGGCCTGATTAAACGATGTAATTCATCATTTAGCTAATTTACTTGGTATGAATTGGCTCTTTAGTTGATTATGCTTTTCTTTTAACGAATTATGACCTCATTTTCACGATAAAGTACGTATTACTGGAAAGTATCGATGAAATATCGGCCAGATTTTGCCGCTACCGATATATCTGTACATCACTAGCCTACGATCACGCAACGTTTGCTAGTAGGAAGCTCCTCAATTCTAAATATAACTCAACTCTAACTCATCAATAATGCTAATGTTCATCAGGTGATTAAGGAGTTTTATTGCGTTCACGGAAATCACGACCTCTGTTGTAAAGAATCACTAAAAGCGCTCATATAAGAACGCTTTACACGAATGACAATTTTCTCGCTGATACGTAATTTTCAAGCTATAACATGAATTACGTTCAGGCTAAAGTAACATTATATATTCGGCTGCATCGTACCTGCATTCTTGAAATACGCCCAGTATTTCGGCGGTAACCATCAGTGTCAGTATGGCTAAGTTAAGTTATTTTAGGTTAGTTTATTCAGCTAATCTAACGTTACCTAACCTAATTTAACCCAGCATCACGTCATGCTGTATTTCATCATATTTATGTGTCCGTTTCTCCGCTTTTATATACAAAGTTCCTATAACTTCACAGGTTAATAACTTAAAAATGATGTACCTGCGAGTAAAATATCATTCATTTGAAACGTTCATAAATGTTTTCCTCTGGAGATTCTTTGAAAGAGAATTTTTAATTTCCGCCAGCGAATTCAAGTAAATATTGATGTTTTCTTCTTTAAACATCGCTATTCCGTAATTTTATAACGCAGCTCGTCAGATATTTATGAAGTTTAATTTTCTTACTAATAAATTGAAAACTTGTGATGTACAGATAATAGAAAAAGGCCGATACCGAAACTATCGGGACATCTGAATTGAAAATATTGCATATTGTTTCTCGTCAAAGGTTTCTCAAGTGGAATTATTCTGCAACTTAGAAGTTTGAAGCTCAATTGTGTTAACACTTACTGTAAAATAAGAATGGAATAAATAGTGAATAAACATTTAATTACTTTTCATTACTATTCATTCACACTAAAAAATTATTCAGACGACAAGGCACCAGGGCTGCCATCCATTGGGAAATTTCCCAAGATCATGGGAAATCACTATCATCCTAGGGATATTGGGAAATCTGAGTAAATATTGTCGAATTCTTGGGAATTTGACGCAATGATCTCATTGTTCATTAATTACATGCTTACTGAATAACAGCAAGATTCAAATACATTTTCATCACCAATGAGAATATTTTTTAATTAATCTGAAATGAAAATTAATCTCGTGAAGTACTTGTTCAAAGCTCGTTGAACATTCGTTTGTAACAAGCGTGTGCCAGGTACAGCAACCACCTTGAGCGATTTTGATGTGTGCGCCCGCCCTGTATCTGTGCCACAGTGGACACTGTCGAGTTTAATCTTCTATAGCCTTAAACATGGAGCCTCAAGAAGAAAAAAAAAATGGTATGACTAGTCATTCAATAAGGAATGGATGAATAACCCAGACTGTACATCAAAGTCTGGGCTTTAACAAGATAAACACTTCGAAACTTCGAGCTGTTGCAAACTTTGTAACTGTACCATGAAAAATATAAACATATCAGCTATGAACAAGCTTCTGGAAGACATACAGCTGAATTTGAAACTATAAAATCTCCTTACTCAATTTATTACAAAATTAACCAACAGGAACAGAAGAAATAGCAAGGAGTGAATTACTCATCGCAGGATTTTTTCTGTACAGCCGCTGCTTCACACGCCTCAAACGGAACTCAATGGCTCCAGCAGCAACTACACCATTAAGGCCCGTCCACACTATCAATCTTTCGGCCGAAGTTCGTGTTTTTCAGCAGTCCACGAACACGAACACCGATGAAAAGTTCGCTGATTTCGGTGTGTTTGTGTTTTCCATCGTGTTGGAAAACACGAACACGAACTTTCGTTCAAACAGCGAACACTCGCTTGTTTATGTATTGTGGAAGGTGATTTTGCAAGTGAATTACTTTGTTTCTATGTATTTTTTTCCACTTTATCGATTTAATTATGTTTTTGGTGCAAATATAGTTAATTGTAGGGCGGCATAGATATTTATTTACCAAAATTGACTACGTAATGTTGTTATTCTATGTTATTTACCTATGACCGAATATGTTAGGCTTAGATTTAATTGTTAATTTAATTTAAATGAAGATTGAACAACTTGAACAACTTCACACCGACGAACACGTAGTCTGGACGTCTGGACACGGCTCGGAAAAGTTCGTGTTTTTGTTCGCGTTTTGGTGTGTTCGTGATTGACGAAAAGTTTGATAGTGTGGACGAGGCTTCAGGCCTTACATGTTCATGCAGATCACTTCACGGACTTATTGAAAAAGAGTGTGTCCCGATAGCCAAATCGCTAAGAAACTAGTAAAGAAAAACTCTAAAGTTTCATATGTTATACAAGATGGCGTTGCTTCATACGGAAATTTGGCGCTAGATGAAATTTGTAGAGGATCTTCTCAGATAAATTTCATAAAAACGAAAACAACGAAGGCATTAAAATCAGAAACAACAAGAGATCGATTGTTAGCAAAACAGTACATGAGAAGAAGTTCTTCAAACTGTCTAAACTAGGAGCCGGAGAAATCATTAATAAAGAAGTTTGAAGACGTAACTATTCATCAGCTGTATAAAACCAGACTCAAAAACAGAGAGGAAAGAATATAATAAGTCTTCATGTTGTAGACGAGTAAGAAAATTATTATTAAAAAGGTAAGCGGCTTTAAGGGGGTCCTCCGGGCCCCTTTTCTCTCCGATTGGTATTTTTCATGTTATTGTTGGAAAAGAACCGTTAGGTGATGGACTATTCGGTCCCAAAATTTGATGGCACTACGGACAATAGATCCCCCCCGAGGGGGGTTGGGAAGGGGACCAAAATTTCAATCATAAACCCTATTTCAACCACATATAAAAAGAGAACAAATGGGAAATGGAAAAAAAGTCCATTTGAGTTTGTTAGGAATGTTCCAAGGATTCTAAAACTGTCTTTGTTTTTGTTCCAGCATAAAAACTGAATGAGGAGCTACATCCTGAAATATCAACACCAGTGAAAAAGCCCCAAAATAGTAAATTTTTGAGCCCATTTCAACCCCATATAAAAAGAGAAAAAAAAGAAATGGAAAACTTGCGAACATACCTTTGTTAGATATGTTCCAAGGATTCTAAAACTATCTTTGTTTTTGTTCTAGCACGAAAACTCAATGAGTTCTATTATTTTGAAAAATCAATACCAGTTGACTAAAAAACCAAAATGTCCATGTTTTTCAAAAACTAAGGCCTGAATCAAAAAAAATGTATAGAAGAAATTGTGTTTCTTTTCAAAAGTTACATATAATAGTCAAATTTCATAAGAATCAGACTGAAAACAAAAAATTTCATAATTTTTATAAAATGGAAAAAAAAATTTTACATTTTTTCAATTCTTTTTACAATTCACAGTATGAATATGATGTTATGCATGGAGATTATCGAAATAAAAATGAAAACAGCATTCAATTACATAAATTTTCCAGTATATCATACTAAAACAAAATATTTGGTTTACGCCTTATACTGTAAAGTTACTCATTTTCAAAATTCAAAAGAATAGAAGTCATTGAGTTTTTATGCTAGGAAGAAAACAAAGACAGTTTTGGAATCCTTGAAACATTTGTAACAAAGTTATGAATCCACTTTTTCCATTTTTACATTTTATTTTTTTTTATAATAGTTCAAATCCAAAAATGTAGGTTTTTTTGATATATTGATAAATTTTTGCATATAAAAAAAGTAAGAAAAAAAAATGCAAAATCCCCGATCATATCTTTGATAGAAATGTTTCAAGGATTCCAAAACTGTCTTTGAATTTGTTCTAGCATAAAAACTCAATGACTTCTATTCCTTTGAAATACGGATGAAAATGACCCGAAAAACCTATTTTTCAAATTTTTCGGAAAAACTAAGGCCTAAATCAAAAAATTTCGAGTTCAAATATGTTTGTCTTGCAACACTACATATACTCACCAAGTTTCAGACCAATCGGAGCAAAAAAAAAATTTTCCGGAGGACCCCTCTTAAATATTATGTTATTTGTAACATTTTTGACATCTGGGGAAATCTTGGGAAAATTACTTGGTCACCCTTGGGAAAATCGTAAAATCTGAATGGCAGCCCTGCAAGGCACTTGTCGTCTCATCGTCACCTTCATCAGGCGCTTGACAACATGCCATACCGGAATAACGTCTTCAATGGAATAAGAAACTCCCTTGAGAGGGAACACCTTATACCTTTTCAGAGCAAAAATTTTTTCAAAAATAAGATTCACTCTAACGTACTACACACTTGCACTGAAATACATTTAGACATTGCTTGAAACTTATTAAACGAGTCAGAAACCAGCACTACATCTTACAAGCACAACACCATTCAAATAACTGCCACCGATGCGAAACTTCGAATGAGCTTGACATCTTGCCAACGTGCGCGAGCAGTGTTGCCATCTCTAACTCGAGTGCAGATAAAATTTTTAGCTTAGATGAATAACAGGATAGTATTATTTAATGAAAACTGTAATATATGATTAAATTGACATTTAAATACCTTATTACATTATAACTATCCGCAAGTTAAAGTTTTAGGTAAATTTAACAATTTTTTAGCTGACAGCTTTGACTAGCAAGTATTCCTCGGCAGCTACCGACTGTAATTTTCATGGCAAATGAATTTTGCTGTCTGAGAGTGCTCAAGAAGGTTGGCATGTACGATTTTCATGAATGGAAAATCTCAAGAATGTTTTTATCTTTCATTTGAGAGTAATTTGAACTCGATAGGTGAATCATTTCAAAAATTCCGAGTGGTAGACTGAAATCTTAAGTTGCACTCAAGAAATTCTAAAGTTTCTGTAGTTTCCAAAAGACCGTTTCCGTACCGTCTCCGCTGCAGCCTGCAGGCCTGATGCTGATGATATTATGTGCTATGAAAAGTTAAAATTTTTAAGCTATTAGTGTCTTAAAAATTTATAATTATCGGCCTATTCAATGTATTCATCGTTTTTTTATTTTTATCGTAGGTATCTCTCACTATTTCGAGACGGTATCTAAATAATAAACCGATGAACAGTAATTTTCTTATTAAACTATTGCATTTCTTTTAATATTGTTATCATTGTCATAATTTACTTCTGTTTGTAGGCTATTACGTGAAGTTTTTAATCCACGTATTATTTAAGATTTTTTGTCTATTATGGATCTGTCCAAATTGTGCGAGCATTGAAATAATTTTCGATTTATCTGCAAGCCTTTTTTAAAATGAGCCAAGAGCTTGAAACGTTCAAATGAATTCGTTTTTAAAATGGATCTTCTCTATCGCCTGCTTTACGGATTTTTTTTCTTGTATGAGATTTGCACATATAATTGTTCTGCCAGTTATACATATTTTATTAGGCTTGGTTGGAATAAAACATCCCCTCAGGGGGATACAACTATTGTATATGTGGGAATTAGCGCTCCCAGGGGAAAAATGTGAGGGCCCGAGCTAAGAGTTAGGTTGAGCATCTTTTTGTTGAAATAAAATGTTTTTTGTTGGGTTAAGGACAACCTGTTTTTATTCACTACTGCACGGTTTTTCAGTACCCTACTTTTTCTTCAACTTTTATCTTATTTCATGAACTTCTTTCTCATCTTACTCTCATATTCTGCTTAGATTCCTTATTCTCTTATCTCCATACTGAATGGCACCTTTCTCCTTCCTCTCTTCGATACGCTCTATTTTTGTAGCAATTAGGGAGGCTTTAACAAACTTATAATATAACCTGGAATAAAACATCCTATTCATAGCGGCCTGAATATTTTAATTTTTATCTCAGTGTGAAAGGTTTTATAATTAGTAAAGCAAACATGTAAAATTTCAGAATAGCTTTTTATATTTATTTCATTATTATTTTGTTCATTTCATATCAAAATTAAGGGTTATTCAACATAGTTCAATTATAGTTGCCTAGTATGAAAATTACTTATAATATGTTATTTCCATATGATTACTTGAACATGCCAGCGTAATAGATTTGTTCAGCGCCGATGACATTTATGAATAAACACTTGAGAGAAATGAGACGGCACGTATGTTGCGCGACTGTTAATTAATCAAATAAGTCGAACGAAAGCCGACATTCTCTTCTTGAATTCGGCCGTGGGCAAGGGCTCGATTTTTCCGCTTTGTTTACGTCTAAATGAGACTAGCGGATAGTCGTCGAACGGCAAATTTTGGTCGAGGGCGGCCGACAGAGGAACGTTCTGACCTTCAGCGGCCATCTTTCACTGTGTTCTGCTACCTGCCGACCTAAAAACGGCATGAATTTTTAACTGCGTAGGATCATAGAATTAGTTCTCTATTGCATTATATTTATCATTTTAAATGAAACGACAAACAGTTGAAGTGTTTGGAATTAATATTTCTCCATGTATTGTTGAACCCCATCATGTATAATCATTGTATGAAATACAGTATTCACCTCCGTTACATAAATAATGATTTTATGATATTGTTGAAATGTATTTGGCTACGCCTGTACATTTAGATCCCAACAAGTTAAATATAATTGAAACGTTCCAGAATACACCTCGAAAATTTGATGCAGTTTCACTAGACCATAGAGTGGATCATATTTTAAAACGGGAAGTAAACTGTTAGCATGAGTCATATTTACCGTATGTGGTTTGGGTGCACATTTAGAACCAGTTGCTGCAGCTACTGACGATCTGCGAAAAGGATTAATTTATGCAATTGAGAATTAACCACAAATGCAGAGCAGTAATTATTGAATGGGAGAGGGCATGAGAAACAAGTGTCAGAAAAACACGGTATCAGCGATTCTGAGCCAGATGGCCGTCCTTGGCCAAGTCAACCTCGAATCGCTACTAGATGCCGCGAATTTAAGACGGTGTATGGACGGGAGGCCACGGATGGCAGTGCCAATCATAACATGCTCGTAAATTGGGCGGTGTACCGTTGTTTTATCGGTCGGATGGCCGAACGACCAATAAATCGCGGATAATAAGCCCTGTCAACCATATTCCACCGGTGCACCGTCCTCGATTTTCAATAGGGAACTACCGGCTTTAGGCGATTGAATCGTCGATTAGAATGAGTCAATTTCAGTCAAATTTATGCTGAACCAAAAGAATTACAGTCGTTATTCATTTTTATGAGGTCACAGCAGACATTTTGAAAATAACAGTATAAACCCTCATAATATATTGCATGATAAACTTACAGTTTTCCTTCAATAATTGCAGTACAGAGTTCCGTCACGGATGTCATATTCTGGGAATTCATTCTTGAAAGCAACATTCCTTACACTTTGAGGTACTTTGGGCATGGTGTTACTAATGAATACAGATGATCATTAGAAAACTACTAGAAATTTGCTCAATTCTTAACTCTTCAACAAATTATCCAATACATCTGTAAATTTAAATAAAAAAATCAATACGAAAGGCTTACAAAAAGTTCTGATATTCTTCCTCTTGGTAATCCTTCTCATTCCGGACATCCCACGAAAACCAAACGCGTACATTAGGTTTCGAATAAGCAAATATTGCAGAAATATTCAAATCAGTATAGGATCACTAAATGTCAGTTGTAGATTTGATTGTCCTTATGCAAGTCGAGAAAACCAAATAACTATAATGATGTAAATTTTGCGCATTCGTGAGATTTCCGGAATTTGAGGCATTACCTTATTGAGTGTTTCTCATTCTTATGAACAAGCGCAGCACAAGCACGGTATTTAATATTAAACCACTATCTGTACATGCTTCGGGTATTGATACAAATTTCACAGTTGCAGTTCTACTTCAACACTTTTGTACGTATAGGTAGGCCTATATGTAGAACAGAACAAGAGAACTATCACTAAGTGTACAAAAACTATTACTCTATGAAATTCTTGAAAACTTCAAACTTCCTAAAATTCAGTTCGGACACCTGTATTGTATGTTATTTATGAATCAAATTTAACAACTGAAGAACAGGTCAAGAAGGTAACCTGGGCATCAGGTAGTGAGCAGAGCGTACCGGGTAAAACGTGCGATGTTGCTATAAGCCACTGAGAGTATGCATGCGAGAGGTCCCGTCAATGTACAGAATTTCAGGATTAAGACAAAATTTTCAGTTTTACATTAAAAAATCAAATTACACCATTCGCATTACAGCATATATGCAATGATATCGTGCACATGCAAAATGCATTTTGCATATTACATCTGTTATATTGCATATGCAAAATTGCATATGTGATTTTGCATATGCACAAGATAATTCTTTGCATTGCATAAAACACTCTGCATATCTCTTGGCGTGCATGTATGCAAGTTATGCAATGGCACAGCTCTACTGATAAGTATTGTCCATAAAATGTATTGGAAAAGTTAATGTCATTAGTTGATCATAATATTTTTTCAAGTACCGTTCCTCCAACTACATTTGATAGGTTCTTCGACCTTACATCGTAAAATTTAGGCAATTAATCTACCGTCTCTTAATAATCAGGGCTGCCAATGAGACTTTTGCAAAAACCCAAGATCATGGGTCTAAGAAACCCAACATCTAAAATTAAAACTCAATATAACCAAAATACAAAAAATACATGATATTTAAAGTGTTTTTTTCTTTCTGTGCGAACAAATTGCAATCATAGGTAGGAATACATAAAAAAATGATTATTACGAAGGATAAAATGCCAAAAACTAGCAACTAAAGCAGGTTTTTGCTATTTTAGCTATAAAAACTACAAGCATATTACTGTTAGAAAAAATACCCGTAGTTTCAAGCTCTTAAGCATTAAACAATGTTTCTACGTTATTGGAGGTGATAAAGAAAGCTAGCACACCTTTCTCCACGTGAAAAACAGTAGTTTACAGATATTGCAACACAAAGATTGTGAGGCGCATTGCACTGAAACTGGATTATCTTTGTATTTCTATCTGAAAAGCTTGAATTTGAGGTGAACTCATGTATTAACACTCTGACTGTGACGTTGAGCCACCGGTGGTAGACGGAGGGATGTTTCAAAATGCTGCTAATCGACCAGTCGTCAAAAACTCAACTTTCATAAATACTTAATGCAAACTAAATGAAAGAATGATCCAGTTAATGTTTGTTATTTTCAACATTATTTACGACAGTTGACTTTAAATTAGAGTTGAATATTAAACTTCAATTTTATCTGCCGCGGTCGAAGTGTTAATAAAAGAGAATTGCAGCCTACAAGTGGAGTACCATGCAGTACAGTAAACGCAATTATTACTATTTTACTTGAAGCTTCATCTGTTTGCCGCGCAGGGCTGTCGAAGTCGCTCAGCTAATATCGGTGTTAGATAAATAGGATTAAATTTCATTGATGGAAAGGATTTGAATGTTCGTAATTTTGTCTGTGACTCTTTCAAATTTGTCTTCCGTGATAATTTATCGTATTTTCGGATAGGCTGCTAAATTTTACACCTCACGAAAATCTTGCACAAAAATAATATTATCAGAGATCAACACGAATTAGGTTTAGGAGAGCTAGTGTTAATTGTTTCACGAACTATCTAGCACAAGCGAAGTGAATGACCAGTTATACTAGTTAGCTAAAAGAACACCATCCAAGACTTATATTTTAACTGACGACTGATTTGCAGCAATACAGTACACTATTCTGCAGGGGTCATCTGAATGAACGTAATATGGAAAGGACACAAAGAGGTATGTGTTTCGATTTTTCTTAGTGAAATTGAAATAGAATCATTGCAATTACTGAAGGATATGCGTTTCATTTTTTTTCTGACAGTCGTTGGTCTTCACGGCAGCGTAACCCAAGATGAAAATGGCAGCATCTTCAACTTCATCTGATTCAAAAATTCTTTGGCGAATTTTCTTACTCCACTTTAACATAACTGCAGTCGTTTCCTTTTCTTCACCTAGCTCAATGACTAGATGGACCACTTTCCTCAGTTCCGTAACCTACGAGCGGAAATTGGAAAGTGGAAAAGATGCCTGGCCCATGAAAGGATACACATGCCAAGACCAAGATGAAGAGTATGTTCATAAGTTATGGCAAGCGTAAATGGTGAGCATAATCAAAAGTGTACACCAAATACCGAAAAATGACTATTAATTTACATTTTACCAAATTGTAAGCTGGAGATGGGATGGAAATTAAACGGAAGGGATGTGAAGAGGGACAAGTAGAGCAAAAGGCAATGAAGATATAATTTGCTTACTTACAATGTAACAAGTTGATGGTAGCCACGTTACATCTAGCAATTCATTATGAAATAATTAACGTAATGTCATTTATATATAAGAAAATTACTGTTTTAAAAACAGCGTGTAGAGGAAAATGAACGTCTTAGAAAAAAACCCAGCCTTGAGAGAAAAATCTAACACCACACGAGGAAATTCAAGGTAACTTGAAAATAATTATAATTAAAAATGCAAGCATTAACACAACCATATCTGATGACTATCGTTGCGTCATTTAACTCCCCATTGTTCCTAGAACTCTGTTATTTTACACCCGCCAAGAGGTGTAAGTTTAACGGGTTTAGCGATCTTAAATTGTTTTTAAGCGAAGGCTTGAGCATCGGGCAGATTTTACAGTTGACGAACTTTGTAGCATCTGTTATCTCATTTTACAATTGGTAAGCGCCATGCAACGTCAATGGCAATCGAACCAGATTTGAAGAAAACAAATTCAGCAAATTAAACAAATTCAGCATACATCTTGTGGTAGAAATGAATATATGCAAACTGTGCAGAACAGGTTTCGTTTTCTGTTTAACAGAAACGAACAGTTTTATGTTCGTTATTACTCGCTGCCTTTTCACGTTGATGGGGAGGTAATATGTTAATTTTGCAAAATTGATTATTCAATGCCTTAAATGTTTAATAATTTCTGCAATGCGATGTTCATCAGGGTTCGGATTTAGTAGACCCCGAATTCTCGACAGCATCTGTTGGTTTCAGATTGATTAGTTAGAGAGGTTTTTCAGAAGCTGATGGGATGTAAAAAAAGATGTTGACTCGCCTGCTAGACAGATTGAAGTTCTTATAATTACATCGTCAGGCGTTTCTGAGGATGTAATAGTTACATCATGAAAAGTCCAATCAGGGGCTGATTGGACTATTCATGCTGTAACTATTTGACGGCTGATTCAAGAGTTGAAGAGGCTATATTTCTGGATGTATGAGGAGCTGAGCATGCTTTCTAAGTACTGTAACTGCTTTAGAAGTAAAATATTTTTGATAGCTTCTGGATTGACTAGCGTTGTTGATCATCACTTGAATGGGCGATGAAGACTTGTTTCCTATCGTTGAATTGAGTCGAATGCAAGGAGAAACATTCATTGAAGGTGAACCTTTCTCAGGGCAGACTGAGCCTACGTTGAAAGGACGCCGCTTCCATGGAGCTAGGATATATGGAGGGAGCATAGCCGTCTGTGAAGAGAACCAGTTTTTAAGATTTCTCCTATGCCTGTGGTAACCAATAGTCGTCTCGCAAGTGTGACGTCAGCACGGAAGCCAGTTACCTCCTGACTACGATGGGATGCGCACACGCTCGCTGAATGCTCTTCCAGCTGTTGAGTTAATCGTCAATCATTAATTTTGGATTCTAAGACTCCGAAAGATAATAAATTGTGTTTCCTCACTCGAGGACACTTAATAATATCAAAATTACTAGCAAAGATACATTTAGAGTTGAAAACTATAAGATTACAGGCCCTTTAATATAACAAATTAGAGAGCGACTTGCACGCGCACCTCATCCTTCGATTTGTGGAGCGGTACTAATCTTGCTTTGGAAAATGGGAGGGCGAATCGTAGAGGAGGTGAGGAGGCGAGGAGGAGCTAACTTCAGCCAAGCGTCTGTGGTTGGCTCCCGTGTGGGGGCCTTGCCAATGCCCCAGTCTCCCAACTTTTGCAGCTAATTTGAACCCGATTGGAATCGGCTATGCTCCCTCCAGTATATCCTAGCTCCATGGCCGCTTCTTCGTGTTGGGCAATGCGATAAAAATTGCACCAAGTACAGAGGGTGGGTTCAATTATCAATCAACATGAAAATTAATTATGTACTTTGATGAACGGCGAATATTTCGATAAAACTGATACAAAAACTTATGGCAACATTAGAAAACGTAAAATCTGAACATTATTCCTTCTCAAATTGGCCATCATATATATATATTTCTTTGATGGGATTCTATTTTTGTTTAAAAATATATCTTCCCTATAAAATATATATCCTCCCTATTCAGTGCAATGTGCTACGCTCGAGTGTAATTCTTGTGGCACCTAAAAGCTCAAATCTGCAACTTAAATGGATTGGGCGTAATACAGCCGAAGAGAAATGAAACTTTCACCAATTTTGAATCTCAAAACTAAAAAAAAGGTACGCGTAGATTTCTATTAAGAAATCAGTGCTCACACTCAGATATAAAATTATTTTTCAACTAATCCTATATTTATGGGAAAATAATAGGCAACTATTGATCTGGACATGTCTCCTGATGAAAACATTTCTATTTCAGTCGCGAAATTTAGTTTTCCTTGCGGGAAAATGAAAGCACATTTGCTGACATTAGTCTAGGCTGTGCTAAGGCCATATTGGTAATTCTATTTCATACACACACACATTGGTAACGTCATGAACAGTAACTTTTGTTTCCTCAATTCTCCTCAGCCACTCAACCATTTCTAAATTATCCACTTCCTGCCACTCCTAATGAGAGTTTTCTAACAAACTACTAACACTCTCACCCTCATCCCAACCCAAAGTATATTTCAGAACGAGCACCTGGTTGTCAATAAGAGTGTCAAACTTACCATCACCCACATTTCTGGTTTATTCTTACTACAACCTTTACTGCTTTCGCAAATCACTCAAACAATGACTATTGCATTTCCATTCCTTCACTCCCCCATAAAACCAATACATACAGAATGAATGACCACGATTTATTATTCAAAATGATTTTCTCATAAAGATCAATGATGTTATACCCATTCCCTTGAAGCATACCAATACTGTCATTTATTGGTCACCATTATACATTGCTGAAAACTTGCCATATTCATCCTTTCAAGCATTACTTGCGCCTTTCCCTCGGAGATGCACGGTGAGGTCAAGATGATCCAAAATGAATTTAAACTCCCATTACTGTAGGTTTGTCCATATATTTGCTCTTGGCTCTGTGACTTTTTCCAAATGACAAACTGGTTAACCTTTATGAGCTTTGTTACTTTAATAAAAAGATTGGGGTCGTCGGTGCCACGTCCCGCTTCATCAAGTGTCCACGAGAGGCGTGCGTGTGGTCAATGCGGAGCCGGCATAATTTCACTTCACAGTAACGGTTCAGCTGGAAGCTGGTAGCGAAGGGCATTGTTAATTCTTTTACTTATCGTAGTTAGTTGTCAGCTTGGGCTGCTCACCTTCGATTCTCACTACTCTTAATTGCTGCTTTGTAGTCAGTCGAAGAAATTGGCTTTTGAACGATGGTTTGCCGGCGAGTTTCCCGAACGGCGGCATTAGCCGCCCACTCATCGCCCCTCACCCCACCGTGACTAGGCACCCATCAGAAAGCAATCTGTTTCCCACTTAGCTGTATCGCCAGCTGGATCGCAAAGCTAAGAGTGTGCAAGGTATTTCTTACAAAACTGTACTTGAGTCTCAAAAATATCTTGTAAGAATATTGAAAAAATATTGCTTGAAAAATTTGCAGAAAAAATTTTACCATTTGAATGGTAAATATCCGAAAAGTAAAGTGTTCCCAGCTATTTGTCATCAGCAAACTGGTAATGTAGACGCGTGTGATTTTCAGAAAAACATTCCAATCTGTGTTTTCAAGGTTGACCTCTACCTGAATTAAATCTAGGTAGTAAACTTATCATTGCTGTAGATGTAAAAATTCAGCTAAAATGTTACGCTGAAATTTGAAGCATTATTGAAGTCAGGCTTGTAATGAATGGACTCAATCAGTTCGGCAAATTGACCAATATTTGTAGGGTTGTCGTTTTATACGATGTCAGGTATTTGATCATGATGAAAGGTTTTAAAATAATAATTAAACCAATGAGGTTTACATCTATCACTAATCACTGCATGGAGCATAATGTGTAAGGTTTATAACTTTGTTCAAAATTTTAATTAATTTGCTTTCGGTGCTTTTGTTATTTATGACTTCATAAAAGAGCTGACAGAGATATTCATAAACGTTCAATAAAGGGAAATTAGAATCCCAGATCAAAACCGACTAAAATATCTTCAACCACTGTTGTGTAGTTTATTTTTAACATGAGTAGACGTTTATTTGGCTCTAGCTGCAAATTACAGTTTCTGTAGCTTTAGACTACAAAGGCAGGAGTAAGGAAACACTGGTAAGCACATATAAGTGTACTGGGCGGCTTTCAGTTACAGACTGCCTCTCTAACGTGCCGTGCCGGAGAACTAAGGCAACAGGCGCGTAACAATGCCTTCCGGAGTTCCAACCCACAAAAAACAGTGCCACATTTTAATGACATATTTTAATATATAAAAACCACTCAATAAATTAGGCAGGGAAAATTAATATTACCGAAAAAACACTTCAAAACCTTTTCATACTGTCCTTTCTGGTAAAAAATCTACCTGGCATTATTTCTTCCATTACGGCACAAAACGCGTTCAGAAAACATAACAAAATTGGATTGTCATAATCCACAGCGGATTGCAAACGCTCTCAGAAATTTCCAATAAATTTACACATATCAAACTATTAAAATAAATCAATTCTCGCCTTCCACCCACAAGCTCCTGTTTTTATAAGGCAATTGTCTTACACCAGTTTCAAGATGTACTGTGATCTTGTTTTAATTCCTGGCACCTTTGTGGATGATTTGAATGCCGACGAATTGTTACTGTTGTCGTCGTCATCCAACTTGTAGCACACCTAATTGAATTTTGTCGGAAGATGGTGCATCTCTCTTTATCCCTGCTGCTACCGTTCTTTGTCATGTCGTCACCATACCACTTGGTGAAAATGGCATGGTTTTCAGATAATTTCTATTGTCCTCGGTACCTGAGAGTGCGGAATGTGTTATGGGCATTTTTTGGGGACTTCTGCCTAGCCTTTTCTGCCGTCTTATTTTTGTCGGCAGCCTCTGAATGCAACCTCCGAACACAACTTCCTCAGTCAGCGGCTTCTGATCAACAGTAAGAACCCAGCATCCAACCAGGGCACTTCTCTTCACCAGGCTTGCGGTTATCTGTTTCTGTTTCACTACGGTTGATTCTCTAATCGGAATTAAAGGCCGAGTGTAACTATGTTAATCCCTAAACATCTTACTCGGGGGAGGAAGCCGGCTAGCACCCAGTGGACGCGTACCTGCTAACAGGATCGTCGCACCAGCGCATTGACAGACGCGGGGCCGAGGTGGGTCAGTAGTCCCTCGTACTTTGTCCTGACCGTTCCGCCCGTCACTTTGCTCGCTTTTGGAGACTTCAATATAAATTAGTGAAGCCTGTCCTTACATTTGTGAGGAGTAACTAATAGTTTCCTTGTTTCCAATTGATAGTTTACGTTCCTATTTATTCTGTTGCTCATAGGTGTCTCCCTCGGGTTCTCATCCTTGTGCTCTATTCTTTGCACTATCCTATATCTTTGTACTTCTTCCTGTTTGTTTGCGCCGTAGGATATAAAAAACTGGTTTTGGCACAACTGGTTTTGGCAAGACTGGTTTTGGCACGACTGGTTTTGGCACGACTGGTTTTGGCACGACTGGTTTTGGCACGACTGGTTTTGGCACGACTGGTTTTGGCACGACTGGCTTTGGCACGACTGGCTTTGGCACGACTGGCTTTGGCACGACTGGCTTTGGCACGACTGGCTTTGGCACGACTGGCTTTGGCACGACTGGCTTTGGCACGACTGGCTTTGGCACGACTGGCTTTGGCACGACTGGCTTTGGCACGACTGGCTTTGGTACGACTGGCTTTGGCACGACTGGCTTTGGCACGACTGGCTTTGGCACGACTGGCTCTGGCACGACTGGCTCTGGCACGACTGGCTCTGGCACGACTGGCTCTGGCACGACTGGCTCTGGCACGACTGGCTTTGGCACGACTGGCTCTGGCACGACTGGCTTTGGCACGACTGGCTCTGGCACGACTGGCTCTGGCACGACTGGCTCTGGCACGACTGGCTCTGGCACGACTGGCTCTGGCACGACTGGTTCTGGCCCGACTGGCTCTGGCACGACTGGCTCTGGCACGACTGGCTCTGGCACGACTGGCTCTGGCACGACTGGCTCTGGCACGACTGGCTCTGGCACGACTGGCTCTGGCACGACTGGCTCTGGCACGACTGGCTCTGGCACGACTGGCTCTGTCACGACTGGCTCTGGCACGACTGGCTCTGGCACGACTGGCTCTGGCACGACTGGCTCTGGCACGACTGGCTCTGGCACGACTGGCTCTGGCACGACTGGCTCTGGCACGACTGGCTCTGGCACGACTGGCTCTGGCACGACTGGCTCTGGCACGACTGGCTCTGGCACGACTGGCTCTGGCACGACTGGCTCTGGCACGACTGGCTCTGGCACGACTGGCTCTGGCACGACTGGCTCTGGCACGACTGGCTCTGGCACGACTGGCTCTGGCACGACTGGCTCTGGCACGACTGGCTCTGGCACGACTGGCTCTGGCACGACTGGCTCTGGCACGACTGGCTCTGGCACGACTGGCTCTGGCACGACTGGCTCTGGCACGACTGGCTCTGGCACGACTGGCTTTGGCACGACTGGCTTTGGCACGACTGGCTTTGGCACGACTGGCTTTGGCACGACTGGCTTTGGCACGACTGGCTTTGGCACGACTGGCTTTGGCACGACTGGCTTTGGCACGACTGGCTTTGGCACGACTGGCTTTGGCACGACTGGCTTTGGCACGACTGGCTTTGGCACGACTGGCTTTGGCACGACTGGCTTTGGCACGACTGGCTTTGGCACGACTGGCTTTGGCACGACTGGCTTCGGCACGACTGGCTTTGGCACGACTGGCTTTGGCACGACTATCTTTGGCACGACTGGCTCTGGCACGACTGGCTCTGGCACGACTGGCTCTGGCACGACTGGCTCTGGCACGACTGGCTCTGGCACGACTGGCTCTGGCACGACTGGCTCTGGCACGACTGGCTCTGGCACGACTGGCTCTGGCACGACTGGCTCTGGCACGAATGGCTCTGGCACGACTGGCTCTGGCACGACTGGCTCTGGCACGACTGGCTCTGGCACGACTGGCTCTGGCACGACTGGCTCTGGCACGACTGGCTCTGGCACGAATGGCTTTGGCACGACTGGCTCTGGCACGACTGGCTCTGACACGACTGGCTTTGGCACGACTGGCTTTGGCACGACTGGCTTTGGCACGACTGGCTTTGGCACGACTGGCTTTGGCACGACTGGCTTTGGCACGACTGGCTTTGGCACGACTGGCTTTGGCACGACTGGCTTTGGCACGACTGGCTTTGGCACGACTGGCTTTGGCACGACTGGCTTTGGCACGACTGGCTTTGGCACGACTGGCTTTGGCACGACTGGCTTTGGCGCGACTGGCTTTGGCGCGACTGGCTTTGGCGCGACTGGCTTTGGCGCGACTGGTTTTGGCGCGACTGGTTTTGGCGCGACTGGTTTTGGTGCGACTGGTTTTGGCACAACTGGTTTTGGCACAACTGGTTTTGGCACAACTGGTTTTGGCACAACTGGTTTTGGCACAACTGGTTTTGGCACAACTGGTTTTGGCACAACTGGTTTTGGCACAACTGGTTTTGGCACAACTGGTTTTGGCACAACTGGTTATGGCACAACTGGTTTTGGCACAACTGGTTTTGGCGCAACTGGTTTTGGCGCAACTGGTTTTGGCGCAACTGGTTTTGGCGCAACTGGTTTTGGCGCAACTGGTTTTGGCGCAACTGGTTTTGGCGCAACTGGTTTTGCTTAGTTCCGATTCGGACTGTACCTAGCGTCTCTTCATTGGTGTTAAATCTTGATTTTTGTCCGTAGCTAGCCGCTAAAAGGTCGGATTTAGGTTTCTTAAACAAGTTGCGAGGTACCTAGCGGGCACAGGTTACCAAGCCCCATGATAAGGTAGAAACAGAGATAGATTCAATGAATCAAATGACTCGTCTAACTTGTTTAGCCAAAATTGAGAAATTGGGGGTTGATCTTGATGAAATTAACGTGAAGTCTCTGAACTTGTTTGGTCGTCTTCGGACGACGCCTACGATTTTGATAAAGAAATGGAATCGTGTGAATCATACATACAAAAAGTAATTGAGTGTTCAACTTTATTGAAGTCAAGAGTAGACACGCCCGGCATTGGTTCAGTTGGTGCGGCCTCTGGTCAATCTCACGTTTCACACAAATTAAAACTCCCAGAGACACCGTTGCCGACTTACAGCCATTGTGCAGACGAATGTTCGAGCCACTTCTTGCGGAGCTTTGAGTCAATAATTGACAAATACCTACTTTCAAGCTGTGAGAAATTTTTTTTCTTGAAACGGCAGTTGAAAGGAGAACCTTTAGTTCTCATTAATTCCCTTGCGGAAGCAAAATAATAGTTCAGTTGTGCGAAGTCACTCCTAGAAGAAGCATTTGCGGGCGAGGTTGTGCCAAAGTTCGATGCTATCAAAAGATTGTCAAAGTTAAAACTGAAGGATAATGGCAGTGCTTACGAGTTAGTTGGAGAAATGAGGGTCGTGCTGACCTATTTGAGAACCTTGACATCAGTATAACTGACGTCTTACAGTTCTTTATTTGAACTGGATGGAATGTCATCAGAGCTCTAAAATCAGCTCGTTCTTATTTGTAATGAAAACAAGCCATCATTCGATGATATAAACTCAAATATTTTCAGAGCTTTGGATCGTTGTAAGGAGAAATCTGCTAAAGTAGCATGGTACAAGCCAAAACAAATGCTTCCCTCTAAGAGTACTAGTATCAGTGGCCTTGCTACAAGAATAAGGTTTCAGCCCTCGAGTAACTTGCGCGTTGATAAGCCGATGTTTTGCAGCCCATGCAGTGTTAGAGGTGGTGATAAAGCAAAGTCACATTCCACTGCGAATTGCCCAGAGTACTCTACTCCTGACGTGAAACGGCACTGACTCGAGTCCCTTGGCGCTTGTACCACTTGTGGTTATGGAAACCATGTAAAACTAAAATGTAAATTTAAGTTTCAAAAAGTTTGCCTTCATTGTGGTGGACAGTGCATGACTTTTTTGTGCTCTGGCATGGAGACTGCCAAACGCAGCTCAGTTTCTCACCAAGCTCGCAATAAGAAAGAATAGGTGAAGTCCAGGGCTGATCAAATGAAGGAAAACTCTAACGTAACTGCATCAGGCGTTTGGACAGGATCAGCACTGCAGGTTCTAACCGGCAGTAAATCTATCTTGCCAACATTAACTTGCTGCTCCATTGGTAATGCTGTAGGGTTTAGAGCGCTGAAGGACGCGGGTTGTCAGGCCAACTTTATTGAGACGCGCCTTGCTGATGAGCAACAGTTAAAGGTGATAAGGGATAACTTTAACGCTACTGTAAACGGTTTCAACGAGTCTCAAACCTACTTGACTAAAGTTGTTCAGTTGGATTTAAAATTAAATGATAAAATTCATTCACTTCAAGCTATTTGTGTTCGCGATCTGAAAGTAAAATTAAACTTGCCGGGTCTTTCACGAATTGTCTCTCATTTTCAGCAAAAAGGCTATGAACTTGCCGACTCCCTCTTGTCATGCCGAACTGACGAGGTATCAGGTATAGGCTTTGTGTTTGGCACTAGTAACCCAGATATTTTGCTGGAGTCTCAGGTGTCCTCTGGTCTGCCAACTCGCTCGATGTTCTCGGTCACTGAAGCAGGGGTATTGCTGGTGGGAAACGCTGATCAATTTTTAAATAATCTTGAACATATGTCATATGCAACAAATTCGTCAGTTTGCAGTTGCAATGTTGCTACTTCAGATTTGCTTCCTGCTGGAAATGATCTTGACGAGAAAGATAAAAAATCGTACCGCAGTTATACTTCTGACCTACTGGCAGAAACCAATGTGTCGATCGCCTGTCCCACGAAAGACTCTATCTTAGACTAAAAGTTAATTCAGATTGCTGAATAGTCTCTTGCGGAACAGTCAAATAGACATCTAAATCATGATACAAAGTATTATCCCGAAGAATCGGCAGAGGTGAACGACAGAGTGGTAAATTTTCCCTCGAACAACTGCTCTCGTGACTCTGATGGACGAATAAAAAAACCTCTACTCTGGAGGTCTGAGGTTTCTCACATGTGACGTAGTAATTTTCCCCTGGCACACAGTGTCTTGATGTCTAATTTGCGCAAATACAGAGTTGTTCCCGCTCGCTTAAAGATGATCGATGAATCTTTTCTTGAGCAAGAGAGGTCGGGTGTCATCGAAAAAATCGACGACCTAGCAAAATTCATGAGGGAGCATCGAGCGCATAGTTTTCTGGCTCATATGCCAATTTTTAAATTAAGCAGAGCCACGACAAAGTGCAGGGTTGTCTTCCTCTCCGATTTTTCAGAGGCAAGCGGTAGCAAGGCTATTGGCCACAATCAGGCGATGCATTCTGGACCCGCTCTGAACCAAAAGATTACCAGTGCTCAGTTACAACTGGGATTCGGTGAAAAGCTTCTGTTTTCTGTTTCGATTTGAAGAAGGCTTTCCTTCAGATCGCCCTCAATGAGGTAGATTCTAATAGATTACTCTTCCCCTGGTTCAGGAACGTGACTGAGAATGACTTTCAAATAGTCGCGTTTCGGAAACTTCGTCTGAGCTTTGGACTCCGCTGTAGTCCAACTCTTCTCATGCTGTCCTTGTACAAGATCCTGGGTCTCGATGCTGAGAGTGATGACGAGGAGCTGAAAAAGCTTAAATTGTTACTTTATGCTCTCATGTACGTCGATAATGGCGCACTTGTTGGAAATTCGACCTAACTACAGTGGGCTCACAGTAAGCTTGACAGTGTGTTCAACCCTTACGGGTTCGAGCTGCAGCAAAAGGTGACGAATGACGCAGAACTGCAGGCACAGGCAGAAAAGGGAACTGGGGAAGTGACCCCCACGTAAGTGAATACGTTATGCATGGTCTGGGAGTAAGTAGAGTATTCCCAAAGCTACCTTTCGCAAAATTCTGTCAAATTTGTAGGATTCCAGCAATACTTCAAAGGTAACAGCTCTTTGGGATCACTAGTGGAGGTCTGTGTTAAGTTTACTAAAAAAATTATTTATGGATCTACCCGCAATGTAATACTTGACCATCCAGATTTTGAATTACTAATTTCCCAGACTATTTATTTGATAAATGAGCATCTGGTAGCGTTCAAAGAACCGTTGCGTGACAATACTGCTGACGACGTACCTGCACCGATCACCCCTGAACTTCTGACCAAGGGCCGAGAGTTGGTTGTGTTTAATGTATTTCCGGCCTTGCGGTCGGGTTCCGCTGAAGACCCTGTTTGGGTGCAGACCCAGAGTTTGGTGGGTAACTTGCGGAAAGATTTCCAAAAGCTGAACGAGGTGCGCGCCAGACTGGTAGAATTGTATAATGAAGAGTTCATTAAAGCCTTAATCGATCAAGCAATTGACTTGACTGACCGTTACCGACCTGTTACGCACACGAAAATTAAAGTAGGCGACTTAATACTATTGAAGGAACCTCACTTGAAACGTATGCAGTACCCGATGGCGATAGTTCGTAAGGTGGTCACGAACAGAAGAGGGGAAGTAACGGGAGTGGTAGCTTCGAAGGGAAAAACGAGAGAGACCCTGAAGCGGCACGCTACATCGGTCATTCGGCTGTTGAGCCCTGCTCAGCAGGAATTTCCTAAGAGTTCCCAGGAAACGGGGGCTAGCCCCACACTGCCCAGTTCCGCAGATCGCCGCGATTGGGTAAAAGTAGGTTTAAGTAGTTGTAGCTTATAGTTGAAACAGCCCGACGCTCCTACCATTACAGGAGCTACGGGGTTGTTTATGCCGTTTGTACGCAGATTTGACTGTAAATAGCCGTTTCTTTGAAGAGTGCTTTAGATAGCATCAAGCGTTCTTATAGAATTAAATTTGGAGTTGCATATATGCCTAGTATTGTAACGAGTATGGTACGTTCTTGTATTTCTTGTAGCTCTTATCAGCTACAGTGTTTAAATTTCAGAAAATTATTTGAAGTTGAAAGTTAAAATTGTTCTTGTTGCCCCATGTTTGATTGCTTACGGTTTTTTATAACTAACGCGTTGATTTTCATTTTGTTCACAAATTCCTGATTTGATTTCGACGACCCGATCTGCCGAAATCAAATCCCCCCCCCTCGCAGTGATGAAAATGGCATGGTTTTCAGATAATGGCATGGTTTTCAGATAATGGCATGGTTTTCAGATAATGGCATGGTTTTCAGGAGATTTCTGCCTCGCCTTTTCTGCCGTCTTATTTTGTCCGCAGCCTCTGAATGCCACCTCCGAACACAACTTCCTCAGTCAGCGGCTTCTGATCAACAGTCAGAACCCAGCATCCAACCACGGCACTTCTCTTCACCAGGCCTGCGGTTATCTGTTTCTGTTTCACTATGGATGATTTTTCTATTCGAAATTTACGGCCGAGTGTAACTTATTAACCTTTTTAGACAGTGACTCAAAATTTACCCAGAATATAATTTTTCACTCATAATATAGTTATTCTTTTGGAAACATGTTACTGAGGTTAATACAAACATGTTACTCAAAGCCTTAGCGACCAAATGAGATGGCTAAACGATCCAACTTTGGGTCGCGACCCAGGGGTTAAGAACCACTGCTCTAACGAGATCATCGTGCCAGCGCATTGGCAGACGCGGGGCCGAGGTGGGTCAGTAGTCCCCCGTACTTTGTCCTGACCGTTCCGCCTGTCACTTTGCTCGCTTCTCGTGACTTCAATTTAAATTAGTGAAGCCAGTCCTTTCATTTGTGAGAAATAACCAATAGTTTCCTTTTTCCCAATTGATAGTTTACGTCCCTATTTTTTCCAATTGATACACTAATTTTTTAACTTTCTAATTGAAACGTTACTTTAATTTCTTTAGTTTACCAATTGATAGTTTACGTTCCCATTTTCTCAATTGATAGTTTACTCTACGTATCTCACATGTTCTTTTCTTATATCGAAACTGATAGTTTCCCTGGTTTTTCACTTCTGGCAAAATGTCATGACTCAGTCTGACCGGAATACGCGGGTGGGCAAGCACTGGTGCTTGGCCGGTCCGGTCCGAACTCGCCTCAGGGCGGGTCAGTGGAGGAATCCTTCCGCTGCTGTGTGGCGTGTCCCGTGATGACCCGTGTCTTGCCATTTTCTACCTCCATGTGGCTATTATTAACTTTTCAATATACTATCTCTAGCAGTGTGGTTCATTCCCCTTCCGCAGTTCGTCATGACTGTTTTTGTTACCACTTCGTCTTGGAGAAAAATAACTGAATTCTCCTACCTTGTTTTGTACACAGAGATGTCTATCAGTGGCCCACTTCATTAGTCTGTATCACGAACACAGTGAAGAGCAATCAGACCTCCTTGACGACGTCAACATTTTACCCTTGCTCTACGAGCAGGGTAAGCACTCTTGTTCACTTCATGTTGATCCTCTACTTTTCTGCAGTGTTTGCACGTATTCTAGACGTTTAGAAGACCGTTTTAGATTATTCGGAAAATATTTCAAGAATAATATCGTCAGGTAGATACTGAAAGAACATGCAGTAATCACGTCCGTTCTGATGTAGAGTCATTGCTATATCACTACCTCGTAGTTCCTAAGCACAGGTAAATTTCTTTATTTTATCAAGAATCATTTTTATTTTAGCAGTCTCATGGATAGAAACTAGTAATTTTCCCATTAATGTTCATGGTTATCAGAGAATTAAGGGATAAAAATGTTTCCCGTGCGATATTGAATTTCCGCTCATTTTCCATCTATGGGCGTGAAATTCCGAAACTGTTGAATTTTTAATGCTCAAAGCGAGCACTTTTTTATGTCACTGCGTGCAGTTCCAAGAAGGTCTACGTCGAAAAACGTTGTTCATGGAATAGCAGTTCGACCCTCCGGATTTCTTCCTTGCTTGAGGTTACCGATAACTTTTTAAGCTGATTTGGTGGCCTCGTACAAAAAATTCAACCATCATATTGCTTATACGAGAAGCATGAATTTCTAAAACTTGTAAATTCTTAAGGCTTTGCAGAATTTCTAGAGTAAATAACTGTTTCGACTGTGATATTTTGCTCATGCGAAGAGTCTCAAGACTCTAGAATTCGGCGATCCTAGCTTTGGGAAAGTCACAGGTTCCCCAAGTTATAATAATCACCCCTAATTCTGATTTTTTATTAACTTCGCCAACTTTTACATACCGTATTTATGGGCATTTCTGTGTCATCCGTCTCAAAGAAACTCGAGTAAAAAAATTTGATCCCTCGAGAATGAGGTTGGTGAGGTTTTGACAACGAGAGACTTCGTTTTGAATTTTTTCTGTAACTCCTACAGAAAATGTATTGAGTTACAGGCAATACATGTAAAATGTATAAATATATACAGAAATTGTATAAAATGTAAATGTATGAAAATGTATTTAACGTAATGTAATGAAAATGTAAATTCATCAGGAGGATTGAATCCACCTGTTGAATAATTTCTTTTCTTTTATAGCCGTCAAATATTCATCGATTTTATCTTCCTCAAAACAATCGAAGTTAACCCTCCTCCCAAAGCTTGGGTGATCACCTACACTTCTGAACCGTTTACATGCTTTCTGGACGTTAAGAAGATCCGTTGTCGATAATCGGGAGAAAATTTCAAAAAGGATATCGTAGGGTAGGTACTGAAGGTTGATGCAGTAATGATGATCACAATTTTCATAACTGAAATTTCTGGTGCGAGGTCTCGAAGCCATCTGAAAATTGGTAAAGTGTGAATAAATGCATTCATAGTGTCTTTACAAAATTATACAGTTATAGAGAAATCGTTAAATGTCTACCTTTTTTCCTGACAACAGGTACGTGAATATCAATGTCGCTCTAGTATATTGCTAACAGGCATAATACGCTCTAGATTCTACTCGTCTAATAAAATTTGGAAATACTTAGCAAATAATTGAATTCCATGCCATCTGGATTTTCAAGCAAGCAAGCCTTAACGACCATTCACAATGCCATTGAGAGGGAGTTCATTAGTTTAGTCAAACATATCAATAACATATGGTCGCCCTTAAGACAGAAATTAGAGGTTAGTTAAAGCATCCCTAACCACAACAAAGCCTTTCCAAAAAAAAGGAAGAAGGCACCATATAGTGTGTATGTAGGGGAACGCAGAAACCGCAAACAAGGTTCACAGAAATTGTAGGTTGAAAAAGAAGTTCATGAAACAAGACAAACGTTGAGGAAAGTAGTAGGCGCTGAAAAACAGGACAACAGTGAACCGAAAAAAAGCTCGTCCTTAATTAACATAAAAAACATTTTATATATCGAAAAGAAGGCCTACCTAACTCTCATCTCACATTTTCTCGGGACCTCACATTTTCTTTCTGGGAGTGCTAATTCCCATAGATACAACGAATGTATCCCCTATACGGGTCTTAAAACGGAAAATTCGACTTACTTCTCAGAGGTAATAGAAGTTTCCGCTGCATGGGAAACTAGAATGAAAAATGCACCGCCTCAACTCCAAAAATACCCTTTGGAATGAAGTTATTTCCTAATTTTTACGGCCTTACTTGATAATTTCCTTGTCAAACACTCAAGAAGTGTGTTCCAAGTATACTCAATTATTTTAGAAAGAGGATGTTTTCGCCAGAGCGGATAATTTATTTAAGGATACTCAACAGTGAAGGAAACTAACTGTGCATCACAGCGATGGAGAAAATTATAGGAGGTTTGTTTGGATACTCAGGAGTTAGATATTATACATCATCAATGACCTAGCGGGATATGTTGCTCACACAGCACGTATCACAATAATTGTACTTCACTTTGAATTTTAACGCGATTGATAAGTAGCTCACTTTAGCTCACTTCGACTAGTTAAAATAGAAAAGAGTTTGCTCTTGCATTCCATAAATATTGCTCCCATATACTGTAATTATGATTCTTTCATTCAGTTTCAAGAGTGATGGAGAATACTAGGAGCTCTGCAGTGCAAAATGATGAACCAGTGGTAAAGTAATGTAAAAATATCAAAACCGAATGCATAGTAAAAAAAGGCGAAACAGAAAAAGCTATCTTAAATTTTTATTTCTTTTCATTCCGTCAAACGCTGCGTACATAAACCACATTTTTAGAATTTAGGCATTTATAATAATTTAATTTTAATATTGGAATGAAAGCTTCCTAGCGTAGGCCGACTTGAGCCAACATTTTTAACTTATGGCGTTCGTGTCAATACATGGAGTAACACAACCAGAATCCTTGGTTTTGGCATGCAATATTTTGCTTCCTGTAAGAGTTTTGGAAGTGCACTTATGGCCTGGATTCGTAGATAGAAAATACATCATTCAACACACTGTAAATTGGTTTTTGAAAAACGCGGTCCATAAAATGAACATGCGAGCCAGGCCATATCCAAAATACAGAGTAGAGAAATTTCAAAATTCAAACGTAATTATTACAAGTAAGGTACTCTTGTTTTGCATTATACGGGATGCGAGGGCTATTCAAGGCTATTTCGTTTGAGTTCATTACGCACTCAAATCATTCATAATAGTTTTTGTTTCAGATGATCCATTGAGAATAAGATGCTAACTCAATTTAAGAAATGAAAAGGTGCTCTCAAAGTTTCCCTACCTGCAAAGCATTGCAGTTTGGAAATCGTTGGCTTTTTGCTGGGTGCACCATTATTTTGGCTACACGAATTTGAGAAGATATTAAAGAAGTTTATTTACAAACAATGCCATTCGTTTGTATGTTAATTTGAATGTAATTAAACTTATTTAACAAAATAATTTAAAATTATCGAAGTAGAATTTTTTGATGGAAATTAATACAAGCACAATCGCATCTTTTTACATCAACGGTGAGAGTATTTTGGGCATTGCTAAAAGGCTTCATATTCATACGATTGAACTTGATAAAATATTTGTTGCCATGATTACCGCAGACTCTGTAGTGCTGCCAAATCGTTTGTTACACTCGTTTGTTCTTAGAGGAATGTGATGGTAAGGTTTCTCCTGTAGGTTACAAATACAGTGAAAAGTGAAAAAATACGAGTATTATTCATGTTCTGATGCCATATGAACACCAGAACTCTTATGAAATGTGTTATATTGTGAAGTAGGCATCGTTGTGTTTATGGGATTTCCGGAGATGAGGTTTGCGCGTCCCCGGAAGACCTGTGATTACGTCTTGCTGGATGCCTTATCGCTAGAGCTGTGCCAATATGCACGTGCATATATGCAGCGCATATGAAATTATGCGCGCATAAAATATGTGGCTTGAAGTTACACATATGCGGTTGCGAAGTGTCGTATGCACAGTACTTGCATTTATATGCAAACAATATGCGATCAAGTCTTGCCCATGCACTGCTGAATGACCGACTTCAGTTAGTTGGAACTTGTTTGATGTTGTAAATATTGAACTCTAAGGTAATGATTCAATACAATAGTGTTCAATATTTAGAATATCGAGCATTTGCTACTAATGAAGAAAACATGAAAATATGATTACATAAGATTTCAAAATAAAACAAGGTTTAACCATTGTGGTTACATTTAATAATAATGTACTTTTTAATGTTGTCAAATAGGACACTTTTTTTTGCTTAGCGGCATGAATAATTTTGTATTGCGAAAACATTTTTTCTACACCGTACATCGGCGAGCAAATTTAGAATTCTTCATGTCAGATGGAAAGAGGTAACCAACTACTTCGTTGGTCAACAAATTTGGTTGGTTGGTCTTCGTTCCTCAACAGGATAGCTATGCAAAATTGAGTTGACATCCTTAATCATGGGAAGATCTTCTCGTGCTAGCAATCTAGAAAAAAAGGTTTATTCCGATCAATTCAGCATGATAAATATCATCTTGTACATTGGTTTTTCAAATGCCGTATTACTATAGCACCTGGACGGTTACTCCCCTGTCGAGCCGATATCCATTTCAGATATTTGGGTAGAGTGGGGTATTGTGTTTGATTTTTCCTTTTACCCGACGGGGAAAATCGCCGCGAAGCGCCGGGGTTCGAACCCTTGACACCTTCACGGATGGGTACGTTCTCAACCACTCGGCCACGGCGAGCACTAAAATTTAGTTTCGTACATTAAATGAGACATGGGGGTTAAACTACTAGCTTTCGGTGATTTTATCGAAGAAGAAAATGGGTCAATATCGGTTAACTTTATGCTGAACCAAAAGGATTATCTTCGTTATTCATGTCTATGAAGTTGCAGCAGATATGATAACAACAGTGTATACTCTTATTAGCTTGCACGACAAACATACAGTTTTCCGGCAATAAGTAAAATACAGATTTCCGTCCCGAAAGTCATATTCTGAGAATTCATTTTCTTAAGTATTATTCCTTACACTTTGGGGTACTTTAGAATGGTGTAAATAATAAGATTGGTAATCATTAGAATGCTAAAAAAATTGTTCATTTCTTCAATCATCATCATATTATCCAATACATTTGTAAATTTAAATACAAAAATTATAACAAAATTTTGCGAAAAAGTTCTCATAATCTTCCTCTAGGTTATCTCTCTCATTCCGGACATCCCACTAATACCGAACATTTGCGTTAGGTTTTGAATAACCAAATATTGCAGGAATATTCAATTCAGCATATAATCTCTAAATGTCAATTGCAGATTTGATTGTCCTTGTGTAAGTCCAGAAAGCGAAATCACTGTGATGATGCAAATTTTGGAATTTGTGACATATTCGGAATTTGAGGGATTACCTTATTGAGTTCTTTCTCATTTTTTATGAGCAAGCAGAGCACAACAAAGGTATTTATTATTAATTCACTAAACGCATATGTTTCGGGAATTGATACAAATTTCACAGTTGCATTTCCACTTTATCACTTTGTACGTATAGGCAGGCCTATGTGTAGAACAAAACAAGAAAACTATAACTAGGTGTACAAAAACTATTACAACATGCAATTCTTAAAAACTTCAAAATCCAATAAATTCAGTTCGGATACCTCTATTGTATTTTATTTATGAACCAAATTTCACTGAAGAACAAGTCAAGTAGGAAACCTGGGCATCAGGTACTGAACATAGCGCACCGGGTAAAACTTGAGATGTTGCTTAAACAACTGATATGTGTATGCGAGAGATCCCATCAATGTACGAAATTTCTGGTTTTAATAACCAATTTGCAGTTTTACATTAAAAAAATCAAATAACATTCGTATTACAGCATATATGCAATGATATCGTGCATATGCAGTATGCATTTTGCATATTACATCTGTTATATTGCATATGCAAAATTGCATATGTGATTTTGCATATGCACAAGATAATTCTTTGCATTGCATAAAACACTCGGCATATCTCTTGCCGTGCATATATGCAAGTTATGCAATGGCACAGCTCTACTTTTCGCGTTCAGGTCACATGTCGTAATGCGACCTCCGCCGGAAGCCGTGCCTTCGGGGCGCATCGCATTGGCATGCACCGGAAGAGCATTGTCTGACTTCCGAGCGCTATAGCTTATAAGCAGAGTCGGTGTATCGAGGAGGCAGTTCAAGAATAGGAACCTAGCTGAGAGTTTCCTTCTCCTACTCCTTGAAGTTAAGGCTTCAGATACGGTAGTTAAAGCTACCTTTTACTAAACCGCGTGTCGTGATGAAATACCACGATACTTCAGAATGTTCAAGAAATGATCGATGAAAAACATCGGCAGATAGATGTTGACCCGAGTTGCATCAGGATATTCGATACAAGTCATATGTGATTAGAAAACCATATTCGTGTCAGCAAAGATTTAGGAAAACCGTATCATGAGTTTAAACAGTTACTTAACAAAGGGAAAAAACGAATGACAAAACAATTCGAACAGAAGATAAACAGATGGAATGACAGTGCGCTATGTGCAAATCCTTGCGAAATGTCCATGGTAATGCAAACCAAACTACTGGCTACTGTGTTGGTTTTAAGAGTTGCGGGTAGTTAAGGTCATGCCATGTCACTTAACATTTTGCAACAGGGTCTCAGGGATAATTTTGCTGAAAGCATTGATGCGCTAAACACAACTGCTAAGTCCTGGAAAGATGAAGTATCCAATGGAAGGCTTTTAGTTTTCCAGCAAGATTCAGCACCTTCTTTCAAAGCCGTTGCTACCCTAAACTAATTACCACAGAAGTTTTTTGATCACGTACTTCCAGCATGTTCCCACACAACATGTCAAATTTGAATTTTACGGACTATTACGTGTTGAACATCATTGAAAAAGGTACTACTCGATAACCTCATAGTCCCATAACTTATTAGAGGCCACCTTCATTCAGGTGATGTATGAAATGAATAAGAACCATTTGATTTCTGTTTGTCAACAGCTTCGAAACATAATAGAAACAGCCGTTGAAAGCATAGGATGTTTCATAAAATAATTTATAAAGAAGTAACATGGATGTTCACATAATTATGATTTGAATGCCGATATTGTTTAGCTTAAACATTGTAGTTTTTACCAAGCTGAAAATATTTGCAATTAGTCTTCAAATCCTGTTTGATTACTACAATCAGATAATTGAAGGCTAAAAAAGTGAGCCAACGTTATTATCGTAGTTGGTGACCCTTATTCATTACCTGTATTTTGTTGGGTTAGTTGTTTAGGTATCTGCTTCTTAACCAAGTCCTTGACTATATGGGAAATAATTCCCATACAATCGTTTTCAGCGAAGGAATAGAAAAATAGAAGCAAGGTTTAATTAGTCGAGGGTTTTATTAGATCCACCCTTATAACGAGTGATTTAACGACATGAACGTAACGAACACAATGAACGCAAACACAACTCTTAATATTTATATTTTCGTATAATTAATGGATGACGGCTTAACCGTCGCTATCCAAGGTAGTTAATTTTCATTTAAAAGCTTCTTTATTAAGTTGGTTAAAAGTTTAAGAGAGTTAAAAGGCCGCTTATGCCGTAGGCGTTAAAAGTTAGCAAGCGCCGTAAATGACCACCGTCCAGGGTGCAGGCGTGGTGAGCACGAGACGCTGACGGGCTCCGGTAGTAGTGGTTGGTAGCGCTGGCTCCAATTGAAAGGCGGAATGTCAAGAACACGTAGACCCTAAGTCCCGAACAGAGGCGACACCTCAAGCGGTGGCAGGCAGAGGGCGAGTAACGCCGCGACTCAAGAAAAGGGCTGGAATAGTAGATAGAACCCCGCGTCGACACCTCTGGCACACGCTCCGCCCTCAACTGCTAGGAAACAGAAATATTAGCGAAAGTCAAGGCGAAACAACGCAACTAACCAATGAATTTCAAGTATTACGCAAATGCAACCTAACTTTTTAAGTTCTTACTAGATATATACCTTACAGCAACGGAGAGGCTAGCCTATTAGAAATTAGCTGGAACGGCTGAAATCCGGCTGCTTCAGCGTCAGCACCAGCAGGAGCCGCCTCCGGAGTATACTATAAAAAAAACGCACAACCTCAAACCCTGAATAAATCATGAAATTTACATGGACAATATTCCATGTGAGACAACAACACCAATGACAATGACAGTAATAGTAACTATACAACACAATTTTTGAAACGAACATGGGTTTTTAATGCACTCAGTGACGATACGTTCAGACAGAAGGTTGAGTTAAGGAAATTTAGAAGAAATCAGTAAGAGATTAAGTGCTTCAAGCGGAAAGACAGTAAGAATAGTGAGAGATTTTAGATACTTGAGAAAGAAGTTTAAGTAAGAAGATCGTTCTGATCCAGGCTAATTAGCCCATCAAAAAGACGAACGACTTCAATGGTAATATTAATAGTAAGGGTAATTAACGTCTCAAGGACGAGTTAAGAGTTAATTCATTGTAGTTTCAATGTTAATTCAAGTTAATTATACTTCCTTGAAGCACCATAGGAAAACTGACACGATAGTCTACAAAATAAACGTAAAGAAATAATAGCACAGGCACACAAAATAATAGACAGAGAAAAAGCAGTCAGGAAGAGGGTAGAGGGTCTTAGCGCCTGAACTGGGTGCCACGGAACTAGCCGCGAACCACATCACCGAAGCGTAGGCCGACGCTGCAACACGCCTTTGTAGAGGCATAAACGGACCGGTAATAACGGCAGCTTAAGCACTAAATTAAGCACAGCTTAATTCGACATGACGTCGTTAGAGAGTTAAGCTAACATCAGCTTTTAGAGGAATCAAAATCAAGTCTGCTAAATGAAAATTCCGTATCTACTTGCTCACCTGCGACCCTACCGAAACATTTGAGCAACGACCAGCGAGCGGCACCCCGACACCTACGCGGAAAAGTTGAAAGAGAAACGCCACCTCGGAGACACCCAAGCCGTAGTGGGGAAAATTTTCCCACTACTATGAACCATACTAGTACAGCTCATGATACTAGTGCCAGGGTAAATCAATTAAAAAATTTTCATGAAAAACATGGTGCAAAAATATTGAAAAAAACTAAAAATGATCACACAAGAAAAAATTGTGTGAGAATGAACTGGAAAGTATAAACAAAAAGTTCTAAATGTACTCAATTTACTCCCTACGAGTTGGTGAAAAACATATGAAGACACTGGAATATTTTTAATAAGACACTGGAATATTTTCGGAATTTCAAGCCCATGGATGGAAAATGAGCGGAAATTAAAATCGTAGGGGAAATATTTTTATCCCTTAATTCTCTGATAACCATGAACATTTATGGGAAAATTACTAATTTCTATCTATGAGACTGCTAAAATAAAAATGATTCTTGATAAAATAAAGAAATTTACCTGTGCTTAGGAACTACGATGTAGTGATATAGCAATGACTTTAACATCAGTACGGACGTGATTACTGCATCTTCTTTCAGTATCTACCTGACGATATTATTCTTGAAATATTTTCCGAATAATCTAAAACGGTCTTCTAAACGTCTAGAATACGTGCAAACACTGCAGAAAAGTAGAGGATCAACATGAAGTGAACAAGAGTGCTTACCCTGCTCGTAGAGCAAGGGTAAAATGTTGACGTCGTCAAGGAAGTCTGATTTCTCTTCACTGTGTTCGTGATACAGACTAATGAAGTGGGCCACTGATAGACATCTCTGTGTACAGAACAAGGTAGGGGAATTCAGTTATTTTTCTCCAAGACGAAATGGTAACAAAAACAGTCATGACGAACTGCAGAAGGGGAATGCACCGCACTGCTAGAGATAGTATATTGAAAAGTTAATAATAGCCACATGGAGGTAGAAAATGGCAAGAGACTGGTCCGCACGGGACACCCACACTGCAGAGGAAGGATTCCTCCCCTGACCCGCCCTGAGGCGAGTTCGGACCGGACCGGCCAAGCACCAGTGCTTGCCCACCCTCGTATTCCGGTCAGACTGAGTCATGACATTTTGCTAGAAGTGAAAAACCAGGGAAAATATCAGTTGCGATATAAGAAAAGTACATGTGAAATACGTAGAGTAAACTATCAATTGAGAAAATGGGAACGTAAACTATCAATTGGTAAAGTAAAGAAATTAAAGTAACGTATCAATAAGAAAGTTAAAAAATTAAAGTATCAATTGGAAAAAATAGGGACGTAAACCATCAATTGGAAAAAAAGGAAACTATTGGTTATTTCTCACACATGAAAGGACTGGCTTCACTTATTTAAGTTGAAGTCACGAGAAGCGAGCAAAGTGACAGACGGAACGGTCAGGACAAAGTACGGGGGACTACTGACCCACCTCGGCCCCGCGTCTGCCAATGCGCTGGCACGATGATCTCGTTAGAGCAGTGGTTCTTAACCCCTGGGTCGCGACCCAAAGTTGGATCGTTTAGCCATCTCATTTGGTCGCTAAGGCTTTGAGTAACATGTTTGTATTAACCTCAGTAACATGTTTCCAAAAGAATAACTATATTATGAGTGAAAAATTATATTCTGGGTAAATTTTGAGTCACTGTCAAAAAAGGTTAATAAGTTACACTCGGCCGTAAATTCCGAATAGAGAAATCATCCATAGTGAAACAGAAACAGATAACCGCAGGCCTGGTGAAGAGAAGTGCCGTGGTTGGATGCTGGGTTCTGACTGTTGATCAGAAGCCGCTGACTGAGGAAGTTGTGTTCGGAGGTTGCATTCAGAGGCTGCCGACGAAAATACGACGGCAGAAAAGGCTAGGCAGAAGTCCCCAAAAAAATGCCCATAACACATCCCGCACTGTCAGGTACCGGGACAATAGAAATTATCTGAAAACCATGCCATTTTCATCAAGTGGTATGGTGACGACATGACAAAGAACGGTAGCAGCAGGGATAAAGAGAGATGCACCATCTTCCAAAAACATTCAATTAGGTGTGCTACAAGTTGGATGACGACGACAACAGTAACACTTCTTCGGCATTCAAATCATCCACAAAGGTGCCAGGAATTAAAACAAGATCACAGTACATCTTGAAACTGGTGTGAGACAATTGCCTTATAAAAACAGGAGCTTGTGCGTGGAAGGCGAGAACTTAATTATTTTAATAGTTTGATATGTGTAAATTTATTGGAAATATCTGAGAGCGTTCGCAATCCGCTGTGGATTATGACAATCTAATTTCGTTATGTTTTCTGAACGCGTTGTGTGCTGTAATGGAAGAAATGGTGCCAGGTAGATTTTTTACCAGAAAGGACAGTATGAAAAGGTTTTGAAGTGTTTTTTCGGTAATAATAATTATCCCTGCCTAATTATTGAGTGTTTTTTATATATTAAAATATGTCATTATAATGTGGCACTGGTTTTTGTGGGTTGGAACTCCAGAGGGTATTGTTACGCGCCTGTTGCCTGAGTTCTCTGGCACGGCACGTTAAAGAGGCAGTCTGTAAGTGAAAGCCACCCAGTACACTTATATGTGCTAACCAGTGCTTCCTCTCTCCTCCCTTTGTAGTCTAAAGCTACAGAAACTGTAGTTTGCAGCTACAGCCAAATAAACGCATGTTGAAAAGAAACTACACAACAGTGGTTGAAGATATTTTAGTCGGTTTTGATCTGGGATTCTAATTTCCCTTCATTGAACGATTATGAATATCTCTGTCAGCACTTTTATGACGTCATAAATTATGAAAGCACCGAAAGCAAATTAATTGAAATTTCGATAAAAGTTATAAAACTTACACATTATGCTCCATGCAGTGACTAGTGATAGATGTAATCCTTATTTGTATAATTAATAATTTAAAACCTTTGACCATGATCTAATACCTGACATCGTATAAAAAACATCCCTACTAAAATTCGTCAATTTGCCATACTGATTGAACCCATTCATTACTAGCCTGACTTCAACAATTCTTCAAATTTCAGCGTAACATTTTAGATCAATTTGTACATCTACAGCAACGATAAATTTACTACTAAGATTCAATTCAGGTAGAGGTCAACCTTGAAAACACAGATTGAAATGTTTTTCTAAAAATCGCACTCGTCTACATTACCAGTTTGCTGATGACAAATAACTGGTAAGATTTTACTTTTCGGATATTTACCATTCAAATGGCAAATATTTTTCTGCAAATTTTTCAAGCAATATTTTTTCAATATTCGTACAAGATTTTTTCTAGACTAACGTACAGTTTTGTGAGAAATTCCTCGGCACACTCTTAGCTTTGCGATCCAGCTGGCGATACAGCAAAGTGGGAAACAGATTGCGTTCTGCTGGGTGCCTAGTCACGTTGGGGTGCGGGGCGATGAGTGGGCGGATAATGCCGCCGTTCGGGAAACTCGCCGGCAAACCATCGTTCAAAAGCCAATTTCTTCGACTGACTACAAAGCAGCAATTAAGAGTAGTGAGAATCGAAAGTGGGCAGCCCAAGCTGACAACTAACTACGATCAGTAAAAGAATCAACAATGCCCTTCGCTACCAGCTACCAGCAGAACCGTCAATGGGAAGTGAAATTATGCCGGCTCCCATTGGCCACCCGCACGCCACTCGAGGACATTTGATGGAGCGGGACGTTTCACCGACGACCCCAAACTTTTTATTAAAGTATCAAAGCACATAAAGGTTTTACCAGTTTATCACTTGGGAAAAGTCACAGAACCAAGTTCAAATATATGGACAAACCTACAGTTATGGGAGTTTAAAATTCAGTTAGGATCATTTTGACCTCACCGTGCATCTAAGGCTTAAAGGTGCAAGTAATGTTGAACAAATGAATGTGGCAAGTTTGCATCAATGTATAATGGTGACCTATAAATGGCAATGTCGGTATGCTTCATGGGAATGGGTATAAGATCATTGATCTTTATGAGAAAATCATTTGAAATCATGAATCATAATCATTCATACTGTATGTATTGCTTTTATGGGAGAGTAAAGGATTGGAAATGCAATAGAAGGGTGGAATGGTTGAATGGACTACTCCACACGTTTTCAAAAATCAGGGGTCTTAACCGCAATAGTAGTCTACTGGGCTCTAGATTTCTTTTTCTGGTACTCTCGTGTGGCTCAAGCGTCGATTGAAGGCGACTACATGCAGTAGTCACGTTTTCTTCCTACGAACGGCACCGGTGAAGTGGACTATCATTATTCTGCCAAAGGAGCGTGAGACAGCTGCTGTGATTGGTCCACAGATTGGTTTACAGCTCTCTAGTTTTCATGAACATGATAGAAAATTGTTCACGATTTTTTTTTGTGTGTAACTATAATAAATTTTCAATTTTTTATTTCGGTGACTGGATATCATTTTGATTGCTGCCTGTTAATTATGGTGGAAAAAGTATGAATGAAATAAATGAACGGGCACTTAATTAGAATATTTTGTAAACTGAATGGAAGCCAATATTATATTATATGTGAGCTAATACGGGTTTGGTGAGATAGTACTAGATTGAGTTAACGGAGCATTTACCTCGCTGGACTTTCAAAGCTTTGAAACAGCAAAATAGATATCGCACCGTTTATAACCGTCGCTGCAGCTAATTTTCTAGATCGATGTCACTTCTCAGAAACTTTTTTTCTTGAATCGTTTGTAAATATCTTTGATGCGTGTGCTTTTTGGCTACAGTGCTGATTAAAAACATGCAGATTTCAAAATGTGGCTTCCCTGATAACAAATAGTATTAAAGAGGCCTGAGTTTTTCGGAAAACTTTTTTTTTCAAATTTTTCACGCAAATTACGATCAAGAATTGAAGAATAACCCATGAAAGTTATTGGACCTGATAATTTCAAGACTTTTGGCCGGTCTTCTTCAAACTTTGATCTGTAGACTCGTGAATCTCTGTATACTAGTTAATTATAATCATCACTCAACGTAATTCAAAGATCTTGGCGTGAAAAATTGTTGGCCTATAATCCACTTCCCCACTCCTTCTTCCGTTTTCCCTTTCATAATAGTATGTACTAGAAAATTGTCTCTGTTTTTGAACCGCTTTCACGTAATTTTATTATTTTCGGCAAGTGTCTATTCGCTTAGCTGAATTTTAAATGAACGGTTCATTCCGTTTCAAAGTTGTAGAGAACTATCTAATGAACGAAAGATTTAAATAAATCTTCTTAAGACTTTTCGTTTCTATTGGTTTCTGTGTTAATACTTTACTTCATTTTCTTAATCAAAAATATATTAGTCGAAATGCACCTCCTACGATATTTAACAATGTTTACTCCAGCTTTATTCCACTTCGCTTTTGATTCAGTTGATGAAAGAAAATTTTGAAACTATGGTTGACTTCTGATCCCAAATTTATTCATTCTTTTGGTTAGGAAATTTTACAGTAATGAAAATACTACTATTCCGTCAAACGCAGAGATATTGAATTGCAGTGGAGAATGCTGATATATGCATTCTTTTACTTAAAACAAGCGTGGTTTTACCACCACAATGGGAATGCTGTATGGAACACCTCTCTTGTACGAGGAAATACTGGTATGTTATTCCACTGTTATCTTATCATTTCTTTTTAGTAACCCAGAGGCTCCCAACCATTCCTCGCATCTTGCGATCATTGAAAAAACATTCATCTAATCCTAGCATGACTTTTTGGCTACAATATGTGAGATGTTTATAAGGTGAAAAAAAATTGTCACTGGTAAATTCAGAATTAAACGCAACTATTAATGACAAGTATATCTGAATCATGGGGTATGATAGCTCAACTTTGCATGAATCTTCCAAAAATTCCTCGGGAGATTTGAAAGCTTTCGCCTGTATCTCGGTTCAGAGCGAATTTAAGTGGAACCGTAGATCTTTTACATTTTATGCTTTATATCTTTTAGTACGAGAGGTTGATGCGTTAGAAACTAATATTTGATAGGAACTGATGCGGAACTGGTATATATTAAAACAATTTATTCATCGTAAGTGAACATCAGAATAATTGGTAATCTTTACTTGTGGTCCCGAAAAAGTTCATTGAATTCTAGAGCAGCCTAACGAACACTGTTGTAATCATCAGCTTAACCTGGCTACAGCCATGACCTATTGGCCTAATCAAATGATAGGTTGGAGATAAATGTAATTCCTAAATAATTACCTACAAACAAACATGAAAATGTGTAATGAGAACGATTGAAATGAAAAATTATAATGAATTTCCATCAAGACCCATGAAAAAATGATAGAAATGTGCACGATGCATATCATTCATGGAAAAGAAATAAGTGAAATTCATGAGTAAATTATCTTGATACTTTAAATCCTCCCAAGACGAACGATTTACCTTTTCATCATTAATACTTAGATTAGAAATAGATTTGTAATTTATTTTGATTGCGTTATAGGGTTTTTTATCGCTGATTTTAGCAAGAATCGAGTTACAAGGTTTAGTTAAATTTTGTTGAGATTGTTCTCTTAAAAAGTAGTACGAAATTGATTGTACATATTTCTAGGTAATGGTACAAAATGTCAATTTGAGCGCATACTAATTCTTTGAGGTTTTTCTCGCCATCGTTAGTCAAAGTTTTGTTCATGAAATTACTTAGGGATGACTGACAAAATCATACAATTCATGTGTTTTCAGAGTCTCAAATGAATAATTGGTTTGATTATTGTATTGCGGGAAATTTTCTGAATTCTCACACAATCATCCAAGAAGAAGGAATACACAAGAATTCTTTCAAATTGTTTTTCTATGTTCTTGTAAAATCGTGGATATACGAGTGAATTATTAATCTACGTATACCAAACATTCCAGAAGAAGTCTATTAAAGCACGGCCAGATTAGAAGTTAAAAAACTCTTTGATAATTTCAAAAGAGTTCATATGTACCATGTACCTGACAGAAAGTGTGCATTAAAGTATCGTAACGGCGATCTTTTATTTAATTTTAGTGGTCTGAAATTTTATTAGTTGAAAATTTTGTCAAATTCTTGTTAAAATGGGAAAAGCTCAGCATTCGCAGTTGATCCGATCGAGGGAAGCAGGTACGCTTGGCAGGTCGCTAGTGGACAGCGTCCGACAGTTATTTTACAGGAACATTGGGATCTCAGCTTCTCCAGCCAGACCAATACTCAGGCTGACAAACGTCCAATTTCTTTTAACGTCAGCTGGAAAATAACGGTAGAATGTAAAGAAATCAGTCAATATCACATGCACTCATATGAATGAATACAATCTTATATGAGGATTAAGCGAGGTCCAAGCTAAGGAAAATTACCTACACCGCCGCCAAGCACAGCCGCTGAAGTAGTGCGACAAAATTGAAACCACGGTAGACGAACTGCTGAAAGACGACTAGAGGATACTGCGAAAAACAAATAATACCGTAAGTTACAGTAGAAAAATCCCCCCATAATTTAATAATATCTTTTACTTATTTCAATTTATTTCTGATAACCTAAACGTATCTGTTGATTAACAATATACCCCTGACCCATAAGGTCAGGTGGGAACTGGGTGCAACTCTGGGTAGGAACGCGTGGTGTTAATCACGCAAACGCTCATACACACACACGCACACACACACACACTAATTTAGAATAGAGATAGAGCACCAAAGGAACTGACGAAGAGGAGATGAGGAGTGGACAGGGAATTTACGCAGGGGACGCCTCGACTCGCCCCATGCCTGCGGGATGCAACCTCAGCACCAAACTCAGCGTCGAAGGCGACGCGCAGCTGCGAAGCGCCCGGAACTCGTATCCTTAGTAAGTCTCAAAGGTATATCAAAAACAACTGCCAGGTAAAGCCGGTCGAAGCCCTTCTTACCCTTGTGGAAAAACTGCAGGAGCCTAAACACAACTTAACTGTTAATCTAAATACGACATTAAAAACTGAACACGACATTTTCCATTTAATTTTAAAAATAAACTACATAAATTCAAATTCTATAAATATCACAACAGTGTACTTTAATTTTCTTACCGCTAGTAATGGTGATTTTCGTTTTTGTCCCAGTGAATGTGTAATTTGTCATGGCGCCTATTTGAGAATAGTTTGAGGATCGATATCATTAAGTATGCTTCGATAGAATTTTTTTACTTGATATTATTTTCATTATTATGCTTTTTATAAGAGAACTAATGAAAGATTGAGTATAACTCGAAAGATTACAAAACTTGGTGGTGGCTGATTAAGAATTATTTAATTGTGTTCGTATGAGTTTGCACCATTATTGACAAATTTTGTAGCTTGCCTTTTGCAATTAAATAATTCCTACACACTTTCCGTAACAAATGAATGTTTTAGTTCTCCTGTGGACTTGAAAAGTGTTATTTTAAACTTGTAACGCATTCATTCATTAGCGGTTTGGAATTGTTCTAGACTTTTGTTTGTTAGTCGTCAAAAGTAAAATATTCTTAAGGTATTTTTATGTGTCATATTCTATTAGAGTCTTTATAAACATAATTTAAAATAATTTTGAAAGAAGTAAAACATTTGTATACAAATTAATACATTTTGGACGCTAGTTAAACTCCACATCTCTCCAATGCCACCCCAATAATTTCTATTTAGAATAAAATGGAATATATAGGGGCAACAGGCAGGAATAACTTGCTTCGCTCTCGAGAAGCTTTTCAAGTTTCATGCCGTTAGAGACGTAACGCACAGCCACCGGAGTAGAATAAGAACCAAAAGATACGGTCACATTCGATTCCATGCTTATTTACACGTTTGCGCTTGTGTTTTTTATTGTCATTAGAAACCTGTTGTTTCTTAGGCTCTCTTAATCGCAAGGTACCTCTACAACGATATTTGGTTGAACGAGTGCATATACGTGTTACGTGTGTGCATTTAGTTATTAATTTTACCTCCCATGGGAGCTCTGTCAAATTGTTTTAAACATATATATTTGTATATATGGGAAAAAATGAAACAAATGAATACGTGCATAAACTTAAAGATTTAAAAGGCATACTTTGTCTAAACGAACAAATTCTACATCTATTTCATGCTTAGCTCGGTTAAATGGTACTCATGCTCACTTTTATCTTTAATTCTATGCACAATTCAAGCATCACTGACATCTCAGCACTAATTAAAGCTTTCATGCTCATTGCACACGTATTAGCTTCGGTAAAAACGCGGAAACGCTGCATAAAGTCACTGTCGGCCCAGCCATACTCAGATAATAACCCACGAATCGACATTGAATATTGGTGGGCGCGTAGCACGCACCGAGTTATCGTTCTGAGTGGTCCAAAGTCGTTCGGCGTTCTGCAGCCCTCGAAAATCAGCTGTGATTGGTTACCAAGAAAAAGGTTATGTTTAATTTGTTGTCAAACATGAAATCAAACTAAATTAGTGTAAGAATTATTGCATATTATGAGAAAAAAATTGATAGGTTCCACACTCAGCGAGTATATTTAAATGTGATACATCCACTTTGGGAGAACAAAGTATTGCATTCGTGATAAGTGGCGCTCCCAGTGGTGAGGCGCGAGTGCCCGAATTAATTAAAGGTACTTACTTCTTTTGTTGAAGAATGTTATTTTAATTTATCGATACCATCTTTTTTATGCTCACTGTTTTCCCTTTCTCCAGAGCTAAAAGTTTTCTTCTTCAACTTTTGTAGCGTTAGAACTTTCTCCCTCACTTGTTCCAATGCCTTGGGTGACCTGCGCTGGGAAACGCTCGTGTTACTACACAAGGATGCCTGCCCAATGTGGGAGCACACCATGTGTATAGATTCTCCAAGTATGTGTCGAAAATGGATGGTTCCTTCCTCTCGCTTAGCGTAAACAACTCTGTGTTTAGAACTAAGCTATGAACGAACTCCTATAATAATAAGAATGTTGTGATACACTTGATAGTCACTTGAAACACTATTAGACAGTCGGTAAGCAGTCTTGAAAATGGTTTGTTCCTGAATGAACTCAACTTATGAATCATTACTAAATTAATACATTAAATGTATTAATTAAATTATTAATTATCATTAAAAATACTCTGATTTGCCCCATCTCAGTCTCCAAAAGTTTGAAAACTGTCTTGACATCGTTTTAAATCATGTTGAAAGCATGTCAGATGTCATGAAAATTCAAGGATTGGTTATTAACAGCTATCACAGAACAAAGGCCTTGATTTTGGTCGATTGATAAATTTGTCCTTACGTCCTCGAGGTTGCCAGTACTGTTTCCTTCCGTGTTCCTCGCAAGGACAACTCCGAAGTTCGAGACTAAGCAGTGTAACTCAGGTGGGACCGACAAGCGTTGTCATTTCAAAAAAATTATTAAGTGGTTTAAAAACTAATGAGAGAGGACGTGCACCATTGAATACAGAATCCATAAGACTGGATGAACAGATGCGACTCGATCCTCGCTTGGAAAATTATTTCATATACCAGAAATTAGTCGAGCTTAAAACTTGTGAAAAGCGCATTTTAACTGAAATAAATTATTGCTTATGACTTCATAGGAACATTTTCTACTAGATATTGAAATTTCAACGGCGACTGCAAATTTATGAAAATCCGATGTCAGGTAGAATACTTATTGGCCTAGCTGTTTCTTTTTCCGTTCGAAGCCCTGTGAGCTGCAGACGTGTATTTACCATGGAAGTGAGTTCAAATCTTTGTGTAAATTTCATAGATATTAATGGAGTTAATTTTCAATCGAAGCATCTATTGGCAGGTGTAATTTAAAAATCATTCCTGACTAGTATTTTATTTGATTTAATGCAAGCGCAAGCGGTTCACTTAAAAATCAAGGCGGAGTTCCTCAACAACGCCAGAGTTCCTGGCGTTATTGAGATTGTGAAGCAAGTACCTGAATATATAATAAAGAATATATCATAATTTTTTTCGCTGTAATTCAATATTGAAGCCTTTTAAAATTATTCTCGATGCTGAAAATATTGGTGCAAGGTTTAACACCAACGGTCACACCTCAGCTTGCACACACAAGCAGTATGTTTCTGACTGCGTTACACAATTTCCCTGATTACAAGTAATGCACGTGAAAACATTGTGCTATTACATGGTTGCTGAGAGGTACCAGCAGCTCTTTCATTCACTGTATGTAAGGTATTAATTACTAGTAACCAAAAATGTCCTGTGAGTGAAAAATGATTATAAATTGCATTAAGGTTTTCTATTTTACCTGCATAGACTTAAATTTATTCAAATAAAAATCAGAGTCGGATAAAGGGAAAATTTTTGTGGCCAAAGCATTTTGAGTCTTACTTCACCTACATTTATTGGTTGTTAGAGACTGCAATCAAAATTGAGCTGTAAAAAATGCTATAAGATATAAAAAAAGCTAAGCTTCTATTTACGACGTGTTTAGTTTCAAAGTTTCAAATTTTGTTTGTATTTTCACCTATTGTAAGATATAAATTCTGTTAATATCTTTGGATCCATTGCCAAACAAAAATAAATGCAGTGAAGCACTTTTAAAGTTGACTCACAGCAAGATTAGTGTAGCGATCTGACCATCATTTCTGTCTTCACGTAATGTTCTAATTCTGTGGCAGCCCCTGCCGTTGTAATCATAAGCCTCGTGAACTACACGGAGCGATATCAATCACATGTGATCAGCTGAGATTGTCGCGATCGACCTGTGGAGCTACCTGAACTTTTTGACAAATTACTGCTTAAAGACACGTCAATCCTTCCCTGGGCATGACTCATGTTTTCACTCACAGTGACTTTATCACAGTCATCAGAATAGGGAAGAAACTTCCACGTGCTTGTAAACTTTTGATAGAACATATTACACACAAATTTGACAGGCTATACATTATAAAACTACAAATAAAATTCATCAAGTTTTTGTTCGCTTAGATCTGCAGGGCATTGACCCTGCTAAGAACCATGAGCGACTGCGCAGTTTTTGATCATTAGATCATTCGCCGGAGCAAAAATTTGCAGCAGAAAGCTCTTCTCCGTAGCATTAAAATACACCTTAAAAATTCGTTACTCAATTCTTGCTATTTTTATTGTGGAGTTGACAGAGTAGACTTTTTACCCGTAATAATTGTAATCATTTTAATTTTTGTTGAAAAACAATTGTACATATGAAAGAATATTGGCAATGTTGATAAAATAATGCAAAGAATTATTTTGAACGAGCTGCGTTCGCATACCAAAATTTGATACAAAACATTGTTTTGTTGAATGTGAATGATTTCCGTATATAACTTATTATCGAATTTACTGATAAATAACTATCACAAACATGACTGCATATTGCATAATCCACTTTCCTGTTCACAAGTACAGTCTATTCATTCCTCAGCATTAATTTTCTTGGCGTGTCATCTAGTTATTTTCATGAATAAGTTGACGTATATGAAATCTATAAAACACACGACTCAATATCGTACAATAAGAAACAATATCCACGTGTTCATCCTATCGGTAACCTGGGATGAAACTAACTGTAAGTAAATATTGTTAGGTTACATATATTATTTTCTCCGGCGGATTGTGTTTACGAAAAGCGTACGTATCCTCATTTCAAACGCAAAACCAGTTTCAAGCCCGAAACACTTGAAAATATGTTACAGTTGTTTTCTGTCTTTCAAACTACAGTGAAGTAAATACAAAATTATGTACAGCAGACCAATTACAAGCGGAAAAACAACGCTTCTATATCACATCACGTGCGATACATGCATCCATTAATTTCATAGGGAACGCGCCCTGTCTTCGCTCAATGCAAATAGCTGGAGGTAGCATGTTCGTACGAGATTTTAAGAAAATGCAGATTATAACCAAGGGATCGAAATTGATAATCTTATTTCCTGCAGACTTTTATTAATGGTTCATCATCGCCATCATAAGTTAATTAGCTTATATCACACGTGTCGCTTCTGTAGTAGGAAAACGTTCACTGCAGAGTGCTTTGTTGAATTGAACGAAATAATACAAATCTAATTTTACACAAATACCTAATCATGCTTATTTCCAAAAATTTCATGAATAGATTTTTTCAACCAAGTAATTTTGCGCAGGTGCTACGCATTGGTGCAAATGAAGAACGGAGGTGTTTCAACTTCATTCATTTTCACTGGAACGCGAAAAATTTTCAACGTGTATTTGGGTTTTAGCTGATGAATATATTATCTTACACGCGCATGGCTTGTGTTAGCGCGGATTATTTCCACGTTTTCTGTCATATAACTTGTATGTATTGAGCATGGGGCGTCATTTTGATAAATGAAAATCATTTTATAGCGTGTAACCTAAACCACAAGGACCCTCAGCATAGTGGATACCATTATTGTATAATTAAAATTTTACCCAAAAACTGAGTGGAAAATGGCATTGGTTTTGAGCCAAGTTTATGTTAAATGTTCGATTTCATTTAAAATATCATCGTATCATTTGAGACAGCTATGGGGGGCTGAATTGCTGACTGATTTGTCGAAAAATGAACTGCTTGTACTCATTCCTTAACGAGTAATACTAAAATGATTTCTTCAGGTTTTTTTGTATTTTTCATTTGTTTAAAAAAATTACGGTTGGTCAATAAACTTTGTATTATATCAGGAAAGGGAAAACTATCGGATAAAGACGTCTTTATACTAATTCCAAAGGTGATCAGAGTGCGAAAGTTTTGCGAGGAATTGGTTCAAAGGAAAGTTTTCTCCCCGTCAATTTTCTGTATTGAATTTGAAGTGAATGTACTTCAATGTACTGTTTTTCACAAATAATTCACTATTTCCAAGCCTACCTCAAACAAACTTGTTCTAGGCCTAATTCGATTTCTCGGAGTATGGGTTGATTCATGAAAAGCATATTTTTTTCCCATATCTCCCCTTAGGCCTGTTCCTCACAGTGTTGCAAATATTAGCATGAATGTTAGGAGAGAATAGTTGAACGAATATTCACTAGCTACCATTCGCCTCAGCTTCTTTGAGCTCAATGTAAAATAACGCACAACGCAAATAAGGAATTGAATTGACTACACAATTCATTAGTGCATCTGTAAAAAATATCTCTCTACTTTGCTATCACTATTTCCATCAGCAAGCAAATATGGGAAATTGCTCACGATTTTTGTGTTCCATTGAATGATAATAATGCCTAAAGTTTAGCCAATAATACTGCTGTAACCGAAACGAAATGCCATGGATCTAAATGTAAAACATATCAGCTCTCTAGCCGCGCTGCCCGATTATCTTGCAATGGAAGATGAGAACCCTGTGCGATTGGAAGATTTTCTTCAGCTTCGAACCTAACTTCTCATTGTACGCTATACTACTTTTACCGCGGTTAAGCATGAATTGTTAACACTGCAATTAATTAGTTATTATCCACTGAATTATCTGTTAAATTGTGAATGAAACTCAAAACTATCTTAATTAAGTACGTATTATTTTACTTCATTCTATAGTATTTGATGAAAACTCTGTATTAGGAACCCTGATGCGACAGCAGACCGAATCTCTAAGCGCGGCACATGAGAAAGGTGGGTGTGTTCACAAAACGCTCGAATTAACGTTGCATTAACTTCGCAAAACACGTTAAACATGTTCACGAGGACTATTGCATGACACTATCATTGATACTGCCATCACCATCATTGATGATATGAGCAAAACAGTCCTCTACGAAATTTATGACGCATGGAACGCTTTATAGAGCTACATTCATACAAGTTAATTGTTTTGATTTCTTTCCAAGTTCTTTTCGGTTTCCACCAATCACAGAGCTCCTTAATATTGCTTGATAAGTAGTGTCTCGCTGGCGCCACAGAGCAGAGCGATCGGCGCAGGGCTGCCACACCTTGGGAATTTTCCCCAGATCTTGGGAATTCGGTGATGGCCTGGGGATTTAGGGAATTCGAAACGAAAACGGGAAATATTTAGGGAATTTCGGGTGTTTCACAATATATTGTATGCAAAAACTAAAATTGCTTCAATAATATTTGCTTATAACAAGGAACAATAAAATAACTAAAATACAATCTAGAAATTGATCAAATTATCAGTATAAGAGGCCTGAGTCAGCTTCTTGAACGCATCATGGTTGAACAATACAAGTTTTTACGAGATCTGAACGAAGCGCGCAGTGGCGCAATTACAGCGCCTGTTGCAGCGCGTGGCTCAGTCACTCGTTACTACTAACTCCTGATGAGGTGCTAAATGTCTTTTATAGTGTATACCTGTGGTACTAGCGCTACCGGTAGCGGTGTTTTGTCGTTATTGCTTTATCTGCTTGTAGTTAAACACCATAGAATCACCTAAAAAATGTGTACAGTTAAATATTCAGAGATGATTGGTTGAACGATTCCGAATTCAAAGATTGGTTACTGAAAGGTAAGAATCGAAACCGTGCCAGCCGTAAGTGCTGATATAGTATATTGAAAAGTGTGAACAAGTCTGCCCTGCTGAAACAGTAGGAATCCGAAAAATATAAAAAGCTATGGGGTTATGAAGTCGAAAGTTGACATCGCTCAATTTTTTAAGCCGGAAACGCGTAATGATGACCCATAAATTAAGTGGCACTTCCCTCGCTTGTTGATGAAGCTCATATAAATAAGAAAGACAGCGTGTGGAGGTTTCGCCTAATTGCAGCTGACCTATCAGTAAGGGAATGCCCAATTCCTCACTATTGGAAATCATTAGGGGAAATGAGGGATGGCTTGGGTAACCCTAATTTGGCATCCTTTCATATTTAATGCACCGGCGCGCCATTTTAGAGAACCCATCTAAGATCCTTCCCGAGTTACCCTAACAAAAAGGGTAATTTCTAAACTATAAGACGTACAATCTTGAAATTAATACCAAATGAACGGGCGTGACGAGTACAATATATTTATGTAATTTAAAAAATTTTTACGCCCCTGTGGGGGGCAGGAAGAGGGCCTCTCGTGGCCCGTCAATGGTCGGCCGATTTTCTCTATAAGCCTCATTTTGGACTCCTCATAGTTTCTAAAATATTGCATCTAACATTTTGAAAGTAGTCTCATTATAAAGATCGATTTATTCTCCAAATGTGAGTGTATAATAAAACTGTCATACGCTCCCTGGAGGAAGATGAAGAGCAAGTTTCTCCTAGCCTCTGAATGGTCGACCGATTTCTCAAAAGGCTCATTTGGGACCACTCATAATTTCTAAACTATTGCACCTAAAAATTTAAAATTCGGTTCATTTTAAGCGTCAATTCATTCTCCAAATGTGAGTATATAATAAAAATCTCATACGCCCCTTGGGGGATGACAGAGACCAAGGTTTCTCCAGCTTCTATTTGCCTCGTAATCCGCCCTGCCGAAGGCCGCGCTCACCTAAGTTATGAAGTACTGTTGAAATGCTGGTCGTTCGTTGGTCGTTTTGCCTTGCGTTCTAGGCTCTTACACTCACATCGTGGGTCTTCGAATCCCGCAGGTGACGAACTTTTTTCTTAGCGATCACTTTCATGTTTTTCTTACTGATGTAGACTTTTGTCAGGCAATATTATAAGTAGAGCTGAGCCAATGCATAACTTGCATATATGCACTCAGAGAGATATGCAGAACGTGTTATGCAATGCAAAAAATTGTCTTGTGCATATGCAAAATCACATATGCAATTACGCATATACACTACAACAGATGTAATATGCAAAGTGCTTTTTGCATATGCACAATATCATAGTACATATGGTCTCATGCGAGTTGTGCAATTTGATCGTCCTGTTGTTAATCTAAAACTGCAAAATTGTTCCTTAATCCAGAAATTTTCTACATTGATGGCACCTCTCGCATACATACTCTGAGTTGCAAGCAACATCACAAGTTTTACCTGGTGCACTGTCGTCAGTGCCTGATCCCCAGGTCACCTTTTTGACCTGTTGTTCAGTTTTTAAATATGGTTCATCAATCAAATACAATAGAGGTGTCCGAACTGAAATTAATGTACTTTCAAGTTCTTAGGAATTTGATAGTGTGATAGTTTTGTACATCTAGTGATAGTTTTATTGTTCTCTTCTACACATAGGTCTAACTATACTTACAAAAGTCTTCAAGTAAAAACACAACTGTGAAATTAGTATCAATTTCCGATACATACGGTATAATGAAGCAATAACCAATACCTCTGTTGTGCTCTGCCTGTTCAGTAACAAATGAAGAGGAACTCAACAAATCAACTTTCGGTGCTCGCATCACCAAGTTCCCTTCCCTCAAGGTGTCACGGGTTCAAATCCCATCGCTGCGCATGACTTTTTGCATGGCTATCCATCGTTATCACATGCGTTAAGCCCTGTTTTACTCTGGAATCCAGTGAATATTTTCATGTTTCTAATATTTTCATGTTTTAGTGAATATTTTCTTGTTTCTTCACTATCAGCAAATGCATGATATTTTAAATATTGAAGACTATCGTAAAGAATCATTACTCTACGGTTCAATATTTGAAATATCGCACAAGTTCCAACTAACTTAAGTCCTTCATTCAGCAGTGCATCTGTAAGACTTAGTTGCATATTGCTTGCATATAAATGCGAGTACTGTGCATACGACACTCCGCAATCGCAATATATCTATCCTGAAGCCGCGCTGACGATTTCATATACGCGTCCATTGGCACAGCTGTGCATATTGGCACAGCTCTAATTATAAGCATGGAAATGTTATAATTGCGTTGCATTATGTAAAAAACTCTCTGCGTGTCCCCCATAGCAAAACCAGATCATACATAGGAATGAAAATATATTTCTGAATGCCAACGTTGCTGCCGTAGACGCAGAATTATTTCGATCCACCCGTTATTCTTTGAACAAATTACCTATACCCCAAATCACAAAGCTCGGATTTCATTGCCAGTGTGCAGCAAAAAGTATTATGTATATACCGAGCCTTTTTTCTCTTCATAGTAAGTAGTGGGTGGCTGAGCATCATCGACATGATACTTTACAGGGAGTGTACATGATAGGGGCTACCCAGGACCCTACGAACTTTAAATTAAGGCCTTATTTCCTCTCGTTTAGTGCTCACGTAACATTCCTTGAGGACATTGACCACACTGCAGGCAACGGCCCTGATTTGGCGCACGTACCAGCGTTTTCTCACCAACTGCCACGTACTGGGCTCGAACCAACCAAGCGAAAAAAATTTTCTTAGATATGTATTGTGATGGAAATCGTGTTTTCTTTTTAAGCTGCACAAGAGATACATTGTCCTCCATCATGTTTTTCGACTAGCCACATGGGTATTTCAATACTCATGTGCGTGCATCACACATGAGTGTATTTTCCAAAGTTAAGATTATTTTAAGAACAATAATGTTGTGTACCATCTCTGTTGTAAATAAACTGTTCTTATTTTTTTGCAGTTGCACTACAGAACTACTTATTTAGTGAGCTTCCCCAATTTTTGCTATTTTTTCTACTTTGTACGTTTCGTTTTCTTCGAAATCAAGCAAAAACTGTTCTAAACCTAAAGTAAAGTTAAATCTCTACCAATGACTATGTCTTCCAATCAAAGATTCCCAATCCTCGTTTCTGCCTTTCCTTTTGCTTTCTCTACTTTTCTGGGTTGAATGAGAGCGCTACTTTATTATGCCTATCACGAGCTCATTATCCCAATTCTCGTACAATGTTCTTGTTACAGTCATCATGCCCCGACAGTAAATTCTTTTGTGCCAGTATTACCTGCGTAGGTAGGAAATATTCTAAATTTGTTTTGTGATAAAAAATTTTATTCCCTTCGAGCTCATTGTTAATTTGGCGAACTATTCAATACGTTATAACGAAAAGAAAAATTTCCTTTAATGTAAACCTCATAATCTTTGACGCAAAATGATGTATATTTGCCCAATTTACTCTCAACATTTATCCCTGCAATCACCGGCTCCTGTGTTCGTTTGCTTATATTCCATTACAAGCGCGCCCCAACGAGAGTGTTTTACAACTATGCGTTACGAAGATTATGTTTTATTAGTTACTAATATTTCAATGCACTGTCAAAATCACATTACGCAACGAAAGGAATTGATTTTTCTTGTGCGTGTTTGTTTCGACATTTAACATGGGTATTACGATACCGATGTCTAATTATCAACCAAGAATGTTAATATGCAGATATTTTGAAAACCAACGTTAAACATTTCATCTTTTAACTCTATTGTCAATTAACTGGTTTTCTTTTCCATTTTCACTGGGGTAGCAATTGCACAGTAAATTTACAGGAGTTCCTGTATTAGTTTTCACGTTCATTAACTTTAAGCCTTTCTTGTTCATGAACTTAATTTTAAGACTATAAGTAATTAATAATAAACCATTAATAGCCCTTCAAACCTTTAAATGTAATTTAGTCCCAGATAATTTAACAAATTTAATAACTTCAATACATAAAAATTTTCTAAAACCCAGCTCTAGGCTTGTCTTTGGTTCTTGAACTTTGATTTACTGTCCTGAATACAACCTAATGAATACACTATTTGAGCCAAGCCGCACTTACCTCGTATATTTTCTGGATGCAGATTCAGATCGCCTCCAACCTCCACTAAGCAAACATCTTCCATCAACTTTATTACTTATACAACCTTGAGCCTACTCAGCCTTCGTCTCGAACACCGTGCGGAACCTGCCTGCAACCAGCCCAGGGACGCCGGTGGGTTAACGTCAGCTTCTTCCGAGGACCGAGGACCGAGCATCGGTCCCTTCTTCCGAGGACCGAGCGGACAGAAGATGAGAGGCTGAGGCGCCTTCCTTGCTGCTGACCTGCACCACTCACCGTCCACTCGCCTGACTGCGCTTCCTGGCCTCCTGAAGCTCACGAGTACTTGTGGAGGTTCGTAAACTGTAAGTTTAGGACCAAATACTTGCCATGCCGTGAGCTTGGTACTTAGGACTACGTTTCCCCATGTATTCCTAATAACTATAACTTATAACAAGGAACTAGAAACTTAAAAACTATAACTTACCTTATAACTTAAAACTATAACGAGAACTGTATTAAACCTAATATTTACTCTGTATCATAACCAACCGCAACTAACTCCACAGAGCACGGCTTGCTTCCCATGACGGCACAGGCGCAGACCGCAAGTCCAACGCCCGCCTGCCTACCTGGAGTCCGGCTCTGAGAAGTTCATAATCTGTTGCCCTGAGTTTTAGTGGTTTAATCTTCTCATTCAAATATCGTTATGAAATTCATCTTAATAAATTGAAGCAATTTTTCCCGTTACGGAACTCAGACTATTAACTTTCCAATACTTGATATTAATCAATTTTTTTTTTCTTTAGCAATAATTCTCGTTTGAAGCAACAAGCTAATGTAATCTGGCTAATGTGATATATAGTTCGTCCTTATTGAAGGTTCAGTGCTAAATATTATCAGAGCATTAATCTTCATGACTCTAGGATTTAGTTTCTTGACCCAAAAATCATATATGAAAACACAAGTAAAGAAAATATGATAAAAATCGCAATAACGCAAATGACCGTCACCCTGCTATATCGAAGTGACGGTTATGTTGCTCCCAATATTCGACAAGAATAATTTTGTTTTCAATTTTAATGACTTAGGAAACGTAAAAATTAGTTCATTTCTAATCTTCTAACAGGATTTCTATGGAAATCAATTCACAGTATAAGAGCAACCACTTTTTCATCCTGTCAGTATTCTCATCAACAAGCAAGAAACAGATATGGGTAGGTAGGATAAAATAGAGGTACCGTAATCAATTGATATTTCACTAATATCACATTGCGACTCTACCTAGGCTTCACCTCATGATAATGAACGACATCGCCTCCTCCGACTCCACCACACTCGAAAAAGCGACCCTGACTCCATCTCCACTGTATAACATGTGACTCCAACTCCATGACTCAAACTTGTCTATACTGCCTTCATCTAATGGCAGGGCAGTCTTTACCATCGTTATGGTTTGTTGTGATCATGACATTAGAATAGCTGTGCTTACGTGGCACTCACACACACACACTGCTTAGGTGTCGTGAAAGCGGTCGGTGACATCTTCGTGAGAGCATTTAATGTCTAGTATCGTTAAAGCTGCCTTCGTGTCAGGTTCAAGTTCTATTAGCTACTGTAATTTTTCTCATACTAAAACGGTGACGCAGAATTTTCATGGGAAAAAGACAATCTGTAAAGTGACAAGTAAACAATAAACATGGAGAATGAAATTAACTATTTGAAAACGCTTGAAGGCAATAGTGTCGATTTCAAAGCAGAAATTTACAGGAAACTCATTGCGAAATTCTGTTATAGAAGATCTAGTAAAGAAATAACTAGATTCAAAAGATTAGAAAAATCCAGCGCAGAATTCAACTTCCAGATTCAGAGAATTTTACGCGTAAGTATTACCATTGAGAGCTTATAATTCAATTTTAGGGGTGCAATACATAGGGTGCAATATCACTCCTTGTTCTATTTTTTCCCCGTTTATCTTTCTCGCTGATTCCCTCTCAATTTATTCCGTTGATCTGTGCGGGAGAAAATATCAAAGGAAAAGCTAAAGACAACATTTGAGCCGCACGTATTGAACCATATCGTACTCTCGCTATTGAAATTTGTAATATAGCTATTATGATCGAGCTCACAGATTACGATGAATTTTATTGTATGCAATATAAATATACTGATTTCATTAAAAATATTTTCGTTTTAGACGTGTGAGCAACGCTGTGTTTTTGGCCGACCCATCTGCACTTCATAAATAATTTTTTTGTGACTTGCATTCTCTCACATTTTTAAGTTTTAATTCGGGATACATTTTTAACAACAGATACATTTTTAATACAAAAAACGCTCAAATTAACGAGGGATTTATGTCAATTCTTAATTCAACTTGGAGCTGGATTAATTTGAACTTGATTTGAATTAATTTAAACTTGGCTTGGATTAATTTGAACTTGACTTGGTCTAATTTGAACTTTCCTTGGATTGATATGAACTTGATTTGGATTCATATGAACTTGACGTGGATTAAATTTAATTCGAACTTGACTTGGATTAATTTGAACTTGACTTGGATTGATATGAATTTGATTTGGATTAATTTGAACTTGACTTGGATTAAATGGAAGTTGATTTGAATTAATTAGAACTTGACTTGGATTAATTTGAACTTGACTTGAATTAATAATTTGAAGTAAATAAAGCGTAGTGTGCCCGGCTACCCGTACGTGAAAAATTCACGTGTCTTTTAAATGAATTTAAAACGATTTCTCAAGAGATTTGCGATTTCATTGCAACCCTGAAGAACATGCAGTCACTGAGAAGAAAAAACAGTATCTATGCTAGTAGTAAGGGGAAAGAGCTTGCCAGCCCAATTTAGAATTTTTGGAGGATTTCAGCAATTAAAGAACGATCTTGAAAAGCCTCAAAGCCTCATCCATGATTTTTGGAGGGTTACAGCAATTAAAGAACGATCTTGTGAAGCCTCATAATCCATGATTTTACGAATTAACTGGAGAAGTGAAAAAATATACTTATTTTTCATAATTATTTCAATACTTAAATTGTTACAATTAGGAAAAAAAAATTTGTACTGAAATTTTTAAAGAAGTATATAATTTCTATAAAACGTTTAAAATATGTAATAAACTATTTACAATACTTGAATCCCTGTGTGTGTATAGGCTGGTGTTTCAAATTCTAGGTACAAAGTCTTTAAAATACTTTTTCGGAATATAAACTTGGTTCAAATTCCTACAGTATTTTCCCTTTAATGGGTGAACGTCTTTATTTATCATTATGTAGCTAAAAGGAATTTTGAAAGTATCACTGCAAAATTCAATAAATTCTTCTAAGGACATGTCTCCTGAGACAATGTCTATATGAAAATTTCTTAAATCGTTAGTTGGTAATTCAAATAGAATCAATAGGTTTGCATTCGTCCGTATAGACTGACGAGGTAATAAATAATAATTTTGAGTCAAGTAAATCGAGCTGCAATTATTATGCCTGCCTCGGGTGTAAAAATTATCAGCTGGTGTCTGATTCTTTTCAGTTGCGATGTCATCGAATATAAACAAATTTTTTTTCTTAGCATCCACTTCACTAGGATCAGGAATAGAAGTGATATCTTCAAAATATTTAACGATTACCTTTGCGCTGCGTTTTACAGCTAAGCCTTCGAGAAATGTATCAATATTTCCACTACCGATTTTAAAAAGCTCAATTATTTCAGACTGTTTATAACCTTTTGAAAAAGCATTTTTAAGTAGTTTATATTCTGCTTGTTTTGTTGATTTACTATAAAGAAACAGGTTGGTAAAATCGATATATTCCTCAAGAAGAAGTCTGATCAATAAACAGGTTTTACCACAATTCGATCTACCGACTATTACACACCGTAAAGAAGGTGAAGGAAAAATAAAATGATTCTTTTAATTATTTCTTTTACTGTCTTTCCACATATACACCATTTTATATAACTAATAAACTACAACTGATTTTACAATATTTATTTTCTGTTTGTAGCAATTGTAAACATTGTTTTTTTTAAATTTGCTACTTCATTAAGTACAATTCTTCAATGTATTTTTCTTTCTTATTGGTTGCCTCGTTGGGCAATTACGAGAGAAAAAGCTACCTTTGGTGTTATAAGAAACGTTACTGATTAATGTTTCAAGATGAATGATATCTGACTCTAATTGAGTTATAACTTCCTTATTTGATTCGACATCATTTTGAATTTGATTAACATTTAATTGCAATTGATTTATGTCTGCCGTATTGAGAACAACTTCTCTTTGAATGTCTGTAATAATATCTTCCATTTTATTAAGTTTAATTCATCAAGGTGTTTTTCTTTTTTATTGAGTTCATCTATTAAAAAACATGTTTTTTTTAGTTCAACGGTTCAACGGTTTCTCGTCTCAATGTATTCTCTAACGATATTAATCTGTTTTTAATATCAGCACTGTCATCCTCCAGTTTTTGTGATGACTGTTTCAATTTTTCTATTTCATTTGTATTTATGATTGTTTCTCTATCCTGTTCATGAAGATTATTTCTAAAAGTTTCAATGTATGAACTCATGTCGTTGAATACTCTCTCGAGATTTGCGAAGTCTAATTTCACACTTTTTATTACCTCTTCTTCCAACCTCTTTATCTCATTTTTCAAAAAGTCTGTATGTTCTAAAGTACCTGTTCGAATCACCTCTATTTTTTCCTCAGATATTCTACTATGTTCATCGAGATTTGTTAAAATTTCCCTGAGTTTTTCTTGAAAACTTGTAGTATTCTCATCTATAGATGCTTGGATAGAATCACTTCTGAACTGATAATTTTCATTGATAAGATTTTCTCTTACCTCTATATATTTTCTGAGATGAAGCCTCAAATTTTCCAAAACTTTGTCAACGTATTTTTTGTTCGTAGCGTCAAATTCTTCGATTGGAAAAGAAATATTTGCAAGTCTTCTATTATTTAAATCGAAATTTGATCTTCATCAAGATATTTAAAACCTATTCCAGGAGGTCCTGGTTGTGAAGATAAAAATGATTTTTTTCCTTGTTGTCCAAAAATATTTACGCCTATCATTTTTTATACATAGAATTTTCAATTCTCTAAATTTTCTCTAACTCTCATTGATATCAAATTGTTTACTCGGTCACTCAAACTTTCCACTTCCTGGTTTAATTTTACATTTTTATCAGTTTCATTTTGAAGCACTAATTTGAACTGGCTGATTTCATTCTGATTTGAAATAATGTCTCTTGAAAACTCCTGGAAAAGACTTTCTACATCACTCAAGTTCTTAGCTAGTTCTTCCATTTTTCTTAATGGGACTGACTCTGCTCGTAATTCCATTATAATTTTGTTAAGATCATTGAATTTTTCTTCGCTGGATGAGGTTATGGTTGACTCTAAATTTTTCAGCTTATTGTCAACTTCAACAAACGAAGGTGCTAATGCTACAGTTCTTTCCATAACAAAAAGGTTTCTATCACTTAATTCAGTTAGATGTGCCTCTAAGCTTTTACTTTTTTCTTCAACAGTATTGTTCAGTGTTGATTCTAAATTATTCAGCTTTTCTTCAATTTGATCATTAAGTGATGTCTGTAAGCTCATTTCTTTTTCATTCACAACGTTAATTATACTAATTTCTTGTTCTTCAATTTTATTACTTATTAATAAGTTCTTTGAATCAATTTGATCACTAATTTTAGTTTCTAAAGTCTTCAGTTTTTCATCCATTTGATTTTGTATAACTGACTCTTGATTCTTAAAATTCTCTTGAATCTCAGGAATTTTAACATCAATCAAATTGGTTATCTTCGAGTCCACAAGCTCAAATTTAGCTTCAACTCCTTTAATCTGATCGGTTAATGCTGACTCTTTAACTAACAGCTTCTCATCAATTCTAGTTTCTATACCTGACTCTAGACTCTTCAATTTGTCCCCAATCTCTGGAATTTTTACGTCTGTTAGGTTGATTATGTTTGAATCAATGTTTTCAAATTTAGCATCAATTTCATCAATTTTCTTCATCAATGTTGAGTCTATGCTTGATAGTCGTTCATCATTTGAAACAATTTTTGGTTCGAGAGCAACGAACTTTTCAGATAAATCATAAATTAACGTCTCTAAGAATTTAACGATTGAGTCTACATCAGAAAATTTCACTTGTAAATCTGTTTTCAGAGTTACATATTTCTCATCATACTCGTTTATAATTGATTCCAATTCAGTTCTTTCATTTTTGAGAGCTTCAATTGTGTCTTTCAATGACTCTATATTAGAATCTTCAAGTAAACTATTTATTTGCTCTACATTCTGCAAAAGTCCTTCAGAATTATTTTCAGTATTTTCATGTTCATGATTTTCTTTACAGGAAGGTAAAAAGACCAACTTTGCTGCATAAATATTTCCACAAGACATTTTTTAAAGAAAAAAATTAACTCTACTTTATTTTCTAAAAACTAGTTGGGGTTTTATACAGATCTAAAAGAATTGCATGAAAGCTTTCATTTTCTAAACGCTTCAGCATTTCTAGACATAAATGTCCACAAATTACATCACCTATTTTCTGGATTTTGTAAGTAGAGAAAATTATATCAACACAATCTGTTAAGTAGTCTTTAAATTCAATTGGATAAATCAAACCATAACTGTCAAAGTAATAACATATGTTATCTTTCTTATACCAACAAGTCCAATGCGTTCCTAATCCTTTTTCAGTGTCTAAATTTAGGATTCCGCATTCCGTTTCTAGAGGGTGGTTAGGTAAAGTATCTCTCATGTAAATACCTCGAAAATTCGGAATTTTTAATATATTTATGTAGTATTCTAAATCATGTTTAGATAATGGTTGGTTAGGTATTACTTCTTTGGTGGTTTCAAGTAGAGACCCTTTCCACAAGGTTTTTTTTTTCTCTGAGTTATCCGTATACCTGAACCTTTTTTACTTTCCATTGCTTCATTGTGCCTTTTAGTTTCTGACAAGAGTTTATCATCAGCTTTTTTCTTATTGACTGCGGATGCTATTGCAGCAGCACCTCCAGCCAAAGAGCCAGCAGCCCCAAGGCCAGCTAATAAAGCTGGAATTGTAAATATAAAACCACCTTTCGTCGCAGTATCTTTAGAAACGAAAGAAGTCTTTGTCTTTTTACAAATAATACAAATACCTTTGACAAGTATCTTATTGTTCTTTGTAATTAAATATTGAGGATTATCAGTATCAGTTTTCTTCTTACACTTTACACAATACATTTTTTAAACATTATTATGTGAATATATTTTAATTTTTAGTAGTTTAAACTCGTTTTATCACCGTCAGATTGCAATCGAATTACTCTGTCAGATAGAATCAGTGCATATGCATGTGTATCATCAGGAATATTAGTTTTAAATTCTGCTTTAATTTTAATATCAATCGTAGTTTCCTTGATGCGTTCATTTTGTCTGCTGATATCAAACACATAGATGGGATACAAATATTTAAAGTGTCTGTATTCGATAGCACAATTTTCATTAGGTACATAATCTATTAACATCTTATAAGCTGTAGCATAATTGTTAGAATCGAAATCAATCTGTAAATTGTGATCAGGGTATCGTTCATTATTCAGCTGAACATATGCATTCGTCAAGTTACAATGATCGAAAATTGCATTGTTTACAGCTTGTGAATTAGCTTTCTTAGTTTGGAATGCTAAAATTATGTATCGAGGTCTTTGAGATCCTGAATTTGGAGTTAAAGTCCAATCTAAGAATTTCTGTTGAGAGTTTACAATTGTTTGTTCCAATTGTCTATTCAAATATGGAATAGGTAATGTTATTTTATCCTTAATTTGACGATATAGCTTTATTTTATACTCATCAGACAGTTTGTAAGCTGGCATTTTCCAAATTAATTTTGTAATAGTAATTTTACCATCAACTACTTTATCTTGCTGGTTTGCATCTTTCTCATCTGATTTGAATATAGCATTAGAATTATCACCTCTTCTTAAAGTCAGAGCATGTTTCACTCCATAAATTACCTTCTTATAATTTTCACAAAATCCAAACACATGTTCAAGTGGGATAGCAGCGCTGAATTTCCCATTAGCTGAACTTAAGTAGTCATTTCGAACGCTAAATCCTTCGTTTGATTTTTCATTCTTCTTAGTATCGACGCTCCAGAAAAATATCATGTTTTCTTTAACATTTCGGGGATAGCTAACTAATCCTTTTAGAGTTGTTGTAATTCCAGGGTAACTATAACCTTCAATTTCTTCATCTCCAATTCTGTAAGAAACTCTATCAAACAAATGCATTAATCCATTGTTGATTTTTGTTATTTTTTCATCTCTAAAATTATAATCACTTCCATCTTCTTTATTCAAAGCTCCTTCTATATATATATAACTTTTACTAGGTAATACAAACTGATCTTGATTCTGGATAATGATCTTGATATCATTATGTTCACGATTCAAATCAGTACCTATTTGTGGTTCATAGTTATGCGTTTCAATTTTTTCAATTGATTCATCAACTTTAATATTTTCATTCCATCTTAAAGAATCCATTTTTTAAAGATAATTTTATCAAACTATTTTAATTTCTAGACCTTAGGTGTAATCGAACAGTTACTTCTTCACCTCTAGTATTCAGAGCATGTCCATTTTGATCAGTAAGCCAAATTCTCAAATCATAGAGTAAAGGTTGATATATCGGTAGATAAATTGGTTTATTTGGATTTTCTACAATTTTATATCCTGGTGGGACGTTTGGGAAAAAGGAATATAAAATATTATGCAAAGAACCGTTGAGGTATGAGCCGTTAATTGCTCTACAATGAACGAGTATTGCGTTAACAGACATTATGTTCACTATATTTATACCTTCATGTTCTCCAACACCTTCTAAGATAATTCCTCCAAATCCTAACATTGTATTTAAAGATTTTTCTTTATTGAAAAATACTTTTAACGTAGATGAATGGGGAACTATGACGCATTTCAAAGTATTAGTATTTGCTTTGATTTCAATAAAGCCTGCCAATGTTTTTTGAATGAATTCGTCTATACTTTCTATTTCATAACAACCTGTTGAAAGTGTAATTACATTTTCAACACCATTTAATTCATAACAAAATTTATTATTATTTTCATCAATGTTAGGAATAGAATGATACATGTCTAACCCAACCAGTGCCATTTCGTGAAATTTATTTTTGTTCAATTCTATTGCTGGACTAAAGTTTATACTTATGTCACTTTTTCTTTCACTAATTACAATGCTTTGAAATTCCATTTTTTAAACAATAAATCATCAAACACCTTTACTTCAGCAGTATTTAATAGACCTTGCTTTAAAAGTTCGTGCGTAAGTATTTGCAGTTCATTAAAAACTCCTGTATTTCCAGCGGTAAACGAACCGAACAATAACTGGTGTCTTTTTACAAGATCATTGATGTTAGATGGTAATACAATAATACCTGATCCTGAAACGTCTGAATCCTCTCTGGGAGGATGATGAGGGGGTATAGGAGAAGATGTAGGAGAAGGTATAGGAGTAGGAGTTGGTCTAAAAGTAGACCTTCGTGAAGGGTCGAAAATTGGTCTCTGACTTGTTGAAGGACTTTGGTATTGACTCAAAATTGAGGATTCTACTATTCTTTGGTTTCTTAAAGGATTTGGTTCAGGGCTTGATTCACGACTTGATTCACGACTTGAGGGACTTGCTGATCTAATTGTTTCAACTGCAGCTTGAGCTTTTTTTCGTTGAGCTATTCGATAGAAGGGTTTGATAAATTTAGAATATTTCTCACCCCAATTTGCTTTTATGGTACCGTCTTCCTTCAAATAAGCATCAGTTGAATACAACATATCATAATATTTATTTTTATCTTCGTCCCTAAAATCAATAGGATTTTGCTTTGTTAATAATTCCCATAATCCAGTTGTGCCTTCGTATACTCTATCTCCAATTTTCAAATCATTACCTAGAATATCTACCTTTTTATTTCCTAGCATAACTTTACTTCCATCCCAACGAATGCCATAAGCTTTGTCATACTCATTTCCAGGTTTCCATGCAAAACGCAAGAAATCCAATGCGATAGGCCCAACTACAGTGTTGGATTCAGAAGACGGCAAAGCTAGTTTCTCAACAGGTTTTCCTTGGATAGATTCAAGTTTTTCATGAGGTATATCTTTCATTGCCAACCTAGTTTGTTTAGTTTCGTCAACAATTTTAGATAAAGGTTCAATCAATGGTTTGTAAACTTTTTTGACATCATGGTATAAATCTTGTTCGATTATTCTATCATTTGTGAATTGCTTTTTCAAACTCTTTGCTAAGTTTAGTAAATCTGATTTAGTTTTGATATCAATCAACGCCATTTTTTAAAGAGAAAAATTCAAAAAGACTTTAACTTAATATAAGTTCACTCTGAACTGACATTAAGTTCAGTTGCTGAGATCCATGAAGGTTCATCATAACCTTTCCACTTGACCAGAAGTTTTCCTTTACTCCTCTTGAGAATTTTCTCAATTGCATAAACATCACTAGTATATTTTGATAGTTCTTGTTCATAAAAACTTCCTTTTATTTCTTCACCATCCATATCTTTTAATCTATAAGTAATTGGTTCAGTAGACAGTATTTCAGATACAATGAATAACTCATTAGTGAAATTTGGTAAATAACCCTTCCGAAAGTCTTTCCGTTTCTTGCTTATTCTTACTCTATCCCCAATTTTGAGTTTCGGTGATGTGAAAGTTGGTTCGGTTGGAGGGAATAAGTTATCATAAACCTTTTTACTGTTCTTTTCCAGTGATGCTTGGTTAGGTGTCATTTTTATTGATCTATGATAGCTATTATTGTAATTTTGCATTAAATCTTGTAAAACATTCACCCATTTTTTAGTTTTCATGTGTGTAAAATATTTACACATTTTAGTTTTTAACGTCCTGTTGAAGCGTTCCACAACTTGAGCTTTGGTTTCATTTTCTGAACTAAACCACTGAATGTTATGTTTCTTGAATAGTTCTTGAGTGGATTTATTTGTAAACTCTAATCCTTTATCTGTTTGAACTTTAGAAGGAATTCGTATTTTAAATAGTTTTTGAAAAGAAGTTTTGATTTCTTCACCTGTCTTCTTACTTATTGGAATCGCCCATGCATATTTACTGAAAATGTCAATTACTGTTAAAATGTAGTTTTTTCCTTGATCTTTATAGTTTTGCATGTCAACCAAATCAGCTTGCCATTGATCATCAATTTTTGATACCTTCACTCTTCTCGTTTTGAAATTATGTTTTATTGGTTTATGTAGAGTGTGAGTTTTTTGAGTTTCTAACCAATTTCGTACAAGGGTTGAAGATAAGCCGGATTTTTCAACAAGTTGATTCATTCCAGTATAACCAGTCTTTGGATTATAATATGTATAAGTCATTCAAGATTTTATCGCTCACATCAGTGAGCGTGTTTGATAGTTTTTTGTCGAAAGCCCGAATCCTGCCCAACTCTTACCTGTCATAATTGCGTTTACTAATTTAGCATCTTGTCGAACATATTCTGATTCATTTGGATCAGTTGCAATTTCAGCGGCTCTTTTCGCTAGAATATCATCAGCATAATTTCTGTCTTTCGTTTTTGGATGTTGTGAATGAAATATGTCATGATTCTTACAAGCCTGATCGAGTGAGTTAACTCCTCGATAACCTTCTTGAATTCGCTTCTGCACCTTAGTTCCTGGACCGCAAAATGAGTAGGTATGTTTATTGTTGAATGAACCGTTCGGGACTTGTTCAGATTGAACATTAGATGGTAATTTCAAATGCATTTCAGGTAATGGAAGTTTTCTAAGTAATGTATTTACAATACCCTTTCCAGTTTTTTCTTCATTAACTATTGATTTCAAATCACTCAAATACTGTTCATTTTCAACAGATAATAAATCTTGGTTATAGAAATCATTATTGTTGTAGATAATCATTTTTTATACTTTATTTAATTAATATATTTTATAGTGATTTAATGCTAGTGTGTTGATACCATCTGGTAATATATGTCGCTTGTCATCATTACCATTTAATGCAACCTTATTTATTTCTTTAGTAAATAATTCGTGGTTAACACTTTGGATATTATACATCGTTTTGTATATTGTTTCATTATTCAATGCTCTTTTATACTCATCCATTGTGATATTGTGCTCAGTTATGTTCTTACTTACACCTTTTGCTTTCTTACTCACGGAATTTTTCGTCTTGTAACAATATAGTTTTGCTCTAAGGCCGACGAATTCTTCAATTGGTATTCCACAAGTTTCGTCTTTCATTTTCCCAATTACTTTCATATTATCAGTTGAATATAGGAAGTGTTCTTTAGATTAGTTTGATGTATCATACAAGTCTTTATTTCTTTCCATATCTTTGTACAAATCTTTTGTTTCGATATCATAACATAATGAATCTGTATCTGTAAACAACAACTTTGCCTTATTACCATATTTCTTTTTAATATGATTATAATGGAAATCATACATTAATGTTTTACTTATATCCAATACAGATAACCCTACGTAGATTGGTTTATCAAATTTCAGTTTTTGTTTTTGCATATGACATGCTATCAAATTTTCTGAGAATATTTTAAAACTGGCAAAGTTTGGTTTATTTGCTAATTTAATTAATTCTTTCTCTGACTTTACCAAACACACATCTACTCTATTTCTAATATTTTCCATTGTTTTACCAAATACTGAATTGTTCATCAGCTTGTAGAAGTCTTTTTCAAATTCAGATTTAGCTTGCTGACGCATTTTTGTGTTGATATCAATATATGATTTCATCCATGGACTTTCATCAAACTCTAATATTCTGTGAATTTTCTCCAACTTCAATCCTAGATCTAGATATTGTGTTAGAGATTTAAGATGTACAACATATTTTTCTCGTTTTCCAAGATGTGGAACTAATTTATTTACATCATTTACTTTGATATTTTCTGGAGCTAATGGTAAATCATTATGTAGAGCATGTAAGTCTTTCGGATAACTTAAATCCACTTCTAATATATAACCTTTATCTGCTTTGAGTTTCGACTTTGGATCTTTCCATTTAAAGTTACCAGTAGGTAATGATCGACACATAGCCCAGCCGTAAAGATTATTTGCATCTATGTATGTGATAAAATTATTTGGTTTTCCTTTATCGAATGTTTCTGGAATATATGGATTGTTTGCTTTTGCATATCGTGTTGATATTGTAGAAATCCCACCTCTTATTCCTTTTTCAATGAATAGGAGCATATCAGGATCTTCAAACAAGTCCAATTCTATTTTTGTATGTTTCAGTAGAGCATCAAAAGACAATCCGGGAGCTGTAAAATAATGTGCTGGATCTAGAGAATAAGTTTTCATGCATGTTAGTCTAAATTCTTCAAATACTTCGGCTAGTAATAATGTATCGACTTTTAGATATAAATTATGGTAATCTTTGAATGTTGTACAATTAAAAGCTCTCCACACTTTGAGTGCATGCTGATATTCATCTTCTGAAATATTTTTATTATTTAATCTACTGTAGAATTCACTTTTAGCTGGTAAACTATTAACGTTCATTTTTTCATAACTATTTACATATTCATACGGATAAATACCTTTTTTGTTGATCAACTCTAATTGTTGTTCATTGAGAAAGAACTTCGACAATTCTTTGTGCTCAGATAAATTCTTCGAAAGTTTATCTAGAGATGAAGGTAAAAACCTGTAGCTGTCTAAGAACCGTAAGTCTCTGGTGATATCTTTAATTTTTCCTGTATATTTACATACATAGGAATCTACTTTTATGGTTTGTGTAAAACTAATATATTCTTCATCTGTTTGTGGAATAACGTTCAACTTTTCGGATATATTTCCCAAGTCTTTCACGAACAAATGAGCATCGTAATTAGACAGATTGTCCAGAAACACAGGTATAAAATTAGGATTCCTAATTTTTAAATTACATTTTAAATGAGCTGGACCTCTGTAATGACCTGTCAAATGGTTGTGGTCTCTAACTTTATAGTTATCTTCCGTAAATTCTCCGCCACATACATAGCATCTTGTGGCTTCTTTATATTTTTCGAATTTATCTGATGGTAAATACATTTTCTTATTTATTTTCAACAGACTATAAATTCTCTTGGTTTCTTTTTCTAAATATTCTACAAACTTTTGGGAAGCATCTTTACCATTATATATTTCTAAACGGGAATATTCATCTGCTTCAGATTTTGTATAGCAACAGAATGAATTAGGATTGTGCTTCTGAATGTTCATGGTGTAACTTGAGTTTTGATTTGGTTGACACGTATCTATTTTTGTCAATGTTGATTCGAAGTCAGCATAAATTGCGAAGGGATGTCTAATTGTTTTTTTGGTAATGTTTAAATTTCAATTTACCTCCTTCAAGCACATACTTTGTTGGAGTGTGAACTGAGCAATCGTCTTTATGTTTATCTAGAATATCTGATCTTCTAAAAACTGATAAACAATACGGACATACATGTTTTGTGTAATGGTTACTGGTTTTACAAAAAGGACTCAATGATTTCATGAGAACATAGTGAGTCGTGTTTGTATCTCTAATGAATAGTAATGATACCACATCTTTATTCTTTGATGTTGATATTCTAAGTGGACACAATTCATTATTATAATTAAAACTATAAACGTTAACGGAAATGTTATTATTTTTTTCGAATTTGGTTATACTTTTTAGTTCTACGGGGAACCTTATATCAGAAAAATTGAGTTTCTCGGCTTCAGCTTTTAGTCTTTCAGAAATTCGATGACCGTTTTTTTTTCGATGACCGATGAAATATCTCGCGATACACCATTTAAAGCATTCATTGTCGGTGTTTTGTATATTTATTAATTTATAATTGGGATTTCGAAACTTCTCAGGTAATTCAATATAGCTTGACCCTGTAATCGGTTTGTATTCAACGATTTTCAAACTGAACTCTAATAATTGTTCAACTATCCAACCAGATGAATTTCTTGTGAAGTCATCGATTTTATTAACAACCTCTTTGTGTAAATTTGCAATTTCTATGTATCCTTTTGATGCTGTCACAAATTTGCCAGAGTTGAACCAAGCTTGGCAGCTTAGCTTTTCATTTTCTAATTTTAATTTATAAAATTGCACTTTTAAATTAAGCTGTAACTTGAGATTGTCAAATGCTTGATTTTTTATTACTTTTTCAATTTCAGGTGTGAAGTTTCTGAGAAATACCTCATAATCCTTGATTGAAATATCTCCGTAATCATACTGTGAGCTCATTCCATTTATTGCTCTAGTAACTTTTCTAAATTTACATCCATACACATTCCGGAAATGTTTCAATGATTTTCTATGACTATAGATATTTTTCATGTGTTTTTTACATATGTTACAATATTTTTTTACCTTATTTTTACGTAGAGTGAAGAATTTATTAGATATTAACATATTATTAGTGTTTTTCATATGCGTCAGTGTCTTCTCATGTTTGTTAAAGTTTTTAATAGATACATTGCAGATATTACAGAATACATTGAATGGTTTATTCATTTTTATAAGATTCTTATCTGAGGGTATTTTATTTTTTTCAGGATCAGATGAAGTCAATACTTTCTTTGTGTGTATTTTCGAGTTTTTATGTTGAGTGAAGAATTTATTAGATATTAAAATATTATTAATGTTTTTCACATGTGTCAGTGTCTTCTCATGTTTGTTAAAGTTTTTAATAGATACATTGCAGATATTACAGAATACATTGAATGGTTTATTCATTTTTATAAGATTCTTATCTGAGGGAATTTTATTTTTTTCAGGATCAGATGAAGTCAATACTTTCTTTGTGTGTATTTTCGAGTTTTTATGTTGTCGTGTTTTTTCATTGTTATATAATCTATATACATCTGATGATTTATCATATACCATTTTTAATACAATAAAAGTTCAACTAATTTGAAAAGCGTGAGTTCAGTAGTAGCACCTCCTTTAAGTACTCAGGCGAGAGAGCATCTGAAGTGAACCCGGAAATTTTTGCTCCTTATCACAAAAATTTCATCATGACGAGCAATTGGGGGTGTTAAATCTTGCATCATGTTTTGCAACCGGAAAGTATTTAGGAAGATTGCATCATGTTTTACAACCGGAAAGTATTTAAAGGGGATTGCATCATGTTTTACAATCGAAAAGTTTTCAAGAAGATTGCATCATGTTTTACAATCGGAAAGGATATTGCATCATGTTTTACAGCTGGAAAGTATCTAAGAATATTGCATCATGTTTTACAACCGGAAAGGAGATTGCGTCATGTTTTACAATCGAAAAGTTTTCAAGAAGATTGCATCATGTTTTACAATCGGAAAGGAGATTGCGTCATCATGTAGGGCACAAACGAGAAACTTAATAAGAATTCATAACTATATTTTAAAGATTATTTGACATGCTTAAAAGCACACACTCATTATACCCTTGATAATCTTTTAAACCTAAATTTACAGCAAAAGATTCCCAACCTGTATTTGCATACATCAGTTTCTTGTAATAAATTTTCTATAGTTGTATAGAAAATGAAAAGATTTTAGGGGGATACTTGAACGTTTTATAGAAATTATATACTTCTTTAAAAATTTCAGTACAAATTATTTTTTCCTAATTGTAACAATTTAAGTATTGAAATAATTATGAAAAATAAGTATATTTTTTCACTTCTCCAGTTAATTCGTAAAATCATGGATTATGAGGCTTCACAAGATCGTTCTTTAATTGTTGTAACCCTCCAAAAATCATGGATGAGGCTTTGAGGCTTTTCAAGATCGTTCTTTAATTGCTGAAATCCTCCAAAAATCCTAAATTGGGCTGGCAAGCTCTTTCCCCTTACTACTTATGCTACCATCCAGTGTAATTATAATCCAGTGCGCAGTTACTGACATGAAAGAATCTCGACTTGGAGAGGTCCTAATATCAGCAGTGATTGAGAAGACGCTATTTTTGTTAATTTACTTTTGTATCTCATCTGAAATAGCAAACTGAATTTGGTTACTGAGATCCGGAATTAGTCTTGTTGTACTTACCTTCTCTGATGGAACTTGAAACTTCTTATTCAAAAACCCTTCAAAATTAAAAAGTGTCCTTTTCCATAGGGTCGTAAGGATTGAGCGCGTCACAAAGCCAGTAAATTAACAATTTTTCTCTATGTATTTGGTCAGTATTATTTGGCTCCCAGTTTTTAGATTGAGTAAATGTTTCTTTTGAAGTCAGCTGTTTGCCAGTAGACGAAGACGACTTGCTACAATCGGCAGTTTTGTCACTGCTGCAGCCTAAACTGTCTTGGTTTGTTTTCAATACATAGACATTTGGTTTTTCTTCTTGTTCGTTTTGTTTCGATTTTTCAATTCTTATTCGTTGTTTGGTTTTTCTTCAGCTTCCAGGAATTGATCATTTTTCGTCGATTTTAGATGGTCCCATAAATATTTAGTTGAGAAAGTTTTCTAAGATGCACCAGCCGCTCCTCGTCGTATATTTGCTTCACAAATGGTGCACACTTCAATTTTCTACACTCATCACCGATATGTAAAAGTAATCCCAAACTGCTTAATTATTATTAACGATCGAGGTGATGTTTTGAAATTGCGTTCCTTCACAGTAGGTATTGAGAGATGAAGATGATCACCAGTGTTGTTTTTAAAACTTTTCCTTTGAACAAATAGTTTTTCGGTCTCTTTCAGTAAATCGATCACTGTAAAGTGGTTATTATACAATTTTCAAAAACTCGAATTATTCGTAAAATGAAAACAAGAACCAATATAAAATGTACAACTACAGAGGAATTTGACCTTACAATTTTGGAATCATTCCCTATTGAAAATCGAGGACGGTGCACCGGTGGAATATGGTTGACAGGGCTTATTATCCGCGATTTATTGGTCATTCGGCCATCCGACCGATAAAACAACGGTACACCGCCCAATTTACGAGCATGTTATGATCGGCACTGCCATCCGCGGCCTCCCGTCCATACACCGTCTTTAACTCGCGGTATCTAGTAGCGATTCGAGGTTGACTTGGCCAAGGACGGCCATCTGGCTCAGAATCGCTGATACCGTGTTTTTCTGGCACTTGTTTCTCATGCCCTCAAGCAACTAAAATTAATCTATGTCAAATAACCTCTTAATTTTGAAATGAAATGAACAAAATAATAATGAAATAAATATAAAAAGCTATTCTGATATTTTAAATTTCTGCTTTACTAATTATAAAACCTTTCACACTGAGATAAAAATTAAAATATTCAGGCCTCTATGAATAGGATGTTTTATTCCAGATTAGATTATAAGTTTGTTAAAGCCTCCCTAACCGCCAAACAAATAGAGCGAATCGGAGAGGAAGGAGGAAGGCACCATTCAGTATGGAGATAAGAGAATGAGGAATCTAAGCAGAATATGAGAGTAAGATGAGAAAGAAGTTCATGAAATAAGATAAAAGTTGAGGAAAAAAGTCCGAGGTGCTGAAAAACCGTGCAGTAGTGAATCGAAAAAAGGGTGGTCCTTAACCCAACAAAATCATTTTATTTCAACAAAAAGAAGCCCTACCTAACTCTCAGCTCGGGCCCTCACATTTTTCCCCTGGGAGCGCTAATTCCCACATATACAATAGTTGTATCCCCCTGAGGGGATGTTTTATTCCAATCAAGCCTAATAAAATATGAATAATTGGCAGAACAATTATATGAGCAAATCTCATACAAGAAAAAACAGTCCGTAAAGCAGGCGATAGAGAAGATCCATTTTAAAAACGAATTCATATGAACGTTTCAAGGCTCGTGGCTCATTTTAAAAAAGGCTTGCAGATAAATCGAAAACTAATTCAATGCTCGCACAATTTGGACAGATCCATTATAGACAAAAATCTTAAAGAATACGTGGATGAAAAACTACACGTAATAGCCTACAAACAGAAGTAAATTGAGACAATGATGACAATATTAAAAGAAATGCAATAGTTTAATAAGAGAATAACTGTTCATCGGTTTATTATTTAGATACCGTCTCGAAATAGTGAGAGATACCTACGATAAAAATCAAAATACGATGAATACATTGAATAAGCCGATAATTATAAATTTTTAAAACACTAATAGCTTAAAAAGTTAAACTTTTCATAGGACATAATACTGTCAGGCTGCAGCGGAGACTGTATGGGAACGGTCTTCTGGAAACTACAGAAATTTCTTTAGAATTTCTTGAGTGCAACTTTAGATTTCAGTCTACCACTAGTAACTTTTGAAATGATTCACCTATTGAGTTCAAATTACTCTCAAATGAAAGATAAAAAACATTCTTATGGAAAATCGTACATGCCAACATTCTTGAGCACTCTCAGACAGCAAAATTCATTTGCCATGACAATTACAGTTGGTAGCTACCGAGGAATACTTGCTAGTCAAAGCTGTCAGCTAAAAAATTGGTAAATTGACCTAAAACTTTAACTTGCGGATATTTATAATGTAATAAGGTATTTAAATGCAATTTAATCATTTATTTAAATAATACTATCCTGTTATTCATCCTAGCCAAAAATTTTATCTGCACTCGAGTTAGAGATGGCAACACTGCTCGCGCGAGTCGGCAAGATGGCAAGCTCTTTCGAAGTTTCACGGCTGCCGGGTGGCGGCAGTTATTTGAATTGTGCTCTGGCAGTTGTGCGTCTCAGATGTGGTGCTGGTTTCTGACTCATTTAATAAGTTTCAAGCAATGTCAGAATGTATTTCAGTGCAAGTGTGTAGTACGTTAGAGTGTATCTTATTTTTGAAGCAATTTTTGCTCTGAAAAGGTATAAGGTGTTCGCTCTCAAGTGAGTTTCTTATTCCATTGAAGACGTTATGCCGGTATGGCATGTTGTCAAGCGCCGATGAGGGTGACGATTGAGACAACAAGTGCCTTCAACCTTGTCGTCTGAATAATTTTTTAGTGTGAATGAATTGTAATGAATAGTAATGATGTGTTTATTCACTATTAATTCATTTCTTATTTTACAGTAAGTGTTAACACAATTTAGCTTTAAACTTCTAAGTTGCAGTATAATTCCACTTGAGAAACCTTTGATAAGAAACAATATGCAATATTTTCAATTTGGATGTACCGATAGTTTCGGTATCGGCCTTTTTCTATTATCTGTACATCACTAGTTTTCAATTTATTAGTAAGAAAATTGAACTTCAATAAATATCTGACGAGCTGCGTTATAAAATTACGGAATAACGATGTTTAAAGAAAAAAACATCAATATTTACTTAAATTCGTTCGCGGAAATTAAGAATTCTCTTTCAAAGAATCTCCAAAGGAACACATTTAAGAACGTTTTAAATGAATGATATTTTGCTCACTGATGCATAATGTTTAAGTTATTAACCTGTAAAGTTATAGGAATTTTGTATATAAAAGCGGAGAAACGGACACGTAAATATGATGTAATACAGCATGACGTGATGCTAGGTTAAATTAGATTAGGTAACGTTAGATTAGCTGAATAAACTCACCTAAAATAACTTAACTTAGCCATACTGACACTGATGGTTACCGCCAAAATATCGGGCGTATTTCAAGAATGCAGGTACGATGCAGCCGAATATATAATGCTAAATTAACCTGAACGTAATTCATGTTATAGCTTGAAAATTACGTATCAGCGAGCAAAATGTCATTCGTGTAAAGCGTTCGTATATGAGCACTTTTAGTGATTCTTTAAAACAGAGGTCGTGATTTCCGCGAACGCATTGAAGTAAATACTAACCGAATAAAACTCCTTAATCACCTGATGAACATTAGCATTATTGATGAGTTAGAGTTGAATTATATTTTAAATTGAGGAGCATCCTACTAGCAAACGTTGCGTGATCGTAGGCTAGTGATGTACAGATATATCGGTAGCGGCAAAATCTGGCCGATATTTCATCGATACTTTCCAACAATACGTACTTTATCTTGAAAATAAGGTCATAATTTGTTTAAAGAAATGTATAATCAACTAAAGAGCCTATTCATACCAAGTAAATTAGCTAAATGTTCAATTACATCGTTTAATCAGGCCCGCTAAGTGAATTTACTACGTTGAATTCCCGATGTCACGGACGGTCTGTGTCAAAACTTTGTGGCATAAATAGTTATACACAGTGGGGACATAAAAATTTTTATACTTTTACAACTAAAATATTTTTAGCTAACAAAAATTAAACCTATCATATATAGTTGAAGGCGCATTTTAAAGTTTTTATAAATTAAACATAAAAATAACTGAAAATTCTGTTTTATTTGAGCTTGTAGGTCGTAAAATATTACAAAGCTAATTATTTTATTTCAATTTAGCATGCAAATCGCCGTTCATCACAAATCTTGCATTTTTCTTCTATTTTAAGATGTTTGAAAAAAATCACGAACAATCTTATATTTAGTTGGTTGCGTGTTAGGGCATCTCTCCGGTTTCGGATCCTATCGAATATTAATGTTTTCTTTTCGTCAAAGTATGTATTTTGGTGTGAAAAACATGAAAATGATAACCATATTGCGGAGAAATTATTTTTTCGGTCTACTTTTGAAAACATTTGCTATTACAACTAGTCTACATTACTTTGCAATACGGTTTGAAACATCTATTGCAAGGATTTCGTTTTGTTATTTTATTGCAACAATATAGTTAACAAAGCTAGAGCAGTTCTATTATTCATAATCGAAAACATTATTGTTAATATTGTTATATTATTAGATACATTAGTTAATAATTTTATTGCATTACTCATGTTGGGCTTATAATGATTTTATTTTAATAAAATTGTAAAAGTATCGGTGACTTGACTTGGATTAATTTGAACTTGACATGGATTAATTTGAACTTGACTTGGATTAAATTGAACTTGACTTGGATTAAATTGAACTTGACTTGGATTAAATTGAACTTGACTTGGATCAATTTGAACTTGACTTGGATTAATTTGAACTTGACTCGGATTAATTTGAATTTTACTCGGATTAATTTGAATGTGACTTAGATTAATTTGAAGTGAAAAAGGTGTAGTTCCAAAAGTGGACCAAAACAATAATTTATCCACAAAATAGTTAGCATGTTTGTGTTTTCCACACCAAAATACATACTTCGGCGAAAAAAAACATTAATATTCGATAGGCCCCGAAACCAAAAAGATCCAAACACGCGCAACTAACTATAAGATTGTTCGTGAATTTTTCGAACATCGTAAATTAAAGAAAAATGCTATATTCCTACTGTACGGGGATTCATATGCTAAAATTAAAATAAAATTATTCGCTTTGTAGTATTTGACGATTTACAAGATAAATAAAAATCGAATTTTCAGCTTTTTCTGCATTAAATTTCAAAAACTTTAAAATACACCTTCAACTTTATTTACATAATTGGTTTGATTTTGGTTCGCCTGTTTTGTTGTTTAAGTATAATAATTATATGTCGCTTCTGTTTTCCACTATTCATGTTACATAGCTTTCACTTACTGACCGTACGTGCCTCATCGGGAAGTCGAAGAAGTAAATTCAGTTAGCGGGCCTTATTAAACACTGTAATTCAACAGTTAGCTAACTAATTTACTAGGTATGAATAGGCTCTTTATTTGATCATACTTTTACTTTCATGATTTATGACCTTCATTTTTATGATAAAATACGCGTTATTGGAAAGTATCGGCCGGATTTTACCAACACCAGTAAAAATGACCGATACCAATACATCGCCTCATCAATAATTTTATGACAGGATCTTATAAATATTTTTTAACGTTTCGATCCGAATTTCAAATAAAAAGACAGCAATTTACATTTATCTGCAACGGTTAAAAAGAAAGACGGTTGTATGCTGCATTGGCTACTCTAACGGAAGCTTCATAAGAAAATGACGCTGGAACGCACAAAGAGTCGTTTTCTTCTAAAATTTCGCTTGTATTTGAGTTCAGACCCGTGACTTCTGGGGAAAATGGCGATTCTTCCTGTTGACGAGGAACGAGAGATGGCCTAACTCGTGTTCAACGGCTTCACCACCTCGGTCAATTGATATTTATGACGATTCATCGTTGTGGTGGGGCTGGTAGTGAAGGCAATGTAAAAGCAACAAAATGTGGAAACCAAACTTGAATGTCCCTCGTCCGTCTTCAGCAACCTCTGAATTGAAGGACGTTCTCGAAGGTGATCAACATGTGTTCAGGTACATATTTGTGTGTGTGGGTGGGTGGGGGGTGGTTAAACCGAATATCTGATCGTTGCTACCAAATATCTACGTAAATGTGTTGGTTAAGGTTGCGCAATTGATTCATATATCCTAAATAAGGGTAGATGATATTTATTATTGGTGTGCGGTTAGCATGGTATGTTAATATTGTTGCTTCTTCACCCTAGCAAAATCAGAATCACAGGTGATCTCTGTACGATGGATAAGAAACGCTCCCAGCTGCCAGTGTATGACGTCACAACCATATGTATATATGCTCGTGACGTCACACACTGGCAGCTGGGAGCGTTTTTTAAGCGATTGCGTAGAGGTGGCCACCCGTGATTTGGAGTTGATTAAGGTTGCGAAGCGAGCGATTCGTTGGATGTAGAGTTGGGTTGAGGTTGATTTGAAACCATTCATCGGCCTAAGTTGGTTTTAGAGGTGATTTGAGGTTGATTTGAAGCTGTTCACCGACCAAAGTTGGTCGCAGTATGGACGTATTAAGGGCGCAGTATGGTCGCGGAGACTGGACATCTGACCCTTAAATAGACGATAAACCAACCTCAAATCGTCCATGTTTCCACTCATATTCCACCGGTGCACCGTCCTCGATTTTCAATAGGGTTGTTCATTTTTACCCATAGACCTCAGCTAAATAATGATCAAAGTGCGATGAAATTAAATATTGCCCCAACTGTATAAATAGGCGTGTGTCAGAATGTGTGTGTGTCTGTATCTGTGTGTGTATGCAGCTCTGTTACTTAGTGTAAATGTTATTGTGTGGTGGTTTGATTCCTAGAATTAAGGTGTATGTGTACGTATAGCTTCGAATATTTAAGAGAAATTGTGTTTTTATTTTTAATGGTTAGGCATAGCTATTTTCTAATGTTGGAATAGTGATATTCATTTGCTATAGCTTTTTCGCAATTTGTTCATTACCGTTTTTTTGCCCATACTTTACAGCACTGATGATGGAATCAGAGATTCCGAAACGTTTGCCATTAAAAGAATGTTACCTTTTATATTGGTTCTTCTTTTCATTGTACGTATTAGATTTCCTAAAAATCGTCTTTTTAATTCTATTAACTTATTCGAAATGGAGACAAGATTTACCACATTGTGGAAAAAAAAATCATATATGTTAATTTAAAGCGGAGATATATTCAATTAAAATGTCGAGGAAATTTTTATGGAACACCCGGTACATTTAATTACTGTAATTGTTTCTGTATTAATTAATCCAACAAGCACTGCAACTGCAAGTCTACAAGACTTTCTTGTCTTGACATAAATACACACCTAACCGCAACCGTAATTCAACATGCATTGAGCCACTAACTGGCGTTATGCATTACGTCGGCGTGACACGTCCTGACTCGGTCTGAACCCCGGCCCCGGCCCCGGCCCCGGCCATGACAAATTTGTTGACCCCGGCCCCGGCCAAATTTTCAGCCCCGGTCGGTCTATACTCACGATGCTTTGAGAAGTCTTAATTAATTAAACCTAGCATATTCCCTAACGGTTGTGTTTGCTACACTTGTGCACAGTGAATGAAATGACTAAGAGGTGACGTTGCATGTAAAGAGACCTTTTTCTATTTGCACTAATATTCTTTGAACGTTGGTTAATATTTCGAGTGAAACTGTGCCATCGTAGATGCTCGTGGACAACTGCGACGGCTTTGGTGTTGAAGGCGGGTCTTCTTTAATGTTTCCTTGTTTTCGTGTTTCTTGAGACGTGGATATTCGAGTGTTTTTGTACTCACACAAACAAACGATTGTGAACTTTACTTAATTAAGAGATGGTGTTCTCAGTTTTCCTCCCTTACGGTGGTATTTTCGTTAATCAGTTCAACAGTTTTTAATTGCGAAAAACGGCTGTTTCATTCCTTCAAGCCCGACACGTTTAAATTTATTGAGTTAAATCTTTTCTTTTGAACTTTCGAGGATGTGCATTGGTGATTTCATATTTATAGAAGCTAGGAAATTGATGTTTAGATTTGTAAGTCTATTTTTTATTTTCGTGCTTTTCAGACTTTACTTAGTTTAGACGAACGAAAGTCTTCAGATAGAAACGGCGTTTCTTCTTCAAATATGAGCATAGGTATGATAAGCCTCACAGTAGCATTTTAAAAAATAATGCTGAAACACAATCAAATCACGAAAATGTCAATCTTCGATCAATGTCTTTTTTAGTGTTCACTATTTTTTAGTGTTTACTTTTCTTGAACAGAACTCTGCCTACCTCTTATACTCCGCTTTCTGTAATGTCGCATTACAACTCACTAAGAAAGGATATATGTCATAAAACACTTATAATTAAAAGATATTCTCGAGACTGGAAATCATTCTCGAGACTGGAAATCATTCTCGAGACTGGAAATCATCATCAGCAAAAAAACAAATTTAAGTGAAAAGACATGAAATGAATTACACTGATGATAAATTGAAAAAATAACCCTAAAAACTACCGCTTAACGCTTGATAACGGAAAAGAACTAAAGTGGTTGTTCAGAATTGGATTAATTTTTAGAATGAATTAAGACTCTAAAATTCTGAAATCGGTGGCAAATTAAGATCTGGTGAGGATTTTAAAATCTAGTCTTCGTACTCAGCTGTTAAGCGGCCCATACACGATCAATTATACTGCGCAACATCATTGTCAATACCCTCAATTGTCAATTAAATTGACCGTGTATGGGCGATATTGAGGACTTGCGCGACTGTATTGAGTAAATCAAGTTCTGCTTGATATCTTTTGCGCAAGTCTCTAGCATTGCGCAATTATTTGACTGTGTATGCTGCCCTTCAATGGTATTGTGCAAGCTAAAATATTTTCTGTTTCAGATTGAGTAAGTAGCCTACAATTAAAATGTATGGAATAGAAGAGAGGCAATTCGTATTTGAAGGTTTACAAGTTCATAAAACTTTACCACTTTTATCGAAAGTAAAATGTGATAGTTACTCAAACAGGCCGAATAAAGATGCAGTTTATGCTGTCTTTGTTGAAAACTTCCAGGAAAAATACTCAAATTCCATGAGAGGAGATGTAAAAAAAGATAATAGCATATAGGACCAACTATCGCAAAGAACTGAGAACAGTTTTGGATTCAGAAATATCTGGCGCTGGACCGGACCAGGTATATCGGCCAACTTTGTAGCAGAACAAACTGCCTTTTTTACGCATGTATATTGATCGTGTGCGGCTAACTGAAAGTTGGCAATTACATTGTGCAAGCCAGACTTGCACAATACAATTGATCATGTATGTGCCGCTTTAGGGATCATTCAGAGCATTGTAATAGCCCGTTTGACATCAGTGATTTTAAAATTCTTACCAGATTTGAATTTGCCACCGATTCGAGAATTTTGGAGTCTTTACTATTTTTTCATTTTCAAATATAAACCGATTTCAGATAACCAGCTTAGTTGTTTTCCGTTATCAATAGTTAACTGGCAGTTTTTAAGTTTTTTTCAAATTATCATCAATCTGAATCATTGCATGTCTTTTCAGGTGAATTTGTTTTTTGCTGAAGATGAACGAATGGTCTAAACGTTATATTTTATGTTTACTTGCAATTTTTACTTGGAGTAAGTATTTTATATGGTATTTCTATTTATCTCCTTTTTACTTAAGATTAGGAAGCCTCCCGATAACTTTTTAACAATTTTGAGTATGTAAGTGACATGAATCAGCTCTGTTAGGCCGTTGACGCAGTTGGCGTTTTGTTTTTGATTGGATTTTTCACCGTTGCGGCCGTACCAGAAGCAGCGCGTAGGATTAGATTGTTTCGGACACATTCAGCTGAAAAATTAACATTGGTAACATTACAGTACTGCCATCGGCTTGTTTGTGGAGTGTGTTTGCGCGCGTCTCTTTGTTAGGTTCCCATGTGTAAATGTATGGATGTGTGTACTGGTATAATGGTGGGTGAATGAGCCGATGAGAATGATCGTTTTTACTGTAGTTGAATCATCAGTAGGATTGAAGTTTTATAGATGTTTGTATGCTATAAATTTATTTTTTATATAGTTTTTTAAAAATGTATGAACTTTATGTATTTTGAGTTTTTTCATCTTTTTGACCTTTTTGTATGTTTTTCTGCACTGAAGATGGAACTGAAATATTTCGAAACGTTTGCCATTAAAATAAATAAATAGATATGTATATTTGTACGTTGGTTCTCCTTTTTATCTTACGCGTGAGATTCCCTAAGAATCGACCTATTGGAATTATATCATGATTTTTTGCTGTATCGCAGAAACAATCACTTAACAACTTTTACGAGCGTGAAAGGGAGAAACACCAAGCAAGACGGACTAACCAATGTCATTTATTCAATGAAATTTCCATTGTAATAAGATAGGAGATATTATGAACAGTAAAACCCTAAATCTATTTATGAAATTATTTGTTTAAGGAGACACTTTGTATTTTATTGTATAAGAATTTTCGACGGGTCCTATGCACTCGTAATATTAGAACTTCATTTTTGAACTTCTGTTGCCTATTTAAAATTAGTTAAAAAAAAAAGTGGGGTAAACATATGTACACATTGCAACACATACAAACATTGAGAAATAAAATAGTCATACTATAGATTGTGAATAGGTAGAGTTTAAGTCGCAAAATTATGAAGATGTGCAGTCTCAGTTAGAGCCGGAATCGTTCGTGTAGACAAATCAGATCGGAAACGAAACTCCGAGTGTGTCACCGGCATGAGGAATACCATGCATTTATTTTGTCGTGAGCATTTTTCACTTCATCGTACGACTTCCGCAATTTCGCTCTCTCGCTCTATCTCTCCCCTCCCTCACTCTCTCCTTCTGTCTCTTCGTCTCCCTCCCTCTCGCTTTCTCTTTAAGCTTGATACACCGAAGAGTCACAAATGAAGACCGTTCTTAAAGCTGTACGTTGCTAGTGTTCTGTCCTTTTCCTCTTCAGCGCCAATGCAAGACTCTCCCAGACCCCCCTGCAGGGGCAGTCCCTCTGAATGAATTCTTCCACGCCGAATTTGCAGCAGCAGCAGCAGTAGCTACGAAGAAATCATCATATGTGAGTTCCTATAATCTATTGAGCTTGGAGAATTGTTTACTTATATATGTAAATAAGTGTTAGCAATTGTACCAATGATGGGCTCCAAAATGAGCAATACAAATGTTTCCCTTGATTACAATCCCACTTTTTTACATTCAATGCAGATATCTGAAAATGACTCCGAAAGTAACGACGGCACCGAAAGTGAAGAGCAGTTAAACGACTCACAAGATTCAGACGACGACTTCCAGAATAAACTATCGGAAAATGACTCCGAGAGTAACGACGGCGCCGAAAGTGAAGAGCAGTTAAACGACTCACAAGATTCAGACGATGACTTCCAGAATAAAATATCGGAAAATGACTCCGAGAGTAACGACGGCGCCGAAAGTGAAGAGCAGTTAAACGACTCACAAGATTCAGACGATGACTTCCAGAATAAAATATCGGAAAATGACTCCGAGAGTAACGACGGCGCCGAAAGTGAAGAGCAGTTAAACGACTCACAAGATTCAGACGACGACTTCCAGAATAAAATATCGGAAAATGACTCCGAGAGTAACGACAGCGCCGAAAGTGAAGAGCAGTTAAACGACTCACAAGATTCAAACGACGACTTCCAGTATGAAATGTCCTCCGGAAAATGCGAACGAAAGTACGAAAGTACGACAGATAACTTTTTTATGGAATGGCAACTAGCAGCGCAAAGAAGAACCGTCGAAGAAAATTTCGAAAGCTTCATGAGAGCAAAGAAAAATCAGATTTATCGTTTGAAACAACGGTTTACTGTAAGGCTGAACGGTTGCAATAATAAACATATTTATGAACGAGGACATGAAAGGCACATTGCTCTGTTGAAAGGCATAGAAAATCTCAACCAAGAGTGTGATTGCATATTTTATAAGAGAAAATTATATCCGAGCTCCCTTCTTGCAGGACGACCCTTGTTCAGTTTCCTAGTTCGCTGCCAAGACCCGCTCTGCGGCCTCAAGCAAAAAATTGTCTGTTTCAACGGGCAGGAAGAAATAGCGGGAAGATGTACAGTCTACTTGTTGGAAGCACACGAAGCGAATAATAACCATAAAATTAGTAAGAGACAGGCAAAAATTGAGGAAAAACAACGCATTGGACAGGCTGTCTTACTGGAAGGCGCGGCGAGTGTTTACTATAAACAATTTGCCAATACGGGAAATGGTACGGATACCACGAAAATTTCGTCCCTCGATCGTCTCAGGAAACTTGGACAGATGGTGAAGAACCGCAATAAACTTGCTAAGGATGACACGTCGGACTTAGAGTTAACCATCGAAGGCTTGAAAGCCTCTGACAAGGCCAACAAAAAAATTATCCCCCCTTATGTGCAAGAATACGATACGATCAACTCGAAAATAATACTTCAGACCGAAGAAGAGCTGCGCGAGCTTGCCAGAACCCCGGATGCCACTCTCCATTTGGATTCCACTGGAGGAATCGTACAAGGTGACGAATCGAACAAATACCTCTATCATGCAGCAGTTTTTCAAAGAAAAAAAGGTGATTCGCCATTATCAGCCATCTCTATGGTATGTAAAAAAAGTTCTACAAGCTACATCGAAGGTATGCTCGCAATCCTCGCACAGAACTATAGAGAAGTCAACGGCAAAGACTTCAAACCGAAGTGCATAGTAGTCGACCATAGTTTCGCATACTTACATGCGATAATGGGTTCGCTCATGTTGGGCGACCTACCATCATATCTTGACCGCCTGTGGATGACTCCCGATCAGGCGGAACTCAATTATACACAGGTGAAGCTTTGCCACGCGCATTTTATGAAGACAATTGCTGGCAAATCTAAGAAGTTCTTCCCAAAACTGAAGCCTCAGGAACGCAGTATAATAAAGCAGTATTTTGCCGATATGGCGCAAGCTCATTCAAAACAGCACATCTACACAACCTTTAGGAACCTTACCCAACTTCTGCTCACTCCTTTCCTTGGAGAGGGAATTGAACCTCTCATGAGTCGTGATGTTTCCATCGACATTGACCCTGACGATGTCGAGCCTACTAACGCAATGATAGTAGAAGACACCGGGAGATACCGCGATAAGTGTGCCGTGGGTAAGAAATTCGTGGCTATCGCGGCAGACGTTAAAAAAAACATGACTATTGAAGGAACAATCCCTAATCCTTTGTATTCCCCTGAGATGCTGGAGGACGTATTGACGTTTTCCATGCCATTCACTCCACTCTGGTGTGGAGTGCATGGTGGAACTAAGACAAATGGATTAGTAGAAGGGTGGCATAAAATTGTAAAGCAGGATATACTTCAAGGAAATCGAAAAACAATAGCAGAGTTCATTCGTACTATGAAGACACAAGCGGAGGGTAGAGCGAAAGAAGCATCGCTCGATTACAAGGAACGCAATAAGAAGGCGGTGAAAGAAGTGAAAGAAGGCGAAAACGAGTATGAAGAGCGCTGGGGGGGAAAGCGATCTCGGGCACAACCTTTAACTGAGAAAGCTCGAGAGAAATTCAATCAAATTCTGCAGGGTCGACCCTAAGAGGGTACTAAGACGAGCAAAACAAAATTGAAAAGTGTCCATTCAATTTTGAAACTTCAAACAATCCGTGTTAGTAGAACGCTTTCGATTTCTCCCCAAAAAAAGACTGCAGAAAAAAAAGTGAAATTCACCAATGACACGCAACACGAAAGCATTGTACAAAACCTGGCCCCTGTATTCTCTCTTGATAATCGAAGTAAATGCATTACAGGAAAACAAGGTTCTGATACATGTCTTAGCACTCAGCAGGGAATAATTACAGTTGATCTCATCTCCGAGCTTCCTAATGCGAAACAAAATGAAGGAAAAATATCTAGCATTAAGTGTGAATCCTATACGGATCATGAGCAAAAAACAAATACAAAAGACCTCCTATGTGTCAGGACTTGTGAATCGGAAGACAGAAGTACATTAAGCAAGATTTGGCGGCTCAAAGATTTGAGCCTGGAAACTAAAAACAAACTAAATATCATTAACCCAACGAGTTGGCTTTCGAGTGGCGAGATTGATCCCTTTTGCACTCTTATTCGCAGGGAGAACCAACAATACAGAGTTCACTCCCCCCTCACTGTTTTCGAACCGAACCCGCTGAGTTGTCACGCAGAGCTGTTTGTGCAAATATTAAATACCTCGTATTTGCAATGTGCGGTAAAGGTCCGTGAAGAAGGTTACAAAAAAGCTAGCGACACCGGAAGTCATTGGATCGTCGTGACTAACGCACTGTGTCGCGACCGCCGAGCTGAAGAAGGCATAGCGCGCGTCCAGTACCTGTGCTCTTTGAATGGTAATCCCAGTTATGATGTGATAAAGTACTTGAAAAATTTATACGCGAACGTGAAGAACATAAGACACATTCTGATAGAGTGTCTAGGAGTACAACACCAAGCGGATGGAGCGAGTTGCGGTCCATTCTCACTGGCATTTATGACGTCCGTGGTAAATGGAGAAAACCCGTGCCTCGTCACATATGTGAAGGAGGAAATGCGTTCCCATATCATACAGTGCCTTCAAGGACGCTCTATAACACCCTTCCCTTCGTTGATAAAAGAGAAAAATTTCACGATGAAAGGGGGGAAACCAATTGGACTGCACGGACCCGAAGTTATTAGCCGTCGAACAATTAGCCTAGAATAATAACTTGGATGTCTCCAAAAGCGTAGGTTATTTCGTGCGGCAATTACAACTATCTTATGAGATTCCTTCAAATGAGCGAGAGTAGTAAAATTATGAATCTTAATTTTTATTTATTGTGTAGTCACATCAAATGTCCTAAGTTGCAAGTTCATCCATCAGTGTCTCGTGAATACAAGCCGCTTCCCGAGCATATAAAAACCAAAAGTGCTAGAGAATGTAATGGAAAGGAAATATTTCCCTTCACATCGCATATCTTTGTTCATTTGCCTGCAAAGTGCAGTTCATTAAGAAACAATAATTAGGTTCATAAATCACCCATGCGTATAATCTTTTTACCTATTTGTTGTTGTGATATAAATTTATTACGGTGCCTGTATTTGATCCCACGTACCCATGGATGTCTGTCTGTTCTTTGTTAATGCGAATCCTGCGAGGATGAAGGAGTTGTTGTTCTGAAACTGTAGCTTGATTTCCATAAAAATCGTGTTCGAAGATTAGCAATGAACTCATTTTCACGTTCACTAAGTCATTAAAATTTATAACAAAATTATTTCTGTCGACTATTATGAGGAAGAAAACCGTCACTTCGATATAGCAGGGCGAGCGACTGCCATTTGCGTTATTGCGAGTTTTATCAAATTTTCTTTGCTTGTGTTTTTCTATATGATTTTTGGTCATGTTTGTGTTTGACATGACTGCAAAGAAAAGAATGATACGTATGCAAGGTCAGCATACGTTTCTGGAAACAAATTTTATTGCCATCTATAAGATGAGCAAGCTGTGAAATTCATTGTGCAGGCTTAAGTGTGTGCTTGTTTCTTGATGTGCGACGTTTAGTATAGCTCATTTTTGGCTAACATTGTTTCTAAGTATTGTAGTAGCGTTTTGTGATATAATTGTTTTAGAAAGATTGTATGATTTCATAAAATACTGGCACCTAATAAATGAGGCGTAATTCGTATACAAACATGTTTACGTAGCAGGATCCCAATCCGAATTTTTTCGTCGGCGAACCGGTATTTATAATCGATTTCCATCGTTTATCGTAAGATTTCCAACAGTAAGTAAATTACTGGTAATCACCGGTAATTTTAGACGTTATAAATGCCCACCGACAATGGTGACCGTTATCTACCGTCGATTTTTGACGGTAATTTCGACCATAGAAAAACGCTGGTAAAAATACGATCGTTTTTTACGCTATATTTGTTAATTTTAAATTAACGGTAATGCTGGATGGCCCAAGCCTAAGTTGAATTGATGAAAAGTTACATAATATTATGTGATGCATTTCTGATTGTCAAATATTATTTTACTTATCCTTTACATGCAATAGTCTGACCCTCAATTCTTCCAACATAAGAGTCAAAAACATAAGTTCAAAATTAAGATATTACAGGAGCAAATTTACATATATCGCTATTTGTATACGTTCTAATTTTTAAGACGTTAGAATATGAAGTTCATATTTTCTAATTTAAGCTTCAAATGTTGATAATTCAACATGAAATATCTGAATTTTAGCACTTGATAATTTCTTAGCAAATAAGAGGATGAATTTCAATAATACAGGACCATTATTGTGAAAACAAAGAATAGGTGCATTTCATTAAAATTGCTTATTTATATTAAAAAAAATTCTGGATGTATAAAATGCATTATTATAGTTTGATGTCAATGAACAAAATGTATTTCTGACTTTATTCAATATTTAGCTCACTCTTCAAACCGTTTCAAAGGTTATAAAAGGTTCCAGCTCTTCAAAACGTGACCGTTTCGATAAGTTGGAATATCAGTGTTAAGTTCTTTTTTACGGTTGAAGAGAACGCGATCGTAAACCAGAAGGACTTATTTTTAAATATTCCAATTTTATGAGAATTCGTTGAGTTTTACATGTTCAAAAGATGGAGGACCTATAACCCTATACATTCACAGCATCAAATAATGAGAATGTTTTAAAATTTGATAATTTTTTTAATGAAAATATTTCTTTCTCAAATCAGAGAAAAAATACAAGAAAAATTACTCGAACCTTCGCGTACAGTACACGAAGTTCTGGACGTTAATGTAGGCTTGAATTAGAAAATTGTGCACATATTTAATTGCGACTCTAGCTATATAATAGCTAGATCTAGATGGTTTTCGTTCCATCAAGATATCGAATTTTGTATTCTTGCTAATAGCTCTAAATCTAGATAGCTTAAAAATATCCTAGATAGTTTCTAGCTAAAAACATCAGTAATGAGTTGTAAGTTGAAATACGTTAAATTTGACATCAGTTGAGACCGTATATTCCATGTTTGAAAGGCGTTCAAGCGTTGTTTGAGTGTCGATCGTTCCTCGTTTAGTCGCGTGAGTCGGTGACGGTGTGAGAGATTCCGCGGGAAGTTAGTTGTACTTGGGATTAGTCGGAAGTCGGTACTCGTAAATATGAGTGATCAGTTTCTCAGTTGTTGTAAGCTTGTGTGGATACTGTTGTGATACTGTGACTCCCTTGAAAATACCGAAATTTAGCCTGTCACAGTATTCAAGATATGGAAATTGGGTCAACCTATATATGTTTTCACTGTGAAAGTATTGAAATTTCGTTAACTATTCCTGCTACATAGTTAACTTGCTGACCGTGCGTGACTCATCGGGAATTCAAATTTGTAAATTCAGTTAACGGGCCTGATTAAACGCTGTAATTCCACAGTTAGCTACTAATTTACTAGGTATGAATAGGCTCTTTATTTGATTATGTTTTCTATTTCATGATTTATGACCTTCATTTTTAAGATAAAATACGTATTATTGGAAAGTATTTCTATTGCTTCAAGATATGAAGTCGAAATCATGAAATAGCTCAGCTGGTAACATGAATGACTAACAAGTAGCATGCTATTTGACTTAGTTGCACGAGTTGGAGCAATGTTTTGTAACATATAACTCATTCTCTAGGTTTGAAAATATCTTGAACTGTGAAAGATTTGATTCTTATTAATTAGAAATGTATGCAATACATGACAATAGAACTAAGATCTAACTCCCGAATACTATTGTTGGTAATTTAATTTTTTTTAATTGCTTCACTGCTGAGGTAAGATTTCAAAAATTGATTGAACGGTTTTAAAGCTCACCGTTGTGCATTAACATGGGGAATGCATATGTTATATAAATATATATGCATACATTACAAATAAGACATGACTGTACCATGTTAAACTGTGTACAGTCATGAACAGGGATTTCTGAATATAACAGCTGACTGATGCTAGCAAAATCCCAGTATGATAAAAAATTATAGTAAAATATTATTCAACACTCAAATTTATTTGTGTTGAGGGGTAATTTCTAAAAATTTAGTTAACTTATCCTTACCAATTTAAATAATCTTTGCTTTTAGTAGTGTAAATTGTTTATGAGATGAATAATGTACTGAAATATGTATGTGTAAAATTTCAAAATATCAATCTAGAATCTGTCTCTGAAAGATGCTGTTCAGGAAATGAGAAGCATTCAACTCTCATTCATTGAAAACTATGGCAATGTTTCTCTTTGGATCTTATTGTTTGTACAATGTTGGTATAGAAATTATTTGATTAGTTTCAGTGCAAATGTAAAATTTGTTAATCAATTTCCTTCTGATGAAGCATATTACTCTGCCTATTCACTACAGGTAACTACTTTTCAGTAAAAATTTGTGCATGGCAAATATAGGAACCTATATGTGAATGCCTGTTTTGTTCATATAAAGATAGACATAGAAATTTATTCAAGATATGTGAGAGGTACCAGTTTCCAAACAAAAAATGATTGAGTTGATATGTCCTTGTTTTAACCGTGTGGTAACATAATTCTTATTCTGATTTAATCACTGTGTTTAAGCACTGTGTATTTATGGAAAAAACTATTGGTAAACGTTAATTGACACCCGAAATATTATTTGAGAAAAATTTTATGAAATGTTCTCACATCATGACTCATATGTACGGATAGACACTTTCTGATAAACTTTTGCTCACTTGACTCTACAAATCTACAATATCAAAGGAGAGCTTGAGTTTGAAGATTGAAAATGAGTTCATCCTGAAGATTGTTCTCAATCTAATGATACAGACGTGAATTAGTTTTTCATACTTGCCCAAGCAAACTTGATTAACTTCAAACTTTGTGTGTACAATGAATTGATCTCAGAGTCATCCAGTAATGCAAATGATAGCTTAGTCAGTGATATCCCTCTAGATTTGCTTGAGTCTTTAACCTAGAAATAGAAGTTCATCTCACAGCAATTCTTCCAATGATGCTTCTATTAGTACCTCACATTAAATATTACTTCAGGTTTGCACGACCTATCTTGGTGAATTGTGAAGCATTTAGACCTTATTAAGTGAATGCTAATGCAATACTCATTGGGCAATCCTTTCATTCCAATAGTTTTAGTATTTGATATGTTTTGATGGCTCAGTGTGAAAATGAAACTTCAAAATGATTTTTATTCTGAATGAAATTATTATCATTATTGTTCAAAACAGGAAATTACTTTCCAGGAATATTTTTGTTTGTGAAATATATATGTAAGTTCAAATTCTTACAAGTATAAAGATAGACATAAAACTTATTATAGATATGACATCAAAGTTTCCATGTTCCAACTAGGGTCAATAATAAGGATTAAGGGGGACAACAAACTAAATTTTAATACGTGGACAGATTGCTCTGAATTTTGCTCAGTATATGTAATTTTTTAAAGGAATAACATTTTCCTCCATGTGAATTTCTTGATTTTGGCCATAGTTTTTGAGAAAATGAGGAATATTTTCCATAATTTATGGAATTTTCTTAGACATTTCATAGGAACGAAAGTCTGAGTTTTTACATTCTAAAACAAAATCTAAGACAGTTTTAGAATCTTTGTAACATTGCTAGCAAAGTTACAAAGCTGGATTTTTCATTTTCCTTTCTTTTTCTATTGAAATGTTGGTCAAAAATTCATGTTTTTTTACCCTCAGCATCTATCTTGAGACCCCTCTTTGGGGGGCTCTTGTACCCGTAACCCCAATAAATTTTAGGACACAACAGCCCCTTCGACTTAATGAACCTTTCTCAGCAAAATTTATAATTTTTGATCAAACCACACAGTTGTCCCCCTCAAGTTATTAAGAACTTTTTCAAACATGTGGTAACACTACAAGTTCTATTGTGATTTACTTTAACTGTGTATTTTGATATGAGATGTAGAGTTTTGAGATCAAACTGATTAACACAAGCAAAATCATTGCTTGTAAAATGATTCAATGTGAATATTCTTTTAACCCTCAGAGTCATTCACCCTGAAAGTTACTTTCAGAAAAACCTTCGTCAGCTTGCTACTGGTAATCTACCATGCCTTCACAGAAACGCAAATTATTTTCTTGATTGTCGACGCGGCAGAAGCGTCGAAGGATTAGAATTTTTTCAGAAGATGATTCAGATGAAGCAGTTCCTCATACTTTCCCAGATGAAGATGGGTGTGATTCGAAATCTTGTTTTCATGATGAACGTATCCCTGAATCCTCCAATAAAGTTTTTGAAGGGAACTGCTCAGAGTTGTCGAGTGATACTCTTCCTGATAACAGATCAGACATGTTCAATGAAGACATTCCTCCATTGAACAGTCAAAATTCAATACGTGATGTTCCTAATCGCATAGGGTCAATCAAAGAACCTTCAGAAGAATGTCTGAGCTCAATCAGTGATGCTCGTAAGCAGAGTGACACATCTTCATTTCATAGCGATTCCTCAAGTGATGTCTTCAGTGATGGTTCAAGCAATTGTGTCCGAGATTTCAATTTTAGCGTTACTTCACCAACTACATCGGACAATCGTGAAGAATTATTGGGTGAGATCTTTGCTAAATGGGCCACCTCTGAAAAACAATTGTCAAGTGATTGTTTAAGTAGACTGTTATGCGATTTAAATGTGATTTACCCATCTATTCCGAAGACTGCCAAAGCTCTAAAAAAATCGTATAAAGCTGTGAACGTCGAAACAATGAGTGAATTTGGAGAGTATGTTCATTTTGAAGACTGGATTAGATGTTGTGCAGAATTAGTGAACAACTCTTCAATGCCTAATTTGCCAAAATTGAATTTGTGTGTTAACATTGACGGTATTCCTCTGTACACAAATTCAAGAAAATATTGTGCTTATCCAATTTTAGTGAAGTTTATGCACATTGAAAAGGTTGTGTGTGCAGGTTTGTATTGCACAAACACTCCTGACAAGTTACTTCCACCACCAGAAATTTTTCTTGACCAGTTCATCAAAGACTTGATGACTTTAAAAACAAGGGGGCTATGCTCTGAGTTGGGCAGTGTGCCTATTGAGATTGGACCTTTTATTTGTGATGCTCCAATGAGGAGCTATTTGAAGCAGATAATTGGACACTCCGGCTACAATAGTTGTGAACGATGTGTGCAAAAAGGAGAGTATTGGGGTGGGCATGTTGCTCTCTTTGAAACTGAATGTGATGTAAGAACAAACGACTCATTCAAATCTAAAGCTGACCGTGATCATCATCTCAAAGATAAGACATCTCCTCTTCTGTCATTATTAGATTTTCCAATGGTTTCACATTTTGTTCTTGATTATATGCACCTTGCATGTATTGGGATTATGAAACGTTTGCTGACAAGGTGGAAGTTGAGCAAAAGGAAAGAAAAAAAGTGTCACATTGGACAAACACAGCAGGCTATGTTGGAAAATAAACTTTCAGTTATTTCGAGACACATCCCATCCGATTTTCCTCGAAAATTTGATAGCCAATTCAGGCATCTTTCTCATTGGAAAGCATCAGAAATGAGGCTATTGATGCTCTATGTTGGAGCAATTCTTTTTGCACATGATTTTTTCCCTCTTAATTACTATTCTCATTTTCTATTGTTATCTTTGAGATCTTTAGCATCATTCAGAATCCTTCTCTCGAATGATATGGTTCCAAACATGGTGGTCGTTAAAAATATGATAAAAACCTTCATTCACGATGGTTCATCAATATATGGCAAAGCATTCATAAGCTTAGATTTGATTATTAGATTATAAGTTAGTTTAAGCCTCCCTAACCGCTGCAAAAATAGAGCGTATCGAAGAGAGGAAGGAGGAAGGCACCATTTAGTATAGAGATTAGAAAATGAGGAATCTATGCAGAAGGGGCATAGAAACAGTAAGATGTGAAAGAAGTTCATGAAATAAGATAAAAGTTGAAGAAGAAAGTCAGAGATGCTGAAAAACAGGACAGTAGTGAACCGAAAAAAAGTTGGTCCCTAACATAACAAAAAACATTTTATTTCAACAAAAAGAAGGCCTGCCTAACTCTCAGCTCGGGCCCTCACATTTTTCCCCTGGGAGCACTAATTCCCATAGATACAATAGTTGTATCCCCCTGAGGGGAAGCATTCATAAGCTTCAATGTTCACTCCTTGTTGCATTTGCCTGATGATTACAGTGCATTTGGGAATCTAGAAAAAATTTCAGCTTTCCCTTTTGAGTCATTTTTAGGAGCACACATAAAAGGTTCTGTGCGGTCTGGATACAAGCCATTGAACCAGATAAGTCGACATATGCTCGTTCAGAATGAGAAGTTCCCCATTGCCACTGCTCCTGACTATCCTAAATTGTTGCAAATCATAAAGAAAAAGTCTAGTGCCCACGTGCAATGTTACAAGAAAATTGAACTGAAACCAGGTGTCATGATAGGAACAGGAGAGCTGGGCTCAAGGGACAACACAGTTTTGCTATGTGATAACTCGGTTGCTATAATTCGATCAATTTTTAGCCGGAAAAATATCTATGTTCAAGTTCAAGAGTTTTCGTCTGTGCTTCCTTTTTTTGACACTCCTGTCGACTCAACCTCAATTGGAATATTCAGAGTTGATAAGCTCCGATCCCAGTGCACGATCCCAATCTCTGGCTTGTCATGTAAAATGATGCTCCTTCCTTTCAAGTCTAATTAAGTGGCTCTATCTCTTCTTCACAGCTTAAATTCCAACTAAATTGCCGTGAAGAAAAATTATCTGTTTCTACAGTCTCATTATAAGAATGCCATCTTTCAAGAACTATGTTGCAGTCCAGTTCATCAATAATACCCATGCAGTTGTGCCAAATCATTGGGTGCAAACATTAAATGGAGCACTTCATTGCAAATGGCCCCCTGTTGATGATGTCGATTCCTTAAGTGAAAATAACGCACAACCTGAAGAGAACTGGACTACATCTCGAGTGAAGAAAATTCTTGCACAGTCAAGTAAGTATTTTCTTACCTATCCTTACTTATGATTTGTGCATTGATCGTTCTAAAATTCACAAAATTAAAATCTTTAAAAGAAACCTTCAGAGTTTTAGAGGAAGTGTCACTTCCTCTAACGTTGAATCTTTTGAATTTTATAATGATATTTATACAAGAGAAGTATTTAAATTGGTAGCAGATCAAGATGAGTCATTGCAATCAATAATTTAAGAAGCAATGACTCTAACTATTTGCTTCTATTATGCGTGTACTAAGTATTTCATTTCTTTGTATGTTATATTGTATAGTTATGGATTGTATGTGTAGATGAGCGAAAACCTTTCTTGGTATAGCTGTGGGCCTGAGAGAAATTTCGGACTGGGAATATGACCCTATCAAACCTTCTTTGTCTCTCCTTTCTTTGGCACTGATAACCCTTGTTTGACTGGTCCACTGCATCTCACATCCCTCAGCAAATGTTACAGTAGGTGAACAGTTTCAATTCTTGAAGGTATGACAAATGCATGAGTCAGGTTTAGTGGGCTCACACAACAGCTTCATTTAATTAAAGTAGTGTTACTCTCCTCAGGGGGATACAACTATTGTATCTATGGGAATTAGCGCTCCCAGAGGAACCATGTGAGGGCCCGAGCTAAAGGTTAGGTGGCTTTTTTTTTGTAATAAAATAGGTTTTTCGTTTTGTTACGGACCATCTTTTTTCGGTTCACTGCTGTCCTGTTTTTCAGCACCTACTACTTTCTTCTTCAACCTTTTTCTTGTTTCATGAACTTCTTTCCTAGCTTACTGTTTCTGTGCACCTTGTGCATAGATTCCGCGTTCCCTCAACTCCATACTAAAGATTGCCTTCCTCTTTCCTCTCTCGGAACATCTTTGTCGTGGTTAAGGGAGGCTAAAACTTTCTTCTATAATAATAATAATAAGTAGTGTTACTTCTATGAATTTTTTCTTATATTTTGCACTTGAGCTTTTTAAATACTAGACAAACTACTGTAAATTTATGTAAATGTTCAGTAATAAAATTGCTTCCGTAATTAATACGATGCCATTTTTTCATTCATGCATTCAGGTACATTTAGAGGTGCTGAACTGAAGCTTTACACTCCTGGAGGCTATGAGACTGACACAGTTAAACAACCTGAGTGTTCATCATCTTTTGTGTCATCGTCTGGAGCTTCAACTCAGTATACTACTTCTCCTGCTGCAACTCGGTCTATTGTTTCCTCAGCTGCTTCGACTCAGTCAGTTGCTTCATCTGCAGCTACCTGTGGGGCACCCTCACCAAGTGCTTTCAAGTTACACAAGCCCATTGCTCCTACACCCATTTCAATTACAAACCCATGCAGGTAATGCTGTAAAATGTAGCAGTAAATTATTATGTATTTGAATCCTTGATAAGAGATATTGTCATGAATTGTTATACATCTTGTTGATTGGTCATTGATAGGCAAGAGAATGCATGCACTACATTTTTGGAATGTACAAATTATTCTATTTAATTTCGTCTTGGAATTTGTTTTTCCCCGACACATTTTCACTTATTTTCGGAAACATAAATTAGACACAAAAAATGTATAACATGTGTGTGTACTTCTTTTCTCCATATCATATTTAATAATGAAAAAAATAAACATTCATGTTTCATGGAGTTACTTGAATTTCATTTTTAAATCGTGACTTAGGCCTCTAAATTTTGAGGGATCTTACCTGGGTTGGTTGCTCTCAATTACCTGGAATGACTTTGGTTACTCAAGTTAAAGTTTAGCGTACTTTGAAATGTTAGCTGATTAATTTTTTTCGATTACTTCTGTGACTAACTATATTTTAATCTAATCTTCATGATAGACCAATCTTCATTTTTTGACTTTTATTTCAGGAAGGACTGTACTGCGATTGACAAGATCAACAATAAGATTGATGTTCTGCTCGACATGTCTCGCACAAACAGACGAGACATCAAGAAAATTTTGGCCATTCTTGAACCTCAGAAGCCTTCTGCCACCTGTGCTCAGCCTGTCTCAACATTTCATCGAGCAGCGTCAATGGAGGAGCTTGAACAAATAGCGACCAATCAAACAGTGGTGAGGAAACACAATAGCTATTAATAATTCAATACCACAAAAACAAACCTGAGGTTGAGTATCTCATTCTAATTTTTATGTGGATAAGATTAATTGTTCATTATGCATATGCTCCAGGCTGTCACAATACGTACATCCATACTTAGTGATTGCTCTTACGTTAATAAATGCCCCATCAACTACAGGAGTTATCGTAGTGTAGGGCTCAATATCCCGTATAAAGTGGAAGATTAATCTAAACAATCATTTTATAGAAGCTAATATATTTGGTATACAAGACTTCAGGACTAAAATGTCCGAGACAAATTACCTTCGGTTGGGGATTTAGCAACTTTTGAATCCATTAATGACAATCGTTAACTTTTGATGCCAGTTCGAAAGAAAATCTTGTTCGAGTAAATGGCATTCAATAATAAATTATCTGACCGTACAGATTGATGGATGTTTTATTCCTGTCATGTACAATGATTATACTTCTAAGTTCCGGAAGTTATGTTTTACTGACAAGTAAAGTCAAATCGAAAAATGATCTCCAGAAAATTATTATTGGATTACAGCCGCCCTCCTAATCTTAAGATGCATAAGTATCTAAGTATATAATTTTGACATGGAAAAAACTTGACGTTGGTCAGTGATCGCACACACTAAATTGATCATTACCTTGAAAGTAATTCATATTTTAGGCCATGATTGCTGTCTTTGCAACACCTGCTCGCATACGTAATGAATTATCTCAAACAAACTGAACTGACAGAGTTATTCACCATTTGTAGAGAATATAGCACTCCATAGCAACTCTTTCGAAGGACGTAGAAACTGTTTGAATTTCGATTCTACTTGGTCGTTTAAATATCCAATCATCGAAGTTCCGCAATTGTTTCATTCGCTTCATTTGTACTTCCGAATAGGTGAATGAAGTGTCGTTTTAATTAGCTGTCGTTAGTTTAAGAACGCTTATGTTTATGGCTTCTTTACTTCTTATTCTCAAATGAGCGTTGATTATAAAGCCAAATTCAACTGAATGCGTTCTGGTCATTCAGCATGATACGGTGTTGATAAGAGATTTAAATGCGATTAGAGTTTCATCCGTACAGTTAGGCCATTCCTCACATGGGGTGCGTATTTGATTCCGATTTACCACACACAATAACATTGCATCTTCTATCACTAGATGACGGAGCTCCAGCGATGCGTTGGCGTCAGCTTACGGGACACCACGCGGCGAATGATGCAGCGCATCATGACGGCTGATGTAGCTAAAGAAATGTCCTACTCGGGATTAGGACAGGCTCGCCAACGGACGAAGATCAGTTTCAGGGAGCATCAAGCCTGCCAGTTGATATTAGGTTCGTGTAAGCTCATACTTATTTTGGTTCATAGAGGACCAACATAGAGGACTGTTGTCTATTGCAATTACACTACGATCAAATACAGTACGCATAATCGGTAATTTAATGCTGCAATAAATGAAAAAATGCGCTATTTTTTTCTTTATAGCATTGGTTATTCTTAAATGTATTTGATCGAAGTGTAATTGCAATAGACAACAGTCCTCTATGTTGCGTTGTAATATCAGTTCCCCTCAGGGGGATACAACTATTAAATCTATGGGAATTGGCATTTCCAAGGAAAAATTTGAGAGCCCGACCAGATAGATAAGTGACCCTTTTTCTTAAATAAGATGTTTTTGTTTGGTCAAGGACCAGCTTTTTTGGCCAACTTCCGTCCTGTTTTTGCAGCATCTCAGACTTTCTTTTTCAACTTTTATCATTGTTTCGTAACCTTCCTACGTGACTTTCTGTTTCTGTGTGCGCGGAATCGTGTACGGGAACACCTCTTGTGCATAGATTTCACTTTCCCTTGACTCTACAGGGTGTCCCAAATGAATGATACCTAATTTCACGGGCTATAATTCAAAAACCATTAAGAAATTAGAAAGCCACATTTGGTTTCTTAGCATTTGCTCCATCTCTGTACTAAATTCCGGAAGAATTGATCCAGCCGTTTTTTGTAAGCATTATCTTTAGTGACCGATACTGAAAACCTGTTTGTACTTTGTTGGTAAATTTCGAATGTCGTGTTATTAAAAAAATGTTTTTAAAAGTTATAAACCGTTTATTAAATAGAAAATGCCACTAAAATAAAAAAACAAATTTTACTCCTATTGTTCGTTTCCTCCGTTTCTCTCAATATACAGTTGCATTCGCCTCCTCATTTTCGCCATCACTCGTCTAACGTGAGCATCTCTTTGCAGCAAATTGGCGGATGATGCAAATTGATGATTGCAGCAAATGTTCCAAATCTCCTTGCAGCAAACGAACAATAGGAGGAACATTTCGTTGGTATTCTTTCTTTTAGTGGTATTTTCCATTTGATAAATGAGTAAAAGTTAATAATATCATGGTTTTAATATCATAAGATTCTAAGTCTACCAAAAGTGTGCGAACAGGCTTTCAGTATCGGTCGCTAAACTGCTTAACAAAACGATTGAATGAATTCATCTGAAATTTTGTACAGAAATGGAACAAATGTTAGGAAACAAAATGTGACTTCCCATTTTTTTCAAGTTCAATAGTTTCTGAATTACAACCCTGAAAAATTAGGTATAGTTTTTTTGGGACACCCGGTAAACTTAATGGTGCTTTCATCCCTTCTCTCTTTGAACATCTTTGAAGTGGTAAGGCAGGCTATTACTAATTTATAAGCAATTTAATGGTTTTTATCTGTATAAAATAATTCGATTCAGATCTGACCGCCTAGATATACTCAAAGTTACCTTATAAATAAATTATCAATAACTTTACCGCCCCGTTGTGCAACAGGGTACAGATATCAAGTGTTGTATTCAGACTTAGGTTAATCGACTTGTTCTCTGATAGCACCCAAAATTTCCAATGCTGCGATCACAAGTAGAGCTAGTTTGGCTCACTCCAAACACAGTGGTAGCTAAAACAGTCATTGGGAAAACGGTTTTTAATTTATTTTGTTTTTATTTGCACAGTTAATATTACTAACGTATTCCAATTCATCAGATTCTTTAGCTGCAGTCAGGCATAAAGAAGATCAGAGACTAAAGGCATCAGCTATCCAAGAGGTCCTGCGTCACTGCAAAGATTGGGCTGGCTCAAAGAGACGACTGATTGAGTCAGAAGTGTCGCCGGTGGAAGCGAGTACACTTCCTCGAAGTCTACTTGCTTCTCCATCTCTTGCTTTGACCGCCTCTCAGTCGCCTCATTTACTTGGACCATCGACATCAGCTGATCATGCTCCTCCCTTACCAGGAGTGGATGAAGTTCAAGTTGACTCTGAAAATCCTCCATTTTTTTTTTCGATGGGTGATATGAGTGGAGGTGTATAACTTGGCGAACGTTGTACCTTTAAAAATCTCTGCAGGGGCACACAAATATTGTATCTAAGAGAATTAGCACTCCTAGAGGGAAAATATGAGGACCCGAGCTGAGAGTTAGGTAAGCCTTCTTTTTGTTGAAATGATATTTTGTTTGTTTTGTGGAAGACCATCTTTTTTCTTTTCTTACCGGTTCACTGCTGTCCTGTTTTTTAGCATCTCTGACTTTCTTCTTTAAATTTTATCATGTTTCATGAACTTCTTTCCCAACTTGCTGTTTCTATGCCCCATCCACATAGATTCCGCATTCCCCAATAACCATACTAAATGGTGCTTTCTTCATTCCTCTCTTCAATACGCTCTTTTTTTGTAGCGGTGCGGGAGGCTCAACCCTTTAACGCCCATCAGGACTTTTCGGTCCTCTTTCTAGAATAGCCTCAATATATCATATTTCTTGCAAGTTTGTTTTCTCATGTGTACTTCGGAATTCACTGCCGAGGGGTAGCTCCATCCTTGTTCTGATACCTGTCACTCCCTGATGGCAGAATAGGTCTTCTGATGGTGGTTATGTTTACGATCATTTGAGGAGTAAAATGCTGACGTTGAAGGGCTAAACTAACCTATAATCTAATCTAATTTAATCTTGACACTAGTCGTTACTGTTCGTACTATCTTGATGTCGGATTTGTTCATCTATTTTTGGTACCAAAAAGGACTCAATGTATGTTGTTTTGTTTTTCTGCTGAATTTTTTTCTTTCCCCTCAGGGAAATACAATTATTGCATCTATGGGAATTAGCGCTCCCAAGGGGACAATGTCAGGCCCCGAGCTGAGAGTTTGGTAGGGTTTCTTTTTGTTTAAATAAAATGTTTTTGTTATGTTAAGGACAACCTTTTTTCGGTTTAATGTTGTTCTGTTTTTCAGCACCAACTACTTTCTTCTTCAACTTTGGTCTCGTTTCATAATCTTTTTTCACAACTTACTGTTTCTATGCCCTTTCTGCGTAGATTCCGCTTTTCCTTAACTTCATACTAAATGATGCCTTCCTCCTTCCTCTCTTTGGATCTCATTTATTGCTGCGGGTGAGGCTAAAACTAACAGCTAATCTGATCTAATCTTTTATTTTCGTTTAATCGAACAGGAGGTATTGGCATTACCAAAATTTCTGTACTGTAGCACCAGTTTTACGGGAAAGTTGTATTTGAAAAATTTTCAGTTGTTTATTTGCTTATGATATGAATATCTGGTGAATTAATTAATACTATAGAAATTACAAACGTTAGAGCCGCACAGAAGCGGGAGGTGGAGGGCTACTTCTGAAGAGGTGTTGCTGTGGAGGATAACCTCGCCCTCTGCTACTTGCGACTCGATAGCATTAGTGCGGGCCCTGTCGTCTCCTCATCCCAATTAAAGGACTAAGATGTGTAGTGGTTATGAGAGTTGGACATAGTAGATATTTGGTGTGTAAGAATGGAAGTGCGCGAATTTAATATTAAATTGGTAAAATTTTCTTAGTAATCGGTTGCTTGATGAGTCCTTTTGTGGTGGTGGTGGTTAATTTCAAATGAAAGTTATAATCGTAGTGTTTCTAGTGATGAATCTTACAAACAACTTGTGATGAAATTCTTTGCGTGCCAAGTATATTTTTTTAAGAATTTATTTCAATAGTTGAATGATGGCTGCTGAAAATGAAATAAATATATTTGTTGAACATCTGTAATGTTTTAACCTATTTATAAATCACTGGCAATTCAAAATGACTTTATATTTTTTGTAAGACTTATCGTAATAGTCTCGTGTTCTACGATGAAGATGACAATTTGAGCCTTCTTACTGTAGCATTCATAAGCATTGCAACTATTTTTTCTAATAATGCATTGTTACTTGTTGCAATAGGCTTCACCCTGTAATACTAATCTGTTCAATTATCGCAATTTGCAAGAAACTTGCGGAAATATATGGACAGTGTTTAACATATTTGTTGAATTAAATTAAGTTATTTCAGAATTTTTGTGCAGTGTTCAAATTTGCGGTAATTGGACAGACGCATTTCACGAGGTGTGGCCCATTTTTTTGGGGAGCAATTCGCTATTTTTGGGACAAATCGTTGCACTGCTTATGAATCTCCTGGAATATAGTGGTTAGAGTAGCGATTTATAACGTTAAATCAACGGTAATTATCGTGAGTTTTGAACGAAGACCGACTATAATAATCGTTTAACTGCCGGTAATTGACTGGTTAATATCGTCGGTCTTCGTCCAAAATTCACGATAAAAACCGGTAATTTAACGTAAATCGGACGATAATAGGGGACATTCGCGACACTAATTCTGACGATATATCGTCGGTTTATAGGAAGAAGAAGATGATAATTACTAGTAAATTCGGACGTAAATTTTCGTCGGTCAGACGATAAATTTCTGACTGGGATCTGAGGAACCGTAGACAACTGCAACTTTCTATTCTTAAGCATGGAATGAATGTACTTTGCTTTTTTAAATAAAGGCACAGAGCGGCCCAAATTTTAGCCTCACTATTACGGCCAGCTGATTTCTGCTAGCTTGCCTAAATAGTGGGGTTAGAAATAAAGCCTACTCACAACACGAGAAGAAAACTGGATTTTAAACATTTACAACGACGACCTTCGGAAAACGAGCGGCAGATATGAAAACGGACACGCGATCAACTCGTCTCGGATGTTGAAGGAAGGAAGAAATTTTAATTTCGTCGTCGATGACCAGTGCTATTTGAAGTTCGAAGGTGCGATAGTTTAGAAATTCGACTCAGCGGAAAATGAAACTTATTGACCGACTTCATTGCATGCGTGCTGTACTCTCATTTATATGCAAGCAATCTGCGACTGCTGAATGAAGGACTTAAGTTGGTTGGAACTTGTGTGATATTTCAAATATTGAACCGTAAAGTAATGATTCTTTACGATAGTCTTCAATATTTAAAATATCATGCATTTGCTGATAGTGAAGAAACAAGAAAATATTCACTGAAACGTGAAAATATTAGAAACATGAAAATATTCACTGGATTCCAGAGTAAAACAGGGCTTAACGCATGTGATAACGATGGATAGCCATGCAAAAAGTCATGCGCAGTGATGGGATTTGAACCCGTGACACCTTGAGGGAAGGGAACTTGGTGATGCCAGCACCGAAAGTTGATTTATTGAGTTCCTCCTCATTTGTTACTGAACAGGCAGAGCACAACAGAGGTATTGATTATTGCTTCACTATAGCGTATGTATCGGAAATTGATACTGATTTCACAGTTGTCTTTTCACTTGAAGACTTTTGTAAGTATAGTTAGACCTATGTGTAGAAGAGAACAATAAAACTATCACTAGATGTACAAAACTATCACACTATCAAATTCCTAAGAACTTGAAAGTACATTAATTTCAGTTCGGACACCTCTATTGTATTTGATTGATGAACCATATTTAAAAACTGAACAACAGGTCAAGAAGGTGACCTGGGGATCAGGCACTGACGACAGTGCACCAGGTAAAACTTGTGATGTTGCTTGCAACTCAGAGTATGTATGCGAGAGGTGATTTCAATGTAAAAAATTTCTGGATTAAGGAACAATTTTGCAGTTTTAGATTAACAACAGGACGATCAAATTGCACAACTCGCATGAGACCATATGTACTATGATATTGTGCATATGCAAAAAGCACTTTGCATATTACATCTGTTGTAGTGTATAGGCGTAATTGCATATGTGATTTTGCATATGCACAAGACAATTTTTTGCATTGCATAACACGTTCTGCATATCTCTCTGAGTGCATATATGCAAGTTATGCATTGGCTCAGCTCTACTTATAATATTGCCTGACAAAAGTTTACATCAGTAAGAAAAACATGAAAGTGATCGCTAAGAAAAAAGTTCGTCACCTGCGGGATTCGAAGACCCACGATGTGAGTGTGAGAGCCTAGAACGCAAGGCAAAACGACCAGCGAACGACCAGCATTTCAACAGTACTTCATAACTTAGGTGAGCGCGGCCTTCGGCAGGGCGGATTACGAGGCAAATAGAAGCTGGAGAAACCTTGGTCTCTGTCATCCCCCAAGTGGCGTATGAGATTTTTATTATACACTCACATTTGGAGAATGAATTGACGCTTAAAATGAACCGAATTTTAAATTTTTAGGTGCAATAGTTTAGAAATTATGAGTGGTCCCAAATGAGCCTTTTGAGAAATCGGTCGACCATTCAGAGGCTAGGAGAAACTTGCTCTTCATCTTCCTCCAGGGAGCGTATGACAGTTTTATTATACACTCACATTTGGAGAATAAATCGATCTTTATAATGAAACTACTTTCAAATTGTTAGGTGCAATATTTTAGAAACTATGAGGAGTCCAAAATGAGGCTTATAGAGAAAATCGGCCGACCATTGACGGGCCACGAGAGGCCCTCTTCCTGCCCTCCACAGGGGCGTAAAAAATGTTTCAATTACATAAATATATTGTACTCGTCACGCCCGTTCATTTGGTATTAATTTCAAGATTGTACGTCTTATGGTTTAGAAATTACCCTTTTTGTTAGGGTAACTCGGGAAGGATCTTAGATGGGTTCTCTAAAATGGCGCGCCGGTATTTAATGCTTTGTCTCGATTGCGCTTTCGTCTCCATTTGTTAAAAAGTATTTTCTCAACTTAACTGAATAAAAAAACTAACAATTCCTCAAGACCAGAAACTGCCGAGCACCTCCTTCTTGCTAAGCAATAATTTGCAATAAATAATGCAAATTATGCCAAGTGGGGTTCTGAACAAAGTTTAATCACTGACCTAAGAATTAAGGGGAGCTGTCAATCAAAGAGACCAAGATTGACTGAAAAGGTTGAAAAAATTAAGATCTCATGACTTTCGTGCTGGCATTGATGATAAAAATTGTGAATAAACCTGAAAATGTATTTAAGATAAACATAAATATCATATTTATCACTTTTGGTAATACCTGGGGAATTTTATCCCGATCTGGGGAAATTTCAGGGGTCAGTCTGGGGATTTTGGAAAAAGTTGACTGGCAGCCCTGGATCAGCGGTTTCATTTGACTTGGACAGTCGAAGCGGTGTCATCAAGTGCTCAGGCGGAAGCATGTGTAGGTGGAAGTGAATGCCCACAATGTTATGAAGCTAGTAACTACAGGTATGTTGTGTCTTAAGCAGAAAGCCATGTATTCTAGAGAACAGCTTTTGATTCATCTTGCCGAAGCTAAAGCTTGAATGAAGTACAAATTCCTGGCAATGAAGGTAAGTTCTAACTTGGCATTCCCTGATTATTTATCGATGTGTATTAAAACCACCTAGCGGTCTAGCATGCTAGATTAGATATATTGATGTCAACCAAATATATTGATGTCATCCGTTTAAAAAACATTAAAGTAGTATTATCTGTGTATGTTGATGTGTTGTCCCAAAATAATTGTATTGAATATACTGTAAGGTAATTCAGTTACTAATTACTTGGTGTTTAAGCCATTAAGCGAATTTTATCTAGGCTAGCTTTTGCATTTTTTTTGTGGCACTGAATACCGGTACAGTCAGTAAGGCCCCTTTCACACGAGGCAACTGGTGACCGTCACCGGTGGCGGTCACCAGTTGCCTCGTATGAAAGTCTCGGCAACCATTGACCGTCACTGCTTACAACCACCCTAAGAAGCCTTCATTTGACGAGTTATTCAGCCTCATCGAGAATGACAACAGACGGACTGATACAAACATGAGAAGAAGCATAAGGCCAGATGACAAACTTGCAGTAATCTTAAGGTTAGATATTTATGTAGAGAAAATACATGACTTTTTAAAGAAACTTAGGTTGAATTTATACATGGAGCCAACCATCGTTTTAGGTCTACAGATAATACTGCTGGGATATCAAAATCGACGTTTTCGTGTAAATTTTATTGTATTAAATAGCTAGTGCTGATAAATTAGTAAATTCCACAAACTGTATCGTTTAATTTCACACTTTTTGACGCCAAGTTACAACATATTTCCTTTTTCACATCTTACATTTGAGTAATTTCTTAGAACTGAAAATGTTTCTCAGAAAATCCGAAATTGATTATACTGTTAGTGTCAGAAAAAGTAGAAGACGGTGTTGGCCAGGACAGTGAATAGGTTGATTCAGAGGTTGATATGTCGGATTGTAAACAAGTAAAGTTGAATGCTGAATAAGCGGTTGTCGGATAAATAGTGCTTGGGAGATGATATTCAAAATGCTTGCTTTCACATGCAGCTTCCTGTCAGCAGGTACTTTCTGGAGGTCTGATACGAGGGATAGTAAGAACAACCTATCCTCGTTTTTTTCATCCGATTGCTGTTGGTTTTCCTTAATAATTTGGCCATAAGTAATTTGGCCTTTAGAACTTCAATGGCGTCATCATTTCTTGTATTTATTTTAGATTTTTTTGAAGGATTTTCTGGTTGTTTTTCCCTTGGAGTTCCTACGTTCATGTCATCATCAACATCCTCATCCTTGCATTCGTCCATGCTGCTTGTGGTAGGTTTTGTAACCGTTTCAAGGAAACTGAGGGATTCGAAATTCACGTACTGCTTTCGCCCATTTGCGCCTGATCCACTTTTTTCATATTTTTTCTTCAACAGCTCTCTGGTGTAACTGGCTTGAATTCCCCTCCACTTCTTCTGCGCATGGGTAGGTGAAACAGGAAAATAAAAGATTGTGACATAAATTAACTAGAATAGAGTTTAAAATTAATTTAATAACGGGAATAATAAAAAATAAAAACTCTTGTTGCTACAGATACCTTGGCTCCGGAGCTACTATGAGTGATTTACATTACCAGTACAGACTCGGCATATCTACAATTTCTACTATCATATGTCAAGTCTGCACGGCCATTTGGAAAAGAGTGAAGCCAATTTCTTTTCCTGAACTGACAAAACAATTCTGGATGGAAACCGCGACTCAGTTTTGGGAAAAGATAAATTTCCCTCATTGCGTAGGTGCCTTAGATGGGTAACACATCAGATTAATTAAGCCAGAGAATAGTGGTTCATTATTTTATAATTACAAAAATAATTTTTTGCATTTTGCTTGTTGCTGTATATGGTGCATCATATAATTTCCTCTTTATTGAAGTGGGTGCGTATGGAAAGTCCTCAGATGATACTGTGTTCAAAGAAAGTGCATTTTTCAAGAAACTCAAAAACGGTACCCTAAACATTCCTCCTGCACACAAATCCGCCACTGGGTTCGAGAAACCTATGTCTTTTGTGTTTGTGGCAAATGAAGCCTTTGGCCTTGCTCAAGAAATTATGCGACCATGTGCTGGAAAGTTCTTAAGTGAAAAAAACGCATATTTAACTACAGGCTTTTACGAGCTCGCAGATATATTGAGTGCAAATTTGGGATACTAGTAAATAAATGGCCTATTTTTCATCGTACACTTAATGTAAACCTAGAATTGGCAGAAGACATTGTCAAAGTGTGCTGTGTTCTGCATAACTTTGTCCGAACAAGAGATGGTGTTCAAACTGATGAAAGTTTCTCAGTTGAAGAAGTATTTGAAAGGGAGTGTGTCCAACCTGAAGACTTGCTAGCAATCAGAGAGATCAATTTGCCGACTACTTTATAAATGATGAAGATGCTGTTCCCTGGCAGATAGATTAAATCTAAAAAGGTGTAATTAAGTTTCATTTTTTCCGTCTTTTGCAGAATTATTATACGAAATATCTGTTAGTAGTAATGCAGTTTTAGTACTGATTACGATTATCCTATTCATTTTTCGAATAAATTAGGCAATAGATTTTGAGCCATTTGCCTTAAGAGTAATTTTGTGCATGCCATAAAACGGAAAAGATCCAAAGTTCCTACTTATGAATAAATGAAATACACAAATGCTTGCTTTTACTTACGTAAATCATTCTTTTCAGCGGGAGTTTTCTCTTGAAAGTCCGCAATGAAGTGCATAATAATGGCATTCCATGCCTTCCTCTTTTCAATCTTGTTGCTATATTCATCAGAGGATGAATTCCACAATGCAGGGTACTTCTCCACTTCATGGATGAATTCTTCGGTGTTAATACTGTCCATGTGCACAGCAACGTCACACATGCTTACACGAGGAAAGCACGTTGAGTGCTGCGGGTAGCGCGCGCAGTGACGAAAGTGTTGCGTCACTTAGTGACTCATTATGAAAGCTATTGTTAGAATTATACCCAACAGTCGGTGACGGTAACTGCTTGCAATGGTCACCAGCTACCTCACGGGTAACTGCAAAATGCTGTTGCGCAACTGGGCAACCGAAGTGACCTCGTATGAAAGGCTACATTCGAAATAATGGTGGGTAACTAGTGACTGTCACCGGTGACGGTCACTCAGTGACTCGTGTGAAAGGGGTCTAAGATTTTTGTTCATGTTGTAGCAGTATAGGATGGTTGTTTACATTGGATTTCACACTAATCTTATATTTTATTACGTGCAAAAGGTAATTCCGACATTTCCGACTGGTTTAAAGGGGAGACTATCTATCCACCATAGGTTTGGGTAAAACCAGAAACAGGAAGTATTTTCAGGATTATTGGTCATGGATTGTGAAAAGAGTCCGAACTATTGAAATCTAACAATAAAATAAGCCAAGTTTTCCCACACATACAATTTGTTGTCTAAATAATGACATGTTTGATTTTAAGAAAAAAAAAATCAAATAAATTTCCCGTCAATTAAATGTGCACATTTTTCTTTTCTAATTCAATGTCATTCGGTAACTTGATTAGTTCTTGAACAGATGTTCAAGTTTTTAACTTGGTGGATTTCTCATGACTTGTGAAGCGGTTGCTATGGTGCAGGGTGTAATTTGGGGATTGAAGGATACAAGTTGGAAAAAAGTTCCAAAATTTTGACCCTAAAAATAGTTTAGTTTTTCTCATTTTATAATGGAAGGTTCATACGATCAATAATATTTTAAGTCATTTACACGTTTTAAATTTTTCATTGTTATTTGAATAATGTTTTCACTGTCATTTGATGAATTTTTAGATTTATGATCAGTAAATAATCAAGCATTTTAAGCTTTTCAAAAATTGAATTTAGTTTAGTGCTTGAGTTTTTTAGAAAAAAGAAAGAAAAACAGTTTATTTTCAATAAAAAACAACTTTATGTGCCTATTTTTCTCTATAATATTCACCGTTCTTGTCTTCTAATGATTTTCTTTGGATTAACCTAATTTCGTTATCTTCAAAGTAAAACTTATCCATCATATAGAGGGCATTTAAATGTCCTCGCCCTGAGTTTAATACTAGCACTTCTCTCAAATTATTGCATCATTTAACTGTACCTCACAAATATGAATGTAAAATATTCAAAATATAAGCAATGACAAACCTAGTGAGTCGCAACGCAAATATTGAAAAACTCTTGCATGCTCAATCGTTTGAACTTGAAGTTGAGGGCCGACAGCGTCAGAGCCTTTGTATGGGCCTTCGAACCTCATAACTTCCGAGATCGGACTGACGCATACCATTATCCGCTTTGAATCATCACTCAAAGAATAATCATCCAAGGGAGGTATCAATGTAAAACGTTAATAATTATGAGTGTTTAGCAAATTACCAAATGAAACAATGAAGTTGAACCACTTGCAGGGATTGATGTAAGGGTACAACACTTCTGTTTTAAATTTTTGATTATTTCTTAATACGATAACCTGTAAAAAAGCGCCCATTTCAGAAGAAAATGCGCAAAGAAATACAATATTGCTGTCATAGTGTCGCTTCTAACTCAATTTTATACATGCATGTTATTTTTACTATTCAGCTATAGTGTTCACAACATTTTGGATACTTCAATTTCATGAATAGAATAGAGACATTCATTTTCGCTTAGGCCGAATAGCTTAAATATTATTTTCCTCAGGTACCGGTAATAGTACTAATGACTGTAGAAATAAATTGTATAAAGTCACTGTTTGTAGTATATTGGAAATGAAGGTATCATTGTAGTAGAAATATTATTTTCTTTGTGGTCACACAAAAGATCTAGAAGGGTAAATTTAAAAGTTGGTGCATCCTCTATTGCAAATAGTTATTACATGCTCATTGCCGGAACATGATTGTTGAGAAATTGATGCTATTTGATATTATTTTCACCAATTAAAATTTCTACGTGCTCTGTCAAACTATTCGATCATCCATTGCCGTTAGTTTTGATGGACTCTGCACACAAATCTTCAATTATTTCTGTAATGTCACAAAAGTCTTCGAACGTGAATTAGTTGGACGACCGTGTAACGTGTGCTAAAAAGTATCACGCTTTGAACATAAGTTTTCATTTATTCATTTGTATACTAAATGAAATTGGAAAGCGTCATTTTAGAAAAGAGTTTTACGATCATAAAAACCAAAAATGGGCAAAGAAAATGTTATTTACAGGCTCATTAAGGCCGCCGTCACACGGAAACCAAATGATAACGTTTCATCACAATTTTCTACAGTCAGCGGCACCAATCGGTTTATCCAGCGAAACGAAACCGTCAGATTTCAGCCTTATGGTGGGTTCACATTGACACTCTTTTCACCACACAGAGCGTCACTTCGGCGGGCACATACACTGTTGCCGGGCTAGCAGGCGGGCAAAGTGAGGTTCACTTGGACATTCTCCCTAGCCATTCTTTGCCGCCGCCTGCCCTCAATCACTCCATCTACAGATGAGCCGTAGCCTGCAGCATGTCATCAGTAGGGATGTGACATTGAACATATTGCATGTATATGCTTTTGAGTAATTTTAGATAGCATAAAATATGCCCGCAAGTATATATGCAGTGTGCGAATATCGCATATTTTCCTCGGAACAGCATAAAATATGACGAACATGCATGATTAACTGTAAGTGGCAGTAAACTGAAACCTAGTAAAACCTTCCCATTACTTTTAAATTATATTCTTTTTTTCATCCAGTTTTATTTAATTTTTTTGTTAATCTGGATCAATTTTGTAATTGAAATTTTTCGTAAATCAATAATAATTGTAAGTTGCTACAGCTACTTCAAAATTTTACTTCAATTTTGCGGGAATTAGCTGAAGTTTTTTTAGATATAGTTCCTTATGAAGTGTATTTGAGATTAGTGCGGCTAGTAGTGATTTACAATCATGCCGAAGGTGAACAAGGAGCATCATTTTTAGAATGCTTCAAGGAATTTGAAGATTTTCAAGCCGAGGAAGAATTTCTCTATTGCATTTATTGCGAGAAACAGGTGAAATATAAAACTTTTTTCTCACTCAGTGCACGTGAGAGAAGTTTTGCGTGGTTCAAGGTTTTAGTTTCCAAATATTATCGCGTAGAACCATGTTGGGCTTAGTGCACACTTTATCAAATTATTGTTACCGAAGGATATGAATTGCTCTTGCATAGCAATACAGGGACTTCCTACTTCGAGAACAATAAAATTAATGGATATCGTATAGGGAACATTGAAGAACAGATATGATAAAAGGTATTATCAAGAGTTAAAATGCATTTTGGTGAAAAATGAAGGTTTTGAAAAAATAAAAACAATCAACTCAATTTTGACTCGTGAGATCTCTGACGCAATGGATGAATCCATTAACCCTTTAACGCCCAAGTGGACTGTACGGTCCTCTTTCAAAAATAACAATAATATATTGTATTTCTTATTCAATATGTTCACTAATGTGTCCTTTGAACTTCACTGCCGAGTGGCAGTTCCTTCCCCATTTTGATAACAGTAACTACCTAATGCCAGTGTCGGTTTAGTGATAGTGGTTGTGATAACGGTAATACGAGTATAAAAATGTGGGCGTTAAAGGGTTAAGGAATATTCACCTTCCGAACTAACTTGCTTCACCTTTGCTCCTCTTGTTTCTTGCGATGTCGAGTAGAAGTTTTCGCTGCATAAAACTTTGCTGGCAGATAACCGTAGAAGATTTGTTTTTGAAAATCTAAAATACCACGCAATTATCAAGTGCAACCCTCGAATTTAATGCTAAAATATATTCCCGTTTAAAAGAAGGGTTAACAAATAATCCTTGCATTCATGAAAAACATTATATGTACTTCAAAATCAAACTTGGATGAGGTCACTTTTTTTTCGTTCGTTATCATCGTCCTTAATTCGTTCAGATTAGAATTGGTACTGTTTCAAAATATTTATGTTCAGATAAGTTATAAAACTTAGTTGAGAATTGTATGCATTTAATGATTAATAGAAAATCATAAAATAAATCATTTTTTCCGTGTATGAAGAAGTACACTGTATCCTGTATCATTGTTTCTGCGCAATCTTCCTCACAAAAAATATAAATTTGGAGCTATTCAAGTGAAGCATTTATATTGATACATGTTTCTGCTTAGCATGTAATATGCGCTTCCACAATTATGCATAGAGTGTAGCATATATGCATCGAGTGTTTCTACATATGGTTTTACTAGCATAATTCTTGCCGAAGCCTTCATATTTTATGCTGCATATGCGCTACAAAAATCAGTAAAAACAAGAACATTAAAGAACGTGCAATCAATGACATACGAAATAAATTATTAGCGCTATTCTACTAATCATCTGCCCTCCTGGCGAGAAGTACTAGAGCGCAGAGCGCAGTACCTCCCAACGTAGCGTCTGGATTGCAACTGAGCAGTGTGAGCAACACACTCTGCCCGCCGACTTTGACGCTTCTGCTGCCTGCTAGCGCTGTGCCAATGTGAACGATCGCTGCCCTTTAGCTGCGCGCACTTGCCCGCGCCCGATGGTTGTGAACTTCCAATGCGAGTGTCAATGTGAACCCAGCATTAGTTTGGGAAGAGCTTAGTCATACTATGATTAACTAAGGCTGAAATCTGACGGTTTCGTGGCGCTGTGCAGACCGATTGGTGCCGCTGACTGTAGAAAATTATGATGAAACGTTACCATTTGGTCTCCGTGTGACGGCGGCCGTTGCAAGCCACTGCTCTATTTTCGTAACTTACGAATATAATGTAGGACAGAGAAAATAATTTCGAGCAGTTTGTTTCCTAAAAGTTGTAGAAAACGATCATTTGTTTTCAAAATATGAGATAAAGATACTTAGTAGATTAGCATGTTTGGTTTCGTAATACTCATTTCAATAGTCGAAACAAATTATCGAGAGAAAACAATAAAAAAGCTGTCACTTTGATGCGGTAATCGATGTTTCATAATTTCTATGAATACAAATTGAAAAACTATAATCCCAGTGACGATGCATTGTTGACACTTTTATTTGTGCGCATTTACGTTGAAATATGAACTTAAGAACTTGCAATATCAGGGATTAATATTGAAAACAAAATGTAGATTTAAAAATTTTGCGTTTATGAGTATGAGGTCGTCATTCGACATCTTTTACTCATACGTATCAAATATGCATATAGACAATTTGGAAAAATGATATAACCTAGCTACATATTTTTTCGTTGAAGTGTATCAAGTGGCTTTGGTTAAAGTGTATTGGTCAAATCAAATAATTTATATGTTTTAGCGAATTAAGATTTTTTAAATGTAAAACATCATGTGAACTTATTCTTGTAAAGTTAATGAATAAACGTCTAGCCAAAATTTTCGAATAGGTAGTCGTATTCATCACGAAATAACCATCACGTTTTATTGGACTTCATCTTAAGTGGATGCAGTTGTCCGTGGGATACATAGCATAGATGACATAATTGTTCTTTTTGTGCTCTTGTCACGAGAAAATTAGAGTATTTTATTCACAAATGTAAGCGCATAAATTGAATGATTCTTAATTAGCTTTTAGAGAGTCTTGTTGCAAGTTTAGATGAATAAGTCATGAATCGAACTTATTCCATTTCTATTTCCGATGGATAATGTTTAAACAAAGTCATTTGTTTGACTGGCAAAATCATGATTATCATTAACTTGATATAACGAATTCTTATTTATAGATAAATTTTCTCAATCTAAACACTTCAATGCAAACAAAAATGATATGTGATTTTACGAACAATATAAGGGAAAAACTAGATTTACATTTCAACTATTTCGCACCACGTTCATAGGACTAAAATTTTAAATGTCTCATAACATTGCAATACATCATTATATCCTTAATTTACCATCAGTACATTACACCGCATACACACTGCCAAATTGTTGCGGCAGGATAGAAACATTGGAATGACGTCAAAGGAACTTCCCCGCACTCCGTAGTTCATTTACATTCAGCAAGTGGTTTTTCTGCCCGGAACTTGATCGCAAGGCTAATTTCTTCCTTTGAAAAGACTGGAGTTTATTCTGTCTGCTACGGTGTATGGGGAACAATAACGAATTACTTTAACTGTAAATATTTTTTCCATAAAAAAATTACTTCTTCGTAAAGCTGAAAGTTTTCTCTTTCTAATGATGTAATGTACGTTCAAATACTGAAAGAACCATGGGGTAAAATTATATTTTAATACGATGTGTAATAATTTGAACGTGAGTAAGTTCCTTTGAAGTTCCTTTCGACAGTCACGGCGATCCATTTACCTCCAAAATGTCGTCTGAGGAGCTTGGTGATGCTCTGTCTTATCATAGTTCATTCTTCTACTCTACATTGGAAAGCTACGTGAAATTAGCGTTTTCGCAAATTGTTCCGTATTAGAACATGTTCAACCTATTTACTATCATTATTGATCCAAATTAGGGTGCCGATTAAGATTTTGGGGTACGATAGAAATAGTTCACAAAAATTCGTTCGACTGCTACTCATAGTTCCGAAGCGCCATTGTGTCCGGTCATAATAAGGTTCCCTGAAATTCTACCTTGCTATGGTGGTCTTCTGAAAACTACCGTAGAATCCGAGTTAATAACAATGCTCATTCACGCCTTATTTCTTAAAGGATGGATTTGAGCAATTTCAGATTTCCATTTTTTTTTAATGACTACTTCATTTTCTATTAAGTGTTGCTGTCTTTATTGTTTCCGGGTTATCAAGCTATAAATTACATTTTTAGAGACTGTCTAAACAGTCTAGCACACAACTCTAATCCTTTACAACTGCTACAGTATAGCACAGAGTTGCACGCAAAACGGCTTTCCGCGTTTGTAAACCTGTGTTTGAATACATATATTTCAATAAATAACATTATTTCACAAAAACTTCATTCCCGACACTCATTTAAAATTTCTCATGCGTACGATTTTATATCTATTCATTTCATAAAAATATCAGAGGTCTGAATCTCCAAGGAAATACGTTGAAACTTGATAGGATAGAATAAAATTTCATTTTTTGTATTAAAACATTTCACTGAAGTGAAACCGTTTATTTTAGTTACAAGTTTCATGTAACTATTTACATCATCGAAATGTATATCTAATTTTCGTTTTTCATTCACATCCGGATCAACTCAACCCAAACGGAACTACCATATGAGATGCACAATCACATTCATTTTCAAAGGCATTTTTCACAGAGAAACAATGGACAGTGCCTCCCATTTGTGCCTTGCACAAATACTCTTGCTCAAACATGTTAATGAGAAAGAAAGAAAACCACTTCCATTTAGGTCATTGACGATTTTTGCTACTTATTCACGTAAAGAAGTCCTGCATGAACATGATGTTTTTTCTTCTTCTCTTTTTTCTTTTTATTATTGATCACTGTCTAATTAGGTTTCGAAATATTGACCATCTTTTTTTCGGTTCACTGCTATCCTTTTCTAAGACACCTACAACTTCCTTCCTTAGCTTTCATCTAATTTGAACTTCCTTCCTGACTTGCTGTTTCATGCGCATTGTGTCTTGTGTAGCAGCGCACTCGTGTTACAGCATTAGGGTGGACTGTATGGGAACACACATTGTGCATAGATTCCCCGTGTACGTGTCCATACTCGATGGTCCCTTCACTGTTACTCTCTTAACAACGCCGTTGAAGTGACGACTGAGGTTTAACTAACGATAATAATAAAAATAGTAATAATAATCTGTCCATTTCATTGGAGATCTCGCAACTATTTAGCCAGTGTTTTATGTGCAACTTGAAATAGAGTCTTCTATACCAATGTACCTCTAACTAAATCTACTTCAGTTGTGTTTGACACCATTTTCTCTAACGATAATTCAATTTTTAATTACAACAAGAAGCAGTTTAAAAGCTTATTATAAACTGCCCTGGCTAATTTATTTTTCGTGTTCAATAGTAAAATTTATGAACAAATTGACAGACTCGCGATGGCTCCAGCCTCTCGCTTGTGATTGCTAATTGTTTTTCCCTCACTGAGAAAATATCTATTTAGGAAACAGTCCTGTGCATTTAAACCTGTATTTTATCGTAGGGAATTGGATCACACTTCTGTTTTACTTCGCTGACAAGACTAAACTACTCAATTCTTTCAATCTATTCCTAAAAATAACCGATGTGTGTTTATATGTTTACTAGCATCCACGACCCGTCAAAAATGACGGGATTCAATACCTTTCTGGAAAAAAATTTCCAGATGGGAATGACAAACATATATCCATCCTAACAGTACCCGTGATAAGAATATTCTTGTCTTTGTGCACTGCTGAAACTCGTATCACATAGACGGTCATTATAACTATCCATATGAGCGCGATAGAGAGGAAGAAGAGGACTCCAAAAACCAAGGGTATTATTAGGTAGTAGCAGGACCCGTAAAAATTCTACGGACAATGTTATCGTTGAGCTAAGCAAACCCGTAAAAAAATTCCGTCATCATTACCTAACCTACGCTGACCTATCATATCTTAACCGAACCTACCCTGATAAAATGTTAAACATATCAATGCATGTAAGGGACATCTTTCAATGTTACACTCAGATTTTCGGTATCCATAATACCGCAAACTCAGATATCCTATGTTTCTTAAGAAGCGGACACCAAATAAATATATAGATAAAAATATAAATAAACACACAATGCGTATTATTAGGTTAGATTTATATGTTTTGTGCCATGCTCTTCATAAGAGATAGGAAAAAATTAGCACTGGCGGTCTTAGTTTCAGTTCACTGATAAATTAATACTTTCATTTTTGTTGTGCGAGTGCAGTATAAAAAGTAACCATAAATTAGTCACTTTCAATGAAATTAAAGAGATCCAGAGCCTTATATACAGTCTCAAGTCTGTATCGTGGATACCCAGTTCTGCGGAGTATTGCATATTACAATATACAAACACAAGCACGCAGTTGCTGTCAGTAATGCTGAATTTCGGTATCCAGGATATGACACGAATACCTAAAACTACTTCTAATTGCGGCTCAAAAATACTGTATTCTTGGTGTGTATTACGTACACAAAAAATAAGTTACATTTGGAATAAGGTCATATTCAAAGATCAGGTTCAAATCATTGTTCATATGGACAATGATTTCAAAATACTGAGATCGTACTCAATTTGAGCTTGGCAGACTGTATTAAAATTTGGAAATTTTACTGTGTCTTTAAACCTATTACAATGATCTCTAATTGCAGACTGAGAAGGGAAAGTGTAGGGACGAGCAGGTTTATGGGAGACACCCGAATGCTGGCTACGACGAATAAATTGCTGGAGAACAGTTCTTTCAAGACTGCTAGCAGCAACTATACACATAAAAATTACGCAGCAAATATCGAGGTCCTCTTGTTCATATTCCATTGTTCATACAAACCGCGTTTGTGCAGCGATCAAACTTAAACGAAATTATTTATTGCTCCAACTTAAATCTATCAGTTAAATTAGGGTTACCGAATTAGTAGTCATTTTTTATTTCCAAGAAGCCATGTAACTTTCTCTAATGTTTAATGTTTATTGTTTCAACCGTTTCAGCTCTGAAGATGCAACTTTAACGTTTCGAAATGTTGGCTATTAAATACGTTACATTGGCGCTCATTTTGATTTCACGAGTGATATTTCCTTGAAATTGTCCGTTGACGAATTTTAAATAAAAAACATATCCAATTACAAGCTAACATCAAATTCAAGTATAAAAGCAACCCGTATAAGAAGATCTGGCACAGCTGCAGATGTGATAGGTGGGACTTCTCACGAGAACACAGCTCATCACATGGCATTCGACGTGTTGCATCAGAACCGTCAACTGAAGCAACTCTTATCGCACGAAAACTTGATAAACATCCTGCATCTGGCAACAACTCGAGACCTGCTTTGCAGCGCTCAACTCCTGATGCACTGCACTACGGGAAATTTCATGTATATAAATTCCAGTGACCGCTGAGCCTTCTATGAACATGGATTCCCTGACGATGTACTTGTGGTACAAACGACGACAACGTAAACAATCCAGGCAATGGGTTCAGCCCAATAATCGTTTACGTGCAGGAAAAGGTGTAATGAAAACGTTTTACCTGTATTTACAGTTGCGTAATGACGAAGAAAATTTTGGAAACTACGCAAGAAGAGGACGGCTGCATTCGACGAGTTGTTAGGAAAGGTGTATCTCAAATTGAAGGGTCTTGACACAAACTTTCAATTATCGCTTATAGTATGTGACCTATCTGTTATAATGTTAGCTCATTTATCGCTAATAGATGAGAATAGCAACATAATACCATATTGTAAGCAAGATTGTCTACCTCACGCGGTCGCACAAGCATGCATCACTTTTCGGAGCAAAATTTCTTGTATTCTTATGGATAATTCCCTATTTATTATTGTTACATTCATCAATGTGAAACCAAAATGGCATAATGACAAACTGCACGGAAGCTGGTGACCATCACCTCGTTGCTCGAAAAATGCAACACGCAGCATTTCGGTACAACAGACAAATGAGAACGATGGAAGGCAAGAGTCGGATCGGTCATCAAATTGATCGATCGGCTATTTTCGCTATTCTTCGCTTGGTTTTCAGAATGATTCGATTCTAGACTGAAATACCCATATAGGAATGGAGAAGAAACAAGCGAATTGTTTGAGAAATTAACGAATATTTTATCCAGACGCGCATCGGCGAGGTGCGTCGGCAGACACCTAACTTGAGCGCGCGGCTGCGTCGAAACTATTAGTCAGGACTTCACGTAGTTTTCAACGAACATAGAGCAAACGTAGTTCTTTCGATTTGAGGTGAAGAGAACGAATTTTGCTCAATTTGCTGCGGAACGGTGTTCTTAACGAAGACATTAATACCGTCTATTTTAACCAAATTAGGCAACCGCTGTGAAACCGGTGTCACCAACGACTGTTTATGAGATAGTTCATTTCATGCAGTTCGAACGTTCCCTATAGTTAAAGACTGCATGAAAATACTGTACACCACTGCACGTAACCAGTTCAGAATGAGGCCGTTAATTTATGATTCAATTAGTGTAAATCGCTCTAATTGAACTGATTATATGCAACAGCTTGTAGTTTTGTTCACTTCACCACTGATAGCGTGGGCTTGCCTACCTATGGTACAGTCACTGTCTGCGTTGCCTCCTAAATTTTTACGATCTTAATCATTTGAACGTTTAACACGTAATGTGCAGAAAAATATTAGAAATTTTGGTTTGATTTCTTCATCTTAAAATTATTTGTTTTCATTATAAATGACCCGCAGTTTTTCAAAAGTTCAACTTTCAATAAAGAAATACGTTATGAATCCTGGTTAACACATCACACATTCCTCGTGTTCATACTCACGAGGCTGTGGGGCAGATATCACAAATCAAAATAGTCTGAAAAATAAGTCGAGCATATACTCTGGCTGTTATTATATAGGAGGCTGTGGTCGACACTGGAAGGAAAATTCAGAATTCTAGCGTGGCAAAAAGTGTGTCGAGTAGATGAAAGGGATAAATGGAAACATTCATTATGAAAGAAAGGACCAAAAAAAAGACAAAATGATTTGACTTTGCTTATCGAGGAACTTCCCGTAGGATGTTCATCTCTTATGGATTATAACAAGATCTAATCTTGTTGAAGGCCCCTTAATCCCGTTAATCTCCCAGGGTCAGAAGAATGTAACCAATAACCAAATTTTCGCATATGAGGTTTATTAGAGGTTGTGGGCGAGACAGTTTCCCCAAGTAGGACCTATAAAGTTCGTAACTGTAATAAAGAGAGGGAGAGAGAACCATGGCAACCGTCCCCTCACGTAACCTACACCAAACAGAAAGAACAGAAGTAAGACTAGGCTAATGCAAAATAAAAATATATGAAGCGTAATGACATGATATTTTACATTTATATCACATACACGCCCTCAAGATTACAGCAGCATACACAGATCTGAAGGGCGTTCCGACGTAATACGGGAGGATAAGATACCAGGATATGCTACCGTGGGATTGAACTTGGATTCTCACGGCTCCCTTAATCTACCTCGTCATGCTCAAGAATATTACGATTATTACATACTACAGGGATAATAAATTTTATTTACAGGATGTAGCGATTCCAGAGAAAAACGTGAGGGCTCAAGCTATAGATTGCAGGATTATTGTCTATGAAATGGAGAATTCTTTTGTTCAGTCAAGGATCATCTTTTACAGTTCCCCTGCTGTCCTTTTACCAGCGGCGATTCTTTTATCAGCGGCGATCCTTTTCGACCATCACCTTGGTTCGCGAGATTTTTTCTTGATTTGATATTTGTATGGGCAGGGTATATGGATATCCTTAAGCATATTCGTCTTTTATAAGTCAATACATAATGATGAACACAATTTTTCAGGGAAATACTTTTTTTAGTTGAACGATGGTTCCATCTTTTATAACAAATATTACATCTTGTTATTGGGTGTTGATTGGTGCTGGCATATTTATTAAAATCACGTTCATCGCATATTTTACTTCGTTGACGCTCCAGCGGGTTCAAAAATGATGTACAGATACGATTGAGTTGAGCTCATTTGTTAAGTAAAATTAATTTTGTATTGACGGCAATGTCTGATACGATTATTACGATTTCGGTTTTGGAAAAAGGGAGAAAAATACTTATATAATACCAACAAACACTCGAGTGGTTCACGGTCTTCATTGATCAAAGTTGAATATTTTTGACGAGCCACTGCGCTCGGGTTAGATTAGGTTTGCGAAATTTGAAGATGATAACTCAAAATTATTAAACGACTCTCAGTACAGATGAACTAGTATTTATTTCCGTTGTCATGATCAAGCTGATAGACTTCATTTTGCAGAGTGCAATTCAGTTCTACAGACGAAATTTTACTTTTTGAAATTAATTTGACAAGATTTTCGAACCTATTTTTCCTGGCAAGAGGAGCAAAAAGGAATATAATGAATTAACAATATTACAAACTATTCGTGAAGCGAGTAATCTTGTATATAATCATAATTTGACCATCAGGAATTTTATATAAGCGAGTTTTTATTCGTTGGATAAAAAGTTCGTCTATGTTATTTTTGTCTTATGATACTATTTTGAGATTTTATTATGTTTCTGGAAAGTATATTTTGTCTTAAAATACGAGCAGGTTAGTAGATTCGTGAATTGCGTTACAATTCTCGTTCATATTAGCAGTGTTCAAGATTTCGTATATTGACTTTTCTCTCTTGTTCTATGTACATTTTGTGTCGTGGACTTTATTGCTGAATTATTGTTTAATGCTCACGATTTCTCTGTTGACACTCGTGAAGCATAAAAGTTGCGTGTTTCCACCAGTGGCTGAATGACCAGAGACAATACTTGCAATTATTAACATGTAATAATAGAAACTTGATATTCGTTTCTTTGAAAATGAATGTGCAGCTGTCTTTTACATGTAAAAATGTCAAATCCTAGTGCAAATGTTATAAATCTCAGATGATAATTTGAAGAAAAATAGATTACATATCCATGCCTCAATTTATTAACCAAAAGTACATCAAATGCTAGGTAGAATACTCATTTAAAATTCCGTATAATTCTTACAAAAGTGATCCTCGTTTCTGTTGTTCGGTAATGGTGTGATTTTTACTTTAAATTACTGCTAACATATTTTTATTTCATCTTCCACGGCTAAGATTATTTTACACAGCGATAGCAAAGGGACGACCCGTAGTATGGACGCGTGAACGAGTTAATCTACCATGTGTCAGGTGTTTTTTGAATTTTTAATTTACATACTCTTATATTTTGCGCTAACATTTTTACGTCAAAATTGAAGAACTGATATAACAGGAGACCATTGCATAGCTGTTTTATCAGTTGTCAGACAATTTTTTCGCATGTTAGGTATGAGATAAAAATCAATTCTGATTTTACCAAATGAAACGGTAAAATAACCTGCCACTCAATGGAATGGATGCCTGTATTCTAATATTTCTACATTTTTGAATGAGCATGCCCTTGACACTTTATTTCCCATGTACGTAACCTTCAGACAAAAAACGTAAATGCAAATTCAAGTCATTGCATTATTTATTTAAGTATGATTTTTATCAATAACATTTGTCAGTTATGTGTTGTTGAAATTTTTTCCGAAGTCATCGTTATTGTGCAATCTAGGGAATTCGAAGATAACATGACGAAAATACTTTTTGAGCAATTTCATGGACTTCGAATTTAAATTTACGAAGGATAAGGGCGCAAACACTTCCGCTCCGACTTGACTTGTGCTTTGGCAACATTAGGTTTCGGAACATCCTAATTTCCGCGCTAAATAGTCCATTTTCTTAAAGTAGTTCGATTATGTCTTATAGATTACAAAAGGTTGAATTAAAGACGTTATTTAGTTATTAAATAATACGGATTATATTTCTTTCCACGATGGCTACTCCACGTAGAGCTTCAATGAAACAAATATTAAATTTAGTTGATTTTATTATATGCGAACGTCTGATTAGCATTCAAGCAAAATTGTAGGGCCTAAACTCCTCGAAAAGTAATATGTACATGAATGTTTTTTTTTCTCTGGACTAATATTAGTCAATTTGCCTGTAAACTAATGTAAATGAATGAGTGAAGGCAATTCCGCAGTGTTGAAACGTTCATGGTTTAGGCATTTAACTCAAATTCACGGGTCGGTTTCTTCCAGTAGCCTTCATTTATGACGCATATATGGATTTCAATGATAATTGTGTCATCGTTTTCTATTTGTATTGTACTCATGGCCTTCATGATGAGTTGACATAACTTATGTTTTAGGAAATAAAAACTACACCAGCTCCACAGAAGCTGTCCTGACGAGTCACAGGAGTGTAATACTTTACCAATTAGCTTCCTTACTGGTTCCATGTTAGATATTAATGTATTTTCTGTTTACCACGTAACATTAGTCCTAATTGAGGAAATAATTTGGTAGGCTTAGCAGCAAAAAAACTTGGGTCAGTCGTTGCATGGTATGCTAAAGCGAAACGCACGATAAATTGCAGGTGTCTAATGTCCATGCATCAATTCAGTTGAGTGCGTAACAGAGATTGTCCTGGGAGAAAAATATGAGATTCGGAGCTGACAGGTAGGCCTTAACCATTTTTTTTTGGCCGATACCGGTACTCATTTTTTGGCCGATACCGATACCTATTTTTTGGCCGATACCGATACTCCGATCCTTGGAAATACCGATACTTTGACCGATACTACAACCGATACCGATACTTTTTGCAATTCTATTAAAATAAAACCATTATAAGCCCTCCTTGGTTGTTAAAATGAAATTATTTACTAATATATCTAATAATATAACAATAGTGACAATAAAGTTTTCGATTAGGAATTATAAAACTGCTTTTGCTATGTTAACTATATTGTTGAGAAAACTAACAAAATGAAATCCATTCGATAGATAAGTGTTTCTAATCGTATTGCAATTTAAACTAGTTCTTGCTCTATTTTTCTGTTAATTAATATATTCATACGTACATCACCTAACGCCAATTATTAGAGAAGAGAGTTTCTACCTATGCACTATCTATACACTATCTGTACTCTATACACTATCTTTATTTACATGCGCTGTCAATGCTCTTTCACACACGACACCCTCTTTTTACACTAACGTACACCTTCCGTATATACATATTTAATGTACATATCAAATTATTAATTGTTCCATTTCTATTTGCAATTTTTACAATATAAAATTTATATATATCAAACATTAAATACGCTTAGATCAGTTCTGCATAAATATCTACACTAAGGTGTTCCAAATGGGCAAAACCAATAAAATGAAATGAAGCTTAATATCCTGCTCTCTTCCATGAAACTTATTTTAGCTTTCATACCAGGGTTGGAGTCGGGTCGCCGGAATCGGAGTCGTTCATTCGAATGTGGTGGATTCGAGGTCAAAGTCGCGATTTTTTGGTGTCTTCGGCTTTTGCCTAAATTCGATTAATAGGTGTTCAAAACCGAATGTGAACAAAACAGAGGCGAATTACTTTTCTTAAATGCTAAATAATATGCAATCTTTTTGATGACTATGTTGTTCATAGCACGAAACAGCGTATCCATGCTTATTCCCTAAATCGTCATTGATATCTAGTCATTGTGGGCTCGTATATTACTATATGTTGTCTACTTGCAAGTAGGATACCACCACTATGACCTTCAGTTCGTTCGAAACAAAATAATTTACAAGGTATTTTTTGTGCGAACAAATTTCAATCAGGTGGAAATACTGAAACTAATCAATTTTCACAAATGACAGAATGACAAAAACCCACTAGTTTTTGAGTTTAAACCCTTTAACGCCCACATTTTTATACTCATATTTCCGTTATGACAACCACTATCACTAAACCGACACTGGCATTAGGTATTCACTGTTATCAAGATGGGAAGTAACTACCACTCGGCAGTGAAGTTCAAAGGACACATTAGTGAACAAATTGAATAAGAAATACAATATACTGTATTATTGTTTTTTTTTTTGAATGAGCACCGAATAGTCCAGTTGGGCGTTAAAGAGTGATAAGGTCTTGAAGAAACTTTAAAACTTGAAGTAGGATACTGCGTGCGTGCCCATGTTAGCGTTAGTCTTTATGGTACCTACCCCAACGTCGTGTCATTATTTACCCTTGAAGAATACCCCTTTAAGAAGAACTTTTTTTATATTGAACCTAGAGCAGTGAAATTTGGTGTACTGATAGGAAATGCAATTTGAAATCTTTTATCTTAGATGAAAAAATGCGATTTTCTTCACAGAAAACGAGATATTCATGGAAAACGATTTTTTTTCAAATTCATCTCCTCCGACAGTTTTTGAGTAAATGTGATGATTTTGGTGTCATTGGATGCGGAAATACTTGCACATTCCAAAAAACAACATGACATTCAAAAAAATTCTCCAAACTTTTAGTTTGAAATTTAAATAATCTGTTATTTAGTATCCCTACCCTCCTAAAAGTAAATAGATCAAATCCTTTTTTGAATACGCATTAGAACATTTTCTATAAAATGAATTATCGTTGATAAATGTCCACTCAATATTTTAAAATATAGTTCCGAAGATTATTTTATGTGACGTTTTAATCAAAGTTATCATTTATTTTCAAATCCCAGATTAATTGCATTTAAATATTTTGTTTTAACAACGCCGTTAATGTTTATATAAAAAAACATCTGAAATATATATCAATGTGTTCATACTTATTGATGCATTTTGTGATGCTCTAGTTAGGTAAATAATGCAAAAAGGAAAGTCAAACTCCGAAATATGATAAAATGGCCACCTGCTGTGGCGTTTATTAAAAACACAAGATAAACGCAAAACTTTTTTGAAATGATTAACGGCACAGCGTTTCTGTCCAGTTTAAAACTTGCACAGCATAATATTTATGTAGGCAGGCGTAAATTCTAAGTCATTTAAAAAAAAAAAAACAGGACATTACGTAGATCAACCTGAATAAATAGGCGTTTTAGTAGAAGAAGGTTTTACAATGTACACACTAAAACATTCAGGGTAATTAGCACGAGTTTAGGGTAAAAAGGCACGTTCAGGGTAAAAGTTGAGCAAAACTGGGAGTAAAGATGAGGTCACTTTAAAATTTGTATAACTATAAAACCATTAAAAGGTGCATAAAAGCCGAGGTCAATTTAAAAACTCCACAGACTCACAGTAACTTCCCCGAAAAACTGAGTTAAAAAGTTCACCAGAATGTGAGTAAAAGGGTTCACTAAAATGGAAACCTTCCCTAAAATCTGATATGTTCTTGTACGGCCCGCTACAGTTGGCATTACAGGCTGACGTAGGTGCATCACGTAGGCCCACACACAAACGGAGGGCGCAAATGGCGGCGTTTGAGCCAACATTCACTAGCACGGTACACCGGCTCCCACGTCATCCGTGAGTGTCCCACAGGTTGCACCAAATTGCTGGGGAGCAGGTGTGAGCAAATCCAACCCTCATAGGCTCACTAAATGGCCCACACCTTATTTCTTTCCGTTTTTTGTATCTTTTGCGGTTACAACACAGGAGAAACGTACACAGGCACACCTACACAGACGTAAACACCACCGTCATGCTCTTTTCTAGACGGACACTCACGTCAATAGTAAAAAATGGCGGTCGGAATAGGCCTAAAGATAGAGATCAGAACAGACTTAATGATGGCGGCGGCTGTTGAAAACTGGCACAATGTATAGTCGCATCTTATTTTGGCGTCGTTATTGCCGCCGCCCCCCTCCTCGGCATCATCGCCGCCCCCATCCTCGGCATCATCGCCGCTCCTATCCTCGGCATCATCGCCGCCCCCATCCTTGGCATCATCACTGCCCCCATCCTCGGCCCCCATCTCCAGCATAATCGTCGCCCTCGCGTTCCTCATCTTCCCCATTTTCAGTATCCTTCAACCGAGACGTATCCAGCTTTCCAGCTGCTGGGCCAGGCCTGGATAAATACTCCCCTTCCTCCCCAGAAAAGTCTCCAACACTGGCATCCAGGTCTCCCCCTGAAGACGCACGAGAGAGCCCAAACGATGCCTCTCCAAGTGGGGAGGAGACTGAACAACGAGCATCTCTCTCTCGTTCAACGCGTTGGAACAGGAGCAGGTATGGCGTCTGTGTTGGGTTCCTGGGGAAGTGAAGGTTGATTATTGGGTGGCAAAACAGGAGCAAACATGGAGTCTGGGCAAGGCTCGTGGGGGAGTGGGCGTCGATTATTGCGTGTAAGAGCAGAAGCAGGTATGGCGTCTGTGTCGGGTCCCTTGGAAGGTGGGGAGGATGGGGGAAGAGGGGATTGTGCTGGTTAACTTCAAGTCTGTCAGCCTCACGTGCCACAAAATGTTCAAAGAAGGTAGGAAGGACCCTTTTCAATGGAAGTGGGGAAACACTGAATCTATGTACGCTGTATGTTCTCGCAGAGTAACATGGAATCTTTGCACAACGTGAGTCTTCACAGAAACAGTGTGCATGGTTTTACTCTTGACTTATTAAATCTATTTCAGTATACATGGTTTTACTATACCTCAGTTTGTTTTTCAGAACCTTGCCAAACCTTACCTAAACCAACCTTGAATAACGTTCTGTATAAAATATCCTAATAAAAATATAAATTTCATAAAAGTAAATAGACTTGGGTGACTGATTGCGTTCTGTCGATAGCATACTTGTCGCAATCTATTATGTCAATGCCAACGTGCAGTCGGCTCTCACTGTTCAATGGTCGTCAGACACCTCGCTAACCCATCCGTGCTCACATATCTCAGCTCTATTAATTCAGCCTGTCATCGCCACCATGACGTACAGCCTCATCCGTGGAACCATGGAGTGCCAACCAGGCATGTGCTGATAGTTTCCCTGAGTGCCTCGCCGGCTGGGGGGAGCGTTCGCTGGAGGGCGCTGGAGCCGGTCGTCGGCGTCTCGCCATGTCTTCGGGCCGTGTCTTCTGGAAGCTCTACTCCGGCACCTGGGACGTCGACGCTGTGCTGCTCTACTTGAGAGCCCAAGGGATGTATCGGACGCGGTGAGTGTGCTGTTGGTAGGGGCGCTTTGGTCAGACACCCTCGTCCGTAGGTCCAAGGAATTCTTTCTTGATAAACGTCCCGTTTCTCGCTCCTAGTATCAAAAATTAACGCAGCCTAACTGAATTTCTACTACTTGAACTTGTTCGTTAATTAAACTTAAACTTGAACTTGTTCGTTAATTAAACTTAAACTTGAACTTGTTCCTTAATTAAGCTTAAACTTGAACTTGTTCGTTAAAAAAACCTAAACTTGAACTTGTTCGTTAATTAAACTTAAACTTAAACTTAAACTTGTTCGTTAATTAAACTCAAACTTAAACTTTAACTTGTTCGGTAATTAAACTTAAACTTAAACTTTAACTTGTTCGTTAATTAAACTTATACTTAAACTTGAATTCTTTCTTACGCCCTTTATCTTCAGATGGCTGCTATTGTGGGCTGCCGCCGGAAGTTCCGCGCCCGGCGTGTTGCGTCTCTGCAGGCTAAATCCACCGGCTATTCTACGAACCCTAAATTTCCTAGCTTATAGCCAATCGGCAAACTTCACTGAACTTCCTTGCAGTATTTATTTCCCGTCATCGGCTTATGTATAATCCACCGTAATAATTTAACTTTATTCAAACGGGTTGAAGAATAAATTTGAATAAACTAAAATGGTATATCTTCCCCACTCGGTTTTTTCAATACCTATTGATGTTTTTATTGCTAAAAAATCATGACTAATGAACAGTGGTTGCCGCGTGCGATAGAATGAGCGATAAACGATAAATGATAATTATCGCTGAGGTCAAACCTTTTATCGTTTATCGCAAAGTTTTGTAAAATAATCGCTCATTCACTTACCGCTAGTCCCAAAAAATGAGGAACGATAAACGATAAATTCAAAGACGACTTTTGTAAAAATTAAAAAATTTGCACGGCGGCAATAGTCACACCCGCCCGCCTGACGTTTTCAGACCTGAAAAACCTCATATGAGAGCTGCCAAGTGTGTGTGTGTGTGTGTGTCTGTGTGTAGCTGGCCAATCACAGCTGCGCATGTTCAGCACTGGAGCTCATGTTCAGCACTAGAGCGCATGTTCAGCACTGCTGGTGACGTCCTCAGGTCCAAGCGTGCAAGCATGACCAGCGACAGGTTTGAGAAGCTGGTCTTTACCAAGGGAAACATGCAGCTCCTGGATGCTGTCTTGAGGAGGGAGAGTCTGACTCAGAGAGAGAGACTGGTTCCAGTGACAGTTTTTGTTTAGTTTAATTAGTTTTCACTGTGGAAAAATAGTTTGTATGTTTTTTTAATATTTCAACTGAATAAAGGTACTTATCATTTATCGCTTTTGTTATCGCAAGTAAAAAAATTATCGCTATCGTTTTACCGTTTATCGCTTACCGCAGGTTGGGTTTTGAAATTTTTTATCGTTTATTGTTTATCGCAGGTTGGGGGGAAATATTATCGTTCTATCGCTATCGCAAGTTGAAAAAAAAGTTGTCGCGGCAACCACTGCGAATGAACATGGATATTAATATATTTTATGTGAATAAAAAAAAAACAGACATACCCTCAACAAAATTTGAGTATGTGCAAAGAAACGAAACAAAAAAAACACATAAAAAACATGTTTTTTTTTGCAAAAAAACTGCTATCACATAAAACCGTTTTTTTTTGCATCACTATATGTGTATGGGCATAAGCTATCTTAAATTGGCTACTTTGCCATTGTTATTACTACTAATATTATTTCGGACTTGAATCCGATTTTGACGACGAGGAATTTGGTAGAATTACTGGGAGACTAGACTAGAGAGTGAACTCAGAATTTATTTGGTGATTTCAATATTTGTGCTGGAAATTTTTTTTTCCACAGGGTGTGTTAAACTGACTAAAATTCAACATGCCGATGCTAGGTTCAGTGGGAGAGTTCAATCCTTTAGAGGAAGAATTCCCTGAGTATGAAACTAGGCTGAACTGCTTCCTAAGTATCAACAAAGTGTAAGACAGTAAGAAAGCCCTTTTATATATTGCGCTGGTGGATCCTAAAATTGTGAGGCTAGGAAAGGACCTCATATCTCATAAAAGACTTTTAGATGCTTCCTATGATGAGATCATGGAAGCGTTAAAACGGCGTTTTGAGCATACACGCAACCAGATCTTTGATAGGTTTAGGTTCCATAAGCGGAACCAGAAACAAGAGGAAAGCATTGCTGATTTTGTGGCTAGCTTGAAGGCCCTTTCACATACCTGTAATTTTAAACAGGAAGCGCTAGAAGAAATTTTACTAGATAAGTTCATTCTGGGTGTGGCCAGGAATGATGTTCAAAATTGTTTGCTGAATGAAGCTGTCCTGACATGGCCAAAAGCCGTGGACCTAGCAACTACCAAAGAAACCCAACTGAGAGAAACAGTGGTGTTGAGACAACCTAACTCTATTTTGAATGTTGGTCAGACTTGAGTACAGCAAAGTGCTAACAAGCTTCAGTGCAAGACTCAGGCACAAGCTAGCCCCAAATCCGGACGCAGCGGCTGTGGTTATCTGCACTGGCGTAGAGATTGCCCCTATAAGGACAGCGTTCGTCATGGTTATGGCCAAAAAGGCCATCTTAAGAAGTGTTGCTTCAAATTGAGGAAAAATCAAAAATCTGCTGAAGACAACAATAATAGTTTTGTACATGCTATGCATGAAAAAATGGGAGGGAACACCACCCTAATCCTAATAGATCTAACAATGCAACCAGTGCAGACTACCCAGCTGCTAATCAGGGTTGCTATGGGGAGATGTTTTTCATAGCCAAGGGAATGAAACCCCACCATTAAAATAAAATTGATGCTAAACAATGCCCCATTAGAGATGGAGGTAGACACTTGTGCTGCCAGGACTATCCTATCAAAAGTTGCCTATTTTAGGTTACCCACCAAGACAAGACCCGGGTTGAAACCTTCTGATGATAACCTTAGGACTTATGGTGGAGCAGAACTAGTGGTTTATGGGTAGATTAGGGCTAACATCCAGCGGGAAGCTAGTGGTAGGGCTCCTCAGCTTGCAACTATTGTTGTTGTAGACAGAGGAGGTTTCAGAACGATCTGAGCACCGTAAGTGTAGGAAATGGGGTAGGGAAGGGGGGGGGGAGAGGGAGGGGTCAAATCAGCAGCCAGCGCCGACCAGCAAGTGCATGTGCCACGCCCCTGAAAATTCTTTTCACGTGGTTTTTATTGCTCTATTCAATACAGAAATCCTTATTTTACAACCTAGAAAAAGTTTAGAACGTTCTGGGCTTCGTTAGAGAGGGAAATGAGGGGGAAGGGGGTGGATTCAAACGCATTTGTTAGTCCCGAACAGTAATTGCACTTGACACAATCCAGATATATCTGGATTTTGTTTTGTTGGTCTATTCAACAAAGAACTCGTTAGTTAACAATCTAGCAAGCTACACAATATTTTTTGGTCCATGAGAGTGGGAAACAAAGGCGGGAAAGAGTGTAGCACGTCGAGAAGGACGCCGCAGCGTGTGCTCCTGGAGCGGGGATGCGTATCAGGGATACCAGTTCCATACGTATTTGTGATACCTGTGGTCCCAGTTTCTTCAAGAAACAACAAAAAACTTGCAAGAAGAGATGTTCATATATTCAGAAAGCTTTCAGAACATCAACCCATCAATTTTTCCAATTAATATAGCTTGCAGAGGAAAAAAATGAAAAATTGGAGAAAAATGGGTCTCCTGAACAGATGGATGTAAAAAGTTCAAAATCTATCTCTTCCGAAAGTTATTATGGTAGAGCAATGATTTATGTCTCATTGAATGTGCAAAATGTTGCTGCATAGCTGAACGTGGGTTTGTTTTGAAATTCACAGTAAATCTTTAGTTCCATTGAAAAATCTCCGGGAAAATGCATGATTTAAAAAAAAAGTCAATTTTTTGAGATTTAAATCATTACGAATTTGGTGACGAGCCCAAGTCCAGCTATGCAGCAACATTTTGCGTATTCAATGAGACCTAGACCATTGCTTTACGATAATAACTTTCTGAGGAGATAGCTGTTGAAAATATCCTATTTTCGTCATCCATTTTTCTCAATTATCTCAGTAATTAATTCGAAAATTGAAAAAAGTCTGCAATATGCGCTTATAGCCCTATCAAAAATACATACGTAAGCCAAATATCATAGGTCTGGATCCCATAGAACAAACGTGAGAGCCATTTCTAGAATGAGTCCGGACGTTCCCCTTAAGGGGAGGAATTTCAAAATCGAAATTGACCCCACCATGGCCCCAAAGTTTTGTAAAACCAGGAACGTGCCTTACTCACTTAGACCTAAAGTAGACGATCAATTTTATTGTCAATATCATTGACTCAATATATTGATGAAATTATTTCTGCCCACTAAGTCAATTAATCGACGGTCGTCAATCAAGCCCACAGACGATCAATTGAACTGTCAATATTCCATCATTGTCAATTATGATGACAATAACATTGATCGTCTATGGGCCGCTGGAGGCAGAACTAGATAGACTGGTGCAGGAAGGTATCTTCACCCCTGTACAGTACTCTAGATGGGCAGCTTCTACAGGGTGTTTCAAAAATACACGGCATAATTTCAGGTATGTATTTCCCACATGTAGACAATCAAAATAGTTCATTACAACATATGTCCGGAAATGCTTCATTTCCGAGTTATGGCCTTCACAACATTGAAATTCACCGGAACGTTTTTCTTTCCGCAGGTCGTTGCCATTACAGAAGATGTTCAAAATGACCACCTCCTGCTTGAATACAGACCTCACATCGATGTCTCATTGACCTGCGAACACGATCCCACACTCCAGGAATGTTGCGTATGTCCTCAGAGCGTGCCACAATTCGATTCCGAAGGGATTCCAAATCAGGCACCGGAGACGAATAAACCAATGATTTTAAATGGCCCCACAAGTAGAAATCGAGAGGGTTCAGATCAGGTGAGCGTGGAGGCCAAGCAATTGGGCCACCTCTACCTATCCATCGATCAGGAAATCTTCGATCCAAGTACCGGCGAGCCGTACGACTGAAGTGTGCAGGAGCGCCGTCATGCAAGAAGTGAGCGTGCTGACGATCGATCAGTGGAGTGTCGTCATAAACATCAGGTATGATGTTTTCCAGGAAGTTTGTGTACGCCTGCCCCGTAAGTCTGTTTACAAGTACATGGGGTCCAACTAACCGATCACCAATGATACCGGCCCACATGTTGAGGGAGAACCGCACCTGGTGATGAGATACAACAGTTGCATTTGGGTTTTCATACGCCCATACATGCTGATTGTGGAGATTTGTTATGCCATCTCGTGTGAACTGTGCTTCATCTGTAAATAATACTAAGGCAGGAAAGTTCGGATTTGCAGCACATTGCTGCAAGAACCACTGACAGTACCTAACTCGTGCAGGGTAATCTGCTGGTGACAGCGCCTGTACACGTTGCAAATGGTAAGGATACAATTGATACTCTTTCAGCAGTCTCCAGACAGTCGTATGGGGAACATTCACTTGCAACGCTAACCTTCGTGTGCTGATAGAAGGAGTTCTGTTCACAATCTCCAGAATCTCCTCCTGTTCTTCTGGAGTTGTAGATCTTGGTCGTCCCCTTCCCAATCCAGGAGAGTCAAATTTTCCATACTCGCACAGACGCTGATGGAGACTTACAAATGTCTTCCGATCTGGACATTGTCGCTGTGGGTACCTCTCCTGGTACAAACGACGAGCCAGCGCAGCATTGCCGTCTGCCTTACCGTAGATCAAGTGCATCTCTGCCAGCTCCTGATTTGTGTACATGACACACAGTCGAACGCCAAACACAACACTGAATTTAACCTTCGCCTAGGAATGATCTGTCAGAGTGCCCTCTTAATGTGTCCTTTGACGGCAACGACCTGCGGAAAGAAAAACGTTCCGGTGAATTTCAATGTTGTGAAGGCCATAACTCGGAAATGAAGCATTTCCGGACATATGTTGTAATGAACTATTTTGATTGTCTACATGTGGGAAATACATACCTGAAATTATGCCGTGTATTTTTGAAACACCCTGTATTGTTCCCGTGCTCAAGGCTAATCAAAGCATCCGAATCTGTGGCGACTATAAATTGACAGTCAATCGGGCCACTAGGCTTGATACCTACTCTAACCTAGAGTGGAAGATTTATTTAGCAGGTTAGCCGGTGGAGTTATCTACTCCAAGCTAGACATGTCTCGGGCGTACGCCCAACTGCCGTTAGATGAAGAGTTTAAAGAACTTACCGCGATCAACACCCAGAGAGGTCTGTTTGCTTATAATAGGCTGAGCTTCGGCATAGCATCAACCCCCGGAATCTTTCAGCGTGCCATGGAAGGACTATTATAGGGCCTCCCAGGAGTGTTCTGTAACCTCGATGATGTACTCATCAGTACTACTAATGAACATGAGCACTCCAAGCGTCTCCATCAACTCTTATCTAAGCTACAGGAGGCCGGGCTGAATCTGAAAATGGATAAGTGCCAAATAGGAGTATCACAGGTAACCTACCTAGGGTATCAGATTGACAAGGATGGGTTGCACCCCACGGCCAAGAAAGTAGCAGCTATCCGGAATGCCCCAGCTCATACTAATGTAACTCAGCTGAGAGCTTACATCGGGTTACTAAATTTCTATAGAAAATTTTTAAGATCTTCTGCAACTATGTTGGAGATCCTAAATTCCTTAGTGCGGGATAAAACTCCTTGGAAACGGGATGCAAGTCAGGAGAGGGCATTCCAGAAGTCTAAACAAGCCCTTCTAGACTCCCAGACTTTGATCCATTTTAACCATAACCTACCCATAGTGTTAGTGGCTGACAGTAGTGCGTATGGTGCGGGAGCGGTGTTGTGTCACCTTATTGATGGAATTGAACCCCCCGTCTATTTTGCCTCCCGAACTCTAACAGCAACAAAGCGTAACTACTCCCAGACTAAGAAAGAAGCTCTGGCTATTTTGTTCGCACTCCGAAAATTTCATTGCTACCTGTGGGGACAGGACTTAACGGTAATCACTGACCACAAACACTTACTAGGACAATTTGATCCGGGTAGGAGCATTCCTCCGATGGCATCCTGGCGCATTCAAAGGTGGGCTCTACTGCTGCAGTCCTACAAGGTCACCTGCGTCACCGGTCTGGCGTGCTGTTGGGTACGGCTGATGCTCTCCGCCGTCTACCCTTGACAACTCCCGAGGAAGCCACGCCCATTCCTGCGGAATGGACATCCTCGGTAAACTTCCTCGAGTCAGCTCCGGTCACCAGCACCCACATTCTCGACGGTACCCAAAGGGACCCAGTACTTTCAAAGGTATACAAATACTGCCAGGTAGGCTGGCCTCCGACGGTAATAATTGGTGACCCTGATCTCGCTCCGTACACTAGGAGGAGAGACGAATTGTCCACACAAAATGGATATGTGCTCTGGGGAACAAGAATTATTGTACCCCAAGCTCTCAGACAAGCCATTGTGTATGAACTTCACTCTGGCCATACTGGATCATCCAGAATAAAGAAGCTAGCTCGCAGCAATGTGTGGTGGCCTCTGCTGGACAAAGATCTAGAAGAAACGACTAAGTCATGCAGCGAGTGCCTGAGCACTCGATTTGCACCAACGAAAGCTGAACTACATCCGAGGCAATGGCCTGCGAAGCCTTGGTATCGCATACACATCGACTACGCGGACCCAATGGATGGAAAATACTATCTAGTGATCGTGGACGCACATTCTAAGTGGGTTGAAATTTTTCCCACATCTACTACAACCTCTAGCGAAACGATCTCGTGCCTGAAACACACTTTTGCGACATTTGGATTTTCGGTAACAATTGTTTCGGACAACGCAACATGTTTCACATCGACTGAATTCCAAGAATTTGTGAAGGCATGTTGTATGCGGCATATTACGAGCGCACCATACCATCCTTCAACTAATGGACTGGCAGAGCGCATGGTACAAACGTTCAAGAAGAATATACGAAAGTCAACGGAACCCCTGCGCCTAGCACTAGACAGGTTCCTGCTCAACTATCGGCTAACACCCCACACGGCAACAGGTGTTACGCCGGCCGAACTGATGTTAGGCAGGAAAGTTCGCTCGCGTCTTGATCGACTTTGACCGTCAGTAGCAACCGCGTACAAAGTTGCTCAATGTCAGGACGCTCAGAAAAGGTACCACCCAGGGTCTCGCGCGGTTGACATTCCGCCGGAGTCACCTGTGATGGTCCGTCAATACACACCGGGTTCCTCAAAATGGACCCCTTCTACTACCGTTGAGAAAACGGGCCCTGTGTACTACAAGTGCCAACTGAAGGGGGGAGCGGTCGTTCGTCGACACCAGGGCCAAGTTATTACCTGCTAGAACGCCATCCCTGAACCCATGGAACAACCTACTGAGGAAACCGTGTTGATTTCACTCCCTGCTCGAAATTCGTACCAACCATCTCCGACTAATGAACCTGACCCAGAAACACCTGACTACTCGATTCCCACCCAGGAGGCAATGATGCACGAGCGTCCAAGCGCTAGCATCTCATGTAGGTCTTACCGAGCTCGAAAGCCTGTTGTGAGAATGTACCTTTAGGATTCACAAGATCAAATAAGGGGGTAGGGTTACAGGATTGGGGGTTTCTAATTAAGGAAGGAGGGGTGTAATATAGCGAGTAATGTAAGTTCTAGTTAGAGAGACCAAAAGTTGGCAACGCTCGTGACGGCAGCACTCTCAGCCAGTTCCTCATTGGTTGCCTCCAGCTAGACAGTAAATGTTGAGCTTCGAGTGTATATATTATCAAAAGTGTGGTTAGTACTACTCTTAGCTATTTCTAACTACATACTACTAATTCTATTCTACTCTATCCCATGATTTCAACCTCCGCTCTACTCCTACTGGCCACATGTCCAATTGAGTATATTTATAGCTTAGAGCTATTAAAAAGTTAAAGAGGTGAGTCCCTATTTGCTTCTGTTTTATTATTGATGTGTCAATAATTGTTATTACTGTGTTGTGTCTATCTATGTGAATCACCAATATTATCTGTGGTGTCTAACGTATACTGCTACAGTGTTAGGATACACTGTAGTGAAGTCTAGTGTAGGATTGTTATGTGCATTGGCATACGTTATCATAAATGGGTTACCTACTATTTCCATCACTACTACTAATTGTCGCTAATTTCCTGCGCCGCATCAAAACTATACGTATTGTCTTATTCGACTTTAAGGTTTAAGGAATACAATATACGCAACGAGGAGATTTTTTTAATTGATTTTCGTTTTTTACAATACTCTTTGAGCTTAGAGGGATTCCCATATCACCAGAATTTCTCCTCCTGCAGGGGCAAGCAAGTAACTAATTAAATGAAGCCGATACAACTGGTACTTCTGAGTATAGCAATTTGTCAATTGTTCAACTCAAAAATTACATTTTATTTAATGGCCACACCACTCTCCTGTAACCGTCCACTTACGGATAACACAACTGCTCGGCGCCCATCAATATAAGAACACCAAGACGTACAAAGTGCGCAGTGCACGAGAAGCTCAAGTTTGAAGAATACTTGAAGATTTACAAACCCCTGGGTTCGAACTTTATCCCCGCTGGTTGAGATACTGAAAAACCACGGTCTCGTTAGAAACTAAGCTTAGTAGTTGCACGTATGACATTTCATTTAAATTCAACACACAGAATTTCATAGTTAAACACTTCAAACCTCACCTAAAGCTCACCTTCAACTTTAATACCATTGGCACTGACAAGATGAAGTTAGCCGGGGAAGCTATTTTAGGAAATTTTGAGGATTTACAGGTGTAGGAACCTATCCTCGGTATAGGACAGGTAGAGTTGTAAGCGTTAAGCTAATCGTTACGTTAGGCATAGCCCGAAATAATTTATTTAACTTTCTTTTCATTGTGAGCAACTTTCTCAAGAATTAATCATTATAGTAAAATTATGCAAGACGAAAGTTAACTCTTTAAGTGAAAAGGACACAGTCCAACATTTGAGTTATAAGGTTGAGTTGACGTGACTATAGAGTCACTCTTCCAGAGACGTTGGTCACATTGGAAGTTTAAATTTTCCATTCACTCTTCTTTCAGAAGATCTTTATTACATTTAAAAATTCGTTTATTTATCTCCTTAATTTTACTTTATTAGGAGAAGTTAAAACCGAGGTAAGTTAAAGAAGTGACAAACACCATGCAGAGAAAAAACCAAATGAACGAAGTTGAAATAGTGGCCACTACAAATAGTAAATAGGAAAATTAGAGCGCAGCCAGTGGTAGATTAACTGAAGAGTCTTCCCAGCAATACTCTGGCGCTAAAAGACCGATTCAGAGAGTTGCCTCTCAGTCTCCATCACTCAGTGCCGCCAGGCTCCCTCTGCCTTTTGGTATTTGACCGGGACCTCGGCTCATACCGAGGCTGTTCTCTCATCGTCGGAGCGAAGAACAACGGACGATTCGCGACATAATATTACATTAGACAATCCTTAATAGTGAACTTGTTACAAGTGGATGTGTATTCCATTGCTGTTTTATGCAATCATGTTGGTCTTGTTTGTAGGTAACTCTCAAAAGATGTCTTTGCTCTCAACGTTTGCAAAAACCTTAATTGTGGGAACTAGTTTTTGAACAACTGGTTCGAGTAGGCATTTCAAAACAAAATGTTCAGAAGTTTAGTTCTACTAGTAGAGCGTTTAGCTGTTGATGATGGGAATTTAACATTAATAAGCACAAAGGAAGTTTCTGTGCTACAAAGTTACGTTATTCTACAACAGAGCAGGTGCTGGTGAAAAATTGATTTTAGAATTGCCTAATGTATATCATGCTTCGTCCTTTTTGACTGGTCATGTAAGTTAGAAATATATAAATACCTTTATTCAAGTATGTTGAGACCTAAGTCCGTGTTAAGAGTCAATTTTTCTTTTCTGTAATTAAAATGAAATGATGAGTATTTCTTTCGCATTGTTGATAAGAAATTAAGTACACATTTAGAAATTAGCCTCACAACTTAAGCCAGACAAGGAACTTGTAACACTTCTCATTATACTTGGTTGATCAATTGGGGGACTTATATGGTAATATGCATCAAAATAGTTTTTCATTTTAGAAAATAGTGATTCATTTAACACTTTATGTTGCTTCTAAAGCAATGAAGTTGTCAGACTCGTCAAATTTACAGCTGGAAAATGCAACACTTTTAATTGTTACAGATAGTGTATGAGATACTATTTATGCAAATATTAGATTTAGATTCTACAAGAAAAAGCCCTGTTTGTACGAATTATCTTGGCATAAATAATAAACTGTACCATCTCTACAGTTGGTGCAAGCCATTTTGAAACTAAAAATTAATTTCGAAGTGAGAATTCCTATTGCCAAATGCTGTTCGAATTCATTCCCGCATAGCTGGCAGCATAGGGTCCATTTATTTGAACTACTCAGGGAGACGTTGATCACACAAAAAGCTATGAAATTCCTAAGTAAGAGATTTATTCATCTATTTGCATTGTCGGGATAGGTAACGTAAGATAAATTGACGAACAAAAAAAATGAATTTGAAGGAGATGTTACCATTGTATTGTCAGTAATTGGCACCCCCAGTGGTGAAACGGTAAATTCTGAGCTGGAAGTTAGGTTGGCCTTATTTGTGTTGGAGGTGAAGAATGTTTTTGTCGTTTCATGACCATCTTTGGTCTGTTCACTGCTGTCAGTATTTTATTAGCCGTTACTTCTTTCATTTTTAACTATTATCTTGTTTCATATTAGTCTTTTTGGAAGTGTAAAACATTAACATGAATGAAAAAATAAGCCACTTTGATTATTTAAGGTACAATGCATATTCCAATGAAACCTAATATTTATCGTTTTGGCCACAAGCCATCATCAGTGGTAAGAAATCTGAAAAATTTCAAGATAAAAATGTACTAGGTAAGAATGATAAATCTAAAAACAAGTCACAAATTACATTAAGTGCAATCATCTCTTTGCTATGGCTAGAGGATATGAACTATGAATGTGGTTTAAAACCAGCCTAAGTTGAAAAATGTAAATGGACTCTAGAATTAGGATATCTGTATAAAACCGTGGTTGTACCACGACCAAAATTTGATTAATAGAAGCTACGCTATAGTACTTGTCAGAATGTTAGTGAAGAATGAAAAATGTCAATATTGAACCTATTATGAAGCTCCTACCAGAATTCTCGTAAACTCGATTTCAAAGAGTATGCAATGAACATCCAATGCACTCTGATGCACAGCACGGTATACACAAGACAGGTAGGAGCATTCAAGTAATTTCTCGAAAGGGCCCTGGGTGTGGTGACGTCACGGGCCTAGAACGAATAGCAACCCAGGAATACGCCACCTGGCGACAATATGTGACATTATCGAGTCAGCTGTACGACAAGTTGGACAACAACAATACCAAATTGGCGGCCATTGAATCGGGCGCAATGGTGACTATATATTAAAACAAAATCTACGTATATCTAGAAACTGGTGTAAGGTAATTGCCTCATAATTATTCACTGTAGCTTGAGAGTGGATGGTGTGAAATTGAAAATTTTTTATAACTAGTTCGTAATTTGGGAATTTATTGGAAATTTGTGGGGGGAATTTCATATGGTTTGTGGATTTATGGTAGTATAATTTAGTTGAAAGTTTTTCTGAATACGTTGCTACGCTACAATGGAAGAAATAATGCCAGGCAAATTTTTAGTAGAAGTGCTTAATTAATTATGTTTTAAAACGTTTCTTCATAAATTGTAATTATCCGTGCCAATTAAAAGGGTGGTTGAAGATGATATTTTAGTCAGCTGGTATGCCAATTTGATTGAATTTAACGATTTTAAATGTCTGTCTATTTCTTTTTTATGCGGTTTTCACATATTTCCCTTTATTGAGTGACTTATTAATGATAGTAACCAGAATTGTTCAATAGTTCAATTATGATTATTGATCATAATCTGGATATTTGGTAAAGATGGAAAGACTATGAAAAATTAATGGTCAATATTTACTTTAGGTGCGGCAAACGACCACCATGGGCGCCGCCATCTTGAATCCGATGTAAACAAGATTGCGGTCGTCACCCTAATGGGTGGGTTAGAAGCTTTATTTATAATTTTCGCTATAAGAACTGTGGCTAACCCTCACGACCCAACCTCTTTACGTTTGTAATAGGGGGTTAACTACCCTTATTAACTAAATAACGGCGCCGGCGCGCGCGCGCCGGCGCCAACTTCAAAGTACAATTATTCAAAAATAACGCATCAGCGAGCAGAATGTCATTCGTGTAAAAGGTTATTAAATGGGTTCCTTTATTGATTATTTGCCCCCAAGTTATTAATTTCCTTGCCGCACTTAAAATAAATATTGTCCAAATTAATCAATAATAATTCCACATATGCGTTACATGACTGAATTATCACATTACTTCAAATTGTAGTCCTAAATGAAGTGCTAAATTTGTAGATTTGTAGCAGTAAAAATACTAAAATCAGATTTCATTTAAACAGAAAGACATGTATCACACCACAAATTGCAAAAAATAGTCTAGAAAATAATTTTGCAACAATTAATACAAAGTTAGATTATACTAAATTCAAAGGTTAATCTGAAGGATTTGACAGTAATCGATTTTACACTTTTCGGTGCCTAACCCTAATTGATTGAATCATAATAAATAAGTTTTCTTCTATGCACTTTCCGTCTGAAATGAGTATTTTACGAGTTATAGCGGTGGGTTTAGTTTAGTCTTTGATGATAAATGCGCTTGAGTAAACAGCTACTCATTGATTTTCGAATTTTTGTTGTTTGAATCATGGTAATAACATCGAATAAATTACTTTTCTTCTGTACATTTTGTTCGTCAAATTAGTATTTAACGTTGTAGAGCGGTAGGTTTGATTTTGTCTTTGATGATGAGAGTGCGGTCAGCGAAACTCCATTGCAGTGTTGCTATGTTGCGGGATCGATAAATTTCTTTCCGCTTCAAACACTGGAGTCGTATTAGTAATTTACTGCTATAACTAATATAATACTCATTTCAGACGGAAAGTGCAGATAAGAAAACTTGTTTAATTTCATTAAATTACCTATGTTTAGGCATTGAAATTTACAAAACTGATTACTGTCATATGCGTCAGATTTACCAATTTTAATGCAGATTTGGTCAATATTGATTTTAGGTACCTCACAGAAATTAAAAATCCGTTCCAAACAATCACTATTGGAATATATTTAAAAGCGTTTTACATGAATGTCATTCTGCTCGCTGATGCGTTATTTTCGAATTATTCAACTTTAAAGTTGGCTTTCGCGCGCCAAAGAAAGAGAGCGCAACGGAAGCTAACCCCCTATTACAAACGTAAACAGGTTGGGTCGTGAGGGGGAGCCACAGTTCTGCTAGTGAAAATGATAAATAAAGGTTACCTAAAGGCGTTTTACATGAATGTCATTCTGCTCGCTGATGCGATATTTTGCAGTTATTCAACTGTAATACTGTTCACGTTGTACAGAGAAACAATCAGTTGAAAGATGGCTGCCATCGTAGAAAGATGGCTGCCATCAAAAATGACGGCCACCCGGTATGGTCGCCCGGTACGGTGTAAACGTAACTGCAGACGTCACCCTAATGGGTGGGTTAGAACCTTTATTTATAATTTTCACCAGAAGAACTGTGGCTCCCCCTCACGACCCAACCTGTTTACATTTGTGCTAGGGGGTTAGCTTCCGTTATTAATATTCCGCTTGGCAGGCTCGCTTCCTTTGGAGCGCGAAAGCCAACTTCAAAGTTGAATAATTAGAAAATAACGCATCAGCGAGCAGAATGACATCCGTGTAAAACGATTTTAAATGTGTTCCTTTAGTGATTGTTTGGAACGGAATTATTAATTTCCGTGAGGCACTTAAAATCAATATTGACCACAGATTATGACAAAAACCAGGGTAAATGTGTAGCGTTGGGTAGTAATTGATTTTTCACTTTTGGGTGCCTAAATATAGTTAATTAGATAGAAAGAAGCAAGGTTTCTTCTACGCTTTCTGCGTTGTAAATGAGTATTTTACGAGTTATAGCAGCAAATTAGTTACGGCAACTCAGGTGTTTGAAGCGGCAAGTAATTCATCGACCGCATCGGATGGCAACACTGCAATGGAGTCTCGCTTCCAACGCGCTAGTCATTAAAGGCAAAACTAAACCTACCGCTCTAACTCGTAAAATACTCATTTGTCACAGAAAGTGTATAGAAGAAAAGTAGTTCATATATATGTTTTCACCGTGATACAAGCAACAAAAATTAAAAAATCAATGAGTAGCTGTTTATTCGAGCGCATTCGTCATCAAAGGCGAAACTAAACCTACTGCTATAACTCATTAAATACTCATTTGCTGCGGAAAGTGCATTGAAGAAAACTTCTTTATTTTAACCTAATCAACTATGTATGGGCACCAAAAACTGGAAAATTGATTACTGCCAAGCGCTACACATTTACCAAAACCAGAAGTGTTGATAAGAAACTAATTATTCAAATAAATGACAATTCGACGCAGATAGCATGTGTCATAGATTTTTAATTTTAAGTTTCATTATAAAGGTAACTTTGCAACTACAATTTTAGATGAACAAGGGCCAAATGTTTAGTTAGTTGTATTGATTTATATTATCAATTGCAGGAGATTTGTAGAAAGAATAAAGAACCAGGTTGTGGGGATGTTTTCTAATGTTAACAAAATATTGAAATGTGTATAAATGTATAATGTATATTTGTTGTATAAATGTATAATGTATAAATGTATATTTGTTATTAGTGTCAAAACTACACAGCCTTTGATATATGAAGAGCATTTTAAATGCCAGTTTATGTTTTAATGCAATAATATTGCTGGCTTGTAGAGATGTGTAAGGGTATGAATTTTAATGTGGCTATGCTTGAAGGAAAGATGTATATGGTGATTGATATTAGTGGGACATTTTTTAAAATCACAAATTTTTATTGCCTATATTGAGCTGATATAAAAGAAAACGGGTTGAAATGAGCAATTGACTATGTTATATGGATGATTGAAACTAGAGAGAGTAAATGTGAAGGAGAGGACCATAATCTATTTTCCACTTTTTGGTGCCTAAACATATCTAATTAGATCTGAATAAACAATTTTTCATCTATGCACTTTCCGTCAATAATGAGTATTTATTGAGTTATAGGTGTAAATTACTTAACGCAACTCTAATGTTTGAAGCGGAAGGAAATTGATCAGAGGGGAAGACTACAATGGACTTTCCCCATCGATGCGTTCGAATGATCAAGCCCATTTCAGCCATCAAAAACGAAAATTAACATACCGCCATAACTTGTTGTTTATGGGTGATAACCTTTATTGTGTTGTTAGCTAAAAGATCCTAGAAGTGGGTTCAGGCTTTGCGGGGTTTGCCTTTGATAAATTTCAAAGTACCCAAACGTACTCTAACAGCTCAAGCGTGCAACGGTTTCTGCTGTGTGGAGCACGAAACTAAACCTACCGCTATAACTCGTAAAATACTCATTCGCCGCAAAAAGTGTTTAGCAGAAAAGTAGTTTATTTTGATGTTATTACCATGATTTAAGGACCAAAAATTCAAGAATTGATTAGTAGCTGTTTATTCGAGCGCATTCCAGTCATCAAAGACAAAAATTAACATACCGCTATAACTCGTTGAATACTCATTTACGACAGAAAGTGAATAGAAGAAAAATTTTTTGTTTCATCATATCAACTACGTTTAGGCAGCAAAAATTGGAAAATCGATTATGGTGCTCTCCTTCTCAAATACCCAAAAGAGAGAGTAATGACACAGAATTTATGGGTGAAAATGAGTTTTACATTTACATTGACTGCCTGATGTATGTTCTAAAATATAATTAGGGTAGGGGAAAGTGGGAGAATATAAGTAGTTTGTAAAAAATCTCTCAAGGTGAAATGAAAAACTGGAATGAAAAGAATTTAGTAATGGATTGAGTGATTGAGGGAGGAACACTGGAAACCAATCTTATGGGTCATGAGGTTACATCCTACTATTTATGTGAATGAAAAAGATTTGTAAGGCTTTTGCAGTCTTCAACTAATCTCAGCCTCTTTGCTTCCAATTTCCTGTAGGGAAAAATAAATTTCCCAGCTGAAACAGAAATGCTTCAATCAAGAGGCATGTACAGATCAGTTATTACACATTGTTGTTGTAGTATGTTTATTGTTATAGTCCAATTAATTTTATTCTTGTACTAAGTTCTGGTATCAGTAATATCAAGATTTTGTTATTACGGCCGTAGGAGCAAATAATATTAGTCATGATTGATGATTCTACCAACTTCCTGTACCTTGTCTAATTCTTTCTCCTTGTCCAACAGGAAGAGTGTGGTCAAGTTAATGTATGCTACTTGCCAGTCACTGCCCTGGGAATGTTTCACTTTTAATAAATGCTGCATCATGCCATATACCCACTTCAGTTGGACATGAGTTTACATTGCCTGTTAAAATAATTGTCAACTAAGTTAGGTAATTCGCAAGGTGTCAAAAATATTCTACTTCTCAGACAGTAACTAAGTAAGCATGCTCAACTCCACGAGCAGCTTAAAAGAGAGCCTCTCAATCTTCTAAATTGGCAGGCATTGAAGCTTGCCAGACTATTTATGATGTTACTATGAAATCCTCACTACTGTAACTCCTGAAAGTGTAACTAGAAAAAGTTCAATTTGTTAAAGCATCTCTACAACATCCCCATCTGGAACTAATAGAAGCTGTCAAGACACCCTGGGTCAACCAGATCTGAATTTTGATGAATGTCTAGTGGCAGAAAACATCAAGGCATTTTATGGCCCATCTTGTTGAAGGAATTTATTTTCATACCCCATGAGGGTCAAAAGGACATCAAAAAACAAGGAATGGCAGAAAAAATGCTGTTAGAAAGAAAAGAACTCCTGTTCTGTATAAAAATTTCAACATTATATCACAAATACATTCAAAGGTGGGACCCTTTTTGACAATATTTATTCTTCTAATTCATGATTGGCAGTAATGGATACTGGCATTGCAAAGTGCATTATGGAAGCTTTAACATTTACCACAAGGCTCGTCTACTGCAGAAACTCCAAAATGTTCGTCTTCATCTTGAGATATATGAAGACCCCCGTGGAGTTTCTCATCCGTACCCCTTTTGCCTGCAATTGCAAGACTCTCTGATCAGCAGCTGAGAGAGACACCTTGGGCTTCTTTCTGAAGGTAAGATAATTGAACTCTAGTCAGAATGGAAAAATAAATGGCACAATGATAGTCAGCATGGTTCAGGTGATGGTTTGTGTATATATATTTAGTATTTCAGGCGAATTACGTTGAGTTAACATGTGAGATGTTACATTAATTATTTTGTAAAATTTAGGCTTGCTTTGAGAGAAGTGTTTTATTATTCATGATGTTATGTTAATTTTTTGGTAATGAAAAGCTTCATATAACATAACTCCTGTCAACTTGCTACAGTGTTTGTTAGAAAGATATATGTCCTTTTCCTTTCCATTTCCTTTCCATTTCCTTTCTTTCTATCTTCTTTCCATGTCTCTCTCCTCTTATTCCCCTTCAGGGGGAGACAACTTTTGTATCCATGGGAATTAGCGCTCCCATGGGGACAATGTGAGGGCCCGAGCTTAGATTTAAGTAGGCCTTCTTTTTTTAAATTGAATGTTTGGTTATGTTAACTGACAATCATTTTTCGGTTCACTGTTGTCCTGTTTTTCAGCACCTACTACTTTCCACTTCAACTTTGATCTCGTTTCATTAACTTCTCTCTCAACTTAGTGTTTCTATGCCCTTTCTGCACAGATTCAGCGTTCCTTTAACTCCTTACTAAATGGTGTCTTCTTCCTTCCTCGCTTTGGATCTCATTTGTTGAGGATAGGGAGGTTCAAACTAACCAATAATCTAACCTAATCCTTCTCATTCCCTTCCTTTCTCCTGCTTGTTTTCGGGGAATTTCGGATTCATTTGCATTTCCTGGTGTACATTTTTGGTCCTGCTCACCATTTCACGGTTTGCAATTTATAGTCATCCTCTTCATCCTGTTCTTCCTACAAGTCTCCTTTCATCACACAGACATCTCTTCCAAGTTCCAACTTCTCTCACTGTGATGATGAATTGCACCTACATCACAGAAATGCTGTTTTGTTGTGAGTTTGCTAATTTTTTTTTGCCTCTCCGGTTCCGAAACAGAAGAAAGAGGACCCTCAACCCATTAGCAAGAAAAATACGGATAAGAAGAGGAAATGTCTCCAGTTATGTGCAAGGGAAGTATGTAAAAACGGAAATTTTTTGAACCAGAAAAAGTGAAAGGCCGTACCTGTGTGGAAATGAAAATATATTTGTTGCTGAAGGAAGAATTCTTCAACGCTAAATTGTTATCACAATAACTTCAACTTGAAAGCACCCCTGGGGGGATACAAGTATTTCATCTGTGTGAATTAGTGCTCCAATAAGGAGCATATGAGATCTCGAGCTGACGGTTAAGTAGCCCTTTTTTATAATGAATAGGCTTTTTACGGACTCATTCAGTTTATGGTTTTGTTAAGCAGAAATCAGTCATTTGACTGGCTTTGGTAAGACAATTCGTGAAGTAATCGATTCAAACTGTCCCAAGCCTAACACTTGTTGCTCGCAGATTACATTCTCCCTCATCAAGTTTTATGTGAAGTGTAGAAATGTACAATCAATCAGAGTAGATCATAACAAAAGACATGTGTGAAAGAAAAAGGGACAAAATAACGAACAATTAAGTTTTTCCCTCGATAAAACTAGGTATCTAAAGTGTCCCATTTTGGTAAGACTGGTATGACCCGTGCATCATGCACGGTCCTGCAGCGCTACAAGAGCGTTGAACAAAACATAATTTATTGCGTTTACTTTATTAAGTTGAATTTAATTCACATGTCCTCAAAGTATTCTGGGGTACAGCAGTGCATTGCAGATTTTTACAAATGTGTATCTAACTATAACTTTCAATTTTTAATGATGGAAAACACGAAGCACTTCTGTTGAAAAGAAGAGGGGCAGATTTTTCTTAGAATTCTATTATGCGATTATTAAGCTACCAGAAGACTTGAAGTAGTTCACATTACTAATTGGTGTCAAGGGGTTTAGGACCCAATATATAATTAATCATCAGGGAGACACAACTACTGTGTCAAAGGAAATTAGCTATCCCAGGGGGATACGAGGGGTAGGCCTAGTCATAAAGTTCTCAGACAATGCCATAATTTCTTTATTTAACAACTCATTACTTTTATTTCTCTACATAATCTCCATTGTGGGCTATACACTTATGTAATTTATGTTTCCACCTGTATATGCCTTCCTGATAAAATTTGGGGGAGGAGGAGCTGGTTCCAGTAGGTTCTGTACGAGAGAGATGTTTTCATTGGTTGCTGTTGTGAGTCTTCCTCCTCGTGGGTCATCATCAAGTTGGACTCTTCCCTCTTTAGAGCGTTCAATCCAATCATAAACCACTGCTCTACATGGTGCAGAGTCTCCGTAAACCTGCTTTTAGCAAAGCTTCGATGATTTCAACAGGTTTCTAATTTAGTTTAGTTAAAAATTTGATGTTATCTCTGATCTCAAAATTTGCCATTTGAAAGGTTGAAAATTACCATTTTGAGATGCAACCTCTCTTGATGCTGACCTGACACAGACTGATGAGACAGCTGCAAGTTATCAAGGAAGCTCTAAGGACAGGTTTCAACTTGTAAATCTCTGTTCAGTTCAAAATTATGGCAATTGTCTGAGAACTTTTTGACTAGCCCTCGTATTCCATGTTGCACTGCTTGAAGAGATTTAACGTGAAGCCGCGCTGTAACGCATTATAGCCAGACGTCATATCGTCTTAGAAGTTTGAAGATGAAGAAACTGCAATATGGCCGGGCGCGCTACGTTTTTACATAGGGGGTTTCAGCGTGGGTAAGTCGTCCGGCCATAAATGGGTGTGGAGCTGAAACCCCACTACGGGGTTTGGATGCCTAGTGCGTTCGACTGAACAGTGTTGTGAACAAATTTTAATGGGGAGACACTTGTAATCTTGAGTTGCAATTATAACCACGATGCTCATATAATTTTGATGTTTCAAATAATAGTTATGTTCATCTTGTGTGGTGATTTGAAAGAGTCTGGTAGGAATTAAATTATGTGACCTTCGGTGTGACATAGTTTGAGTAACTGAAGCGCTAGCTACTACTACTACAAATTGTCCCATTTTGGTTAGACCGATATGACCTGGATCCAATATATGTACAGTTCATCATAAAAGGGGTACAACTTCTGTATCCAAGGAAATTGGCGATCCTAGGAGGAATATGTGAGGTCCCGAGTAGCGAGTTAGGTAGGCTTTTTTTGTTGAAATAAATTTTTTTTAAGGGATGGACAATCTTTTTTTTGGTTCACTGTTGTCCTGTTTCTCAGCTGCTACTACTACTACTTTTTCATTAAACTTTTATCTTGTTTCGTGAACTTCTTTCTGAATGTACAGTTTCAATGCACCTTGTGCATAGATTCCGCGTTTCCTTAATTCCATATTTAACAGTCCCTTCTTCCTACCTCTATTTCGATCGTCTTTCTTGCGGTTAGGGAGCCTTTAACCTAACATCTGATCTCGAATCAACGTTGCGTAAAATATAGACATAACTTTTTAATATCGTAAATCACGCTCTAAGAGTCCCTAGGGCTTTGCAAGTTTCAAAAACGTTATTTTCACTTTGCGGCTTGCGTGTTAATGTTTTAACTTTTTTTAGCATTCATTTTTATCCTTTCACAATTTCTGATTGTAGCAACGACAGTACTTCTAAGGTGTGGTAGTAGCTGTAATGTGTTCCAAAATTGTCCAGCCCATGCTAATTGTCTCTTGGTTTTTACAGGGTCGGCCAGACGTAACTTACTCTTCTAATTTGATAATATAAGTAAAGCTATGAACGCTAGGAAGTTGAAATTGATTTAATAGTGGAAAAAAATTTTATAGGTTAACAACACTATTGTTATTAATAGGAAGAGAAAGAGTATTGTTGGGAGAGTGCTTTCCAAATAACCTAATTTTTCGATTTGGTAACATCCCTTGGTCTCCTTGTTCTCCAGATTTGTCCCCATGCGACTTCTTCTTGTGGGGCTCCCGTAATTCACGAGTTAATGTAGCCAATTTAACAAATTTACAAGAACTTGAAAATAAAATTTTATATGAAATAGCTCAACTCTCGCCTGATACAATAAGGAGCGTTATGGAAACGACAAAGAAAAGAGCTCTAATTTGTCTAAACAGTCGTGGCACTCATTCGAACGTATTTAAAATTTAGCCTTGATTAACCATAAAAATTTTATTCTTTCAAATTAAACAAGTTTCAACTTCCTAGCGTTCATAGTTTTCCTTGTATTAGCAAATTAAAAGGCTCGATTACTTCTGGCCCACCCTGTATAATATGTATAGCGATTGGTGTTATTTTTATATTTATAGCATCATTTCTTTGAGAGTTCTCTTCACGTTGTTCTTGGTGTTATAACGGAAAGGTATTTCTAAGAGATTTTAATTCTGCAGGATAGATTTCACAAAATGTGTATTTTACGTTTCAAGCGTCTGGTTACAGCTGAAGTTTTAAAATTTGTTATGTCCAACAGGGAAGGAAATGAGATTTGTAATTTTTAAGCGGTCACAGGAGGAAACATAAGCGTGGCCAACCTGGGGACTTATTCATAAAGTACTGGAATTTGTTAAAAAAGTGAATGTATTAGGGAATATATGATGTTAAATCTGAGTGGACCCACCCAGTTCAAGAGTGGCGAGGTTGTGTTTTAATGTTTGTATTACGGTTTGCCTATGTCTTAGTTTTGTAGCAGTTGGTGTATTCTGCGGCACAGTTTAGAACCTAAATGGCCGAGCGTACTGCGCTCCTAAACGCAGAGTTGAGAAAAGGTTCCAGCGCGGGTAAGACGCTCAGCCAAAGTGAGGGTGTGAGCTGGAACCCCAACTTTGGGGTCCTAGCTTCAATCCTTCCACATTCATTGTTCCATTGCATCCATGTATCCTGGTTCTTCAGGTAAAAGTTACGAGTTTCAGCTATATTGGCCACAATCTTTGTTCTTATGGTGATTGAATCCCTATGATGACTGGTAAAAAGAAGCAAATGTTGTGATAAGTGTTAGAATGTCCATGACGGCTCCTTTTCGGATGGCTCATGCTAAACGGTAGTTATCGACATTTATGTGATGCTATATTGCTGTGTAACGAATGGGGGTGAAGTTCTGGAGAATTGTTGTGGCCCGACTAAAGGAGGGTTTACTTAATGTGTTATGCCAGTTACTGTTGAAGTCGGACATGAGTTCTGTTTTTTGCTGAAACGTGTATTGTATTGAGTTGCATCGTACTTGACTGAGTAAGATGGAATATGCGAGCAATAACGTCGTAATTGAAGTAATCTGTATAGATAGCGGAGAAAGATGGAAGACACTCACGACCTCAGTGTATCACCGTACAACAACACAGCAACTTTGGTAGAAATGTCAAAGCGACAACTAAATAGTCTATGACCGAAGTTGTTGTTAACTGAGATTATTATTATTATTATTCATTTATATTTATAATTAACCGGAGCTAATGGCATATTATAGGATATGTGCTGTATATGTCTGTACACATATATATCTATACATGTATATATATTGTTATATATATGTATTTTTATTAATTAATGGACGTAGTGTTCACTATAAAATTGCTACAATAATGTATTCATCGAATAAATATGGATGTAAGGCTACGTTTTCCATGTAATATGCATTTTTTACTGTATTGAGGGATTTTCACTAGGAAAAGTGTAGCTACTGGAATGACTACAGCAATACTGCCAATATTCCTGGAGTTACTCAAAGCTATACTTTTAGTTCAACAATGCTCGTTATTCAAATTTTCAACTATTTAGACGTTGATCATGTACAGAGCAATTCGAAAATTAAATAATCTAAGCTAACACGTTCTTTATAACGCAATATGATGTAGCGGTGATTATTCAAAAATCGTCTGAACAAATCGGTTGGTAAGAGAAAGACAGCACAGCAGATTATGAAAGAGGTGCAAGAGAAAGATTTGTGCGTAAGATTTGTACTTCGGGAGCCAATTCTTATAATTTATAATTTGAATTTATACGATGCCCGTAATATATTTATGTATATAAATAGTCCGAAATAAATGTGTATTAAAGATGATGGACATCGTGAAAAACTAATCCTGCTTCCTATGCATGTCGTTCAACAAGTATTCTAAAAGAATTGAAGACTTTCTAGAAGCGGAAAGCATTGTTTGCCAGACTAATTTCATCCTGTGGTTTATTTACGTTGACGAACTATGAACTCGGTGTTTCTTTCTGAAAATATAAAGTAACATCATGAGGACTTTCATTTGATTTATCCGTCAAACACTCGAAAAAAAACATCTGAATTTTAGAATTACAATGAGTATGCAAGTCCTAAACGGAGCTTTGGATTGATAAATATGAAGGTTTTGCTCAGTATGCACACAAATTTTAATTATTACATGGCTATTAAGCATTGCATACAAGATTATCAAAGTTATTCAGTATCATAGTTTCCAGACTATTTAAATATTTTTCAATACGTATGTGCGGAAACCCGGCAGTTCCTGCCATGGTGCAATCGTACGTACGACAGCCAGTGCATCGCTGCCGCGAGTGTGGTGTGGGTCACGTGGTATGGGTGTGGCAACGTCATCAGGTCAAACGTCTCCTATTGGCTGGCTTGTCTAACGGTTGCGAGCAGCTGTCCCCTTTGAAGTGGACCTACCTGTCTTGTGTATATCGTGGTATATATGGAGGGAGCATAGCCGTCTGTGAAGAGAACCAGTTTTTGAGATTTCTCCTCTGCCTGTGGTAACCAATAGCCGTCTCGCAAGTGTGACGTCAGCACGGAAGCCAGTTACCTACTGACTACGCTAGTGTGCGGACACGCTCGCTGAATGCTCTTCCAGCTGTTCAGTTAATCGCATCATTGGTAATGATTAATTTGGGATTCTAAGACTCCGAAAGATAATAAATTGTGTTTCCTCACTTGAGGAAACTTAATAATATCAAAATTACTAACAAAGATACATTAAGAGTTGAAAACTATAAAGATTACAGGCCCTTGTTTATAACAAATTAGAGCGACTTGCACGCACACCTCACCCTTTGACTTGTGGTGAGGTACTAATCTTGCTTTGGAAAATGAGGAGGGATTGTAGGGAAGGTGGGTGGGGCCAACTTCAGCCAAGCGTCTGTGGTTGGCTCAGAATTGTGACGTGTCGGGCATTGAGAGTGCCCGAGTCTTTCAACTTTTGCAGCCAAATTGAGCCCGATCGTAGTGCGCTATGCTCCCTCCATATATCCTAGCTCCATGGCACTGTCTCTCTGTCGTTCTCACTTCTCAGGGCTGTCCAGGGCCTCCACGAGTGCAAAAGTTTCTACCCTAAAACTTCGTTCAAGATTACCCTAAAAATACTTAAATTACCCTAAAATATCAAATAAGCCCATTGTTGGTATTACATGAAAATATTCAATGTATCCATGTTTATATGTGTAAAAATTACACAACATCAGGGTCATGCGGATATAAGAAAATGCAATTCTCTAACTTTACGGAGTCATATGTGTCACGATACGTGCAACATTTTATATTGCTTTCAATATACTGTAGTTTATCTTCTTTGTATGGTTACCTAGTTACAAGCTCTGTTCAGTGAGCGCAAAGTATAAGGCCAGGCAATCTATTCCTGACTAGCAGATAGAAGCAAAGACATAGTAAGAGGAAATGAACGACAAAGTATTACTCGAAACATTTATTTACGGAACACAACACAAACGCAGTTTCACAATTTTTTCGCAAAAAATTAGAGGTTTTTAGATGTGAAATAAGTTTACATACACCCTAATTCTCGGTACAATTGCAAAGAACGGGCCAAGAATGTTGTGCACTATATGAAAAATTTCAACTTTCCAAAAATTTTCGCAATCAGTATACTCACTCAATTGGTTCGAATTTAACTGCGTATAGTGATAATTTACGTTGGGTAAGGCGAAGCATATGTTGCTCAAGGTTCAAAGTTAGCCCAATAAGAGTCTTTCAATTTCAAAAAAGAGTCTCGTTACAATTAAGAATCTCGGCCCATGGCCAGATTATTTTTCGACAGAAGCCTACATGTCAAAAAAGCCAAAAGAGTCGAATACTTGTGGCTCCTCCAAGAATCGGAGTCCAACGTTAGTAAGCCCTAGTGCCAAGAATAATGGAAGAAGAACTTCGATTGCTATCTCGCAAGCTTTTTTATTCACTCCCCAAATCTATTTCCACCAAGCCAAAATTTCTTCTATAAAGTCGAAAATACATTTTTTTTAACCAATAAGCCACAGAAAGTTTGGATTCCATCATAACATTGGTCGTGTCTGAACAGAACCCTACACTGTCGATCAATTTAATAGTTTTGTCACTGAAATCTTTTTTATGTGTAGTAAACAATCCATTGGCTGTGCTATCCTCTTTTTCAACAAGATCAACAGAGGAGCTCTTAATTGCACTCTCACTTCATTATTGGACGATGACTCCGAGCTGTTTAGCTTTACTACGATCAGTTGTTCCATCAATTATTACAGAATATAAAGTTCATTAAGGACAACGACAAGATCACTTAGTAGATGTTTACCAAATCATTGTTGAATAATGTTTGAAGCTCTTTGTTTCCCTAAGCTTACTTTCTTTAAGAAACATTTGTTTCAGTAGTAACGAAATAGGAAAATCATTATCAGAAAGATTTGCACATATCGGCAATTCAATTTTTGTACCTGACTCGTCAATTGGATCGTGTGATAAAATGAACAGAAGTATAGTTTGTGTTTTCCTTCTCTGCACTGAGAGATTTTTATAGCGTTGAGAGTTAGTATGAAGAATAATCTCAGATTTACCAAACGTAATGATAGTTGAGCAGGTAGTGCTGTATGCCAAATCCTTACTTGAAGTATAAGACTGAGACTTTTCTAACCAGCCTCAAAACAGTTGTTTGCTTCTCTATCCTTCCTTCCCTTTTCGTGAAAAGGGCTTAACAGACGGTAAAATTTGGCTTTCCTTCATGAGTGGTGTAGCAGCTTCATCGTACACAGAATCTATTTAATAATACCAATTTTACTGAGACGCAAGTAACCAAATATTTTGTCACGATGCAATACTGCACGTGACAGCACCTGACACAGTTAATTGCACTCGAATGAAACAAAACTACCTACCCTCGGGCCTCGACTCAGGGAGTGTCGTTTTGTACACGTTACATAGCTGTTCAATTCCATTAAACGACGATGACCGATGTATAGGTGTAAATCTTGATACATTTACGAGTTAGTTATGTAAGGTTAGAAAATATAAAATTCAAAACATTATATCAAGTTGCATATCATTTTAATTATTGTCATTACTTTTAATTAACCGAGGTATTATTCATGTAGCAAATCTGGCCACATTATACTAAAGAGAGATCTGAGTACTGAGGGATCTGCAGCGATATGCACAGCAATTTGCGCCTTATCGTAGTGTGCAATAGAGACTAAATTGATAGCTAGTTCGGGCAAACTTGTTCCAAATATGACTCTTATTGAACATTTTCACAATTGCTTCGGTAGCGTACTTCCGCAATGTATCTTACACAAGGTATACTGTATGTGGTACTTGAGAGCAAACTTGATATTGGTAATGAAAACAGGCAATTACCCTACAATTTTGCTGCGCTACCCCGACAGAAGTCCAATTGCCCTAAAAATCACGGAATTTTGCTTTACCCTAAGTTCTACCCTAGACCACATCTGATTACCCTAAAATGGGGCATTTTACCCTAAAGTGGAAGCACTGGGGATGTCAGTCAACTTTTTCCAAAATCCCCAGACTGACCCCTGAAATATCCCCAGATCGGGATAAAATTCCCCAGGTATTACCATAAGTGATAAATATGATATTTAAGTTTATCTTAAATACATTTTCAGGTTTGTTCACAATTTTTATCATCAATGCCAGCACGAAAGTCAAGAGATCTTAATTTTTTCAACCTTTTCAGTCAATCTTGGTCTCTTTGATTGACAGCTCCCCTTAATTCTTAGGTCAGTGATTAAACTTCGTTGAGGACCCCACTTGGCATATTTTTGCATTATTTCTTGCCAATTATTGCTTAGCAAAAAGGAAGTGCTCGGCAGTTTCTGGTCTTAAGGAATTGTTAGTTCTTTTATTCAGTTAAGCAGAGAAAATACTTTTTAACAAATGGAGACGAAAGCGCAATCGAGACATAGCATTAAATGTGAAAGGATGCCAAATTAGGGTTACCCAAGCCATCTTTCATTTCCCCTAATGATTTCTAAAACTGAGGAATTGGGCATTGCCTTACTGATAGGTCAGCTGCAATTAGGCGAAAACCTCCACACGCTGTCTATCTTATTTACATGAGCTTCATCAACAGGCGAGAGAAGTGCCACTTAATTTATTGGTCATCATTACGCGTTTCCGGCTTAAAAAATTGTGCGATGTCAACTTACGACTTCATAAGACCATAACTTTTTGTTTTTCGGATTCCTACTGTTTTAGTAGGGCAGACTTGTTCACACTTTTGAACATGATATATCAGCACTTACGACTGGCACGGTTTCGATCTTTACCTTTCTGTAACCAATCTTTGAATTCGGAATCGTTCAACCATTCATCTCTGGTTATTCAACTGTACCACATTTTTTAGGTGATTCTATGGTGTTTAACAACAAGCAGAAAAATCAATAAGGACAAAACACCGCTACCGGTAGCGCTAGTACCACAGGCGTACACTGTAAAAGACATTTAGCACCTCAGCAGTAATAACGAGTGAATGAGCCAGGCGCTGTAATTGCGCCACTGCGCGCTTCGTTCGGATCTCGTAAAAACTTGTATTGTTCAACCATGATGCGTTCAAAAGCTGACTCAGGCCTTTTGTACTGATAATTTGATTAGTTTATAGATTGTATTTAGTTAATTTACTTGTTACTTGTTAGAAGCAAATATTATTAAAGCAATTTTAGTTTTTGCATACAATATATTGTGAAACACCCCAAATTCCCTAAATATTTCCCGTTTTCGTTTCGAATTCCCTAAATCCCCAGGCCATGACCGAATTCCCAAGATCTGGGGAAAATTCCCAAGGTGTGGCAGCCCTGGACTCGTTCCCCAGGCAGTCCCAGCATGTAGGGGAGCAGCGTCAACACGCATGGGGTAGTGGTGGGAGGCGTTAGACCGGGGGGATTGGGGGTTTGTTGAAGAGGCGGGGAGGGAGAGAGGGCGTTGCCCAGGGGAAGGCACCCTCCGTCTAAACTCAGCTTAAACCCACCAAATCCGAGTGTGATCAGTTCAAAATACTCCCGTGGCGACATCTGCGTGTGAGGTGAGTCAGGTAGAGCGTGTGTCTCTCTTTTGTGTTGTACGGGTGTTGTGTTGTGCAGGTGTTGTGTTGTGCAGGTGTTGTGTTGCGCAGGTGTTGTGTTGTGCAGACATGAATATTGGAATAGTAATATGACCTTAGGATTTTTAATATTAATTATCTGTACAGATGTTCACTTTGGCTTTCATCTCACAAACGAAAACCTGAACGTAAAACGTTCCTGGAGTCTGGCTCCATGCCAATTCTATAAAATGCTAAGTATGATCGATACAATGAGTATATAGCATCACGATCAATAATACACTATAGACTTCACACGTGAATAAAAAAAGAAGAAAATGAAAACAAATACAACTGGGCAATTTTGATCTGAACAGTATGTGAGCCAAACGTTATACAATTTGGTGTTTTCTCAAAAAATGTACAAGATACTGAAATTCGAAGGGCAAAACCACTCTAAATCACTCTAAAATCAGTATCAAAAAGTAATTGCACTAAACTTCTCAGCATAGCTTCATATTGCTAAATGAGTAAAATGAACCAGCAATTTATCAACACAAATACTTTTTCCGCGGGGCTCTGTCACTCCTCCGTTAACATTACGTGACGTCATTCTGACGTGTACCGGTGCACACTGCGCACAACTATACTTATACACAACAGAAGAGTGCATGAGCTTTGGAATAGAGCCTTTGTGACGAGAAAAGAACCTATTGTTGCTTAGTCTACCTGTATGACACGTAAACGTACTTATGAAATATACTCACAGAATAAGAACCTTTTCACGGGCTGGTGTTATGATATGAAAACTAAAATAGGGTAAAGTTCAGTGCAGGTAAATTTTAATTTGACACGAGTGTTGCACTCGCAAATATTTTTTCGACTGAAAATTTTTAGTTCGAGAGTTTATGGTTCCATGAGTAAGATTTTCGTTCTTCTTATTTTACTGCCAGATATAGTAGCTTGGAATTTGTTATCGATAGTCATTTTATTCTTGTGTAGTGTTGTTGATCATACTTTGAATGTACAAAACTAATATTAGAGCTGGTCTCCGAAATGTTTTTGCCTGAATTTTTTTGGGTAAAATAACAAATTTTAACAAGCTTTTCTCCCCTTTTAAATTTTATTGTTACTCAGATTAAGACCCTAAAGTCCATTTAAATGCAATTTTAAGATACGTAAACGATCAAGAATTTAGTACGAATTGAAGAAAGCGGGGAATCGATGCATAATATGTGTACTCACGCACCATACCATGCACGCACATTTTCAAGGCATGGAAACAACAAGTTGGAGACGAATAGAAAGAAAAAGCCAAGATGAAATGGTGAAGGAAGCTTGAACTTCAAAAAAATAAGTATAGGAACGAGAAATATGGCAAGTCCCCAGGGCCTATCTATAACTGATGGAATCTGTAAGCATCCGCTCGGGGCGCTTGAGTTCACAGCATACGTGGGATTGACAAAATTTACTTACCTAAGCCTGTTGCCTCTCCTATCCTTCTTCTGGAGGATGTTTATGTTCCCCAATGCGTTCTACAATGGCAATGATCATACATCAGTTTCACTTTCACATGTCTGCTGTTTTGCATAACTGCGTTTAAATGAATGTGGTCAGTATGTGCAGAAAATTACCGTGAAGTTGGCTCTGTTTTGCCAGACACTTCGATTTGACATAATATAATAGATGTGACACTTTTATATGTCATCATATAATGGACATGACACTTCGATATGATATAATTCATAATGCAGTAGAAGACTCGCATTAATTTGAGTGCAATATATTGAGTCGTTCTCTTTAGTTTAGTATAAAGGTAAAATATTGAACCAAACGCAGTCAGCGTAAACTTTTCACTACGAAATTACAGCATTAATTACATTCTATAACTACATCAGTCCTTTAATTAAATTAATCGCTTGGAAAATATTCAAGTCTATTTCATCTGATCAAATCTACAAAAGAAACTATTATGTGCATCTTTCATCAATCTTTTCAATATTTTTATCATGAATGATATTTATTGAATAAATTTATTTCATGGAAATAGATAATGTAAAAAAATTCACCGGTGAACATTTTATACGGCAATAAAAATGTTTGAAAATGTTAGGCCTTGCGTCACCATAATCCAAAATGGCGTCACTGGCCCTCTGTGGAAGTAGATATTGCGGAAGTTAAACGTCACGTTCAGCCTATCTAAGGTATACATATATTTCCTGAGAGTAAGTATTACTAATTTGTATCAGTATTCAAAAGCACAGAAAGTGTACACCGCGCGTGTGAGGTTATGGGGAGGCGAATGAAGGAAAGGAGCGTAGGACGAGAGGAGGTCGGGTGGCCGTTACGTGGCTTGTGTGACGTGGCAATTTGTTAGGGCGTTCCCTGGTGGCAATTTGTGGTGACATTTATGGTAATGAATCCCCGACGGGGATTGATGGTGGTGAATCTTGGCGGCAATTTATGGTCGGGACCATTTATGTTGGCGGTCCATACCAGAATTTTATAGTGATAACAACATGTACGAGTAACTTATGGCAGCCGAAATCCGATAAATTAAAATTGGCGGCAATTTACGTGGCCATTTTTACATGTAGGTTACAATCTGGAATGAAAACAATCTCTAGTGGCAGTTACTGCTTGTGATCAGCATATGGAATTAATGTTCTTAATCTGTGGTGGCAAGGGTGATGGCAATTGATGATGGCAAAATGCTGTGGCGTTTCCAGGTGGTGACCAGTTGGTGTGTGCTGCAATGTGAGGTGGTGACGGTGTGGTGTGGTGTAGTGAGTGATAGTAAATTGCTGCACGGAAATTTTTGTAGTGTTGTGGTTGTGTGGTGTTGCAGTAGTGTGGCATTGAGGTGATTAAGTAGTTGAATATTTATTGATTAAAATTTATTTCTGAATATTTTAGCCCAGACACAGAGACTGAAAACTTTTAAACAATGTAAATACTAATGAGAAATGCCTTGGAGGATAGTCTCTTTCAGCATTCACCTACGAGCTCAGGCTTTCGCAGGTAGTCGTTGATATTGTTGATGATACGAGTATAGTGGGTGGAAGTAACTGATTTTTCAGCTAAAACCAAGAAATCAAAATTCTGGAAACTTGAAATTATTTTTTATGCATGCATATTGACAAGTACCGAGTAACTGCATGGGGAAAATTGCTCAATCCATTTACAGAAAAACTTATCTGATTGTCTACCACAATGAGTTAGGGGCAAAAGATTTCTAAGAGCAAAAAACGACTGAGAGCATTGGTGCAAGGGTAACAAAATCATTTTACCATGAAACATCTGAACAAAAACGAAATACTTCTTAAAAACAAAGAGAAAGAAAAGTATTATATTTTCAATTGGTTGATTTTTAGAGAATCTCACGCGCAAGATAAAAAGGAGAACCAACGTAAAACTATACATTTTATCTGTTTCTATGTTGGCAAACGTTTCGGAATGTTGAAATTAAAGAAAAGTAGGAAAAGAAAATTAAGAAAAGAAAAAGAAAAAAAAAGAAGAAAATACATATGCTTACTTTTGAAGAAAAGTAAGCATATGTATTTTCAAAGCATATGTATTTTCATGATTCAAAAAAGATGTGTTGCGCTTCAACTGCGTTAAGCCTAAGGCCATTTTGATCATACCACGATTTCAGGTTCATTCGAAACTTCCAGCCTTGACTCGTGTTTATTTCAAATCAGTTATCAAACTTGCATGACAATGTGGATATCGTCAGCTAACATTGAGATTTTTGTGTTTACTGGAAGGTTGGGAAAATCATTAATGAAAATTGAGAATACCAGCGTGCAACTATTGAACCTCGGGGAATGCCGAAGATATTTCTGCTAAGAATTGTGACATTTAGTTATTTTTAACCACACTGTATGAAAGCTGTTCTCTTGGTAGCTTTCAAACCCGAGTGTGTCTATTCTGAGTTCGATATATTCGGCGAAAGATTTTTATGTTTTACACTCTCGATCGCTCTGAAGAAATCCGGCTGTAGTTAGTGAGTTATATTTTTTGGTTTATATCACTAAATATTTTTTCTGCGATGTTCAGTTAAGCCTCTTGAATACTGATGTTTCTCTTGTTAGCTTACTGATAGCAAAGAAATAGGTGTTATTCATGCATGCGAAACAAAAACTGCTATTTTCATTAATTTTTAAAAGTTTTGGGCATATTAGAAAGAAGACTTATCAACTGCAATTTTGTGTTGTGTAGGTATCATCAGATTTGTGCAATTTTTTTTTAACGCACTGTTTTCACTGGTTAGGAAATATGTTTGTGGCTACAGATGTATTTATTATCAAAGAAATTAGGGGTGATGTAACTGGGAAGCGTCTATTATTGAAGGCTAATATGTAACATCATATCCAACCGCTTTTGTACTTTTCAGTGGGTATAACATTTTCCGTACTTCTGCAATACTAAGTGGCCTCGGTCTCCAATCTCCATTCGTTTCTCAGATTAGGGAATGAAACATTTTTTGGAGATGCAATTGTGGGTGTTTGGAACGAGCTTAGACTTTCCATTGAAAACGTCCTCAACAAAATTGAAATCATTTGCCGTTTTTGAGAAGTTGTCAAAATTATTTTAGCAGCCCGAGTTTTTATTGAGCAAATTCTTTAATCATTTCACTCGTTTTCATTTCGTTTGCCGCGGACAGTTCTGTGTGGAAGTATTCTTGTGTAACTTCGGTGAATTTTTCCGAAAATTTTTTTGGTGATGTTTGGATATGTTTTGCGAAGTGCTGCCTGATTTGTTCAATTTGTACTCGGAATGATAATTTTTTCAATACTTTGATCTGTTATTTTATTTCGTCTGTTATCCATTTAGTATGTCTTAGTTTAACTTTTCTAGTTTTGAAGGTTGCACGTTCATTGAGTGTTGATACGCAATTGTCTTCAAAAAGTGCTCCGCTTTGAAATTCGCTCCACGCGCGAACAGCTTTTTTCTTGAAATATTTCAGAGGAGTAGTCGTTTTTCATGCGATCTGTTTTTTATATAGAATCTCTTATTCCCATTAACAATATTGATTGGACGTTTTCCCTAATGGTGATCGTATAAGGAGGGTGACAAATTTGTGCTCAGGACCGCTTGTGAATTCTTTCTCATGGCTAGATATAGATAAGTTTCAGAAGTCATTGTAAAGAGCGTTGGTTCTCGAGTCTTTTACAACAACAGAAGTTTGTACAATATTATACTCAACTGATTCTCGAGTATGTCAGATTTTCCATAAATTCCCACGTTGGTTTTTTTGAAAATTAGCCCACATTATTTTTAAGTCTTCACAATTTTCTCTGACTGGGAATTAGGAGTAAATTTTTTTTAATGAAAATGCATCAACCGCTACCTTTTTATGCCTTGATTCTGTCATAACGGTACAATGCGTACCTACATACATACATACATATACCGGGCTTATCCTCCCTATGGGAGGGTAGCCGACAGCAGGCCACAATCACCACACTTAGTCACTAGGAGGCGAGAGAGGCAGCACTGGCCGCACCTGAACTGCCAGGATCAGCAGCAGCCCAGCAAAACCACCTTCCACAGTCAGGCCCGACAGCCACAGCTGGTTTACCCCGACCGCTTCATTGAGTGCAGCCCCTCCCCCCCGCACGTGACAGGTCAACCCCATCACACACGGGCAGCTTCCAGTAACGCGTCAAAAATAAAATTACCTCCTTATACACTGCCCCCACTCACCTCTTTCCGCAGCCATCCCTCTCGCCACGTCCACAGTCAGACCCCTCTCATACAAAGCACGTCGCACCCCATCCATCCAACTCATCCGTGGTCTACCTCGCGCTCGAAGACCACTCACTTCCGACATATATATCTTTTTCACCAGCCGTTCAACATTCATTCTTTCAACATGCCCAAACCATCCAAGCACTCTTTCATCCACTCGCCTGCTCAACTTTTTGATAACACCCGTCTGCCCCCTAACCAACTCATTCCTGATCCTATCTCTTCTAGTTACTTCATACATGCTCCTCAAACACTTCATCTCAAACACATCCAACTTCCTCCTCTCAGCTGCTCTCAACCCCCAGGACTCTGCTCCATACAACAAAACTGGCACAATCAAACTTTCATACAGTCCCCTCTTAGCATTCATACTCAAACTCCTGCATTCAAAAACTTTCCTCATTGCACCCAATGTCTTACAACCTTCACTCACTCGATGCTTCACTTCTACTTCCATACTATCCTTAACAGTCACATCCGACCCGAGGTACCTAAAATGCTCTACCTCCTCTAAAACTTCCCCATTTAACCTCACATCCAAAGTTCCAAACACTCCACCTCTTGAACATCTCATCACCTTACTTTTATTCACATTTACCCTCAATTTCCGCCTTTCGCACACTCTACCAAACTCTGCAACCAGTCTCCTCAGTTTTTCCTCTGAATCAGCCACAAGCGCTGTATCATCTGCAAACAACAGCTGACACACTTCCCAATACATACCATTTCGTCCCACCAACTGCGCCCCTTTTCCCAACACTCTGGCATTCACTTCTCTCACCACACCATCCATAAACAAATTAAACAACCACGGCGACATCACACATCCCTGTCTCACACCTGTCACAACTGGGAACCATTCACTCACCTCATTCCCTACTCTCACACATGCTCTGCTATCAATGTAGAAACTCTTTATCGCGTTCAACAGTCTCCCACCCACTCCATACAAACTTACCACTTGCCATAGAGCCTCGCGATCCACTCTGTCATACGCCTTCTCTAGATCCATAAATGCCCCATATACATCCTTTCCTTTCAATAAATATTTTTCATTCACCTGCCTCACAGCAATGCGTGCCTAATGATATTAAAATATGAACTTTCGAAGTCACTGCGCTTGCCAACGAATTTTGCAAATCGATCATTGTTTCTAGTGCTTTCAGTCCTTGTAGTTATTTTTAGGACTAGAAAGTTTCATTGTGAGATTTTTTGAGTGGCAAGTTGCGTTGTTACTACTTAGAGAAGGCATTGTCTGTCAGCTAATGTAAGAATAGGCTCTATCTTGATAGATTGTTTAAAGTCGTCTTTTGTGTTGTAGTCGTCAATACATGTGTAGATTGGATTTGATGTTGATTTTTCGTTATGAGTTTGATCGACACTCGGGGCATTGCAGAAGCTGGACACTTGTCCGGGGGTCGTTTCCATTGCAGTGACTACCAACGTGATTTCGCTCGTGATCTGGACTTTTGGTGTCGGCCTCTGAAATATTTTGTTAATTATCTCGTGCAGTTAGGTAGTAATCAACGTGCCTATGTGCAGGCCGCGTCATTGTCTCAGAGATTAGCAGTACACCAAGGCTTATAAAATGCTAGGGGCCATTAAGCTCTACAGCGATTCCTTTGAACTCGAGCAAGTCAAGGGAAAGTGAATTTTTATTTATTTTGTGTGTGATGCTTTGTGCTCGTGTGTAAGATCACCGTAAATTGATGACGAGCAGGAAGTAGCACCCACTATTCAATGAAAGGAAGAATGATCCTCTCGTGTCCCACGGAAGCAAAGAATTGTTTTTCTCATGTTGGTTTTGTGGAATGAGTTCATATTGATTGAAAATTTTGATGAGTAGGATTGGAAATTGAGGGGAACGACTTAACATAAGCTATTAGCGCAGAATTTTTTCTGGTTTTAGACGAGATTAGCGCAATTTACTGTCGAGAATCAACCATGAGCGGAAGTATAATTTGCAACGAGAAGTTCCATTGTATCAGAGTAAAAGTAGCCATCAATTTACAGCAACCTAGGCGGAGTAAAATAAGTAATATACCGCGAAACTATTGCACTTGACGTTTAAATTCATAGCCGAGTTGCGAGTTGCACAGATTACAAAAAGTGACGATAAGTCGAATACAGCTCTAAACGAGGCAGCAGACATGGGTTTGCCGGATGCAGGAGCGTCAAACTCGGTAACAGTCGGATCGATTCTCGGTAAACTCCCAAAATTCGATGGGAGGTCGAAGGTGTTGAAATTCCTGAAAAATGTTGAAAAATGGGCAACTCTAGAGAAATGGACGGAAGCACAAACTGCGGACGTCATTAGATACTTATGTATAGAGACCGCCGAGAGCTTCTTAGACTCTAATCCAGAGCTCGAGGATGGCAACCTCGAGACGCTGACCGAACGTCTTGAGGCACGCTTCCTCAGGATTTCTATACCCGATGCATCTACGGAGTTGTTTGCAGTCAAAACCGACCGATCTACGATAGACGATTATGCTGGGCGATTAGAAAGCTGCGCGGCTTCTCTTTCTCATGTAATAAAGGAACTCCAAGATGAGTCTACCCGTGACGAGCAACTGGCAACTGTATTCATTAAGGCCTCGACCCAGCACTAAAGAAAACGATGGCAGCCAGTGAACCTAGGAAGCTCGCTGGCTGTATCAGAATGGCACAGAAATGCGAACGGTTGCTAGAATACGAGAAGCCGCGGAGGCCTATCTGCGCCATAAATGAACCCGAGCTCGAGCTATCTCGACCGCCAACAGTTCGATGCTGGACATGTGATAAATTAGGCCATATATCTAGAGAATGTAGTAACAAATCGGTAATTCAGAGGCGGAACACAGTTTTCCCAAACGTACGTCGAAAACAAATAGAGAGTTTTAGTTGCGTACAGGCAGGCCATATGGCTAGACATTGTAGGACGCAATGGAATTTACAGAGTCAAGCCGAGCAGGCTAGAAATTTAGACGGGCCACAAAGCTTGGGCTCAGCAGCTCCAAGAAGGCTTCTCGCTGATAACGAAACGGGAGCATGGCGAAACGCACAATATCCGCCTCAAGGAAAAAACTAATAGCTCCTGTCGACACGTACGATGCCAAACCGATAATAAAATTTACAGTAAATAATAAAATTTGTGAGACATTTCTCGATACGGGATCGGTGTGTTGTTTATTTAGGCTTGACACGGCAGAGAAGTTCGTATCGACAGGACTAAGCACGGTTAGAGTTAAGGGCACCATCAGGATTTTTGAACCTTTTTCGTCCGATTCGTTTGAAAATTGGCCAGTATATGTATTTTTTGAAGGTAAACATTTTTTACTCATGTCAATTTTTCGATTTAGGCCTTATTTTTTTACCACAAATTAGTTTTTAGGTACATTTTTATTTATATTTCAAGACGTATCAACTCATTGAGTTTTGATGATAGAACAAAATCAAAGACAGTTTTAGAATCCTTGTAGCATTTTTAACAAAAGTATGTTGTAAAATTTTAACATTTTGAAATTTTTTTTTGTGATATGCGATATTTTTTCATAGATACATTATTTATGGGTTGTGAGCTATACAACTTTTTTTTCTCAAATTTGGAAGAAAACCAACATACTTTTGTTAGAAATGTTCCAAGGATTCTAAAACTGTCTTTGGTTTTGTTCTAGCATCAAAACTCAATGAGTTGATCCGGTTGGAATGTTGAAAGTTATATTTTTTGGGTATAAGCCAAAACAGAATTATTTGTTGAAGTGTAATATAATGGACAATTTATGTAATTGAATGAAGTTTTGATTTTTACATCGTTAATTTACGTACACAACTTCATATTCACATTGTGCATTGTGATTTCCAAAAAAAAATTTGTACATATTATAAATTTTCTATTTTCAGTCTGATTCATGTGAAATTTGACTAGAATATGTACCTTTTAAAAATAAACATAATTTCACCTATTCATTTTTCTGATTCAGGCCTCAGTATTTGAAGAAAATTGGACATATTGGTGTTTTAGTTCATTTGTATTGATATTCCATGACGTATCAACTCATTGAGTTTCCATGGTAGAACAAATAAAAAAGAGTTTTAGAACCTTTGAAGCATTTCTAACAAAAGTATGTTGTGAAATTGTCCATTTCCCGTTTGGTTTTTTTTATTTGGGGTCGTCGAAATGGGGTCGAAAATTAAAAATTTATGTCCCCTTACCCCCCCCCCCCCTGTAGGGCAATCTAGTGTCCGTTGCGCCATAAAATTTTAGGACCGAATAGTCCACCACCTAAGGGTCCTTTTCCAACAAAAACATGAAAAATGTTCATCGGAGCGACAGGGGCCTCGGATGGTAGCCTTAAGCCCACTACAACAAAATAAAGCACCGTCAACGGTAAAGAGATAGACGTGCGTTGTAGAATTTCGTTGATAATTAAAGTAGGAGGTGACATTTATGTGCATGACTAGATAGTGGCTCAAGTCGTAAATTACCCCGGAGACATATTAGTAGGGCTAAATTTACTCAGACTTATAGGCAAAGTGACGCTTGACATGACAGACGGATGTGGTAGTCGGGTAATCGTGAACGGTCATTCGTATGCATTCAAAGAAGGTGAGTATGCCGACGAATCTATCAGTATGATCAGACAAAGGCAAATGGTAAGTATGCCAGAGTCTGAGATTGCTGCGGTGCTGCGAAAGATGAGCAGTGACTATGGTGAGTATGGAATCACCGACGAGCTACCCGAGACGGAAATCCCGAGCTTAGACCATCTGCGAACGCAGCAGCGGGAAAGTTTGTTAGCGCTTCAAGGTAAGTATGCTGCAGCCATTTCACAACACGAGAAGGACTTAGGAAGGTACAATTTGCTCCCTCACCAGATTGACACCAGGGACGCGTCGCAGATTGCTACGAAACAATGGCTGTTGCCGCAAGCAACACGTGCAGCCATCGAAGATCAGGTGCAGAATATGCTAGAAATTCACGTTATTGAGCCATCGGGGAGTGCATGGGCGTCTCCTGTGCTCCTCATCAGAAAGAAGGACGGTAGTCACCGTTTCTGTGTTAAATATAGACAAATAAACGAAATTTCTCTTGGCGATAAATATCCCATGCCCAGAATGGAGACAAGCTTGGAGTCGTTAGGCGGGGCGTAGTACTTCTCTGCCATTGACTTAAAGTCCAGGTACTGGCAGATCCCTGTCATTGAGGCTGACCGCGACAAAACAACATTTGCTACGGCGTCGGCTCAGTATCGCTTCAAAAGGATGCCGTTCGGCCTGACCACAGCTCCAGCTACATTTCAGCGCTTAGTCAATAGAGTGCTGGAGCCATCAGCTGGAAAAACTGGCTACGTTTTCATCGATGACGTGGTGGTATGCTAGTGAAGAACATACCGACGTGGTGAAGAACATACCGCTCCTCTGAAGGAGGTTCTCTCTCTTATCCAAAAATCGCGACTGAAAATTTTGCTGAAGAAGTGTAGCTTTGCCAAGCCGTCAATTGAGTACTTGGGACACGTTGTCTCCAAGGACGGAATTCAAGTCAACCCAAAGAAGATCAAAGCCATTCAGGAGTTGTTGCCACCTAAGAAACCGAAAGATGTCAGGAAAATCTTAGAAATGGCAGGCTATTATCGAAGACTCATCCCGAATTTCTCAGCTCGAGTGGCCCTTTTAACTGCTCTGACAAAAAAGTGTGTCAAATTCGTGTGGTCGGACGAGCAGCAGGCCGCATTCGACTCGCTAAAAATGGCTCTTGCGGAAGCGCCAGTGTTGCGCTATCCTGATTTTGAGCGGCCGTTTCGGTTGCATACTTACGCTACTGACGTGGCTTTAGGAGGTGTTCTGACTCAAAAAGCGGACGGCCTGGATCATCCTATCGCATATAACTCACGCAAATTTACACCCGCGGAGACCAGGTAGAGCACGACAGAAAGCGAGGCTCTGTCCTTTGTGGAAAATGTCCGACATTTTGCTAGGTATCTCTACGGTCGTAAGTTCAAGATCCTCACGGATCACCAGCTGCTGAGATATCTCTTCCAGTACAAAGCAACGGTGCCACGCATCGCACGATAAGCGGTACTACTGTCGCAGTTCGAGTATGAAATATCCTATCGACCAGGTAAAGAGAACATTATACCCAACACGCTCTACCGAGGCGTGGCACCCATCTGTGACAGCCATCTGTGACTGTGACGGAAGTGCCGGATCCGTACGATGTATTCTGTTCTGAGAAGGTAAGTATGGCACAACGCGACTCTTCGCACTGGGCCAAGGTCATCGATACATTAAAAGGTAAAGGCACGACGGTGATAGACCCTGGAGAGTACAAGGACTTTGTAATGGACAAAGGTTATTTATTCTACGTGGAATGTGGCGAAAACGGTGATATTTGCGAATGCGCGGTAATTCCCGCCTCTCTAGTAAAGCCCGTTCTAATAATGTCTCACGACACGCGTAAATCGGGACATTTTGGCGTTAAAAACACCCTACATCGCACTAGAGAATTATTCTTCTGGCCAAATTTTGTCCAGGACGTGCAAGATCACGTGAAACATTGCGTAACGTGTCAGAAGCGAAGCCCTCATGGAGGACTTACAGCTAAAATCGGTGAATTATCGCCAGTCACACGGCCACTGGAGAGGGTTGGAATCGATCTAATTGGAGAACTGACGCAATCGCAAGCGGACAACAAATACATTCTGACGATCGTGCGTCACTCCTCGAGATACGTTCAGGTGTATCCCCTCAGAGATAAAAAAGCGAGACCGTGGCTTGAGCGTTTATGAATTTCGTGTGTCGATATGGGTGTCCTGAGCACATAGTGTCGATAGAGGAACAAAGGTTACGGCACAGATTTTTCAGGAAATGCGCCGCATATTGAAAGCAAAATTGCACTTGGCTACTTCGTGTCATCCTGCCTGTAACGGAATGACTGAAGCGTTCAATAAACTGATCAAAAACACCCTGGCAGCAACCGTAGAGAATGATCTGACATCCTGGGAAGAGCAACTGCCATTCGCTAACCTAGCCCTAAACTGCTCTTACCATGCCTCAGTGGGAAATACCCCGTACTATCTGTTTCATATCCGCGATGCTCCCTTGCCTTTCCCTGACGATTTTCCCCACGCCGCGCTTGCTAGGTTACAAATAGCGTTCGAAGACGCCATGGGAGCGAGCCGAGACGCTCATGACAAGAACATGAAATATCAGCGCGTGAGAGATAAGAAACTTAGAGTCGGAGACTGCGTATTTCTGCGTAATAACGTAAGACGGAGTAAGGCCATGGGAAAATTTGGACCGAACTGGGTAGGTCCGTATCGAATTCAGGCGATTCCAACACTCTAGAACGTAGTTTTACGACCGGTGCACGGCCGCCGACACGAGACAACGGTTCACCGACTTAAGCCCGCGTCACTTCAGCCGGAAGACACGTTTGTAGTGCAGGACGAGTGCAACCGCAGAAATACAAAGGTCGTTAATTAAGCGCGAGGTATACGCGTAGCGAAGCCTGAACTCCCCCGGCTTCCCTGCATTCTGGAAGCCCGATGCCCGTACGCTCTCAGATCCGCCGGGCCAATAGACGACATGGCCTTTTAAGTCCTCTCACATTGAGCAGGTTTCATAGCTCATAGAGGTGAATTAACTAAATATTTCCTTTCAAAGTAGCCTAGTGAGAACCGCGTATAAGAGTAAGCGTACTAACTAAATATTTCCTTTCGTAGCCTAAAGGATAGCAACGTAGATTTGAAGTAGGATAACTTTACCATAACCCAGGATAAATTCGCATTACATGAAAAAAAAATTCTGTAGAAGATGAAGTAGAATTGAGATTTTTTGACAGTTGAAGGGAAGAAAGAAAGAAAGAAAGAAAGAAAAAACTTTATTTCCAATAAAGTTTGTACAATATTACAATCATTGGTTTTTAAATATCTTAAAATTAATACACTTAGATGATACACACACACGAGTATTGAAAAACTCGTGTCACTAGTCGAAAATAAATGATTGAGGGCAATGTACTCCTAACCTTGCTTAATCTACATTTGACAATACATGTAATGATAATTATAAGAGATAACGCAAATTCATGGACGATGCATTTTCATTGTGGGGTGAAAACACTTCTGACAGTTTACATGTACATGACATAAAACTTCGCAATTATTGATGCCAGGAAATAATATATGAATCGCTTGTTTCGGCAAATGTTCAAAAGTGTCATTTAAAGGAAGCATGAAAAAAAAATATAAATACAAATCCATATACATATATATACGTATATATACATATACATACATACACACACACATACAGATATATATATATATATGTACGCATAAGCATGAGGACCAAGAAGATTATAAGTTTTGTATTTCTAGTTCAACAATTTTAACATAACGGTCGTTAGTTAATAAGCATTTTATTTAAATATAAATGGATGATCGTACAACAAATGTATAGTTTGTACATGAATGCTTTACAATAATAAAGAGATGACGAGTTAGGTAATGTTACAAGTTGAGAGTGAACAGAAAATGACCATTATCTCTAGTAAAAATGCTAGTTGTCAGTCTAGTACACACATATGTGCACACATACATGTAAATATATACACATATATGTACACATAAGCATGAGGACCAAGAAGATTATAAGTTTTGTATTTCTGATTCAACAATTTTAACATACCGGTCATTAGTTAATAAGCATTTTATTTAAATATAAATGGATGATCGCAGATCAAATGTATAGTTTGTACATGAATGCTTTACAATAATAAAGAGATGACGAGTTAGGTAATGCTACAAGTAAAATGCTAGTTGTCAGTTTAGTACACACATATGTGCACGTATACATGTAGATATATACACATACGCATGCACAAACATACCCACGCACATACTTACACCAAACTCGTAAGCATACACAAATGCATTTCTATGCATTGAGGTAATACATACGCATTCTACAGAGTGTCATACGCGTGGCGTGCACACGTACACATATATACAAGTAAGCATGTGCGCAAATATCAGCATAAACTAGCCATTATAAACCAGAATTCCAATCGAGGGAAACAGAGTAAATATCTTTTATTATAGCATGAATTTTATAAAATTTCGTACTAAAAATAGTGGCACAAGACAGTCTACTTAAGTCAGAAACATGAAAACGATTGTGGGACGTGAATAAGAAAGAAAACATTAATGTCCTATAAAGGTTTCATATTAGAAAACAAATCACATTATCTTTGAAATATGGCGCAAATTGTCGGCAATTCATAAACAAACATAGGTATCACATTATTATAAGCATATAACTATAAGCAGAATAAGCATATCACTGCAGTATAAGTGGATGATCACACAACGAATTTATTTTTATTTTTTTTTTACATGGATGCTTTACAATTTCATATTAGAAAAAAACACATTATCTTTGTAATATGGTGCAGAATGTCTGCAATTGATAAACACACACACACATATAGGTACCATGACGGTCTAGTTTGATGCTTGCACAGAAACGGAGAGGAATGACATAAAATGAAACCTTCGACTGGTTTATCTACTCTAGTGCACACAGGTGTACGTGCACATATACACACCCATATGTGCACACACACCTATATACGTACACACATATACAAGTAAGCATGTTTGCAAATGACAACGTATAGGCGGTCAAATCATAATACCTACGCATACTTCCAAACTGTTGTGTGATGTCTTGAATTATAAAACAATGAGCGAGGGAGATTGTTCAGCAATGGAGATACCAGGCAAATGAGATTCGTCAGTACTCATTCAGTATGTTCTGTAACTAAAAATTATTATTGAGACACAAGATGACGAGTTATTTTGGCTTTAAATTCTCTCGGTCTTTGAGGGACTTTAATATTCAGGGGAAGTTTGTTCCACAGTAAGGCGCCTGATATGGACAGCGCCTTCTGCCCTAAGTGAGATGAACGATAGTTGACTAAGACATTATTGTTTCTGTTCGGTTTTTGACTGGTTACAGTGGGTGGATGGAAACGCACTATCTCAGCATTGCTCTGATGAAGATATAACGAGGAGAATACGTATTGGGCCTTCTGCAAGAGGAGCCTTTCTTGGATAGGAATCCAGCCGAGTTTATTGAGGAGAGGGGTTACGTGATTATTTCTTTTGAAATTCCCGTTGCATACCACCTTGGCTGCAAAATTCATGCATTTTTGTAAGTTCCTTTGAAGGTATTGAGGTAAGTCTCCCCATACTAGGCTGCAGTAGTCAATGCGCGATAACAAAAGGGATTGAATAGCTAATAATCTGGATTTTTCGTCTAGCATACTTTTTATACGATGAAAAAACAATAAAGTTCCGTAGATTTTGTTGCAAGTAGTCTCAACGTGAGATTTGAAGGACATATTTCTATCGAACCAGATACCTAGATTTTTAACTTTTTCTGATGCATTAATTTTATCATTTCCAACTGCAAGAGTAAGATCTGAAGTTTTTTAATTGCATCTTTGGATCCAAAAATAATGCATTGTGTTTTATTAGCATTTAATTTGAGACCATTTCGGTCGTACCATGATTTCAGGCTAGTCAGTAAAGTTTCGGCTTTAATTTGCGTCTGTGGTATTTCCGATACTGAACTTGTTTTTGCAATTTGAACATCATCTGCATACATTGAGATCCGTGTGTTAGAAGGCATTGGAGGGAAATCATTAATGAAAATAGAAAAGAGTAGCGGACCAAGAATGGATCCTTGGGGAACACCAAAATTGTTTTGAATGAATGGGGACAATTTGTTTTCTATGCGGACTGCATGAGATCGATTTGACAAGTAACTTTCAAACCATTGCGTGTCTATTCCCAAGTTCAGTATTTTACGTAGAAGTCTTTCATGTTCGACGCTATCGAACGCCTTAGAGAGATCAAGTAGCAGCAAGAGTGTTGCATTCTTTTGATCGATGTCACTGTATATTTTTTCAGATATATTGAGCAGAGCGTCTTGGGTGCTAGTATTTCTTCTATAGGCATATTGATTTTGGTGGAGTAGATTTGACTCGTCCAGGTGAAATGACAGTTGATTTGTCACCACTTTCTCCAATAGTTTGGACATGACAGGCAAAAGACTGATGGGCCTGTAGTTTGATGCTGGATTTAGGTCACCACTTTTGTGCAACGGTCTAATAATGGAGTGTTTCCATTGGTTTGGAAACGTGTTGGTTACTATTGATGTATTAATTATCAGACGAATCCATGGTGCTGTAACAGGGAAACTGTCTTTGATATATTGAAGACTGATACCATCATGTCCAACCGCCTTTGTGTTGTTTAGTGAGTATAAGATGTTTTGTAACTCCGGTAAATCGACAGGGCGTGGTCTCCACTTGACATCAGTCCTCGAGGGTGCAGTGGGGCATGAATTTTCAATTGTCGTTTCATCTGGATTGGTACACACCTCACTGAAAACTTGAGCCCCTACTTTTGAAAAGAATGTGTTGAAATCCGTGGCTGTTGCCAAGGGATTTTCAAAATTACTTATGGGATCTAAATTTTTATATGGGGCTACCTCACTAATGATTTCCCAAGTTCGCTTCGGGTTATTTTTAGCCGTTATCAGTGCCTGGTGGAAGTGAGTTTGTTTCGCTTCAGTGATTTTCTTTCGAAGAATTTTTTCATGTTCTTTATATCTCTTGTATAAGGTACTGTTTGATCTATTGTTTTTGTACTCTCGCAAGTTAGCTTTCTTTATTCTGCTCATCTCTTTAACTTCGTCAGTAATCCAAACAGTCCGTTTCGGCTTGGTTTTTTTGGTGACGTAAGGTGCACATTTGTCGAGAGCTGCTGTGAAGTTCTCGTTGAAGATTGACACTTGTATGTGAACATCGTCAGATTGCGTCATTTTCTGAAATTCGTTCGACCTATCGAGTAGTTTTTCTTGAAATAGTTCTGCTGAATAGTGCCTTTTCGAGCGATAGGTCATTAAGCGGTATTTTTGTCTTTCCTTCGCAATATTAATTTCACATTCTATAGAGTGGTGATCGGAAATAGAAGGTGATATTACTGTACTAAGTATTGCGGTGGGATTATTTGTGATTGCTAGATCGAGGAGAGTTGAAGAGACTTTAGTGATGCGAGTCGGATCTTTGACCATTTGTGATAGGCTTAGTTTATACAATAGTTTGCTTAGCTGATTGTTTTTGTCCGTTAGGTCAACATTGAAATCTCCGAAAGCAAAGAATGATTTTTTTGCCTGAAGGATTTCTTTGAAGGTTTCCTCAATGAAATCTAGTGTTAGATTTAGGGGAGACGATGGGTGCCGGTAAAGGCTGCCAATGATTATTGATTTGTGTTTATTTATTTGCACTTCTAACCAAACCATTTCAATGCCTTCGCAAACTTTATTCGCTAGTAGTGAAGATGTTGAGTACATTTTTTTCACAAAAATACAAGATCCACTACCTCGGCTGGTTTTAGCGCCATCGTAGCGGTACAACACGTAATCAGGAATGTTAAAAAATGAACTTTGGGTTCGTGAATCAAACCATGTTTCTGAGACACACAAAATGTCAATTTTTTCAGTGACCAGCATTACTCTGATTTCATCCAATTTACCATTCAGGCTTCGAGCATTTACATGCTTGATTTTGATTTTACCTATATTAGCACTCTTTTTAAAGGTAGCGAAGTTACTATCTCGATGTGATCGTTCAGGGGATTTATCGATTTTGTCTAAGTTGCCCAGGGTGTTTGGCCCAGCATCTGCTATGTAAGAAAGTCTACTATTTGGCTGGGCAGCGGCACTCTGTCAAGATGAGGTAACCCCGGTCTGATTTTTACCTTGTGTGACAAGAGCACTGTAGTGATCGTTTTTACGATGGAGCAGTAGTGGGGGGTTATTATTTGATAACTCTGAAATGGGAACGACTGATATTTTAAAAACACAATGATCCTGTTCATCCAGGACGAGAAGTTTTTGGCCTGTCACATTTGAAATGATTAGTGGTATAAGGTCTACAGCAGCTTGGTCAAAATGTTTTTCATCAATGTAATTATCTATGAGGTTTTGCATGTCTCCACTGTTCTTGGCGACAAACTTAGCGTATGTGCTGTTGTTTGCTTTACTCTCTGTTTTGATTGCAGCCTTTAGGGAATTGTAATTCCATTTTGATGCTGGTTGTTTTGTAAGTAGATGAGCTACTGCGTGGAGGAGGCAGTGTCCATCGGCTTTGGTGGGAATCAGTTTTATGTTCCATGATCGTTTCAATTCATCCATTGTGGAATTCATGCGTTCATAAATGGGGCTGAAGACGTTTTTTTTCGATCTTTCCACACCATTAAGAGGTTCTGAGAGGTGCGGGGAATTTACGTTTTTCTGGCTCTGAATTCCCGCTCTGTGGTGATTTCTTGTATGGGGATTTGCAGAGAACTGAGAAATGCTCGTGTCAATTATATTTTTCTGGTGATGATTGTGCATACCGTTGGGTAGTGGATTTTCCATCGATTGTCGACTGCAATTTTGCAGCGATTTCTCTCTTCCTGTTGATTTCACTGCTTCCGAGTATGTGATTGGATGTTGATTTATACTCGTGTCTAAGAGGGGCTATTCATCCTCTTCATCAGCATTGGATAGCAATGAAAACCTATTTTTTGTAGGCACTCCGTAATTGTTTGTGGCGGATGCTGGAGAGGGCTTGTTATATGAGGGCAAACATCGGGAGGAGAGGGGAGGAGAGGGTTTGTTATACGAAGGCAAACATCGGTTTATGCTGCTGGAGGTTTCACGTGGATAGGCGGTCAACTTAGAACAATCATTCAACTCATTTTGCTGTTTTGCATGATCATTAGAGTATTCAATTTCTTCATTCAGATCATGGGAGTTTCTGACACAGGAGATAAAATGTGAAGTTAGTCTCAAAGGTGATTTTAGAGCAATTTGTTGAAGAAAATGATGCGTGTCTTCTCGCGTAACGGGCCAAGTGCGGACATTGTTGTAAGCTTCATTGACAGGACCGGTTTTTATATTTGCTCGCAGCGGAATCAGTTTAAGACCAATTTTTCTGCACAGGCTCGATGCCATGTACAATTGCTGCCCACTGCAGGAACTCACCACATAAATATGAGAAAAAAGATTCTTTGTCATGATCAGATTTTTTAACTTTGTGAGATTTTGGGACGAGAGGCTCAAACCTTTGAAACTAATTATATAGTTCCTGAAAGGAGGTGCGCGTTCAATCTCATCATAGAGATCATTAAGACGTTCCGAAGTTATGGTCTGAATCCTGCATGCGCTATCAATGTCATCTCTGTTGATTTTTGTGAGACTATTGTCTCCAACGAGAAAAGTGTCTAGAGGGGATTGCGCATAATGATGGTTACTCGCAGCTACCACCGGCGTAAAATCATGAACGCTGATACAATCATTTAAAGCAAAAAGCTGTTCTTTAATCATTTGAATATTTGATACAGTGGAAAAAATCGACGCTGGGCTTGGGGGACAATTTTGTCTCAAAGCTTTATTGATAAATGCAGATGTAAGAGACAGCATGTTATTTATTTCGTGAATAGTTTGGGAACTGGTCATTTGGAGAGGATGTAAGTACCCATCAAAAGCGATAGCAGGTCTGTTTGTATTGTTTTCCACTGAAAATCTTAAGTTATCCTCGCAGTTTACGCTCTGAGGTACTTTACTGCCAGTGTCAGCTGCCGCGCATGCATTTTCAAACCTAACTCCACTGCCTGAAAGGCCTACACACAATTGATCATTAAAATTATAATTAAAATTACCCGTTTTACTCTCTGACTGGTTCCTCACATCGAAAATTTTATCGCGTTCTAACGTTGACGTTGACGTTGGTGTCGTCGTCGTTGGTGAACAATTTTGAGCTTTCTCAGTGACGCAGGACAGGGGAGATGCCGCCATGACGCAATCGTTGGGACGAGACGAAGGAGCTAGCGGTGGTGCTGTGGCAGCTGGCGCCAGTGATGAGGTACAAGCAGCGCTTGGGAGATTTTCGTCAAAGACGGGCGACTCTGCTGCTCGATTCTCTGTCGGGCACCTCTCCGTCGATTCTCTCTCGGTCGGCACTGGTGATGTTTTGAGAGTTGCGGTGCTTTCGTCGACGTCATACCGTTTCTCTGTCGGAGTTTTTGTAGTCATTGTGAGCGGCTTAGGCTTTTGAACGAGCGATTTTACACGCGAGAATTTTGGTGGTTTTTGCTTTCGTTTTCTGAACGGTTCAGATATATTCCGCTTTTTGGGGTTTGAGTTTTCATGCGGCGCTGTTGTGAGGGATGTTATTTCCCCAGATAAAGCTGCTTTCCGAGTAGCTGAGCGAGTTTCGTAATGAGACATTGTGAAGTTGTATTGGATGAGTGAATAAAGGTGAAGATAATTCAAAATTTTGTTCACTGTGTAGCTGTTACGGAGTGAGTAACGATCGGCTTGGGTAGAAGGGTAATAGTTTACACATGAGTGAGGGCTAGCTTCTCATTTAGAATTTGAAACACTCGAAAATATTGCCATAAAAACATCACCTAAAAAACGTCACCAAAAACATAAGAAAATAGAGTTGCCCTCAAATGCTGGAGAAAGGAGGCGAGGAACTGGGAGAGCGTTGGTCGGCCGTGAATAATGACGACAATGACGTACGTTCAGACTTTTGCAGGTTGACACATTTTACTCATTCAGTTTCTCAACGTTTCATAATAGTAATCCCTCTTTCACTTTTTATGTCACTGTTCACCAAAGTTAACTGGTGGGTCACAAAGTCACCAAAAGAAAGTTAATTTTATTTATTCAGAGGAGGTTGAAAATTGGGTGATTAACTTTCGACAAGAAAGATAGCCATCATTGAAATATTTGCGAATGAGGGATTACATTGCTTGTTCACATTTGAAAACGAAAAAGACCGCCTTTTAATGCCAGACGAAGAAAAGCCGCCCGTAAGACAGAGGGGGAGGGGTAGAGGAAAAAAGAAGGTTTAGTAGACAGAGACGGGGGGGGGGCGTTGAGCAGGATGCTTGCGGTGATCCAGCTTGGCGTTTCTCGCTCGTCTGCTTGTGAAGAAATCAATACAATTTTTTTTCCGTGTAAAGATTGCTATGGTGAGCTATCCAAAAGACGTCATATTGCTGAAAATTCGCCTTACGTTGTGGAATTATGTTCTAGCAGTGAACACAGATTTAAGTTAGCCACTATTACAGCGTGGCAATTCTTACAAGGAAAGGGTAGGCTGGGGGGAGGAAGGGGTGCGGGCGCAGACTTGGCGTGGCTGAGCCCTCATAGAAAAGAAAAAAGAAAGAAAAGAAAAAAACTTTATTTCCAATAGAGATTGTACAATATTACAACCATTGGTTTTTAAATATCTTAAAATTAATACACTTAGATGATACACACACACGAGTATTGAAAAACTCGTGTCACTAGTCGAAAATAAATGATTGAGGGCAATGTACTCCTAATCTTGCTTAATCTACATTTGACAATACATGTAATGATAATTATAAGAGATAACGCAAATTCATGGACGATGCATTTTCATTGTGGGGTGAAAACACTTTTGACAGTTTACATGTACATGACATAAAACTTCGCAATTATTGATGCCAGGAAATAATATATGAATCCATTGTTTCGGCAAATGTTCAAAAGTGTCATTTTAAGGAAGCATGAAAAAAATATAAATACAAATCCATATACATATATATACGTACACATATATATACATACATACACACACACATACAGATATATATATATATATATGTACGCATAAGCATGAGGACCAAGAAGATTATAAGTTTTGTATTTCTAATTCAACAATTTTAACATAACGGTCGTTAGTTAATAAGCATTTTATTTAAATATAAATGGATGATCGTACAACAAATGTATAGTTTGTACATGAATGCTTTACAATAATAAAGAGATGACGAGTTAGGTAATGTTACAAGTTGAGAGTGAACAGAAAATGACCATTATCTCTAGTAAAATGCTAGTTGTCAGTCTAGTACACACATATGTGCACACATACATGTAAATATATACACATATATGTACACATAAGCATGAGGACCAAGAAGATTATAAGTTTTGTATTTCTGATTCAACAATTTTAACATACCGGTCATTAGTTAACAAGCATTTTATTTAAATATAAATGGATGATCGCAGAACAAATGTATAGTTTGTACATGAATGCTTTACAATAATAAAGAGATGACGAGTTAGGTAATGTTACAAGTTGAGTGTGCACAGAAAAAAGACCATTTTCTCTAGTAAAATGCTAGTTGTCAGTCTAGTACACACATATGTGCACGTATACTTGTTGATATATACACATACGCATGCACAAACATACCCACGCACATACTTACACCAAACTCGTAAGCATACACAAATGCATTTCTATGTATTGAGGCAATACATACGCATTCTACAGAGTGTCATACGCTTAGCGTGCACACGTACACATATACACAAGCAAGCATGTGCGCAAATATCAGCATAAACTAGCCATTATAAACCAGAATTCCAATCGAGGGAAACAGAGAAAATATCTTTTATTATAGCATGAATTTTATAGAATTTCGTACTAAAAATAGTGGCACAAGACAGTCTACTTAAGTCAGAAACATGAAAACGATTGTGGACGTGAATAAGAAAGAAAACATTAATGTCTTATAAAGGTTTCATATTAGAAAACAAATCACATTATCTTTGAAATATGGCGCAAATTGTCGGCAATTCATAAACAAACATAGGTATCACATTATTATAAGCATATAACTATAAGCAGAATAAGCATATTACTGCAGTATAAATGGATGATCACACAACGAATTTATTTTTATTTTTTTTTTACATGGATGCTTTACAATTTCATATTAGAAAAAAAACACATTATCTTTGTAATATGGTGCAGAATGTCTGCAATTGATAAACACACACACACATATAGGTACCATGACGGTCTAGTTTGATGCTTGCACAGAAACGGAGAGGAATGACATAAAATGCAACCTTCGACTGGTTTATCTACTCTAGTGCACACAGGTGTACGTGCACATATACACACCCATATGTGCACATACACCTATATACGTACACACATATACAAGTAAGCATGTTTGCAAATGACAACGTATAGGCGGTCAAATCATAATACCTACGCATACTTCCAAACTGTTGTGTGATGTCTTGAATTATAAAACAATGAGCGAGGGAGATTGTTCAGCAATGGAGATACCAGGCAAATGAGATTCGTCAGTACTCATTCAGTATGTTCTGTAACTAAAAATTATTATTGAGATACAAGATGACGAGTTATTTTGGCTTTAAATTCTCTCGGTCTTTGAGGGACTTTAATATTCAGGGGAAGTTTGTTCCACAGTAAGGCGCCTGATATGGACAGAGCCTTCTGCCCTAAGTGAGATGAACGATAGTTGACTAAGACATTATTGTTTCTGTTCGGTTTTTGATTGGGTACAGTGGGTGGATGGAAACGCACTATCTCAGCATTGCTCTGAGGAAGATATAACGAGGAGAATACGTATTGGGCCTTCTGCAAGAGGAGCCTTTCTTGGATAGGAATCCAGCCGAGTTTATTGAGGAGAGGGGTTACGTGATCATTTCTTTTGAAATTACCGTTGCATACCACCTTGGCTGCAAAATTCATGCATTTTTGTAAGTCCCTTTGAAGGTATTGAGGTAAGTCTCCCCATACTAGGCTGCAGTAGTCAACGCGCGATAACACAAGGGATTGAATAGCTAATAATCTAGATTTTTCGCCTGGCATACTTTTTATCCGATGAAAAACATTAAAGTTCCGTAGATTTTGTTGCAAGTAGTCTCAACGTGAGATTTGAAGGACATATTTCTATCGAACCAGATACCTAGATTTTTAACTTTTTCTGATGCATTAATTTTATCATTTCCAACTGCAAGAGTAAGATCTGAAGTTTTTTTAATTGCATCTTTGGATCCAAAAATAATGCATTGTGTTTTATTAGCATTTAATTTGAGACCATTTCGGTCGTACCATGATTTCAGGCTAGTCAGTAAAGTTTCGGCTTTAATTTGCGTCTGTGGTATTTCCGATACTGAACTTGTTATTGCAATTTGAACATCATCTGCATACATTGAGATCCGTGTGTTAGAAGGCATTGGAGGGAAATCATTAATGAAAATAGAAAAGAGTAGCGGACCAAGAATGGATCCTTGGGGAACACCAAAATTGTTTTGAATGAATGGGGACAATTTGTTTTCTATGCGGACTGCATGAGATCGATTTGACAAGTAACTTTCAAACCATTGCGTGTCTATTCCCAAGTTCAGTATTTTACGTAGAAGTCTTTCATGTTCGACGCTATCGAACGCCTTAGAGAGATCAAGTAGCAGCAAGAGTGTTACATTCTTTTGATCGATGTCACTGTATATTTTTTCAGATATATTGAGCAGAGCTTCTTGGGTGCTAGTATTTCTTCTATAGGCATATTGATTTTGGTGGAGTAGATTTGACTCGTCCAGGTGAAATGACAGTTGATTTGTCACCACTTTCTCCAATAGTTTGGACATGACAGGCAAAAGACTGATGGGCCTGTAGTTTGATGCTGTATTTAGGTCACCACTTTTGTGCAACGGTCTAATAATGGAGTGTTTCCATTGGTTTGGAAACGTGTTGGTTACTATTGATGTATTAATTATCAGACGAATCCATGGTGCTGTAACAGGGAAACTGTCTTTGATATATTGAAGACTGATACCATCATGTCCAACCGCCTTTGTGTTTTTTAGTGAGTATAAGATGTTTTGTAACTCCGGTAAATCGACAGGGCGTGGTCTCCACTTGACATCAGTCCTCGAGGGTGCAGTGGGGCATGAATTTTCAATTGTCGTTTCATCTGGATTGGTACACACCTCACTGAAAACTTGAGCCCCTACTTTTGAAAAGAATGTGTTAAACTCCGTGGCTGTTGCCAAGGGATTTTCAAAATTACTTATGCGATCTAAATTTTTAAATGGGGCTACCTCACTAATGATTTCCCAAGTTCGCTTCGGGTTATTTTTAGCCGTTATCAGTGCCTGGTGGAAGTGAGTTTGTTTCGCTTCAGTGATTTTCTTTCGAAGAATTTTTTCATGTTCTTTATATCTCTTGTATAAGGTACTGTTTGAGCTATTGTTTTTGTACTCTCGCAAGTTAGCTTTCTTTATTCTGCTCATCTCTTTAATTTCGTCAGTAATCCAAACAGTCCGTTTCGGCTTGGTTTTTTTGGTGACGTAAGGTGCACATTTGTCGAGAGCTGCTGTGAAGTTCTCGTTGAAGATTGACACTTGTATGTCAACATCGTCAGATTGCATCATTTTCTGGAATTCGTTCGACCTATCGAGTAGTTTTTCTTGAAATAGTTCTGCTGAATAGTGCCTTTTCGAGCGATAGGTCATTAAGCGGTATTTTTGTCTTTCCTTCGCAATATTAATTTCACATTCTATAGAGTGGTGATCGGAAATAGAAGGTGATATTACTGTACTAAGTATTGCGGTGGGATTATTTGTGATTGCTAGATCGAGAAGAGTTGCAGAGACTTTAGTGATGCGAGTCGGTTCTTTGACCATTTGCGATAGGCTTAGTTTATGCAATAGTTTGCTTAGCTGATTGTTTTTGTCCGTTAGGTCAACATTGAAATCTCCGAAAGCAAAGAATGATTTTTTTGCCTGAAGGATTTCTTTGAAGGTTTCCTCAATGAAATCTAGTGTTAGATTTAGGGGAGACGATGGGTGCCGGTAAAGGCTGCCAATGATTATTGATTTGTGTTTATTTATTTGCACTTCTAACCAAACCATTTCAATGCCTTCGCAAACTTTATTTGCTAGTAGTGAAGATGTTGAGTACATTTCTTTCACAAAAATACAAGATCCACTACCTCGGCTGGTTTTAGCGCCATCGTAGCGGTACAACACGTAATCAGGAATGTTCAAAAATGAACTTTGGGTTCGTGAATCAAACCATGTTTCTGAGACACACAAAATGTCAATTTTTTCAGTGACCAGCATTACCCTGATTTCATCCAATTTACCATTCAGGCTTCGAGCATTTACATGCTTGATTTTGATTTTACCTATATTAGCACTCTTTTTAAAGGTAGCGAAGTTACTATCTCGATGTGATCGTTCAGGGGATTTATCGATTTTGTCTAAGTTGCCCAGGGTGTTTGGCCCAGCATCTGCTATGTGAGAAAGTCTACTATTTGGCTGGGAAGCGGCACTCTGTCAAGATGAGGTAACCCCGGTCTGATTTTTGCCTTGTGTGACAAGAGCACTGTAGTGATCGTTTTTACGATGGAGCAGTAGTGGGGGGTTATTATTTGATAACTCTGAAATGGGAACGACTGATATTTTAAAAACACAATGATCCTGTTCATCCAGGACGAGAAGTTTTTGGCCTGTCACATTTGAAATGATTAGTCGTATAAGGTCTACAGCAGCTTGGTCAAAATGTTTTTCATCAATGTAATTATCTATGAGGTTTTGCATGTCTCCACTGTTCTTGGCGACAAACTTAGCGTATGTGCTGTTGTTTGCTTTACTCTCTGTTTTGATTGCAGCCTTTAGGGAATTGTAATTCCATTTTGATGCTGGTTGTTTTGTAAGTAGATGAGCTACTGCGTGGAGGAGGCAGTGTCCATCGGCTTTGGTGGGAATCAGTTTTATGTTCCATGATCGTTTCAATTCATCCATTGTGGAATTCATGCGTTCATAAATGGGGCTGGAGACGTTTTTTCGCACTTTTTACATCATTAAGAGGTTCTGAGAGGTGCGGGGAATTTACGTTTTTCTGGCTCTGAATTCTCGCTCTGTGGTGATTTCTTGTATGGGGATTTGCAGAGAACTGAGAAATGCTCGTGTCAATTATATTTTTCTGGTGATGATTGTGCATACCGTTTGGTAGTGGATTTTCCATCGATTGTCGACTGCAATTTTGCAGCGATTTCTCTCTTCCTGTTGATTTCACTGCTTCCGAGTATGTGATTGGATGTTGATTTATACTCGTGTCTAAGAGGGGCTGTTCATCCTCTTCATCAGCATTGGATAGTAATGAAAACCTATTTTTTGTAGGCACTCCGCAATTGTTTGTGGCGGATGCTGGAGAGGGCTTGTTATATGAGGGCAAACATCGGGAGGAGAGGGGAGGAGAGGGTTTGTTATACGAAGGCAAACATCGGTTTATGCTGCTGGAGGTTTCACGTGGATAGGCGGTCAACTTAGAACAATCATTCAACTCATTTTGCTGTTTTGCATGATCATTAGAGTATTCAATTTCTTCATTCAGATCATGGGAGTTTCTGACACAGGAGATAAAATGTGAAGTTAGTCTCAAAGGTGATTTTAGAGCAATTTGTTGAAGAAAATGATGCGTGTCTTCTCGCGTAACGGGCCAAGTGCGGACATTGTTGTAAGCTTCATTGACAGGACCGGTTTTTACATTTGCTCGTAGCGGAATCAGTTTAAGACCAATTTTTCTGCACAGGCTCGATGCCATGTACAATTGCTGCCCACTGCAGGAACTCACCACATAAATATGAGAAAAAAGATTCTTTGTCATGATCAGATTTTTTAACTTTGTGAGATTTTGGGACGAGAGGCTCAAACCTTTGAAACTAATTATATAGTTCATGAAAGGAGGTGCGCGTTCAATCTCATCATAGAGATCATTTAGACGTTCCGAAGTTATGGTCTGAATCCTGCATGCGCTATCAATGTCATCTCTGTTGATTTTTGTGAGACTATTGTCTCCAACGAGAAAAGTGTCTAGAGGGGATTGCGCATAATGATGGTTACTCGCAGCTACCACCGGCGTAAAATCATGAGCGCTGATACAATAATTTAAAGCAAAAAGCTGTTCTTTAATCATTTGAATATTTGATACAGTGGAAAAAATCGACGCTGGGCTTGGGGGACAATTTTGTCTCAGAGCTTTATTGAGAAATGCAGCTGTAAGAGACAGCATGTTATTTATTTCGTAAATAGTTTGGGAACTGGTCATTTGGAGAGGATGTAAGTACCCATCAAAAGCGATAGCAGGTCTGTTTGTATTTTTCTCCACTGAAAATCTTAAGTTATCCTCGCAGTTTACGCTCTGAGGTACTTTACTGCCAGTGTCAGCTGCCGCGCATGCATTTTCAAACCTAACTCCACCGCCTGAAAGGCCTACACACAATTGATCATTAAAATTATAATTAAAATTACCCGTTTTACTCTCTGACTGGTTCCTCACATCGAAAATTTTATCGCGTTCTAACGTTGACGTTGACGTTGGTGTCGTCGTCGTTGTCGAACAATTTTGAGCTTTCTCAGTGACGCAGGACAGGGGAGATGCCGCCATGACGCAATCGTTGGGACGAGACGAAGGAGCTAGCGGTGGTGCTGTGGCAGCTGGCGCCAGTGATGAGGTACAAGCAGCGCTTAGGAGATTTTCGTCAAAGACGGGCGACTCTGCTGCTCGATTCTCCGTCGGGCACCTCTCCGTCGATTCTCTCTCGGTCGGCACTGGTGATGTTTTGAGAGTTGCGGTGCTTTCGTCGACGTCATACCGTTTCTCTGTCGGGGTTTTTGTAGTCATTGTGAGCGGCTTAGGCTTTTGAACGAGCGATTTTACACGCGAGAATTTTGGTGGTTTTTGCTTTCATTTTCTGAACGGTTCAGATATATTCCGCTTTTTGGGGTTTGAGTTTTCATGCGGCGCTGTTGTGAGGGATGTTATTTCCCCAGATAAAGCTGCTTTACGAGTAGCTGAGCGAGTTTCGTAATGAGACATTGTGAAGTTGTATTGGATGAGTGAATAAAGGTGAAGATAATTCAAAATTTTGTTCACTGTGTAGCTGTTACGGAGTGAGTAACGATCGTCTTGGGTAGAAGGGTAATAGTTTACACATGAGTGAGGGCTAGCTTCTCATTTAGAATTTGAAACACTCGAAAATATTGCCATAAAAACATCACCTAAAAAACGTCACCAAAAACATAAGAAAATAGAGTTGCCCTTAAATGCTGGAGAAAGGAGGCGAGGAACTGGGAGAGCGTTGGTAGGCCGTGAATAATGACGACAATGACGTACGTTCAGACTTTTGCAGGTTGACACATTTTACTCATTCAGTTTCTAAACGTTTTATAATAGTAATCCCTCTTTCACTTTTTATGTCACTGTTCACCAAAGTTAACTGGTGGGTCACAATTTCACCAAAAGAAAGTTAATTTTATTTATTCAGAGGAGGTTGAAAATTGGGTGATTAACTTTCGACAAGAAAGATAGCCATCATTGAAATATTTGCGAATGAGGGATTGCATTGCTTGTTCACATTTGAAAACGAAAAAGACCGCCTTTTAAAGCCAGACGAAGAAAAGCCGCCCGTAAGACAGAGGGGGAGGGGTAGAGGAAAAGAGAAGGTTTAGTAGACAGAGACGGGGGGGGGGCGTTGAGCAGGATGCTTGCGGTGATCCAGCTTGGCGTTTCTCGCTCGTCTGCTTGTGAAGAAATCAATACAATTTTTTTTTTCGTGTAAAGATTGCTATGGTGAGCTATCCAAAAGACGTCATATTGCTGAAAATTCGCCTTACGTTGTGGAATTATGTTCTAGCAGTGAACACAGATTTAAGTTAGCCACTATTACAGAGTGGCAATTCTTACAAGGAAAGGGTAGGCTGGGGGGAGGAAGGGGTGCGGGCGCAGACTTGGCGTGGCTGAGCCCTCATAGAGCTCTATTGTTTCAGGGTTTCACATTTTATTCACTCATTTTGCAACCTTCAACCTTTACAGAAAATATTTTCTCTTAATCACTTTTTACGTCACTGTTTCACCAAAAGTTCTCAATAAAAGGACAGAGTTACTTACTGGTAAAGTAATTTGAACACAATTTTGAGGATTAAAGGTCAAAATTGAGCGTCATAGACACTCAACATAGTTTTTTTTTTGTTGCAATAACTGATAAAATAACAAAAAAAAATTATCACTGTGTTTTATGTTTGTCTTCACAAAATTCAAATTTGCTAGAGCATCGGATTTTTTTGTTTTCATGCTGGTATTCGTGGTACGTTTGTTCTATGTGCGGAAGAGGGAGGAGCAGGTGTTGCGGTTGACCAGGGAGGGAGCCTACACCGAGGGTCGAGGGTCGCTACACAGACTTCGAGTGGAGACAAAGTTTACAGAAAGCACCAGTCAGTTTTTGCACGATTAAATTGGTCACACATGATTGTACTTGATTACTGTTTCTTACTTTTGCGATTCAATGAGGTAGAAAGCACATTCACAGATACTCAGTTCGAGTTTGGGGTTTTGGGAAAGTTTCGTTCCCTTACATTTTGAAATGTTTGACGCCGCGTTTACGCGGAGCGTCAGTTCACCTCCACACTCCAAAGCAGCTCGTTAAGACTCGTTAGACTTAAGACATAGAGCTCTATTGTTTCAGGGTTTCACATTTTATTCACTCATTTTGCAACCTTCAACCTTTACAGAAAATATTTTCTCTAAATCACTTTTTACGTCACTGTTTCACCAAACGTTCTCAATAAAAGGACAGAGTTACTTACTGGTAAAGTAATTTGAACACAATTTTGAGGATTAAAGGTCAAAATTGAGCGTCATAGACACTCAACATAGTTTTTTTTTGTTGCAATAACTGATAAAATAACAAAAAAAAAATTATCACTGTGTTTTATGTTTATCTTCACAAAATTCAAATTTGCTAGAGCATCGGATTTTTTTGTTTACATGCTGGTATTCGTGGTACGTTTGTTCTATGTGCGGAAGAGGGAGGAGCAGGTGTTGCGGTTGACCAGGGAGGGAGCCTACACCGAGGGTCGAGGGTCGCTACACAGACTTCGAGTGGAGACAAAGTTTACAGAAAGCACCAGTCTGTTTTTGCACGCTTAAATTGGTCACAAATGATTGTGCTTGATTACTGTTTCTCACTTTTGCGATTCAATGAGGTAGAAAGCACATTCACAGATACTCAGTTCGAGTTTGGGGTTTTGGGAAAGTTTCGTTCCCTTACATTTTGAAATGTTTGACGCCGCGTTTACGCGGAGCATCAGTTCACCTCCGCACTCCGCACAAGAGAAACGATTGTGGGAAAGAGATAGTGATGATGCAGTGTATAGAAGTTGCAGAGGCCTACCCGGGCGACGATACTTTAAATTTAATACTATGACAGGTCTTTTCGCCTTTCCGTAATAAGCAAGACAAGTATCCTAGTTAATCGTATGCCAATAAAAGCTCAAGATATTGGCTCGGAACATAAAGATTGATGATTCCGGAATGAAATCGTGGAAGCTGCTTAGAACTTTCTACAGATACAAAATAGATTAACTAGTTGTTCCATTACTAACGTAGTGTAGTTATTTAGCGATATGTTTCTTTAATAATAACGTAGCTTAATGTGGGATGGCAAATACTGGATGTACAGTCATGGGAGATATCCGATACGCGGGGCTATGAACAATGGCGCTCCAAAGTAGGTCATAAAATACGAGAGCGCCTATACATCACGAGGATAATGTAATACGATCTGTAGTACGCTGCGGATTACGCGACGTAGTCTAGACAGAGAGAGCTTACAACCGGAAGCTTACGACTCCAAGGAGGAAGTCTTTGTTAGGAAATAGACGGAATAACGATGGGCAATAAAAGGCCGAGCTGTTATAAAAGATTGAAGGCTCCTGTGCTGGGAAAACCAGAGTTTGAACAACGATTGGCAGTCGCCTGAGCTGGAATATTTAATGATAATTCTATATTAAGGCCGATTTGAAGATTTTCGGGAAGGCGACAGCGTGCGAGTCGTTGGCATGTGCATTGTGTCGTGATGACATCAAAGCGGTCTCCAACACGGACGGGAATGACCGGCGACGTCGAGAGAGTAAGGCTTTCAACAGAGGTAGGACCGGGAAGAAGCTCCTGAGCGGAGGAATTCGGGTGTGAACGATAAAAGCGTCGTAAAAATCTGGTAGCTAATGAGCGTGGGAGCCGGGCTCTTCGTGAAGCTGACTGTAAAAGATTAACGAACATTTTCTGGAGGCATGTACGCAATTCAGACTACTGCATCTCAGCTGCTTGCTCGGAATCGTGTGAATACAGAATGCCTAAGAGTAAGTCGTGCGAGACTGTGAGTTCATAAGAATACCGTGCATACCGAGGGACGCGTTGAGTACTGCAAATTTAGGGAAATAAAATGGTTGCCTTTCTAACGAAGTGTGATAAGTGAATGCAATTGAATAAACGCAAATCAGCTGAAGAAAAAAAAGGAAAGACAACTTAGAAACATTCATCGATTTCATTATCTTTAAGGATCTGTGAATACGAAGTACTGTAAGTTAAATTAGACAAGTGATAGATGACGGAAATATAGGAAAGAATGTTCATGTATTATTAAGGCTCATTTAGGTTAGGTTAAGACTGGACATGTTCATGAAATCATGTAATGTTAGTACATTCATTCATCATGTAAAATGCGCTCATTCAGTGATCAAAGGAAAATTCATGTAGGCACCATATTAATGTGGAATACATGTAAACAGGAAACTAATGCTTGTTTTTTTCGTATGAAGCGATGTCGTACATGCCCAAGGCCGGAGGCGGAGGCCGAGTGAGCTGGAGCGTCAATTGGGCACGTACGTGACAGCCGACAACTACGAGGTGGCTTTGTAGTTGCCCGATGGAAGTCTGGCTAGCGTGTCGGGAGAGATGATGTGGGCGCCGTAGATGACTAAGATCCCTGAGGCTGAGAAACTCGCCCCCCCCCCCCCCCAACCCCCCCCCCCCCCGTCCCCGAAAAGGGGGCACTATTAATGAGCACGCGCGGGCGAGGTGGATTGGGCGTCGGAGTGTTTGTGGTCGTGTGCGCAGGGTTCGCCAGTCGGGTTGAAGATATGAATCGTGGTCACAATATCTTATTTTAAGTAGGAAGGGGATGAATAAAATGATTTTTATTCGAGTTTTGTCTCCCGGTGCGCTGTGGAAAAGAGTCGGAGAATAGCTCTATTTTATAACGATGGCATAAAATCATAAACGCCTGCCATATAATTCAGTCTCAAAGTTTAGATTTTTCAAAGACGTTAATAAAAAGTAACCACACGCTCGATCATCCATCGCCATAAAAGCGAGTTTGAGACCAGCGAGCCTAACTGCAACTAAGAAAGAAACCACAGGTCGTCTTTGTCTTCGGGCTCACGTATTAATCACGGCTGGAGATAGCATGGGCACCCACCAAATATACACACCTCCCCTCCCTTCGCCTAAAATCCCTCCCCCGGTGGAGTCATGACGCTGTCCAGGGGAGTCGATTGGGAGATCGTTGAGAGATCACTTGACGTCGAGCGATGACCGGGACCAGTTAAAGGGGCTAGACGGTTAGGTGACTTCAATAAGTCCTGAACACGAGCTGGATTCTGATTATTATTCGCGTGGGTTTGTCATTCATGGGGAATTGCACTTGTAAAATAGCCCGGGCTTTACTTCATGGTTCGTTCTTTGATTGTGGGCTAAACAATCGTCCTGGTGCGGTTTCACTTTGAGCAGTCATAGCGCGAGTTTATTACTACTAATGTGCGTGTGAATCCTCCGGAAATCGAAGTGATTTTAGTCGTTACGGCTGTAAAGTCCCCGTCAGCGTGTGCTCTCTTCCATCAGTATTTGCCTCCACCCAGTAAATTCAAGATATTGGTGCCTTTTTCTTTGTCCTCTCACTCGCCCGAATTCACCATTTGAAGCACGAGCCTCTAAGCTCAGGCCAGCTACCTAACGAATGGGAACATCACGAGCTGATGCGGATGTAGGCGATCGATTAATTTTATGAAAAAAAAGTAATAAATATTAACTTCAAAACCCTAACTTTTCGAGGCCCCGGCCTCTGGTGGCATCAACCCTTTCTTTTGTTAATATCAACCCTACAATTGTAACGTAATACCTTTGTATGGCGATTAAATCAGTCAAGAAAGAATCGACGTCATTCACTAGAAATAGAATTCATTCAATACGGACATTTAAAACAGGAAAACAAAGATACACGCAAAAAATAAATTTTAGAGCTTATTCAGCATACGATAAGTGAGATGATTTGTTCATGAATCTTAAGCTTAGATTGCACTTATTTTCATTTAAATATTCACATTTTAGAATACAGGAACATGCAACGCTAACTGGGATAGCAATAGATATTTTTTGAAACGGTGAATTTATTTACTGAAATTTCGAGTTATTTTTGATTAGCAGTTCAGTGTTAACTGGTCACAGAGCGTTTAGCGAATTTAGTAGACATGGTTTTCAGTTTCTTTCGGAGAAAAATATACATTTCATCCTGCTACGTCAAAACTGACGATTCTATTGATCAATGCAGCAGAAAGAAATAACTAAGAAAAAATATAGATATAAAACATTTAAGAATTGCAAAAACTGAACTACAATTTTTTCACTTCAAATTAATCCAAGCCAAGTTCAATTTGATTAATCCAAGTCAAATTCAAATTAATGCAAGCCAAGTTCAAAATAATCCAAGTCAAGTTCAAATTAATCCAACCCAAAGTTGAGTTAAGAATTGCCATAATCACTCGTTAATTTAAGCGTTTTTTAGGTATGTATTTATTTGATGGGATGCGCAAGAAAACTGTTTTTTTTTCTGCAAGGAATGAATTAAAATATCCACCGGTGTGGTATTCTAAAGACAAGCTGTCGTAAAATGTGCTAAGTATCCAGCATCAGGAGGCAGAGTGTGATTCAGATTTTTGAGCGGCATAGATGATACGAGTCAATTATAAAAACTTTGTAATTTAAAACCTATTAAAATTGTTTTAAAATTCCACTTTAATTACAGTATGCATCAATTCAAATATTTATTTTCAAAAGGTAATTTTGTGTTGCACAAACACACAGCAGCATCGAGGATTTATTTATACTCCTTTAGAGATTCATATGCTTGAAATTCCACTTTATCACGTATATAAAATCATACATACGTTCAACTACATAAGATTACCATTGGACGATATGTAGATATAATATTTAAAAGAAATATAAGAATGTGACTCACTGAGTACTTATGTACGATACTGCTTCATTACAATATATATGAGTACATTACCACACAGATACATTTCTGCATTAGCAATAGAAATGTTGTCATCCCTTCAAATTATAGGCCCAGGTAAATGTACCATCTATGTCGATGAAACAAATTGTGACTTGTTTTACGAAAATCGTTTGAACAAGCGAAAAAAGGACTTAGTTGCTATTTTTCCTTTAAAGATCAAATCTACATAGAAGTGGAATTTCATGTATAAAAATCTTTATATGAGTGTAAATAAATCCTCGGTACTACTATATGTATGTGTAACAAAGAATTACATTTTAAAAATGAATATTTGAATGGATGCTTACTGCCATTAATGTTGAATTTTAAAACAACTTTTATGTGTTGTATAATACGAAGTTTTTATAACTTACTTGTATCATCTATGTCACTGAAAGGTCTGAATCACACTCTGCCTCCTGATGCTGGGTACATAGCACATTTTACGACAGCTTGTCATAAGATTGCCACACTGGCGGAAATTTTATGCGTTCCTTGCAGATAGGAAATATGATTTTCTTGTTCATCACATCCAATAAATACATATTAGAAAACGTTCAAATTAACGAGTGATTTTGTCAATTCCTAATCCAACTTTGGGTGGAATTAATTTGAATTTGACTTGGGCTTATTTGAACTTGACTTGGAATAAATTGAACTTGACTCGGATTAATTTGAATTGAAAAAGGTGTAGTTTTTGATAAGATTTTTAGAAAAATCAAGCTACAGGAAGAAACACCGAGGAAGAAACTTAATCTTAGAAGGGCAATTGGCAATTGAACATATTTACCCCAATACGACTAGTTGCCGATTCAACGCGTTAATATTTAAAAAAGGGCCAAATCGTCCTCGAGTATTATTTTTATTTAGGTTAAAAAATGTATATAATGTTGAAGGATTCCAAATCGAGTGTCAGGCACAGGAATGTCCACGTAAGCAGGAAAGCAGCACTCAGGTTTTGGTTAAATCAGCGCCAGTAAATGCCAGCGCTCGCGTAAAAATAGACTCGAGACTCAACTGAAGTTAGCACCAGGATAAACCGGACAACAGATTAGCCAAACAGCGTCCAGAGCCCCTCAGTCTTCTCAAATCTGGATACACAAAATGAAGAAATGTACGCACATGATTAGAGAAATGAATACTATTAAGCAGAGCAGTTCATGAGCAGTTCATCCAAATAAACTTTATTTAATAAGTAACTGTGTGCCAATTAGTAAACGGCACTGACTGAAAAGTTAAACATTAAATAGCTTCAAAATAATATTTAAACAATAAGGCTGCTACGATAATAGCTTATTATATCATGTTATATAATATAGTATTATACATAAAATAAAAACCAAATCAGAGGCCAATCGCTTGAATAAATATTCAATTTTTACAAATTTATCCCATTACTAAGTGCACTTATACGTTATCTCTCATCTTTAAATCTTCTAACACCAGTGTTCCTGCAAAATTCTGCTGTATATGATTGTAGGAACGTAGACATAGCCTGGGTGTTACGGCATTAATGGATTCATCTATTACTTCTTCAAAGAAGAGCATTCGGTGCTCAGTAATGGTCATTCCTTACGGCGTGGAGTTCAGCATCTCTGTCATTCTGGTTGCTAATAAGCGATTCATTTTTACTTTCATTGCACTCCAGCATTCTTCCATGGGATTAATTGGTGCACTGTAAATAGTTGCTCGAAGTAACTTAGCACCAGAAAATTCTTCTTCAGCTAAAACAGTTTCAACACCTACATGTACTGGGGCGTTATCACATACTACTATGGCATTGTTAAGAGGCTCTGTTACTCACGCAGTATTTCGCGATGCCATTCTTGACAGTCTTTAATTCGGTAACCTCCTCTCCGCCTCTGCAGATACACGAGACCCTGTTGTGATATCCCTGCGATAACATGTATATTCCTTCTTCTTGAGGTCGGACACTTGTCCGAACAGCGAGTTCCTTTTTGAGAACGACCTTCACTACGCCGTAAGAAAAGATTAACATTGGTCTCGTCAATGAATATTATTAATTTGCCATGGCCCATCTTGTCCATCAGTGCATGCAGGTAACATTTTCTTGTCTCTTTGTTACTTTCAGAGTTCATGGTAAAAGGTTCTGAAAGCAATTTTTTATTGTGTATAATTTGCAATCCAAATATTTAAGAAAAATAGTTGTGATGACTGAGATCCAAACTTCAATTTGAATTCTCGATTTAATCTCCTGAAGTGTAGTAGGTGGATTTCTTCCACATTTGTGAGCATTAGTTCGATGTTTTCCTCTGTTAATTTTTGACAGCGGTAACCTTCGCGCTTTTTGACAGGGTTGTCGGATCGACGAATCAATCTATATACAGTTTGAACAGCTACACCATTGGCACCAACTATTGCCTTCTAAGCATCATTATTTTCAGCGGCTGTGATAATGCGAAGTTTGGTATCATGCCGGGATCCTTTTTATACGCTCTTAATCTTGAGCGAAATTTTGCGCCACATTTTTCTATAATTTCTTCTCCAACTTCTTCTGAATATGTTTCACTTCGGCTACTGTTGAAGGAAGACATCATGAAGGGTTGACGCAGCTTTTAAATTAAAATGACACCTGAAGTATTTAATAACCATAACCGCTTGATATGTAAGTAAAGGCGTATACATGATACAGTGGAATATTTTCAGGTAAAACAATATGTACATAAGCTTTTCAAAATTGAACTTGATGTTTTTTTAGATGTAGCCTACTTGAGACTTTAAATTAAACTGAATCTTTTTAAAATTAAACTTTAGCTTTTTTGAATTGAACTCGAATAATCGCAGTTCCAAGAATCAAATTAAACTTGAGCTTGTTTAAATTAAATTTTTGCTTTTTTAAATTAAAGTTAAAAAGCTTTAGATACTCACGTAGCACGATCCTCGCAAACCGAAAATTTTATAAAGCCCATCATAGCCCATTAGTCTCGCGAACTCCTTGTCCATCATAGTTGTTTTCAAATATTACAGAAATGTAAGTTATCAAGACCAGCAGATAATACGAAAATGTTTCAATTGGTATACAGGCGCATGCGGTCTGAGCTAGACGAAGTATCTCTCTAAAAGAATAAATTAGTTTCTTATGTACTCTATTTCAAACAATAACGTTTAATTAATCGCACGTTACTCGACTAAGGACTTCATTAGTTAATTTTATTGTTAAATGTGAACTGCTAACTATTGTATGCGATATTCTGTTGGAAGCTATTGAAACAAACAAAACGAATATGTCTTTTTAATTAAGTAGACATGTCGAATACGAGTCAACAATCTTCCTTAAAATGTCAAGCCCCACTAGGTGAGTAAGAATTACTGCAACATTAGTGATAACGATAAACAACATGATAGAAAACAGTAAGAATAAGAAACATTTTTCAACAATAAATTCTTGCGGTCATTTTGTTGGTAACTTTCACATCCTGAGCTGTACTACACAAAATTAAAAGTATTTAAAAGTGAACATTGAACTCATATATATATTCACATGCGTAGGTACCACTTCAAGAGTCATATTTTCTTCCCTATGTCCATGTTCTTGCCCTGCAACAACATTGTAGCAGAGTTTTTGCGTTCAACTCACTGAATGCGAGAAGTAATTGAGAATCTAATGTTTTCTAAACTGCTAACGTCATACTCGAGTGTCCCAGTTACGAAATTCTCCACTGATGAATAAACTAATCTACAAATTCGGAGTTATCTCATACGTATGTTAGAGACGGCACGATAGCGCCAGAGTAGCATGAGTACTAAGCAATTGAACTTTGTGACGTTTCGGAACAGTCTCACTCGGTCGTGTGCTGGGTGCGCAAAATAAAACTAAATAAATTATCGTTTCCAAAAGTTTTACATGTGAAAAGCAGCCTAACAGGGTGTGCGTTAAGTTAAATAACAAATGTAATGAGGCTTGTAGTTTTCAGGAAGATAAGATCATCTTGATGGAAATAAACGCGAACTTGAAAATAGCAGAGCGGAATGAGAAGATGACTTGTTTCTCACTCATCACTCTTGATCGTTCAGCTAGCGCAACTATTCCAACTAACAGAAGACCACAAAACTATAACAAGCTCTTTGTCTCGATTTTTTTTGTCAAATTTCTATATACTCTTTTTCGTGCTTATACTATATTCTGTCATGTGTGTAACGGCTATAGTTGCGGGAGAAAATTACACGTAGGAAATTCAATTATTAGCTTAATTGTTAAATCTGCACTGATACACAATTCTTTCGCATTTAAACATAAATTTGTTCAAATATAGTAATTTATAAATTGATTTTAAAAAATTAAAAGGAGCTTTTATTTTAATAATATCATTTTCGAAAGCGCGAAGTTGCAAATGAACTTATGAGGTCACCTTCGCGAGGCCCACCGTGCTGAAGTGCGTGAACTCGTAACCAAACCTCATTGACCACGCAATTTGTCATTTCAATCGCAGTCGCGTAACCTTCATAAAAAATAGATTGCCTTTCGCCAAAATGTCAGTTATTTAAAATTCACCGTACGTTATGATCAATTCATAATTTTCAGAATATCGTCAGTAATTTTTTTTGAGAGACATTTAAAAACACAGAGCCCCAACATACACGCTAGAGCAGAGTGGACAAGCGATTCATTCACTTTGATTGAGCCACAGTTGTTCAATGGAGAGATTTCGACAGTTAAATGATGAAAAAACCGTAACAGAAAATAATCATTTCAACTCGTCAAAGCCAAATTCTAAGTTCATAGCCTGAATTCATTACCTCTATTTTATTAGCAAATTGCATTTTAACGCGATAGTTTATCTTACAGGCAAACTCACCCCAAATTCAGCTGCTTCTTTGATGTCATAGACGCATTTGATGTTCACAAACTTCAGCAAGCATTCGCTAAGCGCAATAGTAGCCCAGCACAATAATTAGAAATTTGGGTGAGCAAAGTTTTTCAAACTTTACTGGACAGAATCGTAATTTCCTATAATGGATGTGCACTGAAAGCAACACAAAGCACAACGATGTAGCGAGCTCCTTCCTAAACTTCATGATTGAATTATGTTATTTTCCGAAGACAATATTCTCTTTTCTTTCATTTCCCGTGTTTAATAAAGGATCATGTTTTGTTGAATATTGATGAAGTAATGAAGTCCAAAGTGTTCAAAGTTGGTAAATTACTAGCGTTATTAGCATAGGAGTTGAATGAATTTAGGTCACGAACACCGTTGTGCTTTAAGATTCACTGCACTCGCCTTGACTCTAAAGGTTTTGGCGGAAATTTGATGCATGCGGCGTTTCTTTACAACTCGAGAACTTATCAAGATTGACTTGACAAACAGGTTTATAACTTATAACTTGACATTTAATTCATTACTTATAAGTTGGTAATTGAATTGTTTTAACTTACAACCAAAACTTATAAGTTTTCGCCATAATATTTTCCCATCAAATGTAATACATATCAAAATATTTCTCATTTCACTGTGACCTGAAATAGGATTTGAATCATCATTAAAACTCAGTAATGCTCATCGATCAGATCTCGACATAGTAGCTTCCCACATGCCACAAATAGTTCTCAAATAGTAGCTACGTTCAAATTATGGTAGCACTTCCACTACGGACTACAGCATAAAAATACGAACAGAGAAAAATTAATTTTACCTGCAAAGTTATCAGTATCATTGCAGGAAACTTTGACTACTTGTTAAAAGACATAAATGCACAAATGCAAGTTCAATCAAATCTAAAATACCCCGTAAAATGCTGGTTCCCCACTCTTTGACGAGAAATCAGCAAATTAAAATGAATTCAGTAGAATCTGCAAATTTCAACAACAACAATTTCAACACCCTAAAGGTCAATAACCATTGAAAATATGTAATGGCTTTTATGACATAAATTCAATGAAGCTTTTCGATAGACAACAATTTCCGAATTGGAAACAACAGAAGTAAATTATCAGGAAAGCTTATATTCAAAATTCATTTCAAGTTAAAACTGCGATAATCTACCAATAGCTACTGGAAAATAAGGTCTCTGGTTGCCTAGTGAATAACTTGAACAATTCGTTCGATAATGCACAGTTTGAAATTCTCCCGTATCGCTTTGTATTAAACTTTATTAAACTTTCCAAAAACACCGTGCCATAGTTCTAAGTAACGGTATTAATCATACGAAAGTTGAATCATGGAGCCCTACATCTGTTGAATAGCCACTTTTCAAGTTTTTGGAAAAAATATTGACGTGCTATAGGAAGCAAAATATATAATTGCTACTATCTACTGTTACTGTGAGACCTGTGAGTGATTGGTATATAGCGGTAGGAGTCTAGGATAGCAACCAGAGAATGAACCACATAGCTTAATTGTATCGTCATGTCATATTTCACTAATATGTTTTCCTTTCTGACCTCTTATATTCACTCCTCCTAAGTAAAATTCCACTCTGCTTTGCATAGCTCTGCTCTTCGGTTCTGTTACAAACTCATATTCTTTCTTGGACACCAGTTATCAAAGTTTTTCACTTCCCTTATCAAGTTTAATCACAATACAACCTTATTTTAATGTGCTTGCGGGATTTATCTTCAATATTCTATATTTCACGATGATTTAATGTTTGCGATTTAGTTATCCTTTGCGAATTGTCTTTTTTTCCTTTCTTAAAAAAGTACAGTCAGCAAATCAATTAAGAGTACGATTAAGAAAGAGGAATATAGTTCTATGACGTCTCTAGTCTCTAGAAGTTTTTCTGTGCCGTCTCTCTTCCATATTCAATCTATTACTTATATCCATACTTATTCATACCATTCCGATGGAATTCATTAATAAAATTCTATAACGTTATTTTCATAATTTAATAAAAACTCCTCATTGTGGGTATTAACCTCAAGGACGAGATCTCGCTGCTCGCCCAGACTTTTTTAGTCCACAAATTTTGCCGCGCAAGATGAGTATCGAAGTACGTTGGCATTACCAGACATACACTTCGGGCACAAGTCGCTGAACACTAGGGGTTCAGTGTTTGGACTGTTAATTAACCTCGCCACACCATTCGGCATTCAGTAGGCAGAAAACACGCACGGCTTTGTGATATGTTGCCTTATTTTAGTTGGTTTGCAATACTCGGGCACATTTCAAATGTTTTAGAAATTTCAATTTAAGAGTGTTTGTTCATGTACAACCGTCTTTCAACAACCAGCGTATTTCATATAAATTACAAAAATTAGGGTCTTTGAATTTTTAGAACTTTATTCTAGATTTTTCTTTTTCGTGTTTTTTCAAAGCATGCTTTTTCTCCGAACGTTTAATATGGTATTTTTGTATTTCGCTAGGAATTGCTGATGAGAGGTGTTAATCCGCAACGTTCATTGCATTTTGGTTACTTTTCATACATCGTTGAAAGGCCCAGTCATTTCGACAAGAGAGTACGCCACTTCAACATTTTAGAGTCTGAGGAGGAAGAGAGAGAAAATAGAAACTAACGAAAAAAATCCTACATGTATGGATTAATTTCAAGTTCGCTCTCCAATTGAAGTGCATTACAAACTCACATTTATTGAACACGTCGATCACTAGGCTGATGGGGCTATGGATTGTCACTGCGGACTCCTCCGCCTCGCACGCAGCTGCTGACTGAGCAGGAGCATAGGCCAGTAACTGCAGGAGCATCAGCTTCTTCGCTAGGCTTTCAATCAGTTGATCCATGACCACGAGAGTTTTCCAATGTTATCTGAAACGGCATCAATTACATGTTTCAACGTGGATAACGATTATTTGATAGTGATATATTAAATATTACATTATAAACTTCGTCATAATAACTCTCTCATTCTGTCATGCGTTAGATTCTGAACAACTCGTTCAACTATTTTGTACGTAGGCAAAATAAGGTATGAGCACGTGAGCCTTGCATCTACACGTATTTTTAAACCTTATCCATTGAAGTAGGGATAATGCATAGAAAAATTCCCCACGTAACTCCTACTTTAATTTTTGTATGATTAAACTTTTTTGTCTTGAATAAGCGAAGTGAATCGATTTCGAGAACGACAACAAGACGGTTAGATAGTAACAGCCACGAACAGTCCAAGTAGTGCTGACACACACTGTACAAAATATTTCTTGAACATAACTACGGCGAATTTTCCGCCAGACTTTTGAGGAAAAAAATTGTTTCTGATATTTCATATGGATTGAATAGTTAATACTGTCGAGATTCCAGTCATTGCTCGAACGCTGAGGTCCTTTGCGGATTTTATAAGGCACAAAAGGCCTTCCGCAATAAAGGGCAAAGGCTGTGCTCCATCTAATTAGTCCAAAAATTAATAACGCTGATAATTTTACGACTAAGCGGAGCAATGGCGGGGGTCCTCACGTCTGCGGCGAAAAATATAAACTTAAATACTGAAACGTTCGTCTGATCTTCTTGTTCGCCTGAAGGCTGCCACGTCAGATTGAAATCGGCCGTGATCGCGAGCGCACTTTCTTCTCGTGTGCTGCGCGTGATTCGGCATTCTGCCCTCGCTACAAAGGACTTTTGGGTCCTTGACAGCCGGCTACAGTGAAGAGTGTTCGCCTGAACATTGTTTTCGAAGATCTTCAGGTGAGACTCCCGCTAATGACGCTCTGCTTGTGCTTAATTATCTTAAATTTCAGCGTTACCAGGCCCCAGATGGGTGCCCGGTAAATTTGTGTGCCGTAGGGCCCGTTACTACGGGGAGTTGAGTCCACTTGTTAAGGTGGCTGAGCACAATACAAAGCAATTCTGAATTGTGAAAAGATCAATTAGAAGACTGTATTTCTGGAGGGCGATGAAAACGATGAAAACAAATGTTTTCTAATCTTTTTTACTGCCAAGAAGGAAATAATACAATTAATTCAATTTCGTTTGAGTAAAAGGAGTTGGAGAAGACATGTACCCGCAAATGAAATTTTCAAGAATTACATGAAATTAAAAACATTCTTCTCATCTGACACTTATGAGAAATTGAACGAACCTTAACCTCATGCATCAGCATATCCGTAACCGTCTTGATTTTTCAATAGGAAATTTCATTTATACTTTTCATATGAATTTCAGATATCGTGAAAATACTCCAAACTTAATAAAATGCCTCTAATATCCCGTGTTTTTTCTGAAGTGTTACTTCAAAATTAACTTCCATTGGACGGCTATTTATAATTGAAAACTCTCACGTATGTGATAAGAGAATGAGTTTTCAAATTTTGTACTATCGATTGAACATGTTTTCATGGATTGGTAATATGCCAATATTTTTCAAAAAAGTTTGAGAATAGATTTTAATTGAGAGCCCACATTTTTCGAACCATCGCTCAAAGCATAAGATAACTTGAAGACAATTTCATTATGTTGCAAATTAATTTCAGCGTTCATAAAATCGACCATTCTAAAGCGAATGATGCTTCCTGTGGAACAGTTCCGAGAACTCTCAAAAAATAGTAGAAGTTTTAAAACATTAAAATGGCTCAGAGTGAGATGAGTCGGCGTAACGGTTTGTACGTCCGCTATTTGTGAAAGCTAAATATTTGTAAATTGTTGTTGAACTGCCCACTCAGTGGACTATATCTTGACGAAGGGGAAATAACAATCATCAAGTTAAACGCCAAAAATTTAAGTGGAAAACCAATGTACATAAATATGAGAGCCAACGAGTATAAAAGTAACCAAAGACCGAGAAAAAATAGAACGCAATGCAACTCGCAGTAAAAGGGTAATTTACCCTAGAAATACTATTCACTTCAGTGAAGGATTACCTGATGAAACACGTGCAAACACAGTTTTATGATTCTGAGATGGATATACGATGCATGGCAAAAAAGTTGGTCTGAATCAACAGTTTGAATAATTAACCCTTTATTAATTTAACCCCGACCATTCATGATATCCACTAGCGGATTCTCGCATCTGCTTATTAAGCGATTATCTGAGGTAACTCCTGGTAACTCAAATTTCAGTCTACCAATGCAGGCTTGGCGTGCTTCGGCTGGAACGCAAGCAGCACTAACAAAAAAATGAATGTTCGTGCAGGAGGTGGGCTGCGGCTATGGAAAGAGAAATTAGGAATGAAAGATGAGGCTCACCCATCTACAAATTTACACCTGTGACAGGCCTTTACACCAAGTGTTTTATAGGTTCCCATTCTAACTCCAATTATGATCAAAAATATATTGATGAGAATATTTGCGTTTTGTCAGGCGAGGTTAACACCATAGGACTGTGATATTGGAGTCATCTACAGGAAGAAATAGAGCCAGTGAATTGTTCAGTCTGAAATGGAGCAAACCACTTTTTCGCATCCCCAAACATTGAAATTAACATCAGGCAGTCGCACGAAGCAAAGCAAGTAACCTCTGCTACAAACAGCTGAGTCGAGGCCAGCAATGGTATACGATATGCAAGAAATGGCGGGTTGCAACATTTTTAGGCACACGAATGTTGCCACAGAATAAAAGAGAAGTGTACATTAAACAAAATCTCATCTAGTGGAAGCAGCACGAGACAGTTGACCTAGGTGCAAACATTTACCACGTCTCGCGGGCAGTGGGGTGAAACAGAGCTTGTTTATCTCCCAGTAATTGATTCAGAACAAGATCTGACGAACGTGGCTGGGCTACGAAAATGTGCATTCATCGTGTATCAGATGGCGAAACTACCCATTTTTAGTAGGGTGGAGCTGTTGTTGTACTATTAACATAACCAGTGAATATCTATCAGAATTTTTCTGAGATCGTTCAACCTAGGATTGTTCTTGAAAGTTAAAGTAACCAAACTGATGCATGTTACTTTTCTGCCTTTGTTTAAATAGAATACTTGACACACACACGTCCTTGCATTGGAAAAGCGTCTGTAGTTAGTATAGTATTAAACGATTGTAAGTTCCTCATTAAAATTTCGGGTTAACTTCGCTCAAAGTACAAGGAACTTTTTTCACAGATTTTTTTGACAAATCTGCCACTGACTGCACTCATGGTAAATACCCTAACTCAAATTTGACAGCATAGGTCCCTAAATAGTTCTTTAGTCTCCCTGACTTATACTTTCTACAGCACTGGTGAAAGTGAAAGGTTCAATGAAATTGATATTGACTTTTATGAGCTGTGAACGTTATCATGAAGTCCAACTTGAATTCCACAGATTTTGTCATTCTTTTTTCACATAATTTTATTTTACACTCATAAGTTTATAATAGAATTTAAATTTAGATGTAGTCATTAATTATTATTTTGAATAAAATTATTTTATTCTTATTTTAATTCTGCGAAAAGTATTCATGATTTTCTGGTCCCAAAATTTTTGTCGCTTGTGCGAATTTTTAAATCTAAAATCATCCCCACAAACGTCTGCTAGCTATTTATGGGAGACGGAAAAGTCCACGAATCAATTTCATATTTTTCTATTCGAATAAACTCACAGGTTCTCGTAAATGATTTAGACAAAATTTCACCGACAATATTCCAAGTTATTGAAAGTGCATGGTTCACTTTGTTCAGAGAAATTGATGATCTTATTCCCAATTTTGTGTAAAATTATGTTCACCTTTCAGCACAACGTTCACTAGATTGTTTAAAGAGTTTTGCATATTGTGGATAACAAATTTAGCTTCTGACATCCTCACATCCATAATCATGAGGCTACTGCTTATGTATTTAGGAACATAGGTACAGGCTTATTGGCTTATTTCTGGCTTATTTCTTATACTGCTCATGCCCACAGCACGTGTTATATTACGAAGTTCGTTGTTCTTGTTGACTAGCTGACTTCTCTCCCATCACGGCTGTCGACTTAGAGGCAGGAAGGAAATGCTCAGGAAAATAAGAATTCCGGGATGAGAATAGGTTTTTCGTTCACGAAACTAGTAATCACCAGATTTACAGGTAGGTTGCGTGTCCACCGCTTGGGCTTGTTTAGTTGCAACAGTTCCTGCTCCTCGTTGGGCTCGCATGCTGAATTTTTTCCATTACATGTTAGTCGTGAATCATGAGTGAATTGAAGCATGTTGAAATGTTTGTTAGGTGTTACTGTTTTTTATGAAATTTGTGTTATCTACTTGAAAAGTGTTTAATATACTTTTCAAAGAGGGAAAGTTCCATGCAATTTCTTTTAAGCATGGTTTTGTTCATATTTAAGAAGAGATATTCGAAACTACAATTTGTCTGATTTCTGTGGGAGCTATCCATTACGCGAGAGTATATTACTAAGTAACTTTAATTTTTATTTTGGTTGTCTCGATACCTAATCGATTACTATTCAAGTTTAATTTGACTTTCAATCTAAGAATACAAGTACGATCGTAATTTAATTGATTAAAAGTGGAAAATCAGGGGCAATTTATAATTTTCAATACCGTTGTGTTTCTGAATATCGCTTCTTATTAATCTATTATTTCATTATTTATGACAGATAGAGTGTTTGCAGTTGGAATTTCCTCGTCATTTTAGGGAAAATATTTTTGAGAACAAAAAACGCCAAAGAATCAGACTTCACGAGAGCAGCAGCTGTCTCTAAGCGGATACGGTGAAGCTCATTTATAAATTAAACTGTCATCGGTTTATCCGCTAATTTTTTCTATGTTAAGTGATTCATTGACTTTAATGCACACGTAATTCATTCAGGGTAAAATTGTATTTACGCGCTCTTTACAACGTTAGAATTTGTATCGGAAATATATTCAGCAAGACATTCATGCTTTTCGGTGGCATATATAAACACTGCGCCTTTAAGCGACAGGACATGATAGCATTGGCCTCCAATATATGAAAGACAGCTTCCCCGTCACAGCAGCTCTGATTTGTTTGATCGTAAATATATCTATAGCAACAAACAAGTTTCCCGATCAATGGAAACTATCCACTATCAAGCCATTATATAAATCTTGTGATATCGATATAGCGTCAAACTACAGATCAATCAGTCTCCTGCCTGTTATGTCCAAAATACTGGAAAAAGTAATAACAAACCAGCTATCGTCTTACTTAGACCAGTCACATCTACTTCACCGCAATCAGTACGCTTACAGAAGGAACACCAGTACTCAAGACGCCCTACTTAACATAACAGAAAAAAAATTACAATGATATGGACCAAAGAAATTAACTCTCCTACTATTGCTTGATCTCTCCAAAGCTTTCGATAGTGTTGAGCGTAAAAAACTTCTACAAAAAATTTCAAACCTCAGAATAGACACTCAGTGGTTTGAAAGCTACTTACTAAACCGCTCTCATGGAGTGTGCTGGAATAACAAAATGTCATCGTTCATACCAAAAAATTTTGGCGTTCCTCAAGGTTCAATCATCGGCCCGCTCATATTTTCAATTTTCATCAATGATTTCCCCACCATGCCGGCAAACGCCAAAATCTCAATGAATGCTGATGATGTAAAAATTGCCATGACAAGCTCTACAGCGGATTTAAAAGAAAAAAAAGCCAACGCTGAAAACCTTCTGAGAAATCTGAACTTGTGGTATGACCATAATGGCCTCAAACTTAACACAAGTAAAACGCAATACATTATTTTTGGATCACAGAATGCGACTAAAAATTTACCACCATTCAAGCTAACATTTGGAGACGATACAATTGAACCAGTAGAGACGGTAAAAAAATCTGGGTGTATGGTTTGACAAAAATATGAGTTTCAATTCACACGTCGAAACAATGTGCAACAAAATAAACGGAACCTTAATGTTCTTTCATCGCATTAAGAACACACTTGACGAAAAATCTAGATTATTAGTGATTTAGTCTTTAGTTTTAACCCGCCTGGACTACTGCAGTCTTGTATGGGGAAATTTAGCTCAATATCGTCAAGAAGAGTTGCAAAAATGTCTAAACTTCGCCGCCAAAGTGGTATGCAAAGGAAATTTCAATAAATACGATCATGTCACCCCTCTTTTAAGAAAACTCGACTGGATCCCAATACCGAACAGATTCATGATCCAAAAAGCTCGACGAGTGTTCTCCTCTCTGTACCACCCCCAAAGAAATGCAGAGGTGGTAAAAATTTTTCCATCTAATATCCCAAACAAAAAACCAAATCGAAGGAATGATGTTTTAGTCAGTTACCGTTCATCTAACGTGGGACAAAAAGCTCTCTCAGTTTCTGGAGCTTTTTTGTGGAACAAGCTTCCCCAGCATATCCCCAGCTGTACTGAACTCTAAAACTGTAAAAGAATTTAAAGTAAATGTGTCACGTCATTTTGCATCTCTATAGGCCGGCAGCATTTCGGTGTGAATTTCCCATCTACCAGAAATTTTAATTTTCCTGAAATTTCTGTTAGAAAATTAGAAACTATTTCATTTTACGTTTGCTAAGCGCCATTCGTATATTCATCTTAACTATTTCTGTCGACAATAATGAGCACCCCAGCCGTGAGTTCAATACAGCAGAACGAACGTTTTTTCCATAATTAGGAGTATTTCCTCATCTTTATTTTGTTATTTTTTTCTCTTTTCTGTATTAATATTTAACATCCGTATGGAAAACATACTCTGAAATACATTTTGTGTGTACACCAATATACAGGTTTATAGATGTGAGGGTTGTGCAAAGTTTATAATGAATTAAATTTTGGCTAACGTTGTCTCGCTATTTCAAAATCATTCTCGAAGTTGTTTTCAATCGATTTCGGCTGAGCTGGGGGAGGGGTTAATTTAAGCATTTCCATTTAGTCTTTTTATATTTTTCCGTGCGTTCAATGCACACCAGCACTAAACTTTAAAATCGGAAAAAACTGTCAATTTCTGTAATCAAAATTATCACTTTGGACCATTGCTTAATCTACCTATATGTGCCAAATTTCGTAAATATTCGCCACTCAGATGTGATATCCGGCTACAATGTTACTCCATTTTATCCCATGTACACATGTCCGTATAATGCTGAAGAGTTGTGTTGTTTCTTGACTGTAACCTGAGATTTCTTAAAAATTTCTATGAAGAAACTAAAAACCAGTTCATTTTACTTTTTCGAAGTCTTCTTTTCCTTTTAGTTATTTTTTTCGAATAATTTCTTAGGATTACAAAGAGCTCAACAGTCATTATTGGTGTAATAGATGGTAGGTTGTTTCTATCCTTTTATTTTATTTATGTATTTTTTTCTTATATTTCATTCTCAATAAGTATACAGGGTTTTTTTTACTTTGAACAAACTTCAAACTTAGGTACAAAAACTCAAAATAAATCGATTTTCATGAATGACAAAATGTCCAAAATTCATTAGTTTTCGAGTTATGGCGTCGCAAAGCATGTTTAGAAGTGAATGTTATAACTGGGCCGCACACCAATTGTTATTTAAAGTTGTTAGTTTTCGAGATTGTCGAATACAATTAAAGCATTTTTTCTCATTTCATTATGGGTTATCCATTCCATGTAATCAACGACAAGATTTCAAGATGCAATGTGAAACTGAAATAATGAAATAAAATTTATTATTAACAATCTACATTACTGGAACGCAGGTGTTGCAGTATCAGTTCGCCATTTGTTGACACGCCGTTGCACTGTGACCATGGAAAGATTTACCAATGCTGAGAAGGTAGACATGCATTTGATTTATGGAGCTGCAGGCAGAAATGGTATGCTCGCTCTGAGGATGTACAGAGAAAGGTTTCCTAGGCGCGAAGTGCCTGATTTCCGGTATTTTGCTACTCTGCATACGAGATTGCGTGACACCGGCAGCTTCAACGTTAACAGAGGGAATGCTGGGCGCGGCCATCATCCACAGGAGGATAGAATTGTGGAACACTTCGAGCAACATCCACGAACCATCACTCGTGAAGCTGCTCAACGTCTTGGCTTGCGAAACCATACTACTGTGTGGATGGCACTACATCGTCAGCAGTTACATCCGTACCATTTCCAAAGAGTGCAAGGGCTCATGCCAGGTGATTTTGAACCTCGTATGCTGTTTTGCCAGGGGTTAATGCAACAGGAAAGAATGAATCGCGGGTTCTCAAAACTTATTCTCTTCACAGATGAAGCTTATTTCTGTCGTGATGGGGTTTTCTACCATCACAATAATCATTACTTTGTTGGAAATAACCCTCATGTTATTCAGCCTAATAGTCACCAGCACAGATTTAGTGTCAACGTGTGGGCAGGCATTATTGGCAATAATTTAATTGGTCCGTACCTATTACTTTCTCCTCTCACGGGACCTGCGTACATCTTCCTACGCGAAGTTTTGCCTGGACAACTGGAGGACGTGCCCTTGGAGACACGCAGGCGAATGTGGTTCCAGCATGACGGAGCGCCAGCACATTACTTTCGTGAAACACGCCTGTTCCTGAATAACCAATTTCAAAACCGATGGATTGGCAGAGGTGCTCCTGTAGCATGGCCAGCTAGGTCGCCTGATTTGACGCCACTGGATTTCTTCTTGTGGGGAACCATGAAGGACCTCGTGTATGCCACTCCTGTTGAATCGGAACAGGATCTGGTTGGATGCATTGTGAACTCAGCTGGCCGTATTACGGAAATGCCTGGCGTGTTTCAATCTGAAAGGCACTCACTGGCTGTTAGATGTCGTAAATGTGTTGAAGTTCATGGAGGCCATTTCGAGTAACTGTTGTAGTAAAACTGTATTCAAGCTTGTTCCTGCGTTAAAGTTCTTACATTAAAGTTTGTATTGATTATGTTTTTTACCTGTGTCCTGCAGTGCTTACTGATTAATGGCTAGCTTACATGATAATAATTGATAATTACTCATTTAGGACAATTTATTCTTATTTGTAAAACGTGTACACGCAAATTTCATTGTGAAATTACAAAAATACTACATTAGTGGGGCCCAAAAACCACTTTAACTTTCAAAGGTAGCGCTAAAAATGGTGCGTGCGTGCAATCCTACTTGAAGTTCTGATATTCTTCAAGTGACTATAACTCGAAAACTAAAGAGTTTTAGACATTTTGTCATTCATGAAAATCGATTTATTTTGAATTTTTGTACCTAAGTTCAAAGTATGTTCAAAGTAAAAAAAAAACACCCTGTATATATTAATATGTATGTGTACGTATGTGGGTATATGTATATCTACATAAATAGATATACATGTTTCTATTTCATTTCTTTAAACAAAAACCATCCGGTTAATAAATTTTATTGCACTAGCGAAATGATTCAAAAATAGATCTCTCACTTCCCCAGAGGGCGTCTCTGTGAATCGGATTAATGACAAATACAATTAATGAAATTAATCGCAATTTGAGCGTATGAATCGTGGTAAAATTATCTTTGTGTCCGTATGTTGTACAAGCTATAAATTTTGATGTTGAGTATATGTTTGTTTGCGCATATCCGCCAAAATTTTGTAGATATTTGTCAATCATGAGTGGTAATTGGCATACACTGTATCTCCATTTTATCTCATGTACCCATGTCCGCATGATGTTGCAGAGAATATCGAGAAGATATGATATATGATATGATATATTGAAGATATGATATGTTTTTTTTTGTTGTTGTTCCTCGGCGGTAACTTGAGTTTTCTTAAAATTTACTTTAGGAAATTAAAAAACCATTCCATTTATACGTTTTTCGAAGTCCTTTTTCTATTCCTTATCTTTCCTCAGGTTATTTCTTACGATTCATCAGAGCTTTGGCTGTCATTTTAAATATTGAAAGAGCAAGATTATTTTTCATGTCTATTAGCATTTTTCTCATATTCATTTTCAATACGTATATATATGAATATGTGTGTTGGTGTGTGCGTGAGTATGTATGTGTGCGCACGCAAACATAAATGTCTATGTATCAGTGTAAACATGCACACGTTTCGCACACATATATGCGCACATGTACATATATAGGTTTCTATTTCTACTTTTTGCATAAAAAGCAAAACCTCAAGACACATTACATTTACCTAAAGCTCTGCGATCAGATAACACTGCAACAAATTTCAGAAACAAACAAATTGATTGCGCTTGCTTAATGATTTATAAATCGATCTATCACGACCCCGAAGGGCATTTCTGTGAACAGAAGAAATTAAAAGTATAAACAGACAAATAAAATAAGCGCTCGTGCAAATATTATCCCTATATTTGTATGCCGAACAAGCCATGCATTTCATTTTTGAGTGTAAGTTTGTTTACACATTTCTAGATGTGCGTGCTGTGTTGCGCGGTGTTCTTTACAAATTATTTCGAGACTATCTTTTTCTCAATACTTGATTGTCATTTACGGTGGTGTTTCAATCTAGTACGGTGTAGCGTTTTTGGTATTTTCCTACTTCGATAATCTTATAAATAATTCAAAAACTACTGCAGAATTCTTCGAAACTCCCAAGTTCTTAGTTGAAATTATCGAAGTAGGAAAAAGGCAGGAAGCGCTGTACCGGAATCTCTTGGAATATAAAATATCCAAGTGATAATATTTCTCATTTCTCATTCAACTACCCTTGACAGAGTTAGACTATTAGAACGCCACGTATGGTTTGTCTATTAGTACGCCTCGTATATTTTATCTATTAATATGCCTCGTATGGTCTATCTATCTGTACACCTCTGATAGTATTGTCTAATAGTACATCTCGTATAGTTTGTCTATTATTGTGCCTCGTATGGCTTTTCTATTTGCGCACCTCGGATGATTTGTCAATTAGTACTCCTCGTATGGAACTTTGTTGACTATTAGCACACCACGTATGGTTTGTCTATTAGTACGCCTCGTATATCATGTCTATTAATATGCCTCGTATGGGCTATCTATTTGTACACCTCGGATGGTTTGTCAATTAATACTCCTCGTATGGAACTTTTGTTTTAGGACGTCCTATATTAAGAAACATTTAAAAGCCAATATGTTGGCATGTATCTCATGTGGCAACTTGGAAATAAATGGTTTTGTTTTTTGTTTTGTTTTTTGTTTTAGCACCTTTAGCACCTAGTAGACACCATGTATATATAATAATTATCTTTCACTCGCATAGGTCTTGAAATATATTTTTTTTTCAATGAACATGAACAAAAATGGAAAGAAAATGGGCTTACCAAGGAGAACATAAAATTGCTAACACTTCTTCCACATTTGACCACATTGAAAACCATTGAAAGTCGATAAGCTTCTAATTTCTATAAAAAATATTCATTGATTATTATCATTAAAAATAAATCACCAATAACAACACATCAAGTTGCCCGAGTGAGGAAAATTACACATCAGTTTTCCTAAGCACACTTTATTGTTGACCAAATAACCGTTATTGTAGTTTATGTACAACTTAGAACACTCAAGTTCCCACCTGAAAATGGTGCCTGCATCCTCAGGCCATTTCTGTGCTCCTGTTTGATACCTCGAAGGCCTCGCGACATTGCGATGACAACAGCTGCAGCTGTGCGCTCACAAGCGATGCAGTCATGGACTTCTGCTGAGCATTATTCCGATTCTTAAATGGGCTAACGAAGCCAAAGAGCTTAGCCTGTTTACAACACGCGCTGAGCCGCCAACTCTCCCTTTATTTTGTAAGCCTCGTACGCCACATGCTTTATTCGCATGCAATACAGTGAAAACAAATTAGGTAATCAGCGCTGAGGTTGTAGAGAAAAGCATGCCAATAGAAATATACAGACGCAGAGCGTCAGGTAAACCTAGCCAAAGATGAACAGATGGAAATACACGCAATAATTAAGAGGTGTCAAGATAGTATTTTCAAGGCCTTCAGTAGACTTTCGGAAAAATTTTCGCTGAATCTTTTGCAATGCAATTCGATTTAAAGAATTAATGTGCAACACGCATGTAACACCACCATCAAAATTGTAGAGAAAAAAGAAAAGAAAAACAGTTGATTACCCATGAGATGTTACAAAAAGTTCATACATCATTTATTTGAAAATATCTTGAAGTAAATACACTTATTTGATACACAGGAGTATTTTAATACCGAATTTACTTGTCGAAACAAATGATTGAGGGCAATGTATTCTTAACGTTACTTAATCTAGCTTTGATGATACATGTAACTAGAATTATATAGGAAAATACGATGTCAGTGACGATGCATTGTTACGAACACTTTTTAGGGCACTTTTGTATTGAAATACAAGCTCAGGGACTTGTGGGAAAAGGAATTTGTTGAAAGTAAAACGGGTGGATTAAAATAATCTTGCGCCTGACACAGCGAGGTTGACATTCAGAACTATACTTTCACTCCTGCGCATAAACTAGTATTCCGATCAAGGGACTCTGAGAAAATGTTTTTTATCAAGCCAAGAATTTATGATATTTCCACGCTAATAATAGCGACAAAATTCTGAGACAGAAACAAAAAAAGATTGTCTTACAACGGCTACCAAGACATGTACAACATAACTGTAATAATACGTTAAAATAACGACATAGATAGGGCTGTCATAATATATTCAAGAGCGTAAGAAATGATATAATTTGTACAACAAGCCTAACAAGAACATTTTAGGACGTGAATAAGAGAAGAAAACATGATGTTCTTTAAGGTTAACAAATTCGAAAAAGTTAAATTATATTCGAAATTTGATGCAAATGTCTTCAATTGATGAACATACATATTATGATAAGTGCCATGACGGTCCAGCTATAATGCTTGTACAAAAACGAGGAGCAAAACATAAAAATGTACCCAATATCTGGTTAATTGAAGGGGAATGGCGTTTGTTAATTCATGGGAACAATAAAGATAACGAACTTTGAAGGGTTAGAACAGTTTTCACATACATTGACATTTAAGCTTTGGATTTCTTGACATCAAAAATGAAAAAAGCGAGTCGACTGCCTAGAAGAGCACGCTTTAACTCGCACAACAAATTGATGACATTTCTCATTCAAATGTTTGACAATAACATACGGAGAAAATAGAAAAGTACGGTCTTTATAGGAAAAAATTACAAGTCGCTTTACTTGAAATTTTGCAAAAACTGTCGTGGGTAAATGTACGAATGTACATACGTACATAAACATAAATGTATGCAAACACACACATGTACACAGATACTAGGATATAAGCATGAAAATTACGTTTTACTTCTCTAATTAAAAATTTTAAACATCAAAGTCATTGGTTGATAAGTATCTTATTTATCATATATGGGTGATCTCACGACAAATTTATATTTTTGTATAGATGCTTTACAACAATGAAGAGAAATGACAACTGAGGTAACGTTACAAGTTGAGAGAACTAAAAAGAGCGGTATTTCTAGCTCTGATTTACCTTTACAGCTAGTGAAAAATAACTCCAGGTCTGAATTATTTCTTTAATTATATGCTGGGGTCAGAAAGTGGCCTTCAAGTTTGAAATAACGTCAAAACAGAAGGTTTTCCATCTCAGTTCTGAACTAGGCATTTGCAGACGTGCAAGTCCGCTACCGGTGTTGTCTGGAGCGCCCCTGTGCTATACGCGTTGCCCCACTCACAACACCGAGCTCTCGCAGCGCAGTTCCGCTCGCAGAGCCATCGACTACACAGTCACAGTCAATCTTGGAGTGGATTAGAGATCGATACAGTCGCATTAGGATTTCATAATCTGGATTCTAAGAAAAGGAGGACACCGATTTCATTAAAGTCAGATCAATATAACAGCATATAGCTCACGAGTACAGATTAGATTAGATTAGATTATTAGTTAGTTTAAGCCTCCCTATCCGCAACAAAGGCTATCCAAAGAGAGGAAGGAAGAAGGCACCATTTAGTATGGAGTTAAAGAAACGTGAATTCTATGCAGAAAGGGAACAGAAACAGGAAGCTAAGAAAGAAGTTCATGAAACATGAAACAGTTGAAGAAGAAAGTAGTAGGTGCTGAAAAACAGGACAGCAGTGAACCGAAAAAAGATGGTCCGTAACAAAAAAAACATATTTCAACAAAAAGAAAGCCTACCTAACCTTTAGCTCGGGCCCTTACATAGCCCCCCTGAGAGCGCTAATTCCCATAGATACAATAGTTGTATCCCCCTGAGGGGGCTCACGAGTACACCTCGTATAATTTGTCTATTGGTACACCTCGTATGGTTTGTCTATTTGTAGATCACGTATAGTTTGTCTATTGGTACGTCTTGTATGGTACGTTTGTCAAAGGAGATTCTCTTCCACCGAAATGGGTAGTTGGTTTAGTTGAAGCAGCTGCCTATCTTCAGGCTCTGTGATGCATCACACACTTCCATTGTGAATACTGTCTTGTTGCGAGACCTGATCGCTTTAGGTTTACTGCCAAGGTGTTCAAGAGCGCACCTTTCCAGGAGCCACGGCAACATTTTCCGCCTGTGAGCTTCGTCCATCTTGCAGTCAAAGTAGGTGATGAATTTGTTGGATGGTTGCACTTGCTCGATCACACTTGTACCTTCCCTACTTTGCTTTGCTCATTTCATTGTTACTTTCACATTAACTATAATCTCTAGCTAAATTCTCCCCTCCACTTCCCTCAGACACAGGATGCTTCCAGCAGAGTGAAAACTCCCGCAGTGAGGACACCAGAGCTGGTCCGACATGTAGTTATGAGAGGTGTGCCCCACCTCAGCGCATTTCCTGCACACAGCTGAGGTGTTGCGACAGCACTTGGCGGTGTGTTCATTTGCTTGGCAGTTAAAGCACATCATTGGTTCTTGAATGGGTATACTTTGGTCTCTTGCCTTTCCCCTGGAATGTAAACACTGTATGGGACAGTTGGTTTTCTGAAAGTTATAAGGAAGGCTTGAGTCTTCGGATATCTTCGTTTAATGAAAGTTGCTTTGGTAACTTCCTCAATGTTGTATTGATCCTGAAGTCCAGTCTTGAATTCTTCTGTATCCGTAATGCCAAAGTTGTTGTCGTAGATGAGGCCAACTGCATGATTAAATCGGCTGTACTCAGCTGTTTGGCACGGGGCACCCTCCACGCATGTTAGGCCAACAATCCTCTCCGCTTGCTCTGCCCTCCGCACCTCCACCATCATCACTTTACGGCTCATTGTGAAAATCCTCTTTGGTTTAGAGCCAGGTACTTCTTCAGTTTTAAATCTTGTCAAAAGGGTTTGCTGTCTTCTTCTTTCCAGCACTCAACGTGACAGAGAAGTACCTAGGAAAATACTTTTCCTTGGCAAGCGTTAAAGGGACGTATTTTTTCTCTTTTTTCTTGCAAGCTTTCTGCTATCCGGACCTGGCACTTTCAAGATTGCCAGAGTGCCAGACTAAGCCGACATCACCACTCCGATTTCTGCCAAATGCCTCTCAATCTTTGATTTCTCAGTGGCACTCAAGTCAGCAGGCACGCTGTTTTCATTTTCTTCGCTAAACTCTTTGAGCAATGAATCTACTGCTTTTCCGATCCTTTTCTTAGTACTTGCAATTTTGATCACTCGCTCCAACTCGCTGTAAGCGCCTCCTTTGGTTCCTTTGTTGCATAACCATTGCAAATCTTCCATTAGTCCTCAATGAGGACCCACTGAATACTTTTCACTCATTTTGAAAGTTCTTTATTTAAGGGGCGGGTACCCTTAATAAATCAGGAGGGCCGGGTTTTGTCGCACTTTTAGCGCAGAACAATTTGAGATAATCATACAAAAGTAACAAAACTGAAAATACAAAACCCAGATGCTAATGGATGCCCTCCTCGTTTGCTCTACCCGCTGACAACATTTCAGTAAATAACCCTAAAAACACTGTGTTGACAATTTACATAAACACCATGTGATGAATTAAAACTCCAGGTGAGTATACTAACAGTACCACCTCGGGAAGGTGTGGGTGGGCTGGAATACTTGTTATGAGTACGCAATCCTGATCAAATTTTTGTCTGTAGACTGTTCGCTTCATGATACAAATATAGCTAACGCAATTAGGCACCAGTAAAACTTAGATAAGAGAAGAGCAAAAACTCCCACGAAGTATAGTCACACAGCTCACATTTCATTAGCACTCCAAAAATGCGATAACTAGCTCAAAAAATTCTTAAAAATTAAAAATGACTGCTAACAGCAGTATAGTTACACAGGCCACATTTCAGCTCTCTTCCAATGCTGTGCTCGTAAGCACGGGGCCTATTCAAGTTAAAGCAGTAGAATACTTACACAAGCCGGACCTCAACAGTTTCCTTCCAAGTTATGCTTGCGAGCTTGGTGCAGCTTTAATTGATAACTTGAACCAGTTGAATAGTCACACAGCTCACATTTCAGTAGATTCCCTAATTTATGTATGCTAGCTCGGTGTAGTTTTAATTTACAAGTCACATAGGTAGAATATTCACATAGCTCACATTTCAGTAGATTCCCTAATTTATGTGTGCTAGCTCGGTGTAGTTTCAAACATTTGGTGTGAATAGTAGAATAGTCACACAGCTCACATTTCAGTAGATTCCCTAATTTATGCATGCTAGCTCGGTGTAGTTTTAATTTACAAGTCACATAGGTAGAATAGTCACATAGCTCACATTTCAGTAGATTCCCTAATTTATGTGTGCTAGCTCGGTGTAGTTTCAAACATTTGGTGTAAAAAGTAGAATAGTCACACAGCTCACATTTCAGAAGATTACCTAATTTATGTTTGCATGCTTGGTGCACTTTCAAATTCTCAGTCGCATAAGTAGAATAGTCACACAGCTCACATTTCAGTAGATTCCCTAATCCATGTGTACTAGCTCGGTGTAGTTTCAAACTCCTGGTGTAAAAAGTAGAATAGTCACACAGCTCACATTTCAGAAGCTTCCCTAATTTATGTTTGCGAGCTTGGTGCACTTTCAAGCTCCCAGTCTCATAAGTAGAATAGTCACACAGCTCACATTTCAATAAAGTTCCTAATTTATGCTTTGTATCTTGGTGCCGTTTCAAGTTCCTAGTCTCATAACTAGAATAGTCACACAGCTCACATTTCCATAGATTTCCTAATTTATGCTTACTAGCTTGGTGCCGTTTTAATTTACTAGTATCATAAGTAGAATAGTCACACAGCTCACATTTCAATGAAGTTCCTAATTTATGCTTGCTACCTTGGTGCCGTTTTAATTTACTAGTATCATAAGTAGAATAGTCACACAGCTCACATTTCAACGAATTTCTTAATTTATGCATCGTAGCTTGGTGCCGTTTTAATGTACTAGCATGATGAGTAGAATAGTCACACAGCTCACATTTCAGTATATCCCCTATTGTATGCTTGCCAGCTTGGTGCACCTTCAAACTACCTTCATAGGCGGTGGTGAATGCACACTGCTCACACTTGAACAGTTTTTCGTTGCTGTGCTTCCTGCTTTGGTGTTGCTTAAAATTGCTTTTGTATGCCGAAGAATAGTCACATAACTCGCAATAGTAAATTTTTTTCACCTCCTGTTTTTCTCTTCCACATTGCTTCATTAAATTTTTTTTAAAATATGATCCTGATTTTGACATAATTCCCGTATTATGTTTCACCTCTAAACGCAGTTTTGATTTATTGGAATGAAGACCAGAATAACTAGAAGACTCGTACTTGAAATCAAGCCCTAATTTATGCTCGTCATAAAGGTGCAATTCAAGTTCGTCCTTACGAGTACTAGAGTGATCACAATGTGCACACAGGAAACGTACTGATTCAAGAGTGTTGAACTCAACACCACTGCCGCTACCCGACACGTGTGACAGTAGCGAGTCAGGGCTCCCTTGAGATGCTGCAACTGATATCTGATGAGCAGCCCTTGTGTTGCACGCACCGGAGCTGCCTTCCCTCAACTCGTCCTCCGCTTCTGCGTCCTCTGTACGCGCCTCAGCACAGGCATCGTCTACTTCTTTCTTGAAAGTGAGGGCAAATGGGGCTGCGCTCATTTGGTCCTGGAATCAATTACGTGAATCATTTGAAAGCACACAAATATTACATTTCCGAATGGGCATGAATATCCCTTCAATATGAACTGCAAAAACTGACACCTGTAATACAACCAAAAGCTTATATAATGTTTAATTTATTAAGAAGAACTTCGCTGAAACTAGGAAAAATCGATTTAAAAAACTGACTAAATATTAAAATTAACACAACAACCAGCCTATCAGCTGCTAGCCAGTTAGTCAGCTGTCTCCAAATCGATTGTCAGTTAGTCCGTCGGAAGTCTATCACTAGGAAAACAGTCACTCAGTTAATAGGTAGTCATTTGTCAGTCAATGAGTAGGCAGTTAGCCAGCCAGTCGCAGTCAGGTGGTAGTCGTAGTCAGTCGCATTCAGTCCTGAGTTGTCGACTGCATACAGTCTGCCAAAGTACCAACTGACTGCTGGCTGATGGAATGCCCCCATCAAGGTAAACATGACGACCAAGGCTTCAGAGGCAGAAATTTAAGCCAGGCACCTCTGACTTTGCGGCAGACATCTTGCAAAACGATAAGTAAAGACAGCAAGGAGAGAGATCAGGTTAGACAGGACAGCAGGAGACAGATCAGATTAGACAGGACAGCAGGAGACAGATCAGATTAGACAGGACAGCAAGGAGACAGACCAGGTTAGACAGGACAGCAAGGAGACAGACCAGGTTAGACAGGACAGCAAGGAGACAGACCAGGTTAGACAGGACAGCAAGGAGACAGACCAGGTTAGACAGGACAGCAAGGAGACAGATCAGATTAGACAGGACAGCAAGGAGACAGATCAGATTAGACAGGACAGCAGGAGACAGATCAGATTAAACAGGACAGCAGGAGACAGATCAGATTAGACAGGACAGCAAGGAGACAGACCAGGTTAGACAGGACAGCAAGGAGACAGACCAGGTTAGACAGGACAGCAAGGAGACAGACCAGGTTAGACAGGACAGCAAGGAGACAGATCAGATTAGACAGGACAGCAAGGAGACAGATCAGATTAGACAGGACAGCAGGAGACAGATCAGATTAAACAGGACAGCAGGAGACAGATCAGATTAGACAGGACAGCAAGGAGACAGACCAGGTTAGACAGGAAAGCCACCAAGGAGTTCACAACATGAGCTTCATTTAGGTAAGACAGCAACAAAGAGCGTATGGGCAGAAAATAAAGTCAGGCACGATACAGCCACTAACCTCAGGGTAGACTACATTACATGTCCAATAATTCTAAGAACAAGCAACTTCACAAGAAAATTGCAAACTTTAATTCCCACATTGCTCAAAACTACAGAATAAAATATTTTGATTCGATGTGAGTTGCTAACATCAGCAACAACAAAAATCTAACTCATTGGTTTGCTGCATGGATGACCGAAATGTTCAAATGTCCGTTCTTCAGTCTGCAATCAGAGAAACTTGAAAAGGAGCTTGTTGTTCTTCATTCAAAACATTTCCTGTAGATTCATTCTAAATTGGTGTTAGTTAATAGGTTTAAAACGACATACATCACTTATAATGTAAATTATCTAACATTCACATATACAGTTGCGCACAAAGTGCATCTGAAAACGTGAGCTCAAGCCTGGCGTATTTCATGTTGCAGAGCGCACCTGCAGTTGCTTTACAACCGACCAGTTACTTTCCACACCTTCCCATTCTTCAGTCTGCTCTCATGCAGAGAAGTGACATATTCCACTACGATTGGGCGATTTGAATCAAATAAACAACTGAATTTTAAATTTTTCACAATAAAAAAAATGTTTTAACCCTTAGTATACCAACAGTAACTATACTGCCAAGATGGCTACTGTTTCCAGTTTAGGGCAACTAGCAGAATTTTGAAATAATTTACTAGTAGGGGAACATTTCAAATGAGTGAAAAAAATTAAGAAAATTATTTGGAATAATGAAAATATTACAGATTTCAGACGCTTTCTTACATTTCAAAATTGCTATACATTTGCTTTGAGCTCAAGTCATATGTAACATACTTAATAATTTTTTATTTCACCTAAAAACATTTTTCTTATGGTTATTGATTGCCTGATAAGTTCTCGATAAAAAGTCAATTCATGATATTTAATGTAGAAAATCTATGGCATCAAACATTCTTCTTGCTAAGAGCACAATTACAAAAAAGCCTAATTCTCTATAGAAAATGATAAGTAGACACTTGCTTAACTGGAAAAGACCCATGCAAGGGTTATTTTAATGATGAATCAGGGTATTGATAAAATTCCTCTGTGAAAACATTTCTCTAAGCTACTGAAGTTTCAGTACTCAAAGGGTTAAATGATTTGCAATTATATTTCGTTTTACTACTGATGAAATATTGACACTGAACATTTATATTTTCATCAGTGAGTTGTTTCTTTTCTGTGTTTACTTTTCTTGTCACATGATCGATCATTTTGATTCACATTGGACATTTGACTAGTTTTATCTCTACTCCATTTCAGGTTGAAAATGACGAAGAAGGTTGAAACGTGCTACATAATTTTATTCATTAACTTTCTTCACTATGATAATGATATCATTACGGATGAGTTTCTTTGCACTTTTATTTATAAATCGAATTTGCAACAGGCAAACAATTGATATATATCCAACTCACATGAAGGTTTACCAAGGCCAGATTCAGTGACAATACCCATTTGTACTTCTCCCTCCTTTGTGCCTACTTTAGAACGTACCGCTCCAGCAGACGCAATTTACTGTAGTAGCACCTTCCATTTTCGGATATTTTTCTCTCTAATTCTTACACTGAAACTGGGAAGAATTATTCAAAAACTTTATTGAAATTGATGTTTAGGAACACAACGGATCAGGAAAACAATTCAATATTTTTCAGTATAAATAAAATTGGACCAATTCCCTCAAGAATTTTTTTCAATTTCAATCATGAAAAAATGAGACAACAAAGGATCTCAGAAGCAACAATGAAATAAACGCAGTTTAGAAGGAAGAGAAGATGTATATATATAGGAAAGCAATGTTTAAAATGCAAAATTTGAACAACAATAATGAGTAGATTCAATGAATTTGAATTAAAGCATTCCAGAGAAGAGCAGGCAACCAGCTGACGCACCTGAGGTTCCTGATGCAGGTCAATGGGCTCCTCCTTCACTCTGATGAACTCCAGCTCATCCTCAGGCACTTCATTATTGACCATCTTGTTTATTGGAGGATTTTCACTTTCTGGAATGGTAACTGCAAAAAAATTTAAATCAAAGAAAAAATCACTAGGAACTTAAAAATAAGTTTCATTTTTCATATATCTCCAATAGATGGAAAATAGCTAACATTGAAACTCCCAACTCGAGTACAATGAAATGAATTAATTTCCAGGGTCATCCTTGATGACAAAAACAGTAATTTGTACCAAACCCACCCAAAAAGGTTTCTTATCGTAGAGCTCTTGCTGTTCATTTAATTTTTAGTTCAAGGTGTTCTATTTCTTTCTGCTAAGTTGTGACAATAGGTACAGAAGCCCACAGAGCTTAGGTTCAAATAACTGCACAGAAGAGGAAAACATCAGAGTCTTGGCTAACCCAGCTTGCAACATCAGTGTTAGTACCATTTGGATGGTACAAAATTTGAAAAAATAACACAAAAAATGAGGAACAAAGCCATGTAAGAATAGTTTAAAGGCATGCCGGCCATACGTTAAAGGAAGTGAGGTATAGAATGAGTTTACAGGCTACATAAGTACGGATCTGAGCCCCCAATAGTTTCCTGCAAACAAGAGTTCCTGACTTTTGAAAAGTAGCTGGTGTTACAACTGAGAATGACTGCCAAAAGAGGGCAGATACTATCAGCATACTACCCAAAATAATGCTAAAAAATCCTACATGTCTTCAAAGAGTAGTTGGTTCCAAGGTGCACTGAAGGAAAACATTTCTGGAGCCAATAGACGGTATTCCTTCATCCTAATGGGCTATTTCAAACAGTTTGCTCTCAGGTGCATTGTTTTCAGCAGTAAATCAATCTTGGGCAAATTGACTCAAAAGGGTACGGTCTGGACAGACGGAAAAATCCGTCTGTTCTCGATGGATTTTTCTGAGATTTTCACAGTAGGAGTCAAATGATGCGGCATTTCTCTTTGAACTTGTATATTTTTCTTGTAAATTCATAGAAAAATTTTTTTTAAAAACCTTAAATGAAGAATGTTGCGGAAAATAAACCTCGCCCACAATTTCAAAGTTACAGAACTGGATAAAAGTTTTTAGGTAGATAACTGTCGTGTCTTGAGATCCGGTGGTAAGGTTTTTCAATAATTTGATCTTTTCAATTATGAGAATTTTTTCCCCAAAAATAGACCACTTTTTTTGTTTTTTCAAATTCTCCTTATAATTTTTGACATGGTTTGAAATTCAAAAAACTGTACCACCGCCTCTCTAAGATATTTCAATTGCTATCGATTGATATATTTGCCATTTCTGTACCTTCAAAACTGGAGAAGATGTGTCTCTTCAAAGATCAACAAGTTAACTTCTCAGGAGAGCCATTTTTATAAAAAAAATATTTTTTTTTAGTTTTATTTCTGACCTTATCATTTGTTTTCAATAAATTTCACAGCTATTGTAAATCTTTCCAATCTTTATCGATTGCTATATTAGCCATTCCTGTAACTTTAAAACTGTGGGACAGGATTCACATCAAAAATCAGTGAATCCAAATTTTAGAACACCAGTAATTTTAAAAAAATATTTTTGTTTTAATTTGGCTACATAGAAATTTTAATTTTTTCAACTCTTTTTCTTGGTAGCTCTTCTTGAGCCCTTTCGAATGATATATTTGCCCTTCTCATACCATCAAAACTGCGGGAGGCGATTGCATGTTTACACAACAGCTAATTAGCTGATGGCTCAGAGCAGCTGGACTCAAAACAAACACTCGGTTAAATCATCATAATCAACACTGAGAGTTAGAATGTTTTGTTTGAGTACTAAAGCATTTCAAGCAAGGCCATGAATGAACTCTCTTGCTATTCTTGTAGAGGAACGCTCAAAACTGATTCGTAATTAGGGGGGAAGGGGGAAATCACTCATACACTGGCACGTCAAGGTCACGTTACTGTGCATCTTCTACTCCGTCTAGGAGACGAACCAATGTACGTACTTGAAAGTGAATTATACCGTTGGATGCGCAAGGAAATTCTCTATAAGATGAGTATATAAACCGTAAACCTACCATTATTCAAAATTCGACCCAGACTTTGCCCTTAAGTTGTCATCATTCACTACACTGAATAACACTCGAGTGTTTTGGATATATCAAATTTTAATTGTTTCACTACTGATCCAGGCAGTTCTGGTGTGGCCAGTGCAAACTCTCTCACCTCCTGGTGACTACGGGTGCATGATTGTGGCCTGCTGTTGGCTACCCTACCGTAGGGAGGAGAAGCCTGTTATATGTATGTATGTAAATTGTTCCTTGATTTAAAGTCAAATGAAGAACATTTTCCATACAAATGAATAGAATAAATGAGTAAGTCTAGGCCTTTCTAATTGCAAAAAAATAGAAGAAGGCTTTATGAAACATGATTTAGGTTAGAAATGAAAGCAGTAACAGTTGAAGAATATGAGAGTAGTAAACTGACAAAAGATAGTCCATAAAAAGACAAACTATTCCCTTCAATTTATATATTGATCCACTTAAAACAAAGTTCATGGGTGACGCTCTCATACGAGTTTACGGTCTCATGGATACCGAATTCCTAGGTATTACATTAGAAGATCGCCTTTACATGCATTGATACGTTTGACATATAATCAGGATAGGATATGTAGGATATTTCAGGATAGGTAAATAACCTACCCTGATATGGATAGGATATTTTATTAGGTTATTATTATTATTATTATTATTATTATTATTATTATTATATAAGAAAGTTTAGGCCTCCCTTGGGACACCGTCCCCCTTACGAAACTTTTTCTTTATTATTGAACCTAGAGCAATGAAATTTGGTATACTGATAGGAAATGCTAATGAGAATCGATTATCTTCTATGAAGAAGTGCGATTTCCCTGAAAGGAAAATGGGAAATCAAAAAAAACGATCATTTAGGGGGGGGGTTTCAAAATGCTTCTTTTCCGACAGTTTTTGAGCTACAGTAATGATTTTGGTATCATTGGATGCGGAAAGACGTGGACATTCCAAAAACTCAAATGGTTTTTCCCAATTTGCAAAAAAAAAGTGAAAAAATTTGAAAAAAAATATTTCATCGAAAAAATGCAGATTTATGACGTCATATCTTTTGAACATGCATTTATATCGAAAAACCATTTGAGTTTTTAAAAAGCCCTTGTTTTTCCGCATCCAATGATACCAAAGTTATCACTGTAGCTCAAAAACTGTAGGAGAAGAAGCATTTTGAAACCAAAAGTCCATTGTTTACATTATAAGCAAATATAAGCAAAACAAAGAAATATAAACAACTGTAATTAAAAATTTTTTAAAATTTTTGGTTCAGGTTAGACTCCTGAAGTCATTATAGAGGAATACAGAGACATAGAAGATGACATAGCAACGTCTAGCTGTGAAGGAAGTGCCATGGGGGAGGTGTAACATGATAAAATATCCCTTACCCCACCCCTCCCCCCCATTCTTTAAACCCCCCCTAGCGGGCGAACGAGTGAACGTACGATTCTCATTTTTTCACAGGATGTACCTGATCTCCTACACTTCCTATTGCAGCAATAATCCCAATATCATCCATGATCTCCAAATATGGGGGACGGTGTCCTTAACCACGACAAAGATGTTTCAAGAGAGGAAAGAGGAAGGCACCATTTAGTATGGAGTTGAGGGAATGTGGAATCTATGCACAAGGTGCACAGAAACAGTAAACTAGGAAAGAAGTTCATGAAACAAAAAAAAGTTTAAGAAAGTAGTAGGTGCTGAAAAACAGGACAGCAGTGAACCGAAAAAAGATGGTCCATAACAAAACAAACACCTATTTTATTATAACAAAAAAGAAGCCTACCTAACCTTTAGCTCGGGCCCTCACATGGTTCCCCTGGGAGCGCTAATTCCCATAGATACAATAGTTGTATACCCCTGAGGGGGATATTTTATCAGGATAGGTTAAATTAGGTTAGATTAAGATATTTATTTTTTGGTTATTTTCTTGTCTATTTGTATTATTTAATTTTTTCTGTTTATTAATTCAATTTTTATTTTTGTCCGTTCTAAATATTTAATTTTTCTGTTTTTTATTCATATTTTTTCACTTTTTCATTTTTACTATATTCTTATATTATTTTTTTATTTAGCATTTTTCCCCAATTATTTTCTATTATTTAAATTTTTTGAATTTCCATTTATCTGTTAGTTTTTATTCCTTTTATTTTATATTTCGATTTTTTATCATTCATTCAAATTTTTCTCATTTTTATTTCTAATTTTCAATTACTTATATTTTTCACTTTTTATAGTTTGTTTATTTTTTCATTTTTTCCAATTTTTATTTTTCATTAGTGTTTAAATTTTTTATTTATTTCAATTTTTCCCCCTATTCAAGTTTTTTCTATTTATTCATTCATTTTCATTTATTTTTTATTTTTTTTTCTTCATTTTTTTCGTTCTCTAGTTTAAACTTTGCATTGCATAAAAATTTGCTTTGAATTACCATTATTACTGAAGGCGCTGTGACTCGCATTATTGTGTCTATGAATATACTATATATACGGAAGCAAGCAGTGGCTTTGGTAGATGTTAGGTTGGTAGATGTTAGGTTAGCATGGGTTAGGTTAGAATATGTGATGTTAGAATCTCTTGGGTAATGATTACTGAATTTTTTCACGGATCCACCCAGCTTAACAATGACATTGGTTAAGTTGAGTTAGGATAGGTTAAGTTAGGTTAGGATAGGATAGGATAGGTTAGGATAGGATAGGTTAGGTCAGGTTAGGTCAGGTCAGGATAGGATAGGTCAGGTCAGGATAGGATAGGTCAGGTCAGGATAGGATAGGTCAGGTCAGGATAGGATAGGTCAGGTCAGGATAGGTCAGGTCAGGATAGGTTAGGTCAGGATAGGTTAGGTCAGGATAGGTTAGGTCAGGATAGATTAGGTCAGGATAGGTTAGGTCAGGATAGGTTAGGTCAGGATAGGTTAGGTCAGGATATGTTAGGTCAGGATAGGTTAGGTCAGGATAGGTTAGGTCAGGATAGGATAGGTCAGGATAGGTTAGGTAAGGATAGGATAGGTCAGGATAGGATAGGTCAGGATTGGTTAGGATAGGATAGGTCAGGATAGGTTAGGATAGGATGGGTTTGGTCAAGATAGGTTAGGTTAGGTAGTTAGCATTGGTTATGTAATGTTGACAACATTTATTCACAGGTCAACGGTTTTTTACGTTTGACATATTATCAGGATCGGTTTGGTTAGCATAGGTCAGGAAGCAATAGGTTAGAATATTTTAAGTTAGGATAGCTTAGGATATGTATGTTAAACTTGCTAGGTTATGTTGATTAAAAAATTTCTCAGCTCTAATGTTTTTTTATGTTTGTCGTATTATCAGGATTGGTTTGGTTAGGGTAAGTTAGGATAGGTTATTATCTGTTTGATAATGGTGACAGAATTTTTCATGGTCCACATTTTTTTATGTTTGACATATTATCAGGATCGGTTTGATTGGTATAGGATAGGATAGTATATGGTAGGATAGGTTAGGCTATGATTTGTTATGTTGAAATTGTTAAGCTAATGTGGACCAGATCTACCTAGCTTAACAAAGGGATTGTTCATGGAATTTCCACGGGTTCTGCTAGTTGATTTGATTCTTCATATCTCGCGTCCTAGGAAATTTTTATGCTCTGGAATACTCGGAGTGCTAAAACAGGCCTGCATATTCACTTCAAATCTCCAATAAGAACTGCCTCGATCATTGTCCTTGAAGTGATATTTCATGGCGAGTAAACTACGGATGCAATTGAGCTCATTCAAAGAATATATTCTCAAAGCCAAACATCTGGTGTAATCTCCGATACACGCACGGCGTCATTGTCTCGGACACGTCACATTGAGGACCCTGATTGGGCAGTCTCAGAGCTTCTAACAATCTCCACTTAAACATTTTTGCTATGTAATTCTTCTATTTATAGGAACATTTCTTGTATTTTAGTGAAGATTTCATCATAGGAATTCATATGTAGGTTATTGATTGAATGAAGCATATTTATATGTATGCTAGGATGACTTTCATAATTCTATACGACGACGTTCGATAGAGGGCGCCCAGCCTTGACAGTTGTCCTTAGCAGCGCAGGCTGGGGGAACTCAGTGAGTACTCATTGAGGCGCCAGACACCATCAAAGACATAAGTGCATTGTAGCTCTCGCTGCCTCGCCCATTTGGGCGCAGGCTATCACACTCTTCATCACACTAGATAAGAACTATCAAGTGGAAATCAAAAAGACTCATTGTGATAGCCACTCCACGTCATGCCATTTCTTTGTTAAAGTGCCCGACAACCAATCTAGCATTTAAAGCACTTCCATGTACCAACATACCAGGACATCATCCCAATAATGGCATCTAGGGCGCTTTCCCGTGCTGACGTACCAGACGCATCGTCAGCCTGTCTATCGAAGCTGAGTTTCTCTTGTTGTTTATGGTCAACCTGACAATTCAATTATATTTTCTCAGATCGTGAATTTGACCAAGGATAGCCAGCTATGTTTTGTATTAAAAATTCACATGTGTCAGGAATAACTATACTATAGTAATGAATTATTAAGTAAATTAGATTAATTCTTTATAAGTTAATTTCCATCTTGACTCCAAGTGTATCAATACCTGTGTTCGGGAAATGAGACGAGGCATGAAAACACATTACCAATCATTATTCATCCATTCCTTTTGATATCATAATAATTATTCAATTTTTTCCTATTATGTGGGAGCTTGACTATAAATCAATTGATATCATGGCGAGGACATAGAAAAGTCACATCTTTGGTTAAATAAAATAAATTAATGTGGCATGACCAAATGTCACGACGACTGAAGAAACAACAGCAAATCAAAGAAATAACAACAATGCCATAACAACTAATGCAGCGGTGAAAATCATACCTCAAATAAGAGCATCAAACAACTGCGTGATAGCAATGTCACAACAAGCAACGCGCGGTGATGGGAAAATTATGCATCCAAAACATTAGGCCCCAACAAATAATAATGCCTACTCAGTTTAGCTCAGAATTTTACATACTTCCACTTGAAGTGCCAATTCCTACAGTACACTAGATCCATCTCCCTAAAATTAACTTCTTTTTGATGTTGATTTATTATTTATTCCCATAACTAATTAACCTTTTCCAATGAAACAAAATAGATGAATGGTCTCAGTAATAAATAATTTCATAGTATTTCGTACGATCACCTCTCTTGCAGTAGTTCAAGTCAAAGTACCCTATGCAGCCAGCTCTGCTTGAATGAATTCAAACATTTCTTTGGCAGCTACAACAGTCCCTTTGAAACTTATTTCTATTTTAGGGCTAGCTACCTGTAGTTCCACCTGTAAAAATGATACCATTTACTGTTCATACTATGATAAATTGGCCAAACATTTCTGTTTCATTCAAAATCCGAATCTGTGGAATTTATGCAAAAGCAGCCCAAATGATATTATATGCAATAGGTGGTCAATTTGTATTTTTGCATTTTCCAAGAGAAATGTGGCATTTGACAGGTGCTTACAACCTAACACCAAATGAATTAGATTATTTTTTAAATCAAAGAAACTATTGAGGGACATCACCACTGAAGTTCACCAATTGTCCAAGTTGGTACAGTACAATCAAGAGTTTTACAAGACCGTGACCTGGCTCTAGTTTAGAACCCATTTCCAAATTTTTATTACATTTCAATCAACAATGCAAGAGGAGAAGTCCTCATTTCATTAGAGTTATAGAAAAGACAAAACCAACTTCTAATAAGCACTGAGGCATGAACACACAGCCCTGTAAAGGAAGGCATTTATGAATAATAACATAACATCAGCCAATTTTGAAACAGACTTTCCATCAGCACCTATTCTGTTGTAAGATAACGTAACTTTGTGGCACAGAAACTTTATCTGTGCTGTTTGATGTCAAATCAGCATCAACAGCTCAATGCTTCAACAGTAGAACTAAACTTTTGAAAATCATGTTTGTTCTGAAATGTTAATTTGGAGCAGTTGTTCACAAACCAGTTAACGTAGTTGATGTTTTTGCAAAAATTGTGAGACAATGCTTCTCATGAAAGTTCACACCTGTACTGAAGACCAACATGAATGCATGAACCACCAATGCAATAAATAATTGATAGATTATGAGGAAGCTTCAGTCTCCATTTACCACAACCAAGATGTTCAAACAGAGGAAGGAAGAGGGCACCATTTAGTATGGAGATAAGGGAATGCAGAATTTATGCACAAGGTGCATAGAAACAGAAGGCTAAGAAAGAAGTTTGTAAACAAAATCAATGTTGAGGAAGAAAGAAGTAGATGCTGAAAAACAGGACAGCAGGTAACGGTATAAAAGATGGGCGTTAACATGAAAACCTTTTATTTCAACAAAAAGGCCTACCTAACTCTCAGCTCGGGCCCTCACATTTTACCCCTGGGAGTGCTAATTCCTATAGATACAATAGTTGTACCCCTGAGAGGTTATGCATAGTGATGCAAAAAAAACGGTTTTATTTGATGGCGTTTTTTTTTGCAAAATAACATGTTTTTTTGTGTTTTTTTGTATTTTATTTTTGACACCTAAATTTCGTTATGTAGATGTCTGTTTTCTTTGGACGCCTAAAATATATTAATATCCATGTTTTTAGTAATTTTTTTGTTATAAAAACATCAAAAAGAAACAGTAAAAGTGGTGGCTGATAACCCACAATTACCTAGGCATCTAAGAGGAACAGCAGGAGCCACAGAACTTATATTGATAGAGTCAAAATTTAGAGCTTACTATCTCTATTATGTCTGATTTTATTTTTATGGGACCAAAAAAATCAGACATAGCAGAGATAATAAGCTCTGAATTTGACTCTATCAATATAAGTTCTGTGGCTCCTGCTGTTCCTCTTAGATGCCTCTAGGTAATTGTGGGTTATCTGCCACCACTTTCACTGTTTCTTTTTGATGTTTTTATAACAAAAAAATGTCTTCAAATCATGGGTATTAATATATTTTATCATCAAAAAAATCATTGTTTTTTTAAAAACATGTTTTTCTTACCTAAAAGTTATTATTATTCATTTTTTGGTCATGACTTCTCTGCAAAAAAACATGGATATTAATTTATTTTATGTGACCAAAAAACCATGCTTTTTGAAAAAAAGTTTTTTTTACAAAAAAAAATGACTAAGAAAACATGTGTTATTAAATTTTATCTGACTAATAAACCTTTTTAAAAAACATGTTTATTTCACAAAAAGTCATTAATATTCATATTTTTTAGTCATGATTTTTTGGTAAAAATTACATAATTTAAAAAATCTGCATGTTTTTTTTGGCCCACAGAATATATTATTATCCAAGTTATTTTAGTCATGATTTTCCTGTAAAAAGATGTTTTTCAAAAAAACAGCATGGTTGTTTATGGTCAAATAGAGTATATTAATATCTGTGGTTTTTAGTCATGACTTTTTCGTAACAAAAACATAAAAAAAAACAGCATGGAATTTTTGGTCACATAAAATTTATTTATATCCATTAGAACCGTACCAGGTCTTAGAATAAAATATCTACAAAGAATCTATTCACTCTATAAAACCTCTCGGAGACCAGCTCTATCCTCAGTAAGTCATTCAAGAAAATGTTTTTAGAGGAACAGTGAAAATTTATTGTCCATTTTACCACATTTTACTGAATGACTTACTGAGGATGGAGCTGGTCTCCAAAAGGTTTATATAGTGAATAGATTCTTTGTAGATATTTTATTAAAAGACCTAGAACAGTTCTAATAAATATGATTTCAATAGTAACAGCGTTCTTTGTTTGTAAGTTTCTAAAGACAATTTGATTAAAGGAAAATAACTTTCCTGATATTTTTATTAGTGTTTTTTTAGTCATGATTTCTTTAAATGTTTTCCAAAAAAAAAACATTTTTTGTCCCATAAAATATAGGAATAGCCATGTTTTTTGGTCATGATTTTTCTGTAAAAAAATGTTTTAAAAAACAGCATTGGATTTTATAGGTCACATAAAATATATTAATATCCATGTTTTTTAGTCATAATTTTTATATATATAACATGTTTTTTTTTTAAAAAACTGGTTTTTCAGTCAAATCTCTATCAATGACCATAAGTAAAGATATGTTATTATAACACACCATTTCGGGAGTTGTAGGCCATTCACATGTATTATAAAATAAATGAAATTTCAAAACATGCAACCGCAGAAAATGAAAAATTTCATAAAACCATAGAAAACCATCAATTAAGAAGTATGCTGTCCTATTTTGAATTCTGACATGAAAACAAATGATGTAATGTGGTCCTTTTTCTTGCTGGGTTATTTTCAGACAAAAAAAATATCCACGTTTTTTTTGGCCATGGTTTTTTTGTAAAAAAACATGTTTTTAAAAAATAAACGGCATGGTTTTTTTTGAGTCACATCTCTAGTAGTGCAATAAATATCCACCTTAACAAGGTTACTGAAAGTGATACTTGAGCAGCACACATCACAAACATTTTAAAATGTGCAAGCTTCTGACTATCCATACATGAGGGACCCTTCAAACTTCTCAGCAACTATAAGTGGCTGCATGGTGTGAATTTGATGAATAAGATTCCACCATTTTTATGCTTTACGGAGATTCAAAGCAAATCCACAAACATGGTATAAAACTAAAAATATGAAATGCATTTTTTCCATAGCAGGTTATATATAGCTCATATACTTCATCTATTGAATCAGTGTTTTTTCAGCTGTATTATGTTCCACACACAAATAAATACCACAGAATCACAGAACATGGGAGAATGATGAAAGGAACAAAAGATAGATTGACAGTTCTTAGCACAGAATTCATGACACTGTATGTAAGATAACTCCATCTGTGTTATTGAACTTTTCATGAAAATGCATTTGTGCTACAAAATAAAGCTAACTCATCCCAACTTTCTCAGCCCCTGGTAACCAGCCAGGCACTTAGAGGACACCAGGTAACAACTAGTTCATGCATGTGATATTCTAGCACCATTCACACTAAACAAATGTAGATAAATAATGTACTGCATTTTCAATGAGACTAAAATTCAACACACCTTTGCAGCAGGTATAAGTGATGTGATCAAGAAATTCAACCGATTTGAACCAAAAAACAAATGAAACTGCTTAAAATAATCCCACACCAAACCAATGTTTGAGTGGGTTTTGTAAAAAAGAACTTTAATAAATCTTGCTGCTAATATGCACTAAACCAAAAAACCACTACCTCACAAACAGACCAGAAACAAGACTCACCGTGCACCATGTCCTCTGCTGCAGCTTCTTGCTTGATGGAGTCATGGCTGCAACATGGCCTCTTTACTTCAGTGTCTGCCAGCTTGTGCATCCCAACCCTTGCGCCCTTCATGCTTGAAGACCAGGCCACTCTGCACAAAGTGTTACTGAGGATCAGCATTGAAGGTTTGAGTTTGTAAGAGGACAGATTACAAGCACTTGCACATCATGACAGGTAGCTATTTTTGGCCACACAGTGAGAGTAATAGAACTTATTTGGAAAATGTTGAAGGTTTAGTTTGGAACAGATGATTGTTGATGTAAAAGCAAGTGACAGGGCTTAGAAACAATGAAGAAAAATCAGGAGGAGCCCCTATGAATGAAGCTCTCATAAAAGAGATAACACGATGTGAAAATGCAGGGAAAATAAATAAACCATGCGTGTACAATTGGATTCCTCAAAACTTCCCTTAAAAAATAAGGAGCATAATAAAACAAATAATGTGAATTCATGGTAATCAAGCCAAATGCGTTGACTAAAAATAACAAATATCAATTAAAAAAAAGGACTATGAAATGAATATTTATGAAATTAAACTCCTATCAATCATTCAGCAACCAATTCAAAGAAGCAACTTGGGTTAAGTCTTATTACATGGTCTTGAAATCAAGCAATACTGAAAAATATAAATTTTTTCACAAAAAATGAATAGAAAACATGCCAAAAAAAAGAACAACATGCTCAACTTAAATTAAATATCAGCCTAGAGCAACAAAAATATATATGAACAAAGCAAAACTGAACAATGCAGCAACACTCACCAGATCCACACTTTGTTATAACATGTGAAGGAATAGCTCAGCAAAGAAACACTGCCCTAGTTTTACTATAAAGTGACAAAGTGAAAAAAGACAGTGCATCAAAAAATCATTCAATCACAAAAATGCAGCAAAATGAAGAAATGCATTACAACCAATAAACACTTAATGAACACTCATTTAAAACAATTGCTGGCATATGACGTTTAACATCTGTTGAAGGGACAAGAGCAAACACAATCTATTCAGACTCACGCAAGCTGAATGTAAGACACTCAAGAGACATATTTGGGGACATGTTATTGTGAAATTACTTCTCAACATGGAGTAGAAATGTCCTCCAAACCCACATGATGAGCTATATTTATTGAGCACTAGTGGTTAAGTCATTCGTATCAGGCTGCAATGAAAGATTATAATCTCAACTTTCCCTGAACACCATGAGCAGGTGCATTTCATAGCATAGACCCAATAATGTTTTGAAAGAAATGATCATTCGTCATTTAGATAAAAATTTGTAACAAAACAATAGATATTTCACAAATAATTTCAAAAGTAAAACAAGCTTATGCAGAAACATATAAAAAACATTTACTCCTTTTCTATGCAAACTGCCATGGTATACATTCTTATATGCAATAAATGGGAAACTCTGAACATGTTTAACTTAGAATGTTCAAAGTTTTACATGTACAGCCCTGACCACTAGGCAATTACTAGGATTCAATCTACCCCAACTCATTTAGAATTGCAATAATGGTAAATATTGAAGAAAAAAACACTCCTACTTTAAATAAACAACTTTGAACTAACTACAGTAGTACCTTGGGCCTCAAATGCCTTTCTTTAAAACCTCTTATAAATTTTAGACAAAGAAACAGACACCAACAAGTGCCACACAATTATCAAATCTGTTCTATGAGCAATCCCTTACTTGTCAAAAAGGCTTTAAAAATAGAGCATTAACACTCAAATGTAGAAATTTACTCACATTTGACTGTAATCACTGGTTCTGTTACACTCTTGAGTATGATATGACCATACTATTTCATGAAGTTGACTTTTCGTAATGTTCTGGTTGTGTTGTAAATTGTATTGTTAGCATTGTACAACAAACCTCCTCATGCTTTTGACTGCGGTGAACTCTTCAGTGCCAGTATTATTGGCGTAGAAAATATAAATTTGGTGTTATAAGAAAATATTCCATTCCCTCTTAGCTTATTATTTGGCATATTCAATTGATACGTAAGAAAAAAATGGTCCCAAATGTTTGCAAAATAAATTAAATCTACTCATTTTACTATCAATAATAATCTCTCATATCACTAGATCTTGTGTCCGTATGCTCAAATTTCAACATGAATGCACACTTACAAGTGTTTTAAAAATATACCACTTGGATTATGTTTTCTTAGTTACTCGTATTTAAATGCTTTGTCATAACCAGATCAACGGGAATGATCTTTTCCAGGTTTTCTCTCAATCGTTTTGTTTTGACATGTGATCTGGGTATTACAACACCAATGTCTGAGTATCAACTTAGGATGTTAATGTCAAGATATTCTAAAATCAATGTCAAACATTCCATGGATCAACTTCATTAGAAATATCAACTGCTTCTCTTTTTTTTCTATACAAACTTAACACCTTACACCTCACAGCAAACAAGAGTTAGCTCCCAAAACTACAATCATAAAAATCTTACAACTTAGGCCCATTCTTTTGCATGAACCAGATTAGTAAAGATTTAAGCACCATGTTAAGGATTCACTTGTTCAATCCGAACTCCTTTCTATGCCTCATAATCACTTTTTCCCCTCTTGCATGTCCACTCTGGTCCTTCCCCTCTAGCATCCATTTAAAACTAGTCATCCACAGGTCTCCCAATTTTAACCCAAATAATCTTTTGTATACTATGTTTCCTTGCATGCTCCCACCATATTTTTTCCCAATGGCTTACACTAAGATTCCATTCAAAACTTTGCTTCACCCACCTGCTATTCTGCATTCTCTCAATTCCTACCTTATAATTCAACACAGTTTTCACCATTCTTTCTGAAAATAGGCTCCACCCTATGTCACCTCTAATAGCTTCTGTAGCTGTCCATTTTGGAGCACCCACTGCCAAACAACCTACCGTATTTTGTATCTCATCTAGCTTTTCAAGATCATTTCCAATCCAAACAAGAGCACTTATACCATACATGACACTAGGTACAGCAACATACTTCCACATTCCTCTCACACATTCATACTTATTTGCTCTGTATCTGGCCACACTACTTAACCGTCCACTCCACTACATTGCTTTTGCCACTTTCTCACCCTTAGTTCTAGTGCATCCATCTTCACTATCACACAACCTAGATATTTGTATTCATTTGTTCTACCTATTCTGATTTCTCCAATAATCCACAGTCTGTCTCTATCAGTCATCACTATTTATAACCATAACCTTACTTTTGTCTGCACCAAAGTTCATCTTGAAATCTGTACTACATCCATTCACGATGTCAAGCCTCCTTTGAAGTTCATGTCCACATTCACTAAACACAATCACATCATCAGCATACAACAAACAGCTCAGTCTCTCATTACCAACTTTCAGTCCTAAGCCACTCATTCTCAGTCAAACTGCTAATTCTTCTGTGTACAATCCAAACAACAGGGGAGACAGTACAGCCCTGTCTCACTCCTCACTTGCCCTGTTTCCAAATTCCCTAACCTGCAGATAGTGCTTGTGTTCTCATACAGACTTTGCAATATTTACTTTTTTTCTGCTACCCCAACTATTCTCAAAATTTCAAAGACCCTAACCCGATCCACTGTGTCATACGCCTTTTCAATATCCAGGAATGCTAAATGTACCTTCTTATCATCCTTCCTCATTCGCTCAATTATTTCACTCACTACGAACAGATTATCCTCCCCACGTCTATTTTGCCTGAAACCATTTTGTTCTTCACATAGGGCTCCTAATTCCTCAACTAAATTTTTTCATTTTTTCATTCAAAATACCACAAAAGATCTTACATACAATGTCAGCCGGTGCAATTGGTCTGTAATTTTCAAGTTTTCATATTCTTATGTCCACTCTTATGCAACAGAACTACATTACACTTGTTCCCGTCATCCGGTGCTCTTTCACTCTTCCATATCTCATCAAATTAACATTTCAACATACTGACTACACCTCTCCTCTACATTTATAGAACTCATATGGGATCTTATCAGGGCCACATGCCTTTCCATTTTTCACTTTCTTCAAAAAACTTACAATCTCTTCACAAGTGATTTTGTCTTCCATCTGCAGTTCATGTTCATCAATCAGAAAATTTACGGGTTCATCATCTGTAACCTGCTCATTCATTCCATCAATGTCTTCCCAGTATTCTTCAACTGCTTTCACCATTTGCATCCTATCTTGCACACTGCAACCATTGACTACTAAAAGTCTAATTCATCAACTTGAACTTCACTACCTCTATCATTACCTTGTATAGGCTTATACCAATCTTTCATTTCATCCGGACCTTTCTTCCTTAGATTTTCAACTGGGTGCCTCTCCTCTTCAACTCTAGACTCATTTATCATTATCTTCACTTTCTTCTGTTGGTCCTGGTCCTCATTCCATGCACTCAGCCATTTATCTTCAGTAATCAGGTTCCTTTTATACATTTTCCTCATATTGCATTGTTTCTTATTTAAATTCTTTCTTCTCATTTGTTCTACCTTTATCTCACTTGTAAACCTCCTGGTATTTCCTGTTCTTTTTCTGCATTTCATTCTACTAATTTTTTGCTCTGCCTCATCATACAAGGTTCTTGCAATCTCAACATTTAGGTCATGTACATTTTCACTCAATTTATTCCTAAATTCTTCCCAGTTTGCTATTTTTATCTTCCCATTTTCTTTCACACTGCTGACCTTCTGCACTGACTCCTTTCCACCCCAATCATATTCAAGCAGAAGCATTATATTGTCACTATCAATATCAAAATCATCTTCACCTACAAACATTTCTTTGACACACACTCTTGCTCTACTATTCACTATCATGCAGTTTTCCATTCCCTGCTTTTCCCTGTATGCAAGCCATTTCCTATTGAGACATTCAGATTTTCATGTTCATTCTCATCACAGAAAACAATCAATTTTTGTCCATTCACAGGCTCACCAAGTATACCAACATGGCCATTCATGTCACCCATCACAATCAGAGTGCATCTGCAATGTTCTAGCATAAATTCTTGTTAATATTTCATACTTTTTTACATTCCCTCAGGGGGATACAACTAATGTATCTATGGGAATTGGCACCTCCAGGGTGACAATGTGAGGGCCTGCTCTAAAGGCTAGGTAGGCTTTCTTTTCGTTAAAATAGGATAGGTTTTTGTTTTGTTACGGACCATGTTTTTTGGTTCACTGCTGACCTTTTTTTCAGCACCTAATACTTTTTTCTTCAACTTTGATCTTGTTTCTTGAACTCCTTTCTCATCTTACTGTTTCTATGCCTCTTCTGCATAGATTCCTCATTCCCTTAACTCCATACTAAATGGTGCTTTCTTCCTTCCTCTCTTTGGATCTCATTTGTTGAGGATAGGGAGGCTTAAACTAACTAATAATCTAATCTACTTTTTTACATTCTCTTGATGAGCTGAAATCCCATCAGTTTTCATATAACATAGTCACAACACCACATTCTCTAGCATGCATTCTTTCACACTTAGTTGCTAACAAATCTTCACTCTCAGGTTCATTTCCAACAGGAATTTCATCTCATTTCCAATTTATAGCATTCTTTAAAATGAGGCTAACTCCACCACCTCTTTTTTGCCAACTTACATGCCTTTTTCTTATCATACGGTACTTATGCTCCTTACATGTTGAACTGACTATCACACATTTGGGTCTCTACTACACCAACAGAATCCAAATTTCCATTCTCAAATTCTGCTACAAGGTAATCTAACTTTCCTGCATTCCATCCACACATATTTATACATCCATAGCTCACACTATTTGACAATTCTAGACATTCTTCATTTTTGCTCTGACAGCTTTTCCTTCATCCTGTTCCACCTTCCATTACGAGTAGACCTGATCGCTGATCCACTGGATATATCTCCTGAAGAGTTTCATCTCAGCTTCTTGTGTAAGGAGGACTCTATCTCCACAAAAACATTCCCCCTGGATCATGCTATCCATATCCAGGGAGCTGGAACCCAATTCACGCATGCTACACTTTTCAGTCCTTATACTCATAATCCTTTCATGCACCTTCCTATTCAACTTTTTGTACCCTTTCATACTCATCACAAGCAGGCTTTCTCAGGAGTCTTGTAACTTCAACTCTAATCCTTACATGTACTTTCAACCACTTTGATAATCGCACTCACTGTGCATTTTTTCCCACATTCAAGTAACCAATTACCACCTCCTTGCAATACAATCATACCTTCATCCATGCCACCTAAAACTTTCAAAACATACTTACAAATTTCTTCCACGCCCTTCCCTCTCATGCTCATACATCCACTACTGTCACTCATCTTTACAAACTCATCCACATTCTTCACCATACTATTTCCACATATTCTAATCATTGGTCTCACCCTCCTTTACCAACTATTCCTTTCAATTCTTCCACTCACATCACTCTTTCCATTCATCTTGTTTTCATTCACTTCCACTACGGGTGCATGCACCTCATGTGGAAAATCAACTGTTTGCTCATTTTCTCTTTACATTCGTACTTTTTTCACGATGGTCATACATCTTTCTCCTTTTATTTGTCACACTTGCACCATCATTTGCTTCATCATTCATTGCATTTGCACTCTTTGTACCTTTCTCATTCTTTCCTTCATTCAGCCTCCTTTCATAGATGAAATTTCAAAATGACACACTAATTTTTTCCAAATTTTTGATGCTTGAGTTGAAGTAATGAGATCAAAATAAACCACTTTTCTTCTATGCCCTTTTCATTGCAAATGAGTATTTATGAAGTTAATGTGGTAAAGTAACGTAACTTAACAATTTTAAGCCAAATTAATCTTACCTACCCTAACTTAACGTAAAGTAACCTAGCATCACATAGCGTAACATAACGATATAAAAGTTTCGTAAAAGAGGAGGCAGGGTCCGACAGGTGATGACTTCACAAGCTTAGAACAAATAGCAACACAGATAAAGAGAGATGCGTCACCTGGTGACAACTTGGACAACAATAAAGCCATGAAATTTACCATTTGAAAGATAAAAACTGTCAAGGAAAACAGAAATTAGAACAATATTGAATTTAATGTTATTAAATTACAAAATTTATGTTATTGGAGACATTTCAAGACATTTTATATGAATGGCACTGTGCTTGCACATGTTAGTTTCTGAGATATAGCATTGATAAGTTGAGGTAAGAATAGCATTGCCGGCAGCTTTGATTTGGCTCTTGCGGTGGAAGGTGCATGCAAAGGGTGTTCTGCGACCCTATTTGAGTGCATTTAATGTTATTATAATGACAATAGTGTTAGTTTAACACGTTCCCTGCGTATTGGGCCACATGTGTACCAACAGGTAAATTGCCCATTTATGTTGTAGTGAAAATGTTTCACTACGTGTTTTGCACCTCGACGGTACCGTTGTTATGTACATAGAGCTCCGGCCTGCGACTGCCTGGCTGAAGCTAAAGTTGGCAGCTGCACGACTGAAGCTTGTCAGTTGCCTTAGGACCTTCACAGAGTGCACTTGTCTACAAGCAGGCTAATAAAGCTGTTTTGCCTGATGTTTGTAAGTGCCCAGTGTCGGGCTTGCTGAAATCCTATGGCCTCTTTTATTATTGAACTGTAGTGGTTCTCTTGTTTTGCCAGGGTGTTTTAGTCGGCGGGAGAGTTACGATCTCATGTGGAGAGACGGCTACCGCAGGACATGCCCTGAGTCTGCATGTGTCAATGTCATATATCCGTTTTATATATAATCCCTGTTACTTATCCGTGCCACACCTTAACCTAGTTGGGCCTAGCTATTTAGCCTGAGTAGCTAACCCCTGCATGGTCGGCATCCTGACAGGTCGGCTTTCCAGTGGTGAAACATATAGCAGGCTAGTTATCGCTACAATGTGCTGGTGTAAATGCACATTTTATGTTTCACAACATTTTTAAAAATAATTGTCATACACAGGGAAATGTTATCGTGCAATTGTACTCTTCATATTAATTAGAAAGAATTGAAATTTATTTGAGTTGGAAAATTGATTTACCTATTCTGCTTCTTAGAACCTAACCAAACCAACCGTAACAGCCGTGGAAACGTGGTGAATGTGTTAAAAGTGTTTATTTTACAATTAGTTTTTCATTCAAATGAAGAAAGTAACATGGCTCTTCCGGTGTGTGGTGAATATGGAACATGCCTGTTATTTTGGTGGGAAAAACATTGGTGTTGGTATGGCTAAGTTAAGTTATTTTAGGATTACTTAGGTTAGTTTATTCGACTAATCTAACTTTATCTAATCTAACCTCAGCTATTGTTATGTCAATACCATATTTCAGCTTATTTACGTATCTGTTTGAGCAATTTTATATACAAGGTTCCTATAACTTCAATGATAAATATCTCAAAAACTAAGCATTTGTGATCAAGATGTCATTCCTGTAATATGGCTTAAAATGGGTAAAAGTGAAGGGGAGGACAATAATCGATTTTTCAATATGTGGTGCTCGAATATATAAATTAAACCAAAATAAACATGTTTTTTTTCATGCACTTTCCGTAACAAATGATTATTTAACAAGCTATAGCGGTGACGTAATGTAACGCAACTGAAATAAACTAAACTAAAACCTAAAGACCTAACGAAATGATCACTCGAGCGCATTACAACTGTCAGAAGGGAGAGTCAGAGTAAGAGAGTCCCCTCAAACTGATATTTCCCTTGCTTTAAAAATTAGAAATGGGATAGGTAGGCTATAGCCATAATTGTTAAATACTCATTTGAGCCGGAAAGTGCACAGAAGAAAATTTTTTTTCGATCTAATAACAAATAATCAAGCACCAAAAATTGGGAAATCGATCATTGTCCTCTTCTTCACATACCTTTAAATGTGGTATATATGAAGGAAAGGACAATAATCAATTTTCCACTTTTCAGTGTCTAAACATAGTTAATTAGATCTAAATAAACAATTTTTCTTCAATGCACTTTCCGTTGCACATGAATATTTAACAAGCTATAGCGGTATATTAATTACCGCAACTCTAGTGTTTGAAGCGGGAAGAAATTGTTCTGACGGAAAGACTACAATGAACTCTCCCTTTCGACGAGCTCAAATGATCGAGCGCCTTCCAGTCATCATAGACAAAAATTAACATACCGCTATAACTCGTTGGACATGCATTTGCAACGGTAAGTGCATGGAAGAAAATTTTTTTTTTATCTAATTAACTAGGTTTAGGCAGCATAAATTGGAAAACCAATTATTGTCCTCTCCTTTGCATATACCTTAAGGAGATTGTCCCGAGCCAAATTTAGCCCCCGCGTCCCACCTGACCGAAAATTTAAAAAAAAATGATCATTAGGGGATGGGTTATTGTACCATGAAATTTTATGGTGCTATGGATGCTAGAACCTCTACCCCCCCTCCCCAGGGAGGGTCCAAAGGGGATGAAAATTCATCATTTTAGGATTAAATTTTGTTTGTTGGAAAAGGATCCTTAGGGGATGGGTTATTGTGCCATGAAATGTTCCAAAGATTCTAAAACTGTCTTTCGTCTTGTTATAGCATCAAAACTCAATAAGGAGATAAGTCTTGATATATACATAAAATTGTACCAAAAACTAATTTTTTGTAAAAAAAACTACAGCCCAAATTGAAAAAGTGACATGAGTAAATAAGGTTTGCTTTCAAAAAATACATATACTGGCCAATTTTCAAACAAATCAGACAAAAAAAAGTTGAAAAATTAGGACGATCTCCTCAAGGGGACATTTCGGGGTAAAAAAAAGTCTAAGTTCTCGGTGGAATTCTCTGAGATATCTACCGTAGGTGTAAATTGTTATGAATATTTTTTTATTTGAGCGTATTTTTCGTAACCAAACATGAAAAAGTATTTTTTAAAAAACATGAAAAAACATGTGTTGCGGAAAATCCTACTCCTACAACTTTGAACTCAGAGAACTGAGAAGACATTTTCTAGATAGCAAATTCTTTTGTCTAGAGATCCGGTGCAAAAGTTTTTCGATTGTTTGATTTTTTGAGTTTTGAGAACTTTTTTTCCCTAAAAATGACCTTTTTCCCACTTTTTGAGTAATTTGCTTCTAATTTTTAAAGTGAATTAAAACTGAAAAAACTTTTGCACCGGATCTATTTTCCCTCTCAAGTGCTATTGATTGGTATGCTCGCCATCTCTGTAACTTCACAACTGAGGGAGGAGTAGGTTTTTGAAAATTAAAAAGTGAGTGTGCAGAAAAACCACTTTTCCAAAAAAAAATTTTTAATTCGTTACTAACTTTTAAATTGAGTCTTATCAGCGACTCTGTACCTTTTGATGTACCTTCAAAACAGTGGGAAAAGATCCATTTCAATAAGTCAATAAATACATGTTTCAGAACAGATTTTTTTTAACAATTTTTTTTTCAAAGCTGGCTAATTTTTTTTCAATTACCTGTATTGCTTTGTAGCTCTTTTTACGCCCTTTTGATTGATATAATTGTCATTGCTGTAGCTTTAAACCTCCGGGAGGCGTTTATGTTTACATAGCCAGCTAATTAGCCGATGACTCAGCAGCCGGACTCAAAACAAACAATTACACCATCATAATTTATCACTGAATAATAGAATGTTTCGTTTGAGTACAAAAGCATTTCAAGTAAGGCCATGAATGAACTCTCATGCTATTCCCGTTGAGAAACCCTCAATACTGGCTCGTAATGGGGGGGAAGAGGGAGGTCACCCATCCATTGGTGCATCCCCAAGGTCACACTAGTGAGCGTCTTTTACCCCGTCCAGAATACTAACCAATTGATGTACCTGAAAGCCAATTATATCGTTGGATGCGCAAGAAAAATCTCTATAAGATGAGTTTATAAACCGAAAATTGACCATAATTTGGAAATAGACCCAAACCGTGCCCTTAAATGCAGCATATTACTCATACATGGCAATGAAATTATTGAAAATGTTGACCACATTACATTCAATGTTGATGGAAAATTACCTTAATGCAATAATTTGTTAAATACTCATTTGCAACAGAAAGTGTATAGAAGAAAAGTTGTTTAATTTGATGACATTTACATTAAACAAGCATCCAAATGCCAAAAATTGATCAGTATGTCATTCTGAAGAAATACAGTTTCATCCTAAAGCAGCCATCAGAGCTGTCTATCTCTCAACCTCTTCTTTCAAGTTATCTCTCTTATCAACCAAACATTTCCAACATGCAAACTTATACTTCCTCAGCTCTTTCTTACTACATAAATCTGATGATATAGACATAGCATCAAACTGCAGACCAATCAGTCTCCTGCCTGTTACGTCCAAAATATTTGAAAAAGTAATAACAAACCAGCTCTCGTCTTACATAGACAAGTCACATCTACTGCATTGCAATCAATATGCTTACAGGAGGAATACCAGTACTCAGGACGGCCTGTTAAACAAAACAGAAAAAATTTCCAATGATATTGACCAAAAAAAATTAACTCTCTTACTATTACTTGATCTCTCCAAAGCTTTTGACTGTGTTGAGCATAAGAAACTTCTACAAAGAATAAGAATTTCAAACCTCAGAATAGACACTCAGTGGTTTGAAAGCTACCTACTAAACCGCTCTCATGCAGTGTGCTTGAATAACAAAATGTCATCATTCATACCAAATAATTTTGGCCTTTCTCAAGGTTCAATCATCGGCCCACTCCTATTTCCAATTTTCATCAATGATTCCCCCCCCCCCCCCCATGCCGGCAAACACAAAAATCTCAATGTATGAACTTGAACTTGAAATTGAGGGCCGACAGCATCGGGGCCTTTGTAACGGCCTACAATTCCCTCCACAGTTATCACACAAAGAGTTCAGCGCCTGGTACCAGACTTGTCCACTAAACTACTCAGGATTTACCAATCCTTGTCACAAGCTGCCATTGGATGGCGTCACTGGGATAGCCAGTGCGTCAAAACACCATCCCCAGGCATATTGGGTCATTACTGACCATTCTACCTGACTGGCTCATTCCAGTCACTGTCTCTTACTCCAGGCACGCACAAGAAACAATTTCATAGCTTCAATGATACTCAAATTGCACTCCTGATCCAATCCAGCAAGACAGCTCATACCGCAATCATCTTCAGTACATCTGGCATACCACTCATTCTCTCCATACTGCTCAAGCACCACATTCATAAAACTTTCTCTCTCTTGCTCATACTTACTACATTCCAGCACAAAATGCTCAATTGTTTCCTCCACTCCACTAATACACTGCCGACATAATCTGTTATTATTCTCATTCCACCTCCACGTACGTCTGTTCACACTCAATGACTTACATCTCACAGCAAACAAGAGTTGACTTCCAAAACTACCATCATAGAACATCTCAAACTTAGGTGCTTCTTTTTTCATATACCAGTCAAGTGTAGGCTTCCGCACCATGCTAAGCCTCCACTTATTCAATCCATACTCTTTTGTTTTCCTCTCAATCTCTTTCTTCCACCTCGTGCAGTCCCACTCAGGCCCTACACCTCCAGGATTTATTAAACTCCAGTCATCCACAGGTCTCCCAATTCTAACATGAATAATCTTTTGCATACTAAGCTTCCTTGCATGCCCCCAACACACTTTCTCCCAATAGCTTACACTCAGATTCCATTCAAAAATTCGCTTTACCCATCTGCTATTCTGCATTCTTTCAATTCTCACCTTATAATTCAGCACCGCCTTCATCATTCTTTCTGAAAATAGGCTCCACCCAAGGTCACCTCTAATGGCTTCTGTAGCTGTCCATTTTGGAGCACCCAATGCTAACCGTCCTACCTTATTTTGTATTACATCCAGCTTTTCAAGATCACTTCCATTCCAGGCAAGAGCACTCATACCATACATGACACTAGGTACAGCAACATACTTCCACATTCCTCTCACACTTGAACTTGAGGGCCGACAGTGTCGGGGCCTTTGTAACGGCCTACAATTCCCTCCACAATTTTTACACAGAGTTCAGCGCCTGGTACCAGACTTGTCCACTAAACTACTCAGGATCTACGATCCTTGTCACAAGCCTCCATTGGAAGGCATCACCGGGACAGCCAGTGTGTCAAAACACCATCCCCCGGCACATTGGGTCATTACAGCCCATTCTACCAGACTGGCTCATTCCAGTCACTGTCTCTTACTCCAGGCACGCACAAGAAACACTTTCATAGCCTCAGTGATACTCGCATTACACTCCTGATCCAATCCAGCAAGACAGCTCATACCGCAATCATCTTCAGCACATCTCGCATTCCACTCATTCTCTCCATACTGCTCAGACACCACATTCATAAAACTCTCTCTCTCTTGCTCATACTTACTACATTCCAGCACAAAATGCTCAATTGTTTCCTCTACTCCACTATTACACTGCTGACATAATCTGTTATTATTCTCATTCCATCTCCATGTACGTCTGTTCACACTCAATGACTTACATCTCACAGCAAACAAGAGTTGACTTCCAAAACTACCATCATAGAACAGCTCAAACTTAGGTGCTTTCTTTTTCATATACCAGTTAAGTGTAGGCTTCCGCATCATGCTAAGCTTCCACTTATTCAATCCATACTCTTTTGTTTGTCTCTCAATCTATTTCTTTCATCTCTTGCAGTCCCACTCAGGCCCTACACCTCCTACATTTATTAAACTCCAGTCATCCACAGGTCTCCCAATTCTAACATGAATAATCTTTTGCATACTGAGTTTCCTTGCATGCCCCCAACATACTTTCTCCCCATAGCTTACACTCAGATTCCATTCAAAGATTCGCCTTACCCACCTGCTATTCTGCATTCTTTCAATTCTCACCTTATAATTCAGCACAGCTTTCATCATTCTTTCTGAAAATAGGCTCCACCTTAGGTCACCTCTAATGGCTTCTATAGCTGTCCATTTCGGAGCACCCAATGCTACACGTCCTACCTTATTTTGTATCACATCCAGCTTTTCAAGATCACTTCCATTCCAAGCAAGAGCACTCATACCATACATGACACTAGGTACAGCAACATACTTCCACATTCCTCTCACACATTCGTACTTGTTTGCTCTGTATCTGGCCACACTACCTAACCGTCCACTCCACTGCATTGCTTTAGCCACTTTCTCACCTTTAGTTCTAGTACATCCATCTTCACTCATCATACAACCTAGATATTTGTATTCTTTTGTTCTACCTATTCTGATTTCTCCAATATTCCACAGTCTGTCTCTATCAGTCTCATCACTATTTATAACCATGACCTTACTTTTATCGGCACCAAAGTTCATCTTGAAATCTGTACTATATCCATTCACAATGTCAAGCATCCTTTGTAGTTCATGACCACATTCACTAACCACAACCACATCATCAGCATACAACAAATAGCTCAGTCTCTCATTACCAACTTTCAGTCCTAAACCACTCCCTCTCAGTCGAACTGCTAATTCTTCTGTGTACAATCCAAACAACAGGGGGGACAGAGTACAGCCCTGTCTCACTCCTCTAACACTCCTCACTTGCCCTGTTTCCAAATTTCCCAACCTGTAGATAGCACTTGTGTTCTCATACAGACTCTGTACAATGTTCACTATTTTTCTGCTAAAACCAACTTTTCTCAAAATTTCAAACAGCCTAACCCGCTCCACTCTGTCATACGCCTTTTCAATATCCAGGAATGCTAAATATACCTTCTTCATTCGCTCAATTATTTCACTCACTACAAACAGATTATCCTCCCCCCGTCTATCTTGCCTAAAACCATTCTGTTCTTCTCCCAGGACTCCTAATTCCTCAACTAAATTTTTCATTCTCTCATTCAAAATACCACAAAAGATCTTACATACGGTGTCACCCAGTGCAATTGGTCTGTAATTTTTAAGTTCTTTCATACTCTTATGTCCACCCTTATGCAACAGAACTACATTACACTTGTTCCAGTCATCCGGTACTCTTTCAGTCTTCCATATCTCATCAAATAAACATTTCAACATACTGACTACACTCTCTCCTCCACATTTATAGAACTCATATGGTATCTTATCAGGGCCACATGCCTTTCCATTTTTCACTTTCTTCAAAAAACTTACAATCTCTTCACAAGTGATTTCGTCTTCCATTTGCAGTTCATGTTCATCTATCAGAAAATTTATTGGTTCATCATCTGTAACCTGCTCATTCATTCCACCAATGTCCTCCCAGTATTCTTCAACTGCTTTCACCATTTGCATCCTATCTTGCACACTGCAACCATTGACTACTAATTCATCAACTTAAACTTCACTACCTTTTATCATTACCTTGTATAAACCTATACCAATCTTTTATTCCATCTGGACCTTTCTTTCTTAGATTTTCAACTTGGTGTCTCTCTTCTTTAACCCTAGCCTCATTGATCATTCTCTTTACTTTCTTCTGCTGGTCCTTGTACTCATTCCATACACTCTGCCATTCATCCTCAGTAATTCTGCGTCTTTCATACATTTTCCTCATACTGCGTTGTTTTTTATTTAAAGTCTTCCTTCTCGTTCGTTCTTCCTTTATCTCACTCGTAAACCACCTAGCATTCCCTGTACTTTTCCTGCATTTCATTCTACCGATCTTTTGCTCTGCCACATCATACAAGGTTCTTGCAATCTCCTTATTTAGGTCATTTACATTTCCACACCTGTTCCAGTTACATCTACTCAATTCATTTCTAAATTCTTCCCAGTTTGCCATTTTAATACGCCAATTTTCTCTTACTCTGCTGGCCTTCTGCATCGGCTCCTTTCCACCCCAATTATATTCTAGTACAAGCATTTTATGGTCACTATCAATATCAAAATCATCTTCATCTACAAACATTTCTTTGACACACTCTCTTGCTCTACTATTCACTATCATATAGTCAATTGCAGTTTTACATTCCCTGCTTTGCCATGTATGCAAGCCATTTCCTATTGTTACATTTAGGTTCTCAAGTTCATTCTCATCACAGAAATCAATCAATTTTTGTCCATTTGCATTCACAGGCTCACCAAGTATACCAACATGGCCATTCATATCACCCATCAAAATCAGAGGGCATCTGCAATGCTCTTGCACAATTCTTGTTAATATTTCATACTTTTTTACATTCTCTTGATGAGCTAAAATACCATCAGTTGTCATATAGCATACAACCACAATAACACATTCTCTGGCATGCATTCTTTCACACTTTATTACTAACAGATCTTCACTCTCAGGTTCATTTCCAACAGGAATTTCTTCTAATTTCCAATTTAGAGCATTTTTTACAATGAGACCAACTCCACCACCTCTTTTTTGCCAACTTACACGCCCTTTTCCAATCATGTAGTACTTACTCTCCTTACATTTTAAACTGACTCTATCACGCATTTGGGTCTCTACTACACCAACACAATCCAAATCTCCATTCTCAAATTCTGCTACAAGGTCATTTAACTTTCCTGCATTCCATCCACGCACATTTATACATCCAAACCTTACAACACTATTGGACAATTCACAACATTTTTCATTTTTGCTCTGACAGCTTTCTATTCATCCAGTTCCACCTTCCATTACAATATGAGTACACCCAATCCACTGGATGTATCTCCTGGAGAGTTTCATCTCACCTTCTTGAGTAAGGTGGACTCCATCTCCACGAAAACACCCACTCTGGATCAGGTTATCCATATCAAGAAAGCTAGAACCCATTTCACGCTTTCTCATACTCTCAGCTTTCATACTCATAATCCTTTTATGCACTTCCCTATTCACCTCCTTTCGCACCCTTTCATACTCCTCACCACATGCAGGCCTTCTCAGCAGACTGGTCACAGCCACTCTTACATTCTTCTTTTGCGCCCTTTCAACAACATTCATAATTGCATTCACCGTACGCTCTCTCCCACATTCAAGCAATCCATTGCCACCTCCTTGCAGTACAACCATCCCTTCATCCATTCCATCTATCACTTCCTCAGCATGACTACAAATCTCATTCACTCCCTTTCCTCTCATGCTCGTACATCCACTACGGTCAGTCATACTCACAAACCTATCCACATTCTTCACCATGCTGTCACCACATATTCTAATCGTAGGTCTCACTCTCCCTTTCATACTACTCTTTCGTTCAACTCTTCCACTCACATCACTCTTTCCATCCATCTTCCTTTCATTCGCTTCCACTACAGGCGCCTGCACCTAATGTGGCATATCAACAGGTTGCTCCTTCACTCTCTTCCCATTCATACTTCTTTCATCATGCTCATTCATCCTTCTACTCTCATCTGGCACATTTGCACCACCATTCACTTCATTTATTGCATTCACACTCCTTGCACCATCATCCACTTCATTTGCACTCCTTGCACCATCATCCACTTCATTTGCACTCCTTGCACCACCACCATTTACCTCTTCATTCACTGCATTTGCACCATTCTCATTCTTTCCTTCATTCAACTTCCTTTCATCCTTCAAATCAGCCTCTAAAGCAACCATCAGAATTGTCAATCTCTCAACCTCCTCTTCCAACTTCTTTCTCTCGTCATTCAAACATTTCCAGCACGTAAACACAAGATCATTCAACTTCCTCCGACTCATCTCTCTCAAACCTTTGCATGCATCTATATCTACCCACTCTTTACAAGTCATGCACTCAATCTCCTCATCCATTCCACTTGCATCTCCCTTCCTACGACCAGTCCTATTTCTTGCCATCCTCAAACACAGACTTCTATCTCAGTACAAATTTCACAGGCAGAAGAAGTCTTCACTCACCAAATCTACTGAAAATCAAGTTATCAAAAAAAAAAAAAAAAAGAAACAAAAACGTTTCCTACTACTCACAGTCACTCTCTACAATGTCACACACTATACTCTTTATATGCAAAGAAAGCTTAACTACCAGTCAAAACACCTCAGTCAAAAATTGCAAGTCACCACACCAAAGTCCAATGCTCAGTCTCAACTCTCACGCAACAAAAAACTACTCTCACGAGCACTCCATACAAAGTCACACACTGTACTCACGTGAATATACAAACTATACCATTTTTTAGCAACTTCACTTTAATTCACCACAATATTCGTCGGAGGACCAGAAAGGCAGAAACACGTGCACACCGCTCGGAACGAAACTTGGTATGCTGATGACCATGACAAGCTCAACAGCGGATTTGTGATCCGCTTCCGCTGACCATGGCAAGCTCAACAGCGGATTTGAAAGAAACACAAGCCAACGCTGAAAACATTCTGATAAATCTGGAATTGTGGTATGACCATGATGGCCTCAAACTTAACGCAAGTAAAACGCAAAGCATAATTTTTGGATCACAGAATTCGACTGAAAATTTACCACCATTCAAGCTAACATTTGGAGACGATACAATTGAACCAAACAATTTAAACAATTTAAACAATTTATTTACCACAGGTGATACAGAGGTAGAATTTTACTTAAGTCTAGTACAATGGTCAAATTTGAGTATAGCTACCTGTGGGCCCGAATAAGTTCAGCGACTTCTAGGGCATCCTACCATCACGTTATTCTAGGGTGTACAAAAAAGTTTAACCTAGTTCACTTAACCTAGTTTCGCATTAGACTGATCATTGAGATAATTAACTCGATATTTTATGCTGTATTTTACAATATAGGTCAAGTCGGCTATATTTAACAGTATGTTCGATAAAACGATTCAAGAGCAGAGAGAAGATTGGTTATGGTACACAAGGCAAGTTACATTATGACATTATCATTAGTTACATGTAGGAGGCAAGATTTCGACACGGTGATCTTACACGACTAGTATTCTGATACGAAGTGAGACTCAAGATGTCTTTTGAATACTTTGTACGAATTACATTCACGGATCTCTGCAGGTATAGAGTTCCAAGTTTTGGTTCCAACGAAGAGAATACTGTGTTGCGACCTGGCCTTTGAATAATAAGGAAGCATGAATTTACTTCTATTTCGGGTTAAATGGTCGTGATGACCAGTTTGCGCAGTCAATAATTGTCTTAGGCTATTGTCGCCATCATTTCTTAATGTTTTGTAAATGAAATTACAGATGGAGATTTTGTAGAGATCCGAAAGTTTAAGTATTTGTAAATTTTTGAAAGAATCATTTGTGTGAGCATCATATTCTAGGTTCTTTACCGCTCTGACAGCCCTTTTCTGCAGAGTAAAAATTTTGTTGGTTTTATTTTTATCAGTTCCGTGCCATGCTTCTATTCCGTATTGCAAGTATGGAGAAATGAGCGTTCGGTAGAGCATTTGTAAAGCTGTTTCAGGCAGAAAATTTTTAACTTTATTTAGGATTCCGATGGATTTTGATAATTTAGAACTAATATGAGTGATGTGCTCTTTGAAGGTCAGATGTTTATCTATTATGATGCCCAGAAACTTACATGAGTTGGTTTCTTCGATTTCACCTTCGCCAATTTTAATGCATGGGAGAGATACATCTTTCTTGTATAAGAAAGTAATATAATTTGTTTTATCGATATTTAGGCTTATTTTATTAGCTTTGAGCCACGATGATACCTTGTGAAGTTCAGTATTTATACTCTCCACAATCATAGCAGGATTTTGGTTCGGAAGGACCGCAGAAAGCGTACTGTCATCGGCAAAAAGTATGAATTTGATGAATGATGTAGATTTTACAATATCATTGATAAAAATCAGAAACATGAGAGGCCCGAGAACAGATCCTTGTGGAACTCCATGGCTAATTGTCTGTGGGTCTGATTTTGCGTCGTCAATGACAACGTATTGCTTCCGATTTGTTTGGTATGATCTGAACCAATCATGGGCAGTCCCTCGAATTTCATAACAGTGTAGTTTCGATAATAGTATTTTATGGTCCACACAATCAAATGCTTTTCGGAAGTCAAGAAATACAGAGAAGACAGGCTTTCCTTCATCTATATTAGAATAGAGGAATTGTAAATGATTTAATATAGCCTGTGTTGTTGATTTTTTAGAGCGAAAACCGTATTGTTTATCGTAAAGAAATGATTTTTGTTCAAAATAAGAGTACACTTTTTTATACGCAATCTTTTCGAATACTTTGCTAATAATTGGTAGAATGGAGATAAGTCGATAATTGTTTACACAGGTTTTTTCACCACTTTTAAAGATAGGGGTTACTCTAGCAACTTTGAGGGAGTTCGGGAAAGTGCCTAGTAAGAGAGACTGGTTAATAATACTTGATATCAGTGGGGCTACAATGTCAGCAATAACTTTAAGTACTTTAGTCGGAAACGTTTGTAACCCACTCGATTTATTTTTCATGTTGTTTATGCACGTAATTACATCGGAGGAGTTTGTAGGCGTAAAGAAAAAGGAGTTGGGTTCTCGAATATGATCCATAAATTCCAGGTGATCAGTAGGTTCACTTGGAATACCATCAGCTATTGTTTTCCCTACGTTTACGAAGAAGTTGTTAAAGAGATTAGCAATTTCTTTCTTCTCATGATATTTTACATTATCTTGAACAACATATTCAATTTTCTTTTTATCGGCATTATTCGGTTTACAGCAGGAGTTAAGGAGATGCCAAGTCTTTTTAACGTCAGTTTTGAATTGAGTAAACTTGAGCGTAAAGTAGTTCTTTTTTGATGTTCTTATCTGGTGTGTTACATAGTTTCTAAATCGGTTATATGTTTCTCTAGATATTCGTCCTTCGCAAAGGAGGGCTAGGTACGCTTGACGTTTCTTTATATTTATCACGATGTCTCTAGTAATCCAGGGCTTTTGTTTATCTTTCGGGGTAACTGTACGAGTTACAATTGGGCAACACTGATTGTGTGCGGTCATTATAGTTTCAGTCAACTTTACTACTGCTTCATCAATGCTCGTAGTATTATTGTTTTGTTGAGAGATGTGCAATGTAGGCATTGATTCTTCTAGACCCAGTAGATAAGGTTAAAAATTTGGGTGTTTGGTTTGACAAAAATATGGCTTTCAATTCCCACGTCGAAACAATGTGCAACAAAATTAACGGAACCTTAATGTTCTTTCATCGCATTAAGAACACACTTGACGAAAAATCTAGATTATTAGTCATTCAGTCTTTAGTTTCATCGCGTCTGGACTACTGCAGTCTTGTGTGGGGAGATTTACCTCATTATCGTCAGGAAGAATTGCAAAAATGTATAAACTTTGCTGCCAAAGTGGTATGCAAAGGAAATTTCAAAAAATATGATCATGTCACCCCTCTTTTAAGAAAACTCGACTGGATCCCAATACCGAACGGATTCATAATCCAAAAAGCTTGACGAGTATTCTCCTCTCTGTACCTCCCCCAAAGTAATGCAGAGGTGGTAAAAATTTTTCCATTTAATATCCCAAACAAAAGACCAAATCGGAGGAACGATGTTTTAGTCAGTTACCGTTCATCTAATGTGGGACAAATAGCCCTCTCAGTTTCTGGAGCTTTTTTGTGGAACAAGCTTCCCCAGCATATCAAAAACTCTAAAACTCTAAAAGAATTTAGAGTAAATGTGTCACGTCATTTTTCATCTCTGTCACAGGTCATGCAGCATTTCGGTGTGAACTTCCCATCTACCAGAAATTTTTATTTTCCTGAAATTTCTGTTAGAAAATTAGAAACTTTTCAGCTTTACGTTTGCTAAGCCATTCGTATATTCATCTTACTTATTTCTGTCGACAACAATGTGCACCACAGCCGTCAGTTCAATGCAGCAGAACGAACGTTCTTTCCATAATTAGGAAATTTCCTCATCTTTATTTTGTTATTTCGTTCTCTTTTCTGTATTAATATTTAACGTCTGTATGACAAATATACCATGAAATACATTTTGTGTGTACACCAATAAACAGGTTTATAGATGTGAGGGTTGTGCAAAGTTTTAATGAATTAAATTTTGTCTAACGTTGTCTCGCTATTTCAAAATCATTCTCGAAGATGATTTCAATCGATTTTCGGCTGAGCTGTGGGGAGGGGGTAATATAAGCATTTCATTTAGTCTTTTTATTTTTTTTTCGTGCGTTCAGCGCACACTAGCACTGAACTTTCAAATCGGGAAAAACTCTAAATTTCTGTAATTAAAATTATAAATCCTGATCAATGCCTAATCTACCTATATGTGCCAAATTTTGTGAATATTTTCCCCTCAGATGTGATATCCGGCAACAATATTACTCCATTTTATCCCAAATACACATGTCCGTATAATGCTGAAGAGTTGTCGTTTCTTGATTGTAACCTGAGTTTTCTTGAAAATTTCTATGAAGAAATTGAAAACCAGTTCATTTTTATGTTTTTCGAAGTCTTCTTTTCTTTTCAGTTATTTTTTTGCGAAAAATTTCTTAGGATTACAGTGAGCTCAACTGTCATTTTCTGTGTAGTAGATGGTAGGTTGTTTCTATCTTTCTATTATATATGCATTTTTTTTCTTATATTTCATTTTCAATAAGTCTATATATTAATATGGGTGTGTACGTGTGTAGGTATATATGTATCTACATAAATAGATACACATGTTTCTATTTCATTTCTTTACGCAAAAACCATCCCGTTAATAAATTTTGTTGCACTAGCGAAATGATTCATAAATAGATCTATCACTTCCCCGGAGGGCGTTTCTGTGAATCGGATTGATGACAAATATAATTAATGAAATAATGAGCAATTTGAGCAATTGAACCGTGGTAAAATCATCCTTCTGTCCTTATGTTGTACAAACTTTGAATTTTGATGTTGAGTATATGTTTGTTTACCCATATCTGTCAATATTTTGTAGATATTTGTCAATCATGAGTGGTAACCGGCTTACACTGTGTCTCCATTTCATCCCATGTACCCATGTCCGCATGATGTTGTGGTGAATATCGAGAAGATATGAAATATGTTTTTGATGGTGATAGGGCTTTGCATATTTTAAGGGTATATTTTTCATTTCTCATTCAACTACCCTTGACAGAGATAGACTATTGGCACGCCACGTTTGGTTTGTCTATTAGTACGCCATGTATATTTCGTCTATTAATATGCCTCGTATGGTCTATCTATTTGTACACCTCTGATAGTTAGTCTATTAGTACACCTTGTATAGTTTGTCTATTATTATGCCTGGTATGGCTTATCTACTTGTACACCTCGGATGGTTTGTCAATTAGTACTCCTGGTATGGAACATTTGTTTTAGGATGTCCTATATTAAGAAACTTTTAAAAGCCAATATGTTGGCATGTATCTCATGTGGTAACTAGGAAATTAACATTTTTTCCTTCTTTCTTTCTTTCATCTTTCTCAATTTCTCAAGCCCCTGTGTGCATCCATACCCATCCAATCTGAACAGGCCTCACACTGAATCAACTCCTTCTTCCCATCTGCATGTCTAACCCTAACACTACTTTCCCTATTACACGCATTCTCAACCACAAACTTCTATCTCAACACAGACTTACAGACAAATACAAGACTACCAGTCAAAACACCCTAGTAAAAAGTTGCGTGCCGATACAAACGCTATCTCAAGCAACAATAGCAGGACTCTCACGGGTACTCCATAGTGACACACTATACTCACGTGAATATACAAACTATACTAGTTTTTCAGCAACTTCACTTTTATCCACCACAATTTTAGTCAGAGGCTCTGTAGGAGACGTGCACCGGCAAACCACGCAGGTCAGACTTTGACCATGTTCAGTTTAGATAATTAGATTGTTTACTATCTTTCAAATTTCAGCAGCGTCGCCGCGATCTGTCGGCGCTCATCCGGAAGGCTAGCGCAGCCTGTTTTGCTGCAGCGACCGTTCTGTGATGAAATTGCTGCCCGCTTTGACATGTCATTTGTTCGTACTTTGCAATTTTGTGTTTCGCACAATTATTTGAATGTTTGATAACGGTGCATGATCGGTTTCTGGTAAATTTAGCAACGAAGCCGGGAATTTCCTCAGCACATTTCAGACAGAATTTTTTTTTAATCCACACGTTATCCACACGTTTTCCTCTCAACAAATTTCTTATACCACAAGTGTCTGAGCTAATACTTCTATTAAAGTATACACTAAAAAAGTGTTATCAACAATGAATTATCATTGAAATTGCATTTTTTGTTGTGGTTACATATGTCATCAAATCTGGCTTAAGCGACGTAACGAACATATTGCCCTCAATAATTTGTTTCGACTAGTGACATGCGCATTAAAATACTCATTTGTGTGTGTAGCATTTAGATATATTTACTTCAAAATCTTTTAAAAACCAATGATAAGCAATTTTTTATAAATTCTACTTTCGAAACAACTTGTTTTTTCTTTGTAATTTTGGTGGCGGTTATACTCGTTCATTCAACATTGATTCTTCAAGGAGATCATCCAAGGCCCCTGCCAAGCCCCTGGCGGTCCGGGGGTCATTTCTCATGTTTTTGCTGGAAAAGGACCCTTAGTTGGTGGACTATTCAGTCCTAAAATTTTATGGCGCTACGGACAATAATTCCCCACCCCCTGGGGGGAGGGTGAGGGTACCAAAATCTTTCATTTTTTCCCGATTTTGACCCCATTTGAAAAGAAAACAAATGGAAAATGCAAAAAAGCCAATGTGAGTTTGTTAGAAATGTTCCAAGGATTTTAAAACTGTCCTTTTTTTGTTCTAGCATCAAAACTGAAAAAGGAGATACGTCTTGAAATATCAATATCAGTGAGAAGCACCCAAAATTTTCAATTTTTCCCCGATTTTGACCCCATATAAAAAGAGTGCGAGTGGGAATTAAAAAAAAGCCCAATGTAGTTTGTTAGAAATGTTTCAAGAATTCTAAAACTGTCTTTTTTTTGTTCTAGCATCAAAACTGAAGGAGAAGTCCCATTTTGAAATGTCAATATCAGTGAAATATCAATACGTAAAAATCAATATGTCAAATTTTTGCAAAATCTAAGGCCTGAATCAAAAATATGAATGGAATCAATTGTGTTTCTTTTCGAAGGTTACATATCATGTTTAAATTTCATAAAAATCAGATTGAAAATAAAAAATGTCATATTATATGGAGAAAAAAATTTTTTTTTATTATTTTTCTTTTGGAAACCACAATTCACAGTGTGAATATGAAGTTATGTATGGAAATTATCGAAAATAAAGGTAAAACTACGTTCAATTACATCAATTGTTGATTATATTACACTTCAACCAAAAATTTGGTTATAGCTTTTACTCAAAAAAAGTAATTTTCAACATTCAAAATGTCTCTTCTCATCGAGTTTTGATGCTAGAACAAATCCAAAGACAGTTTTAGAATCCTTGGAACATTTCCAACAAACTCTTATTCGGCTTTTTTTCAAATTCGAATTCTTTGAAAAAATAAATAGCTCTAAACCCCAAAAATTGTTGCTAATTTTTAAAATTTCAGAAAATTTGAAAAAAATAGAAAAAATTTGAATATGAAAAAAAGTCGAACGAGAATTTGTTAGAAATGTTACAAGGATTCTAAAAATGTCTTTGGCTTTGTTCTAGCATCAAAACTCAATGAGGAGAGACGTCTTGAAATATACATGAAAACATACCAAAAGACACATTTTTCATAAAAAAATAAGGCCTAAATCGAAAAAATGACACGAGTAAAAAAGGTTTACTTTCACAAAATACATATACTGGCCAATTTTCAAACGAATCGGACGAAGAAAGTTGAAAAAGTGGGATGATCTCCTCAAATTGCTTTGCAAAAAATTTAGCGAAAATTTTTCCAACAGGCTGCTCAAGGCCTTGAAAATACTATTTGGAAACCTCCTAATTATTGCATGTATATCCATTTGTTCATTATTGACTAGGTTTACCTTACGTTTTGCGTCTGTATATTCCAATTTACGCGCTTTTCTCTACAATCTTACGCGCTATTTCTGTAGTTCTTTTTTACTGTATTGAATGCGAATAAAGCATGTGGCGTACAAGGCTTACAAAATAAAGGGAGTGGTGGTGGCTCGGCGCGTGTTGTGGACAGGCTAAGTTCTTTCACTTCGTTTGCCCTTTAAGAATAACACTAGTGAACTCACCCACTGCTGACATAAGTCCCATGTCAACACTCCCATTACTACCATATGTGCCATGTCAACACACCCATTACTGCCAAAAGTGCCATATCATCACTCCCATACTGCCATATGTGCCATGTCATCACTCCCATTATTGCCATAAGTGCCATGTCAACACTCCCATTACTGCCACAAGTGCCATGTCAACACACCCATTGCTGCAATAAGTGCCATGTTAACACTCCCATTACTGTCATAAGTGCCATGTCAACACACCCATTGAAGCCACAAGTGCCATGTAAACACACCCATTGCTGCCATAAGTGCCATGTCAACACTCCCATTACTGCCACAAGTTCCATGTCAACACTCCCATTACTGCCACAAGTGTCATGTCAACACACCCATTACTACCATAAGTGTCATGTCTGTCAGGCCGCACAGGGGTTGTCGAGCCTTTTTGTGTTAGTTACCCATAATCTTAAGTATTTTCTTCATGTGTCCAGCTCTCTGAACGCCGACTTATCTATTTCCCCGCGCTGATGTTGCGTTTGTGCATTTACTTTAGTTAGCCCTTAAATATCATTTGTATTACATGTCGATATTCCAATGTTTCTTGTGTTATCTAGCTAAATACGACTAATATTTTAAATGCAATTTTGAGTGTTGCACCCTGTTATGCAGTAGCTCACGTCTGTACGCACTATTTTTGCAATAGAAAATAAATCACTGTCTTTGTTGAAATATATCAGTGTATGTGATAGGGACTTCAAAGAGATTCAGCATTAAACAAGTTACACCCTGAGGTCAAAAGAGTTTCCTTTCTCCTTGTTGACACAGGCTTTGGTCTTATACGACACCTAGTCTAATTAGGAGTTTAAGGAGCCACTTCGGAAGGACGAACTATTTTGCAAAGTTTGTCGATAGGAAGACGCTGTCACAGTTCGGCACTAACAGAATTCACTTCTGTTGCCCTAGTGGTCTCATACGGCGCAGACAGTTGCTCGTCTTCCTAACGGTACAACCGTAGTTCGGCACTAACAGAATTTACTTCTGTTGCCCTAGCGGACTTATTACGGCGTAGGTGGTACCCACACACACACCTCACCCTAGCGGTACCACCGTAGTTCGGCACATAACAGAATTTACTTCTGTTGCCCTAGCAGACTGAATACGGCACAGGTGGTACCCACTCTAACCTCACCCGCCACACACAACGGTACCGCCGTAGTTCGGCACTAACAGAATTTACTTCTGTTGCCCTAGCGGACTGATTACGGCGTAGGCGGTACCCACACGAACCTCAGGAAGGGCAGCTGCGAAGAAAAGCTAGCGCCCCGGAAAAGGTAGCTGTACAGAAGACAGCCCCTTTTCCACGAACCCTCACGTCGACCGCACGACGGTATCGACAATGTCAAAACTCCCATTACTGCCACAAGTGCCATGTCAATACTCCCATTACTACCACAAGTGCCATGTCAACACTCCCATTACTGCCACAAGTGTCATGTCAACACACACATTACTACCATAAGTGCTATGTCGACACTCCCATTACTGCCACAAGTGCCATGCCAACACACCCATTACTACCATAAGTGCCATGTCGACACTCCCATTACTGCCGCAAGTGCCATGTCAACACTCTCATTACTGCCATAAGTGCCATGTCAACACTCCAATTACTGCCACAAATGCCATGTCAACACACCCATTACTGCCACACGTGCCATGTCAACACTCCAATTTCTGCCACAAATGCCATGTCAACACACCCATTACTGCCACAAGTGCCATGTCAACACTCCCATTACTCCCATAAGTGCCATGTCAACACTCCCATTACTGCCATAAGTGCCATGTCAGCACTCCCAATACTGCCATTAAGTTTTTTGTAATGAAAATGAAAGTTAAATTACTCAAAATACTGGAAAATTCCCGCTCTGATAATTTTTTATTTAGTAACTAAACTCTTTATTTCAGATATGTCAGCACTTCAAAATTATTATCCTACAAGCTTGTACGCTCTAGTTTCTGGACTTCCTTTCCTAAGGAAAACATCTTTTCCACTTCAAATAGTCGACCACCAGTTTTGGTGAAATTGGCTTGTCAGCATTGAGGTCAATGAGAAGGGCAGATTATTCTCAAAGCACGCTTGACGGAGATGGACGCGGTGATGTTCGTAGGCAGGGCATTCGATGAATATGAGCTTCAAAGTGATATTCTCGTGGCAGGTAAGACATGAGCGAGGAGGGACTTGGTAAAAAAATGAGCATGAGTGATGAGGCAAGTGTTCAGTCTAAGTCGGGTATATGATACTTGTAAGTGTCTGGGCAGGCAGGATGGGACTGGGTTATTTAGGGAGTGGTTCATGCAGGTAACATTATGGGGAAGTCCGCGCCAAGCCACCTGCCACACCTGGCGGTAGTGTGCTTTGAGTTTATTGCGAATTTCTGTTCCACTGGGAGGCAGCTTAGCGACTAAAGGCAGGGTCAAGGATTCCCTTGCTAGTTGATCGGCAAGCTCATTGCCCCGGATACCCACGTGACCAGGAATCCATTCAATGTAGACCTGGTCAGGTTGCAGCGAGGCCATCTCCTCGAGAATCCATGGGATAAGGTAGTGATTTGGTGGCGAATGGGATAGGAGAGCGTAGATTGAACTGAGGGAGTCGGAAAAAGTAACGTATTTTTCTTCTGACTTAGTGATAAACTTAATTGCAGAGTAGATGGCATAAAGTTCGGCGGTAAAGATAGAGGAGTGATCGGGAAGTTTCGCTTTGAGGATGAATGTTTCAGAGTAGATACCGCAGCCTGCAGAGTTGTCTTGTACGGAGCCATCACTGAAGGTAAGGATGCGATTTGGATAGTTGTGCTCTGTCAGATCGCTGAATGCTTGGTTCCACTGTTCATTGGATAGAGAGTTCTTATTTTGGAAGGCTAGCGATTTATGCACTGGGATAGTTGGGCGGATGTATCTGCAAGACATGGGTATGACCTGTGTGTCAGAAAACTCCAACCTTAATGACTCGAATTCTTTTAGGGCTCTGCAAGGGAACGGTAGTGGGCGTGGAATGACGTTATAAAACAGGAACAGGTAATAGTTTAGAAGGAGTAAGCGAGTTGGGTGTCTGGGGATGGAAAGAAAACGCGAGCAGTATCCAGAGAGTAATTGCCGCCGTCGTACATGGAGAGGAGTTAGATCTGCCTCAGCTTCGAGTTTTATTGTCGGAGTACAGCGCAGAGCCCCTAACATCACCCTAGCCGCGGCGTACTGCACTCGATCGAGGCGTGCCAAGTGTGATGGCGCAGCAGTGGAGAAAAGAAAAGAGCCATAATCAAGTTTGGATCGGATCAGTACGTTGTAAAGTTGGAGGAGAGTGAAAAAATCAGCGCCGCAATGGTGGAGAGAAGGCGGAGATCGCTTTGGGTTCGCGAGACGAGACTAGAAATATGCTCGCCCCATGTGAGGTGGGAGTCGAGGATCATTCCGAGAAATTTTACTGCTTTCACATACGAGAGAGGAGTATTATTCAACAAAAGTTGGGGTATAGAGTTAGGGCGGTTCAGAGTGAAGACGATGGCTGTCGTTTTGGTAGGGGATATAGAAGTCCCCACTTGTTACTCCACTCTTCGATCTTATTTGCTCTCCGTGGCACAGCGGTTAAGGGATCGGACTTGTATGCTGGAAGTCGCGGGTTCGTTCCCAGCGCTGGCGCGAAGATTTTCCCCGTTGGGTATAAGGGAAAGCTCAAGCACAATACCCCACTCAACCCAGGTGTCGGAAATGGGTACCGGCTTTACGGGGGAACCGTCATGGTGTCCTATATATAGGCTTAGTTATAAGACATTTGAAAAACCAATGCTAAGATCATATGTATCAGGCTTGATTGGAAATAAAGCATCCCAAAGATGCCGATGTTAACCTTTTATGCAGAGCCTGCTGCATTAGGGCAACTGCGTATGGTAGAGAATGACTGGTCACCCACATAGCGCCATCATCTTCAAACAGCGAGCGCTCCATGCCTCGGGGAATGTTTGCGAAAAGGTAATTGATGAGCATTAGAAAAAGTGCTGGGCTTATCACAGATCCCTGCGGGACACCGGCGTACAGCGGATGGGACGAGGATAGCCTATCTCCTATGCGGACTCTCAAAGTTCTCAGTTTCAGGATCTCGGCCATAAAACAAGCTATGTTGCCATCGAGGCCCATTGTATGAAGCTTCAGATGGATGCCATGATGCCACACAGAGTCAAAGGCTTTGGATATATCGAGAAAGACCGCCACACAAAAGCTCCCACGGAAGAAGGACTCGCGAATTGAAGTCTCTAGCCTTACTAGTGCATCTGCAGTGCGGTGCCCGGCTCTAAAGCCACTCTGGCACGGGTCGTAGAAAGATGTTCTTTCGAGGAGTGCTTGCAGGCGCCAGTTGATCATTTTTTCCATCACTTTACACAGACAGTTTGTGAGGGCAATAGGGCGATAAGATGTGGCCAAGGTTGCTGCTTTGCCAGGTTTGAAGATCGGTATGATTATTGACTCTCTCCATTGGTGAGGGAAACCGGTGTCCTAGAGGTAGTTGTAGAAATTAAGCACTCCCTGTGTTTGGTGGCCACTGAGATGCTGTAGAAATGAGAAAGGGATTCTGTTTGCGCCGGCAGCCTTGGATGTGGAGGTTGAAATTGCTCGTCTTAGTTCGTGTGTTTCAAATCCGGAGTTATACCAGGGAGTACGTCTGCGCGCAAAGGCGGGGAGTGAGGCTGCAACTGTGTTTTGGTGCGCTTCGAATGCTGCATTTTAAGTTCTGCCGTTGCTTTGTCTGTCGAAGTGAGTAGCTAGTTCGTTTGAGACTGCGTTAGGGTCAGCTGTGATGGAGTTGTCTATTTTGAGCAGGATTGATATCACCGGAGCTTTGTTGGACAAGGCGCGAATTTTCAGCCTTACAGTGGTGCTGTTTGCGCTCTTGTTCATCGTGGACAGGAAAGTGCTCCAGCTACTTTTACGCGCCTCGAGGACTGTGGATCGAAAAACAGCTCTGGTGCGTTTGGATGCGATCCAGAGTAACAGGTTTCCTAGGTGGTTGTTGTATCTCGACAGCGCTCTGTTTTTGGCTCGACGTGCTGCAGCGCATTCCGGAGTCCACCAATTGGCTGAAGGGTGTTTGGTTCTGGTGGTTGTCGGGACATGTTCCAGAGCAGACTTCATTATGGCTGTCGTGATAGCACCGCAAGCCTGTGTTGGTGAGAGAAATTTGGTGGGGAGAGTGAGAGTCGATCTGTACGCTGCCCAGATATGGCTCTCCTTAGCTGCCATCTCGGGAGTTCCGTAAGGGGAACTGTGGTCACTCGTATTGGGGCTGCTATGGGGTTGCCATGTCAGTAGAGGCGCCACCTCTTGGGTAGCAATAGACAGGTCAATGTGGGTATATTTGCCAGATGAGCTTAGGTACGTTGGTTCACTGTTATTCAAGAGACATAGGTTGTTGTCGGTTAGCCATTGATGAAGTGAAGTCTCCCAATGAAGTCTCCCCTGGAGTCAGCCTGTGGGGATCCCCATGATGGATGATGGGCGTTTGCGTCAACACATATAAGAAATGGGCGGGGCAACAATTGCTGTAGTTGGGGAAGTTCAGCTTTTAGGACAGTAAGAGGAAGTGAGGGAGGGAGGTAGAGTGAACAAACAGTGATAGTAAAGTTAGGAAGAAAGACTCGTGCTGCACATGCCTCCAGGGATATGGTCATGGTGAGGATAGTGTGCGGTTGCTTGTTTTTGACGAGCACCATCACACCACCGCCTCCCCCACACACCCGCTCACAGCGAGCAGCGGGCTGCGAGTATCCATTAAGAAAGAAGCGAGCGCTAGGAGCAAAGTGGGTTTCTTGAAGGCATATGATGTCTGGGTACTGCTCTGAGATTAGTTTCGTGAGGTGTGGCACTCTTGCAAAGAATGACCTGACGTTCCATTGCATAAAGGTTAGGTTTAGCATCTTTGAAATAGAGATGAGTGGCCCAGTTTAGCTATGGATTCGTTTACGATTGAGTCCGCTTTCAGTAGTTGACCTATCTGCGTGAAGCATATCAGGTGGGGATGAGTGAGCTTGGTATGGATGGGGCTGGGATGAGGGGAACTGGGATGAGGGATGCTGAGTATTTGCGTTGGATTGAGAAACGAGTGGCTGGGCGTGGGCTGAGAGATTAGTGGCATGGGGGTTATGTAAAAGTAGGGGCTGGATCGAGTTGAGATTTACCTCGGATGTGTGAGGAGAGCGAGTGTTTGGGCGGCTTTGTTGCTCCTGAGTTATCCAAGGAGAGTTGGTGGATTCTCTAATGTTTTACGAGGAGGCCGTTGTGGTGTTGAAGCAATTTCCAGGGGCAGGGGGAAGCTCATCATACATTTCATGAGCTGAGTGAGTGTGGGAAATGCTTGGATGGAATTTATATCTGGAGGGGAGGTAAGTTGATTTAAAGCATTTTTTGAACCCATTGTGCTTTTGATATTTTCGTTACCTTCGTCTCTTGCCCTCGCTCTGGCTTCAGCGAAGCTTAGGCCTTCATCAGTAGTGAGTTTGCATGCTCTACTTTCAGTTTCATATGCTGAGCATGATCGAGAGACGGCTGAGTGGTTACCTTTGCAGTTGGCGCTAAAGGGGGGGGTGGTTTGATGATGGGCATTCTTCATAGGTATGACCTCGTTTACTGCAATGGCTGTAGCTTGGATCCTTTTGTGAGCATCTCGCTTTGGAGTGCCCATGACGGCAGCATTGTCCACAGCAGAGGGGGCTAGGGTAGTACTTGTCGATTGCGTAGTCTACATATCCTATTCGAAGTTTGTCCGGAGGAGTTGGGCTTAGGAACGTTAGTACGTACAGGGGAACTGTGGCCCTCTTGGGATCTGCAAAGAGCTTTCGGATTCCGACAACTTTGTTTTCTTTAAGTATAGTCAGGAGGAATGATAGGGATTCTTGTTGCAGTTCCGGGGCAAAGAGTTTGCCGTATGAGAAGTGCGTTGGCCAAGCTATGGTGGTGGAGATTGGAGTTTTAGAGCCGTTTATCGTGATGGTGGTGGCTTCTAGGAGCGTGTGGACTTGGGTTAGGGTTTCGGTTGTAATAAGTAACGCTCCCGTTTTTTGATGAGTCACTTTTTCTACTGGGCCACATAGTTTATCGATGGATTTAGCCAGATGAAAAGGATTTATTTTGGCAAGGCAAATTTTGGGATCAATGCTTGTTATTAACACATTTCGAGTTGAGCTTGGAATTTTATCTGAATTTTCTTCGGCGTTTAGGTTCAGTCGAGCACTTTTGGGGTTTTGGGCGGTAATCTTGACTGATACCGGGGCTGGGTTTGGTTGCTCCGAAGTGAGGCTTTCGCATGAGTCTGATAGTATACCGCTCATAACTGAGCGGTCACTATCTTCAGCAACAGATTGTTTTTTTGAAGACACTGATGTTGGAGGTGGAGAAGTAGATTGTTGCTTGCGAGAATGACTCTCAGTCTTCGTTGTATCTTTTGCGAGGTAAGGTTTCGTTCTGTTTTTTGGTTTCTCTTTTACTCTTGCGCTATTACCGCCTTTGCGGTCACCACCTGGGCCAGGGCCCATGATATCCCTGGCTTCTCTTCCAGGTACGAAAATACTGGTGCTTAACTTGACCGGTTTTTATAACAGATCGCTCACAAATAACTCACTGCGCAAACACACTTTTGGGCAACACAGTTGAATCGTATAACAACACTGCGACGTGTTTACACTTCACGACCGATGGAGCAACTGAACAGTTGCTTACTTTGTTACTTTGTTAGAGACAAGGCACGTCTCCTTCATAAGAAATGGCGCCCTCACTTTGCTCTCCAGTTATTTCTCATATGAGGTGCAGGAACTCTGACTTTCTCAGGAAATCCATCACAAGTTTGGTTGGGAAATGAGCAGCAAGGATGACATTCATTGTCACAGAAGCTGATCTTGTATTACACTCAGTAATCAGGGCCAGTCAATGATTTTGATACAGAGGACAGTCTATCAGTAGGTGACTCAAAGTGAGTTTGCAGTTGCATCCCTGGCAGGAAAGAGGCAAGGAACCAGTTAAATAGTGCCCATGAGTCAATTTACAGACACCGAGTCTTAGTCTTGAGATGATGACTTGTGGGCTGCGTGAGAGTGAAGATGGTAGAGAAATCAGAGAAAACAAACAAAAAACGAACATCGGCATCTTTGGGATGCTTTATTTCCAATCAAACCTGATACATATGATCTTGAGCATTGGTTTTTCAAATGTCTTTTAACTAACACTATATATAGGACACCATGACGGTTCCCCAGTAAAGCCGGTACCCATTTCCGACACCTGGGTTGAGTGAGGTATTGTGCTTGAGCTTTCTCTTATACCCAACGGGGAAAATCGCCGCGCCAGCGCCGGGATACGAACCCTCGTCTCCAACATACAAGACCGATCCCCTAACCACTGTGTCACGGCGAGAAGGGTTTAATTCATTTATGATTGGTGGGAGCTTCTTCCATGCCCCCAGACTTTCTTGTTGCATGGAGGTGGCAAATAAAGAGTTAAGTTCTGATGTAGATTTTTGTATTTGAGTTGTCAGGGAGATGCTTTAAGCAGACTGTGCTAGCTTATCTGCAGCCTCATTTCCAGGTGTGCCCCCATTGCTAGGCACCCACTCCAGGAAGACTTTGTCTCTAGGAAGCTGATTGATAGCCATTGCTCTCCAGTATAGCAGGTAGTGTTTGGGAGCTTTGTTTGATTTCAGGGCAGTCAAGGCACTTTGTTAGTCTGACAAGAGTACAAAGACTCCTGGTTTGTTGGTTATAAACTTGATTGCTATGTAAATACCATATAGTTCAGCAGTAAAAATAGAAGTCTTAGGAGGAGGTGGGCCTGGAGTTGGAAATTTTTTCCATGCACTCCACATCCGGTCTTGTCATTCTGGACAGATCCATCTGTGTATACTATTTGATACATACTGTATGAGCTGTGAACAAGGTCATTAAACATTTGTCGCCAATTGGTGGGATCCCTTGAATGTTTTGAACGTCTGCTAATGTCAGAAAGGCTGGGCTTTGGACTGAATGATATCTCACGCGCATGAGAATTGTAGGAATCTGGGAAAAGTTTGGACCTAACTTGTTAAACTTCTTGTAGGCTCGGCCTGATACAGGGATTGGACGCCTATGGTGAGCATAGAGAGCATAAGGGTAGTAGGCTCACAACAGTTGTCGTACCGGGTGCTCAGAGATGGTGAGAATTCGAGCACAATAAGACAACAGCAATTGACTGCGGCGATATGCAAGAGGCATAAGCTCTTCTTCAGCTTCCAGTTTAACTGTAGGTGTGCACCTCAGGACACCACTGATACGCGTGCTGCTGCATATTGGATGCGGTTCAACACTAAAAGATGAGTGGGAGCAGCAGTTGCATATAGAAAGCAGGCATAGTCGAACTTAGAGCGAACCAGAGCTTTATACAATCTACGAAGGGCTGTGACATCAGCACCTCACCTCTTGGCTGAAATGACTGAGAGAAGTCTCTGATATAACTGGCATGATGAGTGCAATGAAGTTATGTGGGGCATCCATGTTAAATGCCTCTCAAAAGTGATGCCTAGAAATCTTATGTTATTTTTGTAGGTAAGAGAAGCGCTTTCCAACTTTAGTTGGGGAGGTGAGTCGGGCCTATGGGTGAACAAAACAGCTGAAGTTTTGGCTGCTGAGATTTGAAGACCCCACTTTTGGGACCATTTTCCAACAGTGTTCAGTGCAGTTTGCATTACTGTGGTTGCCTCAGTGAGAGTTGTTGTGACAATCCCCATGGTTCCATCATCAGCATACAGAGATTGTTGTACTGGTGCAGGCACATCTGCAAAAAGGTCGTTTACGATAAGTGTGAAAAGTCTAAGGCCGGCCCTACACGTAACTGTTTATCTGAACGATTTATCTGTGCAGACAAATCGTTACGATAAATCGAACGTGTAGGGGGGAAATTTGCGCAGATTATGATCGTTTCAGATGGACTGACCGAGAGATCTGAACAGTTGGAGATTTCATACTTTTTGTCTGAAACGATTGTTTCCATTTCAGATCAAAATCTCACATGTAGGGGTAAATCTGTGCAGGTTATCAGTTTTTTAGTTTAGACTTTTCGTCAGCGGTCAAGCCTTTCCAAGTGTTTGTTTAACATTGAAATTATGAATCACAAAGCATTAGAAGAATTCATTGAAATATACCAAACTGAACAGTGTTTGTGGAAAGTAACATGCAAAGAGTACCATAACCGTGGCATGAAAAACGCAGCGTATGAAAAATTCATTACAAAATTAAGGGAAACAATACCTGGTGCTAACCGTGATGTAGTTGTGAGAAAAATTAATAATTTACGCACAACATATAGAAAATAAGCGAAAAAAGTGCATGCTTCCAAGAAATCGGGATCAGGATCAAATGATGTTTATGTTCCAAAACTGTGGTATTTTGAAAAGCTTGCATTCCTTTAGGATCAAGAAAATGCACGGGAAAGTCTCACTAATATTGGGGAAGATGAAAGTCAGGTGAGTCTATACACTGTTTATTTTATTATATAGTTGGTACAGGCACATACAATATATGCTATTAATAAAGGGTGTGAAGGGTATAAAGGGTGGTTCTGCAACGAATCAAAGTGACGAAAAGTAGGCTATACATGTAGCATTTTACTTAGATGAATAAGTAACAACTAATAAGGTAGAAATGGAATTAATCACCCAGTTACATTCAAGTCTTCCGTCTCGAATGTTATACGAATAGATAATTATGTATAATCGGCACTATAATTTCATTTATTTATTACGTGTTCTCTGATAACTGTGACGTTGGAACATGAATCACTTGATCTTATAATAAACATATAGCACACAGGAATGAGATCTTACAAAACAGACTGCTTAAATATTTATTTAGCATTGTTGCATACATATTTTGATGCGAATATGTACCTATAGCCTTAATTAAGTTTCAATGGATGAAGTTGTCTTGCCATGGCGCTTTGCCTTCTCTGATGAAATATTCAGTTTAATTTTGTCTAATCATTTTGGCGGTTTCCATCGGATTCCCTTGGTTTCTTCGGGCAAGATTGATCATATTTGAATCTTCAGGTCTTAAAACTTCCACTGTTGTACCGCAGTCAGCATTTTCTGCAAAAGAGCAATCTGGTGAGGCATAGTTAGGCGAAGATTTCAGTAGATAATTGTGCAGCACACAACAAGCCATCACAACGGCATTAATGTCTTCTAAACTGATATTTATTTGTGTATGAAATATTCTAAATCTTGATGCCATAATTCCGAAAGCACTTTCTACCACTCGAAGAGCTCTTGAAAGACGATAATTAAATATCTTTCTGTCGTTATGCCCAGTCAAGTCTCCCATTCTAAAAGGCTTCATCATATCAGGCCGCAGTGCAAAAGCATCATCGCAAACAAAGGCATACGGTAGAACTCTATGTGATTCATCTATTTGTTCGTCAGGTGGTATATTTGGAGAATTATTAGTTAATTTTCTGTAAAACATAGTGTTCTGTATAACTCCACCGTCAGAATTTCTACCATTTGAGCCAACATCACACATGATGAATTCGCATTTTGCATTAGCGATTGCCATTAGGACTACACTGTGCCGTCCCTTATAATTATAAAACAGAGAACCACTGTCTGCTGGAGGAACAATATCCACGTGCTCGCCGTCTAACGCCCCCAGGCATTGTGGAAATTGCCAATCTCGCTGAAATTGTTTTGCGATACTTTTCCATTCTTCTTCCGTTTGAGGGAACTGAAATGAAGAAATTACATAGGATTAATTCACTTGAATGCGTGAAAATTATTGTTTGTACAGTTTATAAATTATATTCATTTTTACCATAAATTTTAGATGAAATAATGCTTTATAATTCAAATTTCTTTATTTTGTAATTAATGGCAGTTTCTTTCTTCTTACAGAGATCATGGCGTGAAGATGAGCCTGTGCCTGAGTCCAGCCCTTCACCGGATGTCAATGAAAACGAAGTTGATGATGAATATTCTGTGCTAGAAATCAGCAACCCACCATATGTCAGCAACTCACCAACTCCCACGTCTCCTTCACCAACTAATAGTACAAGTAGTGTAGCACAGCCCAGATCCAGCAAAAGACAATGCAAAAATGACATGGCTGACACTGTGATGACGACTATCAATGAGCACTTCAAAAACCAAGGGTGCCAATAAAAGAAGACAAGCATGACGTATTTGGGAAGAATGTCGCACACAAGTTACGAGGATTGGATAATTTACAAAGGATATTGGCTGAAAAAATCATTAATGATGCTCTCTTTGAAGCTGAATTGGGAGTTCTTACTCATAATCAAAAAATGATGCCTGAAACAAATACTCAGTTGTCAATGCAGCACAATACATTTGAACAGCCCTCGCAACGCCCGGAACAGTATACTCATACAAGCTTTCCATTGCCCTCACTCTCTTTACCATTGGATCCTTTAGCTCAGGCTGTTAGGGTAATGACCGAAATACCTTAGTGACAGTCTTACATACTTCTTTAATAAAGAAGTCTGATTTGTATTATTTTTTTTCTATTGCTCAACTACTTCACACTTACATACACACAAAACATATTGGTTATGTTGTATTATGTTTGTATTACGTATGTTATGTTGCATTATTACTTAATAAATACTAACCTTCAAATACTGTTTTCGTAGCACCTCATACATCACTCGGCACGTTTCGGGAATAAGAACCCTGAGAGCTTGAGATGAAATCATTGTTGTAAATTTGAGGTTTTCATAGCACCGTCCTGTGGCTAAAAATCTTAATGTAGCTGACAGTCTTTCATGAGGGGTTATGGCACATCTCATGACCGTATCTTGTTTCTGTATGAAAGGTTTCACCAAACATAAAAGGTTGAAGTATGTTTCCTCATCCATCCTTAAATAATTTCTCCAGTCCTTTGCTGCTGCTCTTAACTCCTTCAATAAGTTTGTATGAGTATAACTATTCCTCTTTAGAAGCCATTCTCTGCTCCACTTGCGGCCGCGCCTTGAACCAGAAGCACTTTTTGCCCATTTTAGGCATATTGCCACAGCTAAACCTGCTAGAGCTACAGATTCCTCTTCCTCCGAAGACATTGCGAAAACTGTGGAAATCACAACGATTATCTGAATGGTGTAGGGGCATCGACGGTCAGATGACTTGCAACGATTTTTATCTGCACAGATAAATCGTTCAGATAAACAGTTACGTGTAGGGCCGGCCTATGGCTTATGACCGATCCCTGGGGCACTCCACACAGAAGAGGAAAGGAGTCTGACAGCTTGTCAGCAACTCTCACCCGTATAGATCGGAGCTGTAGGAAATTTTTGACGTACACAGCCATATTGCTCATGAGACCAAGTTCATACAGTTTGAATAAAACACCATCATGCCATACAAACTCAAAAAGCTCGCTCAGGGTCGAGGAAAATGGCCAGGCAGTAATTTTTGGTCAGTAAAGCCACCCTTTTTGAAGTCTCCAGGCGAAACAGTGCGTCAAGTGTAATGTGCCCTGCTCTAAAACCACTCTGAGTTGGGTCGTAGTAGGAGTTTTCTTCTAAGTAGGACTGGAGGCTCCAGTTTGCCATTTTTTCCGTGATCTTGCCTGGACAGTTGGTGAGCGCAATAGGGCGGTATGATGCAGCAGAAGAAGATGGTTTACCAGGTTTCAGTATGGGTACAATTATGGCTTCCCGCCACTGGTGTGGGAATCCATGCATGAATAGGAAATTATAGAAGTTCCATAACTCCTTAAGTTGACTTCCGCTGAGGTGTTGAAGAAAGCTGAAGGGAACGCGATCAGCACCAGGGGCTCGAGATGAGGAGTTTCGTAGTGCTCTAGTTAGTTCTCTCATTGTGACAGGTTTGTTGTACCATTCGTTGAGTTATGTTGTGGATAAGGCAGCTCACGTGCAATTCTCTCCTTTCTAACAATGAAACGAGGGTCATTTGATGTGGAGTTATTTTCTCTAGAATATTGCCTGTCAAGAATGTTTGAGATCAACTTGGGGTCTGCTATGTTATCAGTGCCATTCATTAAAACTATAGCTTTGGGGGAGAACTTTGCAGATAGTTCTTGGACTTTGTTCCAGACTTGTCCACTGTGGGCTCTGCATGTAATACTATACAGATAGTCTGTCCAGCTCTTTGACTTGGCTCTGGCTATGCAGTGCCTAAAAATAGCTCTGGCTTTTTTGAAAGCTATCCATAAGTCAATGTCCCCTAAATGGTTTTTATAACGAGATAATGCTCGCTGCTTTTGGCGCCTTGCTACGGCACATCCTTTGTTCCACCAACTATTTATTGGTGTTCTTTTTCCTGGTATAGAGCATGGGATGGATTTAGAGGCTGCATCTATTATGCTTGTGGTTACTGCTCCACAGGCCTGCGTATATAGGGGATAGGTAGGTTTTTGGAAGGCAGAGGATTTCTTGAATTTTACCCAATCAGCTGATTTGATGTTCCACCTTGGTTGTAGGCAGACTAGTGTGGCACACTCTGCTGAGATCAGCAAAGGAAAATGATCACTGTTGTAAGGGTCTAATAAGAGTGACCATGTAAACATAGGTGCTAAATCAGGGGTAGTTATAGTCAGGTCTATATGAGTTAGGGTGCCTGTTGAGGACAAATAAGTTGGTTTCGTAGGGTTCTGCAGCACAAGGTTGTTTGCTGTTACCCAATGACTTATAGCATTTCCTCTGCTGTCTGAGGAAGAGGAACCCCATGATTGATGATGGGCATTAGAGTCAACTGAGATAATGAAAGGAGTAGGTAGAAGTGGAAGTAAAAGTGGTAGCTCTGTGATTAATACAGAGTTTGGCAGCGATGGTGGAAGGTACATAGAGCATATTGTAAATTCATTTTGAGGAAGATGTATGCGTGTGGCACATACTTCCATTGACGATGGGAGCTGTATAATAGTTTGTGGTATGCTGTTACAAACGGCCACAAGAACCCCCCCTCCACTCCCCACAGCTCTCTCACAACGAGCAGCCAAGTTTTGATACCCGGCCAGTTTTACCGATTTATCAGAAGACAGAAAAGTTTCCTGCAAACACAGTACATCCGGTCCTAAGTCTGCCAGAGGCGTTTTTCCAGTCATAACCCCGAGAGTTACCCGCGTAACTCTCTCCGGAGTAACTCTTAACAAGATCCGAAAACGCCACTGTGAACACGATTTTGCCATTTTGTGGTTTTGTGGTTACTTAGGCTTTGTTTGTAAACAAACATTGAATCAGCTGATTAACTTGCTCTTTTATTGGAGTTGATTACGAAAGTTGAATTTTAGAGTATGATAATAATAATCGTTACGTTTTATACTGACGCTTAACCCCGTCAATGATTTGATTTGTAGACAATGCTTCACGCTAGATATTAAAATATACACCTAATTCTCCATAAGTAGCTTTGTTATATTTGTGTGTGTTTTTCTTTGAGAAAGTGATCTTTGATGAGTGAATCTTATTCCAAAGGTTACGAATAATTAAATTCTCATACATTCTGTTATATAATAGCAATAATTTTATCTCAATTGAGTGCTTTATTTATTTAATTAATTTATTTGTAAAATTTAAATTTGAATTTATACTTTAGGAAATGACATGAACAATATGAAAAAATCTATTCTCAGCCAATGGTGGTTTTGAGGCAATGTTTAGTAATGGTCTACAATGCACAGTTATGAAGCATTGCTCTTGGTTATGAAGTGCTTTTTTACAGCTGATGATGGAGAAATCAAGTAGCATAAAATTGACTGAGCTGTGCAGTTGCTGTAAAAATAATCTACTGCAATAACTTTACTTAGAGTAAACATAATTTTGTTCTTCGTTGAAAAAATTGAGTAGAGTTACTCTACAAGCCTTCATGAAAACTATTAGTTAATCTACGAGTAGTTGGCAGTTCTCAACCCTATCACAATTTTTTAATTCATCAATGTGTATAAATGAAGTATTGCAAATGTGAATTTTTTAGGCTAGTAGTTTATGAGAGAAATAATCATGAATTTTCTTTTTTTTTGCAGGCATGAGATATACTTTGATCATTCATTCCCTTATAAATTCATTCAGATCGATAACTCAGAATTTTTTAAGGACATCAGAATCAGTTAGCCGGCATTTTCCAAGCTCAAAAATATTCTGAAACCTTCTCCAACAGATGACTATCCCAACAAGCTTTGTCCTATGCATTAAATGAAATTTTCAGAACCTCTCATGGTGTTGTGGTATCTTGCTTCAAAAACAACTTCTAAAGAGACTGTGTTGTTCTTCTGGCCAAGTCAAGAGTGTTTTTTTACAGGATATTGAGTGTAATTTACTCTACCCAGGTCCTAAAAATATCCTGGCCCCTGACTTGAATAGAAATGTCATTGACTTCATATGAGTGCAGTATATGACAGTGTCATTCGAGTGGAGTCAATCACTTTCTATGATTCCTGATACTGAATAAAATAATTGCTTATGTTGGTAGGTGGAAAATTTTATCCATTTTGATATCAGAAATGGCCTGTGTGAATTACTGGGATGTTCTGGACAAATAAATTGTGTGACTTTACAAGTTATGGTAGGTTACTTGTACAGAGATTGACATTTTGAGTGATTTCAACAAGTTACAATTTCAGAAAAAATAGTGTTTGTAATATATGGAGAAAATTACAAGCTGCCAAATGTTTGCCCAACTATGATGAAGAAATCAAGAGAACCAATGGAAATTTTCTATCAGAAAAATTGCATGTGCTGTTAAGACTTCATTATAAGAGTATCTAAAATTTTAATGATAGCATGTCATATTAACGTATTATTAACTTAACATAGGTGTACAACTATTGCTTGGGGGGGGGGGAATTATTACACTGGTTAGATTAGGACTACTACATTTGTCATTGTGATATCAGATTAGAGTGAGTGGAACAGATGATTTGGTTACAAAATGTCTCTGAACGGTTTTAAAAAATTAACGTTTTCATTCAAGCTCAAAAAAAATTGGATGGAATACAGATCAGATGTGAAAGATGGAACTTTATTTTTTATTTGCATAGGTTTTAATATAAGGGAATAAATTACATGTGCACCTGACTGTTTGATAGGCAACATCATGCTCATCACGCGTAATACTGTTGATCAGTGTGGGTATGGCAATAAATTGCAGGTCGCAGGGCTGTATAATTAACAGTGAGGAACGCAAAGATATTGACAGCTACACACGTTCAGCAGTAAGGGGTTTGTCATTGTGCTGTAATAACTCCTCTCTCCTTCCTCTCCTAAGTATGGAAGTGAGGGCAGCGTCAGGTTTTAGTCAATTTTTTCCTCTAATTATGCACAAGTTTTCTAGCCTTGAAATTGGATGTTAACAATTTTTAATATCTTTGTTGAAGTGTCTTTCTTGTCGTTTTGAATGTAATTCCTCAACAAGATACTCAGCTAGCATCCATAATAATCATTATGCTAACTTCATTAGGTAGCTTTAATATATTGTTTTGAGTCTAAATACTTTCAAACGAAATAAGTGATACCTCATATTTTCTTATCAATGAAAGAGTTCATCACTTTGTATTTTGTCTTTATGGTCCAGCTAAAATATAGGTCTTCACCAAAGAGATGATTAAGGAATTCAATTTCATGAAGTAATGGGCTGTTCAACGTTCAAATAAATGAAGTATAAACAAGGAATGAAAGAAAACGTAGTGACTTGTCATTATTTACTGTAATAATAATTGGATAATTAAAAACGGTAGGTAAAGAGCTATCGATTGAATGATTGAAAATGGAAAAGAAATTGAAACATAGTACAATCATTGCAGTCGATCTTCAAGTTATGAATATCATGAAAACCTCAACTTTAATGAAGAAAATCGGTACAAATTATTTGCATCTTAGAAGGAGCATTGCTAGTTGTCCAGCTGAGACTAATATTTATTCACTTTAGGTCCGCGTAAGACGATACATAACTCGAGGATCGACTGTAACAGGCAATGCGATGGAAATCGGTGCAATTTTTGCTTGACATCCTTTTAAGCTCTATAAATTGGATGAAAAACTTATTTGAACCGAATAATTAACACTCGGCATGACACTGTCAGTATTATTAATTCAAGAATTTCTATCCACAATAAACTCAATCTGACGAGATTGAAGAACAAGGAATTTCTAGTATGGACCATAAAACAGTCAACGCATGAAGTGTTCTCTAGTACAGGATACCCTGCGTTTTGAAACAGCAATTTTGAAAAAGGATGAAGAAGAAATTGCTAAGTATGCATCAGAACTGAAAGAAGCAATGTGAACGCAAATGATAGAACTGGACACTTGAGGGTGCTAGTCTATAGCAATGGACGATCAAATCAAAATTAGCTCGTTACCATCCAACGCTTGGGTAAGTGTATGTTTATACAGCAGCGCAGTTGAGAGCGGCACGAGAGGTGACAGCATCACGGCACCGGTCCTCTCTTATATGTAATCAAAATGCATGATGATGAATGAAAACTATCACAGCATAGTTCCTCTTAATTTGGCTGATGCGTTGTATACTTTGTTTAAATGATACAAAAAATGTTTCAGTTCAAAATTATGGGTCAATATAACGCACACATAGATTTACAGCCAAGCCGCTACGCTGACGTTAGGATAGGTTAAATTAATTCATAGCTTAAAATGCGACCACACAATTATTCTTCGTTTACGGGTTACTGTAACGAAAGCACACTGAAGGTGATTGTTATTATACATCTCATCGAAATGGAAGAAAGTTGCAGTAGGAGCTGTTACTTCTACTACAGGGTGTCCCACAAAAATGTCCCCAACTTTTTATTTGATTATATTTCTGCTTCAAATTAACATGTTTGAATTATATTTTTTTCACGATGCAGTAAATTTTCTTTTCTTTTCGAATAATTCAAGTTTTTGAAAATCGATTGAATAACCACTTTACAACGATTAATTTACTAAAAGGGATAGGAAAACTAATTGTTTCAAAGAAAATTTTTTAAAACAATGCCGAGGTTCTTCCTTATTTTGTACTTTCCAAGAAACCAAACGAACAAAAATTTAAAAGAGTAACAAATAATTGCCGTAAATTACGTTTAAATAAATAAACAATTTAGAATCCTTCGACATACCATCATCCATTTCTCTCAAGGCAAACTTAACTTCTAGCCACAATTGAATGGAGAGTTGTGCGGATTATTTCACCGTTTCCTTTCAGTTCTTGAAACACTTCTTCAATTTGTTGTCAAAGAACTATTAATGATGGAGGTTACGTTTTAACAACAAAATTTACTACTTAGCGAGTGAAAAGACAATTTTTGTGAAATGTACATAACTAAGAAAAAATATAGAAATTGTTTTAAAAACTTTGCCTTTGAACAATTTGTTTGTCTACCTCTTTCAGTAAATCGATCATTGTAAAGTGGTTATTCAATGGATTTTCAAAAATTTGAATTATTCGAAGAGGAAACAAAATTTACTACATTCTGAAAAAATGGCAATTCATATGTGTTAATTTAAAGCGGTGATATAATCAATTAAAAAGTCAGGGGCATTTCTGTGGGACACCCGGTATAATAAATGATAGTAACCACAGCAAATACTTTCTTAAAAACTTCCGAGTCAATTAAGGTCTGCTCAAGCCAATTTTCTCCGTCGTCAACACCTCCACCTCCACCAGCTCCTTAAGAGCAGACGATGGCACTCCTGCTGTGAGCCAAATACTGATGACGTCGATGCCACTGGCATGGTTAAGGTATTGAGATGCGGAGGCGCTTTTCATCTGGCCTTCCGTCCACGACACGTAAGATTCTGGAATTTTATATGTGCACGTGTTTATTAAAATTCAAAGAAGCAAACCCATCTTCAAGATCTTTGACCTACAATAAAAGAAGCTTGTTTTCACAACGTCGGAACAATAAATGCATCTTGCCCCACAACATTTTCACAACATTTCCTTTTTCTGGATGACCACATGTAAGACGGACTTTATGCAGACACATCTCAAAAGTTTTGATGAAATATTTAGGACAGAAAGACAAACATCTACTTAACGTGTGAGACACCAATACAAACACCACTCCATCTCAATTCGTGACGTTGACGCGGTTATGCTAAGCCGCTATGTAGAAAGAGGCAAAATTGCACTCACAAGAGATAATAAGTACAGCGAAAATTATTTTACATCCAATGATAAGAAGCTATATTATGAATGAACCTGCTTAAATTTCTCACAAGAAAAAAATGAGTGAAGAGCAGGAAAAATATCTTCATTTCATCGAAAAAATAATTATAGGACCACAATGACCCCAGATATGCAATTGAAATGTTCCATCAGCAGTAAGTGCATCGCCTTTGAACAAATACAAGTCAAAGTATTTTGGTGAGTAAGGCTAATTAATAGTAGAGAAAGCACAATACGTTCATGTACAGAATGTTGCGTAATTCCATGTACATATTTTAACCACAGCTAGAGCTACAAAAAGCACACTCTGTGGTGATTTTATCGTTCAAAGAATCAAATTTAAAAAAGTTATATCACTTCAAAGTTTTTCCCCAGAAATACTTTTGGTTGTAGAAAATGAATCTCTTGGCTGATTTGGGTAAAATTTAGTTCAGGGTAATACTTTGCCTATTCTTGAGGTTAATTATTTAAAAACATCAAAATATTAACCCAAAAAGTAATTAGAGTGATCTGGAGTCAAAGCCAAATACGTTTATGATCTCGATTGCAAATGTACCAAAAACTTATTCCGTCACAAAGTTTACGTCAAGAGCTTTCAAATGATGTAATAAAATAAAATAAAATGTAAAATGTTATCTTCCAATTTCCTACTTTACAATCGATTTTCACGACCAAAACAGCCACCTGGCTCAGCGTGTAGCGTTACTACAAGGCTGCTATCGTCACGTCACGCCGGCTTGTAACATAAACTAACTTGTTCAATCGAAGTAACTTAATGTGGCGATTGTACAATGTGTTAGTATTTCAGAACTTGGATAAATAAACAAGTAACTTGTTTATTTAACGTTACACGCTGGTGCGACGCGACGGTAGCAGCCTTATAGTGAGGCTACACACAGAACCTGGGGCTGTTTTGGTCGTGAAAATCGAATCTAAAGTAGGAAATAGGAAGATAACCAGCAATTTTAGTACATCATTTGAAAGCTCTTGACTTTGTGATGAAATGAGTTTTTTGTAAATTTTCAGTTGAGGACATAAAAGTATTTGGCTTTGACTTTAGACCTCTCTAATTACTTTTTGGGTCACTATTTTCAGTAATTTAAAATATTTAATTTAAAAGTAAGCTAATTATTACCATAAAATAAATTTTCATGAAAATCAGACAAGAAATAAAATTTTTACGACCAAAAGTATTCATAGTAAAAAACTTTGAAGTGATGCAACTTTGTTGAAAATTTGATTTTATCAACAATAAAATCACCAAAGAGGGGGTTTTTCATAGCTCTATCTGTGGTAAAATACATGTATCGAATACACAACACCCTGTATATCAAAATCAAGTGCATTGCTTTCTACTCCTTGAGTCAAATCTATCGATATCCCTGTATCTATATTAAAAAAAATTGAGTATCAAAAAGTAATTGATACCATGCACAGTGGGAGTAATTAGATCACTCTCCCTCGGGCATAACAACAAATAACACACCTTTAAAGGATTGTAGGCTCTAAAGATCACTACCTAACTGCTGGGAATCGACCTCATGCTGTGACTTCAGCTCCTGCAATGCTGGCAGGACCTCATGTGCTAGAAGACGTTCTTCCAGTAGAACAGCTCCTGGTGGTGTTTGCCTTGATGGTCATTTGTGTAAAAAATAAACAATAGAAAGAAGTTAGGTTAAATTAATCCCCAATAACATGAAGTTGGCGCACAAGAAATAAAAAAATTTAGAATGCGACGGTGTTCTTCTAATTTCTAATGTTTTTCTAATTTCGTTAACAAAAACGAGGCATCTAGCCCAAAAAACTGAAGTATCTAAAAAGCATGAATATTTCATTGAAAAAGTACCTGAATAAAAATGTCCTAAAACTCAGAATGATAGGTAATTGAACCAACAAGAGGTTTGATTTGAACAGGTTGGACGAGCATGCGTGTTTAGGAAAGGGCTCATAATGATCATTCGAAAGCGCAAATTGAACCTAATTCTTGACCAATTGAGACGTCAAGGGGAAAACACAGTGTGATAAAAAAACATATATTAGCAGCTTGACCTTATAGAGACTGAGATATAGTGACATGGAAACAGAGATGTGAAAAAGCATGAAGGTTTTCTGTTTCTACTTCAGAGATAGTATGTTGTAAATCATTCAAATATCTGTTACAGCCATAGGTATTCATCCAAAGCTATAACACAAGTTGAATGACCAATCGGATTTAAACAGTTTTCTTAACAGTGGAAGGGAGCAGCTCAATGAAACAAGAAATTAATGAATGAATTGCAAAATTTAGATCAATCCCATTGCCAGCAAATGTCAATCACACAGTACAGGTCTTTGGACTGAAAAAAACACATTTAATAGAAACAAAAAGTACGGTTTACTTCAAGAAACCCACACAAAATCTCTATATTTTGTAATATAAAATCTAGAAGGGCTAAGGTAGAATTAAAAATGAGAAGCATCTATTTATTTTAATACTGATCATTACACTCACAATTCACATCCATCCAATCATTTAAAAGGAATAGTATCAATCCTGAAAACTTGCTAAATTTATATGATTTTCTGTATGACACTTCCCTCCATCATAGTCATTTTAAAAACAGTGCACAACACACCAAGGTTAAATTCATGCATATATGAGGTGAAATTATAATTAAGTTTGAATCTCTAATGGCAAAAAATGAACACAAGCAAAAATAAATGAACACTAGAACACATCAACTCTGTGCCCTATCCATGCAACAAACCTCTTGGCTGTACAGCATGTTGGCTTTTGCTCTGCATGGCTGAGTCTGAAGCTGCCCAGATATTCTCGGTTCCTTTGTAGTGGAGAGTGTTCAACCCTTTGCTGCATGAGTTTCTTTCAGTTCACTATATGGACATGCTGTAGATTCCTCTGGAAATTGAAATTATTGAACTTAGATTGACTGAGATTTAGGAAGAAGAGGAATATTCAGGTCGTTTATAAATCAATACTTCTAGGCTGATGCTGACAAAGACATACTCACTTGCACTACTGTAGAAGAAAGAAGTACATAAGCTCACTTTAATTTATATTATTTTATGGTATACAAATTTTGAGAAATGTAAAGATAACTTTTGCTTTCTCTAATTCTATAATCAACATCCTTCAATGCACATGCATCAAAAGTGGACTCCTTCTCAGAAGTTGGTGTTAACAAAATCAATGAACTCTCAAAATGGTGAAGCACAAAGGATAGGTTTGAAGTGCTTCAAATTATTAATATAATTACTGAGCTACTGGTAATATATCTATTAATATTATTTAATTATTATTTTCACCTGGTTTTCAAGAAATATGTTTAACTGGAATAAGTGATGATGACAGCCCAAATGTACCACACCTCAATATCAAGGCCATTGTCTGTATCATGATAAATGATTTGTATCACTTCTGACATCGAATTAACAAGCTTTTCAATTGGAGTGCAATAGTTCTCCACATACATAATAATGAAATTTTCCTTAATATAGATGAATAACTTACCTAACAAATAAACTTCCAGATATCCACTTGAAACTTGTTCAGAATCCTTGTGAAACTCTAAACCGGTGGCATCGGACCTCTTCACTGGACTGTGATATATACTCATAACTTGAACACTGATGGTGCCTGGAATGGAAAGGAGCATAGCTTCAGATACCAAGCTGATTTAATTACAATTTTTACTCACATAAAAAAGCAAATAAATGCAATGAAAGATGCTACTGCCACTTTCATCAACACTATGATAATGTTGATATCACTGAATAAAAAATTTTTATTCTTTGCTGAAACACACATCTGTTGCAAGCTGACTCAAATTAGTTTTCCTGAATAATGATACACTAAGACACAATGTATATCAAGAAGATAAATGGAACATATCTGATGAAAAGAATGAGGCTCACTATAAGTGTTTCTTCATTTTACAATCTTTTACAGGCAACTTGAATATTTTATAGTAGTTTCTCAAAAAGGAAGGGATTCAAATGTTTTTTATGGAGGTTTTGCTTATGCCTTTCTTTTTTCTGTTTGTCTTTTTCAAATTCTGCGAGTCATTTTGCTTCATCAAATTTAATATGAAACGTACAATTGACATAGAAGTCTCCTAAAATGAATTTTTATCAGGCTGCTTTGGACAATAATTACATGTTGTGATAGAATACAGTCTACAATACATACTAAATAGGTTCTCCTTTCAAAAACACCATAAGTTAAAAAATTATGATTTGTCCTATGTGGTTTCTTTTTATCTCAATGAAACAAGGAACAAAAATTTTTCTCTTAAGTTTTGAACAGAACATGGGAATGAAAGCTTGCACACTAATTGCACAGGTAGCACAGCTGGTTTTATTAACCCTTCAGCACACCACAGGACTTTTTGGTCCTCTGTCAAAAAATAGCCTCAATACATTCTAGTTCTGCTTGAATTTCTTTCCTTTTGTGTTATTTAAAGTTCACCATTAAGTAGGAGTTTTTTACTAGCCTGAAATTAGTGACCACCACATATCAGAACCAGCTTAGTGATGATGGTTGTAATAACAGTAATACGAGTACAAAAATAAGGTGTAAGAAAGAATCAGTAGAAAAAGAAACATCTATGTGAAAAAGTATTCATATATATAAGGTTAAACTAGCAACTGCTGAATGCCATTGGTTTTTGACAGTTCCGAATCGTGCAAAATAGCTATTATTGAATTGAAAATAACTTAGTAAACGTCAAGTTAGGAGAATTTATGTTCTGAGTACAGCACAAATACTTTTAATCAGCTGAACATACTAGATGCTTTAACCAAACACATTTATAAGTATTTTTGCTATTAGGCAAGGAGATGAGATTGCATCATTATGGCTGAATAGAATAAAAAGTTTGAGTTAACTTGTTAAGGTTATCAAACATACAATTTATTTGTTTTTTCTGAATTAAAACTCTGTGAGAACAGCTGAGTAGCAAAAATGAAATACATCAATAAATTATTCAACTGACTTACTAGGCCTATTTGATTAATTTTGGATACTTATTCCAAAAATGATGTTCTCTTTGAAACATACTTGTAAAATTTTCAATGTGCACTTAAAAATTAGCATAAATGCGCAAGGCATCTTATTTTGACAGTTTAACCAAAGATATATGCCAAATTTTTGAAGCCAAGATGATTTTTTCAATAGATGATAATAGTGTCAATTTACACTCAGCATGAATGTTATCATCTACTATTTGATTATATGGAGTAACGTATCAGATGAAAGATATTTTAAAACATTTCCATAAAATTACAAAGTTATGATGAAGTTATCTTTCAAATGGATCATCAATTAACAGATGAAGAACATAAAACAAAGATGTCCCACACTTAAATGACGGTAAACGTTAAAGGAAGGACAATAATCAATTTTCCAATTTTTAGTGCCTAAACATAGCTAATTAGATTGAAATAAAGAACCTTTCTTCTACGCATTTTCCGTCGCAAATTAGTATTAAACTAGTTATAGTTCAGTTTGGGTACTTTGTAAATTATTATTTGCCGGCCCTGCAGAGCCTGAACTCACTTCTAAGATCTTTTAATTAATAACACAATAGAAATTATCCTTCAAAAATAATGAGTTATAGCGGTATGTTAACTTTTGTCTTAGATGGCGAGAATGCGCTCGATCATACGAGCGCGTCAGAAGGGAGAGTCCATTGTAGTGTTGCCATCCGATACGCTCGATGAATTACTTTCTGCTTCAAAGACTAGAGTTGCAGTAGGTCATTTACCACTATAACTTGTAAAGCACTCATTTCCAACGGAAAGTGTATAGAAGAAAACTTGTTTATTTTGATCTAATCAATTATGTTAATGCACCGAAAACTTAAAAATCGATTACTGGCAAACGCTTCACATTTACCAAAAATATTTCTTTAAAAATATATTCACAAAACTAGTCAAACTCGTATATTTACATGACATCATTTCAATTGTGTGAGAAGAATGAACTATAAATAATAACAAGACCCTTATATCTAGGTAGTAACACAACAATTCAAATCAATAGGATAGTTAGTTCAGCCAGCAATAACTGAGTGAAAAGCAATTTACAAAATTAATTCATACAAATAAAATTAAATGAATATAAAATTAATTAAAGCAATACTTTTACTTGCAAAATGAGTTTATGAAAAAATTAAAAATAATTGTATTTTGATGACTATTAACTGCCCTAGCCTTACAGCAAATACGCTCCTTGTGTTCAATGTCAATTTCATTTAATTTTTCATTTTCATGATAAAACCTTTACACAATATGCTAAAATACTAAACATTATACACACATCTTACAATTTCATCCTATTTGAACACTAATTTTTAATTATATACAGACATAGTACCACATTAGCGAAAGCCCGCCTAAAATTTGTTTGTAAACATTTGTGACGACATAACCCAACCCGGTCATAATCCTTTTCAAAACGAGGTTACAAAGAAAGTTACTCGGGTGACACTAACCTGTGTTTCTAGAAGCAATTTCGGCAACGGATCATCTTTGGAAACACTGTTTTTGACTGATCGAGTAACCCGCGTAACCCCGAGGGTTACTCGATCACTTCGAGATTATGACTGGAAAAACGCCTCAGAGGTAGTTGTCCACAGTGAACAGTCATCAGCATGGAGTATTCAATGTTAGGTGGAAATGTTTCAGAGATATCATTTATGAAAGTATTAACACTTTGACTGTGACTACTATATATGAAGTTCAACACCAAACTCAAATTTGAAGTCATTTGTAGTATGCTATTTGAAAAATGCCAAACAAGGATAAATGTTGACGAGTAACCGGGAACCGATTTTCCACTCTTCGAATCCTAAACATAGTGAATTAGATTGAAATAAACAAGTTTTCATCTATGCAATTTCCGTCGTAAATGAGTATTTTACGAATTATAGCGGTAGGCTAAGTTCTGTCTTTGATGACGAATGCGCTCGGTTAAACAGCTACTCATTGATTTTCGAATTTTTGTTGCTTGAATCATGGTAATAACATCGAAATAAACAACTTTTCTTCTATACGCTTTTTTGTCAAATGAATATTTTACAAGTTAGCGTGGTAGGTTTAGTTTTGTCTTTGATAACTACCATGGTTGGAAGTGAGACTCCATTGCAGTGTTGCCATTTGCCGGGCTTGATGAATTACTTCCCGCTTCAAACACTCGAGTTGCAGTAACTAATTCACTGCCATAACTTGTAAAATACTTATTTACAATCGAAAGTGCATAGAAGAAAACTTGTTTATTTCAATCTAATTAACTATGTTTAGACACCGAAAAAATCAATTACTGATTCCCAGTTAATCCTCAACATTTAACCCAAACAAGAACTGGATTGTGCCTTCATTTAGCTTTGATTGAATATTTATGAAAGTTGAGATTGCGACTACTGGCCGGTAAGCTGCATTATAAAAATTATCTCTGTGAACCATCGGTGGCGCACGTCGCAGTCAAAGTGGTAAAAAGGGTTGGACTCAGCAAAGATTCTTGAGGGGCATCCTGTAAGGCTTGGAAGGGGTGCGAGTGTATTACCCACCTTTGTTGGCAATTTCCTATTCGATATGAAGTCTATAATCAAACAGGCCATGTTGCCACTTATTCCTAGGTTCAGTAGTTTTTGCATGTGCAGGGAATGACAGACAGAACCAAAAGCTTGTGTTATGTGGTGATATAGCGCTTGCCGCCGCAAGAGGGCGCTGTAATGATGTGCGCTCCGTCTCCTCGACTGAGTGATCTTGCCGCCGCGGCTGGACAGCAGCGGGCAAGCGGCAGCCGGCCGGTCAGTTTGAATCATGGAGCTAGGATATATGGAGGTTGCATAGCGCACTCCGATCGGGCTTAATTTGGCTGCAAAAGCTGAAAGTCTCGGGCACTGTCAAGGCCTGTGACGTCAAAATTCTGAGCCAACCACAAGAGCTTGGCTGAAGTTGACTCCACCCACCTTCCCTACAACCCCCTCCTCTCATTTTCCAAAGCGAGATTAGTACCCCACCACATGTCAACGGGTGAGGTGTGCGTGCAAGTCGCTCTAATTTGTTATAATCAAGGGCCTGTAATCTTTATAATTTTCAACTCCTAATGTATCTTTGCTAATAATTTTGATATTATTGTGTCCTCAACACAATTTATTATCTTTCGGAGTCTTATAATCCAAAATTAATCATTGACGATGATGCGATTAACTGAACTGCTGGAAGAGCATTCAGCGAGCGTGTGCGCACTCTAGCGTAGTCAGTGGGTAACTGGCTTCCGTGCTGACGTCACACTTGCGAGACGGCTATTGATTACCACAGAAATAGGAGAAATCTCAAAAACTGGTTCTCTTCACAGACGGCTATGCTCCCTCCATATATACTCCCTCCACGGTTTGAATGAGTGATTGGTACAGTGAAGACGCGGCTTCGGTTCTTTGGTTTTCGTGTAACGACTCGGTGTATCTTTGTGAGACTGCGATTTGAGTCGTCTTGTTTCTAAGGGGAAGCAAGTGTACTTGCAGCACAGGCTGTGCAGTTGGTCCCGAGTGAGAGCACCCGGCAACTGGGAAGGAGTGATCATCTTGCTCTGGAAGGGGTGACGGTTACCCTCTGAGCAGTCGTGCCTGGTGGCCCGGCCGGCATCGAGTGAGGACGACTGCATGGAAGGTGAGTCCGAGTGCTGGTATGCGTGCTACCGTCGCACTCGCAACTTTATTTTCCTGCTCTGATCACAGTTATGTCAATAAATAGGGAAATTACACTATCACTTTGAGGGGATCGTCTAGTCTACCGGGTCAATATGTATTTTAGGTGCCTCACGGAAATTAAGAATTCCGTTCCGTACAATCACTAATGGAACACATTTAAAAACCTTTTACATGAATAACACTCTGCTTGCTGATGCGGTATTTTTGAATTATCAAACTTTGAAGTTTGCTGTCGCGCGCCAAAGGAAGCGATCGCGCCGAGCGGAATTTAATTAATAACAGAACCTTACCCCCTATTACAAACGTAAAGAGGTTGGGTCGTGAGGGGTAGCCACAGTTCTTCTATTGAAAATTATAAATAAAGGCTCAAACCCACCCATAAGGGTGATGTCAACACACTTGCAGACGTAACCCTAATGGGTAGGTTAGAACCTTTATTTATAATTTTCACTAGAAGAACTGTGGCTACCCCTCACGACCCAGCCTCTTTACGTTGAAATAGGGGGTAAGCTTCCGTTATTAATTAAATTCCGCTCAACGCGCTCGCTTCTTATGGCGCACGACAGCCAACTTCAAAGTTTAATAATTCGAAAATAACGCATCAGCAAGCAGAATGTCATTCATGTAAAAGGTTTTTAAATGTGTTCCTTCAGTGATTGTATGAAACGGAATTCTTAATTTCCGTGAGGCACCTATAATACATATCAACCGTCTACCATTCTCTCAATTCTTACCTTATAATTCAACGCAGCTTACATCATTCTTTCTGAAAATAAGCTCTACCCTGGGTCACATCTTATAGCTTCTGTAAGTGTCCATTTTGGAGCACCCAATGCTAGACGTCATACCTTATTTTGTATAACATCCAGCTTATCAAAATCACTTCCATTCCAGGCAAGAGCACTCATACCATACATGACACTAGGTACAGCAACATACTTCGACGTTCCTCTGACACATTCATATTCGTTTGCTCTGTATCTGGCCACACTACTTAACCATCCACTCCACCGCATTGCTTTTGCAAGTTTCTCACTCTTAGTCTAGTGCATCCAAATTCACTTATCATACAACCTAGATATTTGTATTCTTTTGTACCTATTCTGGTTTCTCCACCATTCTACAGTCTGTCTCTACCAGTTTCATCACTCGGAAGCACTCTAACCCAAACACGGCACTTCCGAGTTCCGACAACGGTATACTAAAGGAGGTAAAGTCACTTCTACGGAGACAGCCGCGCACATTCGCTAATTCGACTGGCCAATAGAAAGCTTCATTACAAACAAGCCGGATGACATCACTCGCACGCAACATGACGTCAGCGGCGGCAGCGTGCGTACTACCACGCAGCGTACTCTGCTCTTCCAGACGTACAATCAACAACAGGACCGACTGCCGGTGTGCCTCCACGTATCCGGATTCAGATTTTTGGAAAATTTAATTCCGTCCGGCTACGTGCAAATTTACCAGAACTAAAAGGTCATCGATCTTCTATTTGATTATAACTGCAGCTTCGTAAATTGAAAGCCCATTCCAAAGAAATTAGAAAATTTACCTTAATCAATCATAGAAGACGTTTTATTAGCTTTTCATGCGGATGAGGCTGACGATTGCGCACCGGATCGTAAGGATAATATAAAATTCTGTACTTATATTATTTGAAATAAAACATGCTTTAGGTTTCGCTTCACTGGAAAAGATTATACGCAAGTTTAAGCCTCCGTGACCGCTACAGGAAAGAGCGTATAGAAGAAAGAAAGAAAGAAGGCACCATTTGGTATGGATTTGAGAAAATGCGGAATCTATGCACAAGATGTAGAGAAATAGTAAGCTATGAAAAAAGTTCATTTAACAAGACGAAGTTGAAGAAGAAAGTCGTAGGTGGTGAAAAATAGGACACCAGTGAACTGAAAAAAGATGGTCCATAACAAACCAAAAACCTTTTCTATTTCAACAAAAAGAAAGCCTACCCAACCTTCAGCTCGGGCCCTCACATAATCCCCCTGGGAGCACTCAGTCCCATAGATACAATAGTTGCATCCCCCTGGAGGGAAGATACCCTGTACAAAGAAATATTAAATTGAGGAGCAAGATTATGACAAAATTAACGCTAAAGAAGAAAATCATAGGTGATGAGAAACGGAACAGCAGTGAATAAAAAAAAAGAGAGTTTTTAAGGAAAGAAAACGAAGCTTTTAAATTGTTAGAAAAAGAAGCCCTACGAAACTTATTATTATTATTATATAAGAAAATTTTAGCTTCCCCTAACCACGACAAAGATGTTCCAAGAGAGGAAAAAGGAAGGCACCATTTAGTATGGAGTTTTTGGACGTTCTTGTTGAGGCAGCAGAAGTTTCTTATCAGAGATCAGTTTACACTAAGCCTTCACATGCAGGGGAAGTTATTAATTATGGTTGTGAAGCTCCACAGACTTACAAGGAAGGTGTAATTTCTGCATTATTGAATAGAGCATACAAAGTGTGCAGTAGTTGGGCAAATTTTCACATAGAAGTACTTAGAATAAAACGGTAACTGGTAAACAATAATTTCCCTAATACCCTTGTTGACTGCAAAATTAATAATTTTTTGAGTAGAATTGTAAACGGTTATAACCATGCTAATGTATGTTCCAGTTACGTTAAGATTTTTTACGAAAATCAAATGCACCCTAACTACAAAATAGATGAAAGATTGTTTAATATAATACGCACTTTTGTCAAGCCTGTTGATAGTAAGACCAGACTAAAAATTTTAATTTATTCCAAAATTGCAAAATCAGTAACCTTGTTGTAAAAAACAATATTTCAATGCCTGCGGTCGGGGATCTAGATACGGCCAATGTAATTTATCAATTTAAATGTATGAAGAGAGAATGTATGTCTCTCAACAACTGTTACATTGGCTTGACTAGAAATGACAATTAAGCAGCGGTTAAATGCACATAAGTATCAAGGCTCCATATTTAACCATTTCCGTATTCATCACAGCTCCAAGCCATCTAATGAAGATCTCTATCCAGCTATTAAAGTATTGTATAATGTCCGTAAAAAACAGCATATTCAAATTATTGAAGCCCTACATATCCATAAACTCAAACCTTCCCTCAATGAAAATATGAACGATTTTTTGCTCTGAAATTGTTTAAAAGAACCGCGCCGTATATTGTTGAAACAATCGTCGCAGTCCACCATTTCGCTTTATTCCTCGGCCAAGTGAACATGAGTTGAGAAAGTTAGTCTTGGTATTTTACATCCATGTGTGTTTTTGTATTAGTTTTATTAATAGTCTCTGTTTTTGCCTGTATGATCGTATCATTTCTATTGAGTGACCAGTTTTTTTTCGTCTTTTCAGCCTGAGGATGATGCCAGTGGCATTGAAACGTTGCATTTTACCTATTGACTATAGTGTGATTTAGTAAAATGATAAGCAATTTGCTGAGAATTTTACCACGTAATGAACTTCAAATAGTTGAGGGAACGTGGAATCTATGCACAAGGTTCACAGAAACAGTAAGCTAGGGAAGTTCATGAAACAAGAAAAAAGTTGAAGAAGAAAGTAGTAGGTGCTGAAAAACAGGACAGCAGTGAACCGAAAAAAGATGGTCCGTAACAAAACAAAAACCTATTTTATTACAACAAAAAGGAAGCCTACCTAACCTTTAGCTCGGGCCCACACATGGTTCCCCTGGGAGCGCTAATTCACAAAGATACAATAGTTTTATCCCCCTGAGAGGAGCCCGACGAAACTTTACTTGGGACTTAACATAACTAGTTCTTTAAGAATGGGGAGCAAAATCAAAGAAACAATAATTATTAGTCCCTGGAAAAATATTTTCCTCACTTAAAAATACACCAAATTCATATCACGTACATTTTCGGCGATAATGAATGAAATGAACCATTTTCCTATCAAAACAACATTTGGAACACCACCGCTCTATGAGCGTTTCGACATCTTCCAGTTATAAATTCCAAAATCTACGCAAAAGAAACAACATAAAACTAATTGCTTAAATCTAGGAAAGGACTTGAGTAATTACACACGACGAGTGACTAATAAATAATAAGTTGCAGCACTCCCAATGCATTAGCGCTATATTCAAACATCAGGTCACTCTCCGTGCCAGTAAGTAAAGAACTATAAAATGAAAATAACCTAAACACCTAAAATTCACAAATGAATAAATTTAGCTTAATGTATTATAAAGATAAACTTTAGAATGACCAGTTAGTCAAACTCACAATTTGAGTACCAATTCTTTTAATTCTGCAATACTGCATGAAACAATATATATATATATCATAGTTTTGCAGGGGTTTCCATAAGTTAGTTATAAACAATCTTTCCAAAAAAGTTGCAGTGTAGAGGGAGAATGAATGGAATAACAAATACATATAGCTCATACATAGTAATTCTTTTTGATAAAATTGTCACTTAACTGTGCACTGATCCGAATAAAAAAAACCATACACAGCATCCACTATGTTTAATGAAATAGGCAACATCCTACCAAATATTAGTTCACAGCCTCAAATTCTAGACAAACTAGCACACAAGGTTTATCGCCCCCTTGATTCAGGAGAACGCTCCAAAGCCTTAAATTCGTTTAACATTATCAAAATAAGGCTACCACAAATTGAACACTAATGGTTGTCCATTAACAGAAGTAAATCACTGTGAAGTGAATCAGAGCAAATTGAAGTGAATCATTTATGCATCATTTTATTGAGGATTCAAGTTCATGGACCTACCCAATGGCCAAAAAAGAAAAAAATCCTGGAGGCCCTGGGTCTAGCAACACCAAGGGAAAAAAAGGAATGCATCATTACTCACAACCTGTTCCAAGAGAAAATGGAAATAAAAAATCTTCCAAAAAAGGTTATCCATAAGTCAGGAGTTCAAAAGGTTATCCAAAAGTACTACCCTAACTCAACCATCTCTACCACAAATGCAAATGCACGAAAGTTTTGACAACAATGCAATATTAGCAGCTACAAATGAAACTGAAAAGCCCACTAATCCACAAAAACAAACTTTGGACCAAAGCCTTGAACCTGCAAAAAAAAGAAGCTCATGGGAAAAAGAAAAGGAACTTAAGCAACAACTTGGAGTTTTGTACAACTGACTTGTCCTTTGAGAGCAATCCATCTGCAATGATACCTAGGGATAGGTCTCTAAATACAACTATAGATACCATTCCTAACAACCAAGAGCAATATACAAACAATCGAGCAACTTTCTCACAACCCAGATCTGCTAAAATTGATTTGAACCTGCCACAAAGTATTGATAAAATACCTGATTCTTCCAGGCATGTCATAATCTCTGCAACAGATCAACAGATCAAACTAACAAAACTGAGTCCATTCAGAGAGCAGAGCCTAATCAATCGAATTTATAGCCCAGAGGAACAAGTGGAATACAAAAAAAAACAGGAAGCCTAATAATAGAAGTAAAACCTTTGAACAAACAAAAACATTCATTGCAGTTAAATCCTTGGATAAAATCTCTATTAATACTCAAATAGCCTGGGGAGCCTCTACTGTATGTGACAAGATTTAGATTAGATTATTAGTTAGTTTAAGCCTCCCTATCCGCAACAAAGGTGATCCAAAGAGAGGAAAGAAGAAGGCACCATCTAGTATGGAGTTAAGGGAACGTGGAATCTATGCAGAAAGGGCACAGAAACAGTAAGATGAGAAAGAAGTTCATGAAACAAGATCAAAGTTGAAGAAGAATGTAGGAGGTGCTGGAAAACAGGACACCAGTGAACCGAAGAAAGATGGTCCGTAACAAAATAAAAACCTATTTTATTTCAACAAAAATAAAGCCTACCTAACCTTTAGCTCAGGCTCTTACATAGTCCCCCTGGGAGCGCTAATTCCCATAGATACAATAGTTGTATCCCCCTGAGGGGTGTGGCAAGATTTATGCACCTGAATTTCTTGGCGAGTTTCTGGATGAACAGCTGCTGCATCTTGCCCCTACAGGAATTGTAGGTATCAGGAAAATGTACATGGACCCAAAGCGAGCTAACTCTATGTTCGTTTTGACTTTTCTAGGAACAGAATGCCCTAAGGAGATTAAGGCAGGATATTTCAATTACAAAGTCCATCCTTTCTATCCAAACCCAATCCATTGGACAAAGTGTTGGAGGTGGGGCATACCGCTTCCATCTGCCGGAACAAAAAAATTTGCAGAAACTGTTCATCAGCAGAACATGATGAAGCAAGCTGCAAATCAGACAACTACCATTGCCCTAACTGCAGAGGAAATCACTCCGCTAACTCCAAAAACTGTCCAACATATGTCCATGAACACGAAATTTGCAAAATCAAGGCCAGCAAAAATATTTATTTTAATGAATCACGTGCTATCTACTCTCAACCACAAAAAACAACTAGAGATGAACACTGAAGAATATATTGCCCTCGAATCGCAGCACATATTCCCGGCTCTGACTCAGCCACATCAGCAAAATTTCTCTCGGAATACATATGCAGCTGTAACCCGATCTTATATACACACCCACTTGACAACAGAACCACCTCTCAGAAGAGGTGGTTCTGCTTTTTGCTAACAAAAAACATAAGCAAATGATAACCAGCCAAAGGTGCAGGAATCAATCTACACCAATACAAACAACTAGAAGAAGCCAACACGCTTCCTTGGGCTCAAATACATTGCCTGAGACTGATGTTGCCTCTGGTTATCCTCCGGATCACAGGAACATGCTAGAAACACAATCTCAATTAAGAGATGCAGCAGACAACTCAAATGCAACACCACATCTGCGAAAAACTCGCAGGAGAAACAAATGGTGGGCTGCTTTAAAAATCTAATCATCCAACTTCTCCCTGCTATTATAAAAATCTTACTAGCAAACACTATAACTGAAAAATAGACAGCCTAAAAGAAATAGAAAATATATTAGAAGCTGGTGAACTAATTTTCGAGTTACTCAAAAAATTGAATATTACCTCTCTCATCAGTCAAGCATGAACTTAACAATCCTACAATGTAATCTAACAGGATACTTTGCAAAACTACCTTACCTTCATTTGCTTATTGATCAACATCAGGCAGGAATTATATGTATTCAAGAATCATTGTTACAACAGCACCATAACATATAATTGAAGAATTACTTCAGCCCTTTCCGATATGAAAGAAGGGAAGGTAGAGGAGGTGGGGTGATTACTTTCATTCACTCCAGCATACCAAACATAACAACACAATTGACTACTCCATTAGAACTTGTGCTCTGCAAAATATTTATCAACAAAAAGCCTATCAATATAATAAATGTGTATTTGCCACCCCATTTGGAAAGTAATGGTTTAATGCAGAAGTTACAGGACATCAGTGACCAGGTTACAGGATCCAGCATTATTATGATGGACTCAAATGCTCACAGCTATAGCTGGGGCTCTGACTTCAGTGACACACAGGGTAAAATAATAGAGAACTGGATGACTGAAAACAACCTAATATCACTGAATAATTCATCCCCCACTTTTTTGTCCTCCAGAGGTACATATACACTCATAGATCTAACAATAGTCACTGAGGATCTGCATTCCAAGTTTACATGGAACACTTGTAGTGACACATTTACAAGTGATCACTTTCCACTGATTATTGATTCAGCTTTATCAATTCCCAAGGCCCAACTACCAAGAAGATGACACTTGCGCAATGCAGATTGGCAATATTTGAAACCGCTCTAGCGTCCCCAAACTGCTCAAAATAGACAATATCTGATGCTTATCAATCCATAACCAAAGCAATATTGGCAACATCAAGGCTAGTCAAGGCTTTACACAACAAAAAAGGACAAGCAGCTGGGGGACTGATGAGTGCAAGATAGCCCATAGGAAATACCATAAGGCCTGCAACCATTACAAAAATCACCTTGAGAACATTGATAAATGGATCGCATTTAAGAAACCAAGAGCGATTTTTCGCAAACCAGTACTAGAGGCTAAAGCCGTCAGTTGGAGGGAATTTGTGACAGGCCTTAGTAACTCTTCTCAAGCGGAGGTCTGGTACAAAATTAAAGCCAAAAGGGAATACAAAGCCCTTTATGGCTTTGGGAATGCAAAATAAGAGTCAGAATCAATGACATCTTATCCAAGCAATGTTTCCTGAGGTCGGGTGTTACACAGGGATCAGGGATCAGCCCAACATTGTTTAACATCATGATAAATGATACTTTCCAGGACTGTAACCCCCTACTGCAGACATCCCTTCATGCTGACAACGGAGCTGCTTGGGTTACTTGCTCTGACTTGACTGAGGCACTTTGCATGCTGCAGAATGCCTCAGATGCAATTCTTGTTTGGTTCTTAAAATCTTGTTTGGGGACTTCAAATCTCTTCCACTTCCACAAAAGGAAAACTTCCTCCGATTTCGGTGGCTCCGTTGAACACCACGGCAGCCTTTTGTTCCTCTTCAGACACCTCAATGATAAGTGGAATCATTTCACTTTCGTTCGGCACCTGAAAGGCAAGAAGAAATGTGAGCTCAAGTTAACATTTTTTTAATGAAGTCTTAGGCTTCATAAGCAAGCCTTTCAGTTGCAGTTAAGGGTACAGATTTAAATCTGTTGGAGAAAATGGAGCTAATATGATAAATTGAGATGCATGCGATAGCAATTAGAAAAGAAGTCAGTTGTGAAGAATTACGCTCAACGGGAAGCACCATTGAACAGTATACGAAGAAATGGAGATGATATTCTTAGTTAGTTTAAGCCTCCCTATACGCAACAAAGGCGATCCAAGAGAGGAAGGGGGAAGGCACCATTTAGTATGGAGCCAAGGGAACGCGGAATCTATGCAGAAAAGGCATTGAAACAGTAACGTAAGAAAGAAGTTCATCAAACAAGATCAAAGTGGAAGAAGAAAGTAGTAGTTGCTGAAAAACAGGACAGCAGTTGACCGAAAAAAGATGGCTCTTGACATAACAAAAGCTTTTTATTTCAACAAAAAAGGCCTACCTAAGTCTCAGCTCGGGCCCTCACATTATCCCCCTGGGAGCACTAATTTGCATAGATACAATAATTGTATCCCACTGAGGGGAAATGGAGATGATAAAATATATCATAATATCAAATGTAAAAATATAAGGAGTCTGAAAAGCGAAAAAGAAGAGAAGAGACAAAAAGATAGGATTAGATTATATGTTAGTTCAAGCCTCCTTAACCGCTAAAAAAAGCAAGTTTAGAGGAGAGGCAGGAAGAAGGCACCATATAATGAAAAAATAAAAGAATGCAATGTGGGATATCATGAGGGAAATAAGATATGAAGGGAAAAAAAGGAAACAAAAGATTGATAGTAATAGGCAGAGAAGTGTGGAATACATGGCTTAAACCAAAACCTAAGTTCATGCGCTCTATCTATTTCCCACAATTCCTCTCTAAAATTTATTGTTGTCTAATATATATAGATTTTAGAGAGATATTAAATAATAATCTTAACTTAAACTTTTGAAAACTTTTAAGGAATAAGTGTAAACAAGGAAAAAATCTATTCAAAAGACTCCTAACAACTGAGTCGAGAAAATCGGTCTAAAATCTGGACAACATTTAAATTTTATTCTGACATGTATTCATTAGCGGGTTACCAGACTCATCTCACCTCTGCTAAGAAGCCCAAGGTCTCTCTTAATTGCTTGTCAGTAGCTGTCTTGCAATTGGAAGCAAGAGGAGCTCGAATGAGAGAAGAGGCTTTGCCATCCTCATATCCAATAATAAGATCCTCTTGCAGTGATTGTAAGCAAGTCAATTTCTCAATGACATTTCGTCTAACAGAATGTCATTGATTTTAGTTTACTGCACTTTCCCCCTTGATGGGACAAGGAAATAATTCTTGCTGACAAGTCAGAATTGGACTTGAGTGCTGAATTTGGGAAGTTGATCAGTCTTTTTTTTGAAGTTGAGCAATGAGTTGAAGTGGTGGCTGGTTTAGGAGTCAAACAGGCTTGCTTGCTGGATGATTGGGGACTTGAAAAAGCCTGCTTGGGGGCACATGAAAGACTGGAATTCTTTGTCGCTGTTTGAGGACTTGAATGGTCTCTCTCAAAAGCTGATTGAAAACTCAAACGGGCTCTTTTGGTGGCTGATTGAGGACTTGAATAGGTTCTTTTGGTGGCTGATTGAGGACTTGAATCACTGGTCATATGAAAAGTTGAAGGATGCTGAGAAGATGATGAAATTGTGATCCCTATTTCTGAAATTGGTTGGGATGCAGGGATAGGAACCAGTGTATGTAGGTGGAACATTATCCAATAGCAGTGAGTGATCAGTAGCTGGATTGGGCCGCATGTCAATTCCATGTCCTGAAAGATAAAAAAAAATTCATATGAAGCAGTACGTAGCAACACTTTATCTAAAAATTTAGTCACTCTCTGTAATGAAATCTTGAATTAACACATGAAAACATAGAAAATATTGACCCCAAATGACACCACTTAATCTTAAAGAGTTTTCTAAAATACTAAAAAGAGCTCAATACAATCTAACAAAGCTAATGAAAAATTTAAATTTAAATTTTGAAAAATGATTATCTTGGAAGAGAAAAACTAGACCAATAAACCTAGAAGAATCTCTAAACACTCTTGATAACAAAAGTTCAATGGATTTAATCTTTATCTTATGAACATAACATACCTTGTAATGGGTTAATGTATTAGATATTTTTATGCTACACTTAGAGATGTTGCAATTCTCTATGAAGAAAAAGTTCATCAGAATCAATTAGATAACTAAAAACTTACAACACTTACGGTAAAAATGGGCTCTTAAAATGAAGGCCCAGTGAGTCATTGACAGATTGAAATTTAATAAAAGAATTTTGTTGTCAACTCATCTTACAGAATTTTTACAATCAAGTCCAACTAGCTTTTATGAAGAACCAACTTGCAAAAAGAAAAGAAATGTTTAAAATGTTTATATCCACCAAACTGGATGAGTCAAATTTGAATTAGGAAACCATAGATACCAATAATATGTATGGGTGAGTCTTCAACAATGGCTGCAGCTGCACCATTTGCACTGAAAAGAATGCTTAATGGAGTACTGTACAAAGTCATAAATTGTGCAGAACTCAAATTTGGCATGAAATTAAAAGGTGCTACACTGTGGATAATAACTGGGTATGTATGAGCAATATTTCCCTAATTCTAATATCATAACTAACAAGAGTCACCCATGATGAGCTATCATTATGGGGGTACTAATGGATATAGATGCTCGAAAACAATACTACCAGATACATGAAAAGAAAAATATGTATAGCAGGATGTCTACTGATATATTTCATTGCCAAATTTCAATAGTTTTTTACCATTTTATAGTACCTTATAAATCAAAAAATGACTACCTATTTTCTACATAATGAATGTCATCAACATGTAAGCAATCGGCCAATAATGAGCAGTTTGAGTCAATAATATACCCAATAACACAGGTTTAAAAAAGCTCGAAGCTTGTTAATACTTAAAGTACTTAATACTAAAAGTAGCAACCAACACATTATTTCCAAAAAGTTGCCTAAATTCCTAATATAATCTGTCCAAAATGGACTCTTAAAAAATGTTCAACAAAGACCTTGTCTTAACATCTTCCAACTATAAGAGCAACATTTCATCACATGAACCAATAAACAGACTAGAAACTAGTAGACACCGGTGGATTGTCAGATCCACTGACAGAAATATTTCCAATAAACCGCAGCAAATTTCTGATTATTGGAGAAATAAATTGTTGAATATCTTTAAACTCTTTATACATAAGTACATAACTGTCAATTTTTATGTATGGAATTATCCCACTTCATAATGGAAGTATCACACTTATCATACAATCTAGATATTTGTATCCTTTTGTTTTACCTATTCTGATTTCCCCAATATTCCACAGTCTGTCTCTATCAGTCTGATCTCCATTTATAACCATAACCTTACATATATCAGCACCATAGTTTATCTTGAGATCTGTACTATATCCATTCACAATGTTAAGCCTCATTTGTAGTTCATGTCCATTTTCACTAACCACAAATCACCAACATACAATAAACAACTCAGTCTCTAATTACCAACTTTCAATTCTAAGCTTCTCATTCTGAGTCAAACTGATAATTCTTCTGTGTACAATACAAACAACAGGGGAGACAGAATATGGCCGTGCCTAACTCCTTTAACACTCCTAGCTTCTTGAAAATAAAATAAAAAATGAAAATCATGAAGGACAAGATCAACATTGACCTCACCGACACTGACATCACGTCAGCTACAAGAATGGGAAAAAAAACAGTAACTGGGAACGTAGATCAAAGAAACATAGCATTTGAACTAAAACATTATAACAAAAAACGTGAAATTCTCAACGCCTGCCGAGAAAAGAAACCAAAGTTCTTCTTCATAAATGAATACCTCATACCTTCACGAGCTAACGCCATGTACATTCTGAGGATGGCCAAAAGGAAATTCCCGGATAAAGTTGGAATCCCAAGAACACAGGATGGAAACATCTTCATATTCAACCCCGGAAACCCAGATTCAAGACGCCGCGAGATCAACACGCCAGATGACCTCGAGCAATACCTGATGCAACAACTAAATATGTCATCGCAGCAAATCATGGGTGACTAGACTAGGTGATCCCCTAAATTAGATATGTCAATTTCGTGTCAATTTAACCTCAATTGGGTATCATATCAGTTTAACCTCACCTTGATGTTAGTTTAACCTGAATCTATACAAATGTATAACAGATGTGTTTGTAAACATTTATGGCGGCTGTGTGTGAACTTTTGAAACAACGCAATCAGCAATTTTTTACCTCCCAATGTTACTGTGAATTTTTTTTTCTTTTTAACCACTTAAGTATTATTACGCGTAAACCATATTAGCTGATTATATCATTGTCGTTGTAATCTTCTGATAATCTGATAATCGCTTCTGCCCTCCACTGCCATCGTATAACCATATTAGCTGATTATAATATTATCATTGTCGTTGTAATCTTTTTATAATTTGATTATATCATTGTCGTTATAATCTTCTTATAATCTGATTATATCATTGTCATTATAATCTATCAGCAATTTTTCACTTACCAATATTACTGTGAATTCTTTTTTTTTCCACTACAGCATTATTACGCGTAAACCATATTAGCTGATTGTATCATTGTCATCATAATCTTTAAAACTTATTCCCTCTTGTATGTGAACTTATGAAAACGCCCTCAGCAATCTGTTTGCACCAATGTAGTGATATCGAACTCCAATATTATAACCATAAAATAATAGATGTGTGTTGTAAACATCTATGACATCTGTGTGTCACATTTTGTAACATCGCAATTAGTAATTTTTCACCAACCAATGTTACTGTGAATTCTTCTTTATTTACCACTACAGTTATTATTACGCGTAAACCATATTAGCTGATTGTATCATTGTCGTCATAATCTTTGAAAACTTATTACCTGTTGTATGTGAACTTGTGAAAACGCCCTTAGCAATCTGTTTGCACCAATGTTGTGATATTGAACTCCATTATCACTCGCTCATGGACTGAGTTTGTGCGTACTCACGAAATCGCGCTAGATTTTTCTTTTTTACCCTATTCTCTCTTACTTAATGAGCTACTTTTTAGACGGGAATATCCCTTTAAGCTTGACTCTGTATTTCGTTTTAAGCTCTATAGTACCTAATTCTTACTGTTTACTTATTTTAAATGACTGATCACCCTGAGATACTTGAGGAAATCGATCCAGATTTCAATCATTTGAACAGAATATATCCAAACCTAAACGACTCTCAAGAGTGTAGGTATACTAATATATCAAAATTCAACGAAACTATACGAATAACTGACCGAGATTTCTCACTCCTGTGTTGGAACTGTAGGTCACTCTATCCAAAATTGGAAGAGATACAATGTACTATTACTGAACTCAAATATAACCTAGACGTGATTAGCTTCACCGAAAGCTGGCTAGATGACGCGACTAAAGACATGATTCGATTTGAAAATTATCATAGTTACCATTCGCTAAGAAAAAACCAGCGGGGCGGAGGCATCAGCACATATATATCTAACCACATAGACTCGAGAACCATAGCAAGTGCAACAATGAATCAGGATCATATAGAATCACTCTTTGTAGAACTTTTTAGAGATGGTAAACGCATTGTGCTTGGAACGGTGTATAGGCCTCCTACAGCCTGTCCTATATCCTTCCTGAATGAATTGAATCGTATTATTTCTCAGTTCAACAGGCCCTTATACAATGACATAATAATATGCGGTGACTTCAATTATGATCTACTGAAACATGAAAGCCATGAACCAATCTCTAATTTCCTAACTACCTTTCAGTCTCAATCCTTCCTTCCGATCATTACAAAGCCTACACGAATAACCTCAGAGTGTGCTACGCTGCTTGACAATATCTTTATGACAGACCCTAGTGATTTTCTTGCTGGAATAATTACTTCTGACTTATCAGATCACTTCCCAGTTTTTCTTATTAAGAAAAATGTCTATATTGCTTGCACCAAGGCACGGGCTGAAATTTACTCATATCGTAAAATAAACGAATCAAATCTTGAAGAAATGCGCACCGTTCTAGAAGAATCAATGCCTACATTGCACATCTCTCAACAAAACAATAATACTACGAGCATTGATGAAGCAGTAGTAAAGTTGACTGAAGCTATAATGACCGCATACAATCAGTGTTGCCCAATTGTAACTCGTACAGTTACCCCGAAAAATAAACAAAAGCCCTGGATTACTAGAGACATCGTGATCAATATAAAGAAACGTCAAGCGTACCTAGCCCTCCTTTGCGAAGGACGAATATCTAGAGAAACATATAACCGATTCAGAAACTATGTAACAAACCAGATAAGAACATCAAAAAAGAACTACTTTACGCTCAAGTTTACTCAATTCAAAACTGACGTTAAAAAGACTTGGCATCTCCTTAACTCCTGCTGTAAACCGAATAATGCCGATAAAAAGAAAATTGAATATGTTGTTCAAGATAATGTAAAATATCATGAGAAGAAAGAAATTGCTAATCTCTTTAACAACTTCTTCGTAAACGTAGGGAAAACCATAGCTGATGGTATTCCAAGTGAACCTACTGATCACCTGGAATTTATGGATCATATTCGAGAACCCAACTCCTTTTTCTTTACGCCTACAAACTCCTCCGATGTAATTACGTGCATAAACAACATGAAAAATAAATCGAGTGGGTTACAAACGTTTCCGACTAAAGTACTTAAAGTTATTGCTGACATTGTAGCCCCACTGATATAGAATATTATTAACCAGTCTCTCTTACTAGGCACTTTCCCGAACTCCCTCAAAGTTGCTAGAGTAACCCCTATCTTTAAAAATGGTGAAAAAACCTGTGTAAACAATTATCGACCTATCTCCATTCTACCAATTATTAGCAAAGTATTCGAAAAGATTGTGTATAAAAAAGTGTACTCTTATTTTGAACAAAAATCATTTCTTTACGATAAACAATACGGTTTTCGCTCTAAAAAATCAACAACACAGGCTATATTAAATCATTTACAATTCCTCTATTCTAATATAGATGAAGGAAAGCCTGTCTTCTCTGTATTTCTTGACTTTCGGAAAGCATTTGATTGTGTGGACCATAAAATACTACTCTCGAAACTACACTGTTATGGCATTCGAGGGATTGCCCATGATTGGTTCAGATCATACCTAACAAATCGGAAGCAATACGTTGTCATTGACGACGCAAAATCAGACCCACAGACAATTAGCCATGGAGTTCCACAAGGATCTGTTCTTGGGCCTCTCATGTTTCTGATTTTTATCAATGATATTGTAAAATCTACATCATTCTTCAAATTCATACTTTTTGCCGATGACAGTACGCTTTCTGCGGTCCTTCCGAACCAAAATCCTGCTATGATTGTGGAGAGTATAAATACTGAACTTCACAAGGTTTCATCGTGGCTCGAAGCTAATAAAATAAGCCTAAAAATCGATAAAACAAATTATATTACATTCTCATACAAGAAAGATGTATCTCTCCCATGCATTAAAATTGGCGAAGGTGAAATCGAAGAAACCAACTCATGTAAGTTTCTGGGCATCATAATAGATAAACATCTGACCTTCAAAGAGCACATCACTCATATTAGTTCTAAATTATCAAAATCCATCGGAATCCTAAATAAAGTTAAAAAATTTCTGCCTGAAACAGCTTTACAAATGCTCTACCGAACACTCATTTCTCCATACTTGCAATACGGAATAGAAGCATGGCACGGAACTGATAAAAATAAAACCAACAAAATTTTTACTCTGCAGAAAAGGGCTGTCAGAGCGGTAAAGAACCTAGAATATAATGCTCACACAAATGATTCTTTCAAAATTTACAAATACTTAAACTTTCGGATCTCAACAAAATCTCCATCTGTAATTTCATTTACAAAACATTAAGAAATGATGGCGACAATAGCCTAAGACAATTATTGACTGCGCAAACTGGTCATCACGACCATTTAACCCGAAATAGAAGTAAATTCATGCTTCCTTATTATTCAAAGGCCAGGTCGCAACACAGTATTCTCTTCGTTGGAACCAAAACTTGGAACTCTATACCTGCAGAGATCCGTGAATGTAATTCGTACAAAGTATTCAAAAGACATCTTGAGTCTCACTTCCTATCAGAATACTAGTCGTGTAAGATCACCGTGTCGAAATCTTGCCTCCTACATGTAACTAATGATAATGTCATAATGTAACTTGCCTTGTGTACCATAACCAATCTTCTCTCTGCTCTTGAATCGTTTTATCGAACATACTGTTAAATATAGCCGACTTGACCTATATTGTAAAAACAGCATAAAATATTGAATTAATTATCTCAATGGTCAGTCTAATGCGAAACTAGGTTAAGTGAACTAGGTTAAACATTTTTGTACACCCTAGAATAACGTGATGGTAGGATGCCCTAGAAGTTGCTGAACTTATTCGGGCCCACAGGTAGCTATACTCAAATTTGACCATTGTACTAGACTTGAGAAAAATTCTACCTCTGTATCACCTGTGGTAAATAAATTGTTTAAATTGTTTAAATGTTTAAAATGAAATCTGGTGAAGGGTCCCCAAAGGAGTAAAGCTATATGCGGCAGCCATGATTTTACTGAGCATAGGTACGAACAGTAAAAATGAATAGAACATTAAATGTATGGCTTGGCCGGCACGGTTCGCCCCGATAACGTAGCGGTGGGAGCCCGGAGTTTTAGCAACGGGCCAGCGCGGTTACCTTCCGCACTCCTCCAGCTCGCTTCGAGAAGTCTGAGCCAGTACTCGTACCTTTAAGAGAAAAAATAATTTTGATATTTAATTTTTATACCTTGCAGGGAAACTCTAAGTGGTCATGCTGACGCGGCTCACAAAACTTTAGGAAAGATTTAAGGTTAACATCGGCATCTTTGGGATGCTTTATTTCCAATCAAGCCTGATACATATGATCTTAGCATTTGTTTTTCAAATGTCTTATAACTAACCCTACATATAGGACACCATGACGGTTCCCCCGTAAAGCCGGTACCCATTTCCGACACCTGGGTCGAGTGGGGCACTGTGCTTGAGCTTTCCCTTATACCCAACGGGGAAAATCTCCGCGCCAGCGCCGGGATTCGAATCCGCGACTCCAACATACGAGCCCGATCCCTTAACCACTGTACCACGGAGAGCACTCTATTTTACACGGAGAGCGCTCCATTTTAAGATTACTCTATTTTACGAGCCTGCAGCAGCTGAACAATATTAGCCCAGACAATGGCATTTAGGTAACCAGCTAGACTGGCTGCTAGGTTACAAAAGAGTTTAAGCTTATTTGAGCCTAAAGTTCAAAGTTATGTACGGCTCAGACAAAATTTAATTTATAATATCCGTTCGCACTAGCAATTATTAAAATAATCGACGCACTGAGATGGAAAGAGAACACCGCACTGGAATTGCTTCCCAACCGTGGAGGGAGTATGTATGGAGGGAGCATAGCCGTCTGTGAAGAGACCAGTTTTTGAGATTTCTCCTCTGTCTGTGGTAACCAATAGCCGTCTCGCGAGAGTGACGTCAGCACGGAAGCCAGTTACCTACTAACTACGGTAGAGTGCACACACGCTCGCTGAATGCTCTTCCAGCTGCTTAGTTAATCATTCAATCGTTAATGATTAATTTGGGATTCTAAGACTCCGAAAGACAATAAATTGTGTTTCCTAACTTGAGGACACTTAATAATATCAAAATTACTAGCAAAGATACATTAAGAGTTGAAAACTATAACGATTACAGGCCCTTGATTATAATAAATTAGAGCGACTTGCACGCACACCTCACCCTTTGACTTGTGGTAAGGTACTAATCTTGCTTTGGAAAATGAGGAGGGGTTGTAAGGAAGGTGGGTGGAGCCAACTTCAGCCAAGCGTCTGTGGTTGGCTCAGAATTGTGACGTGTCGGGCATTCAGAGTGCCCGAGTGCTTCAACTTTTGCAGCCAAATTGAGCCCGATCGGAGTGCTCTATACTCCCTCCGTTTATCCTAGCTCCATGTTCCCAACTCACCATAAAGGACGTGCTTAGAAGGCCGTTCCTCCGTGCAGTAGGGCTCAAGAGACGTGCGCAGGCCGAGGAGTGCCGCTGAGCCGCTCCGACGCCTCCACTGCGTGAGGCGAAGACAGAATGGCGCAAAGTCGCTGCAGGAACTTCCCCATTCCGCGCCGGGCCACGAGAGCGCAGAGCTGCCCCGGCTCCAATCTTCGGTTTGGAGCTTCACTAAGAGCTTACATGTTTATGAAGAAGTTCGTATTTTCACAATAGTTGACATCCAATTTTCTTCATACAATAATAAACATAAATAGAATCTTGAATGAAAATATCTTACATCTAGGTCCCAGGTAAACGACGATGATGTCCCGAAACCAAGGAGAGCTAGTGGAGCCTCCTTTCCTGGTGACCGAGTGCTGAAGCCTCGATGCTGGCTGATGCTGAAGCCTGAAGCGCTCAAGCCTCAAGCTCTGAAGTGCTGAAGCGCTGAAGCCTCAAGCTCTGAAGTGCTGAAGCGCTGTGGAGTCTGGTAATTTGCGGCAGAATTCATTTGCGTTCTTAATCTGCAGGTGACTCAAGAAGAAGAGCGGTAATATAGAATAGCAAATGTGTCAGGGTCAGGCTTGTTGGTAGACAAGCCCAGCACAAGCGTAAACTCTTTCCACAGTGCGTTTAAATTTTACTATTGAAATTAAATTTGCTGTAATTGGTGTCACAAAAATTAAACTTACAATTTGCCTATGGCTCGTTTTATTCTACATCGCTTGCCCTGTTTCCAAATTTCCTAACCTGTAGATAGCGCTTGTGTTCTCATACAGACTTTGTACATAGGTTACTATCTTTTGGCTCAACGGAACTTTTCTCAAAATTTCAAACAGCCTACACAATCCACTCTGTCATCCGCTTTCTCATTATCCAGGAATGCTATATATACCTTCTTATCATCCTCACTCATTTGCTCAATTATTTCACTCACTACAAACAGATTACCTTCCTCACGTCTATCATGCGTAAAACCATTCTGTCCTTTTCCCAGGACTCCTAATTCCTCAAATAAATGCTTCATTCTCTCATTCAAAATACCACAAAAAATCTTACATACAGTGTCACCCAGTGTTGGTCTGTAATCTTTAAGTAAAGTAATGTAAGCAAGTAATTTTTCAGTAAAGTGATTTTTGAGGTAATGTTAAGTAAATACTCATTTGCGCCAGAAATGGCATAAAAGAAAAGTTGTTTATTTTGATATGATTACCATGATTCAAGCAAAAAAAAAAATTAGAAAATCGATTAGTGTGTTGTTCTGAACATTTACCTAAACTTTGCATATCAGTGAAGTTTTTTTTTATTGTGTACCTGGTTCCAGATTAATTTACACACAGAAATTTATATACAACTGAAGCTGATAGCACCCTACCACAAGATTTAGGTCACCTTTTCGGAATGAAAAGCTCCAGGGTATTAAAAAATATTGAAAATAATCAGTATGTCATTTTACGGCATTGAATTGTAGCACATCATATTCCTATTTTTGTTTCCTTTACATTTTAAATTTCAGGCGAGTCAACAGCATTTTTCCATGGAACTAGCATGTCAAATTTGAAATGTTCTAATTGTATCTGGTTTCAAAGCTTTGATAAAGAGATGCAACTTCATCAATTGAAAAAATCAGTTATGAGCCATCCTTTTTACATTAATATTAAAAATTTCATTCCTTCCCTTCCAGTTCCAAACTCCAGTGATCATATAACAAAACAGCACAACACCACTTTTTCATTGAAATGTGCGTCTTAAATGCTGATAGGATTTTTCGGTAGTCGGCCTTTTTGAAATGGCTACTGCAAACATAAATAAGAGTTATTAATTAAAAGTAAACTTTACATATCAACTCGGCGAAATCCATTCATGAAAATTGAAACCAGGACATTGAAATATCTTGGGTAGATTTTTAGAATTACTCCGACATTAAATTAAGGAACACTTATTTAATTTAACGTGAGGCGGCGACATTTCACTTCACTTGACTCGATCACACTTCGTTTGAACGGCATACCAGATTGTCGTACTAGTAACGCTTCGCTTACAGTAATGCCAGATTTCGGGTTAGCAGTGTTGCCAGATGCTATGTAAGCGGCGCTGCTAATGGTGCGATGCCATGACGTCACTCGCACGTAGCACGATTTCATAAAAGACTGGTTTGCCGCTACCTCCTCATTCGTCTACCATGGTTCCGACTCTCTCGTGTTTGTAAACATGTAATCAGCTGATACCAAAATCGGGTGTGAGTAACGTTCCCGGAACACCTAACTTTATGGCAAACTCCGACTTTGGCGAGGGCCATTGACGGGGGGGGGGAGGGAAATTCAGTCGGAGGCTAATGAGTGAGAAAAGTGCTGAAATAATGCATCCTGGTACTTAGATAAGAAAAAAAGTTACATAAATATTCACAAAAAGTTGATCTTTGATTTGCATGAAAACGCATAGGTTTTTAAATTTTTTAGGTATTAAGATCCCTAAAAGAAGTGAAAACTTTAGGAAGTAGACGATAGCCTCATTTAGGACTAATAATGATGTAAATAAAAGAATGAATTACATTATATTCTTTTTACTATTTTATGAAAAAAGTTAACTGAAACTTATGACTCTGAGTTAAAATGATGGAGGAAAGACATAAAACAGTTTACCGATACTGACTGAATTACCGTCTTGAATATTTTCAAGTAGTGATAAAAGATTGGCAGGAATAATTTATAAAAAGCATATACACGAGGCAAATCATAAACAAACATACACGTAAAAATGAACATCTGACCATGTTCATCGTACGATGACAGAATGGTATGTTGATGAATCCTAGGCTCGGAATACGCTTATTGTTATTAATCTTTTTAAATTTTGGGATTTAAGACTTGTGACATTTATCTGCGTAGCGATAAGAAAAAAATAAAATAGAAACAACGTTTATTTCGAAAAAAGTTAACACATGAAATGCTGACAACATATTGGACTTGAAAAATATCTTCGTATTAGACATCCTTAGATAAACGCACAATACGAGGCGTAATAATGGACAAACTATACGAGGTGTTCACAGACAAGCAAACCAAACGAGGAGTACCAATTGACAGGATGCCTTAAAATAATAAATCTCTTTCGGGGCCTTGAGAGAGTGTACTGATTTTATTTACTGATACACACATTTATTCCTAATTAAAAGTTCAGTCCTAATTGCTTGCAAAGCGTTTAAGAGACGTTATCGTCATGGCATTCAGTTTTTTTCGCATTAAAAAATCTAACGCTTCATCTTGCCACATCGATTTGACGACTGTATTGCTCTGGGTAATCGAAAGAAATTATTAAGAATGGAGAAACTTACAAACACCATAATGATCTAATTTCAAATTTAAATTCACGGAAGCATAAAAATAAAGTATAAGAACTACCAAAAATATTTTAGGTTTCGAAGTATTTTATAATTTCTTTCAATAATTCTTTTAAGGAGCTGGGCATGGACTACTTGGAAAGCACATGAGTACTAAGAACATGAGTCAAAAGTACGTGAGTGCTTAGCACATTTATATAAAGAACTCAAGTACTAAGTACAGTAAAGTATAGTTAAGTCCATTTTATGTTCATTATTTTATCAAAACTGACTCATACTTCACTGTCGAATACAGACTGTTTTAAATTTTGCGGTAATATACTGTAACTATTTACCTTAGCTACCTCCTCATAGTTTCATCGTTCATACACGTTTAGGAACATTTACTGCTGGATTTGCTAATGACGAAATGAAAACTACAAACGAGGCTAAATTGAAGCTCTCGGCGATCATGGGCTAAGTCAAATAAGAAATCAATAGTTTAAAGTGAAATATTCCTGTTTTCTGCAAGCGTAGTGTCAGGTATTAACCTGAAATAATAGTAGTAATAATAGCAGTTGCACGTAGCCAATTCAAGAGACTATGATAATACACCTGGTAATCCTACACTAGAGCACAGTATAGGTTAAACAACACATGGATAGTATCTGGGTTCCACATAGACACAACACAGTAATAGTGCTGACATAAAATAGACACACATAGATCAATATCAATATTGATACATCAATATAAATATATATAAGCAAATGGACACTAACCTCGGGGATATCCCTAGTTAGGAATATACTCAGTTTACTAATACTGTGGCCAGTGAGATAAGAGCGGAGATAGATTGAAATAGCAGGATAGAGTAGAATAGAATTAGTAGTAGGTAGTTAGAGAAGCTTAGGTGTAGTACTTAGCCATATGGGATAATCCATATACGCACTTGCAGTCAGCATGTACTGTTTAGCTGGCTACGACCAATCGGGAACTGGCTGTGATCTTGCCGTATCGAGCGTTGCTAACTTTAGGTCTCTCTAGCTAGAACTTACATTACTCGCTATATTACACCCATCCTTCCTTAATTAGGAATCCCTCCCTTGTATAACAATCCCCTTATTTAATCTAGTCAATCCTAAAGGTACATTCTTACCACAGGCTTCCGAGCTCGGGTAGACCTGCTTGAAATGCTAGCACTTGGAGGCTCGTGCATCCTTGCCTCCTGGGTGGGAATCGAGTAATCCGGTGTTTCGGGGTCAGGTTCATTAGTCGGAGGTGGTGGGTATGAATCTCGAGCAGGTTGTGGGATAAAAACGGTTTCATCCGTAGGTTGTTCCCTGGGTCCGGGGATGGTGTACGAGCAGGTAATAACTTGGTCCTGGTGTCGATGAATGACCTCTCCCCCCTGCAGTTGGCATTTGTAGTACACCGGGCCCGTTTTCTCAACGGTAGTAGCAGGGGTCCATTTTTGGGAACCCGGTGTGTATTGACGGACCATCACAGGTGACTCCTATAGAAAAAAGAGAAATACGAGGAGTTCCGTAATGGGAAAATTTGCCGTAATTTATTAAGGTAAATGTCAGAACTACATTTGAATAAGATTAAACCACAATAACTAAGGGCAACAAGATTATGAACTTCTCAGAGCCGGACTTCAGGTAGGCAGGCGGGCGTTGGACTTGCGGTCTGCGACTGTACCGTCCTAGGAAGCCAGCCGTGCTCTGTGGAGTTAGTTGCGGTTAGTCGTGATGTAGTTTTAATCATAGGTTTAGCACAGTTTATCGTTATTATAAGTTTTTAAGTTATAGGGTAAGTTATAGTTTCAAGTTATAGGGTAAGTTATAGTTTCAAGTTATAGGGTAAGTTATAGTTTCAAGTTATAGGGTAAGTTATAGTTTCAAGTTATAGGGTAAGTTATAGTTTCAAGTTATAGGGTAAGTTATAGTTTCAAGTTATAGGGTAAGTTATAGTTTCAAGTTATAGGGTAAGTTATAGTTTCAAGTTATAGGGTAAGTTATAGTTTCAAGTTATAGGATAAGTTATAGTTTCAAGTTATAGGGTAAGTTATAGTTTCAAGTTATAAGGTAAGTTATAGTTTTAAGTTATAAGGTAAGTTATAGTTTTAAGTTATAAGTTATAAGAATTCATGGGGAAACGAAGTCCTAAGTACCCAGCTCACGGCGTGGCAAGTATTTGGTCCTAAACTCATAGTTTACGAACCTCCACAAGTACTCGTGAGCTTCAGGAGGCCAGGAAGCGCAGTCAGGCGAGTGGACGGTGAGTGGTGCAGGTCAGCAGCAAGGAAGGCGCCTCAGCCTCTCATCTTCTTTCCGCTCGGTCCTCGGAAGAAGGGACGGAGAGCGTAGCGAAGCTGACGTAAGACCACCGGCGTCCCCGGGCTGGTTGCAGGCAGGTTCCGCACGGTGTTCGAGACGAAGGCTGAGTAAGCTCAAGTTTGTATAAGTAATAAAGTTGATGGAAGATGTTTTCTTAGTGGAGGTTGGAGGCGATCTGAATTTGCATCCAGAAAATTTACGAGGTAAGTACGGCTTGGCTCAAATGGTGTATTCATTAGGATGTATTCAGGATAGTAAACCAAAGTTCAAGAACCAAAGACAAGCCTAGAGCTGGGTTATAGAAATTTTTACGTTTTAAGTTATTGAATTTGCTAAATTATCTGAGACTAAATTTAATTTAAAGGTTTGAAGGGCTATTTATGGTTTATTATCAATAACTTATATCCTTAAAGTTAAGTTCAAGAACAAGAAAAGCTTAAAGTTAACGAACGTGAAAACTAATACAGGAACTCCTGTAAATTTATTGTACATTCCCCGCCAGGGATTCGGCTTCACTGAAAATGAAGGCGAATGAAAGTTAATAAAGTTAAATTTACGGTGTCGTCTGCCACCCGAGAGCGTATTTTACGCTTAACTGCAACGGCAGCTTTCTGTTAGAGAAGAACATTAGGCACATCTAATTTAGATGATAGTTCACTCGAGCTTGTCAGGTGCCCGCTAATAGCTCCATCCGCTGGAAGATGAAGAAGAATTAGCCTCATGCATGCCTTTTTTGCACAAGTAGGTCATGTGCTGACCGTCACAAATCCGGCAAGCCGAGGAAAAGTTAAATTTGCAATTTGCAGCGTTATGGTTCTGGAACGAAAATTTCGTGCAAGCACCAATAGATTTCAGTTTGTCACATTTTTTAGTTGGATTGTCGTAGGCAGAGCACCTACTAAGACTATGATCAGAGATAACACCATCAAATTTGCATAGGACACAGAATTGTTTATTCGGTTTTCCAGCGACGGCTGACAAAACTGTGGGATGAGTTTTTGTTAGTTTACGGTCCCTCCTTTGAGGAACGTCACAAGGCTCAACTTCTCTCTTATAGCGTTCCGTAGCTTCGAACAAGTAATTTTCGATTTGCGCAAGAGACGGCTTATTAGTATTCGTAATTTGAATTAGAATATTCTGGAACTTGTCATTAAGCGCGTTCCAGAAAAAGAAGGCCATGACGGTGTCAACATCAATTTCTAATTTCTTGAAAGCTGCAACTGTGGTTTTTAGTTCACCAATGTACACATAAGGGTCATCAGATTCGGTTAGTTTAATTTTGGAAAGTTTGTCTATCGCATTGTATTTTTGAACGATGACAGAAGCAAAGGCTTTTTGCAATAGTTCTTTAGCAGTCTCGTACGTCTGATCAGCAATATCAAGAGAATTTAACAAGATTTTGAGCGAGCCCGAAACTTGATTGTACAAGTACACAAATTTTTCGTACGAAGTTAAATTGTGCTTGCCAAAAATTGCCTCGAAATTGGACAAGAACTTCTCAAAACTTTCGTCCTTTGAGTTACTAAACTTAGGCAAAGGAACATCGGGAAGTTTTAATTTTTGCTGTACATTGATAATACCTGCGTTCTAGGCGGAGGATGTAGCAGCTGCGTCCTCTCTCGCAGATGTAGAGGTAGAGGGCTGTGACTGCAGGAGGGCCAGGCAATCGAACAATTGCGCCTCGTAAGACTCTTGCTCGTTGGCAGCAGTCTCCAGCACGTCGTCAGCAGCGTCGCTGCGAAGCAGCAAGTCAAAAATTGACTTGTCTAAATCCTTCAGCTCTGTCTGCAAGGAAGTCACTTTAGAAATGTTGACTAATTTGTCATGGTTCGAGATTTCATTGATAGCAGATTTTACGGTGTTGTTCAAACGGGTTACACGCTGCCGCACATATTTGCGAGTTTTAGTCAAGATGTTAAGATCGCCAGGCGCTGTTGGAAGAGCTTCCTTTTTGGAAGCCATACCTGTAATTCAAAGTTATGAGTACTTAGTTTATTAAATTTCAAGTGATTAGCGTGGAAGTCGCAAGGATTAGAAATTTAGTTACGATGAAATGCTGCTGCCGCTGCACCACACCCGCCGACAAGCCCGGGCTCCCGGCGTCATACGTTCCCCATACTGGCCACCATATAGAAAAAAGGATTGATTAATAGTATATATATATAGGAGAGAAATACGAGGAGTTCCGTAATGGGAAAATTTGCCGTAATTTATTAAGGTAAATGTCAGAACGACATTTGAATAAGATTAAACCACTATAACTAAGGGCAACAAGATTATGAACTTCTCAGAGCCGGACTTCAGGTAGGCAGGCGGGTGTTGGACTTGCGGTCTGCGACTGTACCGTCCTAGGAAGCCAGCCGTGCTCTGTGGAGTTAGTTGCGGTTAGTCGTGATGTAGTTTTAATCATAGGTTTAGCACAGTTTATCGTTATTATAAGTTTTTAAGTTATAGGGTAAGTTATAGTTTCAAGTTATAGGGTAAGTTATAGTTTCAAGTTATAGGGTAAGTTATAGTTTCAAGTTATAGGGTGTGTTATAGTTTCAAGTTATAGGGTAAGTTATAGTTTCAAGTTATAGGGTAAGTTATAGTTTCAAGTTATAGGGTAAGTTATAGTTTCAAGTTATAGGATAAGTTATAGTTTCAAGTTATAGGGTAAGTTATAGTTTCAAGTTATAAGGTAAGTTATAGTTTTAAGTTATAAGTTATAAGAATTCATGAGGAAACGTAGTCCTAAGTACCCAGCTCACGGCATGGCAAGTATTAGGTCTTAAACTCATAGTTTACGAACCTCCACAAGTACTCGTGAGCTTCAGGAGGCCAGGAAGCGCAGTCAGGCGAGTGGACGGTGAATGGTGCAGGTCAGCAGCAAGGAAGGCGCCTCAGCCTCTCATCTTCTTTCCGCTCGGTCCTCGGAAGAAGGGACGGAGAGCGTAGCGAAGCTGACGTAAGACCACCGGCGTCCCCGGGCTGGTTGCAGGCAGGTTCCGCACGGTGTTCGAGACGAAGGCTGAATAAGCTCAAGTTTGTATAAGTAATAAAGTTGATGGAAGATGTTTTCTTAGTGGAGGTTGGAGGCGATCTGAATTTGCATCCAGAAAATTTACGAGGTAAGTACGGCTTGGCTCAAATGGTGTATTCATTAGGATGTATTCAGGATAGTAAACCAAAGTTCAAGAACCAAAGACAAGCCTAGAGCTGGGTTATAGAAATTTTTACGTTTTAAGTTATTGAATTTGCTAAATTATCTGAGACTAAATTTAATTTAAAGGTTTGAAGGGCTATTTATGGTTTATTATCAATTACTTATATCCTTAAAGTTAAGTTCAAGAACAAGAAAAGCTTAAAGTTAACGAACGTGAAAACTAATACAGGAACTCCTGTAAATTTATTGTACAACTCCGGTGGAATGTAAGCCGCGCGAAACCATGGGTGGTATCTCGCATAGCCATGTGGCTAGAGGGTTCTGCCCCCTAGCGGGAGACCCGGGATCGAATCTCGGCGCTGGCGGTGGCGATTTTCTCCATTGGGTATAGGGGAAAAATTCCAAGCACAAAACCCCACTCTACCCAGGTGTCTGAAATTGGTACCGGTCTTGACCCGGGGAAAGCGTCATGGCGTCCTGGCGTTAGTTATAAGGCATTTGAAAATCCAATGTACAAGGTGATATGTATCATGCTTGATTGGAAATAAAGCATCCGTAGATGCCTTCATTATTATTATTTTCTGAGCGTACTAGCGTTGAGCAACTTTGGACGCGATTGCTTCTGACGGCCAAAGCAGATCAAGACGAGAGCGAACTTTCCTGCCTAACATCAGTTCGGCGGGCGTAACACCAGTTGTGTGGGGTGTTAGCCGATAGTTGAACAGGAACCTGTCTAGTGCTAGGCGTAGGGGTTCCGTTGACTTTTTTATATTCTTCTTGAACGTTTGTACCATGCGCTATGCTAGTCCATTAGTTGAAGGGTGGTATTGTTCGCTCGTAATATGCCGCATACCACATGCCTTCACAAATTCTTGGAATTCAGCCGATGTGAAACACGTTGCGTTGTCCGAAACAATTGTTACCGGGAATCCAAATGTCGCAAAAGTGTGTTTCAAGCACGAGATCGTTTCGCTAGAGGTTGTAGTAGATGTGGGAAAAATTTCAACCCACCTAGAGTGTGCGTCCACGATCACTAGATAGTATTTTCCATCCATTGGGCCCATGTAGTCGATGTGTATGCGATGCCAAGGCTTCGCAGGCCATTCCCACGGGTGGAGTTCAGCTTTCGTTGGTGCAGCCCGAGTGCTCAGACACTCGCTGCATGACTTAGTCGTTTCTTCTAGATCTTTGTCCAGCAGCGGCCACCAAACATAGCTGCGCGCTAGCTCCTTCATTCTGGATGACCCTGCATGGCCAGAGTGAAGTTCATCCACAATGGCTTGTCTGAGAGCTTGGGGTACAATAATTCTTGCTCCCCAAAGCACACAGCCATTTTGTGTGGACAATTCGTCTCGCCTCCTAGTGTACAGAGCGAGATCAGAGTCACCAATTACCGTCGAAGGCCAGCCTACCTGGCAGTATATGTATACCTTTGAAAGTACTGGGTCTCTTAGCGTACCGTCGCGTATGTGGGTGCTGGTGACCGGAGCTGACTCGAGGAAGTTTACTAAGGACGTCCATTCAGCAGGAATGGGCGTGGCTTCCTCGGGAGTTGTCAAGTGTAGACGACTGAGAGCATCAGCCGTGCCCAACAGCACGCCAGACCGGTGACGCAAGGTGAACTTGTAGGACTGCAGCAGTAGAGCCCACCTTTGAATGCGCCCGGATGCCATCGGGGGAACGCTCCTACCCGGATCAAATAGTCCTTGTAAAGGTTTGTGGTCGGTGATCACCGTGAATTCCTGTCCCCACAGGTAGCAATGAAATTTTCGGAGTGCAAACACCATAGCAAGAGCTTATTTCTCAGTCTGGGAGTAGTTACGTTCTGTTGCTGTTAGAGTTCGGGAGGCAAAATGGGCGTGGCGTTCAATTCCATCAATAAGGTGACACAGCACCGCTCCCACACCATACGCACTACTGTAAGCCACTACCACTATTGGTTTCTGAAGGTCGAAATGGACTAAAATCTGGGAGTCCATGAAGTCTTGTTTAGACTTCTGGAATGCCCTCTCCTGACTTGCATCCCACTTTCAAGGAGCTTTATCCCGTAGTAAGGCATTTAGGGGCTCCAACATAGTCGCAGAAGATCTTAGAAATTTCCTGTAAAAATTCAAGAGCCCTAGATAAGCCCTCAGCTGAGTCACATTAGTAGGAGCTGGGGCATTCCGGATAGCGGCTACCTTCTCGGCCGTGGGGTGCAACCCATCCTTGTCAATCTGATATCCAAGGTAGGATACCTGTGATACTCATATATGGCACTTCTCAATTTTCAGTTTTAGCCCTTCCTCCTGTAGTTTAGATAAAACTTGATGGAGGCGCTTGGAGTGCTCTATCTCATTAGTAGCACAAATTAGTACGTCGTCCGGGTAGCAAAACACTCCTGGGAGGCCCTGCAATAGTCCTTCCATGGCACGGTGAAAAATTCCAGGTGCCGAAGCTATGTCGAAGCTTAGCCTATTATAAGCAAACAGACCTCTATGGGTGTTGATCACGGTGAGTTCTTTAGATTCGTCGTCCAACGGAAGTTGGGCGTACGCTTGAGACATGTCTAGCTTGGAGTATATAACTCCTCCGGCTAACCCGCTAAATAAATCTTTAACTCTGGGTATAGGGTAGGTATCAAGCCTAGTGGCTGTATTGACAATTAATTTGTAGTCCCCACAGATTCGGATGCTTTGATCAGCCTTGAGCACGGGAACAATAGCCGCTGCCCATCTAGAGTACTGTACAGGGATGAGGTTACCTTCCTGCTCCAGTCTATCTAGTTCTGCCTCGACCTCAAGTCTAAGTGTGTAAGGCACGTTCCTGGCCTTACAAAACTTTGGTGATACTGATGGGTCCACCTCAATCTTGAAATTCCTTCCCTTAAAGCAACCTAGACCTGGTTGAAAAAGGTCGGGGAATTTATTTGCTAAATCTCCAGGGCAAGTAGTCAGTTTGTTGACTTCATTTGCTACTGTAGTTAACCCTAGGAAATCAATTAGATCCCTACCCAGCAAGGCTGGGCCTCCCCTGTCTATCACTACAATAATTGCTAGCTGAGGAGCCCCACCACTAGCCTCACGCTGGATGTTAGTCCTAATCTCCCCACAAACTACTAGTTCAGCTCCACCATAAGTCTTTAGCGTAACATCAGAAGGCCTCAACTCAGGTCTTGTCTTGGTGGGCAACTTAAAGTATGCAGCTTTTGATAGGATAGACCTGGCAGCACCAGTGTCTACCTCCATTTCCAGTGGGGTGTTGTTTAGCAATAATTTTATTTTAATAGAGGGTTTCATTTCCTCGGCAATTGAGAAAGTCTCCCCGTAACAGCCCAGATTGGCAACTGGGTAGTCTGCACGGGTTGCATTGTTAGTTCTATTAGGATTAGGGTGGTGTTCCCTCCCCCTTTTCTCATGCATAGCATGCACAAAATTATTTTTGTTGCCTTTAGCAGATTTTTGGTTCTTTAATTTGAAGTAACATTTCTTAAAATGGCCTTTTTGGCCACAACCATGACAAACACTGTCTTTAGAGGGGGCAATCTCTACGCCAGTGCAGATTACCATGGCCACTGCATGCTGATTTGGGGCTAGCTTGAGCCTGAGTTTTGCCCTGAGGCTTGTTAGCAGTTTGCTGTACTCTCGACTGACCCACATTTTGGATGGAATTAGGTTGTCTCAACACCACTGTTTCTCTCAGTTGAGTTTCCTTGGCAGTTGCTAGATCCACGGCTTATTGCCATGTCAGGTCAGCTTCATTCAGCAAACAATTTTGAACATCATTACTGGCCACACCCAGTATGAACCTGTCTAGAAGTGTTTCTTCTAGCACTTCCTGTTTAAAATTACAGGTATCTAAAAGGGCCTTCAAGCTAGCCACAAAGTCAGCAATGCTCTCCCCTTGTTTCTGGTTCCGCTTATGGAACCTAAACCTTTCAAAAATCTGGTTGCGTGTCGGCTTAAAATGCCGTCTTAACGCTTCCACGATCTCATCATAGGTAGCATCTAAAAGTCTTTTAGGGGAGAGCAGGTCCTTAGTTAGCCTCACAATTTTAAGACCCACCAGAGCAATAAAGGTGTGGGCTTTCTTTGTTTCTTCTACTTTGTTGATACTCAGGAAGCAGTTTAGTCTAACTTCATATTCAGAGAATTCTTCCTCTACAGGATTGAACTCTCCCAGTGAGCCTAGCATTGGCATTTTTGCACAGCTTGACACACCTTGTGAAACAAAAATCTATAGCACCAATACTATAATCACTAAATAATTCTGAGTTCCTTCACTAGTCTAGCCTCTCACAGTAGTTCTACCAAAATCCTCGTCGCCAGTTTGTCAGGTATTAACCTGAAATAGTAGTAGTAATAATAGTGTTGCAAAGTAGCCAATTCAAGAAACCATGATAATACACCTGGTAATCCTACACTAGAGCACAGTATAGGTTAAACAACACATGGATAGGATCTGGGTTCCACATAGACACAACACAGTAATAGTGCTGACATAAATAGACACACATAGATCAATATCAATATTGACACATCAATATAAATATATATAAGAAAATGGACACACCTCTCGGATATCCCTAGTTAGGAATATTCTCAGTTTACTAATCCTGTGGCCAGTGAGATAAGAGCGGAGATAGATTGAAATGGCAGAATAGAGTAGAATAGAATTAGTAGTAGGTAGTTAGAGAAGCTTAGGTGTAGTACTTAGCCATATGGGATAATCTATATACACACTTGCAGTCAGCATGTACTGTTTAGCTGGCTACGACCAATCGGGAACTGGCTGTGATTTTGCCGTATCGAGCGTTGCCAACCTCAGGTCTCTCTAACTAGAACTTACATTACTCGCTATATTACACATAGTGAAGCATATCAAGGATATTCTATGCGTATACCTACTTATAACAATTATTAGTTGCTATACACAGTTTCGCAGCCAGTCGATTTTTTTGGGGACATCAACTATCAGCAATCTTATCATTGTTTTACTTAAAACGGTGACCGAAACTGGCCCCCAGCTCAACATTTCGAGAGGGGGCCATGGTCCCCTGCCTCCTCTAATGGCTATATGTATACATGCATAGAGTATTCTTGATGTGCATAATTAAAATTAAAATGTACCTTTGTGGCTCAAAGATCATTATTAATAGAGTATAACTATACATAGAAATGTTATGGAGACCAAATTATAATAGTAGAGAGAAATGTATGGTGTGTTTCCTGAGGCTACTTTACGTTCCGGGCAAACTATGAACATCTAAGTACTTTGAATATCAATGACCGAATCGACTGCCTGAGGTCCCTACAAACACGACGGGGGAAGAAAACAGTTCAAAACACAGCTGGAAAAAGGCCGTTCTATTATGAATATCGCCGACAGTAATGGCACATGAGAAAAAGAGTGCTGTAACGTAGTAATGCACCAAGAGACTTCTTGAAGGGCCATCAGGCGACGTGGAGTTGCAGCACAGATGACGGTAGAATTACTATTGAGTGTGAAGCTGGGGCCGTGGCAACAGAAACTGTTCCTGGCGGAGCGTTTTCGGTGAATGTAGTGAAGATCGGAGCCACTGTGAAAAGACTGGTTGAACTTCTTCTGCACCTTTCTATTTATTAGGCTTGATGAGCGCGGTAACGAGCTAAGCCCGCTTTCTTCCCCATTGGTTGTTGGTTAGGTGATGCATCGGCCAATCCGATAGCCGCCTCGAAACACGGCGTTGCTTGGGGTGGTGGATGGCAGCTTGAAGCCCTCGTGGTGGCGTACAAGCAACTGCTTGGTGAGACCGCCACATGTGCGGTTAGCTGGAGCTTCAGCCAATCTGACAGCCGCCTCGAACCACGGCGTTGCATGGGGTGGCGGGTGCCAGCTCCAAGCCTATGAGTGAATCTCAATATTGATTTCAAAACCGAAAACGTCCTCTTCTTTCAATGCGCTGCTAGAGGTATTTTCGTCCGCAGGAAAATCTACTTGGAATGACAAATCGTTGGCAGCGCGTATGAGGATTTGGAGTGACTGGAGCTGACTCCAGGAAGTTTACTCGGCGAGTCCATTCCTCAGGAACCGTTGTGGCTTCCTCGAGTGTTGTCGAGGGCAGACGACTGAGAGCATCAGCCGTACCGAGCAGCACACCCGAAAGTGACGCAAGGTGAAACTGTAGGATTGCAGCATCAGAACCCCTTTGAAGGCGTCTTTGATGCCATTGGTGCCAGCATCAAATAGTCTTATAGTGGTTTGTGACAGGTGATCATTGCAAATTCATTTCCATATAGGTAGCAGTTGAATTTTTGCAGTGCTAGAACTTCTTTCTCAATCTGGGAGTATTTAAACTTTATTGCTGTAAGAGTTCGGGAGGCAAAATAGACTGGTCTCAACATCGCTCCAACACCATATGTGTTACTGGCGGCTTCTACCACAATGGGAAGACTGGGGTGAATGAATCAGGGTCTGAGAGTCTAGATTTTTGCTTAGATTTTTGGAAGGCTCTCTCCTGACCTTCGTCTCACTTCCAAGAGGTTTAATTCCTGAGCAAAGCACTTAGAGGTTCTAGCATCGTTGCGGACGACGGTAAAAATAGCCTTTAAAAGTTAATAACCCTATATGGGCTGGTAGCTGAGTCACGCTTTTGGGAGCGGGTGCATTCTGAATTGTCGTTACTTTCTCCCAAGCGGGACGTAACCCATTCTTATCAGTGCTGTATCCTAAGTAGGTTACATGAGAAACCCGAATAATGCATATGTCCAGTCTCAACTTGTATTTTAGCTAGGACTTGATGGAGTCGCTTGGAGTGTTCTTGCTCGTTATTGGCACTCACTAGAACGTCATCCAAGTAGCAGAAATCGCCTGGAAGGCTTTGTAATAATTAGCCAATCGCCCGCTGAAAAATTCCACGAGCAGAGCAAATGCTAAAACTCAGCTTATTGAAGGCAAACCGACCCCTGTGGATGTTTTGACTGCCAACTCCTTGGATTTCTCATCCAAGTGTAACTGAGCCCCTATCTCCTATATGCACAACTGCTCTATTGTGGAAATATGCAGCCCATAAACTTACGGGAATCTGTTTTTTTGATCTATGATATTTACCCTGGGTGAAGTTCAGCATCGAATATATTTTAAGTACCAAACTTTTCTAATTTACGTTTTTACAACTTCACAATCACGTAGCCTTTTAATTCGTTTTAAAATGAGGGCACCGTGTGTTCGTAATGAATTTTCGTGAGAAAAAGTAATGATGACAAAAACGAAGCATGACCCTGACGAAGGGATAGGAAACAATCGAGAATTAAAGCTAATTTATTCCATTATAAATAAATGAATGAATGTTTAAACCTGTGAATGGGCTGGAAGAAGGAAGAAACTGATACACCAGCACACCCATAGTGCCCCTCCAGCACCGTGACTCGATCACTGTCACGGGAGAATAAATATTTAGTAATTTGTAGAAAGAGTCGGTAACGAATGCTTAAAAATTGATGCATTAAAATGTTGGTTCAATACAAATTTATCTCACGCCGCAAATTTTGATGGGTCAGAAAGACCACGTGCGTAATTGAAAAATCGCGACGTGAGAATTAGGTATTGGTGAACAATTGGTCTTGCAGAAAATATTACAGGGCTCAAGAGTTCAGCTCAAGTAATTGCTTGAATTAGCTGTTTTAAGACTAATTCTAGTCTCAGTGAATATGCTGAAACCTAGATTAATTATAGTTATTAAATATAGTGAGATTATTAATTTCAATTCCCTACACCTAGAACACGAAATTTAATAATAATTATTGTTTATCTTTTTTAGATTCTAAAATTACTAGAAGCGGTCATACGTTTAAATCATCTGTATTTCGAAAAGCGACATTCACTGGTTTGGGTTTAAGCTTTTTTAGTTTCTGTAACTATAGATTCAAAATTAATACTGTCAAGACCTTATTAAATCCTGCTTTCAATATCTGTTCGAATTACGTAGATCTTCATATGGAGTTTTCTTTTTTTCAAAATTTTCTACGTAAAAATGGGTACCCTACTTCTATTGTCAATATACATATTAAAAAATTTTTGGCTAAAAAATAGTCCGTAACCAATGCCGTGATAGAACCACTGCAACGTCTCTATTGCGTTTTTCCCTATTTTGGAGATTACACTGATGAAATGTCACGAGATTTAGAAATTCTTTTTAAACGTCATTTTCCTGCTGTAAAACTGTGCATTGTGTCTGTTAATTCACTAAAAATGGGCTCCTTCTTTCGCTACAAGGACGTGATTCCTAAACGGGTGCGGGCATCCATAGTGTATAAGTTTAGTTGTCTACAATGTACATCTAGCTATGTCGGCATGACGACTTTGCCATTCTATATTAGGATTGCCCAACACCGTGGAGTCAGCTACCGTAGCGGAAGACCTCTGACCCAACCGCCTCATTCATCTATCCGCCTTCACAGCGAGCAGTGTTGTGACCGAATAGCAGAGGAAAATTTTTCAATTTTACGCACAGCATCAAATAATTTAGATTTACGTATTTTAGAATCTCTTTATATCTCTAAAGAAAAGCCAGAACTCAATAGTCCAAATAGTTCTTACCCATTGCAAATTTACTTGTAGATTTTATATGCCCATGTATTTTGTATAGAAAGATTGATTTTGTTCTTCATTTTATCTTCGCAGAGTGTTAACTGAAGATGGAGCTGGTCTCCGAAACGTTTTATAGAACTGACTTAGTATTAAATTTATAGTTCGTGTGAAATCTTAATTAACATGATTTCAATACGTGGTGCATTCTTCGTTTTTAAATTCCTAATTATTATATCAATGTCCGAGATATTAGAATAGCACAAATACTTGAAAGTGTATGTAATAAGTATTCCAAGTTGATAATTTTAGGAACTTCCGTAACAGCTCAACTATCAATCTGTTAGCAGATGAGAAGATCGCGGCCAGCCTTCGCCTCTGACCTAATGATAACATCTTCATCCTGGAGGCCGTGACTAACAAACAGAATAATAGCTGGTACACACGGGCTGCCGAAGGTAGCACAAAACCTATCACGTTGAGACAGGCCACGGAACACCCATGGCTTCACGTTGAGGTGGCCCCAAAAGTTCGGCATGAAAGTTATGTGGATTTTTCATTTCATTAGTCTCGTTCCTATTTAATGATATAGAATGATGATGACGGCCTGAACAACTATTCAACCTATAGATTTTCAAAATTCCTCTTTCCTCACCTCCAGCAAATACTTGAGAGCAAAAAAAACACTTCCAGAAAAAAAATATCATTCAAGGAAAAGATCTTATACAAAAGATTATTAAGAGCATTAGAAAAATTAAATTGAAAATATAAATAAAATTCTTCCAATTTGACAATGGTTAATTAGGGGGACCGTCTAGTCAGAATCAAGAAAATGACCGTCCCATTTTTTGTATGGTATCTAGATATATGAAATTTGGCATACGTATGTATTTTAGAAAATGAATAAGGGTTATATTGCGCACTTTTTCCGTTTTCGCCATAATTACGGAGATAACGAAAAATATGGAATGAAAAAATGGGGTAATTCAAGCCACTTCTTTTCAAACAGTAGTCATCGTAGAGAAATGATTTAGGTATCATTGAATGCAGAAAGAGCTGCTGTATAAAGAGTTAGAGGATTATATTGAAACTCCCAATAATTTATTTTTTATGGAATTTAAAAAAAACTTTAAAGTGTCATTCATTTTTCCGTAGATTTTTTAATGTAACTGAAAATCTTCTGTGAATTTCAATATAATCCTCTGACTCTTTATGCAGCAACTCTTTGCGCATCTAATGATACCAAAATCATTGCTCTACAATAACAACTTTTTGAGAAGAAGAAGCTTGAATATTGACATTTGTATTGCTCAGAAAACGTGTTTTAGTGCCGAGACAGGTTTCTTTTGTTTGCAAGCTACATTTCTTGGAGAAATTGGTAGTGTTGACGTTTTGAATATCATTTTTGGAAGTTATTGTGGTTCCTTGAAGGAACCAGTACCACAAGTGGTACCAAAAATGTCTAAAACGCACCAGGAGCATAAGCTGGGGCGTCCTTGGCATCCTCGTAGGCTCCTCTTATAGGATATGGAAGCGCCACGCAGAGCCAAACACTTATATCACTACATTAGTACCAGCAATCAACGTCAATTCCAGAAAAATCTTGATCTGCTATCAAAAAAAAACATCTAAATCTGAATAAATTGTCGGTCTGCAACAACCAGATCAGCTAACGTGACATATCTACGCAAGCAGATCGGGCGAGCTACCAATCACCCTCTTTCCCCCCGAGAGAGGAAGGGGTGGAGGTACCGAGAACTCAACTTGCCAAATCTCAAAAATTTTTATCTGCTAGCAGATAAATGCATACCTAATTATGAACAAACCGTCGGTCAGCAACAACTAACTCAGCTTATTTGGCACATGTGCAGTAGCATGCTGAACGAGCTTCCCCCACCCTCCTTCTTCCTCCTGAGGGAGGGAGGGGTGGAGGTACCGAGAATTCAACTTGCCAAATCTCAAAAGTTTTGACTTGCAAGCAGATAGATGCATACCTAATTATGAACAAACCTACAGTCAGAGGCAACCGGCCAAGCTCGTGTGGCACATCTGGGCTAGCTGGCCGGGCGAGCTTTTCCCCACCCTCTTTCTTACTCCCGAGGGAGGGAGGGGTAGAGGTACCGAGAATTCAACTTGCCAATTCTCAAAAGTTTTGACTTGTAAGCAGATAGATGCATACCTAATTATGAACAAACCGATACTCAGCACCAACCAGCTGAGCTGACGTGGCATATCTGCACAAGCTGGCCGAGCGAGCTACCCTCCACCCTCCTTTCAAACCCCCATTTGACCTACTTTGGTGAGACGGATCGTTCTGCCGCTTTGCAGGAATGAAGTTTAGGACTTTCTCAATCGAGTAGAGCAATAAAAAAACAATATGATGGATTTTGGATTTTCGACTGGTCGGTGCCCTTAAGTTCTAACTGACTCAGCAACGTAGAATAGCTAAATTTACTGGTAGTTCTGCGCGTCGAGCGACCGGTGACGTGCACCAAATGTCTTTGTAAGTCAGACCTGATCTCTTAACCTAGTCTCTTGGGAGGCTACGTGGACAATATTTACTCGATAACAAAATATTCACTAAAAAACAGTGGAATTTCACAGAAAAGTTTCGCAACTACAACGTAAATACGCATGAAATAGCTCGATTGTTTGACTCTAATTCATGAAGTCCGATGTACAGCATTCTAATTGGCAGCAGAGGCTCAGCAGAAGACCGCAGCAAAGTTTGATTTCGGAAGCCAAGATTAGATTTACGACGAGCAAACTTATGATTTGTTACAGAGTCTGATGGGATGCACTATACGTCTCTAAGTAGGCCTACCTATGCTGGGATGTCATTCACATGTGCACTTTAAAAGCAGATTCTTATTATTCATTAGAGGAACTTTACTGTCTTGAGTATTGTGGTTTATTATTATGCAATTAAACTGAACCTTAAAGTTTCCAGCCTACTGAAAATCTTGTTCATGACCGTTATAAATGTAAGATACAACTGCAGTTGCCAGAAGAAGAGAAGTGGTCCGCAGACCATAAAATTTAGTTACGCAGGCAAACCCAGTTTTTTATTGGCGGATGGAAGCTCAGATAGCATGAGGCCTCGGCCTTATACCGTCCCAGGGAGAGTACAGCACAACAGCTCGAGCATTCTAGTCCTGGCGCTTAGGCTGTGGAGGTGTTTCTAAAATCATCAGTGTTTGTTAACGTTTCAGTTTTTAAAGTTCTGAACATAAATTGTGAAAAATCAATCCAGTGAAGGTGAGTTACTTTTTAAATCAAACTTGATTATTATATTACTGATGGATATCCGATGATTTTGAGTTATGCAGTTTTACCGAGTTTAGTGAAGTTCAAGATCCGGCCGATAGGATGAAGAGGTTTCAAATGCCTTTGGAAAAGCTGATTGAATGTACGAAACCAATGTGAAGTTCGTTGAATTTGATTCTATCCTAAAAGGTTTTTAAAATGTGTTTCTTTATTTGAGTGGCGACCGCCATAGTGTGCAAAGTTTTGAAGCGTCTTCCTGCGATGTGTATCATGACTGGTAGAACCACATACACATCGTGCATTATCGCTGCATTTCAATGTTAAGAACTTGTTGGCCGTTGTTGGTGCGCTCGTAATTTTTGTTGCTCGCAAAGGCGAAACGTCACGTGAAGTTAAATCTCGGAAACGTACGGGCATCCCCGACCGTCTTGCCTGGCGACAAGATGGCCGGGGAACATTGCGCCCTGGATTCTTATTATTGCAAATAAATCACTGAAATTACATAAATTAGCTACAATTTATAAATATACAAGAGTTAAAATCAGATATGATGTTCTTCAGAATGGCACGAAGTATTCTGAAGTTATCAGCTTTTTCTCTTGGCAATATATCCACTGCATCTTTTTTATCCATACCCTATTTTTAAGTCCTGAAACATAAAATAATGAGTTAATTTCATTAAATTGTTGCTTGATCATTTTTATTCATCACATCTGGTCATGGAGAGGGTACTCGTTGAATTTTCTGATATAAATACTTTAATACGGTCGTATTTTATTGGAGAGCGTAAATAGAGGCTTCGAACCTCGTGGAAGTGAAAGAAAAATTGTATTTACTCGTTTGCTTTTGAAACGAATTTTTTGAATTTATTTGTATGTGGTCTGGGCTGTTGTTGAGAAATAAAGTGTATTGCTTCCTGTATTTCCAATTGCTGTGATGCAATATACAGTATTGATGATAATTTTTACATATATCATTCATCAACGAATGCGCATTTCCCTTGTAGTTTGCTCGTTGCTAATTTTTTTAGAGAACTGAGGGCATAATGTCGGAAAACTCAGTTGAACCCGTGTTTTCATTATTTATGTAATTAGTTTTTGAGATAGCAGCCTTTTAGGTAAATCTCCCGTGTTACCGTTGGCAATTTCATGTATTAATGTCTTATGCACTTGATGATCCAGCAGCTGACACCTTCAATTAAAAACGAAGTGGCCGAATGTTGCCAACGGTACGATATTCCAATTTTGTACTTCAGAAATTATTTCTCCTGTGCAGAAATTTCTGAAGCGTCGTGATTAGACTCAAGCACTGTTATAGATGCATGACTACTTAGCGAGGATTTTCTTTTAGTATTAAGAGAAAATTTTAAACCTAATGTGTTGAATCAACTTTTGTATCTACTTATGAGAAATAAATTGTTTATTCTTTGAATTAGTAATTGGTGCTAGGGATGCATAAACGAATGGTTTTACTTCGATAGCCAACACCGAATTTCAAGACTCCTACAACAAGAGGGCGAGGGAGACTCCTGAAAAGAATCATCGATGAGCGACATACTCAACTCGACCTAAGACGGAAACGAACTTTGGACATCCTTTACGCAGCACCAGCATGATTAAACGTTTACTTCTGAGTTGTAAATTTTCATTTACAAATAACTTCTTATTTAATTCTTTTTTTAGAGAACATTCGATGTGTTGAATACTTGTTTCGGCCGTCATCATCATCATTCTATATCATCAAATGAGAAAGAGACTCATGAAATGAAAAATGCACATAACTTTCATGCCAAACTTCTGTGGCCGCCTTCCCATGTAGCCAAGGGTGTTCAAGTGTTTATGAAGACATTTCAATTCAAAGGAGCAAACATTCACTCGAACACTACGATGCTTTAGTTCACTTGTGGGTCCTGTTGAATCTTGTTAATGAAAACTTATAACTCAATTTTTAATGCAACAGAACGATTAAATTCACTGTTGTAAGAAAATTGTATATTCAGTTCAATGATGAGAGGTACTGAATTCTCGGCCAAAGATTGAAAATACAGTCAGACGTACATTTTAATACGCATTAAATTACCTGTTGAAGCTTTCCTCTTTTCTTATTGTGTATTGTAATCCACTGTAAAACATGCCGTCGCGAGAAATATATGGTAAGGGCAGAGAAAGTTATGCAAATGAGCAATCACTGTCGAATTCTTTCTCCAATTAATGACAGGAGAGGGAAATTTCTGTTGACAAGGCACAATCATTTTGTTTGGTCTGTAGACAGCCACGAAGCGATGTTGTTGTCAGCGAAATCCAAACCAGCGTACCTGACCACATCCAGTATCTTGATTTACTGCTGAAATCTCAACGCTCAGTGAAGGTGCGCTGCAACTTGATTGCCTCGAAATAACTTCCTGCATGGCGATAATTTCACGCCGATGCAGCCTAAATTGTCCATGTTCCACAGTTATATTGTGCTTAGAGGTAAAAATTACAACAAGTTATACTTAATACTAAGCCTGAATAACTCTAGATTTTATAATTGACGTGCATTTAATAATAACTAGATATCTTACTTTCAAAACTCAAACAGATGTTAGATTTAGACAACATTCTCCGCCTGGAAGTGTTCCTTAACGAACATTAAAGCTTCTCAAGCTTTGCACTTGTAAGTAACTCTATGCAAGTGAAAACTCAGCGTCTCAACGCCTCCAGACTTCAAAATTGCTCCGATAAGAAGGCGACGCTGAGTTAGGGTCCGTTCACACCACAAGCGGGTTCATTCCTGCAGCTTGACAGCATAAAACAGAAACGGAAACACTAGGTTCATCCCATCAGTGCGAGGAGAGATCGCTATGGAGAATACCACTATCTCTTCGAAGCACTGAAGAGAGATGAATCGCAATTCGTCGAATAGTTACTGATGAAACCGGCAAATTTTGATGTAAAACACTCTCTCATAGGCCGAGAAATTTCCAATGAGATTAGATAAATTTGCTATTCAGTAGTCATTTACAAATTTTTATTGAGGATACATGTGAGCAAAATAGTTCAAGTAAAATTAAAGTCTTTACACAAAGGTTGTAACAATTTATAGGACCACAGGTTTTCTTAGGCCAGTAGGAACGGAAGAGCGTTTTGAAGTAACTTTAAGGAAAGTACAAGGAAAATAATTTCCTTCCGAAATTCATGGTTGTGCCATAGAAACTGACAAATACTGACTTTTCTGACCTAAAAATCCTCAAAACACTGACATGTTTTCCGTTAGTATTGGATAAAAATTAGCCAAGCTCGTAATATTTCACAGCTTATTTTGTATTGCAGTTATTGAGGCCTCCTCCTCACCTACGGCCTCCTGTTCCGTCCATTGTACGCACCAATGACAACTATATTCAAAAATCGTTCAGAATTGTTTTTTTAACAAGATCATAAAATAAAATATATACAAAACATAACAAGAAAAATGAAAAACTCCTAATCGAGATGAATATAAGCAAATTCTTTAAATCAAAGCAATAAAGAAATAACAAATCAGAGAAAGGAGAAGAAAAAAAATAAATGCCTAATGAATACATATGAGCAAAATTGAAATAAAATATAACATGTTACATTATTAGTTATAGTTGTTATATGATGACCTATACATATTATTTGTTATCTATCATACTTTTTTAAATCAAACGACAATTCTACCCCTGTAGGATATGATGATCCAAAGGTAGAGCCGTGGAGAAACGCTCGCAGCGAGCGAGAAAAATCCCAGAGAATTTCCCGCGTGAGCCGCTCCGCTTGCAGTATGAACAGCCAAGCGTTTCTGCATACAAAAATATATAAACATTAATGGCGCTCTCCTTCACTCCGCGCTGCTCCGCTTGTAGTGTGATCGCACCGTAACTGAGAAGTGATGAAATAAGACCATGTATAGAAATTTTAGCTACGAAAAAGTAATTCTTGGCTTCCGGTGATTTTAATATTGACCTGACGGATGAAAAAAATCAGCTTAGCAGACTATTGTACAAACCTAACCTTTCACAAACGGTTAAAGAACCGACGCGCGTTACAAGAGTATCTAAGACTCTCCTCGATCTAGCAATCACAAACAAACCTACGGCAATACTTAACACAGTAATATCACCCTCTGTCGCCGATCACCACTCTGTAGAATGTAAAATTAATATTGCAAAGGAAAGACAAAACTATCGTCTCATGACTTACCGCCTAAAAAGTCAATATTCACCGGAACTATTTAATGAAAAACTCCTAAACAGGTTCACCGAATTTCAGAGCGTGATGCAAATTGACGATGTTGACATTCAAGTTTCTATCTTTAACGAGAACTTTACAGCAGCTCTAAATGAATGCGCTCCTTATATCACCAAAAAAACTAGGCCAAAACGCACTCTGTGGATTACCAGCGAAATTAAAGACCTAAGCAGAATAAAAAAAATTTTCTTGCGAGAGTATAAAGAAAACAGGTCAAACATTACTTTATAACAGGAGATATAAAGAACTTGGAAAGATTCTTCGGAAGAAAATCCCGCAAGCAAAACAAACTCACTTCCACCAAGAACTATTCATGGCAAAAAATACTCCAAAACGTACATGGGAAATTATTAGTGAGGTGGCTCAATATAAAAACTTAGAGCGCAAAAGTGATTTTGAAAATCCTTTGGAAAAAGCCACTGAGTTCAACACTTTCTTTTCAAAAGTAGGTGCCCAAGTCTTCGATGAAGTGAGTAACACCAGTCCGAGGAAATTGACAGTTGAAAGTTCATGCCCTACTGCACTTTTAAAGGCTGGCGCCCTGTGGAAGCCACGCCCTATCGATTTACCAGAGTTAAAAACTATTTTATACTCATTGAAAAACAAAAAAGCAGTTGGACATGATGGAATCAACCTCCAATACATAAAAGACAGTTTTCCAGTCAAAGCACCATTGATTCGTTTGATTATAATCAACACATCAATAGCTACAAATAAGTTTCCAAAACAATGGAAACACTCTATAATTAGACCGTTGCATAAAACTGGTGACATAAATACAGCGTCAAATTACAGGCCCATTAGCCTTTTACCTGTCCTTTCCAAAATATTAGAAAAAGTAGTAACGAATCAGCTGTCATCTCACCTGGACGAGTCAAATTTACTTCATCGAAATCAATATGCCTATAGGAAGAACACTAGCACTCAAGACGCCCTGCTTACCATCACTGAAAAAATATACAACAACATCGATCAAAAAATGTAACACTTCTGCTGCTACTTGATCTCTCTAAAGCATTCGACAGCTTCGAACATGATCAACTCCTACGAAAAATACTGAACTTAGGATTGGATACACAGTGGTTTAAATGTTACCTTTCAAATCGGTCTCATGCAGTCTTCTTAGACAACAAGTTGTCCCCATTCCTTCAAAATAGCTTCGGTGTCCCTCAAGGATCAAATCTAGGCCCACTACTGTTTTCAATTTTCATTAACGATTTCCCTCCAATGCCTTCTAACACACGAATCTCCATGTATGCAGATGACATCCAAATTGCAATGACAAGCTCGGTAGCAGAAATACCACAGACGAAAAAAGGAGCTGAAGCTCTATTGATCAGCCTCAAGTCATGGTATGACCAAAATGGTCTCAAGCTAAACGCGAACAAAACACAATTCATTATTTTTGGGTCAAAGCATTCAATAAACAACATTCGAAATCTAGATCTAACTCTTACAGTTGGAAATGATAAAATTCACCCATCAGAAAAAGTAAAGAATTCAGGTATTTGGTTCGATGGAAACATGTTCTTCAAATCCCACGTTCATAAAACCTGCAACGCAATTCACGGGACCTTATTGTTTTTCAAACGTATAAAAAATATGCTTGACGAAGAATCTAGATTGTTGGCGGTTCATTCTTTGGTCTTATCACGTATTGAATACTGTAGCCTGGTCTGGGGAGATATATCGAAAGATCTTCAGAAAGACCTGCAAAAATGCATTAATTTTGCAGCAAAGGTTGTATGCAACGGTAAATTCAAAAAGCATGACCACGTAACACCTCTCCTGAATAAACTTGACTGGGCTCCGATTCGGGAAAGGTTTCTGGCGCACAAAGCCCAATACGTTTTCTCCTCTTTATATCTTCATCATAGCAGTGCTGAAATAGTGGAATTCCACTCCCCTACCGTCACGAACCAAAAGCCGAACAGGAGACGTGATGTCTCAATCAAATACAGTTCATCTAGCATCGGCCAGAAAGCTCTGTCAGTATCAGGCGCCTTACTGTGGAACAGACTCCCCCAGAGCTTCAAAACCCCTCAAACACTGAGAGAATTCAAAACTAAAATGGCTCTCTATCTTGCGTCAACACAATAAGTGTGAACTGCAGTACGTGCTGGAAGAGTGCGTATATGCAGTACGTGTGTGCGTATATGCGTATGGATATAGGTGTACGTATGTGCGTGTCTGTATGTTTAGAACATATTCCCCTTTAAAATGCTCATGTTGATCCTGTTGTGACGCAGTGTCGTCCTTTACACTCTTCCAGTATGCTTCGGCCACACCATTTGAGGTTGTTTTGACTTTCTCGTTTTGCCCCATCAATCTTGATAATGTTACGGTTGGCATCGTACATCGGTCCCTCTCATCTATTTTGAATCCGGTGAATTTTTCTGTGCCAAAGCTTGTAGTATACGAAATTTAAATTTTTCCGTTATTGTAAAATCCTTCATTTCATCCATGCCAGGTATTTTAGCTTACTAGTTGATACAAAACAATGTAAAACTGCCTCTAGCATCAACCTAGCAGTCAAAGATGCAATTTAATTTTGGATCTACCCCTTGTACTTTCAACCTTTAATCCCTCATTTCACTAGTTCCAACGTTCGTAAGCTCAAATTTCAATATGGAAGTGCACCAACTGGAGTGTTCTTAACAACGCATCACATGTGCAATATTTTCTTGACCCCTTGAAATAAAATCCAGTGTTAAAATCAGACCAACACAACGGAGAGAATGCATTTATCTACGTACTTTTCTCCCAATTATTTGTTCCAAAACTTAACCGATAGAAATATTACGATCATCATGTATTTGATATCAACACAATGGAAGGAATGCATTTTCTTTCTACTTTTCTCCCAACCATTTGTTTCAAATCAACCAATATAAACATTGAGACCCTCATGTATTCGATCTTAAGTCATGGTCTTAACTTTAAGATACTCGTAAGTACTTTTCGCTATTATTGAAGCTTTTTGAATATGCGACGTAGTTCATTAGCAATTTTTTACTTTCCTGCGCTCGTGTGTACATTGGTGTTCCATGTATATAGCAAATATTACGGACTCGTGATCCAATAACGCGCACCCTAACAAGATTATTTTCAGCTATGTGTCACAGGGATTTTGTGTTCTTAGTGACTCACTTTCATCTTGCATTTCCAAACCCAAATTAATTACCGCAAAGAGAGAGAGGATGTTAAATGTGAGGGTATTTTAGTACATACTTTCTCTACTTCGGTCTCATTGGAACATTTAAAAAAGGCCTCGGATCTGACGAATGTCATAACTTTAAAGATCATCATTTAAATCTTCTTATTCTGGTCTCAAATTGCTGTCGTAAGCTTTGTGTGGTAAACTCTTCTTACCTTTTTATTCTCGTGAATACACTACGACAACACTAATTTTAGATAGTTAACTTTTGTACGGTTCTCCCTATGTTGAAAATACTACAGCTAGCGATGTAAAACAATACTTTTCATGTCTTTTAACCCCGATGTACTCTTTGTGCCAGTACTATTAGCGCAAGTAAGAAATATCATAACCATTTTGTGTTTTGTGATAGCAAATATTATCGTTGGGACACCTTACATAGGGATGAAAGATCGGATGTGGGCTTTCACCGGATGTAAGATATAAACAAATGTGAAGCGTGACCAAGTGTTGAGGCATGACCGGATGCGGGGCATCCCCGGAAGAGGGAGTGAAGTGTTGTCGGATGGGCGAAAGGAATTTTTGGATTTTGGAGTTGATTATTTATTAAAAAAAAAATAGGCTCCATTTCCATTCCTGGGCACCACAGATGAAGTACTAGTAATTGTGGAAAGCAACCTCATTCCCCTGCATGGAACCAACAGTTGTGATGCTCATTTTATTCGACAGGAATAAGTAAGATCAATATTAGAATGACTTAGCGCACGTACAATAAGATAAATTTTCACTTCTTAGCAAAAATTTCAGAAATCGAAACTTAGAAATTGAAACACAGAAACTGAAACTTAGTGCCGCCCTCCAAATGCAAACGATCCTCTTATACATATTATTGTTTATTTTTTATTAACTTGTGCTTCTCCCTAAACCCTGTGTCGACAACTATCATGTGTATTACGATAACCATGTATGAATAGCAATTAAGGATCTAAATCATATGTTCCAACACTTAACATGGGTGTTACGATAACCATGTATAAATAGCAATTAAGGGTTTCTATGTTAAGGTATTTGAATGCATTTTTCGCTTTCATTTTCAAAACTTGTGCGTACTAATGAAAGTGTTTTTCAAATGAGCGTCGCGAGGATTGTGCTTTCATAGTTCAAAATCAGATTAGGCAAGGAAAGGAACTCAATTTTGTTGTACTTTTCTATCAATCATTTTGTTTCAACATTCTACACGGGTATTACGATACCAATGTGTTATTATCATTTAAGGATGTTAATGTTAAGGTGTTTTAAAAACCAATGTATCGACATTTCATGTTTGTACTTTATTGGAAATAAAATGTTTTTTTCTTATTGAGGATCAGATCTGCAACCTCTCATTCTTCGTTGCCCTGGCCTCAGTTCTCTTTTAATAGAATGCAGCTTTCTTTCTCTTGCTTCAGCTTCCAGTGAATGAAAAATTATTTAATCACGGGATGACGAGTATCAATTTACTGTTTGAAAATTTTCCAAGAACATCAGAATATGGAAAAATAACGTGCGTCATGTTTTCATGTATTTTTTCATTTACCATCTTTATACCTGAAGATGATAGTTACGAGATAGCGCACTTAATAGTTTTTGGTTCATAGTAGAAGCTAGGCGCAGGTGAAAAATTTCCTAAAACTATATCAATGTCCGAGATTTCAGAATAGCATTAAAAACTTGAAAATGCTGCCAGTAAGTATTCCAAGTTGTTAATTTTAGGAACTTCCGTTGCTGCTCGAGCATCAAAATGTTAGCATATGAGAACCCCCGGCCGGCCTGCGTCTCTGATCTGATGATTAAATCTCCATCCTGGAGGCGTGACTAACAAACTGAACAATAGTTGTACACACGTGCTGCCCAAGGTTCTCCAGAAGGCAGCACAAAACCTACGGCATGTAGAGACCAGTTCTAATTGGTCAGGCAGCGCTCGTGTCAAAAGCTTGCCTCTGCCCCCCTTCTATTATGATCACCAGTGCTGCATGCCAGATACCGCCAGATCTTGCATACACCTGCGATGCATGCCAGATACCGCCAATAACTACCGCATTGTGTTCTCTTATTTCCCTTATACTGTATATTCTATATAAAAAGTGTTAACGACAGTCGGATATTAGGAAACACGTCTGGCATCTCAGAAATCTCACCAGCAGCCTCTGAAATTTTGGCCACGAGATCTTCCTTACATTTCCATTCAAAACGTTTTTGCTGAAACCTTTTAATCGAACATCACTAAAAGGAAATTTCATCGAAGGACACGCTCGTTCATTAGAAGTGTTTATAACGTAAATTCAAACTAAATATTGAGAGTAATTGTATCGTAAAATTTCATACCTTAAAACAATTAACTGCTAATATCTCGAAAACCCAAATGTGTTCTGAAATTTTCAAAGAAAAAAATTGTTCATCTGGCCATATTCTGCTGGTGAAATTGTGTACCTCTTGTCGTAAAACATCCCGCACAAACTAGCATTATCTCCGTATAGTTAGCCAGCAGGTTATAATTATATTAACTTGAAATATCTGAACACGTCAGTGGTTTGCTTTAATCGCAACCTTATCAGAAACTTAAAAACGAAGGAAATTCCTATAAAATTTATCATCTTCACTATGAAAACGTTTCGGAGTCCAGTTCCATCATCAGTTCAAACGAAAAACAAAAGAATTACATCTGAAATATAAGATCAAAGTAAAATGGATTGTAGGTACTACATATATATCATGTAAGTAAAAATACAAAGTATGAGACGGACAAAAACAAAGAATAAAATACAGAAGCACAAGAAGAATACATTTGACACACACGTTTGAAATGAAATTAGGCTGGTTCTGACGAGGAATCTCCCTGTTCACTATTTGCAAAAGGTACGAACTGTCCATATTTTTCATATGAGGGTTTCGCTTGAAGATATGCAAGGACTCTAAAACTCTGAGGTCATGCGGGGTTGAAGCTGTGTCTAAAATTTTGAAATCGGCAGAAGATATAGGAACATTGCATTATTAACTTAATTATGTAATAACTAAGTAACTGCAGCTTTTTGAATGTAAATATTGTTCACTTTGCTTGACGACGAACTATTGTGAGACAAAACGAACAGTCTTTAAACGTGCGTGTTCAGTTGATATCTAGTATTTATATTCCTGCAAAAGAATTAAAAACTAATGAAATTCTCAAAACTTATGACGAAAATTACGACAGCAATATATAATTGCAAAATTCGTAATATTTTTGTCTTTTTATCCAAATAAACATGTAGTTTCGATGAAGAATGATCTATAGAAAATAGCAGTCTTGCACACTCCTGCGATCCATGCCATTTTTTACAGATAATGGCATGCACCGCTATTTTGTACAGCTCATTCTCCATCGAAACTACGTGTTTATTTGAATAAAAGACAAAAATATTGAAACTAAAATATAATACATGCTTTAGTTGAGATTAAAAATATATTTTTCAGTTGGGCATAGCGGCCCAACCAAACCGACAGGGTAACAGAAACACCGTGCAACGCTTATGGGACCACTGCCGGGGCAATTTAGACCTAACGCTGGGCCTGTTCGGTAGAGCACGTCTGCTCAACCATTCCTGTTCGAGCGTTTGTCGTGTAATGATGTTCGTTTGTGTCGTGGGTAATAACATCAGCTAAATTTTCTTTTGGGTCAAAATAGCGAAGCTTCTTTATCAAAGGGAACGAAGGTAAGCACCTAGTTCAGATGCCTCTATCATACATACAGTACATTTACTTTTGTGTTGTTAGGAGTGTCGCTGATTTTTCTTTGTTGAAATTTACTTACTCTCATATTTTCTGCTCAAAACATATTGCAGATGGACCTTAGTGGAGTTGAACACTACGAATAGAACAGTTTGTTCCTGAACGAGGTTTATCGTAAAATATTAAGATTTTGAACGAAGTCGGACTTGTCTCTATTGACATTTCTTAACTGAAATTTTTAGTCCACGTGGTTGAAACAAAGTGACGCTAATGTTTGCACAAGGAAGTCAAAATTTGCGGTAAATAACAAACTCGGAAACAGAAAGCAGAGATTGAAACTAGAGAGACTCGTCTTAAGGTTGATTTGCCTATAACTGTGAATTGGCCTTAGTACGAACTTGCTATGTACGGCGTGTTGTATGAACTCTCCAGTTGTGATTTTAAATACCCTCCAATGGGAAAAATACGTCATCAAATTTTACACACCATACTTGTGGTTGTGCTTATCCCTACATGGAAAATTGGGTAAAATTCTGCAAAGAAAAAGAGACAGCATTTAAGTGCAATGCAAATGATAACCAATGAATGGAGAAGAACTCAAATTTGCTTCTCTTAATTTAAACTCTTTTTCACTTCAATGACCTTTAGAAAATTACCGACATAAAACCGAGAAACATCTATCATTTTTTTACTAATTTTTCAAACATTTAGACCAACTCGCTCAAGTACTAGCCTTGTATAATAATAGGAATATAAAATCTGCGTGCTTTAAAATAAGCCGAAGCTGCGAGCGTTGAATGCAACTTTAATTTGAATAAAAACTTCAAACGTTGTTACGAGTAACCTTGAAGGTTTTTATCAAATTCTTGGAACTCCAAATTTCACCCTCGCTCTGCCCCGAAATCCTATACTGTAAATGTTTACGCATATTCAAAGTTCAGCACTAATGATCTCATTAACCACTTATAGCCATTTCCTGACATAACTCGAATCATTTATTTTTATATATGTTCATGGTTGTGGGCGCACGTATTTTTGTCAGTCCGCCATCCCTTCGAGGTAAGTGTCTTGGAGTGAGACCATATAACTTTATTTAACTCAAAATTTCTAACAATGCTTGCGTTAATGTTGAAGTTATCACTTTTGAGCACAAATCCTATTTTTCAAAGTATGAGCACAAACATACAAGGGTATTGTTGTGTGAGCAGGCATAATTTCTCGTTGACTCCTTTCAATTCCCAAAAAATTGAACTCAAATTTGAGATTCTTCTTTTTCATTTCCGCTAGAGCAAATCAATCAATTGAAATTTAGATTAAAAAATGAAGTTTCAATTCAAGACGATGAATCTCATTATCATGTTGCTAAACGTATTGGCTTCTGGATTTCCGTGTTTCAATCCAATAGGCCGAATAATTAGAAAAAGTGAAGCGCTCTCAAGCTCTTATAACAAAGGTACTTTCATTGAGGTCCCTCTCGGAATGTGGGCGCAACTCTAATGCCGATACCTGCTCGAGAAATTTGTGATCATGTTTTCCCTGAGCTTATTACGTTGTTTTTACCACGTGCCTTTCGTTTCGAACAGTTATTTTTTATTTCAGTTTTTTTTGGAGAAAATTCATTCTGAAATGCATATCACGTAAGCGCACAAACAACTATGATTTACCACCGAAATTTTGAGCGTTTGTACTGTTTATCTGTTTTGTAAATCGCTATCGATTCCTTACGACTTTTGAGTGACTTATGAAATATTTTTTTACCGGCGATCCCCGTACAACTTTTACAGTAAACAGAATGGGCAGGAAAGGCATAAACCACTCCCGCGCAGCTAAATGGGTGAGTAGAGTGGAACAGGCGATTCTTCATTACTAAGTGTATCAGTTTTATCTCAGAAGACATCTACTTGGAATAGTTATGCAAAGCTCAAAAATCTGAAGTATCATTGCTTTCAGTTTCCTCATTTTTTTAATACAAAAGCAAGTATGCCACGATGTAATTCTTCAAACAATTTTAAAAAATTGATTTACCACAGGAGATACAGAGGTAGAATGTTTCTTAAGTCTAGTACAATGGACAAGTTTGAATATAGCTACCTGTGGGCCCGAATAAGTTCAGCGACTTCTGGGGCATCCTACCATCAACATTATTCTAAGGTGTACAATAATGTTTAACCTAAATCACTTAACCTAGTTTCACATTAGACTGATCAGTGAGATAATTCAATCGATATCAGATATTTCATTTTACAATATAGGTTATATGGACTATATTTAACAGTACATTCGATAAAAGATTTAACAGCAGACTGAAGGCGAATTACATATTACCCATGGCAAATTTCATTATTGGAAACAGTCATGTTGGAGACAAGATTTGACTTGGTGATCTTACATGACTAATATTCCGATAGGAAGTGAGTCTCGAGATTTCTTTTGAATACCTTGTAAGAATTACTATCACGGATCTCCGCAGGTATTGAGTTCCAAGTTTTAGTTCCAACGAAGAGAATACTGTGTTGCGACCGGGCCTTTGAATAATAAGGAAGCATGAATTTACTTCTATTTCGGGTTAAATGGTCGTGATGACCAGTTTGCGCACTTAATAATAGTTTCAGGCTATTGTCGCCATCATTTCTTAATGTTTTGTAAATGAAATTACAAATGGAGATTTTATAGAGATCTGGAAGTTTAAGTATTTGTAAATTTTTGAATGAATCATTTGTGTGAGCATTATATTCTAGATTCTTTACCGCTCTGATTGCTCTTTTTTGCAGAGTAAAAATTATATTGGTTTTATTTTTATCAGTTCCGTGCCATGCTTCTATTCCGTACTGCAAGTATGGTGAGATGAGCGTTCGGTAGAGCATTTGTAAAGCTGTTTCAGGCAGGTAATTTTTAACTTTATTCAGGATTCCGATGGATTTCGATAATTTAGAACTAATATGAGCGATGTGCTCTTTAAAGGTCAGATGTTTATCTATTATGATGCCCAGAAACTTGCATGAGTTGGTTTCTTCGATTTCACCTTCGCCAATTTTTATGTGTGGGAGAGATATGCTTTTCTTGTATGAGAATGTAATATACTTTGTTTTTTCGATGTTGAGGCTTATTTTATTAGCTTTAAGCCATAATGAAACCTTATGGAGTTCATTATTTATGCTCTCCGCAATCATAGCGGGATTTTGGCTCGGAAGGACCGTAGAAAGCGTGCTGTCATCGGCAAAAAGTATGAATTTGAAAAATGATGTTGATTTGATAATATCATTTTTAAATATCAGAAATAGCAGAGGCCCTAGGACAGACCCTTGTGGAACTCCATGGCTAATTGTCTGTGGGTCCGATTTTGCGTCGTCAACGACAACGTATTGCTTCCGATTTGTTAGGTATGATTTGAACCAATCATGGGCAATTCCTCGAATGCCATAACAGTGTAGTTTCGAGAGTAATATCTTATGGTCCACACAGTCGAATGCTTTTCGAAAGTCAAGAAAAACGGAGAAAACAAGCTTTCCTTCATCTATATTAGAGTAAAGGTACTGTAAATGATTTAATACAGCTTGTGTCGTTGATTTCTTAGAACGAAAACCGAATTTTCCGTCATAGAGAAAAGATTTTTGTTCAAAATACGAATACACTTTTTTATACACAATTTTTCAAGGCACTGATTTAGCTGACCACTTTTCAAATTCAAATTCAAATTTATATAAACATTTGAACAAATAATAATAATTTACATATATTTGTATTCTCAAGACTGTCGTATGCCAAGAACAATAACATATAATTAGCAAAAACGTGTATGAATGGCTCAAGATATAAATTATTTTTTCTTGTCGATTGGAACAAACGTCAGCTGTAGGCAATAGTGAACTATCGACAGATCGTTTCTGTCAATCGATTATTTATTGAAAAATTTACAAATTATAGAGTGAAAAATGTTGAAATTTGAAAAAGAACTTCTAAATAACTTCTTCGACAATATAACCTGCGACCTGATTACCCATTGTAGAATACTCTCTTGGCCCAGTATGTAATCAGTCACCAATACAGTGAGCTTTCAATTGAAAATTAATTTACTGTTCCTCATACTTTGATCTTGTTCTCATGCATTATTTGTCAAGTGTACTTCACTGGATAACAACTCGAATAATTTCACACATTCCAGGTGAAGGCCGTTGACCTCAATGCGGTTTTCCAGCAGCCCATAAGAGCACAGCAGCAAGGTGAGTCACAAGCTCACACAGCGAACTAAACATAAGTGAACGTCAATTTTATTCCTCATGATTCGATCGGTTTGAAAATCTTCAGTCATTTCGTTCAGTTTGATAGCACAGTGGAAGGAGATAATTACTCATTCGATTAGTATATGTTTTGCTTTGTGACATGCAAGTTTTGAAGAATTTCGGTTATGTTGGGATTTTTTTTCGGGAACAATCCAACAGAACTAAGTTGTAGTTTCTCCTGCCATCACATCAGTGCTAGCATCAGTTATATTCCTTTGTCTCACCCTTACGGAGAACACCTAGGTTTTTTTCGCATCCATGATTATCGGATTTAGTCGACTATACATTTTCCAATTTTGCCTTCACCGTTTATAAACACTCAGTGTTTGCTGATGGCAGGAATATGTTTCGTTGACCATCTCCAATCAACATAACCGTTTTGTTCAACACTCAATATACCTACTTTCCTTTATGTTTGGTTTTAGTTTTTGGAGTTGTTTCTTCAATAGTTTGTATGTTCCTCTATTGTAATATATTTTTTTAAATTATTAAAAATGTGAGAGAACGATTTAATAGAGCAAAGTTTGGAAAGGCAGGCATTTCGCTATCAGCTTAAGACATTCAGGGGATCAGAGTAGTAACGAGAAGTGTTCGAAGTCATCCTCGCGATGTTTGAACATCAAAACGGTCGAAATCAACCAGCGATGTGCTTCGGAGGAACGAAAAGAGTTCCTCTAGAACTCAAATGGAAGGGGTTGATATGTCCATTGGATCCATGTTCATATTACTTCAAAAAGACTTAAAGAAACCTCATTCAAAGATGAAATATTCTTCATGACCCTGTATTCGATGACAGTGGACAATCGCTTGGCAGATGATGAAATTCAGCATTCATGCGTCTCGCAGAGCAAGTCAACGTCGTCTCCAGCGATGAAATGGAATCTAACTTGGAAAATGAATGTTACCCTAAACTTGAAATTCTTCATTAAAGTCTTGTGTTATTCCAAAGTGACCTCAAAGTAATTTTTCGAACACCGAGAGCAGGTCCAGTAATTGCATGGGCAGCAGTAACTAGAGTAACGAAGAGTTTTCATATTTAGTAGATCGATGAATTAAATTCAACAAAGAAAATTTGAGAAACGTCCTCATATAAGAATACTTGATACCCTAGCTAAAACACTTACAAAAATACAAGTGTTGTTTTCAGCAAGGCTCGACGCTCCTTCACGGAACAAAGAGAACTCAAGCCTCGACGCGTAACGCTGGTCACTGAACTCCTTGTGCTACATGCTTACTTCGTCCGCAGGCTGCTCTGTGCTGCTCTCCAGGAATTGAAATAACGCACCAAATTCTTACTCCATTTCAAATATCTGTCACTATTTCTTCATATTCTCTGTCAGTCTGAAGTAGTTGGTGATTTGGTTTTAGTTTTTTCGGCGTAACTGAGAAACAACCAAGAAAAATGGATTTTAATGTGTTTAGTCATCTAAGAAAATTTTCCATTAGTTTTTTAAATTGTACAACATATTCCTCTGCGTTTTCAAACTTATCAATAATAATTTATAATTTTTACAGTCGGATCATATGTCAGAGTATTAGCTTAATTTGAATTTTGATTGTTTCCAAATCATGAACACGTTCAATTTTGTTTTGTAATACCTGAAGTGACCGCTCCATCTATATAATGCTAATAATAATAATATCTAGATAAATTTCACTCCTGGCAGGAACATCAACATTCCCTCCCAGTTAGAAGACTTTCTTGCTCGCTCAAAAGCATATGTATTATCATGAATTGATTAAAAAATTCAAAAGTTTTGAAGTCAGATGCATTGATATGGTATTCACTCACATAATTGAATAGCAATGAGGACACAGTCAAGTTACTTGTCTACCTATTTTCCAGATTATCCCGCAGAAACTGGTCCACAGAGGCAAAACAGGCTTCCAACTTGTGGGCTGCTAAACAACAGTTACGACTGTTATATCAACGCTGGTCTCCAGCTCCTCACCTGCGACCGCATCTTGGCCAGGAGCATCGAGAAGGCGTTGCCTGGCGAGAAAAAAAGAAAAAAATGTTTATTTCCAAGTTGCCACATGAGATACATGCCAACATATTGGCTTTTAAAAGTTTCTTAATATAGGACATCCTAAAACAAATGTTCCATACGAGGAGTACTAATTGACAAATCATCCGAGGTGTACAAGTAGATAAGCCATACGAGGCATAATAATAGACAAACTATACGAGGTGTACTAATAGACAAACTATCAGAGGTGTAAAAGTAGACAGACCATACGAGGCATATTAATTGACAAAATATACGAGGAGTACTAATAGACAAACCATTCGTGGTGTGCTAGTAGTCTAACAAAAGTTCTATACTAGGAGTACTAATTGACAAACCATCCGAGGTGTACAAATAGATATACAAAATATACGAGGCGTACTAATAGACAAACCATACGTGGCGTGCCAATAGTCTATCTCTGTCAAGAGTAGTTGAATTAGAAATCAAAAATATGCCCTAAAAATATGCAAAGCCCTATCACCACCAAAAACATATTTCATTTCTTCTCGATATTCACCACATCATGCGGACATGGATACATGGGATAAAATAGAGATACAGTGTAAGCCGGTTACCACTCATGATTGACAAATATCTACAAAATATTTGTAGAAATGGGTAAACAAATATATACTCAATATCAAAATTCATAGCTTGTACAAGATACGGACAGAGATGCTGCCCAACGCCCCAGCAACACAGTCGTTGTGAGTGTCACCTAGTTTACCGTATTTCAATCAATTAAACAACGCTCTAAATAGTAACCGGGCTTTGGCAAATACACCAATGTTTGTTAGGTAAAAGGCTACAGTATTTAGCATTTTTCACACCTCCAAAAAATTTTTCTACCATACCTGAGGTACGAAGTCAGGTTTCCCCTTAACTTCATCGTATTCATCATATTCATTCAGTAAGCTGGTAGAATTTTATTTAAAGTGTCGGAAATGAGTCATCAATTCAATAACAGCATAATACAGTTCGTAAATAAGTCGAAAAACTGACGACAATTCACACGACTCAACACTCTTGGTGTAGGACATCTAGTGCATAGAGTGTAAATTTCAGTGAATCTTGCGCTCAAAGCACAATGTTGAATTGATATATTTACAGGATATTTTCCTTGTATAACTACCCCGTTGTGCAATTGCCCACGATTACCTTACGTAGTTAACGCAAAAAATAAATAAACTAGGTCAGTGCAGATATATCATCTAAATATTTACATCAAATTCAATTTGAAAACCCATATCACTTCAGTGATAAGCCTTATGATATAAGCTTACTTAAGATCACTTTAGATAACATCACTTAAGATAAGATCACTTAAGATAAGATCGCTTTATCACGTTAGATATAAGCTTTTGTAGATCAGGATGTTGATTACGAGAGCAATCGTTAACGGTACATTTGTTCAGACGGTAATTGTCTACCAATCTAATAAAACATAACGCCTGCGAAACAATCAATTTGTTCAAGCAGATCAATTCCAAAGATTTGAGCTTTATTTTTCCATTTTCATTATATGTTGCTCGATCCGGCTGAGATATGTGTCGTATTTGAATAAATGATACTAGACCAAAATGAAGTCAAATCGTCCAAATGTATTATTTTAAGTTTGCAGGAAATATTAATAAACATTCTGTTAGAAAAATATTTATGAAATTAATTGTTCGGAAAAGAAATTAAATAAATAATTAACACGAGCAGCTCTTAAAACCAAAGACTGAATTCACTAAGCATTAAGTTTTATGATATGTTTAATTGAGGTTCGCGATGTTACTTCTCAGCTAAAGCCCAAAACTTTACCAAAATCTTGGCTGGTGAACTAGTCTCGAACGTATGCCAGACACATTTCCACTTTTGACGCTTCTCTCATTCTATTTTTTGGGACACAAGAACGTGCCGCCGTGCACGCACCTGAACGTGAACACTCAGGGCGAAATTGAGTTATACCACCCACGCATGATAGTGATAGTCCATCATCGTAACCTGCATCGATGTCAGTTGTTTTTAAAAAAGTGAAATTTGCGAGTAATGAAACGATTTTGTTTAAAAATATATGGCTAAATTTTTGGAACATACTCAAAAAATCACCTGTTCGAAAATATGAATTGTTACCCATGTTATTTTCTTCATTGCAAATATTGATAATTGCTCCCGACTTTCGCTTCGTTCGATAAGATAAGATAAATTTATAAAAATTCAATTGAGCAATCCACTTTTTGGGGTCAAAAATTTTGTTGCTAAACATACTTATCTAAAAAAATTATTTCCTAATTTCAAATTAGGAAGTGGGCGTTTGTTCAAGCGGAAAATGATCTAAGTAGGGCACTTTCATTTATATTTCAAAGTATTGACAACTTTTTTCTTGAAAAGTCTTTACAAAACTGTTCAAGTTTTGGTACACCAGAGGTTGAATTTCTATGAGAATCGTAAAATAAACATATTCTGAAATGCAAATATTAGCATAGGATTAAATTGCGTGAAAATAAAGGCAATTCCCTCCCCTAATCTCATTCCATCTACAGTTCTTTCAAACGATTTCAACCTATTATCATGGGATTGCTGCAGTCTTTGTCTATCTGCAGCGAAATAAGCCAATTTTTCTTGGAACAACAATTTTGGAGTACTTTCGATAAAATCGATCCAACCCAACCGTCTGCTAGAGAGCTCCATCTGTCTCCAAATAAAGTCGCATTTCGATTGCTCTGGGAAATACGTTTCGGTTGTGACTCTTTGGAAACTCGTATGTTAGCATTGACAACATACAGTGAGTTTATGGTTCAAAAATACATCGATCAATTTAAGTTAAATTTGGAATAAAATTACAAAATATCTCCATAAGAAGAATTTCAGCATACACAGTCTTGCTGCAAGAGATGTCCAGCTCTGGTGAAAAATCAGTTGTTTTTGACTAGGTGATGAATTCTGAAGCGTTTTTGTTACATTTAAAATGTAGGACTTAGATTCTATTGACTTTTTAATTCCTCTCAAAAATTATTGGTTTGACGTTTTGAAAACCATCGAAATTTATTCAACTCCAGCTTCCCCCATATCATGTGTAAATCGCTTGAATTTATCCAGCTTTGGAAAGAGAAAAAAGAATATATTGCGTGTTAACTCCATCCCAATCAAACATCCAATGTTTAAAGAATAGCAATTTTTCAAAACTGTTCTTCATTTTCAACTCGTAGACAAAATCGAGTATTGCTTTGCAAGATATAGCTCAAAACTCTCAGTTTCATCAATTTGTCATTCCAAATAAGATCGATGGATGCCTAAATTCTTCACTTCGGACACACACATGCGCGAAGCTTGTAACATATAGGTACATCACGGTGAGGCAATTTGACAGCGCACGTTCAGTATAGTGGAAAGTGTAAGAGTTGAGTTACATCTTATTCTAGAACATGAATACAGTTTGTATTATTCGAGAAAAATTGGGAAATTTATTTTTACGAGGACAGCTGTCCGAGTGTCCCTAGTCAGGAGATAATTGCTGTGGGTTATTGTTTTCCTGCAGGTTTTCTCTATTGCAACTCCTACCACCGTCGAATAACAGTACAGTTATGCAAATTAATTTCACATGGAAGATATTAATCGAAAGTATTAGTAACTCATAAGCCATTCGGACGTGTGCCTAAGAACAGTTTCTTGAAGTCTAGTTCATTTAATGTTATGAGGGTACTCGTGCCAAATGTTCACAATATCTCGTTTTGTTAAGAAACGCGGATGGAATATTTCAGTGTAATCAAAATGATAGGGTACTCTGTACAAATAGGTCACACAAATTGTATTACGATTATCTTGTGGTCTCATCTGGGCAGTGGAAGTGAAGTGATGTCACACTGTTAGGTTTCTCAAGGGTACGAATAAATAATAATTGCGTCGAAAAAGTCAGCTAGCAAAGCTGCAAGCAATGTTTGGGTGGTGGACACCTGTTTCGCCATGGACTCAACTTCATGACCTGTATAGTTTGTTGGTCTGTTGGACCTTCAGTTCTCTAGAGAGCAGCAAAACTTTCGGGTGATTTTCAATCCCCTGTCGACGTAAGTTGAGTTCAAAAGCCCCAGGCGGAACAATTACTGCAACTGTGAAAATTTTGCTCAATGGGGAAGATGTGAGGTTTAGAGGTGAAGGTGATGTTGAGCTTCTTTGTGGCAATTCAAAATTGCTTGTATTATTTTGCAAATTCTTTTTTCATTCTTTGCATGTATTTTTTCAAATCTATTACTTTTCTCAAACTTCAAACACATATCAATCACTTTTTTATTTCATCTTTCGTATGTGAATAGTATGAAGACAGATTTTGTTTAAAGTCTTTGTTCCCTTCAATCTCTGTTCTTTTTCTATCGGGACGACCTTTGTTGTGTATAGGCAGGCTTAACCTAACCTATAATTTAACCTAACCTATAATTTAACCTAACTGAACTCGGTATTTCTATGCTAAAGTAATATAAGAACTTCCCTCACCCACTTGGTTTAATTTCCTCCATTGACTGTTTTAGCCTTCACTCTTTTCGTTACAGCTGCAATTTCTTGAAAGCAAAACGGCGCTGTGTGAAAGCGGGCATTCACGCCACCGCTGCCAGTGACGTCGCAGACTTTCTTCACCAATCAGGACAGTTCAACTACGGGGAGCAGTCCGACTACGAAGAACTTTTGATCTTTTATTTGAACTCCATCTGCTGCGATGTGAGTAAAAATTGCTGATGCGTGGGATTAATACCTAACGAACCGTTATCCGTGTCTAAGTAGAAGCTTGAACCTAACTTTAGTGGTCAAAAAAACTTTATTGGTTTATCGGGGAGCAAGAAATTATATATCAGACCTTTGGTGGCACCACCGAAGTCAGAATTAACGACAGCAATGAAGGTCCACGGAGCGTTAGAGAGCCTTTCTTAAACTCATCACTGGCGGTTGACGGATCATCTGTCTCCGAAATGTTAGTGAGGATGTGCCAGCCTCAGCAGCTCGACAGTGGGAAAACATCTCAGACCAGTTTAGTTTGTCTCCCTGAATATTCTGTCGCAAATCCAGCCATTGCTCGTTACTTAAGTCCTGCAAGTTACCCAACATCTTGCATAATAAGTGATTAAGGCTTTGTTACCTTAAAAATAAGCCTTAATAGTAAAACGCTGCTAATTTATGACAAAGCGGGGCAATGGTGGGAGTGCTTCACTTTTCCTGGCGACTAACATCGTGAACATAAATAATTTTTTCATCTTATCTTCTTGTCGAATCCGAACCCCTATCGATGGATTTGCGCAAGATGACGTGAGAGCTGCGTCTGGCTCGCCACGTCAGATCTCTACCAGACTAGGTCGTGAGCGCATGTGCTTACGCGCGCTCTGCCTGACCGGTACCGACCCCTGCTTCCGGGGGCATTTTGCCCTAAGACAGCCGGCTATATTGAAGAAGGTTTCGCCTGAAACATTTTCTTCGAAAGCTCTTCAGGTGAGCCTCCTATTTTTTTGTTCCCTTTATCATAAAAAGCGTTTACTTGCAGTGTTCCCTGACCTTCTTAAGGCCAGTTGGCAAGAGTATGTCCTTTGGAGCTAGTTAATTCTAGAAGTTGCTCCGTTTGGTCGGACGGCGGGACATACTTCTTTTTTCGAAGAAAATGATCATCTTCTTTTGAAGTTAAAATCACTTCTTCACTTAAAAATATAAAATCTCTTAACGCTGCTGAAAGCAGTTTTAATTAAAACGTCTATTCAGCCGGCTTTTTCCGTGCTTTGACGTTAGAGCTTGGCTGGAGTTCGACAGGATAAAATCCTGGTACCTATTTTTTTCTCTTCTTCTTGCAAATTTTCATTTCCTTTTTTAATAAATCTTCCTCATTATAAACTAAAAAAAATAGAAAAGTTTTTCATTAAATTATGCTATTGCTGTGCTGTCCGGATAGCCGGGGTTCGGCGGTTGGATCTCACTAGTTTAAGTTGATTTGAGTGATACCTTTGTTGTATTTTTTAGGCAGGGTAGTTGTTGCTAGCCTTACATTTAAAGGTACTAGCCTTTGTTTACCTTGTCTAATTTTTTTAGGTTCACTCTCATTAATTTGTGTAAGTTTAAAGCCTAAAGATATTTAAGGCTAATTTTTGAAATTTGTGTAAAGTATATATAAATGTAAACAAAAAAAAAATGTTGTGAAACTTAGAAGTGCTTGGTGGGGTAATTGAATTTTTGTGTATTTTTCTGTATTATTAGTATTTTTCTATGTTTTCTAAAGGGATGTAATCTGTCCACTTGATAAGTGTAGACCTATATTTTAGATAAAAGTTTTCCTGATAAGCCTGATAATTGCATTTCTTATAATAATGTGTGACAATAATAATGCTGCAGCCCTAGGCATAAAATTGCGGGGTTTGAAGTATAGTATAACTGCTATTCGGAAGAAAGTTCTGTCTCCTGGTTGTGACCTATCTTTCCGTCTGGAAGCCGTTCCTCAGTTGAGTGGCCTTTTACAGTCCTATAGACAACTGTCCTCTACTATTCCTTCTGATATTAGTGAAGTGTCTGATGAGGAACTTACTAGGCGTGCCGAGTATGAGGTGCAGGTGATAGAGCTTTTGTCTGAAATTAAAAATTCTATTCCTACTTCCCAGGTGTCAAACTTGAGTGATACCGCTCCTACTTCTGAGCCTTCTAAGGCTTCAGTTTCTGATGTTCCTTTGAATATCTTTAGAGCCCCTCAGTTGACGTTAAAGAAGTTTAGCGACAATGAGGGCTGTCCCTTTGCTTTCCTTCATTTTCAAGAGTCTTTTCTTAATGCCCTTCAAGCATATCCTAGTATGAGTGAGGGGCAAAAATTTATCTTTCTTAAAAATCAGCTTCAAGGGAGGGCTCTCAGTCTTGTTGAAGGTCTTCCTAATGAAGAGTCTAGTTTCAGATCTGCTTGGGCTTTACTCAAGCAAGATTTTCTCACTGCTGATAAACTTATTTCTATGGCTCTTGATGAGTTAATTAGCTGTCCTAGTGTCCAGAGCTTGGCCGAAATAGGGAACTTTCTCTCTAAGGTCAAGTTTCGGCTACTCGAGCTATCTAAGTTGGGGTTAGACTTCTGTAGCGAGAAGTCTGGCAACCTACTATTTTCTTCTATCATTAAAACTAAACTCCCTGACTTCTTTCTCTTGGAACTCCTTCGCTATTTTAAAGCGAGTTTCTTTTCTTTAGAAATGTTTGAGAATGCACATCAAGTGCTTTCTCTTCTTGAAACTAAAAATTATCATAAACCTAAACCATCTCTTCCCTTCCGAAATGAGAGGGTGGGGGGAATTACCCGAGCTGACGTTAGGGATAAAACTAAACCTTCTCCTGTGCTCGATAAGTTGCCCAGTGTTAAGGTTTGTCGTTTTTGTAATTTAACTGGCCACTCGTCCTTTTCTTGTAAGAAATTTGATACGCATGCAAAGCGCGTGAAACGAGTAGGTGAGTTACAATTATGTACAGTTTGTCTGAGTGGCAAACATGTAATTTCCGAGTGCCCTGCAAAAATTAAGGGTCTCCCATTTTCTTGTTCTTTATGCAAGGCTAACAACCACGTTAGTCCTGTGTCCTAAATTTGTAGCATTTTCTACCCTTGCTACCGCCTCCTCATGACGGTTAAAGGCACGTCTTCGGATGTGCCCTATTGTAGCGCTTTCTACTAAGTATTGCGGGGTAGTTAAGAGAATTAATTTCTTGATCGATACAGGTAGTCAGAAGTCGCTAATCGACTTAGCTACTGTTATCCCTGATTGTGCTACAGTTGATTTACAGAAACTTACTGTTAACACTGTAGGAGCTTCTGTCCCGTTAAGGGGTAAGCAAATTAACATTGAACTCGTGCTTCCAGACAGTGAGAAGTACGAGCTTGATGTCTTTGCTATGCAGAACTTAAACCTTCAAATGGGGATTAAGGGTCTGCAAGCTAAAATTGCTCAGTTTAAAACTAAGTTTCCTCTATCCACTTCCTTTCCGGAAATAGTTGAGGATAATATTCAAGTTAACGGCATTTTAGGTGTCGATGCTCTTCAAGCATTTAAAGTCCTTGAATTACAACGCGTAGCCGACTATAAGGTCATGCGTGTTTCTAATGGGTTTCTACCTTTCGGGGACTTTAAGTGTTATAAGTCCTCTCTTTCTCCTGTTGTTGCCTCTGAAACCGAGACAATAAACAGTTGCTCATCAACTTCTGTTGCCAACGTTGTTAGCACTCATTTGAGTAAAATTTCTTCTTCTTTTTCTGCTTTCTCAACTAAACCGAAATCTAAAAGAAAAAAGTCTAAATGTAAACTAAACCTAAACCGTTACCGAAGTACTCTGAAGACCTTTTTTGATACTCCTAAAGTGTGTTCTTCCGTGTTGGACGTTACCGAGCAATGTGATGTACAAGCAGGTCTTGATAAACTATTGGACTTGGAGCTTATAGGGGTGCCCTCGAAAGAGGGAGAGTATGACAAAGCATTAGAGGATTTCAAAAGTAGCGTCACTTATGCGGAAGGCAGGTATTCGATCATGTTTCCATGGAATCGAAATTTATTAGCTAAAGTTCCCCATAGTTTCGGGCTTGCGAAGTTTCTTGCACGTAAAGTTGCAGTTGGTAATGCTCGTAGGGGGATTGAGAAGGAGTATAATGATGTTTTCCTTGAGCAACTCGAATTAGGAATAATAGAACCTTTGCCTTTCAAATCCTTGGACGTGCGAGTGCACAAATGGATTCCTCACCGACCTGTCGTGCGTGAGCATGTCGAAACCTCTAAAATTCGCCCTGTCTTTAACTGCTCTCTGAAAATAGGAAAGTTACCAAGTCTGAACGAAGCCTCGTATGTAGGTCCAAATCTTATGAACAATTTGTTGGGTCTCTTGGTGTATTTTCGTGCTAACTCCATAGTCATACTTTCTGACATTTTTAAAGCTTTCCTTCAGGTGAAATTAGCCTGTGAATTTGACCGCAATCAATTTAGCTTCGTCCATTACAAGGACGGTAAATTTCAGTACTTCCGATACACGACTCTGTTTTTCGGGTTTGTTGCATCTCCCTATATTCTTAACTATCTTCTTAAACTTCATGCTGACACTTTAACTGGCTTAGTAATTAGAGACGTTATGGCCAATAAGCTGTACGTCGATAACTTAGTCTTTACCACTAATAGTCCTGAGTTTGCGCTTAGCACTTTTCAACGCGCTAACCGAGCCTTTGAGGAGAGTGGGTTTCCGTTGCGCAAATGGCAATCCAATAACCCTGAACTTCTTTCGCAAATTGACCCTGCTCTTTGTAGTGCCGAAGTGCACTCCAGAGTGCTGGGGTATAATTATAATTCTTCCTCTGATCTTCTTTCTCAGTCCGTGAAAAGTTTGGATTCTTCCTGTAAAACGCGCCGGAGCATACTGTCTGAAGTTGCGTCACTGTATGACCCATTGGGGATTTTGCTTCCAGTGTCGGTAAGAGGTAAGCTCATTTTACGAAAGTTAACGCCTTTGAGACTAGGATGGGATCAAGATGTTCCAGACGAGTTACGTAAGGAATGGCGTGATTATTGTCAGGAGTTTTCTGAGTTGAGTAATTTCGAGTTCCCTAGAATGAATTTGGAAGAAACCCAAAATGTTAAACTTGTAGTGTTTTGTGACGCTAGTGCTAGCGCCTTTGGTACCTGTATTTATGGTGTCCAAGAGGAACGCAGTACGCTTCTGTTCTCTAAAGTTAAGGTTTCGCCTCCTCGCCAAAGAACTCTTCCTTCTCTTGAACTTTTGGCCGTATTTCTTGCCTATCAATGTCTTGTATCTCTGATGTGTGACGTTAATTTCCCTTATAAGGTCTCGAGCGTAATTATGTTAACGGACTCCCAAGTCACCTTAGCTTGGTTGTTGAGCGGCAAACCTCCCCGCAAAAATGTATTTGTAAGCAATAGACTAAAAGACGTAGAAGACATGCGTAAAACATTAGAATGTAAAACTTTGGCTTCCTTCAGCTATGAGTATGTTCCCACTATGTTTAACGTGGCAGACATGCTGACACGTGGTGTTAAAGCTTCCAAGTTTTTACAGTGTAAAATGTTATGGTTAGAAGGTCCTTCTTGGATAAGAGAAAGTAAGGATAAATGGCCCAAGGGACACTTGGGTTGCATTCCGCACCAATTTGTTTCAGATGCATGTATTGCAGTTAATATTAATCCCCCACGTCAAGCTTCGATTGTGGAGCTTGAAAGATTTTCCTCCTATCCCAAACTATTGGGTACGATGGAGAAAGTATGTAGAGCTGTCGCTATCTTTAGGCGTGCAGATGGGGGTGAGGCTAAACTGCGAGCCTTTCTATATCTTATTTCTACTATGCAAAAAACGCATTTCGCAGACGAGGTTGAGGCCTTGACTAACAAAAGTCCTCGTCCGCCTCTGCTAGTTAGATCATTTAATCTTTTTCTTGACTCTCACGGTTTAGTCAGATCTAGTAGCCGTATTGTTGCCTCTGAAGAGTTGGATTACAATACTAGAAATCCGATTCTGTTGGCTAGTTCTTCGCATTTGACTAATCTGTTAATTTTGCATACGCACAAATGCTTAAACCATCAAGGTATTGACACCTCCGTGCAGAAGCTCAAACTGGACGGTTATTTGATACCACGCTGTAAGCGTGTTGTTCGTAGCGTGTTATCGAAGTGCACAATTTGCAAAAAGATAAACGCTAAAAACTTCTCCTATCCTGATCCTCCTGCTTTACCTGACACTCGTGTAAACTTTGTAAGACCTTTCGCCGCAACGGGAATGGACTTTTCTGCCCATTTCTGGGTATTAGATCCTTTTGGTCATAAACAAAAGGTATACCTTTTATTATTCACTTGTTTTCAGACCCGAGCCATTCATATTGAGCTTCTTCCTTCCATGACGTTGGAAGAATTTTGTTTCGCCTTTATTCGTTTCACAAACGATAAGGGCGTCCCTAATACTGTCTATTCCGATAACGCTAGGACTTTCTTAGCGGCTCCTGATCTTCTGTCGGAAGTTTTAACTTCTTCTTTGTATGAAGATCGTTTTCCCACCTTCAACGTTAAATTTAAGACCATCCCGATTTATAGTCCTCAATTTGGAGCGATCTGGGAGCGTTTGTTCAAATCCATTAAGGATTGCTTGTATAAACTTTTTGATCGCAGTACCTATCCGTATTCTGCCTTCCTCACTGCCATTTCCGATATCACCCTTAATCTCAATGGGCTCCTCTTTCTTACACTGAGACGGGGGACACGATCTTGCCTATCATGCCTATACAATTCCTTCAACTGTACCCTACCTCTAATTCTTCAATCCTTTCTGATGAGATTCCGGACTTGGAGACCGAAGACGGTGAGCGCCGGGAGCATTTGCTCTCAGCCCTAGAGCGGCGCGACGTGATGGTTGTCAAGTTCCGGGAGCTCTGGTACACTCAATATCTTCTTTCTTTGCGCGGTCCTTATTCGCTTAAAACTCTCCCTCTTAATAATAAGTTTTTATCTGTGGGTCAGGTTGTCCTACTTAGGCATCCTGTAAGACCAAGATCTTTTTGGACCTTAGTTCGTATCATCGCTCTGCTGCCTGGACGCGATGGCAAGGTCCGTGTTGTTAGAATAGTTAAAGCTGACAACTCTGAAACTGCCGTTAAAATTTCTCTGCTATACCCTCTGGAATTGTCTAGTTCTACTACTGCTTCAGAGGAGGGGTGGGAAAGTGCAGACGGGAGTTCGAATGAGGAGTTCCATCCTCGTCTCGAGCCTCCCGAGAGTTCTTTTTCTCATGCGGGTAGCTCCGTTTCTCTTGAGCACCCTAGAGGTCAGCATTATTCTTCTTCTTCTTCTTCTTTCTCTTCTGAATCGGACTCCTCGGCTCAGTCCGAGGAACCCGAAGCTGCGTCTGCTGCCCGGCCTAAAAGGCAGGCAGCGAGCCGGCAACGTAGTAAGCTGGCATACTTGATCAAGAAAGGTCATTTATAATTTCCTTTCCTAATTATCTAACATTAAACTTCAAATGCGCATAAAATGTATAAAGGTCCTTACCATGCTTTAGCTGGAAGGCAACTTTAATATGTAAATGTTTGTGTAACGGAAGTTTCTTAAGAAAACTCCGTTTCTTTTCTTTGCCGGGATTGTGTCGCAAATCCAGCCATTGCTCGTTCCTTAAGTCCTGCAAGTTACCCAACATCTTGCATAATAAGGGACTAAGGCTTTGTTACCTTAAAAATAAGCCATAATAGTAAAACGCTGCTAATTTATGACAAAGCGGGGCAATGGTGGGAGTGCTTCACTTTTCCTGGCGACTAACATCGTGAACATAAATAATTTTTTCATCTTATCTTCTTGTCGAATCCGAACCCCTATCGACGGATTTGCGCAAGATGACGTGAGAGCTGCGTCTGGCTCGCCATGTCAGATCTCTACCAGACTCGGTCGTGAGCGCATGTGCTTACGCGCGCTCTGCCTGACCGGTACCGACCCCTGCTTCCGGGGGCATTTTGCCCTAAGACAGCCGGCTATATTGAAGAAGGTTTCGCCTGAAACATTTTCTTCGAAAGCTCTTCAGGTGAGCCTCCTATTTTTTTGTTCCCTTTGTCATAAAAAGCGTTTACTTGCAGTGTTCCCTGACCTTCTTAAGGCCAGTTGGCAAGAGTATGTCCTTTGGAGCTAGTTAATTCTAGAAGTTCCGCCGTTTGGTCGGACGGCGGGACAATTCGTTACTCAGCCTCAAAGTCTACATCTCCGTAGGCGGGGAGTTACAAAAAATGTACAAGCCTATTGATGTTGAGGAACATTTAGTAATTCCAAATGGTGAGTAATTCAGTCTATTTTGCTAATAATTCGTGAGACTAATTAGACACGATGAGTACACAGCGATAGCTGCATCTTGAATCTTTTGAAATGAATAAAATGATGAAATATACCACTTTATGGCCGCGTAGCATTGGCATCTAACCTACGTCATTCCTTTGTACATACAAAATATTTTATTACAGTTCGCATTAGGCAGTCGTTCTTACTGTTATTGCCATGCTACATTTTTTTTTGATATAATAAAAAATAGTTCTTACGTATTCCTGAAGTCTAAGTCAAGACTAAGTCTAAATTTTTGCTTAAGATGACAAAATTTTGTTTGAATAATTTTCAATCAACTTCAAATGAAAGAAAAATGCAATTCAATGTTAAAAATAGGAATTTGAATATTGAGCCTTTCTGTGCAGCGGGTGTGAGCAGCAGCACAACCTGCCCACCTGCCCGCTACGACCTGCTGAGCTTGGTGTGCCACAGCGGCCACACCGCCGAGTCCGGCCACTACACCGCCGGCATCAGAGACTCCCAAGGAAACTGGGTTCACTGCGACGATCACGTCGTCTCGCACTCGTCACTTCAGCAAATTTTGAGCGCACCGGGATTCACTATGCCCTACTGTTTACTCTACAAGCGCTCATAGTTATCTCATCATTACACCGCGGTATAGGTTCAGTTGTTGAAGTTTTTGCGAATAGATAACGATATTTTTGCGATTAGATGTTGTTATTTAAATCAATGTAGGCAATCCGGCGCTACTTCAAAACGCATGGTTTTACTGGTATATTTTCACACATGAACTTGAAACATGAAAGCTTCGTGTTGCTTCTACTGAAATATACTATTTGAAGTTGAGAAAACTAAAGTTCTTAATTCCTTATCGCAGTGAACTTTCATCTCTATTAACCATTGCCTAATATTTATCAAGTTACCATTGGGCAGGGGCAATTTTCCCCATCAGTTAAAGGAAGAACTCAAGCACAATGCCCCACTCTACGAGGTGTCTGAAATGGGTACCGGTTGACCGTGGGTAACCGTCATGGCGTCCTGGTGTTAGTTATGAGGTATTTGAAAACCAATGTACAAGAAGATATTAATTTTATCACGTTTGATTGGTTGGAATAAAGTATCTTTTAAGCATTCTTTGTGCCTTTTCTACTTATATTAAGCATTATTGCGATTCCTAAATCGCCATTACTCGCATCCACTAGACGTCGTTCCGCACACTGGAGGATAAAGAACTTCAGGTGCGTTGCCGTGTTGGTACATTTGTTATTGATTTAAACGGTCTAATTGTGCACATATAACATAGTAAGTCGACTGCGTTCTGATCTTACGTTTATGAAAAAATTCTTCGAAAGAAAATCACTGAAGCGAAACAAACTCACTTCCACCAGTCACTGATAACGGCTAAAAATAACCCGAAGCGAACTTGGGAAATCATTAGTGAGGTAGCCCCATATAAAAATTCAGATCGCATAAGTAATTTTGAAAATCCCTTGGCAACAGCCACGGATTTCAACACATCTTCTCAAAAGTAGGGGCTCAAGTCTTCAGTGAGGTGTGTACCAATCCAGATGAAACGACAATTGAAAATTCATGCCCCACTGCACCCTCGAGGACTGATGTCAAGTGGAGACCACGCCCTGTCGATTTACCAGAGTTACGAAACATCTTATACCCACCAAAAAACACAAAGGCAGTTGGACATGATGGTATCAGTCTTCAATATATCAAAGAAAGTTTCCCTGTTACAGCACCATGGATTCGTCTGATAATAATTAATACATCAATAGCAACCAATACGTTTCCAAACCAATGGAAACACTCCATTATTAGACCGTTGCACAAAAGTGGTGACCTAAATACAGCATCAAACTACAGGCCCATCAGTCTTTTGCCTGTCATGTCCAAACTATTGGAGAAAGTGGTGACAAATCAACTGTCATTTCACCTGGACGAGTCAAATTTACTCCACCAAAATCAATATGCCTATAGAAGAAATACTAGCACTCAAGACGCTCTGCTCAATATATCTGAAAAAATATACAGTGACATCGATCAAAAGAATGTAACACTCTTGCTACTACTCGATCTCTCTAAGGCGTTCGATAGCGTCCAACATGAAAGACTTCTACGTAAAATACTGAACTTGGGAATAGACACGCAATGGTTTGAAAGTTACTTGTCAAATCGATCTCATGCAGTCCGCATAGAAAACAAATTGTCCCCATTCATTCAAAACAATTTTGGTGTTCCCCAAGGATCCATTCTTGGTCCGCTACTGTTTTCTATTTTCATTAATGATTTCCCTCCAATGCCTTCTAACACACGGATCTCAATGTATGCAGATGATGTTCAAATTGCAATAACAAGTTCTGTATCGGAAATACCACAGACGCAAATTAAAGCCGAAACTTTACTGACTAGCCTGAAATAATGGTACGACCGAAATGGTCTCAAATTAAATGCTAATAAAACACAATGCATCATTTTTGGATCCAAAGATGCAATTAAAAAAACTTCAGATCTTACTCTTGCAGTTGGAAATGATAAAATAATGCATCAGAAAAAGTTAAAAATCTAGGTATCTGGTTCGAAAGAAATATGTCCTTCAAATCTCACGTTTAGACTACTTGCAACAAAATCTACGGAACTTTAATGTTTTTTCATCGTATAAAAAGTATGCTAGACGAAAAATCCAGATTATTAGCCATTCAATCCCTTGTGTTATCGCGCATTGACTACTGCAGCCTATCCCAGGTAGCAAAATTTATTGACCTAATATTGAGCCAATATACAGTCTCAATATTGACTGGATATTCAAATTGAACATTGGGGCAATATCTTATTTTGGAAAATTCGGTTGATATTAGAAAAATATATTGGCCCAATAACAATATTATCATCAACCCAATATCAAATAAGTATGGTGTCAATATTGACTTAATAATGAAGTGTTCCCTACAAAAACAGTGGCTTAATACTCAATTCCTGATAGGTTGATATTTCTAAAACGTATGCCACCGATAATGATAATTTCACTAGCCCAATGCTAAATATGCTGTCGCTATGGACTTCACATTGAAGTTTTCCTTAGAAAAATATAGGAATGTAAGGCCTGGAGATGCTGTTGATTTAGCAACCGAGTTTCAACTGCGGCGAGTGAAACCTCCACCTTAGTTGTAAGCTCGAACTTCTACTACAGTTTCTGTAGAGTATACGTTGTTTATACTTTACCACTAAGTCCCTTGATAATTTTACATTTACACGTATTAGTATTACTGAACACAAATGGACTAGAACTAAGGTTGAGGGGTAACTAAGGTAGGGTACTACAGGCCCAATACTTATTTTCTGACATCAAGTGGATATTGAGAGAATATATTGTCCCAATAATAACTTATTTTTAACCCAGTATCAGCTAATTACTGTGTCACTATTGACTTGATATTGAGGTGTTTCCCTAAACAAATTACTCCGTATTATTGGCGTACAATATCAACCCAATATTTGGGCAATAATAATTTATATTTTAACAAATTTTATTAAATTGCGAGATTTTTGGTTATATGAGATAGTTTCCACTTATATGAATATCGTACATATATATATATATACACTGTTAGTTTAATATTAGAAATAAAATTATTTACTACATAGTCCCAATAACAAGTTGATATCATAAATAAATATATATTTTTTCGATATTGTCTTGTTATTAGCCTAATATTGTAATCCAAGATTCCAATATCAGGTCAATAAAAAATTATCAACCCAATATTGGCCTAATAATTTCTTGCTACCTGGGTAGTATGGGGAGACTTACCTCAATACCTTCAAAGGGACTTACAAAAATACATGAATTTTGCAGCCAAGGTGGTATGCAACGGTAATTTCAAAAGAAGTGATCACGTAACCCCTCTCCTCAATAAACTCGGCTGGAACCCTATCCAAGAAAGGCTCCTCATGCAGAAGGCCCAAAACGTATTCTCCTCGTTATATCTTCCTCAGAGCAATGCTGAGATAGTGCGTTTCCATCCACCCACTGTACCCAATCAAAAACCGAACAGAAACAATAATGTCTTAGTCAACTATCGTTCATCTCACTTAGGGCAGAAGGCTCTGTCCATATCAGGCGCCTTACTGTGGAACAAACTTCCCCTGAGTATTAAAGTCCCTCAAAGACCGAGAGAATTTAAAGCCAAAATAACTCGTCATCTTGTGTCTCAATAATAATCCTTAGTTACAGAACATACTGAATGAGTACTGACGAATCTCATTTACCTGGTATCTCCATTGCTGAACAATCTCCCTCGCTCATTGTTTTATAATTCAAGACATCAAACAACAGTTTTGAAGTATGCGTAGGTATTATGATTTGACCGCCTATACGTTGTCATTTGCGGACATGCTTACTCGTATATGTGTGTACGTATATAGGTGTATTTGCGCATATGGGTGTGTATATGTGCACGTACAACTGTGTGCACTAGAGTAGATGAACCAGTCGAAGGTGCATTTTATGTCATTCCTCTCCGTTTCTGTGCAAGCATCAAACTAGACCGTCGTGGTACCTATGTGTGTGTGTGTTGATCAATTACAGACATTCTGCACCATATTACAAAGATAATGTATTTTTTCTAATATGAAATTGTAAAGCATCCATGTAAAAAAATAAATTCGTTGTGTGATCATCCATTTAAACTGCGTAATATGCTTATTCTGCTTATAGTTATATGCTTATAATAATGTGATACCTATGTTTGTTCATCAATTGACGACAATTTGCGCCATATTTCAAAGATGATGTGATTTTTTTTTTCTAATATGAAATCTTTATAGGACATTAATGTTTTCTTTCTTATTCACGTCCCACAATCGTTTTCATGTTTCTGACTTAAGTAGACTGTTTTGTGCCACTATTTTTAGTACGAAATTCTATAAAATTCATGCTATAATAAAAGATATTTTCTCCGTTTCCCTCGATTGGAATTCTGGTTTATACTGACTAGTTTACGCTGATATTTGCGCACATGCTTACTTGTGTAAATGTGTACGTGTCCACGCTATGCGTATGACACTCTGTAGAATGCGTATGTATTGCCTCGATGCATAGCAAATAGCAATGCATTTGTGTATGCTTACGAGTTAGGTGTAAATATGTGCGTGGGTATATGTGTGCATGTGTAAGTATTTACATGTATACGTGCACATATGTGTGTACTAGACTGACAACTAGCATTTTACTAGAGATAATGGTCTTTTTTCTGTGCACTCTCAACTTGTAACATTACCTAACTCGTCATATCTTTAGTATTGTAAAGCATTCATGTAAAAACTATACATTTGTTGTGCGATCATCCATTTATATCTAAATAAAATGCATGTTAACTAATGACTGTTAGGTTAAAATTGTTGAATCAGAAATACAAAACCTATAATCTTCTTGGTCCTCATGCTTATATGTACACATATGTATATATGTGTGTATGTGTGTGTGAGTGTGTGTATGGATATATACACACATGCATGCGTATGTGTACATATGTGTGTATATGGATATATATTTATATATATATATTTTTTTTTCTTTTTTTTCATGCTTTCTTAAAATATCACTTGTGAACATTGACCGAAACAAGCGATTTCATATATTATTTCCTGGCGTCAAGAATTGCGAAGTTTTATGTCATGTACATGTAAACTGTCAAAAGTGTTTTCACCCCACAATGAAAATGCATCGTCCATGAAATTGTGTTATCTCTTACAATTATCATTACATGTATTATCAAATGTAGATTAAGCTAGATTAGGAGTTCATTGCCCTCAATCATTTCTTTTGACTAGTGACACGAGTTTTTCAATACTCGTGTGTATCATCTAAGTGTATTAATTTTTAGATATTTTAAAAACCAATGATGGTACTTTTGTACCATCTCTATTGGAAATAAACCGTTTTTCTTTTTTTTTCTTTTCTTATTTTGCAGCATCTCACGCTGACGCTGCGCTGTACCACGTACTGCGTTCTTCTCGCCTGATTACAGAACTTAAGCCTTCTTCTGGGGGACAACTGTAACTGAAATTATATAACTGCTCAAATTGTCATCGTAGATATTCACCGATGATTGTTGAATAGTATCGAGAAATTTTATTTTTCTTAACTATATGTGTACGTTTCTTCACTTCGAGCATGCAGCTCTGAGGAGACTGTGGGCTGCTCTCGACGCGGTTTGGCTGCTCCTGTGCCCGGTTTACCCTGGTCTACTTTCAGTCGAGTCTCGAGTGGGCGTTTTACACGAGCTTTTCCTGCCAACCAGAAGTGCTGGGGATGAGCCGTAGCCGTCACGTTCCGCTGGAGCCTCGCGTCGTTGGCTGTTTACTGACACTAATTTAACCGAAGGCCCGAGCACTGCTTTACCTGCGCCCGGGGACCGTCCTGTTCCTGACACCCCATTTTCAACCCTTCAATATTATATGTTTTTTAACCTAAAAATAATATTCGAAGACGAATTGGTCCTTTTTAAAATATTACTGCGTTGCATTGAATACTATCCGTATTGGGCTAGGTATGTTTAATAGCTAATTGCCCTGCTAAGATAAAGTTTCTTCCTCGGTGTTGAAAAGATAAAATAAATGTTTTAAAAAATGTTTAAAATGCTTTAAAAAAATAAAATGACCTTTTTTGTCCTCAACTTTCAATATTATTTTCTGCTACGAAGAAAAACAATAAAAAAAATCTGCAGAGGTGGTTCCCCACAATCCTTGAGGAACACTAAGTTGTTCTAATTGAATGGGGACAATAATTGGTAACCTAAGTGGACTGCGTGAGATCGATTTGGCAAGAACCTCTCGAAGCTTTGTGTGAATCGATTCCTAAGTCCAATTTTTTCATAGAACTCGCTCATGTTAACGCTGCCAAACGCTTTGGAAAGATCATGCGTTAGTGAGAGTTACATTCTTTTAATCGATATCACAACAAACCTTTTCTGTGATGTTAAGCAGAGCCTTTCAAGACACCTGACAGACAGACGTTTTCAAGTAAGCGCACGGCTGAGAACGAGAAATATGGCATCACGCCCCCTACCCAAGCCTGGACGTCTGTTGTGTTCACAAAGGTAAAGGAAAAATATTGGTCGTCGTCATTAAGCAAACAAGAAAAATAGTATATCACTAAAAAGTTGGTACAATATATCAACACATTACGCTATTCAAAAAACCGCTCTCAAAATCAACCTGAAAAATTCGAAGGATGCTCAATTGCTATCAGTCAAGTCTGATACAAATAATCTTCTACATAGGTTTTTCAAATGCCTCATAACTAACATCAGGACGCCATGACGGTTACCCCTGGTCAAGTGTGCGTACCCATGACGGTTTCCTAATTCAGACACCTGGGTAAAGTGGGGAGTTGTGCCAGAGTTTTCTCTCTCTCTGTCTCTCTTTTGAAGAGATCAGAACACACACAAATCTCATGAGACGAAGGGGAAATGCTTTTAAACCTTCATTGCTTCTAGTGACGATGAATTTGTATAGAGCATTGCCATAATTTTGCTGTGAGATATAAAATTAAGGGAGCATTATTAGTTAGCCCCCTTGCTCTTTAGAAAACGTGATTCCTGTTTCCCTACGAATAAATACATAGATCTATACTATAACAATAGGGGTGTCTGTCTGACTGATTGTTTGTCCGAAGCCAGCTGAAAGTGTTTAGTGAGCGTATCTGTGATACAAGCCTCATCAACTCCACAATTTCCAGTGCGTTAATTAATCCATCAGATTCGAGTAGGAATGAATATCACATGAATTCTTAGGAAATAGGAACGTGTGCCACGTGATTTGTCGAACATTATACATTTTTGACGGGCTGTGTGCACCCGACCTCGTCAACTTTCGGGAGATTGAATTTTTATGTTTCTTAAGGCCTTTCTTTCATACCACCTTCTTTCTTATTTCAAATAAAGGGGGTGGACTAGTAACAATAACATCGAAATGAACGTTTTACATAAATTTGAAACATATTGCCTTTGAAGCACTCTCAGACAATGGGCGTAGAGGGACGTGCAATTTTGAGAGCTCTCGTGGCACCACGCATTCTTTAGGCACAGAATCCATTCTTTAGGCACAGAATAAAACTATTGCATCTGTAAACTCAAAATTATTTTTGGGTGTAAGTTTCGACGATTTCTTGCATGCATATTTGGCCCGCAAGTGTTTCGTTTATCCAGGAGAGAAGAGGAACAAAGCTCCCTCATCTCTTCCCGATACTTAAGGAATGAAAAAAAGACAAACAATACATTTCCAGAAAGTTAATAGAAATTTTAAATTCATTAGTTTCCTAAAAGCTCATATTACAACTAGCTTTATATCTGATTGGTGCAAATACCACAATAAGGATTATAATTGTAAAATCTATTACAGTAGATGGATCAACTGAGAACAAAGCAGTAAATTCAAATCAAAGTTCAAGGCAAGTAAGGAAAAACAGGAAGAATTGAAACACTCAACTGACAAACGAAAAGGAAAGAACATCCAGACGCTAATACAAAAAAACTTCGAAGGACAAAAGGAAAATCGTTTCTACCAAACAATTTCGATACTTTGAATGCCAGACAACCATCTTAGGCTTTGAATATTTCCTAAAATAAGGTTCCGAAATTTATGGACAAAACGTTAGATGATGACTTTACCTTTTCCAGGGGTTGAATATACAATTCAGAAAAACTGAATTTAAGTCAATTCTTATGGATATTTTATGCTCGACACGAGGACTAGAGCTTAAAAATACTGTAAATGCTACTGAGAAATGAATTGTAGGAGAGTCTCCTCTTACATTCACACAGAAGCTAACGCTCTCGTGGCAGTTGATGATTTTTTTCAGGATTTACTATTAAAAAGCCAAGTGAACGAAAATAATGTTCACTGAACAGTTTCGGGGATTTTAGAAACTATTTTTTGGATTTTAGGAAACTCCTTAACGTAAAACTACTTATATCTAATTAGTGAAAGTAAAACAAGAAGTAATTTTATGGATATGGAAGTGATTAAATGATTTTAGACATAAGAAAATGTTGGTCAAAAGGAATTTATAAAAACATAGCATAACGCATCGCTTCTTGAACAAATGAACATCTTTTCTCTCAGTAATTTATTCAAAAAGGTATTCCAACGAATAGAGTTCCCTTAGATTTATTTAGTCAACAATTTTATCAAAAGAAATTCGAGGATGAACTCGAGACTCTCCCTGCCAAAATTTTCAGGTTTGGAACCAAAACCAGTACCGTACAGTAACACCGTATCTTAGTCATAAGAGGTTGGAGTAGATTACCCTAACATATGTTTGCTCACAAACACACACAAACAACGTGACACAACTGAAAACTGTGACTAATAATCATTGAATATAAACAGAGAAAAACGAACACGCAGTTCAGGTTGGACAAATTTCAAATGCACGAGGCAGGGAACGCTAAAAAATAGAATATAAATAGCTGATTCTCAGGCGTCAACATCAAAAGCGTCTTATTTTAATCATAGGTATCATTTTCTGAAAAAACTTATTAAATGATAAAAATTATGCAAATAAGTGTGGAAGCCTAAAAAAACAATATTAGTAGATAAATAAAACCTCATCGCCGATAAACGCTACGGAGGCGTTACATTAGATTGGATTATGATAAATAAGACAATCTGAGCCACCGTAATCGCAAAAATGGTGTCCTAGAGACAGAAAGGAGTAAGCCATCATTAAATTATAACTTGAGGAATGCAGGATCTATGCAAAAGTTAATAGAAAGAGCCTGTTGAGAAAGAAGTTCATGAAACAAGACATAGACGAAAAAAACAAAACAGATGTTGAAAAACAGGACAGCAGTGAACCGCAAAAAAGCGGGTCCTAAACAGAGAAATATAAGTCATTTCAGCAAAAAGATGGCCAATGTTTCTGTGAACTTGGGTCCACACGTTCCCCCTGGCAGCGCTAATTTTCATAGATTACATATATTACAGTTGTCTCCCTCTGAGGGAGAAATTCTCAAGACCTTTGACTACACGGAACAACTTTATTGTTTAGCGACTTAGAAGCGCGGCGCAGAAACTATACACTAAGGCAACCCAAAAAACATGAATTTGACAGCTGGAAAGAAAAGGTATTGATATACCTAAAGAGTTCCTTGACTTGACAAATTAGTATGAGCTTTGACGTGTCACAATGTTGAATGAATAGCAATAAGTCAATTTTTTTGACACACAAGAGCACCAGTGCGCTGGTACGGGAAACAAGGGTACCAGCATGTATATTGTAGCTTCCTCCAAATCACTGTAGGCATAAAACGTTGGGGCTGCTTGCACCAACATCGTAAAAACCTTGCTGGTAAACGGTACAGTCTATATCATAAACTATAAATGATAGAATGGAGATCTGGGAAAAAAGCAAATCATCAAGCAGGACGAGTTTACCATTGAGCTCTACGACCATAGTTTTTTGGCATCACATCTACGCTATACAGAAAACCATCGTTATGCAAAATTGTTTAATTTTACGCAAGTAAAATCGCAAGAAAATTTCATTCATATATTCAGTTCTAGGGATGGAATAAATTAAAGTATGATACCCTTACAACAAGCAAAAATTTGAGCATGTTGAAGCACTGTGTTGTTTCAAAAAAATATTTATGTTCAATGATCACATGTCAGGGTGCCTGAACCTGAGGCATTAATGTTAGAAAGTAAGCAGAAATCGATCATTAATTCGCAACATGGATCATAGACTTTAGTTATATTTCCAATTAATTTCAACCTCCCCAACAACAACAACAACAACACAAACAACAACAACAAAGGCATTCCCTGTAGAGAATGGATCAATACCCTATTTTACAATTAGCTGCAATGCTCCCACTACCGCAGTCGTGAGATGTCTTGCTAAACAGTAATGCTCTATACTACAACACGTCTTCTGAAACAGGGATGATTACATATTCATCTTTTCATGTTTCTTGGCTAGGTGTAATTTCAAATTGTCTTCACGAGCAGAGGTAAAGTCGCATAACTCACACTTAAGTAGCTGACCTTTGCCATGTTTGCTGGCTTGATGTAATTTTACTCTATTTTTAAAGGCAGAGATATAGTCGCACAACTCGCACTTAAATAGCTGACCTTTGCCATGTTTGCTAGCTTGGTGTAATTTCACTTTACTTTTAAGAGCAGAGGTATACTCGCACAACCCGCACTTAAAAAGCTGACCTTTGCCATGTTTGCTGGCTTGGTGTGATTTAATTTTATACCTATGAACAGAGGTATAGTCACACAACTCACAGTTGAACAATTGACCCTTACCATGTACGTCACCTTGGTGTGATTTCATGTTAGTTTTATACGCAGTTGTAAAGCAACACAACTCACACTTAAATAACTGACCTTTACCATGCCTACTGCCTTGGTGTATTTTTATTGCATTTTTACGAGCAGATGTATAGTCGCACAACTCACACTTGAATAGCTGACCTTCACCATGCTTGCTGGCTCGATGTAATTTCACTTGATTTGTAAGAGCAGAGGCAAAGTCGCACAACCCACACTTAAAAAGCTGTCCAATGCCATGTTTGCTAGCTTGGTGTAATTTAATTCTATAGTTATGAGCAGATTTATAGTCGCACAACTCACAGTTAAACAACAGGCCTTCACCATGTTTGCTAGCCTGGTGAGTTTTAAGAGAGTAGTGATGACCAGTAGAATAATCACATAAATCACATCTAAATAGCTGACCTTTACCATGCTCGCGAGCTTGGTTTATTTTGATAGGGTCTTTACGACGACTAGAATAATCACATAAATCATACCTAAATAGCTGACCTATATCATGCTTGCTAGCCTTGCGTTGTTGAACGCTGTTTTTACGAGCACAGGAACTGTCACAGGCCTCACACTTGAAAAGCTGAGCTTTATCATATTTACATGCTTCATGAGTGATCTTGCGCTTGCAATACAAATGCCGCTTCAAATTTGTTTCATTAGCTATAGGATATTCGAGAGCACTATCTTTAGGTGTAATTAAATTGGGCTTTGTGTGTGATGAATAGCTACAGAATTTGCATGCCGCAAGGTTTCTCAGACCATGTTTTTCCCGGCGATGTTCCCACATAATTTTCATACCTGAATACTGATAATGATCTGCCTGGCATCTGCACAGATTCTCATCATCATGCTGCACCCCTGTGTGTCGTTTCAAAGTACTCATGTCTATAGTGGAGTAATCACACAACTTACACTCGTAGTAAAATCCCAATTCATGGCTGACACTAAGGTGCAGTTTTATGAGGTCCCTTCTACCAGTGGAGTAATCACAATGTTCACACAGTAAGGGCTGCGACACGAGTCTGTCAGGAGGTGTGGCCTCGACCCCACTGCCGCAACCCGACACATCTGATGGTAGCGAGTCAATGTTCCCTTGAGATGTTCCAGCTGATCCCTGATGAACAGTACGCGTGTTGTAGGCACCACAGCTGCCTTCCCTCAAGTTGTCTTTAGCCTCTGCATGCCCTGAACATGCCTCAGAAGCATCATCATCTACTTCTCTCTTGAAAGTAACTGCATGAAAGCCAGGACCAGAACTGACCTACAGGGAAGGACTATTTTCAATTAAAGTCAACAGGTTTGGAATAAATATAAATCAATTGAAATTTCTTGACAAAAAACTTTTAAATGCACACAAAAAAAACTACAACGGCAACCACATGGGTAGCAAAGAAAGTTATATCTAGAGTAACAGCACAATTTGAAAATCGCATTCTCTTACACAGTCCGTAAATACAATAGACACAGTTTAATAAATATTCTATGCTTACTAAATTTTAGCACGTGTTTAAAGAATCATACATAAATGAACACATTAAAAACCAAATATAAACTAATTTATTATGGAATTTCATTCATCCATCGATTCTTTCGAATTGGGAACTATGCAAAAAAGTCTACTGTTAACGTTAAACTCTCAAAAAATATCAATAAATATTCTTATGTTAACGGCTCACAACGGGCGTATGATGAATGGTCTCTAAATAAACAGTGTGTTGCTGGAATGAGTTTTATACAAGCAAAATATACCAAAAGTTATTTATTCATTGATCACAAACAGCAAAGAATCTCTGCAAATTAAAGAACTAATTCCATAACTAAGTCACAAAGCTTTAAGGGTGGTGAAAGGTCCACACAGTCAAATTTCATTTAAAATTCAGCTGCTAATTCTCGAAGAAGTTGGAAAAAGACCGTATGGGATCCTAAAATGAGGAGCACTAGTGTATTCGAGTCAAGATGTGCCGTTAAATTCAACTTGCTGAGGCCTAATGCAGGCATAAAAGAGCTCCATGACACTTGGGGTAGAAGAAGCATGTTAAAAAGGCTCGACAAAAAATTAAATAAAGGACAAGATTAATTACAAAGCAATACTCAATGAGAACAGAAAGAGATACAGTAACGTTATGCCAGGCAAAAGAATTTATTGTGAATAAATCAAACAAATCAGACAAAGTAGGTAGACAAAAAAAACAAAATCTTGATGCACCGCAATGCAAACTCAACAATACCGACTTGTGCAGCAAAATCATTTCCTGGAACCAGGGTAAAATATCACTACGCAACCAATGAAAAAGCAGCTTAGGAAGAATTTGGGCCAACATAATGTCGTATGCTTTAAATCATTCAAGTGACACAGATTGGAATGTTATCCATAGAGTGATATGTTTCGACAATAACGTCAGAAATGCTCAAGAGAATGAGGAGTGACAGCAGTAATAATGTAATAAAATTAACATGATTGGGAACATGAACAGGTCAATAAAGATGATAAAATAATTAATTCTTATGTCGTGAAGCATGACCTTGAAATGCTCCACTGTGAATGTACCAAACATTCGAAAGGATAGCAAGACTTTCAATTGGAAGCATTCACGAGGAAAGTAAGCAACCAATAATATACATTCAAGAAGAGAGCAATAGACCAACTTGATTCATTCGAGACGAAAGCAACTGACCGATTGAAAGCATTGTAGTAGCAAGACCACTACTAATTAATGTAAAGTTAATCTAAGTTATGTTTTGTTTCTGAGAAAAATGTTCAATAGATAGGCATGATCAAAAGTGTAATAATGTTAATGATTGTTCTAATTTTTACAGAAAGAAATTAAATTCATAGTAAGTCACTGAATAACGTAGGTAAAGGAATGCCAAATTCCTCTGAAAATAATAATTCAATATAGACAGACTCTAAACGGAGAGACCCTAGCACGGCTGCATCTTTCGAGTTCAAGCTCCAAAGGATAAGAATGAATTTATGTAATTGCGACGATACGTCATAATCGAGATAACATGTGATAATAGGTAATGTGTTTATTTCTATTAGAGTTGGCGTTCAAGATGAATAATTTTGTAATTGTTTTGAGTCATGCGTTGAAAATTATAATAAATAGTAGACTGATACGAATATAGATAGAGGCAGTGAAATACGTAGATATTGACATATGGTTGATAAGATGTGCTTTGTACTTTTTTGTGAATTAAATGAAACTCTGCAATATGATATGGTCAGTTGTGTGAATTATAGAAACAGTTCATGATAGATAAAATCGACCGATAGTTTGTGGCGTAGCACGATGGACCAGGTTTATATGTAAATCATTATCATTAAGAAAAAAAGACGTCCATGTGTGGTGTAATTCTGATTATCTGAATAGGTTTAAGATGTAAAAACGATGTGCAGCAGACGTAATTATTAGACAGTGCAATTTATGACACCCTGATCTCCAGGGAAGGCCTCCCACTGCAGTGCGCCAATTGGTCCAGCTCTGTCGGCTGATCCGAGGGCCGCTACCTACGTGGAGTGCCGTCGGCTGGGTAGGAGCCATCATCACAGCTGATCGGCGGCTACTGAAGTCATCTCGTGCGTCACCTGGACGCAGGGGCTTGGCCGGTTGAAAGCCTTGGGGGCGGTTGCCTATTGCCCTGATCAAGTCAAGAGGACTCAGATCAAAGAGCACCGCCGATCTAAATCTGGCGTCCAGAGCCTGTGGGCAGTTCATAGACCTCAGAGGATCTCAGGGATAGAACTCGTGCCTGGAGTCCATCGCGGGGTCCTGGAATTGGTGTATTGTTGTACCTGTGTCCTAATGTTCAAAGAGTATTCATAGTTAAATGGGGCCTAGCCACTGCTGTGATATTTATTCCTTCCGAGACAGCTACCTCGTTCACAGCTAAGTCGTGTGCCTGTGGTGTTTGTAATCCTGTAACCATTAATTTCTCTATTGTTGCCTGGTCACGTGCTTTGCAAATAGGTTCGATATTGTGTTAGGCTTGCGAGTAGAGTCAGGTAAATAATAAATGGGAAATGTAAAAGCTATGTCTAATAGAGTTGGATTTTTTTTTTGACGGTGTGTCTACAAAACAAAGAAAAAACAGTCAGTCATCGAATCTTTGATTTGTATTATTATCATGGTGTTTATAGTATATAAAGAAATAAGCGTTAGAGAAACCGGTCCACACAATGATATTGACCTGCGGCACGCGATGTAAATCCCCTGTACGATCCGGCTATAATATATGTGGGGCGGTGTAGGACTGTATGGTACGGTAAGTGTCGTGAGCTTATAGAACCTCCCACTACATATTAATTTCTTTGGTGCCGTGACCAGGATAGGGTAGGTCGTGTCATTATGTGCTTGTGTATGCCTGATTATATTATGCTTTATTTTTGTGTACTTTATTGATCTTGTCATTTGTTCTGTCATTTGGAAACACCGATGCAAATAGCACTGCACTTCTTGAGTATATAGAGGTGTTAACTTGTTACCGGTAACCTGTATTAATTTCTAGGTGAACCTGTGAAAAAATAATTGGAGTGTGGGAGGTCTTTACTTTTGGGGCTGAACGTTTGAAGTTGAAAAAATAATCGGCTTCTAAGGGAGAGTCATGGAGGCAGAAGGTGGAGAGGCTAAGCCTGAAGAAGTGGTTGACACTGGGCAAAGAGAGGATGGTTCAGAAGAGGAGGAACAGTTAATTTTGGGGAATTGTGTTTATATTAACAAATTTCTTGACAACATCAAACAAATAGATCTGAATCTTTTATCACAGTCATCTCTACAGAAATTAAAAGACATTAAAGATAATTTTGCTCAAATGAATTTTGATGTAGGGGAAAGTGTTAAGCCTAAGAAGCTGGCTCAATCTGCTAGGGAGGAAGTTGTAAAGGTAAGGAAGGTAAGACCTACTCCTAAAAAGATAACTGACACTTCAAATAGTGAGTCTTCCTCAGCTACTGACAATGACTCCGATATCTCTGAGAGTTACTCAGGGTCACAGGAGTCTGAGGAGGACCAACCCCACCGGAAACCTTCATCCCGAGGAAAAGTTAGGATGTCTTCCAAACGTTCTGACTTAGAAACTCTCAGACAGCTGCTCACCAAGCTTGACAATAGGAAGGTACCAGAACAAGAACCATTTACTGAGAAATCTGGCCAAAGCCTGAAGCAGTATTTACAGAAATTTGAAATCTACTGTGAACACAACTTCAAGGGGACCGATCCTTTTGGATAGGTGAATTGGAGAGGCAGTTGTCTGGTGAAACCTTGAAGGCATTCCGATCCCTTAGAGACGTGGGAGATTCTTATCCTGACGTCAAAAACAAGCTTCTGAGGTGGTACAAAGACATGGGAGAAATGAGAAAAAATAAAAATAAAATTGATTTCAACAAGATAAGGTATCAGAAGGGAGAGTCTCTTTATCTCTTCAGCAGTAGGCTTGAGAGACTTTTCAAAATAGCTTACCCAAAGCACAATGTGCAAACTAGTTATATTTTAAGGAAGAAGTTCTTGAAATCTATTCCGCGAGAGATGAAGAGGATTTTTTCCAACCAGATGATTAGTGACAAATTGAGTAATAAGAAGATCAAATGGTCAAGTATCCAGAAATGTGCTCGTTTCAAGGATGTGGAGGAGGAAGGTGAGTATTCGGATAGTGAGGTAGGTACCCAGTCCAATGGGAATGAGCCCAAGGAAATTATAATTACCTTGGGACAAAAGAGGAACACTCGGGATGCTTCCACCCAGAACCCAACCAGTTTTTCCCCGTCTGTTTTGGTCAGCAATGATTATAAAGGTAAGTATGGGGCATACCCAAAGCAGCCAAGAACCTATCACTCTCCAAATTTTGAAGAACGGGAGTCAAGATTCTCCTCTAATGAGTTGCCAAGGTCAACATCTTACAGGCCTCAATATGGACAGAGAAAAGGGGAAGCTTCTAAAGGATGAACGGAAGAAATGAGACCTGACAAACCATTGGCACAGAGGAATGTTGTGTGCAACTACTGCAAGAGGTTTGGCCACTCCAGATCTGAGTGTAGAACCCTGGCCAAAGCATGCTACATATGTGGCAAGCATGGGCATTTTTTACAGAGACTCATCAACAAAACCAGAGGTACCGTAGGTCTCAATCGGTTCATGGTCCCCGTACTCCACGAGTGGGATATGGTCTGAACCCACAGGGTGAAAATGCTACTAGAAATAATGACCTGTATTGCAGAAATTCTGAGGAACAAGGACATCATCAGCAGGGAGGTAGGAATGCAAGGCCTACTCATTTCAATGGTGACCAGCGTTTAAACCCGTCAAACCCGTAGGCTCTGGTAGAAGCTGGGGTAAGCCAGTAGCCTATTAGTACCCCCACAAGTTATTTAGTCCTGTCAAAACAAGGAACCGATTCGAGGGTTCAGAAATAGAGGATGAGGGAGACGAAGGTGCTCTGGGCGATGATGAGGAAGCCCAGCCGAGTAGTTCTCACATTACGGTGGATGGTCCTGATATGGATAGGGGTTGTTTAAACCAAACATCCTATGTTAAAATGGCAAAGTTACCAATTAAAGATGAAGAATCCTCAGATATTGAATTGCAGCAAGTAGCAGATATTTCTCATAGGAGTACTTCAGAAGACCAGGTTCTAGTAGCAAATTTAGCCTCAATGGAACCGGAACCCCTCCTTTTTGTAGAGGTGGAATGGGAAAAACACCCTGTGAAGGCTCTCGTCACTACAGGGGCAGCTAACAACTTAATTAAATTGTCCGTCGTACAACAATTTGGATTGGAGTTCAATAGCACCCAGTCCACAACCCTTTGTGGGATAGGCATGGTTAACATCAAAACACTAGGAACACTTCCACTAAAATTATCTCTTTTCCATATTCCTACGAAGACTATTAATTTCCATGTAGTGTCTGAGGACGTAATTGGGTACCCGATTATATTGGGAGTTCCTTTTCTAAAGAAAAATAAATTAATTCTAGATACCAGTGTGAAGAAAATTTCAAAGCTTGATCAATACAATGCCAGAGTTGACCTATATGTTGGAGCTGAAGGTAAACTTGAGGATATCATGTACGAGAATTTGCCAGTGTTTGCCGCAGAGGATGTTCCTTATGCTGGCAAACCAGTAACTGTCCCTCTTACGGTAAACTTCTGTATATGTAGTATGTGCAGCAGTAAAATCTATGAATATGATGGCCATCTTAAACATGAACAGATCAGAGGAGTCGATGGAATTTTATCTTTGACAGGGGAGGTACCTCAGGTCTTGGTGTGTACTAAAACGGGAGAACAGTCCAAAGTTACAAAAATTAAAAAAGGAGAGTTAGTGGGGAGGATAAGTACGGTGATGGAGATAGAAGACCAGCAGGAAGCCAGTAAGTGGACCACTGAGCGAATGGCCGCTGAACATGATGTAGGAACTGATTTAGACAAAATCCAGAAACATCAAATCTACTCTTTGTTAGCTGGAGTTGACTCGGCTCTCAGTAAGAGTGATTCTGATATAGGGACTGCAATGGTTACACCGCAACGAATTGAATTAACTAATTACACCCCAGTTTGGCAAAAACCTCGCCGTTTCCCAGAACCCATACATGAAGAAATAGAGAAACAGTGTGAAGAATTTAAGTCACTTGTAGTGATGTACCGATACCATTTTTTTGGCCGATACCGATACCGATACCCATTTTTTTGCCGATACCGATACCGATACCCCGATACTTGAAAATACCGATACTTTGACCGATACTACTACCGATACCGATACTTTAACAATCATCTAACCTAGTAATACCAGTTGTGCGTTTGTTTATGTATTTATTCTGTGTCCGCTCCTTAAGAAACATAGGATGTCTGAATTTGCGGTATCATGGATACCGAATTTCTCAGTGTAACATTGAAAGATCGTTTGTACATGCATTGACATGTTTGAAATTTTATCAAGATAGGTTAGTAGTATTGGATAGGTTGTTGTGATCGCCGTAATTTGCGCATTTTTCCTAACCATGTCGCTTTTGTGCAGCTTTCAGGTATTGAATAATTAAGACATCAAATTAAATACAGTAATTTTGAGAATAGATGTGACCGAAGTCATCGTTTTTGAGTAATGGTGATTTGTTACCGGATGGGAACTCCGAGTCAAGAGAACTTTATGTGTTCTTATGCATATGTGCTCGGCATAAACATTTTAAGCCTACCCGACTCTCCGTTCCCGTACGTATTGGCAACAGTGGACAATGCATTATTGGTGTAGGGCTTACAAGAACCGCAGTTGCTACCATGTAATGACGATCGCTAGGCCTTCGCGTCGTGAACGTGCTTTTCGGCGGTGCGAGTCACGACATAGAATTCGGATAGCATAGGATAGATCATGTTGACAGAATTTTTCCGTGGGTCCATCTAGCTTAACGATGACATTGTCCATGGCATTTTCATGGGTCATGCTGCTACCTAATAATACCCTTGCCCTTAGTTTATTTGTTTGGTGTCTGTTTCTTCCATTTCTCTGTCACGCTCATAAGGATAGTTATAATGACCGTATCTGTGATACGAGTTTCACCAGTGCGCAGGTACAAAAATACGAGTATTTTTCATCACGGGTACTGTTGGGATGGATATACTGTATTTGTTTGTCATCTACATCTTGAAAATTCGTTCATGGAAGGCATTGAATCCCATTTTTGGCGGGCCGTGCACACTAGTATTAAAATAAAACCATTATAAGCCCTACATGGGCGTTATAATAAAACTATTTGCTAATATATTTAATAATAAAACTGCTCTTGCTATGTTAACTATATTGCTGAGAAAAAACAAAATGAAATCCATTCAATAGATATGTGTTTCTAATCGTATTGCAACGTAATGTAGACTAGCTCTTATACCAACTGGCTCAAAAAGAGGACCAAAACAATTTCTCCAAAAAAGGGTTGTCATTTTCGTGTTATTCACACCAAATACGAGTACATACTTCGGCGAAAAGAAAACATGAAAATTCTATAGGCCCCGAAACCGAAAATTTCCGCAAACACGCAACCATCTATAAGATGAGGAATTTAAAAACGAAAATTTCAAGGAACTTGATCATATTTATTAGGAATACGTTTCGGGGTCCAGATCCATCATCAGTTCGTAAATGTACAAATCATTATGCCTGCAATAAAAGAAAAAACGAATTGTTGGATACAGTCATTAAAGAAAATCAAGAAAATAAAAATAAAATTAAAACATGCCTCAGAAAAACTAAAATCGACAAGATTATTATTTAATTACAATTTGAAATGGGTAGGAACTATCAGAATTGTTGAGGGCTGGTTTTCGTTTAAAAATATGTTACGATTCTAAAATTCTGAGGTCACATGCAGTTGAAGCCGAATCTACGATTTTGAAGTCCGCAGAGGATATTGGTTCGTTGCATTTTACTGCGTGATTACGTATTGCGGAGTGTGAGGGGTAAGCTAATTAGTTCTCTGAGCGGAAGCTTCGACTCCGATGTTCAGCCATTCTGTTATAAAAATTTCGTGACGTCATGCCGACGTACGATGATGTGCACTGCACCCAACCGTACAACTGATGAGAATAAATCAGAGGCTTGCTTTCCATCGGAAGCGTATCCTTGTACCGGAAAAAAGAAGCAACCTTAAAATTATACAATTCCGGTACAAGGATACGCTTTTGATGGAGAAGCGAGCCTTTCTGATTTATTCTTACAGTTGTACAGCTGTGTGCAGAGCACATAATCGTACGTCGGCATGACGTCACGAAATTTTTATAACAGAATGGCTGAACATCGGAGTTGAAGCTTCCGCACGGGGAACCAATTTGCTCAATTCGTACGTAATCACGCTGTAAAATGCAACGTACCGATATACTCCGCGGACTTCAAAATCTTAGATTCGGCTTCAACTACATGTGACCTCGGAATTTTAGAGTCGCAACATATTTTTAAATGAAAACTGGCCCTCAACAATGCTGACAGTTCCTATCCATTGCAAATTGCAAGTAGACCTTGTCGATTTAATTTTCTCTGTGACATGTTTTGATTTTTTTTTTGTTTTCGTGATTTCCTTTAATGACTGTATCCAACATTTTATTTTTTCTTTTATTGTAGTCATAATGAAATTTACTTTTACGAACTGATGATGGAGCTGGACTCCGAAACGTATTTCTAGTAAATATAATCAAGTTATTTGGAATTTTCCTCGTTTTTAAATTCCTCGTCAAGTTGCGATTAAAGCAATCAACTGACCCGTTCAGATGTATTCAACTATAAGATTGTTCGCGAATTTTTCAAACATCTTAACATGGAAGAAAAATACAAAATTCGTTATGAACGGCGATATACTTGCTAAATTAAAATAAATTCTTAGCTTCGGAATATTTTGACGATTTACAAGCTAAATTAAAATAGAATTTTCAGCTACTTCTATATTAAATTCACCAAAACTTTCAAATGGACCTACAACTTTTTATAAATTGTTTTGGTTCTTGTTAGCCTGTCACATACTTTAAGAAATAGATATTAGGTCAAACTATATAGGTTTTAGTCGTAAAAGTATAATAATTTTATGTCGCTACAGGGTTTAACTATTCGTGCTACATATCTTTCAGTTATGACCGTACGTGACTCATCGGGAATTCAAAGTAGTGAATTCAGTTAGCGGGCCTGATTAAATGCTATAATTCAACAGTTAGCTAACAAATTTACTAGGTATGAATAGGCTCTTCATTTGATTACAAGTACGCACAGCCCGTCAAAAATGACGAGATTCACTAACTTTCTTGAACAAATTTTCCAGATGTGCATGTGGTGCCCAACGAATGTATCCATCCTAACAGCACCCGTGATGAAAAATATTCTTGTACTTAGGCACTGGTGAAACTCGTATCACAGATACGGTCACTATAACTCTCCTTATGAGCGTGACAAAAAAAAAATTGAAGAAACGGACTCCAAATAAACCAGGGGTATTATTAGATAGTAGCAGGACACGTGAAAATTCCATGGACAATGTCATCGTCAAGCTAGGCGGACCCGAGAAAAAATTCTGTCAGTATTACCTAACCTGTGCTAACCTAGCCTATCCTAATCTAAGCTAACCTATCCTAACAAAACCTATCCTGATAAAATGTCGAATATTTAAATGCATGGAAACGCCGTCTTTCAATGTTACACTGAGGAATTCGGTATTCATGATACCGCAAACTCACGCACCCTATGTTTCTTAAGAAGCGTACACCAAATAAATATATGAATAAACACACAACGGGTATTAATAGGTTACATACTTTTACTTCCATGATTTATGACCTTCATTTCAATGATAAAATACGTATTATTGGAAAGTATCGGTAAAGTATCGGCCGAATTTTGCCGATACCGATACCGATACCGATACCACTAAAAATGGCCGATACTGCCGATACCGATACCGATACCGATACATCGGTACATCACTAGTCACTTGATATAATAGAGCACAGCCAATCTCCTTGGTCTTCTCCGGTTGTACCTATCCGAAAACCTGATGGTCAGCGTAGACTTTGCGTAGATTACCGGAAACTTAATAGCGTAACCAAACCAGAGAAATTTCCCATGCCCAACTTAGTTGATTCTGTTTGTAGTGCCCATGGTGTTAAAATTTTCACTAAATTAGATCTGGTCAAGGGATACTACCAAATACCAATTGATGAGGAGAGCAGACCTCTCACTGCCTTCAGCACTGTTCATAATCAATACCAATTTAAGAGGTTAAGTTTTGGGTTAAAGAACAGCGGGATACAATTTCAAAGGAACATGCAAGAAATAGTCTCGGAATTTTGTTTCAAGAATATCATTGTTTACATTGATGACATTTTAATTATGAGCAAAACATTTGAAGAACATTTAGTGTTAGTTGAAAAGGTGCTCTCTACCCTTGGTAGACACGAAATAAAAGGTAAAGTCCCCAAATGTGAGTTCTTTAAGACTCGGGTTACATTCCTGGGACACCAAATTAGCAATAAAGGCATTCAGAAATCTCCTAAACACGTAGAAAAAGTTCTAAACTTCCCCAAACCCACCAATGTTAGACAACTGCGTCAGTTTTTAGGTCTAATCAACTTCCAACGTAAATTCATAGATAAATGTTCTGAAATAGCAAAACCATTGACCCAACTTACTGGAGGGCCTAAAATGAAACCAATAAATTGGACATCTGAAATGAGTGTAGCCTTTGACTTACTTAAAACCAAGCTGGCAGAAGACGTGACATTAGCATTCCCAGATTACTCAGAGACTGCTGAGGAGTTAGAACTATATGTTGATGCCTCAGGAGTCGGTGTTGGAGCTTGTCTGATGCAAAAACAAGAGGGGGAGTATAAAACCATTGGGTACTCATCTACCGCCTTCACTGGCACACAACGTAGGTACTCCACAACTGAAAGGGAATTAGTTGCTGTACGGTGGTGAGTAAAAACGTTTAGAGCCTTTTTATACGGTGTAAGATTTAATTTGTATACAGACCACAAGCCTTTACTGTACTTGCATAATATGTCTCGTGAGAATTCTAGGTTAATGAGAACCATTAATGAGCTAGCCGAGTATGATTTTGTCATTAAATATCAGCCAGGAGAGCAAAATCAAGCAGCCGATACACTCTCAAGGGTCATCCCGTCGTCAAACGTTGAGGATGGAGATAGGCCTCAGTTTTACTTGCCCAAAGGGTTGAGGGTGAGTGAAAAAATGGAAGGGGGAGGCGATTCTATGTTTGAGTCCCTATTTGTATTGCTTTCTGACTTAGAAGCAGATGGGCACCAATGTGAGCTTCCTGATAACCACGTAGTGTTACGAAGGCAATTAGTCGAGTACTTAATAGATAATGCCAAGAAATTTAATATTCAGTTAGATAAGTTCAAAAGAAAACAACTGCAGCTATTGAAGAATCCAGGGGAGTTGCCTTGGGAGGAAATTTTGTTAGCCGTTAGTGAAGTTCACAAAGTTGAGGTTTGGGTTCATCATGGTATGAAGTTCCCCATTGTTTACAGGGCTGGGGAATTGACCAAGGAAGCCCCAGTAATTCATCTGCAGTGCCTTGCAGGTATTCATTTTAAACCACTTTCAACAAGGTCTCATTTTAGCACCCAATCAATGAAAGATGCAATCTCTGATAAGAATATTAATTTGGTTGAGGGACAGAGCAGCTCTAGTAAGGAAAGTTTCAACAATAGCAATGGGGACTCAGATGCAGATGGTCCACAATTGTCAATGTGTCCTGTGATAAGTACCTGAAAGCATGAACCAAAGAAAGGGAAATACACCATCTCCATAGGATCACGTCATTTTTGTTGCATCATAGATACTGGTGCTCAGGTTAGTGCAATTGCAAAGAAAGTTTGGGATACAGTGAAGGATGAGGGAGTGTACTCACTTACTGATGGAGAAGGTAAATCACTGGGGGGAATAGGGAATAATTCTACAGCCATCATGGGAATTGTTAACTTGAAACCAAGCTTATTGGGAACTGAAGTAAAGGAAACAGTTCCTTTTGCGGTAATTAGTGAGGACGCAATGCCCTGTTGTTGTATTCTAGGACTTAATTTCATTAATAAAAATAAAATCGTTTTCAATTATGCAGCATCAACAATTGTAGTGAAAGACGAGGATGACTCGGTCAAACTATATCCCTTGCAAAGGAGTACAGAATCTTGTTTGCTCGGATAAAAGGAATTCTTGGGGAACATATATCCCATTACTGACTGTAACAATGGTGACTCCCATTCAATCAGGAGTGACTCTGAATCAGAGATTGAATCTTTGTGCCCTAAAGTTACTTACACTGTGTCTCAAGGGGAATTAAGGAACATTCAAAATAATGACCTCGCTATTTGTAATTTAAAAAAAAGTATCACCAAAAATTTAGATTCATCAGCATGGCCAGGAGCCTTGAACCAATTTAAACGATACCGACAAGACTTGAGGGTTAGCCTAGACCTTCTATTTAGAGATAAAGGGAGGTACTCTTCGGTCATTGTTCCCTTTGCATTAATCGTAGAAATCGTTTTCCAAGTTCACACACAAATGGCGCATATAGGTAGGCATAAGTTAATTGACTTGATTCAACAGAGCTTTTGGCATCCCGCACTATACAAGTAACTCGGGATATCTGTGCAGCTTGTCCTCATTGTCAATATTTTAAAACTAGTAGACAACACATCAGTTCTCCGACTCTAAAAATTGAGGCATCATATCCATTCGAACTGGTTGCAATTGACCTCATGCTCTTGCCAAAATCAAGTCGTTGGAATGTGGCAGCTCTTGTTGCAGTGGACCATTTCTCCAAGTGGTTAGCGGTCAAACCTATTCGAAATAAGACAGCTCATACAGTCACTACAGTGTTCAAGAATGATTTACTCCCTACATTAGCACAACTACCAACTAGGGTTTTAGCTGATAATGGTGTCGAGTTCAAATCAGAAGAATTTAATAGTCTCTTGGACTCATTTAACATAAGACACACATATTCTACACCTTACAAAGCTTCTTCCAACGGGTGTGTGGAGAGATGCAACAGAACTGTTATCCAGTTGCTCAAGGGGTTAATCAATGATAATCCCAGATCATGGGATGATTGCCTTCACAAACTACTCACAACATATAATCATACGCTTCACACTCAGTTAGGAATGAGCCCTTCACAACGTTTGCTACAAAATTCTCATGATACTAACAAAAGTCTTCCTATAGATCGTTGTGTTGTTTCTACGTGGAGAGAAGGCCATCCAACATTTTCACCTTTTCAAGAGAACCAATTGGTCTTGAAGAAAGTACAAAAGATAGGTAACCGTGTAAATCACAAAATGTCGAAGTTCTATGAGGGCCCTTTTAAGATTACTAAAGTACAGTCTAACACCCTAACATATGAATTGAAAGCTCTCAATTCAAGAGAGGATGTCATCATCAGAGCACACTACAAACAATTGAAACCTTGGAAGCAGCTTCCTGCTTACTTGACCCCGTATGTACATTGGGATGAGGCTCTAGAGCCCAGCCTCACAAAAAGGAAATTCTATGGTAGGGCCGAAAGTTCAGAAGATAATGATGAACAAGTAGTATATGCCAGTAGTGCTTCTAGTCTTAGTGATACTGACAGCAGTGATGCTGGGAATATCTCTGGTGGTGATACCCAAGGAATTGGTAGAGGTGAGAGTTGTCACTATGATAAAAACATTAGTTATGGAGGGAGAGTAGCCAGAGTACCGGGAGTGACCAAGTCTAGGAGAAGACGACGGAGAATTAGCCGAGTTGGAGAGCCAGTGGTAAGTGGAGAAATGGTAGATTTAAGGCAGTTTAGATGTAGTGAAGCTAGTGCTCAAGATGTAAATATTGGTATGGTAAGTACTAGAGAAAGTTTTCAGCAGTCAAATTTACATCATGGTAATGTTAAGACTTCTACACCAGTTGTACAGGGGAGTAAACCCAGTATAGATTTAGAACAGGGTCATGTATTTAGTAGTAAGAATTTTGTAGATTTTTGGGACTGGAGGTCACCCGGCAACCCCAATGAAGTAGATGATTTGTCTTCCATAGGTAATTTTATGCTGTGGTCTGGGAGAGCTTGGAGTTGGCAGGCAAGCTTAGCCCAAGAGGTAATAGATCAAATTGAAGGTGAGCAGAGAAATGTGGAGGAAGAACAGGGTGTTGTTGTAAGTGAAAAGGTAAGTATTGGGACTGAGGAAAACGCACAAAGTCCAGAAAGTAGGCAATTTTCTGGGTTTGATGAACCAAACTTTCTAGGATTTTAAGAGGGAAGTGCACCTTCACAGTTTGTACATAGATTAGAAACATTGAGGTTGAAGGAACTTGCTTTACAGGGTGAAAACAGAGCAGACCACTGCAGACGATCCAATAGTGGGTTTCTTAGAGAAGTATGGCAGCAGCGATATTCAGGTTCACAGACTGGGGTAGATGTGAATATTAGGGACCCCGAAACGCGTAGTTTGGAGAGCACTCCTAGGAGTTATGGGGATGTGAACTACCAACGAGTCACCAGAGCAAGAGGGCCTGCCCTCAACTTGCCAAATGTACAGGCTAAGACTTTAGAGTATAAGAATAAGAACTAGCGTAAGAAGAGTAAAACCTACCATTGTGTTTTGCTCTAAGTTAAAAAAAAAATTGTAAAAAAAAGGGTGTATATATGTGTGGGTTTGTTTATAAACGTGTAACGTGCCGTATGTTCTATGTAAATAGGATCCCTTAAATGTTCATGCCTGCGTGATACAATCATCATATTGTTTAAAAATATAGATTTTGTATCTATGAGTCAATATACTGCTGACAAGTTTCGACTTCCATTGCGACTTGTCACTTAATGTTAGAGTTTCGGTGCTGAGAGACATCCGGCAGGTGGGTGGTTTTCACCCAATTATGAAAAAAAAACTTTGGTGCGTCTGTGGTGTGCTTGAACGTGGTCTCCAGTCTTCGAGATAACCGCAGGAGGGCGGTCAGCGTTTCAAAATAGTTGCTGTGTACATTAAGGAGAAACTGTATTGTTCTTACAAAGAGTAATAGTCTATTGTTAAAAATAGATTACGAAAATATTCAACAGTGATGTGTAACTTTTACGTAATTGTGTATGTCATTAAGTTGTATTCACGGTTGTACTACAAAATCCATTTGTAAAAATCGTTTACATGAAAACTGAATGAAAATGCGGTAGGTTTTGTAAAGCTTGAACTCGACAGGAGGAGCCACATGCGATAACCGAACTCCATTGAGCTGAATATACGGTGGATAATACTTAAATTAATTTAAGTACAACTAAGGTTGTACTTGGTGGGGGGGTATGTAGTGGCAAGACCACTACTAAGTAATGTAAAGTTCATCTAAGTTATGTTTTGTTTCTGAGAAAAATGTTCAATAGATAGGCATGATCGAAAGTGCAATAATGTTAATGATTGTTCTAATTTTTACAGAAAGAAATTAAATTCATAGCAAGTCACTGAATAACGTAGGTAAAGGAATGCCAAATTCCTCTGAAAATAATAATTCAATATAGACAGACTCTAAACGGAGAGACCCTAGCACGGCTGCATCTTTCGAGTTCAAGCTCCAAAGGATAAGAATGAATTCATGTAATTGCGACGATACGTTATAATCGAGATAACATGTGATAATAGGTAATGTGTTTATATCTATTAGAGTTGGCGTTCAAGATGAATACTTTTGTAATTGTTTTGAGTCATGCGTTGAAAAAAATAATAAATAGTAGACTGATACGAATATAGATAGAGGCTGTGAAATACGTAGATATTGACATATGGTTGATAAGATGTGCTTTGTACTTTTTTGTGAATTAAATGAAACTCTGCAATGTGATATGGTCAGTTGTGTGAATTATAGAAACAGTTCATGATAGATTAAATCGATCGATAGTTTGTTGCGTAGCACGATTGACCAGGTTTATATGTAAATCATTATCATTAAGAACAAAAGACGTCCATGTGTGGTGTAATTCTGATTATCTGAATAGGTTTAAGATGTAAAAACGATGTACAGCAGACGTAATTATTAGACAGTGCAATTTATGACACCCTGATATCCAGGGAAGGCCTCCCACTGCAGTGCGCCAATTGGTCCAGCTCTGTCGGCTGATCCGAGGGCCGCTACCTACGTGGAGTGCCGTCGGCTGGGTAGGAGCCATCATCACAGCTGATCGGCGGCTACTGAAGTCATCTCGTGCGTCACCTGGACGCAGGGGCTTGGTCGGTTGAAAGCCTTGGGGGCGGTTGCCTATTGCCCTGATCAAGTCAAGAGGACTCAAATCAAAGAGCACCGCCGATCTACATCTGGCGTCCAGAGCCTGTGGGCAGTTCATAGACCTCAGAGGATCTCAGGGATAGAACTCGTGCCTGAAGTCCATCGCGGGGTCCTGGAATTGGTGTATTGTTGTACCTGTGTCCTAATGTTCAAAGAGTATTTATAGTTAAAAGGGGCCTAGCCACTGCTGTGATATTTATTCCTTCCGAGACAACTACCTCGTTCACAGCTAAGTCGTGTGCCTGTGGTGGTTGTAATCCTGTAACCATTAATTTCTCTATTGTTGCCTGGTCACGTGCTTTGCACATAGGTTCGATATTGTGTTAGGCTTGCGAGTAGAGTCAGGTAAATAATAAATAGGAAATGTAACAGCTATGTCTAATAGGGTTGTATTTTTTTTGACGGTGTGTCTACAAAATAAAGAAAAAAATAGAGTCAGTCATCGAATCTTTGATTTGTATTATTATCATTGTGTTTATAGTATATATATAAAGAAATAAGTGTTAGAGAAATCGGTCCACACAATGATATTGACCTGCGGCACGCGATGTAAATCCCCTGTACGATCCGGCTATAATATATGTGGGGCGGTGTAGGACTGTATAGTACGGTAAGTGTTGTGAGCTTATAGTGCCTCCCACTACAGCAATGAAGAAGAGAGTAAGCAACCAATTGGAAACATTCAATAGAATAAGCAACAAATTACAGCACCTGAGGTTCTTGATTCCAGTCAAAGGGTTCGTCCTTCACTGCAATGGCCTCCAGCGCAGCATCAGGCGTTTCTTGTTTGATGTAAATTGCTTCTAGATGACTCCCAGAATTTGGTTCAACTGTAAACGACACAAGATCATAGAGAAAAATCACACCAGAGTTGACAAATCTACTAACAATTCTTCCTGTGCTAAAATACAAAGAAAATTTTTCACATTTGACTGTGATAAGAAAATTCTTGTAGTTGATCATCTGAAGAGCTAAAGCAATTTCGTTGGGATAAGAAGTTGAAATGGAATCTAGTAACACTCCAGTGGAGGAGACAAACTTCATTATTCAGTACCAAGGACCAAATTTTCGAATTTTTTGTTTGCATTTTTGCATTCCTATTCCAACTAAGTTAAAGAAAATGCATACCAAAACATAATATTAAATTTTAAACACAGTTGCTTCTCTAAAAATTTTTAATTTTTGCAATAGAAGTTCCTGCGCTAATATATATTTTTTCTGCAAAACCCAACCCCCCCTGTAATTTTCAATTTAGAAGTGTGATTTTGGTCTCATTCAATGTGGAAACAATGTTCAAACAGGCAAACTAAGAATATTCTTGAATTTCGAATTAGAAAAACATTTATTGATGAACGTCTCCAAAATTTTGGTCTTTCCCTCAAAAAAATCCTCAATTTCTTACCAAAAATATCTAATTTGAAATTGAAATGAAATTCCACTTCACTACTTTGCTCCCACAGTACTCGTTCGGCAAGCCTTGTGGACGTGGCAAGTGCAGCCACATTCCTCAAAAACTTTACTGAAACCTGTTACCCAACTTCAAAATTTCTTTTGCTTTTTCTCAGGATGTAACTTATTGACATTCTAAACCCTACCCGTTCTACAGTTTTCAACATGCAAACGCGATTTTGGTCTCATTGAACGCGGAAGTACTGTGGGAACACAGCGAAGCAGAATTCAATTTCAAATTTGATTTTTTTGGTAAAAAAAATTGAAATTCTGCAATTTGTGAAAATATTCAAGTTTTTTTGTAAAAAATCTGGCATTTTTCTGGCGAAAAGCCAAAATTTTGGAAAAATTCATCAATAAATGTTTTTATAATTTACAATTCAAAATCATCTTTCGTGTGTCTGTTTGGATGTTTCCACGTCGAGTGAGACCAAAATCACGCTTCTACGTTTAAAATTGTAAAAGAGGTAAGGTTTGCAGGAAAACAAATGTTTGCACAATAATTTTTTCTCCTCAAACGGAACAAATTTTATAGAAGTAAATGTGTTTAAAATTAAATTGTACATATTTGCATGCATTTGTGTTAACCTAGTTTGAATAGAAATGCAAAAAAAGACGAAAGTTTGGTCTTTTGTACTTCGGTCCCCTTAAGGCCATCGAACGTTTTTTTCCTCTAAATTTTCAAAAAATATATAGAAATACTTCTGGAGCAAAATAGGCTCTGAGGTTTTAACAGCATGTTTGTAATAATCTAATAAACATTCGTAGCCCATAAAATAGCTAAATTTACCCACATCCCCCTTCCCCTTCCTCACTCAAAAAGAAGTTTCTAAAAAATCCTATTTCTCAGCCAATATTGTACATAGAGATGATTAGTTTTTTTTATTCACAATGAACTGGTTGACAAAGTTAAGATCCAGTTTTTTGATATCGCTGCAAAAAAATATTTGGGAAGTTTTTGAATTTATCACTAAATATATCACATTTTAGTTATTACTTTGAATGGCAATAAAAAAATCTATTTAAATTATCAAAAAACAACTATGCAGGATTATAGTACTCACCTTGATCTTTACAATGCAAGAAAGATCTCCATAAGTAAAAAACTGTTGGAGATATACTTGGAAAAGTTGAGCGCTTTTTCCTAAAAATGATTTTTTTTTTGCTGTGCGGCTTTATTTCTCCTACAGTTTATCACTTGTGCAGACCTTTTCAGCATTGTAAAGATCAAGGTGAGTACTATTATGTTGAGATGTAGCTTTACGGTAAGTTAATTAGAAAATTTTTTGTGACCATTTGAATTTTTTTGACCAAAAAATTTTTTGTGACCATTTGAAGAAAAAAATTGGAAAAAAATGTTTTAATTTTTTTTAAGCGATATCAAAAAACTGGATCTTAACTTTGTTGGTTGACCAGTTCATTGTGAATCTAACAAAATAAACTAATCATCTATATGTACAACATTGGCTGAGAAATAGGATTTTTTAGAAATTTCTCTTCGAGGGGGGGGGGAGGTATGAGTAAATGAGGTATGAGTAAATTTTCTATGAGGTATGAGTAAATTTAAAATTTTATAGGCTATGAATGTTTATTAGATTGTTATAAACATGCTGTTAAAACCTCAGAGCCTATTTCGTTCCGGAAGTATTTTTATTTATTTTTTGAAAATTTTGAGGATGGCCTTGACTAAATTATCAACATCTCAAGAACTGCAAGGATTTAAATAAACAAATTATTTTAAGCACACCAGCAAATTTAACTGCCAATTAGTGGGAAACAAGGTCTTTAGAATAAATACCTCGTGTTCCCCAAACCAAGCTTGCAAATTCATAAAAAGTTTGCATGAAGATCTGTAATTTGCACATCACCATATGTGTGAATGACATCAAGAAACTTACCATGGATAAAAAGGATTCAACTCAGCAGCAGGAAATATTACACTGAGTTATAATTTACAACTCCTCATAACACTGAAGTCATTATTGCTAACAGAGCAATGGTGTACATTTTAGGTCATGATTTTAGGGCTCTTGAAATAACTCACAATGAATGAATAAATATTGCAATCATACATTTCCAGCAAAGGCAACAAAAAACACATTTAAATGATATATAATATTACAGTTTTTGATAGTTTTCTGTATATTTACCATTAGACTCGTATAAAGGTTCAAAAGATGAAAAAAGGTACATTACTGTAATAATGATAACTCTACGTGTACCTCTTATGAACATACATACATACATATAACGGGCTTATCCTCCCTGTGGGAGGGTAGCCAACAGCAGGCCACAATCACCACACTTGGTCACTAGGAGGCGAGAGAGGCAGCACTGGCCGCACCTGAACTGCCAGGATCAGCAGCAGCCCAGCACAACCACCTTCCACAGTCAGGCCCGACAGCCACATCTGGTTTACCCCGACCGCTTCATTGAGTGCAGCCCCTCCCCCCGCACATGGCAGGTCAACCTCATCACACGCGGGCAGCTTCCAGTAACGCGTCAAAATAAAATTACCTCCTTATACACTGCCCCCACTCACTTCTGTCCGCAGCCATCCCTCTCGCCACGTCCACAGTCAGATTCCTCTCATACAAAGCACGTCGCACCCCATCCATCCAACTCATCCGTGGTCTACCTCGCGCTCGAAGACCACTCACTTCCGACATATATATCTTTTTCACCAGCCGCTCAACATTCATTCTTTCAACAAGCCCAAACCATCCAAGCACTCTTTCATCCACTCGCCTGCTCAACTTTTTGATAGCATCCGTCTGCCCCCTAACCAACTCATTCCTGATCCTATCTCTTCTAGTTACTCCATACATGCTCCACAAACACTTCATCTCTAACACATCCAACTTCCTCCTCTCAGCTGCTCTCAACCCCCAGGACTCTGCTCCATACAACAAAACTGGCACAATCAAACTTTCATACAGTCCCCTCTTAGCATTCATACTCAAACTCCTGCATTCAAAAACTTTCCTCATTGCACCCAATGTCTTACAACCTTCACTCACTCGATGCTTCACTTCTACTTCCATACTATCCTTAACAGTCACATCCTAAAATGCTCTACCTAAAATGCTCTACCTCCTCTAAAACTTCCCCATTCAACCTCACATCCAAAGTTCCAAACACTCCACCTCTTTAATATCTCATCACCTTACTTTTATTCACATTTACCCTCAATTTCCGCCTTTCGCACACTCTACCAAACTCTGTTACCAGTCTCCTCAGTTTTTCCTCTGAATCAGCCACAAGCGCTGTATCATCTGCAAACAACAGCTGACACACTTCCCAATACATACCATTTCGTCCCACCAACTGCACACCTTTTCCCAACACTCTGGCATTCACTTCTCTCACCACACCATCCATAAACAAATTAAACAACCACGGCGACATCACACATCCTTGTCTCACACCTGTCACAACTGGGAACCATTCACTCACCTCATTCCCTACTCTCACACATGCTCTGCTATCAATGTAGAAACTCTTGATCGCATTCAACAGTCTCCCACCCACTCCATACAAACTTACCACTTGCCATAGAGCCTCGCGATCCACTCTGTCATACGCCTTCTCTAGAGCCATAAATGCCCAATATACATCCTTTCCCTTTAATAAGTATTTTCCATTCACCTGCCTCACCGCAAACATTTGATCCACACAACCTCTACCACACCTAAAACCACACTGTTCTTCAGCAAGCACACGATCCGTCAACACTCTCACTCTTCCAATTAACACTATTCCATACAGCTTCCCAACGACACTCAGTAGACTTATACCCCTAGAATTACTGCACTCATACCTGTCACCTTTCCCCTTGTACAACGGAACTACTCACGCGCTACTCCAATCAACCGGCACTTTACTAGCCTCGAAACACACATTTAATAAACGCACCAACCATTCTATAACCACATTTCCTCCTTTCTTTAGACATTCAACCGTGCAGCCATCCAAACCTGGAGCTTTCCCATTTTTCATTTCATCCAACGCACATCTCACCTCTGCACTTCTTATTCGACTTCTATTCACTTCACCAAACACAGGCATTCTAACATCACTTCCAACAGCTACTACTCTCGCAATCCTATCATCCCTCACGTTCAGCAGTTCCTCAAAATACTCCGCCCATCTCTTTCTCACATCACAACTCTCCACTAGCAGCCTACCATTTGTATCCTTCACTCTTGCCTCATTCTCCACCTGACCCTTCCTAATTCTCTTCACTTCCTTCCAGAAAACCTTCCTTCTCTCCATGAAATCCCCTCCCAACTTCCTCCCCCATTCCTCATCCGCCGCCCTCTTTGCTCTCCTTACCATTCTTTGTACCTCTTTCTTCCTCTCCTTATACTCTTCAAAATTTTGCTGGTTGCCTCGTTGCAACCACCTTTCGAACGCCCCCCGCTTTCTTTTCACAGCCGCTCCTACTTCTCTGTTCCACCATTCACTCCCCTTTCTAATCCCCCTCCAACCTTCCTTACCCCACACACTTCCCTTGCACATTTTTCCACCGCATCTTTAAACAACTTCCATTCCCCTTCCACTCCACCCACCTCACTTTCCTTCACCCTCCCATACTCCACTTTCATCTTCTCCTGATACTCACACTCACGCTCAGAATCATGTAACTTGCTTACATTTAACACCTCCCTTCCACTCCTCCTTTTTACACCTCCCCACATTCCACTAACTCTAGTACACTAACTTATGAACATAATGGTGTTACAACCATAATTTTTTATAAAATGCAACATAACACTCATAGCACAGATCAATAAAAAATGAAAGGTTATCAGTAAGATAAGGCTAACTCTGCAATAATTCTTATAAAAATCTATTGAGTGAAGGCCAATGTTTCTGACCTTAAGTAGTACCATGGTAAAGACTAATAATACATTTCACTAATCAACAACAAACAGATGCACACATGCAGTACTACACTTTCAATAATTCACACATTATCTCCAGACATGGTTGTTTTCACCAAAATTTATACGAAATGACAGCATGAACCACAGAACAATAATAAAGTTGCAGATTGGATTAGATTATTAGTTAGTTTAAGCCTCCCTATCCGCAACAAAGGCTATCCAAAGAGAGGAAGGAAGAAGGCACCATTTAGTATGGAGTTAAGGATATGTGGAATCTATGTAGAAAGGGCACAGAAACAGAAAACCAAGAAAAATCATGAAACAAGAAAAAGTTGAAGAAGAAAGTAATAGGTGCTGAAAAAAAGGACAGCAGTGAACCGAAAAAAGATGGTCTGTAACAAAACAAAACCTATTCTATTTTAACAAAAAGAAAGCCTACCTAACCTTTAGCTCAGGCCCTTACACAGTCCCCCTGGGAGCGCTAATTCCCATAGATACAATACTTGTATCCCCCTGAGGGGATAAAGTTGCAGATGATGTTCAGATCACACACAGACTATTTGCATTTATATCTTCTAATGTTAACATATCTCCACTTATACTGTGAGACATACAAGTTTGCCATGCTGATATAATACACATAGCCAAGTAAAAATTGCATTTTATCCAAACTTTACTTTATCTTCTGTGAAATTTACGAAATTCAACTCAAATCAAAATTGACATTGACAGAGCCTATCTCAAATTCATGATTGAAGAGATATATTATTTAAAAAATTAGCCAGTTCTTCTACATCATTCTTGGTCGATAATATGCCATAGTTTTCTTTTTGTTTTCGGCTAGCATTTTAAAAGATCAGATTGCAGGTCTTACCTTTGAACCAATAACATTTAACCCTTCAACATCAGCATTTTTGTACTCATACTGCCAGTATCAAAACCACCGTCATTAGACTGGCACAGCCATCAGGTTGTCTCCAATACCAAAATGAGAAAGAGACTGCCACTCAGCAATGAAGTCCAAAGAATACACATGGGAACAAATTTAGCTATAAATACAGGATATAACGGCTACTTTCAAAAGAGGACTGTATAGTCCTCTGGGTTGTTAAAGAGTTGAAGCAATTTTTAAAAACATTTTAGTTCATTTTATGACTAGATAGGCAGGGTTTTCTATTGTATTAAACTATCTACTATCTAATCTCTCAAATCTAAGCCAGAATCAAGTCTCACCTTGCACCACATCCTCTTCTGGAACTTCCTGCTTGATAAGGTCATGCCTCCAACACAGCCTCTCCACTTCAGCATCAGTCAACTTCTGCACCATAACCACTGCATGCTCCATGCTGGATGTTGAGGTACCTGAACAATGGAGAATATGATGTGTGTTTGTCTTCATATATGTGACAACTTAAGCCAAAAACTTGCAACCTTTACATGATAAAATATTTTCAAAAAAAATAACATGGCAATGGGATGCATGTTTGCTTTCATATTCAATTTCACTGAAATTACGAATGGCAAACATCAAGCATCAAAATATCCTAAAAATAATAATATTTTTCCATCAATCATTACTGTACATTAAATGGCTCATAGGATTTAAAATTTTTATAGATTGCATGAAGTTTCTCTAATTTGTGGCCATATATTATAGGTAAAATACTTGAAACCTTTCTTGTTACAATATACACAAAGGTACAATTCTATTTACATAGAAAGCACAAATGTTTTAAAATCAGTTTTTTAAACCAAGACCAGTTTAGTGGTTGTAGCTTGTAAAATACAAGGCTTGGGATAAGGTTTCTAACAATGAATTATTAATTAGTGCTTAACAGAAGTTACATTAGAAGCTGTAGAAATTATTGTTTTCAATCCGAGTATACCATTGGTGGGCTAACACAACGCAGAAGTTGTCACTTAGAGTTGGTTCCTCAATGTTCAGTGTTTATTGCCTATTAGAGTCACAAAAGGTTTGCAATGTCCCATCATAACTTCATAAGTACCTAAGTGATACAAAAATTATTCAATTATGGTACAGGAGACCAAGTCATGATTAGGACTGGGCCTGAGAACTGGAGCAGCCCAGTTAAACATTGTAACTAGGTTGGAAGGAAAGAATACAAATAGCAATACACTTACTGTAATCTATATATCTTTGACACACCCAATCAAAAAATAAATGAATTATCAATATAAATTAAAAATGAAGCTCTAAAAATAGCTATACGTATGTGTTCATAAATATTATTAATCAAAAAAGATCATTTCTGGAATTAAGAAGAATTTCAACAGGTGGCACACATTTTGGGTTACTATGAACATGTCATACATGTAAGATGATGCAAATAACTTATTTCAAAAACTTGAAGACATCCTACAATCTTACATAATTGTTTAATGAAAAAACATGAGCAAAACTTCCACAGATTCTTGAATGTTTCAGAGATTGCTACTATAAACTAAACATTCTCTGCAATTTCCATAATTCTTTTTTATGAAATGGTGTTAAAAACTCCAGTTTATGATATTCTAAAACCTACTTTTGGTCCTGACACATATCTGTGAAAGATGAGAGCAAAATAAGGAAAATTGATCAGAAGAAATATCAATCATGCAAACACAAGAACAAAGAGCATATGCAGAAAATATACCCAACATTGCAGAAAAAGTTACAGAAGCTGAATAGTAGCTTTATTTAGAGTTTAAGGCAGTATTTCCATTGCAAAAATGTTTTCACACAGCTACACTAAAGATCATTTAAGATAGACTGAAGAAACTGTAAAGTCAAAGCACAGAGTGTGTTGCCACACAGCTGCTCTTTGCATTGAAGCTTAGAATCTCATATTTTCTTTTGCAACCATTAATTCCTATAGATAGAATAGTCATATCACTCTGATGGAAATGTCACTAAGAATATGTAGGGATATCTCGTGGGAAATGTTCAAGAAAACAGCACATAATTTGATTCAGTTTATGATCTAAAAACTCAGTCTAATGTGCATGGATCCAAATTCCTAAAATCCCATTTGCAAGCATTATTTTCTTTAAGCCTGTGAAGTATTCATTTGAAAAGGTAGAGCTACTGCTTAAACCAGTAAAAAAATGTTTGTTACTTTTCATTTTTTCATTTTTTATATATTCAAAAAATTTTAAAAACTTTTCATCAGTTGATAAAAACATAGGTAATAGATTCAGTCATTTTTTTATAATCACCTAAAAAACTTCCCTTGATTTTCATATCCCAAGAAATTTTCTAATTTAACTGCTTGTGGAAATACAGCCATTTTTTATTTATTTCTAAACACTTGTCAAGCACCGTATTTATACCTCTTGAAGAGCAGTTCCCACACCTAACACTTCACCACTACACAATACAGCCTCAATGAGCATTCCTCAAATCCATTGATCAACAGTATATTCACAACACAAATTAAACCACTGCATCAAGCAATCAAGGTCACACAGCCTTTCTTCAAACAATTGACTGGATTTCAATTTCATCTGTAACGACCACGAGCCTGATAACGTTTAGTTACTGGAAACCGACCTGTAAGGATGCCGGCCAGACAGGGAATAGCTACTCAGGCTTAAATAGCTAAGGCCAGATACGAGGTCAAAGTACGGCACGGACAAGACAAGAGTATATATTAAAACAGGGGAATGATAATTTACAGACAGACTCAGGGCGGGTCTCGCGGTAGCCGTCTTTCGTACACGAAACCGTGGCTCTACCGCTGACTAACCACCCTGGCAAAACACCTTAGGCGTTACCCAGTAAAATAGGCATAGGATTAGAGCAAGCACTACATGGGGCACTTACAAACATCAGGCAACCCGCTTTATTAGCCTGCTCGTAGACAAGTGCACACCATGAAGGTTCCGACGCAACTGACTCGCTTCAATCGAGCAGCCGCCCACTTTAGCTGCAGCCAAGCAGCAGCAGGACGGAGCTCCATGTGCACGCCAGCGGTACAGTTGCCGTACACAATACGTAGTGAAGTCTCTTCACTACACTACATCCCTCTTAATTTAGTAAGAACTCCTCGCTCCACTAAAGCCTCTAATATCCTCCAATTATCGCACAAAAAGGTTATACCTTAAGAAACCTACATCTAGCCCGTGAACAATCGGACAACTACTAAAAAGGTTTACTATGTACATCATTGTTCTAAAATTGATAATAGTATCCGGTTCTTCTGTCTTCCAAGTTCCCGCCAGTTTTGCAGGTGACGACGAACCGTCCGGCTGCAGACTTGCCGAGTGCATGCTGACACGACCGCAGATTGCACACCGGCGACTGCTCCTCCATATTGCCAACCGGCGCTGAGCAGGCTTCCCTTAGCAGCCAAACCGGCGGCAGAAGTCCACCTCCCATGGCGTGCTTAGCTCGCAACAGAGACCACGATCTCTGAAGAGTATGCGCCTCCGCCCGTCACATCCGACCCGGACATCCAAAGGGCTTCACACCAGTCGGGTTGCGATGGAAGGCAACCATCAGCACCGGCCGCGCCTCAGAAGACATCTGCAGGGGCGGGACGCGAACAGGCAGCCCAGGTCGGACCCTCACACCCCGTGCTACGGTGGCCCATCGCCTGCAGCAACAGATCCCCGGGCCTGAAACAAAAACAATTCGAGCAGTATCGAAGTAGACACTCAGCATTTATAATCTAACCTCTTTTTAGGTCTCAATCGAGGCAATATTTCATCTTCTGGCTCCGAAGGTTCCGTTCTCCGCCAAGTATTATCACCGGCACTCACCTCTGTTACCTCCAAACACCCTGCGTCGTTACCCCTTTCGTCACCTTCCTCCACCGGGGTAGAAGTTCGTACATCTGGGCGCGCTCTCTCTAATGGCGACCACCCCCCGAAACCTGAAAAATCGGAGGTGCCTTCTGCTGCAGCTCCGCTTTCACTCGCCTCTCCCCCACTCAAGACGAGAGGTCCGCGTTCTGCTTCCGGCACCTCCGTTCTCCCCATTCGCAACAGAGGGGGATCCGGGTACTGGCCGATGAACCCCGAAAAGTCCAGGCTCTCCTCGCACGGCGGAAGATCCGGGTATTGTCCGAGAAATTTCGAGAAGTCCCCGCTGGTGTCGTCGCCCGTCACCTCCCCCTGCTGCGTTGCCGGAAATGGTGGCAGCGGATGAATTGGGCGACCCAACCACTCATCCTCCACGGGAGCCACTTGGTCCTCTTGCATCTCTCCTGCTGCCCCAACCCCGTCTTCCTTTGGCCCCACTTCTCGACGGGTTCTCTTGCGTGGCTGCCTTTGCGGCAGACCTTCTGCTTCGTTCCTCCTCTCGAGTTGCGCTGGCTGGTCCTGACCCATGTCGTTTCCATAATATTTCTTCAATTGCCTCACGTGCACCTTGAAGGGAGCCCTTCGCCGCTGCAGGTCCCGTATCTTATAGGTGACCTGGTTCCTGTCAACCTCCAGCACCTCGTAGGGACCCTGGAACTGCGGGGCGAGTTTGTGTCTGTCGTCCTCCCGTGCGTAAGGTACCCGTCGCAGGACCCGTTCTCCCACTGCGAACGGTCGGAACTTCGGTCCAGCGGGTCGCCACATCCGGGGTGGCCTTGGCAGATCTGGCACCGCAGCCTCCTTCACGAAGAATTCACACGGGGCCCGACCGGTCTCACTGTGGGTAAGTCTATTGTACTGGGACATCACTCTTGCTATTTCCAGATCCCAGCTCCCAGGGTTACCAGCGCAGGCCGTGGCGAGTCTCTCCTTGATGGTCCGGTTGAGTCTCTCCACCGCTCCATTGGTATGCGGCGCATAGGCGATCGAGCGCTCATGCCGCACCCCGTACCTGTCCAACAATTGTCCGAACAACCTAGCTCGAAACTCGGGACCATTGTCGGACCGCAAAATTTTAGGGGTTCTAGGGCAACTAGCCAATATACCATACTCCAATGCACGCGCAACTCCCGGCGCAGCTTTTGAACGTATAGGTATTGCGTGTCCAAATTTGGACCATAATTCAATACCCACCAATAATCCAATATGTCCTCTGGGAGTACGCGGCAATTGCATCAAATCAACCGCATAAATATCATACGGCGCCGTGCACTTAGCACTCAACCCGTACAGCGGGTAATCTTTTGCACTTACTCCTTTATGCAACTGGCACGTCCGACATTCTCTTACCACTTCCCTGATAGTCTTGTATGGGCTGGGATGGAAGTAACACCGCCGGAATGCCTTGCTAACCTTAGCCTGCCCCGCATGTGCTACATGTTCATGAAACTGTGTAACTAAGCCCTTCAATTGACTGTCTGGAATGACTGGTAGGAACTTTTCCTCACCCCCTAGCTTATATTTGTAACATATGGCACCGCTATGTAACACTAAGCTATTAAAATGTCGTCGCAAATATCCTAATGCTGGGTCTTTTTCCTTCATTTCCAGAGCCTCGCGCACCCTCACCAACCTCTGGTCCTGCAGTTGATGCGGCGCGAACATCTGTATTTCCTCTCCTAACCGAAGGTCAGCCAACTGGCAAGCACCCTCCTGGCTACCTTGCCCGTGAGGCGCTGCTACATTGACCCTTTCTGCTGGTATACCTGCTATGATAACATTAAAATGCACGCCTCCTTTGCATTCCAGTTTAACAGTTCCCTTCTCCCCCACAGGATTTGCAACAACCAACCCTCCCGGCTTGCAAACTACCTCCACTCTCAAGTTAAATAACTGTGCAAACGCCACGAGAGCCTCCCATGGAGGGAAAACATCCGGATTTTTCCAACTCGAAATCAACCTACGATCCGCGGCCTTATCAGTCCTACCGAATGCTTTGGGTTCCTGCAATAATTTGTCTATCGCCTGCTCTCGGAGCGTCAACGCGTCTCCCAGACCCGAGGCTCGGCTCAACGCCACAAACAAAGAATTTGGGCCCCCCTCCACTTCGGCCACCTGGTACTCCCCACATTCTGGCTCGGGAGCATTCTCGTCTCCCTCTGGAACTGACCAAGGAAAATTCACACGGGACAGACAGTCAGCAACTACATTAGTTTTCCCGGGCACATACTCGATGCTATACTGGCCAATAGCCAAGTCAGCCAACGTCCTCATCAGCCGGTCGTCGGTACGTTTCATATTGTGAAGATATATCAAAGGCTGATGGTCCGTTCGGATCACATATTTCCTACCACTCAAGTAAATTCTAAAGTGATTTACTGCAAACCTGATTGCCGCTAGCTCTTTGTCAGTTGCGCTGTATCTCATTTGGGCCTTATTAAAACTGACCCCGGCATAACCGATCACTCTTTCTTGACCGCTTTGCACCTGAGACAGCACCGCGCCAGCTCCCCATCCGCTAGCGTCAGTCGTCAACACGAATGGCTGTCCCGTCACAAAGTCTGGGTATGCTAGAATTGGGGCGGTCACCAATACGGTTTTCGCGTCCTCAAATGCTTGCTGGCACTCGGCAGTCCATTCCCATTTCCCCGTGGCTGTCGCCAGGTATAAGGGGTGCAGCAAATTAGCGGAGTCTTTTATAAAACTCTTATAATAATTCACCATACCCAGGAAGGATCTTAACTGCCGCACCGTTCGTGGCACTGGAAACTCTTGGATCGCCCCTATATTCTTTTCTAGCGGACTCACACCAAGTCTACCGACGGAGTGACCCAAGTAATCGACCTGCTCTTGAAACAAACAACATTTTTCCAAGTTCAGCTTGAGCCCGTGAACCCGAAGCCGGCCGAACACTCTCTCCAGCGCCTGGACATGTTCAGCAAACGTCCCACTGGCGACCAAGATATCGTCAAGGTAAGCCTGCACAGAGTCACTCGGTAGCCCCTTAATTACTAAACTTATTAGCCGTGAGAACGTAGCCGGCCCGTTGCATACTCCAAACGGAAGCCTAGTGAATTGATACAGTTCCGTACCAGTAGAGAAAGCAGTCAGTTCTCGCGAAGATTCAGTCAGAGGCACCTGATAATATCCCGACTTCAAGTCAAGCGTAGAAAAATAATAATTTCCCGAAAGTTTGTTTATCGTATCTCCTATATGAGGCAGCGGAAAACAGTCTGGTTTTGTCAAGCTGTTTAACATTCTAAAGTCCACACAAAGTCTTAGTTTTCCGTTCTTCTTCCTAACTGGCACTAACGGAGACGACCATGGTGACTTAGATGGCTCAATAATACCTTTTTCCGCTAATAGTTTTACCTCTAGGTCGATTTCCTCTTTCATGGGCCCCGGGTAACGTCTATTTCTTTGTTTTACAGGCGCTGCACCCTGAACATCTATATGGTGCCGCACTGTCTCGGTACACCCCACGTCTGCCTCATCTGTCGCAAAAACGTCTTTATGCGCAGTCATCAGTTCAGCAACTATCATCCTTTGTTCTGCAGTCAGATCCGTACCGTCCAAGCTAAGGTCACCCGGCACCTCGTCCATCTCTTCATCCTGCTCTACTTCTTCCCGACACAAAGCCACCAAAGTACCTAGTCTCGTGTGCTTGGCTAACCTCACATCACTGTCAAATGGGTTCATTACTTCTACTCGAATATGTTCATCGTCTACGACATTTACTGATGAAGCTACCATCAATGGACGAGTCCCATTATCGACTGGCTCTAAATACCCTTCAAATTTATTTGGTGCCCTCTTCACTTGAGCGGACAAACGCAACATCTGCCTAGAAGGTACAGTCACTTCCGCCGCACTGAAAACTGGAAATTCCGCTCTGCACGAAGTCATCACCTTCAACCGGGCTATTCTTGTACGATCTTGACTACTTCCTTTCTCCAAAGTCCTATCTGATGCATTCAACGTAAGTTTGAAGCTATCAAGAAATTCCAAGCCCAACACACAACTGAATGACTGTACCGGCTTAGTCATCACCAAAAACCTATGCCTTGGGAACTTAGTTCTGCCAATCGTTACTGCCAAGTATATCTCACCTTCTATTCGAATCTCGTTTCCTGAAATTCCTACAACATTATCAACGGCGGAAGCGCGAAGTTTTCCCTGAACACCCGGAATTCTATGGAGCAGCTCTTCTGTTATTAACGAGATCGATGCGCCTGTGTCTAACAGGCCATCGACCTGTAACTGCCCAACCTCAACAACCACCGAGTACGACACCGCTACCTCACGCTTCTGCCGTACCATCTCAATATTTTGGGGACTATCATGACACTGCTCCGGCTGTGCCCCTTCCAAACCGGAGTCACCTAGTTTCCCGACTGTCGACCTGGTTTATGCGCACACTGAAAACTGCGATGTGTGATTTCTCCACACCAAACACAAGCTGCGCATTTCTCCAAAAATCCCTGACAGTCCTTCATCAAATGCCCCTTCTTGCCACAATACGCACATTTCAACCCGCGTTCTGAACTAACAACTTCCCCGAATCTGTCTCTATGTGCTACCTGCTGTGTACAGTCCCGCACAAAATGTCCCTCCTGTCCACAACGAAAACAACGCATTGATCTCGCCGGCCCGCGTTCCCGGCGCTCAATGTTATCATTATTTGTTTCTGGCGCGTATGGCGTTGCTAAGTAAATTTGTTCCGCTCGAGTATTATTCCCCATTCTTTCCTCGGTAGCTGTCATATCGGCCTCCAAACTGGCTGCTAGTCGGGCCACTGCACTAAGTGCAATGGACTCCTGCTGGCCAACGAATAACTTAAGCCGACGTACCAGCTCCGGTGCTAGGGAACTAATAAATTTATTTCGAGCCAAGAGTTCTTTGCCCTCTTTTCCTACACTATCCACTTTTGCTACTAGCCTTTCAAGCCTAATACTATAGCAAGTCAGTGATTCACCCCTATTTCTTTCTGCCCGCAAGAATTCTGTGTACCCATCATCACTTAATTTTTCGTGAAGCTCTAGTTCCTGAATCAACCTATTTTTTACTTCCCCATAGTCAGCTCCCGTTCCGTATGCTTGAACTATATTCTTGGCTTCCCCCTCAAGAAATTCTGGCAATTCCTGAACCCAAGCCGACTTGTTTTCCTGGTACTTAGAACTTACATAATTCTCAAATTTAGTCAAGAAAACCGAAACCTGACCGTCGCTAGACTTGCCTGAAAACTTCCCCGGTGGGGGCAACTTGTCTGAACGTAAGCCCTTGATTGCTTCTGTGAGACTAAGCATTACGTTAGCTAACTCCGCTCCTGTTTCCATCCTAAATTAAGCCCAAAAATGTCTACTGTCAGCAACGATAATAAGTTCTATTAAAAATTCCAATTTATTGCACTACTCCTTATCCTACCGACTGTCCCCGTATCTGAAGCCAAATCCCACTCCTGACACCAAATGTAACGACCACGAGCCTGATAACGTTTAGTTATTGGAAACCGACCTGTCAGGATGCCGGCCAGACAGGGAATAGCTACTCAGGCTTAAATAGCTAAGGCCAGATACGAGGTCAAAGTACGGCACGGACAAGACAAGAGTATATATTAAAACAGGGGAATGATAATTTACAGACAGACTCAGGGCGGGTCTCGCGGTAGCCGTCTTTCGTACACGAAACCGTGGCTCTACCGCTGACTAACCACCCTGGCAAAACACCTTAGGCGTTACCCAGTAAAATAGGCATAGGATTAGAGCAAGCACTACATGGGGCACTTACAAACATCAGGCAACCCGCTTTATTAGCCTGCTCGTAGACAAGTGCACACCATGAAGGTTCCGACGCAACTGACTCGCTTCAATCGAGCAGCCGCCCACTTTAGCTGCAGCCAAGCAGCAGCAGGACGGAGCTCCATGTGCACGCCAGCGGTACAGTTGCCGTACACAATACGTAGTGAAGTCTCTTCACTACACATCAAAGTGCTTTACTCAACAGCATTATTCTTAGTGTGAGCTCTGCTTCTATTCTTGCATACAACTGACCATTACATCCTCCTACTTTTGGCCTCTTCCTTCCTCCTCTAATTTCTTACATCCCTGCTTTCTTTTCATCCTCCACCTCTAACAATGGCTTTAAATATTCGGTAAATCTGAAGGATATGTCAGTTATCTATTCTCGACTTTTTTTGTGCCTGAACCTAATTAATTGAATCAAAATAAACAAGTTTTCTTCTATGCACTTTCCGTCTCAAATGAGTATTTTACGATTTATAGCGGTAAGTTAAGTTTCGTCTTTTATGACGAATGCGCTCGAATAAACAGCTACTCATCAATTTTCGAATTTTTGTTGCTTGAATCAGGGTAATAACATCGAAATAAACAACTTTTCTTCTATACACCTTTATCGTTAAATGAGTATTTAACGAGGTATAGCGGTAGGTTTGGTTTCATCTTTGATGACGACCGCGCTGGAAGCGAGTGCACATTGCAGCGTTGCTGTCCGACGTGCTCCTTGAATTACTTGCCGCTTCTAACACTGGAGTTGCGGTAAGTCATTTACCGCTATAACTAATAAAATGCTCATTTGAGACGGAAAGTGCATAGAAGAAAACTTGTTTATTTCGATCTAATTAACTATGCTTAGGCATCAAAATTTACAAAATCGATAACTGACATATCCTTCAGATTTACCAAATATTCTGCACAAAAAATCACTATAACCACCCTTTCATTTGTCTACTGCTGCATTTCAAACACAATGTATGCCAAAACAATCTACCTTCCATGCACTGATTGATCAAATTTGTATTTTGCCTGATGTGTGCAGCCATACAGGCAAAACAAAAATATAATTGCAAGTGATCTTGATAGGTTTTAAAATATTTGTGAGACCTATCAGAGAAATTCAAAGTACTTTCTTCTATTCATTATTTGTTCAATGAGAAAAAACAACCAGAATAAAGCTATACTAAAACCAATTGACTACACACTAAGCAAATGAGAAACAATACCTCTTGTATAAGAAAGACATAAACCAATGCACAGTAATATGCAGCACAAACAAATTTATCTGGTAAATTTTGTGAGGAAGCCATAAATTATTCCAGAAAAGATGAAGATCAATGGAATAAAAGATTTCGTAAATACAACAGAACTCACACTTGTAAAAAACTAAAAGATAGGATAAACTTATGAAATAATGAAATCCAACTCATAAGAAAGGAAATGAATCTAAATGAGCAGATCATAACAAAATAACAATAAAATTTAAACACCAACCAAATATGATGGAATCGGATACAACCAACACAAATGGATGAACATAAAATTCAAAGTGCAGCTAATTAACGAGAAAAACACCCAACTCACTTCACAAGATTGCAGAATAGAATAAAGTTGGACACTTAGGCTCAAGTGAATTCAAGTACAATTATGTGGCACACAAAAACTGCAGCAGGTACATAAAGTTCACGCCGACACAAAAAATACGGTCAAGGGGACGGTTTGGGGTGAAAAAAAGTCTGTAAGTTCTCGGTGGATTTTTCCAAGATATCTACTGTAGGTGACAATTGTTATCAATATTTTTTTACTTGTGCCTATTTTTCATAACCATGCATGATTAAGATTATTTTTGAAAAAAACATGAAAAAACATGTGTTGCAGAAAATCCTACTCCTACAATTTTGAACTCACAGAACGGAGAAAATATTTTCTGGATAGCAAATTGTCTTGTCCAGAGATCGAGGGCAAAAGATTTTGATTATTTGATTTTTTGAATTTTGAGAACTTTTTTCCCAAAAAATGATCTCTCTTCCACTTTTTTGAATAATTTGCTTCTAATTTTCAAGGTGAATTGAAATTAAAAAAAACTTTTGCACCGGATCCATTTTCCTTTTCAATCGCTATTGATTGGTATGCTCGCCATCTCTGTACCTTCAAAACTGTGGGAGGAGTAGGTTTTCAAAAATCATAAAGTGAGTTTTCAGATAAGCCATCTTTCCGAAAAATATTTTCGTTCTTCACTAATTTTTTAATTGAGTCTTACCAGCAATTCTGTACTTTGTTATGTACCTTCAAAACAGGTGGAAAGGATTCATATCCAAAGTCAATAAAAACAAGTTTCAGAACAGGTTTTTTTTTTACATTTATTTTCAATGCTGACTAATTTTTTTTTAATTACCTGTAGGCTATTGCTTTGTAGCTCTTTTTAAGCCCTTTTGATCGATATAATTGCCATTCCTATAGTTTTAAAACTCCGGGAGGCGTTTATGTTTACATAGCCAGCTAATTAGCTGATGACTCAGCAGCCGGACTCAAAACAAACACTCAATTACACCATCATAATTTATCACTGAGCAATAGAATGTTTCATTTGAGTACAAAAGCATTTCAAGTAAGGCCATAAATGAACTCTCATGCTATTCCCATAGAGAAACAATCTATAATTGCCGTAGCAATTATGAAAGAAAAAGAAAAACAGTTTATTTCCAAAAAATTTTGAAATAGGAAATTTGTTTTCATTTATTCGATACGTGTTTTCGTTCTTTTACTTTATTATATGAAAGAAAAGAAAAAGAAAAACAGTATATTTCCAATATAGATGGCACAAAAGTACCATCATTGGTTTTTAAAATCTCTTAAAATTAATACACTTAGATGATACACACACACGAGTATTGTAAAACTCGTTTCACTAGTCGAAAATAAATGATTGAGGGCAATGTACTCCTAATCTTGCTTAATCTACATTTGATAATACATGTAATGATAATTATAAGATACAACACAATTTCATGGACGATGCATTTTCATTGTGAGGTGAAAACACTTTTGACAGTTTACATGTACATGACATAAAACTTCGCAATTCTTGATGCCAGGAAATAATACATGAATCGCTTGTTTCGGCCAATGTTCAAAAGTGTCATTTTGAGGAAGCATGAAAAAAAAAATATATATATATATATATAAATATACATCCGTATACATATACACACATATATATATATTCATACATATATATACATGTACATATACACACATACATATACATGTATACACGTACACACAAGCATGAGGACCAAGAAGATAATAAGTTTTGTATTTCTAATCCAACAATTTTAACATAGCGGTCATTAGTTGATAAGCATTTTATTTAAACAAAAAGTGGATGATCGCACAACAAATGTATAGTTTTTACATGAATGCTTTACAATAATAAAGAGATGACGAGTTAGGTAATGTTACAAGTTGAGAGTGAACAGAAAAAAGACCATTATCTCTAGTAAAATGCTAGTTGTCAGTCCAGTACACACATGTGTGCATATATACACGCAAATATATACATATACACATGCACGCACATAATTACACCAAACTCGTAAGGATACACAAATGCATTTCTATGCATCGAGGCAATACATACGCATTCTATTTAGTGTCATACGCACAGCGTGCACACGTACAGATATCTACAAGTAAGCATGTGCGCGAATATCAGCGTAAACCAGTCAGTATAAACCAGAAATTCCAATCGAGGGAAACGGAGAAAATATCTTTTATTAACGCATGAATTTTATAAAATTTCGTACTACAAATAGTGGCACAAAACAGTCTACCTAAGTCTGAAACATGAAAACGATTGTGGGACGTGAATAAGAAAGAAAACATTAATGTCCTATAAAGGTTTCATATTAGAAAAAAATAAAAAAATTAATCACATTATCTTTGAAATATGGCGCAAATTGTCGGCAATTGATAAACAGACATAGGTATCACATTATTATAAGCATATAACTATAAGCGTAATACTGCAGTATAAATGGGTGATCACACAACGAATTTATTGCTTTTTTTACATGGTTTCTTTACAATTTCATATTAGAAAGAAAATCACATTATCTTTGTAATATGGTGCAGAATGTCTGCAATTGATAAACACACACACACACGTAGGTACCATGACGGTCTAATTTGATGCTTGCACAGAAATAGAGAGGAATGACATAAAATGCAACCCTCGACTGGTTTATCTACTCTAGTGCACACAGGTGTACGTGCACATATGCACACCCATATGCCCACATACACCTATATACGTACACACATATTCAAGCAAGCATGTTTGCAAACGGCAGCGTATAGGCGATCAAATCACACTACCTACGCATACTCTAAAACTGTTTTGTGATATCTTGTATTATAAAACAATAAGCGAGGGAGGTTATTGAGCAATGGAGATACCAGGCAAATGAGATTCGACAGTACTTATTTTGTGTGTTCTGTAACTAAGAATTATTCTTGAGACACTAGATGACGAGTTATTTTGGCTTTAAATTCTCTCGGTCTTTGAGGGACTTTAATACTCAGGGGAAGTTTGTTCCACAGTAAAGCGCCTGATATGGACAGAGCCTTCTGCCCTAAGTGAGATGAACGATAGTTGACTAAGACATTATTGTTTCTATTCGGTTTTTGATTGGTTACAGTGGGTGGATGGAAACACACTATCTCAGCATTGCTCTGAGGAAGATATAACGAGGAGAATACGTATTGGGCCTTCTGCATGAGGAGCCTTTCTTGGATAGGAATCCAGCCGAGTTTATTGAGGAGAGGGGTTACGTGGTCACTTCTTTTGAAATTACCGTTGCATACCACCTTCGCTGCAAAATTCATGCACTTTTGTAAGCCCCTTTGAAGGTATTTAGGTAAGTCTCCCCATACTAGGCAGCAGTAGTCAATGCGCGATAACACAAGGGATTGAATTGCTAATAATCTGGATTTTTCGTCTAGCATACTTTTTATACGATGAAAAAACATTAAAGTTCCGTAGATTTTGTTGCAAGTAGTCTCAACGTGAGATTTGAAGGACATATTTCTATCGAACCAGATCCCTAGATTTTTAACTTTTTCTGATGCATTTATTTTATCATTTCCAACTTCAAGAGTAAGATCTGAAGTTTTTTTAATTGCATCTTTGGATCCAAAAATAATGCATTGTATTTTATTAGCATTTAATTTAAACCCATTTCGGTCGTACCATGATTTCAGGCTAGTCAGTAAAGTTTCGGCTATAATTTGCGTCTGTGGTATTTCCGATACAGAACTTGTTATTGCAATTTTAACATCATCTGCATACATCGAGATCCGTGTGTTAGAAGGCATTGGAGGGAAATCATTAATGAAAATAGAAAACAGTAGCGGACCAAGAATGGATCCTTGGGGAACACCAAAATTGTTTTGAATGAATGGGGACAATTTGTTTTCTATGCGGACTGCATGAGATCGATTTGACAAGTAACTTTCAAACCATTGCGTGTCTATTCCCAAGTTCAGTATTTTACGTAGAAGTCTATCATGTTCGACGCTATCGAACGCCTTAGAGAGATCGAGTAGCAGCAAGAGTGTTACATTCTTTTGATCGATGTCACTGTATATTTTTTCAGAGATATTGAGTAGAGCGTCTTGAGTGCTAGTATTTCTTCTATAGGCATATTGATTTTGGTGGAGTAGATTTGACTCGTCCAGGTGAAACGACAGTTGATTCGTCACCACTTTCTCTAATAGTTTTGACATGACAGGCAAAAGACTGATGGGCCTGTAGTTTGATGCTGTATTTAGGTCACCACTTTTATGCAACGGTCTAATAATGGAGTGTTTCGGTTTTGAATAGTGTATATAATATAGAAAACTGAAACAAAAGATGAACAGATTTAAATTACAAAGCAAAAACATATCAAAATATAAATTGCATGGCACGAACAAGGTTTCAATATACAGAACATGGTAGAATATTTAAGCAATCTCCACACCGTCCGGAAACAGAATGAAATAAGCCAGACGCTGAGGCTGAGTCCAACTGAAGTCATGTTCGTCATTACAAATTACGGAGAAAAAGAAACAAAAACGAACGGCACTTACACCAGCCCCTAAATTTTACACAAAACTTACCAGAGTACAATTTACTCTAATATTATGAATCGGCAATTGCATTGCCGATTCATCACAATTTAATTCGTATCAAGATAGCCTTTCACACGAGGTACTTAATTTAATGAGCTGTATTAGTTCGTCAACTAGACATCAAATCTCTCGGTTTCATATATTACAAATTTAATGAATATCTAGCAAAATACAAACTTTTGCATTTTCAGGAGCTCGGTGCCAGAAATACAATTTTAACAATGGGTCTTTCAATTTCTACTGTACCGAACTTATTAGAGGAATCTCTTTTTTTACAAACTTTAATTCTTACACGTCTAACATAGTTCTTCGAATCTTGGAAAACCTTCATTATTCTTCCAAGCAACCATTGATTGCGAGGAAGTTGGCTGTCTGCGACTAGGACGAGATCGTTTCTTGCCAGGGATCGAGCGCGGTGCGACCACATTTGTCGCTCTTGTAGTAAGGTTACATACTCCTTCCTCCACCGCGTCCAGAACAAGTTGCTAAGGTATTGAACCTGACGCCACCTTCGACGGAGGTAGCAGTCTTCCTCGTTGAAGACACCAGGAGGTAGCGTCGGCGCGGAATTCAGCAACAGCAGGTGGTTTGGTGTGAGCACTTCATAGTCTTCAGGATCGTCTGATACAGGCGTGAGCGGGCGGCTGTTTAGAATAGCTTCTATTTCGCAGAACAGGGTCGATAATTCTCCATCATTGAAGCGGTTAGGCTGTTGCGACAAAAGTCCGGATAGAACCTTGCGTATTGAACGAATTTCACGTTCCCAGACACCTCCGAAGTGTGATGAATATGGAGGGTTAATACTCCACTCAATGTTCCTATGAAGAAGAAAATCATTTATGACCTTTTTATTCCATTTTATCACACCTTCTTTCAATTGTTTATTAGCTGAAGTGAAGTTTGTGCCATTGTCGCTGTAAATCATTTTTACAGAACCTCGTCTGCTAATAAATCTCCGGAGTGCATTTATGAAATAGTCTGTGCTTAAAGTTCTCGTTACTTCTATGTGCACCGCCCTGCTTGCAAAGCACTAGAAAATAACGCCATAGCTTTTTTCCTGTTTGCAACCATTAACGACGTAAAAGGGTCCGAAATTATCGATGCCTGTAGTCGTGAAAGGCGGTTCATCGGCAGTTACTCTTGGTTTTGGCAGCACAACCATGAGTTGGCTCCAGGGTTTAGCATAGTTTTTTCTGCAAGTAATGCATTCCTTCAATATTTTCCTCGCTAAGCTGTTCCCATTGATGAGCCAATATTTTGAGCGCACGTTGGTCAGCATCGCCTGTCTACCCATGTGACCGGTTTTCTCATTGGCGTTTTTCACGAGGAGGCGTGATATGACGGAATCAGCTGGTAGAATTGCAGGGTGTTTGGTTTCGAAGCTTGCAGCCATGTTGTCAAGTCTGCCGCCGACTCTCAGAACGCCGTTTTCGTCAATAAAGGGAGAAAGCTTTTTTAGTGGCTCCCTTTGGGGAAGAGGTTTTACGTTTTGCAAGCATTCTAAAATCAGATTAAAATACTTACATTGGACAAATATCAATATGGAAATTTCAGCTTTTTCAAGTTCGTGGACAGAGAGTAACGAGTTTTGTAATTTCTTGCCTCGCAAGAAAGCTTGAAATCGTTGCATCCATGCAACTTTTCGTCTCAGTTTATACCAGTCTGATGAGGACGACAGTAGAATCTCGGTTGGAGAGAGCTGCGATGTTTGTTTCGTGGACAATGCCGTTGCCGATTTTTTAACTTCTTCATCGTCCTCTGGAATATTGTGGTTGTAATTTACAGCCGGAGGAACCAGCGGGTACGTATTGATGAAGTCAGGTCCTTTGAACCATAAAGAGGAACTGGACAAAGATTTTACCGAAACCCCACGACTTATTATATCAGCGGGATTCTTTTTGGAAGGTACGTAATGCCAGTTGTCAATGTTGGAGTAATTCCTTATGTAAGCTACTCTATTACTGACGAATCTCTGAAATTGTTTCTTTTCATTTTTGATGTATCTTAAAACTGTTTGGCTATCCGTGTAATAATGATGATCATCAATTTTGAGGCTCACTTCGTTTTTTATTTTCTCAGATATTTCGACCGCGAGTTTCGCACCGTTGAGTTCAATACAAGGAATGGTTTTCGGCGTAGACCGGCTAAAAGGAGTTAAGCGGGACTTGGAGAATACCAAGCAAGACGTAACCGTGTTAGTCTGATCTGTGAATCTCAAATAAATTGCGGCACCGTATGAAGTCTCGCTGCCATCAGCAAACGTGTGCATTACGACTGTCTCAGCTTCACTTTTATTCATACAGCGGTCTGTTTGTAAGTTGCTTAATTGCACGATATCTGAACACCCACTTTTCCATTTCGGAGTCAAATTTTCGGGTAGATTTTCATCCCAATCGATTTTTAAGAGGCACGATTCTTGAAATATCTTCTTCGCAGTAATGAAACAAGGAGACACTAAGCCTATGGGGTCGTAAATTGTTGCCAAATAAGCAAGCACAGACCTCTTCGAAATTTTGCTTTCGTGGAATGGTTTCACTGTAAAGCTCAGCTTATCTTCGCTTGTATTCCAGTTCAGGCCCAAAGTTTTTTTTGTCGGTGTTGAATCAACTTTCAAATTTATTTTCTTCAAATTTACCCACAGGTCCTCCGATGACAAATTCTGAAGCAAATGCTTAGAATTGCTATGGAATGCAGTCAACTTAAATTTTGCTGAGTAAGTCGTATCTTTAATGTCATTGATTAACGAAAGTGCTTTTTCTTCGTCTCTTACAGATACTAACGAGTCGTCGACATAAAAGCTCTTGTCAACAGCGTTCGCGCACTCTTCACTGCACAGCGGATTGTCTACTGCAGTTTGCTTTAGTGCATAGTTAGCAACGCTTGGCGAGCTGGTCGCACCGAACACGTGCACGGTAAGTCTGTACTCGAGAAGCTTAGTTTTGTCTTTCATGTCGTACCAGAAGAATCTCAGGTAGTCTCGATCTTCTTTGCGCACCTTCACTTGATAGAACATTTGTTCTATATCGGCAGCAAATGCCACCTTTTCCTGTCTGAATCTTATGAGAACTCCAACTAGATCATTAGCAAGATCAGGTTCCTTCATCAATACATCATCAAGAGAAACATTATGGTATAGTAGAGAGCAGTTGTAAACTACTCTGATCTTTTTCTTTTGCATGTGGATAACGCCATGATGAGTCAAGTACCATTTTTTGCCAGGCCGAGTCTTCAGCTTTTCTTGTGGAACAACTTCTATGTAGTTTTTAAGCAACATGTCTTCCATAAACCTTTTATATTGTTGACCGAATGAAACGTTCGACTGCAGCTTTCTTTCTAGGGAACGAAATCTATTCAATGCTTGATCTCGGTTGTCAGGCAGAGACGTATCCCTTGTCTTGAATGGTAGGCAGAATTCGTAGTTACCTGTTTCCAACTTTTTCTTGCTAGAACCTACTTTCTGTAACCAATGCTTTTCTTCAGGCGACATCACTGTTTCAAGTGAAGTATCTTCGTAATCTTTGTTGAAATAGTTTTCAATTTGTTTGTGCAAGTAAGGCTCCGGTTTTAGAATTATCTTGTTACTAATAGATTTCACCTTTTCTCGATTAACAGGACCGTTAAGAGCCCAGCCAAGAGTGTGAAGCGAAGCGTATGATTCATCGGGTTCCCGGTCGACGATTTGAAGAGGCTTCATGACCGACGGCACGTTCATACCGAGAAGTAGACTAATTGGTTGAGTGGTGAAATTGAACGGGACATCCTTCAGGTATTCATATTCTTCAATGTCGTCGTTGGAAGGTATGTCTGCAATTGAGAAAGGCCATTGAGCCTCGCTTCTTGTATATACGACTAGTATGACAATGCTGTTATTTCTGTCGATATCACTTATTATTAGATTGTTCATCACTCTAGTTTTAGTCTTCATATTAGCATTTTCTATGGTTGCTAATGTCACTTTAGTTTCAGTAGTTTTAATGCCAAGCTTGTCAATCATATCTTCTTTAACCCAGCAGTCAGATGAGCAGTTATCGATAGCAACGTTAACACGAAGTTCTTCCTTACCACCGAGTATTTTTATTCGTGCAGGGATCACGGGGTGAAAAACCTTGCGTTCGTTGATACCAGCCCCGCAGAGGTACCGGAGCGGATGGCGCAGGCCTTCGAGTCGTTCACTTCAACAGATAAGTTCTGAGTTTGATAGTTAAAACTCTTTTCTTTAGTATTCATGTGCAAAACAGTCGGGTGTCTTCCTTTGCAATGGTCACACTGTAATCTATTTCTGCAGTTATTCGACAAGTGATTTCTCTTCAGACATCCGAAGCAAAGGCCCGTAGTTCTTACAAACGTTGATTTTTCTTCTGCAGGCAATTTTTCGAAAATGATACACGAATTCAAGGTATGATTAGTTTGGTGGCAATATTCACATTTGGGTAAAGTGTCACTTTTTCCATACTCATTACATGTAAACTTGAATTTTACCTCAGGTTTTACCTCAAGTTGCCCCAGTTTTAGATTTTAACACTTTGTTCGCGTTACTAACCTCAAATTTTCTTCCAACAGGCTGTGCGTCGTAGAGTTGGCCGTAGAGCGGCTGTTTCATCACAGCTACTTCTTCGCGTATGAAGTCGACCACCACCTTGAATGTTACCAGATTGAAATTCTTCTGTACTTCATATGCCTTGCGTCTCCATCTTTCTCGTAATTTGTACGGAAGCATCGATACTATGTTTTTTATTTCTTGAGGCGTTTGCAATTGATTCGCCCAGGTCATGATTTCTAAGTGATGATGACAGCTCAACAAGAACAGAGAATACTCTTCGAGATCGTTTACATTTTCAGACTTTATTGGAGGCCAACTGCTCAACTTGTCGATATATGCTGAAGAAACTTTGAATTCGTTTTCATACTCTTCCTTCAATATTTCTTTAGCTCTCCGAAATGATGTAGCAGGGTCGTAGTGGCAGCAGCTTTTAACTAATTTCTGTGCTTTTCCGCTCGTATATTGCTCAAGATACGCAATTTTATCCGCGTCGTCATCACATTTCGTTTCGATTACGCGCTCGAAATTAGTTATAAAGGGTTTAAAATCCGTAATCTCTTCTCCTGAGAACGTTTTTATTTCTTTTTTTGGTAGAGTTCGTTCTTGCAAGCGGGCAAGTGCCAAAGATATGTCGTTTTGCCGACGTAGAATTGCGGCAAGGTCAGAGTCCCGATTTCGTTCCTGGTCGACTGGTCTAGAGCTGACTCGTCGATCGTCTTTAAATGCCTCGTTCCTTGGGTCAGGAGACTCCATCGATGCGTCGCCGACTTCTAGCTTTGGTAACTCGTTTTCGAGGATCGGTAGTTCATGCTCCTCTTTTTCCTGTATAATTTCGTTTTGTCTTTGTTTCAGTTTCATCATTTCTTCTTCTTGCTTCAGTTCTTCTTCAGAATTTCTTCTCTTCAGTTCAAGTTCTTCCTTTTGTACCACCCTCAATTTCCTGGTGGCTTCTCTACTAGCGCCAATCTTCGCTTTCATTTGCGCTAGTTGTATCTTGGCCGAAGCAGCAGAACTTGCAGATCTACGCGAAGTGCTACTTGCAGCTGTAGGATGTTGCTTGATAGGGTATAGTAAATTCTCGACTTTGGTTCTGAATTTAGTAATGTTTTCATTGTGAGACTCGAGCCAGATTAGAGAGTCTTCATTTACACAAGCTGAGTACAAATTCTCGATTCTGGTTAGGTACTCGGTCTAAAGAGATTTTATGATATTTAGATGCTCTGCTGCATACGACAGCAGGAACTCTATTTCATTGCGTTTTTTCGTGACCGAGGCTAGTTTGTCATATGGCAAGTTACTGGATGAAGCAATCGGGTTCGCACCAGTCGTGTCATTTGAAGATTTCGAAGCGCTGAGTTCAGGCATGTTGACACCAGTCGCGCCGATTGTTTCATCTTGCGATGGATTAGCTTTCGGCGGTGTTCGTAGCATCTTGGAATTTTCACGGTGCACCACGCTACTGCTCACTCCTATTCGAAACTATATAATTGCCGTAACAATTATGAAATAGGAAATTTGTTTCATTTATTCGATCTCGTTTTCGTTCTTTGACTTTATTATATGAACGGTTTCGAATAGTGTTCATAATATAGAAAACTGAAACAAAAGATGAACAGATTTAAATTACAAAGCAAAAACAAATCAAAATATAAATTGCATGGCACGAACAAGGTTTTAATATGCAGAACATGGTAGAATATTTAAGCAATCTCCACACCGTCCGGAAACAGAATGAAATAAGCCAGACGCTGAGTCCAACTGAAGTCATGTTCGTCAGTACAAATTACGGAGGAAAAGAAACAAAAGCGGACGGCACTTACACACTCAATACTGGCTCGTAATGGGGGGGGGGGGAGGGAAGAGGGAGGTCACTCATCCATTGGCGCACCCCAAGGTCACATTAGCGCACGTTTTTTACCCCCACCAGAAGACTAACCAATTGACGTACTTGAAAGCCAATTATATCGCTGGATGCGCAAGAAAAATCTCTATAAGATGAGTTTATAAACCGAAAAATTGCCATTATCCGGAAATATACCCGAACCGTGCTCTTAATGTTAAGGAGATGCTACTAATCAATTTTTCAATTTTTTTGCCTGTATCATGGTAAATACATCGAAATAAACAACTTTTTTTATGCACTTTTTGGGGCAATTGAGTATTTAATAAGATATAGCAATAAATTACTAACCAAAACTATAGGTTTTGAAGCGCTAAGTAATTTGCGTCATATGGCAACACTGAAATGGACTCTCTCTTCCGACGCGCTCGAATGGTTGCGAGCATTCCCGCCATCTACGACGAAAATGAAGATACCGCTATAATGTTATTTTTCGGTAATTATTTCAGTTGTATTATTAAAGATCCTAGAAGTGGTTTCAGGCTCCGCAGGCTCTACGGAGCTGGAAAATAATAAATTAGCAAGTACCCAAACATACTCTACCAAAACTAAACCTACCGCTATAACTTTTTAAATACTCATTTTCCCAAAAAAGTCAATAATATAGAAGTTGCTTATTTTGGTGTAATAACTATGATACAGGCAACAAAATTTGGAAAATTGATTAGTTGCATCTCCTTGATATTAACCAAAAATACACAAAACATGCATGGCGAAAAATATTTTCACAGAATACATGGAGCCACAACCACAGGTGCATGAAGAAGAACCGTACATGGTACAAAACTTACCAGTAACAATGGCAGATCATCAGGGGCACTCAAGGAATTTATCAAAGTTTCTGTTTCCTATTCCCCGCACTTATTTCCAAGTTTTTCACTGCATCAATAACAGGCGGGCTTCATTCGTAAGTCAACCCTACAAAAGAAAGCAAACCAGAATTACTTTCAACACATCTGGCATACCACATGACCTTGCCATACATAGCAAAAGTAGATGTTCTACCGTTTCTTTTACTCATCTGCCAGAGTGCATGCATAAATCATTATTCCCTTCATTCCCCCGTCGGAGGATAGGATAGACCTTCAATCCTTTCCAAAAAAACTATGGCTGGTCCTGCTACCCACACGTGTTGCTACAAATGCTAGCAGTGCTATACACCAGTTGTGATTAAAGCTGGGAGTTCATAAATTTTTGTTCTATATTTCAGCTTTTTACAAATATATACACACACACAAAAGTTTTTTAATTCAAAATTTTCTCGTTCTTATTTTGCTACTGGTATTTGGAGTAACACAATCCAATTCACATCATTTTTGGGAGAGGCACATTTAAAATTTTCAAAATCCTGAGTTTTGAATCATAGCTGCACTTTTCTTCCACCCAGGACTTACAGTGACCAGTAGATCCTGTCTATTTTGTTGCTCCTTTGGAGCTTGTTTGTAAGTGTCCCTAACATCAATAGGAGTTCTTGGTGAATAATGCAAGATTTTTAGATTATTCGTTAGTTTTAGCCTCCCTACCCAGCAACAAATGGAATTCAAAGAGAGGAAGGAGGAAGGCATCATTTAGTATGGAGTTAAGAAAACGCAGAATCTACGCAGAAAGGCATAGAAACAATAAGTTGTGAAAGAAGAACATGAAACAAGACCAAAGTTGAAGAAGAAAGTAGTAGGTGCTGAAGAACAGGACAGCAGTGAACCGAAAAAAGTGGTCTTTAACTAAACAAAAATATTTTATTTCAACAAAAAAAAGGGTCAATGTGAAGTTTAATGCAATCACGGAAAATAATAACGCCGATCCCAGGAATCACTAAAGGAACACATTTCAGAACGTTTTACATGAATGACATTCTGCTCGCTGATGCGTTATTTTCGAATAATTGAACTTTGAAGTTGGCCTTGGCGCCAAAGGAAGCGAGCGCGTGAAACGGAATTTAATTAATAAAGGAAGCTATTACAAACGTAAAGAGGTTGGGTCGTGAGGGGGAGGCACAGTTCTTCTAGTGAAAATTATAAATAAAGCTTCTAACCCACCCATTAGGGTGACGACCGCAATCTTGTTGACATCGGGTCCAAATTGGCGGCGCCCATGGTGGTCGCCATGTTAGACCCGATGTAAACAAGATTGCGGTCGTCACCCTAATGGGTGGGTTAGAAGCTTTATTTATAATTTTCACTAGAAGAACTGTGCCTCCCCCTCACGACTTAACCTCTTTACGTTTGTAAAAGGGGGTTAGCTTCCGTTTTTAATTAAATTACGCTCGCTTCCTTTGGCGCGGGAAGGCCAACTTCAAAGTTCAATAATTCGAAAATAAAGCATCAGCGAGCAGAATGTCGTTCTTGTAAAACGTTCTTAAATACGTTCCTTTAGTGATTGTTTGGAATATAATTATTAATTTCTGCGATTGCATTAAACTTCACATTGACCAAAAAAAGGCCTACCTAACTCTCAGCTTGGGCCCTCGCGCAAGGTTTTTAACTTACTGAAAAGTATACATACACAATCGGAATATTTTGATTAAGGTCAGAATCTGCCCTGGCTTTTAAATACCAATCTGTGCAAAAATTTGATGCCATAATATGGAATGGTAATAGGTAAAGCTTATGGGAAAAATTTAGATGCTATTTTTTCTAGTAATTAAAAAATAGCTTGTCAAGATTATTATCTTTGATTCTGAAATGGCATATTGTTTGTTTGGATATTTTTGAACAGTTTGTTCATGAAAACATAATGAATCACATCCCCACAGTGGAAAAATTCTGGAAAAATATTTAGTTATTGTTAAATGCTTGCCAGTATGATTTTCGAGTTTTTGGGACTTAAACATAGTGACTTAGATCGAAAGAAACAAGTTTTCTTCTATGAACTTTCCGTCAGAAATGAGTATTTTACGAGTTATAGCGGTAAATGACTTACCGCAACCTTAGAGTTTGAAGCGGAAAAAAATTCTTCGAGCGTGTCGTATGACAACATTAAAATGGACTCTCCCTTCCGACACGCTCGGATGATCGAGCGCATTCCCGCCATCACAGACGAAAATCAACATACCGCTTCAGCTTTTTATTTTTGGATGATAATTTTTATTGTGTTATCGACTAAAAGATCCTAGAAGTGGATTCAGGCTCCACAGGCTCCACGGGGTGAGCTAATAATGAATTACAATGTATTCCAACGTACTGTAACAGCTTAATTGCGCAAAAAAATTAAACCTACCGCTCTAACTCGTATATTACTCATTCGCAGCAAAAAGTGTATGGAGGAAAAGTAGTTTATTTCAATGATATTACGATGATTCAAGCCACAAAAATTCAAAAATTGAGTAGTAGCTGTTTATTCGATCGTATTCATCATAAACGAAAATTAACATACCGCTCTAACTCGTAAAATACTCATTTTCAACAAAAACTGCATCGAATGAAACTTGTTTATTTTGATCTAATTAACTATATTTAGGCAATGAAAAATGGAAAATCGATTACTGACCAATGCTGCACATTTACCAAAATTGATTACTGGCAAATGTCCTACATTTATTTCCAGATAGAAGCTTTCAGATAGAAGCTTTCTTCATATTAATTCAAACCACTTGAGAAAAATATTTTTACAGAATTGCTCAACCAGGAATATAGGGACATGATCCCACATCAATGTAGAATTTCAGGGTACTTCATTATGACCAGACACAATGGCACTTCGGAACTATGAGTAGCAGTCAAACAAATTTTTATGAACTATTTCTATCAAGGTTGAATATCATGGAACTTTATTATGACCGGACACAATGGCAATTTGGAACTATCACTAGCAGTCAAACGAATTGTTGTGAACAATTTTTTTCGTACCTCAAAATCTGAATCAGCACCCTAATTTTGATAAATAATAACAAATAGGTTATTATTTGTCATGTTATAATATGGAACAAATCACGAAAATGCTAATTTTATGTAGCTTTCCAATGTAGAGTAGAAGAATGAACTATGATACGACAGAGCGTCAATGCTCCTCTTACGACAGTTTAGATGTAACTGAATCGCTGTGATACACGGTACTCGTGATGTCAAAAGGAACGTGAAAGGAACTTGCTCTCGTTCAAATGATTACACATTGTAATAAAATATAATTTACACCCTAATTCTTCCAGTATTTGGACATATATTAACGTCATTGGTAAGGGAAAACTTTTAGCATTACGATGAGGTAATTTTTAATGAAAAAAAAATATTGATAGTAACAGTACCTTGTTATTTTTCCCCACACACCGAAGCAGACAGAATAAACCCGTCTTTTCAGAGGAAGAAATTATCGTTCCGATCGAACTTCAACTTGAAATTGAAGGACGACAGCGTCGGGGCCTTTGTAACGGCCTACAACTCCCTCCACAATTTTCGCACAAAGAGTTCAGTGCCTGGTACCAGACTTGTCCACTAAACTACTCAGGATCTACCAATCCTTGTCACAAGCTGTCATTGGATGGCATTACTGGAATAACCAGTGTGTCAAAACACCATCCCCAAAGCATATTGGGTCATTACAGCCCACTCTACCTGACTAGCTCATTCCAGTCACTGTCTCATACTCCAGACATGCACAAGATACATTTTCATAGCTTCCATGATACTGAAATTACACTCCTGATCCAATCCAGCAAGACAGCTCATACGGCAATCATCTTCAGCACATCTAGCATACCACTCATTCTCTCCCTACTGCTCAAACACCACATTCATGAAACTCACTCCCTCTCTCCCTCTCCCTCCCTCTCGCTCTCTCTCTCTCTCTCTCTTGCTCATACTTACTACATTCCAGCACAAAATGCTCTATTGTTTCCTCCACTCCACTATTACACTGCTGGCATAATCTGTTATTATTCTCATTCCACCTCCGTGTACGTCTTTTCACACTCAATGACTTACATCTCACAGCAAACAAGAGTTGACTTTCAAAACTACCATCATAGAACATCTCAAACTTAGGTGCTTCCTTTTTCATATACCAGTTGAGTGTAGGCTTCCGCATCATGCTAAGCTTCCACTTATATAATACATACTCATTTGTTTGCCTCTCAATCTCTTTCTTCCACCTCTTGCAGTCCCACTCAGGCCCTACACCTCCAACATTTATTAAACTCCCAGTCATCCACAGGTTTACCTATTCTAACATAAATAATCTTTTGCATACATAAGTTTCCTTGCATTCCCCCAACATACATTCTCTCAATAGCTTACACTCAGATTCCATTCAAAAATTCGCTTTGCACACCTACTGTTCTGCATTCTTCAATTCTCACATTATAATTCAGCGCCTAATGCAGCACCGCTTTCATCATTCTATCTGAAAATAGGCTACACCCTAGGTCACCTTTAATGGCTTCTGTAGCTGTCCATTTTGGAGCACCCACTGCTAAACGTCATATCTTATTTTGTATTACATTCAGCTTTTCAAGATCACTTCCATTCTAGGAAAGAGCACTCATTCCATACATGACACTAGGTACAGCAACATACTTCCACATTCCTCTCACACATTTATACTTGTTTGCTCTGTATCTGGCCACACTACTTAACACACTACTCACACTACTCCACTGCATTGCTTTTTACCACTTTCTCACCCTTAGTTCTAGTGCATCCATCTTCATTTATCATACAACCTAGATAATTGTATTCTTTTGTTCTACCTATTCTGATTTCTCCAATATTCCACATTCTGTCTCTATCAGTCTCATCACTATTTATAACCATAACCTTACTTTTGTCAGCCTCAAATTTCATCTTGAAATCTACTATATCCATTCACAATGTCAAGCATCCTTTGTAGTTCATCTCCACATTTACTAACCACAACCACATCATCAGCTTACAACAAACAGCTCAGTCTCTCATTACCAACTTTCAGTCCTAGGCCACTCATTCTCAGTCGAACTGCTAATTCTTCTGTGTACAATCCAAACAACAGGGGAGACATAGTACAGCCCTGTCTCACTCCTCTAACACTCCTCACTTGCTCTGTTTCCAAATTTTCTAACCTGTAGATGGCGCTTGTGCTCTCATACTGACTTTGTACAATTTTTAATACTTTTCTGCTAAACCCAACTTTTCTCAAAATTTCAAAGAGCCTAACCCGATCCACTCTGTCATACGCCTTTTCAGTATCCAGGAATGCCAAATATACCTTCTTATCATCCCTCCTCTTTCGCTCAATTATTTCACTCACTACAAACAGATTATCCTCCCCACGTCTATCTTGCCTAAAACCATTCTGTTCTTCTCCCAGGACTCCTAATTCCTCAGCTAGATTTTTCATTCTCTCATTCAAAATACCACAAAAGATCTTACATACAGTGTCAGCCAGTGCAATTGGTCTATAATTTTCAAGTTCTTTCATACTCTTATGTCCATCCTTATGCAACAGAACTACATTACACTTGTTCCAGTCATCTGGTACTCTTTCACTCTTCCATATCTCACCAAATAAACATTTCAACATACTGACTACACTCTCTCCTCCACATTTGTAGAACTCATATGGTATCTTATCAGGGCTACATGCCTTCCCATTTTTCACTTTCTTTAAAAAACTAACAATCTCTTCACAAGTGATTTCATCTTCCATTTGCAGTTCATGTTTATCAATCAGAAAATTTACGGGTTCATCATCTGTAACCTGCTCATTCATTCCACCAATGTCCTCCCAGTATTCTTCAACTGCTTTCACCATTTTCACCCTATCTCGCACACTGCAACCATTGACTACTAATTCGTCGACTTGAACTTCACTACCTCTATCATTACCTTGTATAAACTTATACCAATCTTTTATTCCATCTGGACCTTTTTTTCTTAGATTTTCCACTTGGTGTCTCTCCTCTTTAACTAAAGCCTCATCAATCATTTCCCTTACTTTCTCCTGCTGTTCCTTGTACTCATTCCATGCACTCTGCCATTCATCCTCAGTAATTGTTTCTTTCATAGATTTTCCTCATACTGCGTTGTTTCTGATTTTAAGTCTTTCTTTTCATTTGTTCTTCCTTCATCTCACATTTGAACAGGGATGGAAAAAACCCTGGGTTTTATAAAAAATCCCAACCCACATGGTTTTTTGGGGTAAATTGTTTTTTTTTTGTTTTTTTTTGGGCTTCATTGGTTTTATGAAATACCTGTTTTTATTTATAAAAAGGTATTCACACAGCTCCAGCTGCCTCTCTTTCAGATTTATATAGACACTAATTGAATCGCCTTCAAGACTGCAAGCTCAGCATGTCCCCAGCTTCGAATAGCAACAGCTGCATCCCAAACGACAGTTGAACGCTCAACTGCCGCAGCAGTGCTCCAAACGGCCGTAACCAATTCAGAGAAGCTGCAGCAGCCACGGCAGCACGGCTGTTATTTAAGCATACGTCGATAGTTAGGAATATTCGTTCTAGTACGAGAACTCATCTCTAAAGGGACTCTTGGTGCCACCTTTTTAGTCCTTTTAACTTGTTAATTTGAACTCAGTCAGCAAGCTGAGTTAGTCTTTATATAAATCCTGTGTAACTTTATATCCATGGATCCAATTTAACGTAAATACGAGACCCGTCTATCGTCATCACCAACGCTGCTTTCTCCAAGTTATGTTGTATTGTCATTATTTTATCATTCTCAATTTTGCTAGTTTCATCAATACCTTGTCATAGTAGGTATGATCATACTTTGTTAAAAACTGTACAAGTGTGGCCATACTAAGATGTGTGTATATTATATCCCATACCTGCTGAAATGAACCATAATTTTGAAGGTCGACATTGAAAACGACCGATAAAGTAGGACGACCAGTGTATTTGAATCTAGAAGAAACGACGAGTATAACACTACTTTTTTCTTTAACTTTGATCTTGTTTCATGAACTTCTTTTTCGTCTTACTGTTGCTATGCCCTTTCTGCATAGATTCCACGTTCCCTTAACTCCATACTAAATGGTGCCTTCTTCCTTCCTCTTGTTGGATCTCATTTGTTGAGGACAGGGAGGCTTAAACTAATAATCTAATCTAATCTAATCTAAAGGACAAATTACGGTGTAGGCGATACCCACAAGAACCTCTGAGACACTAATTGGATAGGGAGGCTTAAACTAATAATCTAATTTAAACTAAAGGACTAATTACGGCGTAGGCAATACCCAAACGAACCTCAGAAAGGGCAGCCGCACAGAAGACAGCCCCTTTTCAACCAAATCCACACGTCGACCGCACGACGGTATCGAAATTATGCTTGTCAATTTATAGCAAGTTGTTTTAGCAGCAGACAGGCGCCAGACATGTGAGAGTGAAGCACCATGCAGATCATAAGTAACAACCACAAGCAACTTGAAGCAAGCAAATTGCTCTCATTTATTCAGATCTCCCCACGACCCCGTTGCTAATAGTAATTGTTCAAGACTGTTTCGTATTAAATGATTGTCATCTCTAAAAATTTTCAATTAATTTATATTTTACACCTTTGGAACTTAGCTACGTATATAATTTAAAAAAAAATTTGTTTGCACCATAAACATAACTCAAAATTTGGTGATAGACTTGATTGTAGTCAGTTCCATTTGCAGATATCTTCTCTCAATCGCTACAAAAAATTTTAATTTGCTGTTGTTGGTAGTGATTATGTAACGTCAGTAACGATGCCCTTCACGAGTGGAAGAAAGAGTGCTCCCGAATGGGATAACGTAGATCGAATTGAAAATGATAAAACTAAAGTCATGTGCAAACATTGTCAAATGACTATAAGTAAAAAAATTGAGCGTGTGAGGCTTCATTTGAAAAAGTGTCGCCATTATCAAGTAGATGATATGGAAGTGGGTGAAAGCTCAACAACGCCAACCCCTAATCTAGTAGAAGAAAAGGATGCCTTATCAAAGACTATGAATGTCTCAGAAATTCATGAAGATTCTCGGTCAGAGGTTTCTGCGTCGGTATCATTTTCAAGCTGTTCAGCACTCAATTCTCCAAGTGGTGGTGTGACATCTAGTGCAATTTCACTAGCATCAAGCACCCCTAAGAAGAACCTGGACTTGAAGAATGAGAAATCAGTCAAATGTCAAGCTTCAATATCACATTACATGGTTTTTAAAAACATCACCAGAATTGAAAGATGAAATGGATCTGCATGTTGCCCGTTTCTTTTTCAGTGCAAATATTGCATTCAAGAATGTTGAAAGTACTTTTCCCACAAACTCTTAGAAGCATTACGCCCAGGATACACACTTCCAAATCATAAAAAAGTTAGCGGGTCCACTGCTAGATAAAGTACACGAAGAGACAGTTTAAAGTATTCAAGAAAATCTGAGAATGGCATCAAGTCCAATCATTCTGATACAAGACGGATGGAGTAACACACAAAATGATGCAATAATTGCACACAGTGTGCAAAATGGACATCAGCCAACTCTTCTTTCTATTGTTGAACCAGGCAACAATAAGAAAACAGCCGAATACTGTTGATCTCTGGCAAAAGATGCTATTGCTAAAGTCAAAAAGGACTTCAACAAGGATGTGAGTATAGTATACGTGACTATGGGTACATTGTCATGGATTGTTTCATTATATTATGTTTCCTTTTAAGTAAAGTGATATTTTGTCATCATAATAATACAATTAACTGAACTAGCTTCAACTAGGTTCCCTTCATTAATTTTATCAATAAAACTGTCAAAACATGCATATACCGGAGGCAAGTCAACTTTGAAATTTACAATTTTTTCACAGGTTTTTGCAGTATGCACTGACAATGAAAGTAAAATGGTGCGTATGATACAACTGCTAGAAGAAAAACATCCTAATCTGGTAACCTATGGTTGCTCTGCCCACCACATGAATCTGCATGAGAAGGCTGTTACGCCAAGAACTGTACTTAAGCACATTGTTGAAGTTAGCAAATACTTCAGGAATCACCACCTTCCTCATGTAAGTTAAAAAATTGTTAAATATGTGATTGAACATGTAAATATATAGCTAGCCTACAATACCATAAGTATACCTAAACCTGATCAATTACATCCTTGACTGGTATTATGTTTGTATTACGCTAGGAATTGAACTTATAACATTGTACCCTTTGTTATAACTTATGTAGGGATTTAATAATTTAATAATCAAGGATATAAATAAAACTATTCATTAATATTTAACGTGTTTTGTAGAGTTGGTTGAAAGAAAAAGGAGGGAAACTTCCTCAGCTTCCCAAAGAAACACGGTGGAATTCCCAACTAGCATGTGTTGAAACTTACATTTCCAACTATCAGATCTATCTAGAAATTAGAGGAGATCACACAGACATTCCCGACAACATTGGAAAAATTATCGACAATGTTGGATATACAGAGAGGCGCAAAACCTTTTCAATCAGCTAAAGTTGTTTGGGAAAGCACTAGAAATGGTGAATAATTATGTTATTAACCTATTCTTGAACTTTATATTTATATCAATTATTTTGAGAAAATCTGAGAAAGAGGAAAAAGTCATGTTACTTTTTTATTCATGTTAACATCTTATTTTTTACATGACTGTCAAAGGTGAACGTATAAAGCATGCAAAATAATACCTTTTTCAGCTCCAAAGCGATACAGCTCATCTGTCTGATGCTGTAGACATTTGGAGTTCACTTCTGAATAATGAACTACTAACCAAGTACAAAGCTGCAATTCAGAAAAGATTTGATGCTGCAATTACTCCCCAACACTTCTTGGCTTAAATGACAGATCATCGTTTTCAAGGTACGTAGGACTGGTACCTAATTAACATAAATTACTAATGCTTGTTTCATTTCTAGCAGCAATGCTGTTCTGCTATGCAAATGACATAATATAAATGATGACCATGATATGCTACTGGGTCCTGATACTGACAGTCTGACATACAAACATAATTATAGCTGAGACAGAACAGAACAAACAAAATATTGTTTAACAATGTTCAAAGACCAATTTTATGCGATATAGTTTGCATGTTATATAGTTGGATGGGGTATGGCACGACTTATTCCCGAAATAAGGATAACTATTTTGCGAACATTTTTTACAAAGTTTATTTAAAAAATTTGCCAAATATTCATTTTTTTCAGTACAGGATAAAAACAAACAATAAAATGACTGGAAAAAATGCTCTAACAGATTCCGTTGTGAAATTTGTTCCAGTGCAGCTTGAATGCTCACCATAGACCGGTCGTTACTTTACTTTCTTACCCCATGATGGCCGCTGTTGTGTCTTACCCCATCTGACTATTATTTTTATTTGACTTATCTCAGGCAAAGCTCTCACAGGAGAACAGGAGGCAGATGTTGAAGAGTGGTTGGCTGAGTACAATCCGAAGTTCGTTGGTGCGCTTTATTCCTATAAATTGAAGGACTCTAACATCTTCCCAAAACACACGTTCAAAGAGAAAATCACCAAGACAATGCTCCTCGTCGATGGTGAGAAATTCAAGACATGAAACAGCAGAAAATGCAGATCCCTGAAAACACACTGGCAGAGGGCTTCTGCAAGTTTATCAGCAATCTTCATTCCTGCCCCGCAAGTTCAGGATCAATTGAGAGAATTTTTTCAACATTTGGACTTGTGTGGAATAAATTGAGAAATAGATTAGGATCGGAACGCGCACAGAAATTGGTCTCAGTATATCGCCACCTCTCAAGGGATAATGATGTGGATGAAAACGATGAAATGGACGTGGATGTGGAAAGAGAAACACAGTAAAACTGTAGTAGCAGTTAGTCTAGGAGACAGAGGAAAAATTCAGATGTCTATGTAATCAAAAAATTGAACTGCATTTGTTTCTTAGTTTTTTTTATCTACTTTGGAAATGAAATTCATGGAAATATATTAATTTCTCAAGTTTTTTTGAGACTAAGGTTTTTCTAATTTGATTTGTATAGGGTTGGTGTTTTGTTTTTTAATGTTTCTTGTCATAGTCATGCAAATGACTTAGATACATTTTTTGACATGATAAATATTTAGCTGATTTTGATCCTATCAGCATCAAAACAAATCAAATTTAAATAACAATAATAAAACCGAAAAAAAACACTATTCATTGGGTTTGGGAGGCATGTCAACTTTGAAATTTATAATTTTTTCACAGGTTTTTGCAGTATGCACTGACAATGAAAGTAAAATGGTGCGTATGAAACAACTGCTAGAAGAAAAACATCCTAATTTGGTAATCTGGAACAGTACTTAAGCACATTGTTGAAGTTAGCAAATACTGCACTATTTATTGGATTTTTTAGTGTGTTTTTTTGAGTGGGTTTTTAATGTGCCAACCCTGCTTTTAAACCTCCTGGCATTCCCTGTCCTATTCCTGCATTTCATTCTGCCTATCTTTTGCTCTGCCATATCATACAAGGTTCTTGCAATCTCACCATTTAGGTCATTTACGTTTCCACACCAGTCCTGTTCCAGTTACACTTACTCGATTCATTCTTAAATTCTTCCCAGTTTGCCCATTTTACCCACCAACTTTCTTTCACACTACTGACCTTCGGTATTGACTCCTCTCCACCCCAGTTATATTCAAGCACAAGCATTTTGTGGTCACTATCAATATCAAAATCATCCTCATCTATAGAGATGTGACTAAAAAAAACCATGCCGTTTAAAAAAAACACGTTTTTTTACAAAAAAAACAATGGTCAAAAAAAACGTGGATATTTTTTTTTTTCAAATATTTTGTCTGAAAATAACTCAGCAACGAAAAGAACCACATTACATTATTTTTTTATGTCAGATTACAAAATAAAACAGCATACTTCTTAATTGATGGTTTTCTATGGTTTTATGAAATTTTTCATTTTCTGTGGTTTTATGTTTTGATATTTCATTTATTTTACAATACGGTTGAATGACCTTCAACTCACAAAATGGTGTGTTATAATAACATATCTTTACTTATGATCATTGATAGAGATGTGACCAAAAAAACTATGCTGTTTTTAACATGTTCTTTATACAAAAATTATGACTAAAAAACATGGATATTAATATATTTTATGTGACCTAAAAAATCCAATGCTGTTTTGGTAAATCTAAAGGATATGTCAGTTATCGATTTTCTATTTTTTGGTGCCTGAACCTAATTAATTGAATCAAAATAAACAAGTTTTCTTCTATGCACTTTCCGTCTCAAATGAGTATTTTACGATTTATAGCGGTAGGTTTAGTTTCGACTTTAATGACGAATGCGCTCAAATAAACAGCTACTCATCGATTTTCGAATTTTTGTTGCTTGAATCATGGTAATAACATCGAAATGAACAACTTTTCTTCTATACACTTTTTTTCGTCAAATGAGTATTTAACGAGGTATAGCGGTAGGTTTGGTTTCGTCTTTGATGACGATCGCGCTGGAAGCGAGTGCGTATTGCAGCATTGCTGTCCGACATGCTCCTTGAATAACTTGCCGCTTAAAACACTGGAGTTTCGGTAAGTCTTTTATCGCTAAAACTAATAAAATACTCATTCGAAACGGAAAGTGCATAGATGAAAACTTGTTTATTTCGATCTAATTAACTATGATTAGGCATCAAAATTTACAAAATCAATAACTGACATATCATTCAGATTTACCGCTGTTTTTTTACAGAAAAATCATGACTGGAAAAACACGATGTAAATATCAGGAAAGCCATTTTTCTTTAATCGAATTGTCTTTAGAAACTTATCAACAAAGAACGCTGTTAACATTCAAATATTATTCATTAGAACTGTACTAGGTCTTAGAATAAAATATCTACAGAGAATCTATTCACTCTATAAGACCTTTTGGAGACCAGCTCCATCCTCAGTAAGTCATTCAGTAAAATTTGGCAAAATGGACAGTGAATTTTCACTGTTCCTTTAAATAACATTTTACTGAATGACTTACTGAGAATATGAATGACGTACTTAGATATTTTATTCTAAGACCTGGTACAGTTCTAATGGATAATAATGTATTTTCTGTGACCAAAAATCCATGCTGTTTTTTGAATGTTGTTGTTACAAAAAAGTCATGACTAAAAAACACATATATTAATATACTTTATTTGACCATAAACAATCATGCTGTTTTTTTTTTGAAAAACATTTTTACCAGAAAAATCATGACTACAAAAATGTGGACATTAATATTTTCTATGTGCCAAAAAAAACATGCTTTTTTTTAAACCATGTTATCTTTATCAAAAAAGTCATGACCAAAAAACATGGATATTAATGACTTTTTGTGAAAAAACATGGTTTTCAAAAATGTTATGTTTTTTTGGCATAAAATATAATAACACTAGTGTTTTTTAGTCATGATTTTTTTGTAAAAACCATTTTTTCAAAAAGCATGGTTGTTTGATGATATAAAATAAATTAGTATCCATATTTTCTTACAAAGAATTCATGACCAAAAAATGAATCATAATGACTTATAGGAAAGTAAACATGTTTTTAAAAAACAATGAACTTTTTGGTGACATAAAATATATTACTATCCATGATTTTAAGACACTATTTTTTATGAAAACACGTAAAATTAAACAACATGGTTTTTTGATCACATAAAATATATTCATATCCAGGTTTTCTTACACACAATTGCTTCTGAAAAAACATGTTTTAAAAAAAAACAGCATGGGTTTTTTAGGTCCCATAACTATATTCATGTTGTTTTAGTCATTATTTTTTAGTGAAAAATCATTTATTTGGTCTCATAAGTATAATATTCATGTTTTTTCAGTCATGATTTTTTAGTATAAAACAATTTTTTTAATAACTGCGTTGGGTTTTTTAGGTTACATAAAATACATTTTTTTGTCATGATTTTTTTTGTAAAAAAAGCATGGTTATATTTGGTACCAGAAAATATATTAATATTCATTTTTATTCGTCTGAATTTTTATCTAAAAAAACATGTTTTTAAAAAAACAATTTGCAGGCTCACAGCCAACCAACGACTTTAGGTTCAAACAAGAGTCACGTAACAATTTATCGGCTCCGTCATTGGCCAATTGGTACCTACGTCACTGTCGACAGGGCTGAAACTCACTTAGTGATAAGTTGAGGATCTTCTAGTATATGATCTGTGGTAACGGTCACGGAAGACGGAGCACGGAAGTTTGAATAGGAGGCGCCACAACGTCTGAGAGGAGGGGTAGTTGCCAGATGCACATTCTTTCGAAATCGAAACGTCAAAACTTATCCAAATAGTTTCATATGTGTTTATCAATTTATTCATTGGTGTGTTCTGTCATTCAGTATCATTTTACGAAAGCTTATGAAATCGCACCAGACGCATTTATAGAATTTAGTTATCCCAATTTTTGGTTCAAAGAGATTATCAGTATATATTTCATAGGCAATGATTACTTTATTAGTTACAATAATGTATAAAATGAGCATTAAAACTGAATAAGACGCAACTAAGTCTTAAAAAGGCGAATGTTAGATTCTTTTAGCACAAGGAGTTTCTTCTACCTCAGCTTGAACCTGAATACTACAAATAATAACGTATCTATTTTTTGACCATCAAGCAAATAATAGTTAAATTTGGGACTAATCTGATGTGTAAACGGGTAATTAGTTATAAATGCAGAATTTAATATGTGCTCTGAAAGGAATCTTTGACATTTCATCAAAAATATATAACAAAAATTTTATTATTTATATATACACTATATTTTCTTAAAAGCCGTTCATAAGCAAGTACGTTGCATACACACGTGCCTCCCATGTGGAAAAAATTTATTTGAAGGCAATGAGGTAGCTAACAGGAAATCACACGTGGCTCCTACGTATCAAATCCAGCATGCAACGTACTAATATGGCTATGATGAGTATATTCAGTGGTAAATCCATTTTGCCAACTAAAATCCACGTAACCAGCACCTAACCACGTGGCTTCCATGTGACATTGTATGTAGGGTAAGATGTCACTACGTTTAGTGTTAGAGTCAGTAATCTTTGTAAATTATACACGGTACAAAACATATAGCATGTGACTGTAGAACGGTGTGCAAGAATTATTCACTGATGATGATGCATTTAATCTGAATATCGTTGATATAGTGATTATGTTTTTTCCCACGGTTAATATTTGTTTTACATTCGCTGCTGTCCGTTTGAGGACCTAATTTATTTGTTTGGGTTGGGAGCATCACCATCATTTTTAACTCATTTTGCCATATTTTTGTTCGTGATAATGGTGTGGCTTGATTTTTCAGTGAATAGTGAATAAATAATAATGATTTTGTATGCTGTTATTTCATACCCAGTCGCCGGACCCAACCATACTCTTAAATCAATCGTACATGAATCATATCGAACATAGATGGTTGCATTTTCTACACAGTTGAGAGGACCCAACGCCGCTGAAAGTAATTAATTTCTGAAATAAGTGGCATTTATCTTTACTATAAGTCATAGGCGATTTTACGAAATAATTTGATGCAAAAGATGAATATCATAATAAATGTCAATAATAAATGCATTTACTGAAGTCCTCCATACACTGTCGTTGACTTAGATGTTGAACCGAGTACGAATATAGTGCTGAAAAGATTACAATACTTCTAAATTTCAACTCATAATTTGTTTACTATGAATAATTTACGACAATTTTTTACTTGCAAGGATTATTCAATGCCATTGAAATTTTACTCACGAACGATTTATCCGTTTTTATTAATTCCCATTCGCTGCGAAAGGAAATTGTTCGAAACCCACGAATTTCTTTGAAGCGTACTTTCTACGTTGCTCTTTATTCTCTTCAGTAGATATTATGCCTTTAACCAGCCGAGGCACAAAATATTTCCTCGCTTCACTTTTGCAGCATGTCAAACATCTTCCAGTTTCTTAAAAACCAGTTTGTGTTAAACCTGTTTCTTCCTTGATCCGTTTCGACAGCCTGACTATACATACTGCATAATTTTACCACTCTCTCTGCTTCACATTATTTGTTTAAACTCACTTAAACATGTCGGGTTTGTATCTTTAGCTCTTTCATTGCCAGCATTATTTAGTTGAATTTTACTGAAATACGAGTGATCAGATGATTCAGAAAAAATGGAGAGTTTTTAATTGAATCCAAATCAATTTATCAGAATCGAAACATTTCTAAACGGATAAAGCACTTCTAATTTACATCAAAAGATCGGAAACTCAATTCTCAGTAGTTGCTGGTTATTCGGAAACTCAGTGTCCTCTGAGACTCCATATGGTGAGGATGTGCATTGCGCTCGCTCCGCTCGCTCCGAAACAAAGTGCCTATTGTTAGAAAGAATGTACTTCTAGCCTGAATGGGTACCCTCTCTCGCCATGAGGATTCAAATGTGATATCAACATATAAATCATCAAACTAAAAATATAATATTCCCTCATAAAGTGTGAAGGTGTTCAACCCTCGTTTATACAAGGAAGCCAACTCTCTAAACCTACAAGATGGGACCGAGGAAGCAACGCAACAACATCAGCAGCTGCAACAACAGCTGTGAATATCAACCAAAGTTTGGTCAATATCCTGATGTGTCTAGCCTAACGCAAGACTGCAAAGAAGTGGTATCTGTTCTAATAAAATATTTCGACTCAGTGATGACAAAATTTAATAGTGATATTGACGAAATGAAAAGTGAAATAAGCGACCTTAAAACACTATCTGAAACAATAGCAGGAAAAGAAGCAGAACACAAACAAATTATTGAAGAGCAGAATGAAAAAATACAAAGCTTGGAGTCACGTCTCGATCGCTTGGAAAAAAATGATCAGCGCCGAGACCTGGAAGATAGAAAATGTACTCACGTCATTTCCGGGGGGGAACTACCTCATTCACACAACAACGAAAATTGCAAAGAAACAGTCTGAAAAATTCTGAAGGACATCAACATCGACCTCAGTGATGCTGACATCACGTCAGCTAACAGAATGGGAAGAAAACCACTAAGTGGAAACGAGGATCGAAGAAACATCGCTTTCGAACTGAAACATTACAACAAAAAATGTGAAATTCTCTCTGCCTGCCGAGTAAATAAACCAACGTTCTATATAAATGAATATTTAATACCTTCACGAGCCAAGATCATGTACACCTTGAGAGTAGCCAAGAGAAATTTCCCGGAAAAAATCGGAACCCCGAGGACCCAAGATGGAAACATCTTCGCATTCATCCCTGGACAACCGGACTCGAGACGTCAGATTAACACGCCAGAAGAGCTCGACCAATACCTGATGCGGCAACTGGATAAATCATCGAATCAGGTCTCGGGTGTTCACCTCAATTAGGTATCAAAACATGCACCTGTGTCAAATTATATACTCGTATACCAATAACGCCTAGAATTCTATAACTTTACACTAGATCTTCAAACTGCATAACTTCATGTCATGAATCAGTTCCAACCTCTAAAGATATATACGGCAGTTTTACCTCAATTTTGACAATCTTATGACAGATATATATGAACATTTATGACAACTGTATTGGAAATTGCAACAACACCATCAGCAATTTGTACCTACCAATATTATGATGGAATATTGATATCCAACTTGTTCGCCTTTCCTCGTAAATTGTATGTAATTTTTAACCAACAAACTATTATTATGTGTAAAACATATTAGCTGATTAGATTATCATCGTCGCTAAATTTTTTCTATTTATTTTTATTTTTATTTTTTTAAACTTATTACCTGTTATATGTGAACTTTGTAACAACGCCTTCAGCAATTTGTACGCATCAATTTTGTATATTGACCTCCAATATTAATCGCTCTTGGCTGAGTATTGAGTGTACTCACGAAATCACGCTAGATTTCTTACTCTTTTCTATACTTTCTAAGCTAGTTTTTAGATAGATATATCCTTTTAATCTTGACTCTGTATTTCGTTTTAAGTTGTACAATAGTACTTACTGCCTACTGTTTACTAATTTTGAATGACTGATCACGCTGATATATTAGATGAAATCGACCCGGATCTCAATCATTTGAACAGAATATTTCCAAACCTAAACGACTCTGAAAACTGCAGATATACTAATATATCAAAATTCAACGAATCTATACGAATAACCCGGCAGGATTTTTCGCTACTGTGTTGGAACTGTAGGTCACTCTATCCAAAATTGGAAGAGATACAATGCACTATTACTGAACTTAAGTATACCTTAGATGTGATTAGCTTCACCGAAAGCTGGCTAGATGACTCGACCAAAGACATGATTAAATTTGAAAATTATCATAGTTACCATTCGCTACGAAAAAACAAGCGAGGCGAGATCATCAGTACATACATTTCTAAGCACATGGATTCGAGAATCATAGCAAGTGCAACACTGAATCAGGATCATATAGAATCATTATTCGTAGAACTGTCTAGAGATGGCAAACGAATTGTGCTTGGAACGGTGTATAGGCCGCCTACAGCCTGTCCTATATCCTTCCTTAATGAGCTTAATCGAATTATTTCTCAGTTCAACAGGTCCTTCTACAATGACATAATAATATGCGGTGACTTCAACTATGATTTGCTGAAACATGAAAGCTATGAACCAATCTCTAATTTCTTAAATGCATTTCATTCTAAATCTTTCCTTCCGATCATCACAAAGCCAACACGAATAACCTCAGAATGTGCCACGCTGCTTGACAATATCTTTATGACAGACCCAAGTGATTTTCTTGCTGGAATAATTACTTCTGACTTATCAGATCATTTTCCAGTTTTTCTTATTAAGAAAAATGTCTATCTTGCGTGCACCAAAGCACGGGCTGAAACTTATTCATATCGTAAAATAAACGAATCAAATTTAGAAGAAATGAGCACCGTTCTAGAAGATTTAATGCCAATATTGCACATCACCCAACAAAACAATAATGCAAGGAGCATTGATGAATCAGTAGTAAAGTTGACTGAAACTATAATGAACGCATACAATCAGTGTTGCCCAATTGTAACTCGTACAGTTACCCCGAAAAATAAACAAAAGCCCTGGATTACTAGAGACATCGTGATAAATATAAAGAAACGCCAAGCGTACCTAGCCCTCCTTTGCGAAGGGCGAATATCTAGAGAAACATACAACCGATTCAGAAACTATGTGACAAACCAGATAAGAACATCGAAAAAGAGCTACTTTACCCTCAAGTTTACTCAATTCGAAGCTGACGTTAAAAAGACTTGGCGCCTCCTTAACTCTTGTTATAAACCGAATAACGCCGAAAAAAAGAAAATTTGATATATCACTCAAGATAATGTAAAATACCATGAGAAGAATGAAATTGCTAATCTCTTCAACAACTTCTTTGTAAACGTAGGGAAAACTATAGCCAATGGTATTCCAAGTGAACCTACTGATCACCTGGAATTTATGGATCATATTCGAGAACACAACTCCTTTTTCTTTACGCCTACAAACTCCTCCGATGTAATTGCGTGCATAAACAACATGAAAAATAAATCGAGTGGGTTACAAACGTTTCCAACTAAAATACTTAAAATAATTGCTGATATTGTGGCCCCGCTGATATCCAATATTATTAACCAGTCTCTCTTACTAGGCACTTTCCCGAACTCCCTCAAAGTTGCTAGAGTAACCCCTATCTTTAAAAATGGTGAAAAAACCTGTGTAAACAATTATCGACCTATCTCCATGTTACCAATTATTAGCAAGGTATTCGATAAAATTGTGTATAAAAAAGTGTACTCTTATTTTGAACAAAAATCATTTCTCTATGATAAACAATACGGCTTTCGCTGTAAAAAATCAACAACACAGGCAATATTAAATCATTTACAATTCCTTTATTCTAATATAGATAACGGAAAGACTGTCTTCTCTGTATTTCTTGACTTTCGAAAGGCATTCGATTGTGTGGACCATAACATATTACTCTCGAAACTTCATTGTTATGGCATTCGTGGGGTTGCCCATGATTGTTTCAGATCATACCTAACAAATCGGAAGCAATACGTTATCATTGACGACGCAAAATCGGACCCACAGAAAATTAGCCATGGAGTTCCACAAGGATCTGTTCTTGGGCCTCTCCTTTTTCTGATTTTTATCAATGATATTATTAAATCTACATCATTTTTTAAATTCATACTTTTTGCCGATGACAGTACGCTTTCTGCGGTCCTTCCGAACGAAAATCCCACTACGATTGCGGAGAGTATAAATAATGAACTCCATAAGGTTTCACTGTGGCTTAAAGCTAATAAAATAAGCCTCAATATCGATAAAACAAATTATATTACGTTCTCATACAAGAAAAATATATCTCTACCATCCATTAAAATTGGCGAAGGTGAAATCAAAGAAACCAACTCATGTAAATTTCTGGGCATCATAATAGATAAACATCTGACCTTCAAAGAGCACATCACTCATATTAGTTCTAAATTATCAAAATCCATCGGAATCCTGAATAAAGTTAAAAATTTCCTGCCTGAAACAGCCTTACTAATGCTTTATCGAACGCTCATTTCACCATACCTGCAATACGGAATAGAAGATGGCATGGAACTGATAAAAATAAAACCAATATAATTTTTACTCTGCAAAAAAGAGCCATCAGAGCGGTAAAGAACCTAGAATATAATGCTCACACAAATGATTCATTCAAAAATTTACAAATACTTAAACTCTCGGATTTTTACAAAATCTCCATCTGCAATTTCATCTACAAAACATTAGCTAATGATGGCGACAATAGCCTTCAACAGTTATTAACTGCGCAAACTGGTCATCACGACCATTTAACACGAAATAAAAGTAAATTCATGCTTCCTTATTATTCAAAGGCCCGCTCGCAACATAGTATACTATTCGTTGGAACTAAAACCTGGAACTCAATACCTGCGGAGATCCGTGAAAGTAATTCTTACAAGGTATTTAAAAGAAATCTTGAGTCTCACTTCTTATCAGAATACTAGTCGTGTAAGATCACCAAGTCAAATCCTGCCTCCTACATGTCTGGTCCTAATAATGCAATTTGCCATGAGTAATATCGCCGATTTTCAGTCTGCTCCCAAATCGTTATCGAATATACTGTTAAATATTGTCCATATGACCTATATTGTAAAATTAAACATCAATATCGAGTTCATTATCCTGTTGATCAGTCTAATGCGAAACTAGGCTAAGTGAATTAGGTTAAACATTATTGTACGCCCTAGAATAATGTAATGGTAGGATGCCCTAGAAGTCGCTGAACTTATTCGGGCCCACAGGTAGCTATACTCAACTCTGACCATTGTATTAGACTTAAGAAACATTCTACCTCTGTATCTCCTGTGGTAAATAAATTGTTTAAATTGTTTAAATTGTTTAAATTCCTGAATTTTTCATTCTCAAAAATTACATAAGCTTACGAGTTAGTTTACAAGGTGCAAAGAGGAAAATGAAGGTAGTACGGGCAATGAGATCGTTTAATTTGTGTGCAGGGTTTATACCCACACTGAAAAACCGCAAGTTAAAAATGAAGAACAGACAACAAAGATTAAAAAATTTTCAGAAGCATGCACGAAAGAAAAAAGTTCCGCATGCCGAATTAGAGCGAAGCTTATCTAATAAAATCCCCATGCGTCTCTAATTATCTTTGCACACGATAGACTCCCCTAGCTAACCTAACGCTATTGCCCATCCTACTTTCCAAAAAGGTTTCATCCTGAAGAAATAATTCATCGGGAAATGCCTCAGCCAATAACTGAAAAAAATGAACGTTCAAATTCAAAGAAATACATAAATTTTTACACTTGACTCGGTATTTTATGCCAATTAAATAAATGAATATAATATAATGCAGCTGGAACGCAAGTAATAACTCTATATAACTTTAAACGAAGATATACGAACAACATGCCGCAACGAAATATATTAGTCATCGGCCTAATGTTAGTCCTGGACACGTTTTCCTTGAAAGAAGCGTCTTCCCATTTTCATGTTAAGTGCGCTCGTCCTACTTGAGCAAACCGATTTGAGCAACAAGCTGTCATGATCCTGAGTAGTCCGTGTCGTCGCTTAACCTACTTGGGCTTTTTGTCGTTCAATTGCTGGCGTTTTGCACCATATTTCAAAGATAATGTGTTTTTTTCCTAATATGACACCTTTATAGAACATTCATGTTTCTTTCTTCGTCACGTCCAAAAATACTCTTGGTAGGCTTGTGTGCTCGCCGAGGGACAGTGGTTAAGGGATCGGCCTTGTATGTTGGAGACGAGGGATCGTATCCCGGCGCTGGCGCGGCGATTTTCCCCGTTGGGTATAAGGGAAAGCTCAAGCACAATACCCCACTCAACCCAGGTGTCGGAAATGGGTACCGGCTTTACAGGGCAACCGTCATGGTGTCCTATATATAGTGTTAGTTATAAGACATTTGAAAAAACAATGCTCAAGATCATATGTATCAGGCTTGATTGGAAATAAAGCATCAAAAGTTGCCGATGTTTGTTTGTTTTGTTGTGTAGTGCAAATTATCATATCACCTCCTAAGCTCTAGAGTATATTATAACAACTGCACCCAAGCCTCGCGTGCTTCTGGAAATATTCTGTACTTGGGAACCGTTGTAGAAAATTCGTTTTCATGTTTCTGACTAAGGTAAACTGTTTTGTGCCAATTTTTTAGTACGGAAATTTTAAAAATTCATGCCAAAATGAATGATATTTTCTCCGATTCCTTCGATTGGAATGCTAGTTAATACTGATTAGTTTACGCTGATATTTGTGCACATGCTTACTTATGTATATGTGTACTTGTGTACGCTATGCGTATGAAGATAGGTGAATGTGTCACTACGTAATAATTCATTTCACTTGATCATTGTACAGCACTTATAAAATATATATATTTATACGAATATAATTGTTGCGCGATCACACACATATGATAAATAATAAAATGAAGGTATCTTCGGATGCTTTATTTCCAAACAAGCCTGATACATATCACCTTATACATTGGATTTTCAAATGCCTTATAACAACGCCAGGACGCCATGACGCTTTCCCCCGGTCAAGACCGGTACCCATTTCAGACACCTGGGTAGAGTGGGGTATTGTGCTTGGAATTTTTCTCCTATACCCAACAGAGAAAATCGCCACCGCCAGCGCCGAGTTTCGAACCCGGGTCTCTGCCGCACGGCGGCAGAACCTCTAGCACATGGCTATCGCGAGCAAATAAGATGCTTATCAACCAATGATCCTTTCGATACAATATTTAATGAAACATCGTCGCAATATTTCATTAGAACTTGTAAGCAGCAACACATACTGAAAGAGTTGTCATGAATTTCCTTAGCTCATTATTCTATATTTCAGAACATCGCAGAGCATTTTTATAGAACGCGCATATATTGTGATTGCCTTGATGCATAGAAATGTATTTGTATACGTTTGCGTGTTAGGTGTATGTATGTTCGTAGGTATGTATGTGCATGTATATGTGTATACATTTACATGTATATATGCACATATGTGTGTACTAAACTGACAACTGGCATTTTAACTAGAGAAGATGTTTTTTTCTGTTCCCTCTCAACTTATAACATAACATAACTCGTCATCTCTTCATTTTTGTAAAGCATAAACGTAAAAAATTATACATTTGGGGTGTGATCATCCATTTATATATAAATAAAATGCTTATCAATTAATGACCGTTATGTTAAAATTGTTTAATTAGAAATGCAATCCTGTAATTTTCGTGTTCATCATGCTTTTATATGTGTTTATTAATTTTTTCGTGCTTTCTTAAAATGACATTTTTGAACATCTTCCGAAACAAACAATTCTAACATTATTTCCTGGCGTCAAGAATTGCGAAGATTGAAATCATGTACCTGTAAATTGTAAAAAATGTTCTAAGCCCCCAACGAAAATGCATCGTCTATGAAATTGTGTTGTCTCTTTTAATTATCATTACATGTATCATCAAATGTAGATTAGCTAGGAAGAACGTTATAATTATCATTACATGTATTATCAAATGTAGATTAATCAAGATTAGGAGAACATTGCCCTCATTCATTTATTTTCGACTAGTAACCTGAGTATTACAATACTCATGTGTGTGTATCACCTAAGTGTATTAACTTCAAGATATTTTAAAAACCAAAGATAGGAATTTTGTAATATCTCTATAAGAAATAAAATGTTTTTCTTTTCTTTTTTTTCATCTACTCTACATGGGAAAGCTACATGAAATTAGCGTTTTCGTGATTTGTTCCGTATTATAACATGTTAATAACCTATTTGTGGTCACTATTGATCGAAAATAGGGTGCCGATTAAAATTTTGAGGTGCGAAAGAAATCAGGGTGTAATTTGAGAATTGGAGGGCACAAACTGGAAAAAAAGATCCAAAATTTTTGTGAATGACCGTAAAAGTAATTCACTTTTCCTCCTCATTTTATGATGGAAGGTTCATATGATCAATAATATTTTGAGTCAATTACATGCTCTAAACTTTTTCATTGTGATTTGATTAATGTTTTCATGGTCATATGAAGAATTTTTAGACTAATGATCAGTAAATAATCAAGGATTTTAAACTTTTCAAAAATTGAATTCAGTTTAGTGCCTGAGTTTTCAAACAACTTCAAGTGGCTATTTCCCTCTATAATATTGAACGTTCTTGTCTTATAGTGATTTTCTTTAGATAAACCCAATTGCGTTACCTTCGGAGTAAAACTCACCCTTCATCATATAAAGGGCGTTTAAATGTCCTCACTCTGAGTTTAATACTAGTACTTCTCTCAAATTGTTGCACCATTTAACTGTACCTCACATATATGAATATAAAATATAAGCAATGACACACCTATCAAATCACAACGCAAATATTGATAAACTCTTGCAAGCTCAATCGCTTGGATTTGAACTACAAGGAAGTGAAGCATTTCGTTAGATTCAGAAAAATTCTCTATAACAGAAGCTTAAAACGAAAAGCGATCATTTTTCGAATCCAGACTATCCCCTTAAGTCGTCTTCAGTAAGATGTACGCAAGTATTGAAAATTTTCTTACATAAAATATAAAACAATATAAAACAACAAAAGTGAGGTTATAGCCTTACAATATTTTTCACCATAAAAAAGTGATGGAGCGTTTCCAAATATTCCCATTCAATATTTCCATAAGCGATGAAACTTTATTAGTTTATTTGAACAATTTAAACAATTTATTTACCACAGGTGATACAGAGATAGAATGTTTCTTAAGTCCAGTACAATGGTCAAATTTGAGTATTGCTACCTGTGGGCCCGAATAAGTTCAGTGACTTCTGGGGCATCCTACCATCAAGGGTAGTCTAAGGAGTACAATAATGTTTAACCTAATTCACTTAAACTAGAGACGCATTAGACTGATCAATGAGATAATTAACTCGAAATTTTAGATACTTCATTTTACAATATAGTTCATATGGACTAGATTTGACAGTATATTCGATAAACGATTCAAGAACAGACTGAAGATCGGCGAAATTAACCAAGGCAAATTACATTATTAGGACCAGTTATGTAGGATACAAGATTTGACTCTGTGATCTTACACGACTAGTAATCTGATAGGAAGTGAGACTCAAGAATTTTTTTGAATACCTTATAAGAATTACTTTCACGGATCTCCGCAGGTATTGAGTTCCAAGTTTTAGTTCCAACGAAGAGGATACTGTGTTGTGACCGAGCCTTTAAGTAATAAGGAAGCATGAATTTGCTTCTATTTCGGGTTAAATGGTCGTGATGACCAGTTTGCGCAGTTAATAATAGTTTTAGGCTATTGTCGCCATCATTAGTTAATGTTTTGTAAATTAAATTGCTAATGGAGGTTTTATTAAGTGAAATATTTATGAAATAGGTGCATGGTGGCTTGAATTTGAAACGTTTCAGTTTCCATGCCTTCTTTTTTATTTTCTTTTCTTTGACAGTTTCAGAAATAGACAATGTTTCTTTCTTAACTGATATGAAGGTCATATTGATTACAATAGATTTAGGAAGTTGGCAGCTGTTTCCACGTTCTCTATTTCATGAAATATACAGTTAGCGACGAAATTATTCGTACACCCCTCGTCTTGTAAAACTTTCATGAATTACCCAAAAATATTGTTGTCACAGGCATAAGAGTTTCACAGGGTGTGAAGCACATATTAGTGACAATAATACGAAGTTTCTAGTACAAACTATTATTTTTTGCAAGATTTGCCAAGCTGAAATTTAGAAACACTATAAGACAAAATCATTCATACAGTGAGTAGTGTTGCACTTTATTGAGGTAAATCTACCATTTTTGTACATTTTATCTATGAGAATTAGTGCTCCTAGGAGGACAGTGTGAAGGCCCGAGCTGAGAGTTAGGTAGGCCTTCTATTTGTTGAAATAAAATGTGTTTGTTATATTAAGGACCACCTTTTTTCGGTTCACTGATGTCTTTTTTTTTCAGCACCTACTACTTTCTTTTTAAATTTCTTCTTGTTTCATAATCTTCTTTCCCAAATTACTGTTTCTATGCCCTTTCTGCGTAGATTCCGCGTTTCCTTAACTCCATACTAAATGGTGCCTTCCTCCTTCCTCTCTTTGGATCGCATTTATTGCTGCGGGTATGGAGGCTAAAAATTCTACTAATTTAATCTTTTAGGACATTTTTAATAATCAATAGCGGGACCTTTCATCTTCATAACATTCAAAAGCCTTTAATTATAGTTTTTGACAAGCTTTTCCGTTGTTTCAGATAAAATATTGTTCCATTCCACAATGGCGATGCGTTTCAATTCCTGAAGATTTTTTGGAGCTCTCTTGTTGATGTTAACTTTTAAATCCAGCCACAAATTTTCATTGGGATTTAAATAAGGACCTATCAAAGGCCATGGACGCACATTTATCTTATTTCTTTGGAGCCAGCTAGTTGTAGACTTGGCCGTGTGCTTTGGGTCATTGTCTTGTTGAAATACCCACCGCCTTCCATGTCCCAAACTATTTGCTGAAACCTAAAGGTTTGGCACAAATAGAAATATAGTCATCAGAGATCATCTACCTTTCAATTGAAACCAATTTTCCAGTACCCGATGCAGCAAAACAACCCCAAAACATCAGTGATCCACCTCCGTGTTCAACTGTTGGTACAGTGTTCTTTGGCAGGAGAGTTTCACCATTCTTACGCCAAGCCTTCTTCACGTCATTATGCCAAAAAGCTCGATTTTGGTTTCGTCACTCCTTAATACTTTCTCCCAAAGCCTCTGTCCTTGTGCAAGAGTGACTTATCAAAGTTCAAGCGAGCAGCAACATGACATGGTTTGTGGAGTGGAGTCCTTCGAGGTCGGCATCTGTGTAGGCCTTTGATAGATATTTTGGCGTCCTTATCTTTGTTCTTGTCCTTGAACAAGCTCGGGTCCAAGTCCTTGTTCAAACACCGAACATGGCGCCAGAACAAGTCCTTGTTCGGGTGCCAATTGATAGATATTTTGTAGGCGGGTTCTTGTTCGGGTGCCAATTGATAGATAATTTGGCGAGTCCTATTCGGGCGTCACCTTTTTTATAACGTCCCTGTCTTAGGGATTCCTGAGCGTCGTCAGTTGATCTAAGAGAGGTCGTATTTTCTTAGGCTTGTTATTCCATAAAAATCTTCCTGGTACATCAGGGATAGAAGAGAAGTCAGTTGCTTGCTGAATATTTATTAAGGCGAGGTTTTTCAACAGTCTTCTGTTGCTGTGATAAATTCCAATATTCTTCAGAATTTCAGGTGGCTGCGTGGCTAAGTAGCGAAACTTTTCGAGCTGAGCTAAAGCAGGCTTTGAGCTAAAGAAGCTTTGAGTATTTGAGCTGAGCTGAACAAGCTAACGAAAATTTGAAGTTCGGGACAGAAGTATGTTTCGCAAGTATCTGTGATATGCGAGCTCAGTTATTCGAGCAAATAATTATTTTCCCTCCGTAGTACAGAGGCACAATTCGACCCACTTGGCGATGGCCTAACAGCCTTCCTTGTTCAGAAAGCGCTGGATTGTGCGATTGCTCACGATAGTTCCCTGAGCGTTCAATCTCTCGGCAATGTCGTCTAGCTTCAACTCGTGGATAAGCGTTGACCTCACGACACAATTTTCGAGAAGTTCTAACCGAGAATTTTTTGTTTGCGACCACGCCCAGGCTAAGTTTCTACAGTACCAAACTTAGCTAACTTTTTTATAACAGATTGTGTAGATCTTGGGATGCTCAAACGCTTAGATATGTCGCCAAAACTATTTTCAGTTTTGTGGCAGTCAATAATCTTCTGTTTGAGGTCCTCACTGGGTTCCTTAGTTTTTCCCATCCTGGCGCTAGTGTACGAATGACAAATCTATACTCCTCTTGCTCTGGCACAATTTTCTAAAATGATCTCATGTCTAGAATGTTAAAAAACATTTTAGATAAGTTTTTTCATTAAAACAGGTAAAACGGTAAATAATCTTCTATGAAATATAATGGTCTCAATTGTATGAATACTTTCGTCTTTTCGTGGTTCTGAAGTTCAGCGTGTTAAATCTACCAAAAATTATATTTTGTTGTACAAACTTCGTCTATTGTCACTAATGTGCTTCACACCCTGTGAAAATCTCATGTGTGTCAACAATAGTTTTTGAGTAATTCTAGAAAGTTTCGAAAGACGAAGGGTGTACGGATAATTTCGTCGCTAACTGTAAGGGATCGCAGATCATTACTTTATCACAGCGAAGTTTTTGAGAGATAGCTTTGGGTTAGGTAGTTTATTAATGAAAATATTCAATGAAAATAAATGAGGTCTCCAGACTGCTCCAAAGAGCAAGCGTGATTTTCTAGCCTTGACTTCACTGAACAAAATTTCAATGCAGTCAACTTCACAGATTCGCCACCCTACGTGGACACCACTTGATCAATGCAAAGCTTGGCCCTTACGTCGCTCTCCGGCTGATTCGCCTTTGAAAAACTCGAAATTCATCTTGCTGATTGGGACACTTATTGCGATGAGTTTCATCTAAACTTTAGACCAAATAATTTGTTTTCTGAACGTACAACCAATATTTTCTGGAACTATTTTTGGGCGACCTGAATGTGAGATAAATACCATCACACCGCTGCCGCTTTTGTCTTCTTTTCACATGGTACGAAATGCGGGGCTGTTTTGTTCATGTGTCGCGTCTTTGAGCTTTGGTTGGGGAGCTCTCGGTCTCCTCAGGGGGCGACTGCTTTTTTAGCGGGGAATTGGCACTCCCAGGGGGAATAGGTGAGGTTCCAAGCTGAGGGTATTTCATTTTTTATCTTAATGATCAATAAATGTTATTTTCAAGTTTTCAATTGTTTTATTTTAATTTATTAACTTATTTACTTTCTTTTCCTCTCATACATTAACGTAGCTATACATGATAGATACGTATTAAATACTTATTATACCTATTATACCTATTAAATTAAACATGATTGATGTAGTATTAGTGTAGTCTGATAAGAAATTAATGTAATTGCCATGACTAGTTTTGTATCGATAGACCTCATACCCTCGGTAAGGGTAGTGAGCTGCCTAGCGTGGAGGTTATGATGACTGATGAGACTGTGTGATGGTGGGGTGATTGCAGAGACTGTGCGATGGTGTGGTGACTGCAGGGACTGTGTGATGGTATGGTGACTGCAGAGACTGTGCGATGGTGTGGTGACTGCAGGGACTGTGTGATGGTGTGATGACTGCAGAGACTGTGCGATGGTGTAGTGACTGCAGGGACTGTGTGATGGTGTGATGACTGCAGGGACTGTGTGATGGTGTGATGACTGCAGACTGTGATGGTGTGATGATAAACTTTACCCTCTTTCTTCCATCTTTCCATCAACAAAAGTGTATGGACACCGATGGAAGTCTGAGGTGGAGAATCAATGAAAGCACATCAAGAAAATTAGGTATATAAGAAAACTCAGTTTCATTAAACCATCAATAAAGGGTTGGTTACAACTTTTGGGACACTCTGTAGACAAACACATCACTTTATGCATAAGTTGCCCGCTTCCTGGCAGCCACACCGCGTCTCCGTCACGACACAGCTGCTAGGGGCAACAATATAAGTACAATTTATTTATTGAGTTCGGCGCACGTAACCTCAAGATATCATGGAGAGCACGCGACGTGTAGCTTTATTTTTGCCTTCCTTGTTGTGTTGACATCAGCGCTGGACGCCGCGTAGAGACGGTGTGGTGCGCCAGCTGGTGACGAACTGCTCGTGTGATCAATGTATTGTTGTGTGTCCTGGGATGCATGGAGGTAACCTTCCTGTGATTTGTGCGCCCATGCTGGTCAACTTCCTCATGTAATTTTTGCTCATCTTTTTATATATATATATAAGACGAATTCAGCCTTTAAAATTTGTGTTACATATCAAAACATTCGTCCAGTACATGAAATTCGTTCAAATGCATCTGAATATTACTGATTTTGTTTGGTCAATGTGACAATGCATCTTGTGTATCGCATTGGTGCTTTTGAGACACGTGTATGGTGTTGGAATGTTCAATTAATAATTATTTTTCGGAAAATGTGAAGTTTTCCTAAATTGCACCCAAAACAATCACTCTCACTCGGGATGATTTTGTTTAGGGTAACTCATGTAAAAAATTTGTTTCAGGGTAACTCTCGCATTGAAAGAGAAAATTGAGTTTGGGGTAACTGAGCTGAAGTGTTTTTATTGGATCCATGGAGATACAGGAGCACATCTCTATGCCGTTATTTGATCCATTGAGATAAAGGAGCACATCTCCATGCCGCTCTCAGGCGGGAATTACCCACGGGGCTCTCTGTCCTCGGCTGACCCTGTATTGATCTACGTCTTCTCTGGAGAACATTAGGGCATCACTCCCACCGTTTTTATATTCTTACTGGTGTAAACGACCCGTCAGAAGTGACAGCATTGGATATTTGGCTTAAATAAACCTTGCAGATGGGGATGACAAACAAATATCAAGTTGGTAAGAAAGTAGAGTCGTTTTTTATTCAATCACTTCGCAGCCTCCCAAGTTCTGCACAGTTTTAGATCTTTTCGATGAATTGGTGTCTCAATATCTTGCTCTGCCTCTCAGATATAGTAATTAGTGGGAAAGTATCAAGTTAAACTGTCTGAGCCGTCAAAAAGGACATTAGTGAGGAGCATCTGAGACACTGCATGCTATATGAATTCAAAAAAGGAAACCCAGCTGCAGAAGCTACGAGGAATATTGGAACTGTCTATGGGACGAATGTTCTGAATGGTCGAAAATGTCAACCGTGATTTGCATAATTTTCTTCATGAGACACCACCCTGTCACGCCGGCCACGTTCCGGTAGGCTAAATCAGTTGATGAAAACGCCATCAAAGGCGCTGTGGAGGCCAATTTAAAGTTAACCAGCACAAAATTGGGTCAACAGTTCAATACAACCCACACCACAATCACTTCATGCCTGCACAAGTCAGGAAACACCTCAAAACTTGTACGCTGTGTGTAGGGTGTGGTGCTGCAGCATGATAACGCCAGACCTCACGCAGCAACGGTCGCTCAGAAAATCTAAAATAACTGCAGCATTGATGCTTCTAGGCTTGAGAATAAAAACCAAGGCGAAAATCGCTACACGTATATTCATTTTCATTAAGAATGATTAAATAAAACAACGTTTCGGACTAACTGTCCATCCTCAGCAAAAATATCTATAAAACGAAACCAATATATAACCACTCAGGAAAAGGTCATACGTTTCAATCGGGAAGTTTTGCGTCATCCGCCCCATTCACCTAATGTTGCTCCATCCGACTATCACCTTTTCCGGTCGCTGCAGAATTACTTGAGCAATAAAATTCATGAAAATGACATCCAACTAAAAAATTACCTACATCTAATTTTCACTAAAAAATTAAAACTTTTTCCAAGAAAGTTTCAGGAAGCTAGCTGATCGTTGGACAGAAGTCTTAGAAAATGAGGGAAATTATTGTGAAGATTGAAAATGTTAGGTGAATGTTTCAGATGAAATAAATGTGTTAAACAAAAACGACATTACTTTTTTACAACTTGATACATCCATCCCAACAGTACCCGCCATTAAAATATTCTTGTACTTGTGCACTGGTGAAACTTGATCACAGATACGGTCATTGAGCGTCCTTGTGAGCGTCACAGGCACATGCACCAATCACGCAAGCAACAAGTCTGTATTATTTAATTATTTGCCAAGGAGTTTCTGAAAAATTTGTTGAATTAATTTCTTCGCAATGAACTGCATTTTCTTTACAATAGATTCAATGTTCACACACTATTTTTAACTTTTAAACAAAAGTGAGCAGGTGCAAGGTATTTTTTATTATCTAATTGGTATTTATAATACCAAGCTGGCACTTCCCCATTTAATTAAATATCGTAGGAGAAACTAGGCATTAAATAATTCACCAATTACCTCTTTCCGGACACACCAGCTGACTTATTCAGAGTGGACACTTCAATGGAGCTAAGGCGTTCGTAGCCTACAAAATTTACACTATCAAACTCTTCGTCAGCTATCGTTCGTTCGTTCGATGCTTATAGAAAAGACGGAAATAGGGTTTGACGCAGAGTGTGTCGGGAAGAGTAGGGGTGAAACGGAAAAGGATAGATAGGAAACTGATAGAGATGCGCTTTTCGCATATGATGCTAGTGTTTGGGGGTGATTTTTTGTAGGTAGTTTAAGGGTGGTAAAAGTTAATTACCCGTCAGGGTTTTGTATGGTTGGGTACTTAGTGAGCATCTTTAATACCGGACGTGGGTGGGTAGGCTTGCCGTAGGGGTTAAGCCTCTCCTAGCGCGAAACATTCGCTTGAGTCGGTGCTGGTCAGTCGAGTCTGTCCGTCCGTCCGTCGTTAGAGTCGTGTTAAGTGTATTTTGGTCTCGGTTGGGGTGCGAGTTTTTTCATTTTTGAGCTCTGGAATTGTTTGTGCGGTGTTTGCGGGGTGTCTTGCGGGAATGTGAGTTGTAAATAGAGTTGTGAGTGCGTGTCGTGAATGTTTTGCCAGATTCTTTTTGCGTGTTTGTGGAGTGTAATGTTGATTGGATTCAAGTTTGCTCGGCGGTGTAGTTGTGCAGAGGTGGAGAAATCTTGCCATTCTGAATTTGTTATGTATCTCGTGGCTCGGTTTTGTACGCGTTGGAGTGTTGAGATGGATGTTGGTGGAAGTGTGTGTAGGGGAATGGCTGGGTAGATGAGAGTGGATCTTACTAGGGCGATGTAGAGTTGGCGTTTTACTTTTGGGTTCAGGTGTTTGAATCGGTAAAGGCGTGAGAGGTTTTGATGTGCTATTGCTGCTCGTTGTCTGGTGTGGAGTGCATATCCGGTTGTGCTGATTGTGAGACCCAGAACTTTGCCTGAGCTTGTGTAAGGGTGTGGGGTGTTGTTGATGTGCACTGTTGGGTGTTTGCGGCGGCTGATAGCAATTATTTTGAATTTGTTTGTGTTGGTTTGGATTTTCCATTTTCGTTCGTAATCGTTGATTTGGGCAATATCTCTTGTTGTTAGTAGAGCTGCCATGTTGTATGAATGCTTTGCGGATATGATTTGTGTGATGTCGTCTGCAAAGGCTATGTAGTCAGTGTTGGGTATTGGTGGGGGGAGGTCGTGCGTGAAGTAGTTGAACAGTGTTGGGGAGAGGACTGCTCCCTGGGGGACTCCTGACTTGATGGAGAAGGGTGGACCAGTGTAGTTTGCGATTCGTATGGCTGCGGTGCGGTTGGTGATGAAGCTATACAGGATTTTTGTCAATAGGGGGTGAATTTGTAGCTGTGACAGTTTGAATTTGAGTACTGTGTGCCAGACTTTGTCGAAGGCCTTGCTTACATCTCGTAGAATGATGTCTGTTTTGTTTCTTTGTGTTTGTTTAATGTGGAGAGTCTCGTGTAGCGTGGCAAGTGCGATGTGTGTACCTCTTCCGTGGCGAAATCCGTGTTGGCGGCTGTTGTAGATGTTGTTGATGGTTAGGTGGTCTGTTAGCCTGAAGGTTAATATTTTGTCTAGGAGCTTAGCGTGGGTGTCTAGTAGGGAGATGGGGCGGTAATTTTGCACCTCGTGTTGGGAGGTGGAGGGCTTCGGTAGAAAGATCATTATTGCCTGTTTCAGTTTGTTTGGGAAATAACCCGCTGAGAGGGCGTTGTTATATATGTACAGAAGGTACTGGAGCATGTTTTGTGGTAAGTGTTTACGGTGTTGTGTGGTTATTTTAGTTGGTCTGGAGCTTTTTGAGAAAACGTCCGAAGTGCGTTTTTGAGTTCTTCGATTGTGATTGCTGGGTAGTGGAAATTGTGAAGGCGGGAAATGTCTCCTGTCTCGTGTGGTTCGTTTTGGGGAGCGATGTCGTTCATTTGTGTTTCTATGTTGTGTATGTGTTCAGCGTCGAAATCGTTGTTGGGGTCGTCAATACGTGAGTATATGTTCGACCAGTGTTGTCGGAACAAAGGTTCCTTGGACTGTGGTGAGTGGTAAAAGATGCCGCCTTCTTTAATGTAGGGGGTGCTTTGTTTTTTATTGTTGCCTGACATACGTTTGATGGCGGACCAGAATTGTTTGGGGTTGTCCATCTTTTTGATGTTAGCGATAGTGTTATTCCATGTCGCCGAGTAGATACGTTGATATGCAGTTTTTATCTGTTGTCTGAGGCTGAGGAGTTCTCTGTATAGGTGGGGTGAGTGGCCGTGTTGTTGGAGATGGTCGTAAATGTGTTTGTGTCTCGTTTGAAGGAAGAGTATGGCATGAGTGGGTTTGATGCCTGGTGTGGTTCTGTGTGTGATAGTTGGGATAGATTGGTTGGAGGCTTCGTTGATGTGGGTTTCCCATGTGATTAGGTGGTTGTCTATGTCCTCTAGTGTAGGGCTTAGGTCCTGCGGTATTGCGTGTTCGGCGAGAAGGTTGCGATATAGTTCCCAGTTTGCATTGTGGAAGGAGGGTCGTGGGAGGATGGGAATTTGTATGGGGTTGGCTGATATTGTGGCTATGATGGGGATGTGGTCGGAGGGTGTTAGTGGACCTAGTTCGAGTATGATGTTGTGGAATGTTTGCGTGTTTGTTAGTACGATGTCTGGGCTAGTACAAGCGCGGTGAGTGATTATCGTGGGGAAATTAGGGCCTATGTGGAGACATTTGTTCTTGTCTATTAGTGAGTGGACTTGTCTCCCCTTCCAGTTTGCGTATGTGTATCCAAAGGTGGGGTGTATGGCATTCATGTCGGCAAGGAGGTAAGTGGGGTGTTTTCGGTTAAAGAGAGTGTGCATGTCAATGTAGTTTATGTAATCAATGCGTGGAGGTATGTAGGTAGGGGCAAGTGTGATTGGGCCTTGTGGTGTTTCTACTGTGATGGCCAACATATCTGTGTGGAAGGTATCGTGCAGCTTGAGTGGGAGGTCTTTTCGAATTGCTATTGCTACTCCAGCGTGATTTTCATGTGCTTTGTTTGTGGTATATGTGTTGTAATTCCAGGTTTTGATTGGGGTGTCGTTACGCATGCAGTGTGCGTTCAGTAGAATTATGTGTGGATTGTATTGACGGTAGATATTGCATAGTGCGATTTTGTTGTTTTGCCAGTGTTGGACGTTGTGTTGGATGACGGTTAGTGTTTTGTTCATATTGTGTGTATCCATTAAGGGGTTGAGTGTTTGGGTTTCTTGTGAGGGGAGTGGATTTTTGTGTATGTTTCTATCGAGACGAAGTGTTTGTGAGAGATTGTGGCTATGGGTGCCTCTTGGAGGTCGAATTGGCCGCCAATGATTTCTTCCCAGATGTCCGGGTTTGGATGTGCGACAGCGATTTTGAGGCCAGGAGGTTTTTTTGTTAGTTCTTCTACTATCTGATGGTTGGTGGGTTTACTTGGAATGTGCTGTGAGTTCGTGTCGCTGCGGAATATTGAAACCACTATTTTGTCATCGTGTCCAGGAGATTCTTGAGAGGATGGTTGTCTCTTCTTTTTCCGTTTTTTTGTTTTCTTCTTCGGGCTGGACTGCGTTCTCCAGTTTTCTTTCAAGTTGTCGTCGATTGTTTCGTCCTGGGTTGAGTTTTCTTCTGTTGAGTGGTAGCTTGTGTCCATTGCGTCTTCGTTGGGGTCGGTGCTTGCTTGATTTGCGGGTGTCTCCGTTGTGTCTGCTTGGGGTTGTTGGTTTTGTTCAATGAACATGTTGAATATTTTTTGTGAGTCGCGATTGGGGAACTGGGTGTCCACGCCATATCGTCAGCTATAAAGAATTTCATTCGCAAGCGTGTGAACACTGCTACTTCTTTGTAATTAATTAAAAAATGCTTTCAATAAACCGCATTGTTGGTCGTAAGTCATGCATAACTGGTCGGAATGTTCAATTTATAATTATTTTCAGTATAATGTTAAGTTTTCAGCATTACTTTGTGAAACATTATTTTTCAAATAGGAAAATTTATTTTTGGGGTAACTGACGTAAAAATTTATTTCAGGGTTACTCTTACTGACCAGAAAAGGGGTTTAGGGTAACTCAGTAAGTTTAATTTGATCTATGGAAAAATGAATGCTCCAACTCCACACCGCTGTCACACCAACACGGCATCACCAACGTCACCTCTGCAGACCACCACACAGTCGCTGCCGTCGTCCTTGTGTTGTGGTGCTGCGGTGAGCGGTGCACGCCGGACTGGCTTGTGTGGTTGGTGATATGGATATTGTCTTCGTATTTATTTTGGAAGGGAAACAGTTTGGCCGGGACTGGGTTGATGTCAACATATTAGAACACTTAATTATCAAGAAGGTGCATGCAACCATATTAGGAAAATTAATATCAAAATTTGAAGGGATTACTTCGGGAATCCTCACCAGCCCTGAAATGTGTTGCCCTTAATTTAGGGAAAAATATTTTTGTTCAGAGTTCGTGAGCAAACTTAATAATTGTTAAAAAAATCGTGCTGAAAAACATTGTTTCACACACGTCCAGTTACAAATGTATTTATAACATCTCTCATATATTTTCTTTAGACATGTAGCAATTTTATAGCAAGAATATATATAAAACTTGTATATTCATTCGAAAACAGCGCCGTTGACATAAATCTCACCAATATAATCCGTAATGACGCCATTTCACGTCGGCATTTGTGAACCCCGTCAGTTTTGGCAGGGAACTGAAGCCAGTGAACCGGAAGTTTTGTGGAAGTCAAGATACACGAAGCCTGTCGTGCTGTCGCTACAAAGTGAGGGCATTTTGTCCACGCTGCTCTCTCTTAATCTTTCGTTCCGATCATATTACGATACCCACGTGGGTATATCGACTGAGGATCTTTATGTTAATACTTTTCTAAACGAAAAATGACTTTGTATCACTTATATTGGAACGAAGTGGTTTTATTTATTTCGTTTTTTTGTGAAAAATTCATTGGACTTCTATGGCGAAGCCAATTAGGTTCGTAACGCAATTTCGTTTAATCGAAAACTCGAGTTATAAGCAATCTAATTCGTGGTTTGTAGATGTTGTGTTGGTGCGGCCTTAGCAATCTTTTTGTGGTTTTGCTGGTGACGGATGACAGGAGGACAGTACATGGATACAGCTATTGTATCCATGGGAATTATCGCCCCAACGAGAATATATGAGGTCCCGAGCAAATGGTTAGGTAGGCCTGAATTTAGTTGAAAAAGAATAGGTTTTTGTTTTGTTAAGAACCATCTATTTTCGGTTCACTGCTGTCCTGTTTTTCAGCACCTACTACTTGTTTCATGACCTTTTTCATCTAAATGTTTATATGCGCCTTGTGCATGTATTCAGCGTTCTCTTAACTCCACACTAATTTGGGCCTTCCTCTCTTTGGAACGCCCTTGTTGCGGTTAGGGAGGCTTAAACTAACATCTAATCTAACTTACAGGCTGCCGGATGTGCAAATCTCGAGGCTGCGGGATGTCATTTAAATCTGCGCGTGTGGGCCCTGAAGTGAGGTGCGTATTCAGGATACCGCTGTATGTAGTGAGGAAGACGAACCGTTTATTTGCATAGCAAGTTGATGCATGAGATACATTGCGACAGATTGCTCACTCCACAATCTCAACTCTAGCATTTACGCAACTCACTAATCACTTACCCACACTCACTAATCACTTACCCACACTCACTAATCACTGACCCCCACTCTGCTGCTTTGTATTCCTCGCCTCCACCGCAAAGCCATTCACCAACCATCACTTGACAAATTTGTAATCCATCACTGAACACCACTCCTTTTTCAGAAACTGCCCATCGTTAATTAGTATTTGCCACTAATTTATCAAAATTTCTACCCGGAAACGTCGATAGGAGAAACATTTCTTTTGAGCTACGAAAATACGAAAAGAAGCAAAAAATTCTCACAGCCTGCCGTGTTACAAAACCGGAACAACTCTACGTGAATGAATACTTAGTACCTTCGCGAGCAAGTATAATGTACACTCTGAGATTGGCCAAACGAAAATTTCCGGAACAAATAGGACCCGCAAGAAGTTTTGATGGCAATATCAACGTCTTCTCTCCAAAGATACCCGGCCAAGTAACTCAGAGATCTCTAACCATCAATACACCTGAAGAACTAGACAAGTACTTGCTGCAACATGTCGGCAAGTCCTCAGAGGAAATTATTCGTGATTAGTATTTTTTTAGACTGACGTATTGAGTTTAATATTATTTTGATATCTGTCCACATGTTTTCTTCTTGATTTTTGATTGAATTACCTTCACCTCTTCAAGGCATCCACGTCGACCTTACAGCCTTGTTTTGCTGCTTACTAAATTGTTTTTCAATTTCTTTCTTTCTCTTTTTTATCGAATGCTCATACCGAACTTACTGTTCAGACTTAACTCGTGTATGTGTTTCTGAATCTGGAAACAATTTAGATAGGCAAGATTTTTTTAAATTCCATAAATAACTTCACTGTCACTTCGTTTTTAAATCCATTTCGTCCTTGCTACATCTTATAAGTGTTATATGCGGAAACCACTGGTACGACAGCCTTGTAACTACATTATTTGCCATTTATGATCCCTAATGTTCCTGCTCATGGACTGAATTTGCGCTCTCCTTATGAAATCATACTAGGTTTTAAACAATTTAGACTAATAATCTGTGTGTTTTTAGTTTCTCTTTTTTTTAGTTTAATTCTAAGTAGGAATGTCCTTATTTTTACCTTGATCCTGTAGTTTTTATCATTTTTATTTTTACGTTACATTTTACTTACCGTCTCTTCATGCTAATGACTGACCATGTTGACATATTCGACAATATTGATCCAGATCTCAATCATTTGAATAGACTGCACCCAAACCTAAATGAAACTGGAAACTGTAAATACCTAAATATTAAAAAATTCAATGAATCGATGAGGAAGACCTGTAACGATTTTTCTCTACTATGTTGGAACTGTAGATCCATTTATCCGAAAATAGATGAAATATCTTGTACTATCACTGAGCTGAACAGCAATTTTGATGTTCTCAGTTTCACCGAAAGTTGGCTAGACGACTCATCTAAAGACCTGATTCAAATTCAAAACTATTATAGCCATCATTCACTCCGTAGTAACAAACGTGGTGGTGGCATCAGTACGTACATATCTAAACATATATCTTCGAAAGTCATTTTAAGTGCAACTATGAATCGTGAACATATTGAGACCTTATTTATAGAACTAACGAAAAATGGTAAACGGATTATGCTTGGGACAGTATATAGACCCCCAACAGCTTGTAACGTCTCTTTCCTGAACGATCTTCAAAGCATTATATCTCAGTTCAACAAGTCTCTATATAATGACATAATAATCTGCGGGGATTTCAACTACGATCTTCTACAATATGATAGCTGTGAGCAAATCTCAAACTTCATAAATGTTTTTCAATCTAGCTCCTTCCTTCCAATCATCACGAAACCTACACGTGTTGCTTCTGAATCGGCTACGTTACTCGATAATATTTTTATGTTAGATCCGACTGATTTTCTTACCGGAATAATAATTTCTGACTTATCTGACCACTTCCCGGTGTTTCTCATCAAGAAAAATGTCTATAATCCTTGTTCCAGCCCACAGGCTGATACTTATTCATTTCGTTGTGTAAACGAATACAACTTGGGAACAATGCGAACTGTTCTAGAAGAATTAATGCCATCATTAGACGTCTATGAACGGGACAATAATGCGATTAACATTTATGAAGCAATACTAAATTTAACTGAAATTATAACGACCACATATAACCAGTGCTGTCCAATAATCACCCGCACAATTACGCCGAAAAATAGACAAAAGCCCTGGATTACTGAAGATATCGTGAACAATATAAAGAAACGTCAAGCGTACCTAGCCTTACTATACGAAGGGCGAATATCTAAAGTAACGTATAACAGATTCAGGAATCATGTGACAAATCAAATACGAACCTCAAAACGAGACTACTTCACGCGCAAATTTACTGAATACAAAACTGATATTAAAAAAACTTGGCGCCTGCTTAATTCATGCTATAAACCGAATAATATTACTACGAAAACAATTGAGTCCGTCGTGCACGAAAATGTAAAATACCACGAGAAAAAAGATATTGCAACTGTGTTTAACAACTTTTTTGTAAACATAGGAAAAAATATAGCCGATAGTGTCTTCGGTGAACCCAGAGACCACTTGCAATACATGGACCATGTCCGTGAACCTAACTCTTTCTTTTTCACGCCAACCAATCCCTCCGATGTAATTACGTGCATAAACAACTTGAAAAATAAATCAAGTGGATTGAAAAATTTTTCGGCTAAAGTTCTTAAGGCTATAGCTGATATAATAGCACCGTGCATATCTTATATTATCAACCAATCCCTTTCTCAAGGTATCTTCCCCAACTCTTTCAAAATTGCGAGAGTCACCCCTATTTTTAAAAATGGTGATAAAAACTGCGTTAACAATTATAGACCTATCTCTGTACTACCAATTATTAGCAAAATATTCGAGAAAATTGTGTATAAAAAAGTGTATTCGTATTTTGAACAAAAATCTTTCCTCTACGACAAACAATACGGTTTTCGTTGTAAGAAATCTACGACACAAGCTGTATTAAATCATTTGCAATACCTTTATTCTAATATAGATGAAGGAAAGCTTGTTTTCTCCGTATTTCTTGACTTTCGAAAAGCATTCGATTGTGTGGACCATAACGTATTACTCTCGAAACTACATTGTTATGGCATTCGAGGGGCTGCCCATGATTGGTTTAGATCATACTTAGCAAATCGGAAACAATACGTTGTCATTGACGACGCAAAATCAGACCCACAGACAATTAGCCATGGGGTTCCACAAGGATCTGTCCTTGGGCCTCTCCTATTTCTAATTTTTATCAATGATATCATTAAATCTACATCATTCTTCAAATTCATACTTTTTGCCGATGACAGTACCCTTTCTGCGGTCCTTCCAGACCAAAATCCCGCTAGGATGGCGGAGCGTATAAATAATGAACTTCATAAGGTTTCATTGTGGCTTAAAGCTAATAAAATAAGCCTTAATATCGATAAAACAAAATATATTACATTCTCATACAAGAAAAATATATCTCTCCCACGCATTCAAATTGGCGAAGGTGAAATCGAAGAAACCAACTCAAGTAAATTCCTCGGCATCATAATAGACAAAAATCTAACCTTTAAAGAGCACATCGCTCATATTAGTTCTAAATTATCAAAATCTATCGGAATCCTAAATAAAGTTAAGAATTTCCTGCCTGGAACAGCCTTACAAATGCTCTACCGAACGCTCATTTCACCATACTTGCAATACGGAATAGAAGCATGGCACGGAACTGATAAAAATAAAACCAACAAAATTTTTACCCTGCAAAAAAGAGCCATAAGAGCGATAAAGAATCTAGAATATAATGCTCACACAAATGACTCATTCAAAAATTTACGAATACTTAAGCTCTCGGATCTCTACAAAATCTCCATTTGCAATTTCATTTACAAAACATTAACAAATGATGGCGACCATAGCCTAAAACAACTATTAACTACGCAAACTGGTCATCACGACCATTTAACCCGAAATAGAAGTAAATTCATGCTTCCTTATTACTCAAAGGCTCGGTCACAACACAGTATCCTCTTCGTTGGAACTAAAACTTGGAACTCAATACCTGCGGAGATCCGTGAAAGTAATTCTTATAAGGTATTCAAAAATAATCTTGAGTCTCACTTCCTATCAGATTACTAGTCGTGTAAGATCACAGAGTCAAACCTTGTCACCTACCTAACTGGTCCTAATAATGTAATTCGCCTTGGTTAATTTCGCCGATCTTCAGTCTGTTCTTGAATCGTTTGTCGAATATACTGTTAAATCTAGTCCATAAGAACTATATTGTGAAATAAAATGTCTAATTTCGAGTTACTTATCTCATTGATCAGTCTAATGCGTCTCTAGTTTAAGTGAATTAGGTTAAACATAATTGTACTCCTAAGACTAACCTTGATGGTAGGATGCCCTAGAAGTCACTGAACTTATTCGGGCCCACAGGTAGCTATACTCAAATTTGACCATTGTACTAGACTTAACAAACATTTTATCTCTGTATCTCCTGTGGTAAATAAATTGTTTAAATTGTTTACTCATCTATCAGTGTTTGCCTATTAACTACCAATGACCTACTCATCTATCAGTGTTTGGTATTTATCTAGGAATTAGCGCTCCCAGGGGGACAATGTGAGGGCCCGAGCTAAAGGTTAGGTAGGCTTTCTTTTTGTTGAAATATCATTGGGTTTTGTTTTGTTACGGACCACCTTTTTTTCGGTTCACTGCTGTCCTGTTTTTTCAGCACCTGCTACTTTCTTCTTCAACTTTGATCTTGTTTCATGAACTTCTTTCTCATCTTACTGTTTCTATGCCCTTTGTGCATAGATTCCACGTTCCCTTTACTCCATACTAAATGGTGCATTCTTCTTTCCTCTCTTTGGATCTCATTTGTTGAGGATAGGGAGGCTTAAACTAACTAATGATCTAATCTGGTATTTATCTATCAATGGCCTCTACGCATCTACCAGAGACCTCCACTCAACAGCCACTGGAGAATCACTCATCGCCCGCAGCAGCAGCAGCTTCAGCAGGTGGTGAACACGAGAGCTCCTCTGCAGCGTGTCCAGCACCACATGTTCCACTCAGGCAACTCCTCACTTGACGCCACAGCTTGCCCTTGTGACGCAACTGAACTGGACGAACTTGGGTTGTCTCGTCCAACACGTTTCAATTGAGTACAGTGTTCACTTGAGCTGTAATTGTACCAGTAATTCAGTTCTCGGTCACACGCATTTCATATTTCTCGGAATACTGTTGATTTAAATTGAATTACTGGTACAGTTACAAATGCTTAGTGTGCCATGCAGATTTGTTACATTTATCTCATTTATGGTGAAATAGTTGAGCAATATGGCTGTTTTCCCAGCTGAGTCTTTAGGAACATCACCTATATTCACTCGTGGGCTTGTGGTACAATCCTGCATGGATTGGATTAATCTCCAAAGATCACCTATGTCGGTGGCGGAGTCTAAGCCGCCAACGAAATTATACCAACTGTTTTGCTCTTTCTGTTTAATAATGTTTTTGTTAACAATTCATACCTACAATAAGTGTTTATATTTTTCAGTGTCGGGGATGTAGCCAGAGCATTGCAAGCCTGGCACCTCTGCCACAGCAGTGCACATTCATGGTCCTACCAAGGTAAGACGCAGGCAACTCTTTCCGCTGATTAGGTTTTGAGGACATTTTTATGGGCAGCATATAGGAGTTTACTTGTTCTTTTCAAATTTAACTCATCAACTGAAGACATTTGAGTCTAACTTATTTCATTGTAATGATGCTCTTGCTGAAAGCCAGCCCAGTTAGCTGCTATGTGGCAGCGTTTTTGGAAATGAAGGTTTTTTTCTTTTTTTTCTTTTCACATCCTTAGAGAGTTGACTGTTATGGTGAATCCTTGATATTCTTAATATGTACAATCCAAATGTTCATATAACTGTCTATGAGTTTAACATTATTTGGTCAGTTGGGTGAACTATTTATAATGATTGGAGACTCCAATGCTCATGCACCTCTGCAGTCGGCAGGGAGCTTAAGGCTAAAAGAGTTGGAGGAATTATGCAAAAATCCAGAGTAGAGCATATGCCTGTTCTGGCACCTATGTAAGTAGGAAGATCAGGAAGGTTAAGTACACTTGGTGAATTACCATTCATCAATTGAATCAAGCTTCTACCAGTGGCATTCCATCTTTGTCTGGAGTTCCAAAGAGGTGCATGAGCGTTGAATTCCCCAATTATCATCAATAGTTCACCAAATTGACAAAAGTAATGATCAAACTCATCAACAGTAATGTGAACATTCGGATTGTAAATATTAAGGATATTGAGATACCCACAAGAAGAGAGGGGGTCACGCAACGTCTACGTCACCACAAAGCTGCCAGGGGCAACAATGTACACAGAGATTCTTTAGCAATTCTGGCGCACGTAACCTTAAAATATCACGGAGAATACGCACGTGAAGCTTTATCATTTACGCTCCTTAGTGTATTGATATCAGCGCTGGACGCTTTACTGAAGAGTTATAGTACGCCAGCTGATGACGCACTGGTCGCTTAATGAATACATTATTACTACTGTGCTATATTTAAAGTTGAATTCGTTATTCCATCCCCCTAAGCTCCTATTCTTCATTTCTATCTAGGTATCCTGTAATTTACCGTTTCTATACGAGCTTCATTTTATATAAGGCGATTTTGCGTACAATATTCGCACTACCAACCTTTGGTCTACAAGCGAATTATGTTTCTAACCGTCTAAATATTACTGAATTTGTTTAATGAAATAAACCATGGTTCTAATTTATTGCATTGTTGTTTGTGAGTTACGTATGAATAATTGGAATGTTCAATAGATAATTATTTTCGGGAAAATATTTAGTTAATTTAAAATATTACATCCTAAACAATCAATTACTAAAAAAAATTTTAAGGGTAACTCCCCTACTAGCAGAAAACATAGATTTATGGTAACTCACATACATTCGGGAAAAAATTAGGTTTAGGGTAACTCCTGTAGTAACAAAAAACACGGGCTTGAGGTAACAGAATTAAAATGTTATTATCTGATCCATGGTGAAAAAAGCACCATCTCCATGCCGCTCTCAGGTGGGAATTTTCCGAGGGTTTCTCTGTCCTTAGGCTGACGTGAGGTAAAATGTGCAATGTTAACCCCTAATTGATCAACGTATTCTCTAAACAACATTTAGAAATCACTCTTATAGTTCTTATATTTTAAATGCTTCGAGAAGTTCACACTGGACTGGGTTTCACAAATGATAATATAAAGAAAGTTACATCATTATTTCATTTTAAAGAGAAACAATTTGCCGTTACTGGGTTGAGATCAATAAATTTCTGAGAACACCCGATTTATCAGAAGGTGGATGAAACCATAGCATGGACATCAATATCATATAAAGGGATTATTTCGAGAGTCCTCACCAGCCTTGAAATGAGTTACCCTTTTCAAAGGGAAGTGTTTCCCTCTGTATTTATGAGCAAACTCAACGGTACACTTGAAAACGTTATTCTTTACGGCATAATTAACTTTCTTATTGTACTCAAAACAAATGTTAATTGCTGCAAAATTGGGATATAATTCGTGCAGAAAATATTTATTTCTTCATATACGTTTCGATGGAAAAGTGCATATACGATCTTGCGTGAGTAATGTTAAGGTGATAAAATGTACTAGTATAGTAGTGTTCTACTATTTTTTGAAGCCTTTTTTGTCATTAGTTGTGTTATAAAGGTTGTGCTATAAGTGCTTAGGTAAAGTTTCCTGTGGACCCTGGAGAGTAACATCTACGATCGGCCTGTTACGCGCAATAGCGAGAGCATGTGGAGGGCTGCAAAAGATAGGCTGTCGTCGTTGAGTTTTGGAGACTGTAGAGGACGGCGTGACTAGCTCTGTACTGATCCGTGTTTACTTTCCGCCCGTGTCTACGTTGTGCGTGATATGGTGGGTCTGAGCATGGACAAGTTAATAAAGGCTAACGTCCGGTGCTAGATGACTCCGCCGTAAGGTAGTCGCCGATGTATAAAGCAGGATTGTATAGTTTCATGTAGCATAGTCATGCCGACCGGTTTTATCGTAAGTGGTATGTTTTAGAGTGCAATATTCTGTCTGCTGGATGCCAATAAAACGTAAGTTTCATATTTCGGTTGTTTTTATGAAGGCTGGTTTGAGAATAGCACCACGTTGTCAAGAGAAGTTCGGTCGTAATTTGTGCTCTGGTGTGATTTGGCAAACCTGTTGGTCGGCGACTGTACCGAAGCCTGGGACGTCTCTGGAGTTTGCTGACTGAGTGGAGCCTTGGATGCTCCTGAGATAGGTTGGTAGGGAAAGACGGATCCTTGAGTGTATTGGAAATAGGGTAGCAGCGCTACGACCCGTGCTTTACGTTGGCTAGGCTGGTGAAGTGGGGGTCGCGCAGCCCAGGGTTAATAGAAAATTCCGCGTCCTCGACTCCAGAGTTACCACATTGGTGGCCAGTATGGGGAATTGAGACAAAGTTCTGGAGCTTTAAGGGGGCTGATACGAAGCTCGGAACAGTCTCAAATTGGAGAACTATTAGGTGTTAAAAGCGGGTTGTGAGCTGTCTGCGGGTTTCGCTGGTGTGCCAGTAAATTGAATTTGTGAAGCATGGCATCAGCAGCGGATATGTCAGACGTAATGCTGCAGCTGGTGCAGGCTATAGGGAAACTTGGGAAAGAAGTACCTGAACCCAGCATCTTCAAAGGGGGAATTGGTAATGAGAAAGAGTTTGATACGTGGCTACGGGGTTTTGAAAAATACTGTAAGGTGCAATATGGGGATGACACGGAAACATGGCTGGCTAGTTCACTCAAATATTTACAGGGAGAAGCTAAAGAGATTGTGGAAGCCTGTGACCCCGGTGCGAAGTATGAATTTGTGAAGAAAAGATTGGTGCAAGAGTTTAGTGCAATATTATCATTAACGGATACGGAGTTTGGGGCGTTCTTTTCCGCAGAACGTAGAACGGGCGAAAGCTTATTGTGTTATTCCATTCGCTTGGAGAGACTAGCGCGAGAAATGTTGCAGGAAAGTGACGAAGTCAAAAGGGAAGGGATTGTAAAGAGTAAATTAATTAGTTCACTGCGGAGGGAGCTTGTGAATCGATTACGGGTACAGTTGGGGCATTTGGATGGTGTGACTTTGAAGCAAGTGGTCAATCTTGCTACCGTGTTGGAGGAGCAGGAGGACGGGTGTATGAGGAACGAATTTGTGTGTGTGAGTGAGGAGAGACGGGTGCGAGAGGATGTGCGAAAGGATGTGGACGAACAGTGGCGAATGAAGAGCGCGTGTTTCTATTGCCATGAGAATGGGCATTTTGCGAGAGCCTGCCCTCGGAAAATGGAGGAGAGGAGTGCTCGCGCAAGAACGGAAGTATGTGCGTATTGTGGACGAATGGGGCATTTAATGTCAGCATGTGTTCGGTTTAAGAGTGAAGTGTGTGCATGTGTATGGTGTGGGGAGAGTAGCCATAAGAGTTTTCAGTGTCGAGAGAAGCCTGGGAGAAAAAATGTTGTCGCAGACTGTTTGTCTCGGGTGAACTATCCGTGGAGTATGCCTGAAGTACCCGGGGAGAGCGTTAGTGCTGCCGAGTATGACGTCCTAACCAATATGCAAGGTGGTCCAGACTCCCTGTTTCAGGCTTTGAGTGTATTGCTGGGTCGGAGTGACGCTGAGACCATTCGGAAACGCTGTTGTGATGTCGTTCTGCAGAAGCCGGAAAGGTATGGCTTGGGGAAGGCGGCTGCACATAGGAAGTGGGCCACCACCTGGGGTAGTCCGGGGGTATTCCCGCCATGGGAGGCAGTTCAGGCGTTCTCTGATGTGTATGGACTCAAAGTCGTAGAGTGTTTCCGGCCGGGGAGTCTTGTGGAGGTAGTTCCTGAAAGAGAGGCATAAGCGGTTGTCGCATTGGAATGTTTGGGTGGGGTACATTTTAACCCTATCAGGCTGTCTCGGGATTATGAGCAGCAATCTGTCAATGTGGCTATCGCTTCGGGAACTGAAAAATGTAGTATGTTGGGAGCTAGTTTACCGACTATTGCTGTAGGTCAGGACGCTGACCCAATTCTGGTTAGTGTGAAGGAAAGTTTACGGACAGGACAGGCTAATTTGCACTTGGGAGCCTATAAAAAGTTGTTCAAGCGACTATGCTTACGGGATGGAGCAGTGTGCATAAGGAAAGGGAACCCTCGGGGAAAGCCTGTTCCGGTTGTTCCAGAAAGAGACTTGCCAGCATTAGTAACGAGTATCATGAACATCTAGCTCATGTGGGAAGAGATAAACTCTTGAATGCTTTCAGGAGAAGTTATTTCGGGTTTGGCCTGGGAGTTGTGGTGCAAAAGACGGTGCGAGAATGCGTAGTTTGTCAGCAGCATAAGGGAGATGTTGTTAAGGATTTTCCGTTGCATCGGCTGGACAAGAACTTGACGCGGCCGTATGAGGTGTATGCAGTGGATCTGTTGGAACTTCCCGGAGTAAGAGAGGTTATGTGGGAGTCTTGGTCGGCATTGATCTGTATAGCAAGTTTGGTCATGCAGTACCGATACGCTCAAAGCAGGCCAGGGCTGTAGTGGGAGCCCTGGAGCGAAGCATTTTCACGAGCCTACCAAGGACGCCGGTAACAATCAGATCAGATAATGGGCCAGAATTCACCTCACGGGCATTTCAGTCGCTGTTGAGTAATTACGGAATCCGACATCAGACCATCGTACCTTATGCTGCCCACATGAATGGAGCTGTGGAAACATTGAACATGACCATTAGGGACAGGTTAGCAGCCACCTGTGCGAAAGTCCCAGGAGATTGGGATTTGGTCCTGTCAAGGGTCATGATGTAGTACAATCGGCTAATTCATCGAGAAACTGGAAAAGCGCCTGGTGAGTTCTTTGTGTCTGAGGAGGTTACGCCAGATTTGCCCAGGGTAACTGAGAAGGAGAAATTCTGGCGACCTGGAGGTTCCCGTTTCCGGCATTTTGACGTGGGTGATTACGTCTTGCGAAGGATCGTGCATTTGCCCGGGGCTGAACGCCACAAGCTCGCGCCCCGCTTCGAAGGGCCCTACCAAGTGGTGCGGTGTTACCCGGATGGAGTGAGCTACCAGCTGAAGATAGAAGGGCCTCGAGCTCAATACTTGCGGGCCCATGTAGGGCAGTTGAAGCAGTTCCATGGGGAACCAGAGGTTGGTCCGAATGTGGCCGTGCCAGCAAAGGCGCCGCCCTGGCAGGATACGGCGCCGGTGCGGGGACGCCGGCCGCGGGAGAGGGGCCGACATCTTGTCCTCGGGATCGACTGGGAGCTCTTACGAGGAATCAGGGCGGGAACAGTGAGGACTCCTAGTGCAGAGAGGGAGGATGACGCCCCCTCTTCCGACGGGGTGCGACCCGAGGTTTCTGACGGTACGGGGAACCACATGGAACAGAACAGCCCTGACAGCGTGATGAGTGGGCCTGGGGAGGTAAGTTACCCCGCGTCCTGTTCGAGCTCCTCAGGTATTTCGGCTTTCTTACACCAATACGACGCGGCGCTGGTCCCGAAAACATCAACACCGGGTGAGGAAAGTAACAAGATTAAGCCGGACCAAGTTGGTAAGAAATATCCGCTCCGGGTGAGACCTAAAGTAAATTACAAACTGTGAGTGTGGTTTGTTTGGGTGCCGGGTGGTTGAATTTCGGATCCTGCTGATTTGTGTTGTATAGCTAACGAATGTGTGCTTGTTTTAATGGAAGTTCTGTTTGTAATGCAATAATATTTTATGTTACGGGCAAGGAATTGTCCTTCTTTTGAAATTTGATAGACATTACGGAAAATTCTTAATAAAGACAGTGGACAGTAGATAGAAGCCTTGTTTAAATTAGTAGAGGATAGGCAATTCCATCAACAATGATCGATGTTTTAATAGCCCCTTGTCCTCAGAATCGGGTTCTGCTGCTGGTGGGTGATTCCCGAGCCAGGGATGCGACCTTGGCCGCCCCTCCCGGTTGGAGGCTCCGCCTGTGCGTGTGTCCGGGAGCTGCGTTGTCCCGGTTAGCAGAAGCAGCGCAGAACGAGCTGCGCGCTGGGAACGGCCGGATCTGCTGGTCATGGTGGGTCTCCACTGTGACCTGTCGTATCTGGCCACCTACGGTGTGTCTGCGGCTCGGGGCCTCCTGAGGTTGGCGGAGCCGGCCCCGATACCCGAGGTCCGCTTGACCGTGACTTCGGCAGACCATGTTGTCCGCCATTATTATGGGGTTCCGGTCGTGTGGTGCCTGCCGGCTACCCCGATTTCGCCCGTTTTAACACCCTACAAGGCGTACGGGAGCGGCGGTGGTGTGAGCTCCCCGAGTTCCTTTGACAGAAAGCAGAGTGGTCGGCCAGTCGATATAGGTCGACGGTGCGGGAGTTGGAAGGATATTTCCAACGACAGGGGGTCCACACCATCCTGATGGATCAATATCTGGGGCTACACCGGTATTCGGATAGCCAAGACGGGGTGCACCCTATACCAGGAGTGGGAGCTGACGTCTGGAGAAGAGTGCTGGAGGAAGCGGTGGCCCGCCGTCAAGCGATTGGTCCACCAAGAGTTCGCGGACGGGTATTGTCGCTGGCGGAGCGATTCCGACGCAGAGAGCGGCGTAGGCGGCAGAGTTGGTCGCGACGGATGAGAGCCACGCTGCGGGCGGTCGATCTCAATACCGCGGACCAGTGGCCGGGTTACCCCTTTTTGCGGCAGTCGACGTATGGAGGGCGTCGCCAGTAGTGTGTTTAATTTTTGTTTGTTTGTTAGGGTTTTTGCCCGTTGGGAGCCCCGAGTAGGTATTTAAGGGGGAGGGGTATAGTAGTGTTCTACTATTTTTTGAAGCCTTTTTTATTATTAGTTGTGTTATAGAGGTTGTGCTATAAGTGCTTAGGTAAAGTTTCCTGTGGACCCTGGAGAGTAACATCTACGATCGGCCTGTTACGCGAAATAGCGAGAGCATGTGGAGGGCTGCAAAAGATAGGCTGTCGTCGTTGAGTTTTGGAGACTGTAGAGGACGGCGTGACTAGCTCTGTACTGATCCGTGTATACTTTCCGCCAGTGTCTACGTTGTGCATGATATGGTGGGTCTGAGCATGGACAAGTTAATAAAGGCTAACGTCCGGTGCTAGATGACTCCGCCGTAAGGTAGTCGCCGATGTATAAAGCAGGATTGTATAGTTTCATGTCGCATACTCATGCCGACCGGTTTTATCGTAAGTGGTATGTTTTAGAGTGCAATATCCTGTCTGCTGGATGCCAATAAAACGTAAGTTTCATATTTCGGTTGTTTTTATGAAGGCCGGTTTGAGAATAGCACCATGTTGTCAAGAGAAGTTCGGTCGTAATTTGTGCTCAGGTGTGATTTGGCAAACCTGTTGGTCGGCGACTGTACCGAAGCCTGGGACGTCTCTGGAGTTTGCTGGCTGAGTCGAGCCTTGGATGCTCCCGAGATGGGTTGCTAGGGAAAGACGGATCCTTGAGTGTATTGGAAATAGGGTAGCAGCGCTACACCCGTGCTTTACGTTGACTAGGCTGGTGAAGTGGGGGTCGCGCAGCCCAGGGTTAATAGAAAATTCTGCGACCCCGACTGCCAGACCTACCACACTAGGAATAAAAGTTAAACTGCCAAGTTGTTGGGTAATGGGAGAGAGCCATTCTCGGAAATTTCACGCGCATCAGTGCGTAACCATCTTACTCTGTATAAACTCGGCATTTTTAAACCACTTGTTCTGCAAGAACATGACTATCGCGAGAATAATTTCTAATGGATTCCACTATGAGAGGGCCCGAGCTAAAGGTTAGGTGGCATTCTTTTTGTTGAAATAGAATAGGTTTTTGTTTTGTTACGGACCATCTTTTTTCGGTCCACTGCCGTCCTGTTTTTCTGCACCTGCTAATTTCTATTTCACAAGATCAATGTTGATAACATTGATCTTGTTTCATAAACTTTATTCTCATCTTACTGTTTCTATGCCCGTTCTGCATAGATTCCGCGTTCCCTTTAACTACATACTAAATAGCGCCTTCTTCCTTCCTCTCTTTGAATAGCGCCTTCTTCCTTCCTCTTTGATACATAAATAGATATACATGTTTCTATTTCATTTCTTTACGCAAAAACCATTCGGTTAATAAATTTTATTGCAATAGCGAAATGATTCAAAAATAGATCTATCACTTCCCCAGAGGGCGTTTCTGTGAATCGGATTAATGTCATATATAATTAATGAAATAAATTGCAATTTAAGCATATGAATCGTAGTAAAATTATCTTTCTGTCCGTATGTTGTACAAGCTATGAATTTTGATATTGAATATATGTTTGTTTACCCATTTCTACCAATATTTTGTAGATATTTGTCAATCATGAGTGGTAACCGGCTTACACTTTATCTCTATTTTATCCCATGTACCCATGTCCGCATGATGTGGTGAATATCGAGAAGATATGAACTATGTTTTTGGTGGTGATAGGGCTTTGCATATTTTTAGGGCATATTTTTCATTTCTCATTCAACTACCCTTGACAGAGATAGACTATTGGCAAGCCACGTGTGGTTTGTCTATTAGTACGCCTCGTATATTTTGTCTATTAATATGCCTCCTATGGTCTATCTATTTTATACACCTCTGATAGCTTGTCTATTAGTACACCTCGTATAGTTTGCCTATTATTATTATGCCTCGTATGGCTTATCTATTTGTACACCTCGGATGGTTTGTCAATTAGTACTCCTAGTATAGAACTTTTGTTAGACTACTAGCACACCACGAATGGTTTGTCTATTAGTACGCCTCGTATATTTTATCAATTAATATGCCTCGTATGGTCTATCTACTTGTACACCTCTGACAGTTTGTCTATTAGTACACCTCGTATAGTTTGTCTATTATTATGCCTCGTATGGCTTATCTACTTGTACACCTCGGATGCTTTGTCAATTAGTACTCCTCGTATGGAACATTTGTTTTAGGATGCCGTATATTTAAGAAACTTTTAAAAGCCAATATGTTGGCATGTATATCATGTGACAACTTGGAAATAAACATTTTTTCTTTTCTTTTTTTTTTCTTTGGATCTCATTTGTTGAGGATAGGGAGGCTTAAACTAACTAATAATCTAATAACCTTATCTTTCTGGTTATAGTTCATCTCTAGGATTCTCATTATATTAGCCAAAAGAAACTATCTGAAGTCGAGGAAATTTTGACTCCGGACTTCTTTCAAATACAACCCAACTACAGTTGTCTGCACCGCTCAGCTCTCTCTTGTCTGCATCTGGCAATGAGTGGTGAGTGTATCTGTGATACAGGCGTATTTAGAGCTCAGCACTCTCTTGTCTGCATCTGACAATGTGTGGTGAGCGTATTTGTGATACAAGCGTATTTAGAGCTCAGCTCTCTTGTCTGCATCTGGCAGTATGTGGTGAGCGTATCTGTGATACAGGCGTATTTAGAGCTCAGCTCTCTTGTCTGCATCTGGCAGTATGTGGTGAGCGTATCTGTGATACAGGCGTATTTAGAGCTCATCTCTTTCTTCTCTGCATCTGGCAGTGTGTGGTGAGCGTATCTGTGATACAGGCGTATTAATACTTAAATTCCGCCGTTTTATACAGTGGATAATTTACGTTAAGTTATCTCACCATTTCTTGACCATTTCCAGACTTGCGGTACAGTGACAGCTCTATTCTTTGACCGCAGATCGCTGCACAGAGTTAGACGAGCGGCCGGCTGTTCCGTCGCGTCACACCACCGGCACCAGGCAAGTGTCACACCGGTCGGCAGAGCGGTAGCATTCCGGGCAAAATTCCACTGCAGCGACGGAGTTTGTGAATGTCAATGACGAAGCGACGTCGTCGTGAATTTCAGGTAAGTGGCAACAAGCGCAGTTTTTTGACCGAAATTGTTGAGTTTCTTCGGTTTCCGGGAAGGGTAACGCTTCTTTCTTTACTTAAGTTTACTTTTTTCTTATTTCGTCTTTTTCTTTCTTTCTCACGGTAGAGGAAACAAGGCAGGTTCAAACCACCAGTATTTTTTTCGTTGACGGTGTGGTTTTGCTGACGTCACGGCAACGAACCAATAGCAGCGCTCATTTTGCATCTGGTAGCACTTCCACCCCCAAATCTGGCTCCACTATTGGTCTAACGACATGGCGTTTTGGTAACGTCATGAAGTTTGTTTGAAATAAAGCCTTTCTATTGGCTAGCCGAAAAAGAGGTGTATTTCCTCACATAGAAATGACCCTACTTTGTTTCCTCTACCGTGTCCTTTCTTCAACTTGTTCGCCTTGCTCAAGGTTTGTGGTGATGCTTAGATCTGCTGCGCGGTCTGGCTGCTGGGCGTGGTGGTGTGGCCGGTGTTGCTTCTCGTGCGACTAGTGTGAAGTGACTAGTGTAACTAGTGTGAGTTGACTAATGCGACTAGTGTGAGTTGACTAATGCGACTAGTGTGAGTTGGCTGATGTGACTAATGTGAAGTGACTAATGCGACTAGTGTGAGTTGCCTAATGCGACTAGTGTGAGTTGCCTAATGCGACTAGTGTGAGTTGGCCGATGCGACTAGTGTGAGTTGGCTGATGCGACTAGTGTGAGTTGGCTGATGTGACTAATGTGAAGTGACTAATGCGACTAGTGTGAAGTAACTAATGCGACTAGTGTGAGTTGACTAATGCGACTAGTGTGAGTTGACTAATGCGACTAGTGTGAGTTGCCTAATGCGACTAGTGTGAGTTGACTGATGCGACTAGTGTGAGTTGCCTAATGCGACTAGTGTGAGTTGACTGATGCGACTAGTGTGAAGTGACTAATGCGACTAGTGTGAGTTGACTAATGCTACCAGTGTGAGCTGACTAATGCGACTAGTGTGAGTTGCCTAATGCGACTAGTGTGAGTTGCCTAATGCGACTAGTGTGAGTTGATTAATGCGACTAGTGTGAGTTGCCTAATGCGACTAGTGTGAGTTGACTGATGCGACTAGTGTGAAGTGACTAATGCGACTAGTGTGAGTTGACTAATGCGACCAGTGTGAATTGACTGATGCGACTAGTGTGAGTTGACTAATGCGACTAGTGTGAGTTGCGTTGCCTAATGCGACTAGTGTGAGTTGCCTAATGCGACTAGTGTGAGTTGACTAATGCGACCAATGTGAGTTGACTGATGCGACTAGTGTGAGTTGACTAATGCGACTAGTGTGAGTTGCCTAATGCGACTAGTGTGAGTTGGCTGAAGTGTGAGTTGCCTAATGCGACTAGTGTGAGTTGCCTAATGCGACTAGTGTCAGTTGCCTAATGCGACTAGTGTGAGTTGCCTAATGCGACTAGTGTGAGTTGGCTGATGCGACTAGTGTGAGTTGGCTGATGCGACTAGTGTGAGTTGGCTGATGCGACTAGTGTGAGTTGGCTGATGCGACTAGTGTGAAGTGACTAATGCGACTAGTGTGAGTTGACTAATGCGACTAGTGTGAGTTGGCTGATGCGACTAGTGTGAGTTGGCTGATGCGACTAGTGTGAGTTGGCTGATGCGACTAGTGTGAGTTGACTAATGCGACTAGTGTGAGTTGACTAACGCGACTAGTGTGAGTTGCCTAATGCGACTAGTGTGAGTTGCCTAATGCGACTAGTGTGAGTTGACTGATGCGACTGGTGTGAGTTGCCTAATGCGACTAGTGTGAGTTGAATGATGCGACTAGTGTGAAGTGACTAATGCGACTAGTGTGAGTTGACTAATGCGACTAGTGTGAGTTGACTAATGCGACTAGTGTGAGTTGACTAATGCGACTAGTGTGAGTTGACTAATGCGACTAGTGTGAATTGCCTAATGCGACTAGTGTAAGTTGACTGATGCGACTAGTGTGAAGTGACTAATGCGACTAGTGTGAGTTGACTAATGCGACTAGTGTGAGTTGACTAACGCGACTAGTGTTAATTGCCTAATGCGACTAGTGTAAGTTGACTGATGCGACTAGTGTGAAGTGACTAATGCGACTAGTGTGAGTTGACTGATGCGACTAGTGTGAGTTGCCTAATGCGACCAGTGTGAAGTGACTAATGCGACTAGTGTGAGTTGCCTAATGCGACTAGTGTGAAGTGACTAATGCGACTAGTGTGAGTTGCCTAATGCGACTAGTGTGAAGTGACTAATGCGACTAGTGTGAGTTGCCTGATGCGACTAGTGTGAGTTGCCTAATGCGACTAGTGTGAGTTGGCTGATGCGACTAGTGTGAGTTGGCTGATGCGACTAGTGTGAGTTGGCTGATGCGACTAGTGTGAGTTGGCTGATGCGACTAGAGTGACTACAGGGAATTACCCAGCACGTGTCGAGACAGAAGCTCATGTCAGCCATCGGTCCATTGAAAAAGAAGGTGCAGGACGGAATGTGACTTCTCAGGGGGACACTACTGCTGTACCTGTGGGTGTTAACGCTCGCTGGGGAAGATGCGAGGTCCTGAGTTGAGAGATAGGTAGGTTTACTCTTTGTTGAAATAAAATATTTTTGTTTTGTTACCAAAAATTTTTTTCGGTTGACCTACTACTTTCTTCTTCTACTTTGATCTTGTTTCATAATCTTCATTCCCAACTTACTGTTTCTATACCCTTTCTGCATAGATTTCACGTTCCCTTAAGGGGATCTAATACCCTGGAGGAGGAACTGTAGCTAATATACGTAGTTTTGTAAATTTCCAATACCTTTATTCTTTTTGCGGAATTCGAAAAATTTTATAAATGCAAATGTGTTCAAAATTCAATTTTATATATCTGTAAGCATTTTCGTTCCTCTAGATGCAATAGAAACATGAACAGTGAAATTTATAAAATTGTGTAAATTAGGTGAACTTTATGGTAGTAGATCCCCTTGACTCCATACTAAATTGTGCCTTCCTTCTTCCTCTCCTTTTATCGCCTTTGTAGCGGATAGAGAGGCTTAAGCTAACTAATAATCTAATCGCTTGTGACAAATGTGTTTATATATGGGATGATCATTATATTTAGTGCGTTAAATTCCCATTTTTAGAGTTACCTTATTAGTTACGCACCAGTATGGCAGTTTGTAAAGGGTTAAAATACAATTTATTAGTTGACATATGTATACAGGGTGTTGGTGGAACTCTTGGTACAAACTTCGGCTACTAGTAGAAAATACAAATTTAAACACTTTTTCATCAGTGAAAAAATATAGAAAACGCTTGGTTTTTTTAATTATTGGGTTAAGCAGTTTTTAATGCTGAGCTTCATGAACTCACGGCGGTCCTAGTTAACCACATGCACTAATGTGCAATAATAACACACGAGGGTAATGAAAAACGTTAAATAACATGAGGTTCTTTAATAAATAATAGAATGTAACGCATCAAAGAAGGTATTCAAAATTTCGACCATTAACATTGATGCACGCACGACACCTTCGTCGAAGCGAGTTGCGTACGTTGCCAAACATTCCTGGGTTGTCAGCAATATCTCCAGCAGCGACTGCAATTCGAGCGACAATGTCTTCTTCCGACTCCACAGGTGTCGCATAAATCAGAGATTTCAAGTGCCCCCATAAGAAAAAATCTAACGGAGTCAAATCAGGTGATCTCGGTGGCCAGGATACAGCACCACCACGACCAATCCATCGATTTGGAAATTGTTGGTCAGGAAACCGTCGCACATTTAAAGCATAATGTGCCGGAGCTCCATCGTGTTGAAACCAAAGTCGTCTACGAATACCTAATGGCACATTTTCTAATAAACCAGGAAGGACTTCTTCAAGAAAGATTTTGTACACATCTCCATTAAGACGCTCTGGCAGACAACAGACACTCTGCAAAATTGAAATCTTCTACGCCCCCCCCCCCCCCCCCGATTTAAAAACCACTGCGCGAATTGCTCACGAGGACCATAAACAACGGGAGGGAGACCCTGGACTCTCTGGAAGTGATACGGATGATAATTATTCCGGTTCAATACATGCTACACTGAACTATGGTCCCGAATACCCAAAGATGCTGCTGCGGCACGGGTTTCTACGGAAATGTTCCAACACTTCTTGCTCTCGGTGATAATTTATTGGGCGACCAACGTCTACTCTGTTTACACTAAAACTGCCGGTTTCCGTCAATCTTCGGTGCAATGCAGTGAATAATAATCGATGATCAGGGACTTATCGATTAGGGTAACGTTCGTGATAGATTCCCGCGGCACGTCTTGCATTAGGGTACCATTAACAGCACCATAAGTGAAATGCATGTCTGCCATTTGTGCATTTGTAAGGCGATACATCTTACCACTTCAGTGCCACGGTGCTAACTGACAAAAGATACACATACGCTTCTCACTAGGGGTCGCTAGCGTTGACTAGGAATTTCTAGAAATTTCCTGAATCTGTGAATTAATGTTTTAAACTGTAAATAAAACATGTTCGATTCTGCCAACACTTGTTCATTCTAATTCCCCATATTGCCCTTATTCCTGTCTGTCACGAAATCGTTGATGTGCTCCTGTAGCGTAGCATTAAAAACTTCTAAGCCCAATAATTAAGAACTAAGCGTTTTTCGGTATTTTTTCACTGATGAAAAAGTGTTTAAATTTGTATTTTCTACTAGTAGCCGAAGTTTGTACCAAGAGTTCCACCAACACCCTGTATATACAGTATATTTAATAGAGTATTGCTGATAAATATTGTGCATTGAATATTTACATTATTGCTTTGCACAACCATTTACCACAGGTGGGCACGATGACGGAATCATTTATCTCGATAACCGATGCATCGATAAAGAAACACTATAGCCGCTGATGCATCCATGTTGAAGATTTCGACTATTCTCAATTTTGATGAGAAAAATGCCTAAACGTGTGTGGGGAATTATGCGGTTAGGAAAGCCGAAAGTAAGCGGCCCGTAGACGATCAAGTTTATTGTCAATATAATTGTCAATAATGAATATTGACAATTTTATTGATCGTCTGTGGGCTTGATTAACGACCGTCAAATAATTGACTCAGTGGCAACCAAAATCTCATCAATATATTGAGTAAATGATATTGACAATTCAATTGATCGTCTACGGCCGCTATACAGGCCGCCGCTGGACGCCCGCGTCTCGAGGCCACGTCACGTCAGCAGAACATCGCGCGGGGCACTGACGTGAGGCACGTGTGTCGGACTGCGCCTGTAGAGAGGAAGGAGGAGGGACCGTTTCTTTCCAAAGGAAGTTGATGCAGGAACTGTTTTACGACGGAATGAATTTGAAGAAATGTTATATGTTTAGGCTTGACTGTCATGTTCTTTTGAAGCAGGTGTGTGGAGTGAAGCGTGTTGTGAAGCAGGTGTGTGGAGTAAAGCGTGTTGTGAAGCAGGTGTGTGGAGTGAAGCGTGTTGTAAAGCAGGTGTGTGGAGTGAAGCGTGTTGTGAAGCAGGTGTGTGGAGTGAAGCGTGTTGTGAAGCAGGTGTGTGGAGTGAAGCGTGTCGTGAAGCTGGTGTGTGGAGTGAAGCGTGTCGTGAAGCAGGTGTGTGGAGTAAAGCGTGTTGTGAGGCAGGTGTGTGGAGTGAAGCGTGTTGTGAAGCAGGTGTGTGGAGTGAAGCGTGTTGTGAAGCAGGTGTGTGGAGTGAAGCGTGGAGTGAAGCGTGTTGTGAAGCATGTGTGTGGAGTGAAGCGTGTTGTGAAGCAAGTGTGTGGAGTGAAGCATGCTTTGAAGCAGGTACGTGGAGTGAAGCGTGTTGTGAAGCGTGTTGTGAAGCAGGTGTGTGGAGTGAAGCATCTTGTGAAGCAGGTGTGTGGAGTGAAGCGTGTTGTGAAGCAGGTGTGTGGAGTGAAGCATGTTGTGAAGCAGGTGCGTGGAGTGAAGCGTGCTGTGAAGCAGGTGTGTGGAGTGAAGCGTGCTGTGAAGCTGGTGTTTGGAGTGAAGCGTTTTGTGATGCTGGTGTGTGGAGTGAAGCGTGTTGTGAAGCTGGTGTGTGGAGTGAAGCGTTTTGTGAAGCTGGTGTGTGGAGTGAAGCGTTTTGTGAAGCTGGTGTGTGGAGTGAAGCGTATCGTGAAGCTTTTGTGTGGAGTGAAGCGTGTCGTGAAGCAGGTGTGTGGAGTGAAGCGTGTCGTGAAGCAGGTGTGTGGAGTGAAGCGTGTTGTGAAGCAGGTGTGTGGAGTGAAGCGTGTCGTGAAGCGTGTCGTGAAGCAGGTGTGTGGAGTGAAGCGTGTTGTGAAGGGATGTATCAGGCTGAGAACAACTCGAAAACAGCATTTTTCAATCTAGACGAAGTTTCCAGTGAGAAATGGGCAAATGTCGGAAAAATTTTTCATGCGAATTTTCGGCATAAACGTAAGGGTTTTACTTCCCAAATGTTTCTGTCCAATATTCCCACAAGTGATCAAACTTTTTTAGTTTATACAGTGAAATGTTCTTGAAATTGCTTCATGGTGTAAATTATTTGAAAAGGTTCAATTTTCTCCACTTCTTTTTTCAATGGTTGCAGAAAAAAACAGTTCATTACTTTAACTGATGCGAAGGAAATTTTGATTTCGTTGAATTTAGGAAGTTTGCGTTTGTTCCAAGTTCTCCCCTTCGTAAAATGTAAACGATCGCTCAGTATTTTTCATCACAGCGAGGTTTTTTGAGACAAATTTATATCGGGCAGTTTATTAATGAAAATAAATAAATAAAATGAATGATGTTCTTAGATTGTTGCAGAGAGCAAAAAGTTGTCTGGCCCTGGCTTCACTGCACAGAATTGCAGCGCAGTGTTACAGACTCGCCCGCCTGTGGGAGACCTGCTGGTCGCTGCAACACTCCCTCAGGGGGACACAACTCTTGTGTCTGTGGGAATTGGCGCTCCAGGGGAAAATGTTTGGTCCCGAGCTGGGTGTTAGGTGGGCCTTTTTTGTTGACGTAAAAAGGTTTTTGTTATTTAAAGGACCATCTTTCTTCGGTTTCCTGCTGTCCTGTCTTACAGCACCTACTACTTACTTCTTCAACTTGTGTCTTGTTTCATGAACTTCTTTTTTCAACTTGCTGTTTCTATGCCCTTTCTGCATAGTTTCCGCGTTTAATTAGACTCCATACTGAATGGTGCCTTCTTTCTTCCTAACATTGGATCAAATTTGTTGCGTGTAGGGAGGCTTAAACTAACTAATTACCTAATCTATGTAAAAAGGTAAGCTTGCTGTGATTGTATGCGTCCATGCGTCCCAAAATAATTCAAATTTCTTACACATGCTTTTCATATATAAGGCGTTCATAGCCTTCAAAATTTCGTGTTAATAACTAAAATCAAGATATGCCGAAACGAAAATTAAGATCACCTCTGTCTCAATATGACAAGTTTTGTTTGTTCGATTTGAACATGCGTCCGATGTACCGCATTGCTGGTTGTGAGTTCCGTGTAGAGCGTTGGAAAGTTCAATTAATTATTAATTTCGAGGAAATATTAAGCTTCCAAACATTGCATCCTAAACAATTACTCCAATTGAGAAAAATTATGTTAAGGGTAACTCCCATAAAATGTTGCTCCAGAGTAACTCGCGTACTGATTAAGAAAATTGCGTTTAGGGTAACTCAAGTATGATGTTTTACTTGATCTAAGGAAAAATGAATGCACTACATCCATGCCGCGTGGATAACTGGATAACTGTGGATAACTTTTTCAAATTTGGTAACGCTATAGAACACCAATGTGTTCATCTATTATTCACGTCCTAAAATGTTCGTGTAAGTCTTATGTGATGCAAATCATTATACGCTCGTGAGAATGTTATGACAACCCTATCTTGGTGGTCACTCTCGCGTATCTCTCCAATTATGTTGTACATGTCTTGGTGAATGTTGTATAACAATCATTTTCTTGTTTCTGACTGTTTAGTCGCAATATTATTGGCATGGAAATATCATAATTTCGCTGCGTGATAAGACATTTTCTCCGAGTCCCTTGATTGGAATACTAGTCTATATAATTTCCGTAGGAATAAAAATATAGTTCTGAATGTTAACCTCGCTGGCTTAGACGCTGGATTATTTTGATCCACCCGTTTTACATTCAACAAATTACTTTACCGCAAGTTACTGAGCTTGTGTTTCACTGCAAGTGTGCACCAAAAAGAGTATTCTCAACTACACACTGTGACGGGAATCGTGTTCTCTTTTATATTTGTAGTAACATATATCGTCTAAGTTAGTTTAAGCAGCACTAGGGGTACATTGCCCTCAATCATTTTTTTCGACTAGTGACATGGGTATTACAATACTTATGTGTGTGTATCATGTAAGTGTGTTTTCCTTACTTTGAGATACCTTAAAAAACCAATGATGTTTTGTGCCATCTTAACTGGAAGTAAACTGTTTTTTTCTCTTTTTCTTCTTTCTAAGTTAATGCATTTGAATGCGATTTTCGCGTTTATTTCAATATAACTGCGCACAAACTTGTGCATTTTTCAACTTAGCGTCGCGAGGATTGTGTTCTCTTAGTTACTTATATTTAAATGCACTGTCAAAATCAGATTACGCCACAAAGGGAACTCATTTTTGATACGCTTTTCTATCAATCATTTTTTGTTTCAACATTTTACAAGGGTATTACGATACTAATCTGTTATTATCACTTGAGAATGTTAACGTTGAGGTATTTTAAAAACCAATGTATCAACATTTCATGTTTTTACTCCAACGAAAGTAAAATGATATCGTTTCTTTTCTTCTTTCTGTGCGTCTTGCGCATAGATTCCGCGTTCTCTCAACTCCACAAAATATGGCGCTTTCCTCCCTCCCCTCTATGGAACGCATCTGTTGCGGTTAGTTACGTTTAAACTAACATCTAATCTAATTTTGACGTCAGAGTAATTGTGCTCACGCATGGAACGCGTCATACTGGACGGTTTTGTGCACTCCTACCTTTTCTCGAATGGTTTTATTCTTTGAACTTGACGAATGTACCACCAGGGGCATAGGGTAGGCACTAGGCTTAGGTTTGTTAGCTTTGTGTGGCCTATGTTGTGGGGGCTGGTGCCCACTGGGGGATACTGTTAGGTCCCTCTGCTATAGCTGGTGCTTCGGGACTTGTCTTTCATGCCCACTTTGCTTCTTTCAGGTTTAATGTTTTCTTAGCTCTTTCTTCTTCCCCTTTCTTCCTGACATGGTGTTTCGATGTGCTGAGTGCGAAGATATAACTTGTACATAGATTTCCTACTTCCTTCAATCCAAACTAAATGATCCCGTCTCTTGGGAGAGTTTTTGCTGCACCCGAGCTCATCACAATGCACCACTCAAGGGCAGGGAGCACCGGCAGGGTGCACGGTAGAAGAAACAAGGGAGCGTCAAACCAGTATTTCTTTATCGACCGTGTAGCGATAGCGACGTCGTGGCATCGAACCAATAGCAGCGCTCAGATTGCATCTGGCAACACTGCTAGCCTCAAATCTGGCACAGCTATTGGCCCAACATGTCACATTATGACATCCGGCCTGATTGAAATGAACCCTTTCCATTAGCTAGCCGAATAAGAGACACATTTTATCCCCATAGAAATGACTTCACCTTGTTTTCTCTACCATGGCATGGTACCACTAGGTGGTGACCAGTAGCAGCAGGTGGTGGTGAGGTGGTGACCAGTAGCAGCAGGTGGTGGTGAGGTGGTGACCAGCAGCAGGTGGTGGTGAGGTGGTGACCAGTAGCAGCAGGTGGTGGTGAGGTGGTGACCAGCAGCAGGTGGTGGTGAGGTGGTGACCAGTAGGAGCAGGTGGTGGTGAGGTGGTGACCAGCAGCAGGTGGTGGTGACCAGAAGCAGCAGGTGGTGGTGAGGTGGTGACCAGTAGCAGCAGGTGGTGGTGAGGTGGTGACCAGCAGCAGGTGGTGGTGAGGTGGTGACCAGTAGCAGCAGGTGGTGGTGAGGTGACCAGCAGCAGGTGGTGAGGTGGTGACCAGTAGCAGCAGGTGGTGGTGAGGTGGTGACCAGCAGCAGGTGGCGGTGACCAGCAGCAGGTGGCGGTGAACAGCAGCAGGTGGCGGTGAGGTGGTGACCAGCAGCAGGTGGTGGTGAGGTGGTGACCAGTAGCAGCAGGTGGTGGTGAGGTGGTGACCAGCAGCAGGTGGTGGTGAGGTGGTGACCAGTAGCAGCAGGTGGTGGTGAGGTGGTGACCAGCAGCAGGTGGTGGTGAGGTGGTGACCAGTAGCAGCAGGTGGTGGTGAGGTGGTGACCAGTAGCAGCAGGTGGTGGTGAGGTGGTGACCAGCAGCAGGTGGTGGTGAGGTGCTGACCAGTAGCAGCAGGTGGTGGTGAGGTGGTGACCAGCAGCAGGTGGCGGTGACCAGCAGCAGGTGGCGGTGAGGTGGTGGTGAGGTGGTGACCAGCAGCAGGTGGTGGTGAGGCGGTGACCAGTAGCAGCAGGTGGTGGTGAGGTGGTGACCAGCAGCAGGTGGCGGTGACCAGCAGCAGGTGACGGTGAGGTGGTGACCAGCAGCAGGTGGTGGTGAGGTGGTGACCAGGAGCAGCAGGTGGTGGTGATGTGGTGACCAACAGCAGGTGGCGGTGACCAGCAGCAGGTGGCGGTGAGGTGGTGGTGAGGTGGTGACCAGCAGCAGGTGGTGGACAGCAGCGGCCAGGTGGTTGCCTCCAATGCTGACGGTCGGTACACGCTGGTGGTGTTCGATAGTTTTTAAAATATACTTTTGGTATGAAATGTATCTTGAAACACGCGTGTGGTGTTGGGTGACCTTTGCAACACGCGTGTTCAGTGTTATTCAACACGTGCCCCGCGTGTTGGGCCACGTGCTGCGTGGCTCTGGCTCAGCTGCTTCTTCACGTGCCGTTATAAATGAATGACATTATATGTTTGGCTACATTTTTGGAAATGAAGGGAAATGTCGCCGAGCAACTGTTTTTTTGTGTATCTTAGGAAGGATGAAACTGTATTCGAGCAGTGAAGTCTGTTTCTCTACTCTGCTACTTACCCCTTCAGGGGGACACAACTGTTGTATCTATGGCAATTAGCGCTCCCAGGGGGAAATGTATGAGCGCCCGAGCTGAGAGTTAGGTAGGCCTTCTTTTTGTTGAAATAAAGGTTGTTTGTTATGTTAAGGAACACCATTTTTCGGCAGAATGCTGTTCTGTTTATCAGCACCTACTACTTCCTTCTTCGACTTATATTATATCAATGCCTGTTCTGCATAAATTGCGCGTTCTCTTATCCCCATACTAAATAGTGTTTTCCTCCTTCCTCTCTTTGGAACGCTTATTTTTTAGCATTTAGGGAGGCTTAAATTTCTAACCCAATCTTCCACTTACAACCCAACCAAACGCAGCGCTCACCACCGCGGTGCACGAGTCAACTTGTCTTTGGTGTGATAAATTTCTTGGGATGCGCATGTGGTGCTCAGTAATTCTTGGAGCACGCTCGTCATTCTGAGAGATTTTCGATGCAGATTTGAGGTGTGAAGCATCGTCTGAACTACTGGGGTGTTGGGGGAGTTTTTTGAAGCTTGTCTGAAGTGTTTTTTTGAAACGGGTTCGATTGTATATTGAGAAAAAATAAACAATTCTGTTTGGAAGAGGCCACATGAATTTCGCATTTTCCTGGGGCGGGTATAGCGCTATGAATAATTTTATATATCGATTTGTAATTCTCTAAACATTTCTAGTGAGAAATCAAAGTTTTTCTGACATTTTCACTTCGTGAAATTTCTCGTTAAAAACCTAGGGGTATACCCATACCATATATTTTCACTTTTCACTCAATGTTACAGAAATGAAACTTTCTGACAACTTCAACGCCAGGTTGTACATCAGGAATAACCACTTATTTGACCAGAAATTCTTATAAATATCTCATTAAGGGGATCATCCCAGTTTGAGATCTTTTTTCGTCCGATTCGTTTGAAAATTGGCCAGTATATGTCTTATGTGAAAGTAAACCTTTTTTACTCGTGTCATTTTTTCGATTAAGGCCTTATTTTCTGGACGAAAAATGCGTTTTTTGGTATATTTTTATTGATATTTCAGATTGGAACTCCTCCTTCAGTTTTGATGCTAGAACAAAAACAAAAACAGTTTTAGAACCCTTGGAACATTTCTAACAAACTCAAGTTCGGGTTTTTGCAAACTCAAATTTTTTATATTTTTTCAAAAATTTTTGAAATTTCAAAAATCAGCAACAATTTTTTTGGGGTTTAGAGCTATATATTTCTTCAAAGAATTCGAATTTGAAAAAAAACGAACTTGAGTTTGTTAGAATTGTTTTAAGGATTCTAAAACTGTCTTTGGATTTGTTCTAGCATCAAAACTCGAGGACAAGTTCCGTTTTGAATGGTGAAAAGGGAAATTTTTCACTACAGCCCAAAATCGAAATATGTCTATTGAATTTGAATATAACGAAAAATTTTTGTACATGAATGCAGTTTAATTGGATGATCTATTCCGATGTACGAACAATGAGCATCATTTTCCTTGTGAATTTCAAGTAAAAGTCTAAGAAATATCGTAGTTATAAGTAAATAAAAATAATACATTTTATTTCAGTAATCACCATGATGAGACTTTATCAATTTTTTCCGTCCGATTTGTTTGAAAATTAGCCAGTATATGTATTTCGTGAAAGGAAACCTTTTTTATTCGAGTCACTTTTTCGATTTATGCTCTAGTTTTAATTTTTTTTTTGACGAAAAAAGAGTATTTCGGTATATTTTTTTGGGTATTTCAAAACGAGACTCGTCATCGAGTTTTGATGCTAGAACAAAACCAAAACCAGTTTTAAAATCCTTGAAACATTTCTAACAAATTCAAGTTCGCTTTTTTTCAAATTCGAATTCTTTGAAGAAATATATAGCTCTAAACCTCAAAAAATTGTTGCTGATTTTTGAAATTTCAAAATTTTTTGAAAAAATAGAAAAAATTTGAATTTGAAAAAAGCCGAACTTGAGTTTGTTAGAAATGTTCCAAGGATTCTAAAACTGTCTTTGTATTTGTTCTAGCATCAAAACTCGAGGACGAGTCCCGTTTTGAATGTAAAAAATTTGCCCTCAAAATCGTTATTTTCGGTCCTCTTTTCACTCCCCTGGGGGGGGGGGGTTCTAGTGTCCATAGTGCCATAAAACTTCATGGCATAATAACCCATCCCATAAAGATCCTTTTTCAACATAAAAAAATTGGGCCTAAAAATCGTCATTTTCGGACCCCTTTTCACCACCCTGGGGGGGTTCTAGTGTCCGTAGGGCCATAAAATTTCATGACATAATAACCCATCCCCTAAGGATCCTTTTTCAACAAAAAAAGTTGGGCCTCAAAATCAGCATTTTCGGTCCCCTTTTCACCCCCCCTGGGGGGGGGATTCTAGTCTCCGTAGGGCCATAAAATTTCATGGCACAATAACCCATCCCCTAAGGATCCTTTTTCAACAAAAAAAATTTTTAGTGGGGGGAGCCGGTGGGGCCCAATTGGGCTCGGGATGATCTCCTTAACGTTTTCTTAAAAATTATGTTGGGAAAAGGGAAGTTGAATTTTGGGTTTTCCTCCATTGAAAATATGAAAAAATTTCAACACTTGTGGAAACATTTAATGTAATAGTACGAAATGCCGCACAGCTTCCGTTCCTGCCTAGAACTTTGTTGGGTATAACAAAAAACACAACAAACATGTAGGTTATGTAATAAGCAAACACATTGTCCACAGCACGTATTTACTAGCTTACAACAGTTATTTCATATCACACTTGACATTAATGTACACAACACATGGAACACAATGTGCGTACAGATGTCCAGAAGACGCATCACTGCGTGCAGGTGCGCTGCGTGCAGGTGTGCTGCGTGCAGCAGGAGGTGACGGCGATGCTATGCGGGTCACGCGCCCCTAAGGAGCATGAGGCGACGGGTGCCTGCACGCAAGCCGACCTCCCTTCAATGGCGGACCTTCCGGGGCTGCTGCGAGGGTGTTCCTAAGAGAGGTAGGTAGTGGGTTCCATTATTTCAATGCGGGGTTGGGGTATCTAGGAGGGTGTTGCAAAGAGAGGAAACGGGGACAATGATAAATTAAACAGAAAGTAGGAAACGAGGGCATTTCTGAGAGGAAACGAGTGGGTTCATTATTTAAATCCGGCGTTTAGGTACCGAGAATGTTTCGAGAGGGGGAACTGGGTGACTATGATACATATAACGAGGCAGAGACGAGGGTGCTCCTAAGAGAGGAAACGAGTAGGTCCGACACAATAGTCACTTCAGACACACGTGCAGCGCGTGCACACAAGCAAGAAAACAACCGCCGCATCTCGTCCCGTCACCTCGCAGGAGCTGATACTTTATAATAAATTATCCCCGCACCGCTAGCGTCCGTTGCTGCATTTTGTGCTGTGTTGCCTTCCTTATTTTGTGTTTTGTTGTTTTTGTGCTGTGTTATGTTGGTCATTTTTGGATGCGGGGCTTGCGGGTGAGGGAGGCAGTACGGGGCGCGAGTCGATAGCATCAGAGTGGATAATTATAGGCTGGGTGAGAGACTTGTCGAGTGGGGTGAGCGTTGTTATTCCGCCGGGAAACGCCCGAAGTTTCCCGCCGGGGCACTACGGGTGCCCCCGGAAGAGTTCTGGGAGGCTCAGGGCCCTACTGGGCATTTCAGCGAGGCTGTTTTCACCAATGCTGTGGGGGTTCCCACTTGGTGTGAAAAGGTATTTCCCCTAAAGTACTTTTCGTGACCCGTCCCCTCCCAGGACCCGTCCCCTGCGAAGCCTCACAGACGCCTTTAACACCAACAGTGGCGGACGTACCCCCTTTGGTGGCAGCGACGAGTGCAAGCCCTCGAGGTGACGGCTGGCTTGGGTTAACCCGCGGGATCGCCAGTCATTCCGAGTGATGTGAACATGTCATCATCACCCCTGCAGGGACTGCGCGTGTTTGAGGATATTGAAACACCCCTAATAAGTCATTATTATTGTGCTGAAATGAGGTACACGAAGAATGAAATACAAAACTGATCCAAAAAATGAATGTACGCGTATTGCATTCGTTGCGTGAAATCTTCGAACAATCGGCCTGCGGCGGAAATTTGGTAGTGTTATATTTGGATTACAGTTAAGTATTATTACACTCGAATTGCGATTGTTCATGTGTGATGCATGAATATATTATTGAAATTTCCAATGTTTCAATTTCACCTAAAAGGTATAGTTACAATTTCTTTACACTGGCAGGAACACTGGAGTGTGAACAGCATGAAAGGGAATTTATCAAAATGAAATGTGACTCGAGTACTCCCGATTTAGGATAGTAATGATAGGGTAGCAGATTATTATCATTAGTTAGTTTGAGCCTCCCTATCCTCAACATATGAGATTCAAAGGAAAAGAGGATAAAATTTAGCATGGAGTTAAGAGAACGCGGAATCTATGCAGAAAGGACATAGAAACAGTAAGATGAGAAAGAGGTTCATGAAACAAGGTGAATGTTGAAGAAGAAAGTAGTAGGTGTTGAAAAAATAGGACTGCAGTGAACCGATAAAAAAATTGTCCGTAACAAAACAAAAATCTATTCTATTCTAACAAAAAGAAAGCCAACCTAACCTTTATCTCGGGCCCACACATCGTCCTCCTGGGAGCGCTAATTCCCATAGATACAAAATTTGTGTCCCCCTGAGGGGTTATAAGATAGCAATTACAAGACAGTCAAGTTAGGACAGTTATTACAAGACAGTCAAGCCGGGACAGTTATTACAGGACAGTCAAGCCGGGACAGTTATTAGAGGACAGTCGAGCTGGGACAGTTATTACAGGACAGTCAAGCTGGGACAGTTATTACAGGACAGTCGAGCTGAAACAGTTATTACAGGACAGCCAAGATGGGACAGTTATTACAGGACAGTCAAGATAGGACAGTAATTGCAGGACAGTCAAGATGGGACAGTAATTACAGGACAGTCAAGCCGCGACAGTTATTACAAGACAGTCAAGATGGGACAGTTATTACAGGACAGTCAAGATGGGACAGTTATTACAGGACAGTCAAGATGGGACAGTTATTACAGGACAGTCAAGATGGGACAGTAATTACAGGACAGCCAAGATGGGACAGTAATTACATGACAGTCAAAATGGGACAGTAATTACATGACAGTCAAAATGGGACAGTAATTGCAGGACAGCCAAGATGGGACAGTAATTGCAGGACAGCCAAGATGGGACAGTAATTACAGGACAGCCAAGATGAGACAGTAATTACAGTACAGTCAAGATGGGACAGTAATTACAATACAGTCAAGATGGGACAGTAATTACAGGACAGTCAAGATGGGACAGTAATTACAGGACAGCCAAGATGGGACAGTAATTGCAGGACAGCCAAGATGGGACAGTAATTACAGGACAGCCAAGATGGGACAGTAATTACAGGACAGCCAAGATGGGACAGTAATTACAGGACAGTCAAGATGGGACAGTAATTACAGGGCAGTCAAGATGGGGCAGTAATTACAGGACAGTCAAGATGGGACAGTAATTACATGAAAGTCAAGATGGGGCAGTAATTACAGGACAGTCAAGATGGGACAGTAAGTACAAGACAGTCAAGATGGGACAGTAATTACAGGACAGTCAAGATGGGACAGTAATTACACGACAGTCAAGAGGGGACAGTAATTACAGGACAGTCAAGATGGGACAGTAATTACAGGACAGTCAAGATGAGACAGTAATTACAGGACAGTCAAGATGAGACAGTAATAAAAAGACAGTCAAGATAGGATAGTCAAGATTTAAACAAACAATTTTTTAAACAATTTATTTACCACAGGAGATACAGAAGTAGAATGTTTCTTAAGTCTAGTACAATGGACAAGTTTGAATATAGCTACCTGTGGGCCCGAATAAGTTCAGCGACTTATGGGGCATCCTACCATCAACATTATTCTAAGGTGTACATTAATGTTTAACCTAAATCACTTAACCTAGTTTCACATTAGACTGATCAGTGAGATAATTCAATCGATATCAGATATTTCATTTTACAATATAGATTATGTGGACTATATTTAAGAGTACATTCGATAAAAGATTTAACAGCAGACTGAAGGCGAATTACATATTACCCATGGCAAATTTCATTATTGGAAACAGTCATGTTGGAGACAAGATTTGACTTGGTGATCTTACATGACTAATATTCCGATAGGAAGTGATTCTCGAGATTTCTTTTGAATAACTTGTAAGAATTACTATCACGGATCTCCGCAGGTATTGAGTTCCAAGTTTTAGTTCCAACGAAGAGGATACTGTGTTGCGACCGGGCCTTTGAATAATAAGGAAGCATGAATTTACTTCTATTTCGGGTTAAATGGTCGTGATGACCAGTTGGCGCACTTAATAATAGTTTCAGGCTATTGTCGCCATCATTTCTTAATGTTTTGTAAATGAAATTACAAATGGAGACTTTATAGAGATCTGGAAGTTTAAGTATTTGTAAATTTTTAAATCGATCATTTGTGTGAGCATTATATTCTAGATTCTTTACCGCTCTGATTGCTCTTTTTTACAGAGTAAAAATTATATTGGTTGTATTTTTATCAGTTCCGTGCCATGCTTCTATTCCGTACTGCAAGTATGGTGAAATGAGCGTTCGGTAGAGCATTCGCAAAGCTGTTTCAGGCAGGTAATTTTTAACTTTATTCAGGATTCCGATGGATTTCGATAATTTAGAACTAATATTAGCGATGTGCTCTTTAAAGGTCAGATGTTTATCTATTATGATGCCCAGAAACTTGCATGAGTTGGTTTCTTCGATTTCACCTTCGCCAATTTTTATGTGTGGGAGAGATATGCTTTTCTTGTATGAGAATGTAATATACTTTGTTTTTTCGATGTTGAGGCTTATTTTATTAGCTTTAAGCCATAATGAAACCTTATGGAGTTCATTATTTATGCTCTCCGCAATCATAGCGGGATTTTGGCTCGGAAGGACCGTAGAAAGCGTGCTGTCATCGGCAATAAGTATGAATTTGAAAAATGTTGTTGATTTGATAATATCATTTATAAATATCAGAAATAGGAGAGGCCCTAGGACAGACCCTTGTGGAACTCCATGGCTAATTGTCTGTGGGTCCGATTTTGCGTCGTCAACGACAACGTATTGCTTCCGATTTGTTAGGTATGATTTGAACCAATCATGGGCAATTCCTCGAATGCCATAACAGTGTAGTTTCGAGAGTAATATCTTATGGTCCACACAGTCGAATGCTTTTCGAAAGTCAAGAAAAACGGAGAAAACAAGCTTTCCTTCATCTATATTAGAGTAAAGGTACTGTAAATGATTTAATACAGCTTGTGTCGTTGATTTCTTAGAACGGAAACCGAATTGTCCGTCATAGAGAAAAGATTTTTGTTCAAAATACGAATACACTTTTTTATACACAATTTTTTCAAATATTTTGCTCATAATTGGTAAAACAGAGATAGGTCTATAATTATTAACGCAGTTTTTATCACCATTTTTAAAAATAGGGGTGACTCTGGCAGTTTTGAGAGAGTTGGGGAAGATACCTTGAGAAAGCGAATGGTTGATAATATCAGATATGCACGGTGCTATTATATCAGCAATAGCCTTAAGAACTTTAGCTGAAAATGTATTTAATCCATTTGATTTATTTTTCGAGTTGTTTATGCATGTAATTACATCGGAGGGGTTAGTTGGCGGGAAAAAGAAAGAGTTGTGTTCACGGACATGGTCCATGTATTGCAAGTGGTCTGTAGGTTCACTAACGACACTATCGGCTATATTTTTTCCTATATTTATAAAAAAGTTGTTGAACACTGTTGCAATATCTTGTTTATCATGATATTTTACATTTTCGTGAACGATGGATTCAATCGTTTTTTTAGCGTTATTATTCGGTCTATAGCATGAATTAAGCAGGCGCCAAGTTTTTTTAATATCAGTTTTGTAGTCAGTGAATTTGCGCGTAAAGTAGTTTTGTTTCGATGTTCGTATTTGATTTGTCACATGATTCCTGAATCTGTTATACGTTAATCTCGAGATTCGTTCTTCGTATAGTAAGGCTAAGTATGCTTGACGTTTCTTTATATTGATCACGATATCTTCAGTAATCCAAGGTTTTTGTCTATTTTTCGGCGTAATTGTGCGGGTGATTATTGGACAACATTGGTTATATGCGGTCGTTATAGTTTCAGTTAGTTTTAGTATTGCTTGGTCAATGTTAATCGCATTATTGTCTAGTTCATAGATGTCCAATGATGGCATTAATTCTTCTAGAACAGTTCGCATTGTCCCCAAGTTATATTCGTTTATACAACGATATGAAAAAGTCTCAGCAAGTGGGCTGTTGCAGGGACTATAGACATTCTTCTTGATGAGAAACACCGGAAAATGGTCAGATAAGTCAGAAATTATTATTCCTGTAAGAAAATCAGTCGGATCTAACATAAAAATATTATCGAGCAGCGTGGCAGATTCGGATGTAATACGCGTAGGTTTCGTGATGATTGGAAGGAAGGAGTTAGACTGAAAAACATTTATGAAGTTTGAGATTTGTTCACAGCTTTCATATTGAAGAAGATCGTAGTTGAAATCCCCGCAAATTATTATGTCATTGTATAGAGATTTGTTAAACTGAGATATTATGCTTTGAAGCTCGTTCAGGAAAGAAATGTTGCAAGCTGTTGGGGGCCTATATACAGTCCCATGTACAATCCGTTTACCATTTTTCGTTAGTTCTATAAATAGAGTCTCAATATGTTCACGATTCATAGTCGCACTTATAATGTTTTTCGATGATATGTGTTTAGATATGTACGTACTGATGTCACCACCACGTTTGTTGCTACGGAGTGAATGATGGCTATTATAGTTCTGAATTTGAATTAGGTCTTTAGTTGAGTCATCTAGCCAACTTTCGGTGAAACTGAGAACATCAAAATTGCTGTTTAGCTCAGTGATAGTACAAGATATTTCATCTATTTTCGGATAAATGGACCTAAAGTTCCAACATAATACTGAGAGATCGTTACAGGTTTTTCTCATCAATTCATTGAATTCTTTAATATTTAGGTATTTACAATTCCCAGTTTCATTTAGGTTTGGATGCAGTCTATTCAAATGATTGAGATCTGGATCAATATCATCGAAAATATCAACATGGTCAGTCATAAAGATTAAGAAACAGTGAGTAAAATGTGAAGTAAAAAATAAAGAAGATGATACAGACTACAAGGTCAAGTTAAAAGTAAAGACATTCCTACTTATAGTAAAATTTAAGAAATAGAGAGAAACTAAAACACACAGAGATTATTAGTCTAAAATTATTTAAAATCTAGAATGATTTCATAAGGAGATGGCTAACTCAGTCCATGAGTGGGAGCATTAGAGACAGTAGTTACAGGACAGTCAAGATGGGACAGTAATTACAGGAGTCAAGATGGGACAGTAATTATAGGACAGTCAAGATGGGACAGTAATTACAGGACAGTCAAGATGGGACAGTAATTACAGGACAGTCAAGATGAGACAGTAATTACAGGACAGTCAAGATGAGACAGTAATTACAGGACAGTCAAGATGAGACAGTAATTACAGAACAGTCAAGATGAGACAGTAATTACAGGACAGTCAAGATGAGACAGTAATTACAGGACAGTCAAGATGGGACAGTAATTACAGGACAGTCAAGATGAGACAGTAATTACAGGACAGTCAAGATGGGACAGTAATTACAGGACAGTCAAGATGGGACAGTAATAAGTGCACAAATCAGGACAGCAGGTTATCTAAAAAATAAGGATAACAAAACAAATTAAGTACTATTTCAGCAAAATGCATTCCTAACCGCCAACTCGGGACTTCACGTTTTCTGCCGCCAGGACCAAGTCTGACAGACACAACAGTTATATCTCCATGAGGGTGGGGATAATTTGAATATTGCAGTTCCCATTCAAAGGCTTATTTGCATTCCCAGGTGACAGGGAATTAGGGACCAATCAGTATGGAAAGTAAAAAATGGGGAATCTATGCACAAGGTGTGTCCCCACACCCTGCACACACAAACAGCAAGATAGGAAGGAAGGAAGGAATCTATGCACAAGGCGTGTCCCTACACCCTGCACACACAAACAGAAAGTCAGGAAGGAAGGAATCTATGCACAAGATGTGTCCCCACACCCTGCACACACTAACAGCAAGTCTGGAAGGAAGGAATCTATGCACAAGGTGTGTCCCTCCATACTCTGCACACATAAGCAGCAAGTCAGGAAGGAAGAGGAACAAAAGACAAAGAAGAGACAGCAAGGAAGGCATGACAGCTGTTTGAAGCAAAATGGGCACGAAAGACAAGTCGCGAAGGCCTATATTACTGAGGGGACCTCACAGTATATCCCCATGGAGGCGCACACCACAGGGTACACCAGCCTAGGCCTGAAGCCCATCCTATGTCTACTGAGGGGCACGCGTTAGAGCAACCCAAGACGTTCCTAATTCTCTATCTCAAACATCAACAAAATTGACAACAAAAATTAGTTTCACTTCAACAATAATTGCTCACTTCATTGACATTACCCAGGCATTTGACTCCGTCAATCACTCTTTGCTTTTGGAAAAACTTCAGAGTATAGGAATAAGTGGAAACCTGTTCTGTTTCATTAGAGACTTCCTGTCAAACAGAAAACTCCAAACAAAGCTGGGGAGCACACTCTCACATCCCTTCCCTGCCTTACAGGGTGTTTCTCAAGGGTCTGTGCTGAGCCCACTCCTCTTCAATATTTTCATAAATGACATATCCGAAGCTTTCTCACATAACATTGAGTACTCGCTCTATGCTGATGACTGTGCACTATGGATGAGTACCTCTGACATCCCTGCAGCCATCAATACCTTACAACTTGCTCTAGACAACCTATTGAAATGGGCTCACAAGTGGAGTCTGTCATTGGCTCCAAGCAAATCAAAAGCCATGGTCTTTACTTACCGAAGGTTACCACAGCTGCTACCTCTCACAATGCATGGTATTCCCCTAGAATTTGTCTCAAACTACAAATTTTTAGGCATCACTTTTGACTGTCGCCTCACCTACCGCAAGCACATAAAATCACTAAGAGACAAATCCATGAGGGACATGAGACTCCTAAGAATAATTTCAGCTCAGGGATAGGGAGCAGACTACGCTACGCTCAAAACACTATCCAAATCTCTAATATGCAGCAAATTAGACTACGGCACTTTCCTCTTCCATGCTGCGGCACCATCAACATTATTAATTCTAGACCGGATACAATATGCAGCAGCTCGGCTTTTACTAGGTGCATTAAAATGCACACCTGCAACAACTTTGGAAGCAGAAGCAGACTTGATGCCCTTCTCTATTCGACGCCAAATGCTACTATCTCAATACGTGACTAGAATTCTCAATATAAAAGATCACCCAGTATGCAAACTTCTAACTTCCTTCTACCCTTTCAACTTTTACAACATCCAACCTCGACCTCTGCCACTTACAGCAATAGCTCACAATGAGCTTCAAAACTTGGGCATCAAACCATAAAATATTCAAGCTCTAGAGAAACATGTCTTCCACTGCACCCCTCCTCCCCATGTCAAACACACTCTGCACCAGTTCATAAAGGCCTTTTTACCAAATTCAGTATGGCAGCAGATATTTGCAGAACTCCTATCTCAATATCCAACCCACACTCCCATATATTGTGATGGCACCCGTGGTGCCGGAGGGAGCGGAGCGGCAGCATGGGCGGATGGAACGTCACTTCTTGCTCATCTACCAGACTATTCTTCAGTACTAACTACAGAACTCTATGCTATCCTCACTGCAATATCCTTTTTCTCAGAGCAACCTGGACCATTTCTTATATTGAGGGACTCACTCAGCTCCATCATAGCTATCCAAAACCTACACCGCAAGTCACACTTCCTAACCTTCACTATAGCAACCTTACTCTACAAATTTCCCAACAAATTTACACTGGAATGGGTTCCCTCTCATGTTGGAATTCCTGACCAACTGGCTCGGAATGCATCAAATTATCCAACCGCATCAGTCTGCTATTCCTCGAAAGAAATCAATCACCTCATCAAGACCTATTATAGGGAGCAGTGGCAAGCACAGTAGTCCGCATCACGCACCACCCTGATACAAATCAAACCCACATTGGGGGTTGCTCCATACCTCTCCCTTCCTCGTCGGGAGCAAGTAATACTTTCGCGAGTGAGACTTGGAGTGAGCCGTCTCACCCACCAACATATCTTCTCGGGTTCATCTCCAGCCTCCTGCTCATCCTGCAAGTACAAGTGCTCATTTGAGCATATTTTTGTTCAGTGCCCAGCTCTGACTGCCTCACGCCATCAACTAATCTTGGAGTGCAGCAAGACTGGAAAGACCCTGTTCTTGAGTGTGCTACGGTCAGAAGATTTCCCTCCAAAACAGCTAACTAAGTTCCTGGAAGACACGGGATTCTCAGCTGCAATTTAGCTGTGCTACAATTCTCTGTGAACAAGGCCCCTATGCCCCTGAAGGCTATGTGCCTAACTCAAGTTTCCAGGTTGCAAGTTATGTAATTGAATCTGAGAGTAAGCTAATGGGAAAAACTTTGCTCTAGTTGACATTGTCGTTCTAATTTATTTGTGGTGCAGAGATTGAAAAAAAATGTGTAGTGAAAAGGCAGAAAGTAATTGATTGAAAACAGAACAAAAGAGATGTTAAAAAAAGTAAGTTAGAGATTATGAAGTTTAGGAACTAAAAGGGGCAGAAATTCTGAAACGAAATTGAAATTCAGAAACTATAAATAAAGGTTGAGGTGGCTCTCTTGGATATTAAGAAATCTTGTGGAGTACATTTGTTAATATACATTTGTGCATACTGAGAAAATTTAGTCCAAGTAAAAAGTTGGTGGGAAGTTTGTTCAAGAATCCTATTGCAATCTACTGGTGGTGAAATTTAAAAAATGAGAAGGTGCATTAAAAAAGTTGTATAACCTATTAAAAGTGATTCAATATCTAATTTGCTCTCTCAATCAATTATAAAGGTTGTGTACAATAATGAGACTAAAATTTAGCAAATGATAATAATTGTTGGTTGAACTAGGTATTTAGTGAAAATAATGAAAGAATATCTGGAAACTGAATGCTCAAAATAGTTTTGCATTGAAGTTGCCTGTTAAATGAATGGTATTGCTTTATAATGGAAGTTTATCTATATGAGATAGCAAAATTTGGAAGAAAGCTAAGTGAAGACTTATGAGAGTGTATGGATTACTCAAATGAACACTTAGCACTTTAAAAAATCTGAAGGAACTATGTTTACAAAGAAATATTTTCTGAAAACTTTTATGATGGAAGTTCTGGATATCAATACCTGTTTGCAGTCAAGTTTAAGTCTTTAAGTGATGTGGTATGATCCACCAGTTCCTTACCTGGGTAAATGTCCAGGAGATGACCAAAATTGATTTCCCACTTTTTGGTGCTCTAACATAGCTAATTAGTTGTAAATAAACAACTTTTGTTCAATGCACTTTCCCTCTGAAATGAGTATTTTACGAGTTATAGTGGTATGTTAATTTTCGTCTTTGATGACAAATGCAAACAAACAGCTATTAAATTATGTTTGAATTCTGTTGCTTGAATCATAGTACCTAGTAACATAAAAAACTACGGTCAATATTTACTTCAATGTTGTCAACGATTTGCATAACTTCGTTGCAAAGAATCAATAAAGGAACATATTTAAGAATGTTTCACAGGAATGACATTCTGCTCACTGATGCGTTATTTTTGAATTATTAAACTTTGAAGTTGGCTTGTGCGCAAACGGGAAATGTGCGCGCCTAGCGTAATTTAATAAATAATTGAAGGTAACCCCCTATTACAAATGTAAAAAGGTTGGGTCGTGAGGAGTAGCCACAGTTCTTCTAGTGAAAATTAAAAATGAAGGTTTCTAGTGACGTCCGTTTACATCGACTGCAAGATGGCTGCCGCCATGGTGCCACCTGGTACCCAAGATGGCGGCAGCAATCTTGGAGTCGATGTAAACGGACATCACTAGAAACCTTTGTTTATAATTTTCACTAGAAGAACTGTGGTTACCCCTCACAACCCAACCTCTCTACGTTTGTAATAGGGGGTTAGCTTCTGTTTCTATTGCAAAAAAATGACTGCTTTTGCACAAAATACGCCATTCAGAAGTGCCGTTTGTATAACTTCAAACTTAAATAACACAAAAACTAAGCATTTGCGAGCATATTGTCATTCGAGTAAAACGTTTTGAAATTGACCATATTACCTATCTATAGCAACAAAATTATGAAAATCGTTGACAACATTGAAGTAAATATTCACCAAAACTGCTTTTCTTCTATACACTTTTTATGGCAAATGAGTATTTTGTGAGTTAGAGTGGTAGGTTTTATTTGTTCTGCAATTGAACTGTTAAAGTACATTCAAGTACTTTGAAATTTATCATTTGCTGGCCCTGCAGAGGCTGAACTCACTTCAAGGATCTTTTAGTTTATAACACAATAGAAATTATCCACCCAAAAGTAACGTGTTATAGCAATATGTTAACTTTTGTCTTAGATGGCAGGAATCTGGTTGATCATTCGAGCGCCTCGGAAGGGAGAGTCCATTGCAGTGTTGCCATACAACGCTCTCGAATTACTTCCCGTTTCAAACACTAGAGTTGCGGTAACTAATTTATGGCTATAACTCGTAAAATACTCATTTCCGATGGAAAATGTATCTAAGAAAACTTGTTTATTTTGATCTCATTAACCATGCTTAGGCACCAAAAACTGGAAAATCGATTACTTCCCAGCGCTCAACATTTACCTAAATTTTTTCTATGGATCAGCATTTACTGGCCAGGGCAGATTTTGACCTTTATCAAAATATTTCCATTTTGTCTGTATACTTATAGGTAAATTTAAAATCCTGCATTATTAACCAAGAACCCCTAATTATGTTAGGGACACTTCTAAACAAGCTCCAAAGGAGCAACAAAATAAACGGGATCTACTGGTCACCACGAGTACTGGGTGGAAGAATAGTGCAGTTATGAATCAAATCTCTGGCTTTCAAAAATTTTAAATGTGCCTCCTCCAAAAATGATGTAGAATTGAATTGTGTTACTCCAAATGCCAGTAGCAACATTAGGAGGAGAAACTTTCTGTTTGTGTATCTAAAGAACTGAAACATAGAAAACAAATTGGCAAACTCCCCAACCCTGATCATAACTGGTGTATAGTCGTGCTAGCAATTGTACATAGCTACAGGTGTTGGTAGTAGGACCAAGCATAGTTCTTTTGGAAAGGATTGAAGGTCTTTCTCATCCTCTGACAATGGAATGAATGGAATAGTAAGTTACGCATGCACTGTGGCAGATGAGCAGAAGAAACAGTAGAACCTCTAGTTTTGCTATGTATGGCAAGGACATGTGGGGTGCCAGATGTGTTGAAAGTAATTCTGGTTTGTGCTCTTTTGAAAGGTTGATTGATGAATAGAGCCTGTGTGCTGTTGTTGGAGTAAAAAATTTACAAACAAGTGTGTGGAATAGGAGACAGAAAGATTAAAAAAACCCTTGGGGGCACCTGATGATCTGCCATTGTTACTGGTAAGTTTTGTATGGTTCTTCATATGTTATCGGTTGTAGCTCTGTGTATTCTGTTGGAAGGTTTTTGGTCATCTGTATTATGTATATCTTTCATGTCAGCCTGAACTTTATGCACCTGCTGTAGATTTTGTGTCCCACACAATTGTGCTTGAATTAAACTTGACCATAAGTGTCCAACTTTCTCCCATTGTGCAATCCTGCTAGGTAAGTTGGATGTTTTTGTGGTTAATTAGCTACACTTTGAATTTTCTGTTCATCCATTTGTATTCGTTTTATTTAATTTCATCATTTTTGCTCAATGTTCAAATTTTGTTATTATTTTGTTTTAATCTGCTCATTTTGATTTATTTCATTTATGTTGAGTTGGATTTAATTATTTCATTAGTTCATCTCATCTCTTGGTTGTTCACAATTTTGAGTCCTGTTGTAATTGCAAAATCTCTAATTCCATTGATCATCTTTTCAAGAATAATTTGGAGCTTCCTCACAAAATTTACCGAATAATTTTGTGTTGTAGTAGAGAATTCTGCATTGGTTTTTGCTCTTCATACACAAGAGATATTGATTCTCGTTTGCTTAGTGTGTAGTCAATAGTGATGTACCGATGTATCGGTATCGGTATTGGCAGTATCGGCCATTTTTAGCGGTATCGGGATCGGCAAAATCCGGCCGATACTTTACCGATACTTTCCAAAAATACGTATTTTATCATTCAAATGAAGGTCATAAATCATGAAAGTAAACGTATTTAACCTAATAATACCCGTTGTGTGTTTATTTATATATTTATTTGGTGTCCGCGTTGTGTGAGTTTGCGGTATCATGGATACCAAATTCCTCAGTGTAACATTAAAAGATAGCGTTTCCATGCATTTTAATATTTGACATTTTATCAGGATAGGTTTTGTTAGGATAGGATAGGTTAGCTTAGATTAGGTTAGGTTAGGTTAGCACAGGTTAGGTAATACTGTCAGAATTTTTTCTTGGGTCCGCCTAGCTTAACGATGACATTGTCCATGGAATCTCCGCGGGTCCTGCTACTATCAAATAATACCCTTGGTTTATTTGGAGTCAGCTTCTTCTATTTTTTTGTCACGCTCATGAGGAGAGTTAGAGTGACCGTATCTGTGATACGCGTTTCACCAGTGTGTAAGAACAAGAATATTTTTCATCACAAGCGCTATTAGGATGAATACATTCGTTAGGCATCACATTTGGAAAATTTGTTCAAGAAAGTTAGTGAGTCCCGTAATTTTTGACGGGCTGTGCATACTTGAAATCAAATAAAGAGCTTATTCATACCTAGTAAATTAGATAGCTAACTGTTGAATTATAGCGTTCAATCAGGCCCGCTAACTGAATTCACTACTTTGAATTCCCGATGAGTAACGGCCATAACTGAAAGCTATGTAAAATGAATAGTTAAACCCTGTAGCTACATAAAATTTTTATACTTCTACGACTAAGCCTTTATAGTTTACCGAATGTCCATATCTTAAAGTACGTGACAGGCTAACAAAACCAAACCAAATTAATAAAGTTGAAGGTGCATTTGAAAGATTTTGTGAATTTAATATAGAAATTGCCGAAAATTCTATTTTAATTTAGATTGTAAATCGCCAAGTATTACGAAGTTAATAATTTATGTTAACTTAGCATGCATATCACCGTTCATTACGAATCTTGCATTTTTCTTCTATGTTAAGATGTTTGAACAATTCACGAACAGTCTTATTGTTCAATACATCTGAACGGGTCAGTTGGTTGCTTTCATCGCAACATGATGAATTTAAAAACGAGGAAAATTCCAATGAACTTAATCATATTTACTAGGAATACGTTTCGAAATCCAGCTCCATCATCAATTCGTAAAATTAAAATTCATTACGACTACAATAAAAGAATAAAGAAAATGTAGGATACAATCATTAAAGAAAATCGCGAAAACAAAAAAATCAAAACATGTCCCAGAGAAAGTAAAATCGACGTGATCTACTTCCAATTTACGATGGGTAGGAACTGTCAGAATTGTTGAGGGCCAGTTTTTGTTTAAAAATATGTAGAGCCTCTGAAATTCTCAGGTCACATGTAGTTGAAGCCGAATCTAAGATTTTGAAGTCCGCAGAGGATATCGGTTCGTTGCATTTTACTGCGTGATTATATACGAATTGTGCAAATTCATTACCCGTGCGGAAGCTTCAACCCCGATGTTCGGCCATTCTGATACGAAATTTTTGTGCCGTAATGCCGACGTACGATGATGTGCACTGCACAAAACTGTAAGAATAAATCAGAAAGGCTCTTTCTCCATCAAAAGCGTATCCTTGTACCGGAATTGTATAATTTTATGGTTGCTTCATTTTTCCTGTACAAGGATACGCTTCCAGTGGAGATGCGAACCTCGATCTCTGATTTATTTTCAACAGTTATACAGTTGTGTGCAGTGCATATCATCGTACGTCGGCATGACGTCACGAAATTTTTGTAACAGAATGGTCGAACATTGGGGTCGAAGTTTCCGCGCGGGGAACTAATTAGCTTACTCCTCACACTCCGCAGTACGTAATCACGCAGTAAAATGCAACTAAATCTTAGATTCGGCATCAACTGCATGTGACCTCAGAATTTTAGAGTCGCTACATATTTTTAAACAAAAACCGGCTCTCAACAATTCTGATAGTTCCTACCCATAACAAATTGTAACTAAATAGTAATCTTGTCGATTTTAGTTTTTCTTGGACATGTTTTAATTTTATTTTTATTTTCTTGATTTCCTTTATTAACTGTATCCAACATTTTGCTTTATCTTTTATTGCAGACATGATGATATGTAAATTTACGAACTGATGATGGATCTGGACTCCGAAACGTATTCCTAATAAATATGATCAAGTTCCTTGAAAACATCGTGTTTAAATTCTTCATCTTATAGATGGTTGCGTGTTTGCGGATATTTTTTGTTTCGGGGCTTAACGAATTTAGTATTTTCTTTCGCCTAAGTATGTACTCGTATTTGGTGTGAATAACACGAAAATGACAATCCTTTTTTGGAGAAACTATTGTTTTGGTCCACTTTTGGAGCCACTTGCTATTATAGCTTGTCTACATCACGTTGCAATTCGATTAGAAACACATATCTACTGAATGGATTTCATTTTGTTGTTTTTCTCAACAATATAGTTAACATAGCAAGAGCATTTTATTTTTCACAATCGGAAACTATTTTGTCAATTTTTTTGGATTATTAGATATATAAGGAAATAATTTTATTATAACTCCCATGTAGGAGTTATAATGGTTTTATTTTAATACAAGTGTGCACGGCCCGCCAAAAATGGGATTTAATACTTTTCAAGAACGAATTTTCAAGATGTAGATGATAAACAAATACTGTATATCCATCCTAACAGTACCCATGATGAAAAATATTTTTCGCACCGTTGAAACTCATATCACAGATACGGCCATTATAACTATCCTTATAAGCGTGAGTGACAAAGAAATGGAAGAAACAGACACCAAACAAATAAACCAAGGGCAAGGGTATTATTAGGTAGCAGCATGACCCATGGAAATGCCGAGGACAATGTCATCGTTAAGCTAGATGGACCCATGGAAAAATTCCGTCAACATTACCTAACTTATGCTATCCTAATTCTATGTCGTGACTCGCACCGCCGCAAAGCACGTTCACGACGCGAAGGCCTAGCGATCGTCATTACATGGTAGCAACTGCGGTTCTTGTAGACCCTACACCACTAATGCGCTTTCCACTGTTGCCAATACGTGGGACGGAAAATCGGGTAGGTTTAAAATGTTTATGCCGAATACATATGCACAAGAACACACAAAGCTCTCTTGACTAGGAGTTCCCCTCCGGTGACAAATCACCATTACTCAAAAATGATTACTTCGGGAACAGCTTTCACCAAATTACTATATTTAATTTAATGTCTTTTAATTATTCAATATGGCCTGAAAGCTGCACAAAAGCGACATGGTTAGGAAAAATGCGCAAATTACGGCGATCACAACAACCTATCCAATACTACTAACCTATCCTGATAAAATTTCAAACATATCATTGCATGTACAGACGATCTTTCAATGTTACACTGAGGAATTCGGTCTCCGTGATACCTCAAACTCAGACATCCTATGTTTCTTAAGAAGCGGACACCGAATTAATACATAAACAAACGTACAACGGGTATTATTAGGTTAGATGATTGTAAAAGTATCGGTATCGGTAGTAGTATCGGTCAAAGTATCGGTATTTTCAAGTATCGGAGTATCGGTATCGGCCAAAAAATGGGTATCGGTATCGGTATTGGCCAAAAAAATGGTATCGGTACATCACTAGTAGTCAATTGGATTTTATATAGCTTTATTTAGTTTGATTTATTCTCATGGAACAAATAATTGAAAAATAAATGCACTTCAAATTAATTTGATAGGTCCCACAAATATATAAAAACCCATCAAGATTATCACTTGCAATTATACTTATGTTTTGCCTGCATGGCTGCTGCCATCAGGCAAAATGCAAATTTGAACAATCAGTGCTTGGAAGTATTAATGGAAGGTACAATGTTTTGGTCTACATTGTGTTTAAAATGCAGCAGCACATGAGTGAAAGGGTGGTTATAATGATTTTTTGGGCAGAATATTTTGAGCCATTGTTGAAAGTGGAGGATGAAAAGAAAGCAGAGACATACATAATTAGAGGGGGAAGGTAAAGGCCAAAAGTAGGAGGATGTAATGGTCAGTTGTATGCAAGAATAGAAGCAGAGCTCCCAGTAAGAAGAATGCTGTTGAGTAAAGCACTTAGTTGAAATAGAAATCCAGTCAATTGGTTGAAGAAAGGCAGTGTGACCTTGATTGTTAGATGCGGTGGTTTAATTTGTGTGCTGTTGTAAGTACTCTGTTGATCAATGGATTTGGGAAATGCTCATTGAGGCTGTATTGTGTAATGGTAACAGGTTAGGTGTGGGAACTGCTCATCAAGAGGTATAAATACAGCGATTGACAAATTCTTAGAAATAAAACAAAAAATAGTTGTATTTACTTATGCAGTTCAGTTTGAATGCATTTCAAAAGATGAAACCAAAGAAAGGTCATTTTTAAGTGAATAAGAAATAATACAAACAACTGAATCTGTTCCCTACATTCTTATAAACTGATATAAAAGTTTTAGACTCTTGGAACATAGAAAAAATTATGAAAAATGAATCTTGGGTGGCAAATTTTGTACTTTGATTCAATATTTTTTTGTGTGTACTAAATGTTTTTTTGTATAGCTGTAAAAACTTTTTTGTAGTGGGTTTTTAATCTGACAATCAGTGTAAAATACTGCTCAGCTTTTGTAATTTTTTCTGCAATGTTAGGTATGTTTTTGTGCACATTTGCGTTTTTGTTGTATTTGTATGACTGATATTTCTTCTCTTCAATTTTCACCTATTGTGCTCTCAATCTCTCCCCCAGTTATGTGTCACAACCAAGAAGTTTTAGAAAATCACAAACTGGAGTTGCTCACACTTTCATAAATCACAATTATAAACATTGTAGAGGATGTTCAGTAATAGTAGCAATCTCTGAGACATTTATAAATCTATGGAAGTTGTGTGCATCAACTATTTTCATAAAAAGTCTACACAAAGTTGAATGGTGTCTTCAAGCTTTTGGAATTATTTGCATCATCTCACATGTATGGCATATTCATAGTGACCCAAATTATGTGCCACCTTTTGAAGTTATTTTAAATTTACAAATTATATTTTTTAATGAGAAGTGTTCTTCAGCACATATGTATAGCCTTTTTTAGAGCATCATTTAAGATTTATGTTGATGATTCATTTGTTTGCATGCATCAACAAATAAATGATCACAGGAAGCATGGTGGTGTTTGTATTCTTCCCTTCCAACCCAGAGACAATGTTCAAATATACTGCCCCAGTTTTCAAGGCCCATCCTAATCATAACTTAATGGTCTCCTGTACCAAAAGTTAGTAATTCTCTTATCACATAGATACTAATGATGGGACATAGCAAACCTTTTGTGACTCTAACAGGCAATAAACACTGAACATTCAAGAACAAACTCTAGGTGACTACTTCTGCTTTGTTTTTAGCCCACCAATAGTAGACTCTGATGAAAACGATAATTTATACAGCTTTTTAGGTAGCTTCTGTTGAGCACTAGTTATTAATTCAGCATTAGAAACCTTATCCCTAGCCTCATATTTGACCAACTAAGACCACTGGAGGTACAAGACCACTGAAGTGTAAGTAACTAGCAAAATGAACCCTCAAAACAATTCAATGGTGCATGCTCAATTTAATTACAAAAGGATTTTAAAGAGGTTTTACACTCTCAATGCATAAAGAATGTACATTTGTATTTTTTGTAACAAAATAAGGCTTTAATTGTTTAACCTAAAATACATGGCTACAAATTCGAAAAACCTAATGCTATCAATTAAAACATTGAATCATCTAAGCCATTTAGTGTACAGCAGTGTTATGTTCAAATGCTTGGCCCATTTGTTATATTTTCCCATGATGGAAGAATATTGTTATTTTTAAGATATTTTAATGCTTCATGTTTACAGTGTGCAATTTAAGTTATCTTGAATATGAAAGCAAACCATCATCCCATTGTCATGACATTTTTTGAAAATATATTTTCATTTAATGGTTGTTAGTTTGTGGCTTTAGTTGTCACAAATATGAAAACAAACACACATCCTATTGTCCATTGCTCAGGTGTCTCAACATCCAGCATGGAGCATGCAGTGGTTATGGTGCAGAAGTTGACTGATGCTGAAGTGGAGAGGCTGTGTTGCTGGCATGACTTCATCAAGCAGGAAGTTCCAGAAAAGAATGTGGTGCAAGGTAAGACTTGATTCTGGTTTAGATTAGTGATGTACCGATGTATCGGTATCAGCAGTATCGGTCATTTTTACTGGTATTGGTATTGGACAAATTCAGCCGATACTTTACCGATTTTTTCCAATAATACGTATTTGATCATGAAAATGAAAGTAATAAATCGTGAAAGTAAAATTAAGTACCTAACCTGATAATAACCGTTGCATGTTTATATATTTGTTTGGTTGAGAAACATGGGATGTCTGAGTGTGCGGTATCATGGATACCAAACATCTCAGTGTAACATTGAAAGATGGCCCTTACATGCATTGATATGTTTGGTATTGTATCAAGATTGCTTCGGTTAGGTTAGGTTAAGACAGGAAAGGTTGAGTAATGTTGACAGAATTTTTTTACGGGTCCACCTAGTTCAACGATGACAATGTCCATGGAAATTCCACAGGTCCTGCTACTACCTAACAATTCCCCTGGTTTATTTATTTGGAGTCCACTTCTTCCATTTCTCTGTCACACTCATAAGGATAGTTGTAATGACCGTATCTCTGATACGAGTTTCACCAGTGCGGAAGTACAATAATATTTATATTACGGGTACTCTTATGATAAATATATTTGTTAGTCATCCACGTTTGAAAAATTTGTTTAAGAAAGGTATTGAATCCCGTCATTTTTGGTCGGCTGTGAACACTAGTAATCAATTAAAGAGCCTATTCATACCTAGTAAATTAGTTACGTGACTGTTAAATTACAGCGTTTAATCAGGCCCACTGACTGAGTTTACTACTTTGAATTCTCGATGAGTCACGTACAGTCAGTGAGTGAAAGCTATGTAGCATGAATAGTTTGACCCAATTTCCATTTCTTAACGTATGTCACAGGCTAACAAAATTCAAACCAAATAAATAAAGTTGAAGGTGCATTTCAAAGTTTTTGTAAATTTAATATAGAAGTAGCTGAAAATTCTAAATTAATTTAGCTTGGAAATTGTCAAATATTATGAAGCTAATACTTTTATTTTAATTTAGCATGTAAATCACCATACATTACAAATCTTGCATTTTCTTCTATTTTAAGGTGTTTGAAAAATTCACGAACAATCTTATAGTTGGTTGCCTATTTGCGGATCTTTTCAGTTTTGGGGCCCATCGAATTTTAATGTATTTTTTTGCTAAATTATGTATTTTGGAGTGGGAGAGGAAGTTGGGAGGGGACTTCATGGAGAGAAAGAAGGTTTTCTGGAAGGAGGTGAAGAGAATTAGGAGGAGACATGTGGTGAGTGAGGCAAGAGTGAAAGATGCAAATGATAGGCTGCTAGTGGAGGGATGTGATGTGAGGAAGGGATGGGCGGAGTATTTTGAGGGACTGCTGAATGGGAAGGATGATTGAGTTGCGAGAGTGGTAGCTGTTGGAAGTGATGTTAGAATGCCTGTGTTTGGAGAAGTGAATAGAAGTCGAATAAGAAGCGTAGAAATGAAAGGTTCGTTGGATGTGATGAAAAATGAGGAAGCTTCAGGCATTGATGGCTGGCAGCACAGTTGAATGTCTAAAGAAACGAGAAAATGTGGTTGTAGAATGGTTGGTACTTTTGTTTAATGTGTGTTTTGAGGCTAGTAACGTGCCGGTAGATTGGAGTGGCGCATTTCCTCTCAGGGGGATACAATTATTGTATTTATGGGAATTAGCGCTTCGAGGGGGACAATGTTAGGGCCCGAGCTGAGAGTTAGGTAAGCTTTCTTCTTGTTAAAATAACATAGCTTTTCGTTTTGTTACGGACCATCTTTTTTTGGTTCACTGCTGTCCTGTTTTTTCAGCACCTACTACTTTCTTCTTCAACTATGATCTTGTTTCATGAACTTCTTTCTCATCTTACTGTTTCTATGACTTTTCTGCATAGATTCTGTATTTCCTTAACTCCATATGAAATGGTGGCTTCTTCCTTCCTCTCTTTGGATCTCATTTGTTGAGGATAGGGAGGCTTAATCTAACTAATAAGATAATCTGGAGTGGCTCGTGTGTAGTTCTGTTGTACAAGGAGAAAGCGGAAAGGTATGAGTGCAGTAATTTCAGAGGTATAAGTCTACTGAGTGTCGTTAGGAAGCTGTATGGAAGAGTTTTAATTGGAAGAGTGAGAGTGATGACGGATGGTGTGCTTGCTGAAGAGCAATGTGGTTTTAGAAGTGGCCGAGGTTGTGGGGATCAAAAGTTTGCTGTGAGGCAGGTTCATGAGAAATACTTGGCAAAAGGATAAGATGTATAATGGGCATTTATGGATCTAGAGAAGGCGTATGACAGAGTGGACTGTCAGGCTTTATGGCAAGTTGTAAGCTTGTATGGAGTGGGTGGGAGACTGTTGAATGCAATCAAGAGTTTCTACATTGATAGCAGAGCATGTGTGAGAGTAGGGAATGTGGTGAGTGGTTCCCAGTTGTGACAGGTGTGAGACAAGGATGTGTGATGTCGCAGTGGTTGTTTAATTTGTTTATTGATGGTGTGGTGAGAGAAGTGAATGTCAGAGTGTTGGAAAAGGTGAGCAGTTGGTTGGACAAAATGCTATGAATTGGGAAGTGTGTCAGCAGCTGTTGTTTACAGATGATACAGCACTTGTAGCTGATTCAGAGGAAAAACTGCAGAGACTGGTTGCAGAGTATTGTAGAGTGAGCGAGAGGCGTAAATTGAGGGTAAATGTGAATAAAAGTAAGGGGATGAGGTGTTCACAAAGTGGTGTGTTTAGAACTTTAGATGTGAGGATGAATGGGGAAATGTTAGAGAAGGTAGAGCATTATAGGTGCCTCGGGGCGGACGTGGCTGTGAAGGATAGTATGGAAGTAGAAGTGAGGCATTACGTGAGTGAAGGCTGCAAGACATTGAGTGCATTGAGGAAAGTTTTTGAATGTAGGAGTTTGAGTATGAATGCTAAGAGGGGACTATTTGAAAGCTTGATCGTGCCAGTTTTAATGTATTGAGCAGTCTTGGGGCTTGGGAGCAGCTGAGAGGAGGAAGTTGGATGTGTTTGAGATGAGGTGTTTGAGGAGCATGTATGGAATAACAAGAAGAGATAGGATCAGGAATGAATTGGTTAGGGGGCAGACAGGTGTTGTCAAAAAGTTGAGCAGGTGAGTGGATGAAATAGTGCTTGGATGGTTTGGGCATGTTGAAATAATGAATGTTGAGTGGCTTGTAAAAAGATTTATACATCGGAAGTGAGTGGTATTAGAGCATGAGGTAGACCACGGATGAGTTGGATGAATGGGGTGAAACGTGCTTTGTATGAGAGGGGTCTAACTTCGGAATTGGCGAGAGGGATGACTGCAGACAGAAGTGAGTGGAAGCAGTGCATAAGAAGGTAATTATATTTCTTTATGCGGTACAGACTGCTCGCGTGTGATGGAGTTGACCTGTCCTGTGCGTTGGGAAGGGCTGCACTTAATAAAGCAGTCGGGGTAAACCAGTTAAGGCTGTCGGGGCTGACTGTGGAAGATAGTTGTGCTGGGCTGCTGCTGATCCTGGCAGTTCTGGTGCAGCCAGTGCTGCCTCTCTCACCTCCTAGTGACTAAGGGTGGTGATTGTGACCTGCTGTCAGCTACCCTCCCATAGGGAAAAGAAGCCTGGTATATGTATGTATTTTGGTATGAAAAATACGAAAATGATAACCATTTTTTGGAGAAATTATTCATTAAGTGTTACTAACCTAACCTAAGCCAGGGTATAATTTCAAACATCTCACTCTCACATTTAATCATAGTGAAAACTTTGATGACCATGCAACAGGTGCACACACTCAAATGATTGAGAGTGCATAGCATAGTCCAAAAACAACAGGGATGTACTCACCGACAAATGATGGACTCGTATCTGTGTGAATTTGTGTGGCAAAAACGTATTGAGAGACCCCAGTATTTTCATAAAATAATAATGGACATAATCAAATTTCAGGCTTGATAAATTATTTATCCACAAAATGGTTATCATTTTCGTGTTTTTCACACCAAAAGACATACTTTGGCGAAAAGAAATTATTAAAATTTGATAGGCCCCCAAACCGAAAAGACGTGTTTGCTTCTGCACCCTCTGTGTTAGTACATACGTATACTACTTGTGTTCAGGCTGCTATTTCTGAGACTAAATGCTACATTTTATTACTAGTTTATGCCTGTTCATGGAGAAAAATATCATTTTTATTTATTTTAGTTGGATTATAATCTTAGTTGGCAAATGAAGGTTGCTAAACAGTGAATACTTGTTTATTCATACATGCTGATAACGGTATCATACAAAATAAAGTGGAAAGATGACGCAATCGAAAAACTTTGAGCGGGAAACGAATCAAACGATATAGTTAACATAGCAAGAGCAGTTTTATCATTCCTAATCGAAAACTTTATTGTCAATATTGTTATATTATTAGATATATCAGTAAATAATTTTATTATTACCACCATAAAGGGCTTATAATGATTTTATTTTAATATAATTGTAAAAGTATCGATATTGGCCAAAGTATTGGTATTTCCAAATATCGGAGTATCAGTATCTGCCCAAAAATGGGTATCGGTATTGGTATTGGCCAAAAATATGGTATCGGTACATCACTAGTTTAGAAATGAGAGATAAGTTAGTAGATAGTACAGTAAAACAGAAAACTTAACCTATCTAGTCTTGAAGTTAATTGAAATGTGTTTAAAATGAAAGCCTTACGTATTGGTTTGGAATAAGACCTGCAATTTGATCTTTAGAAATATAAGATATTAGCAATACAACCATAGAATATTATTTACCACAAATGATATAGAAGAAATAACAAAATTGCTAACAAAATATATCTGTTCAATCATGATCTTGAGTCTGTGCAACGATATAGTCTGTGTGTTCTGAACATCATCTGCAACTTATTGTTCTGTGGTTCTTGCTGTCATTTTGTATAACTTTTGGTGTACCCAGCCATGTCTGGAGATTGTGTGAATTATTGAAAGTGTTATACAGCGTGTGTGTTTCTGTTTGTTGTTGATTAGTAAAATGTGTTATTAGTCTTCAGTATGGCACAACTTTAGGTCAGAAACATGGGCATTTACTCAAAGGATTTTAATAAGAATTATTCATAGAGTAAGCTTTATCTTATTGATAACCCTCCATTCTGTATTGAACCATGCTTTGAGTGTAAATTTGCACTTCTTCAAAAATTGTGGTATTAACACAGAGTATTTTGATGAGAGATACATGATAGTTACCATTGTTACAGTAATATTAGTTTTCAATCTATAGAACATAGGTGAGTGTCTAATGTTAAATATCCTGGAAAACTATCAAAAACTGTGATAATGAATATGTAAATGAGTTTTTCCTTTGCATTTGCTGGTAAGGTAGGATTGTGATATTTATTCATTCTATGTGTGTTATTTCAAGAAATCTAAAATCATGACTTAAAATGTACACCATTGCTCTGGTTAAAATAAGGACTTAAGTGTTATGAGGAGTTATAAATTATAACTCAGTGTAATATTTCCTGCTGCTGAGTTGAATCCATTTTATCCATGGTACGTTGCATGATGTCGTTCAAAAATATGGTGATGTACAAATTACAGATTTTAATGTATGATTTTATTGTAATCGTAAGTTTTGTATGATTTACATGAACTATTTATTCTAAAGAATTTGTTTCTCACCACTTCCTGGCACTCAAATTTGCTGGTGTGCTAAAAAATGATTTTGTTCATTTAAATCTCTAAAGTTTTTGGAATGTTGGTAATTCAGTTAATTAAACAGTTTTGTGTCCACCACTGGAGTAAGTGTTGCTAGGTTCCATTCCAACTTCTTGACCCTACAAATTTGTTTTAGTTCTTCACATGTTTAATACAAAAATTTTTTATCTCTATCAAATATGAGTAATTTTCTTGGTATTTCAGCACAAGAAGCGTTCTTACTTGATTTGCTTTTTCTGGTCTAATTTTCTCAATGATCTTGTGTCATTTGCAGTTGAATCAAATTCTGGGAGTCATCTAAAAGTAATTGACCTCAAACAAGAAACGCCTGATGCTGAGCTGGAGGCAATTACAGTGAAGGATGAACCTATTGACTGGAATCAAGAATCGCAGGTGCTGTAATTTATTACCTATTCTAGTGAATATTTCCAATTGGTTACTTATTTTTTGTTGAACATTTCCAATCCAATTCGATGCTTACCTTTCCCTTGAATGCTTTCAATTGGTCATTTGCTCGCTTCTCGAATGAACCCAGTTGTTCCTTTGCTTTCTTCTTGAATGTATACTAGTGGTTGCTTACTTTCCTCATGTATGCTTCCCATTTCAAACCTTGCCATTGTTTTGAATACTTGATATTTTTCAGTGGATTATTTCGGGTCATGCTTTACAATATTTGAATTAGGAATTATGTAATCTGTACTGACCTGTTCACGCCCTCCATCATGTTACTTTTATTACATTATTACTGCTGTTACCTCTCATTCTGTTGAGCATTTCTGACATTTTCAAAACATATCACTGTGGATAACATTCCAATCTATGTCACTGGAATGATTTGAAACATCTCATGTTATATATGCACAATTTCTTCCTAAGCTGATGTTTCATTGGTTGCCTAGTGATGTTGTTGGGGGACAAGTAGGTTTACTACCATCAACACGTGTAGCGTAGACCGCTAGCACTACTGTACATTGGTTGTGGGTGGACTATTCCTATTTCTATCGTGTCTCAAGGTGAATAATGAGCCAACACTCCCAGGTCATGGGATTACCTTTCGCTTTCTTTTTTTGTTTATTCACATACTTTTAACAATAATAACACAAGTAAACACAGAAAAATAACCAGATGCGGACAGTAATACCCTACCTACTTACAAATTACCCTAACAAAATACACACAACTATAACGCAGAAGTTACCTATACTAGGGGTAACCCAGCGTGGCAGCAACCCCAGAGCTACTCCCCAAAACCACAATGGCCAACTCAAAGCACGGCTGCAGGAGTGCAAGGGGGGCAAGAGCGCAGCAGTACCGGGGTACCAAAGTGATAGTAGGCGCGGGAGCGAGGCCGCAGCAAGAGATCGGCAGCACTTGAGGAGGAATCAGCTGTTGTTGTAGGCTGTCCCTTGTCCTCACGGTTGTGACGGACACGACCGAGCTTCGGGTGATTTTTCTGGTGTCTTCCGTCGGGTTCAACTCCCGCTCTCCAATCGGAGATTGATTGGAGGTCTGGAGGTCTTTCTGCCAATCCGCCATGCATAATAAATAATAACTTCTAATGATAACATCAGCAATAAGGTACATAGTTTCTCACCCTCGCATAACAAATAATCAATATCATTTACAAATAAATATTTCAGTAAATAAATAAATCTATGCATTCTTTTATTTCTATCCTCTTGCTGCCTATTTCTCTTACCCTTGCTGGATGGTGTCGCTCTGAATAAATTGCCTGTACACTATAATGATGCACTTAGAAATTTTCTTCTTTACTATATAACACTGATACATCTGTTCTGAAACAGAAAAATAGGGGTTAGGGGAACAGGCAGATTGCACCATCTCATTAGCAAACGTTGTTTAGGAGACTGGTGAATCGCCCCATTACAATGTTTCACCCTAGTTCTAGGAAATAATCCTGCTACACAAGCCGATATTTTTGAGTTTGCATTGCGGTGCATCAAGATTCGTTGTTTTTTGTCTGCCTACTCTGTTTGATTGTATTCTCAAAAAATTCTTGAACCAGACGTAATGTTACTAAATCTCTTTCTGCTTTCATTGAATCTTGTTTTGTAATTAATTTTGTTCTTCATTTCATTTCTTGTCAAGCCTGTTTCAAAGTATACTTGTGCTCATTTTAAGATCCCTTGTGGTGTTCTTTTTTTTAACTTCAAGAATTAGCTGAATTTTAAATAAAATTTGACTGTGTAGATCTTTTGCCACCCTTAAAGTCTTGTGACTTAATCATTGGATTAGTTTTTTGATTTGCATAGACTTTTTGCTGCGTTTGTGATCAATGAATTAATAAGCTTTGGTATATTTTGCTTGTAAGAGATCATTCCCGCAACACACTGTTTATTTAGAGACTTTTCATTAAATGCTCGTTGGTAACCGTTAAATTAAGAATAACTGAGTTAGTGATGTTTTTTGAGAGTTAAACGTTAACTGTAGAATTTTTTGTATAATTCCTAATTCAAAAGATTCGATTTTTGAAACTCAATAATAAATTAGCTTACATTTGTTTTTGTAATGTGTTGACTCATGTATGATTCTTTAAACGCGTGCTAAAATTTAGTAAGTATCGAATATTTATTAGGTTTATCAGCTTTTGTATTTATGAACTGTGTAAGAGAATGTGATTTTCGAATTGTACAATTGCTAGAACCTAGATATTATATTTTTTTCGACCCATGTCATTAACAATGTAGTTTATATTGTTTTTCGTCTGCAATTAAAAGTTTTTGGTTTAGAAATTTATTTTAGTTATAATTTTACAAAACCTGTTGACTTTTAATTGAAAATAGTCCTTCCCTGCAGGTCAGTTCAGGTCCAGGCTTTCATGCAGTTACTTTCAAGAGAGAAGTAGACGATGTTGCCTCTGAGGCATGTTCAGGGCATGCCGAAGCAAAAGACAACTTGAGGGAAGGCAGCTGTGGTGCGTACAACACGCGTACTGTTCATCAGGGACCAGCTGGAGCATCTCAAGGGAGCGTTGACTCGCTACGATCAGATGTGTTGGGTAGCGGCAGTGGCGTCGAGGCCACACCTCCTGACAGACTCGTGTCACAGCCCTTACTGTGTGAACATGGTGATTACTTCACTGGCAGGAGGGACCTCATGAAACTGCACCTTCGTGTCAGTCATGCATTGGGGTTTTACTGCGGGTGTGAGTTGTGTGATTACTCCACTATAGACATCTGTAACTTGAAGAGACACACAGTGGTGCAGCATGTTGATGGGAATCATTGTAAATGTCAATCAGATTGTCAACATTCAGGTGTGCAAATAAAACATCGACGTAAAAAACATGGTCCGAAAAACCTCTTAGCATGCAAATTCTGTGGCTATTCATCACACATAAATCCCAATTTAATTACACCTAACGATAGTGCTGTCGAATATCCTATAGCTAATGAAACAAATTTGAAGCAGCATATGTATTGCAAGCGCAAGATAACTCGTGAAGCAAGTAAAAATGATAAAGCGAAGCTTTTTAAGTGTGAGGCCTGTGACTATTCCTGTGGCAGTAAAAACAATGTACAACGACACCAAGCCAGCAAACATGGTATGGGTAAGCTATTTAGGTGTGAGTTTTGTGATTATTCTACTGGTCGAAAAGACAGTTTAAAATTGCACCAAGCCTGCAGACATGGTACAGGTGAGATATTTAGGTGTGAGATGTGTGATTATTCTACTGGTCGTAGAAAGGAATTCAGAGCCCACCAAGCTGGAAAACATGGTAAAGGACAGCTGTTAAGGTGTGAGTTATGTGACTTCTCCTCGGGTCATAAAAGTAGTATCAAATCACACCTCGCCAACACACATGGCAGAGGTCATTTATTTAAGTGTGAGTTATGCGACTATACATATGCATTTAAAAATCAACTCAAATTACACCAAGCCAGTAAACATGGCAAAGGTCACTTTTTCAAGTGTGAGTTGTGCGACTATACCTCGGCTTTTAAAAATAAATTTAAATTACACCAAGCCAGCAAACATGGCATAGGTCAGATATTTAAGTGTGAGTTGTGTGATTTTACCTCTGCTCATGAAAAGCAAATCAAATTTCACCAAGCCTACAAGCATGGTAAAGGTCAGCTGTTCAGGTGTGAGTTATGTACCTATTCCACCGGTCGTAGACGTGATTTTGACGCTCATCAAGCTAGCAAACATGGTAAAGGACAGCGGTTTAAGTGTGAGTTATGTGGCTTCACCTCTGCTTATAAAGGTAATATCAAACTGCACCTTGCCGGGAAACATGGCAAAGGTCGGCTATTTAAGTGTGAGTTGTGCGACTGTACCTCTGCTTTTAAAAGTCAAATCAAATTACACCAAGTCAGTAAACATGGCAAAGGTCAACTATTTAAGTGCGAGTTGTGTGACCATACCGCTGCTGTTAAAAATCAAATCAAATTACATCAAGCTAGCGAACATGGCATAGGTCAGCTATTTAGGTGTGAGTTGTGCAATTTTACCTCTGCTTGTGAAAAGCAAACCGAATTACATCAAGCCAGCAAGCATGGTAAAGGTCAGCTGTTTAGGTGTGAGTTATGTGACTTTTCCTCTGCTTATAAATACAGCGTCAAATTACACCTAGCCGGCAAACATGCTGAAGGTGAGCTATTTAAGTGTGAGTTATGTGACTTTTCCGCTGCCCTTAAAAACAATATCAAATTACACCTAGCCAGCAAACATGCGAAAGGGGAGCTATTTAAGTGTGAGTTGTGCGACTTTACCTCTGTTCATGAAAAGCATATCAAATTACACCAAGCCAGTAAGCATGGTAAAGATCAGCTGTTCAGGTGTGAGTTAAGCGACTATTCTTCTCCACGTAAAAGCTATTTAAAATCACACCAAGCTAAGAAGCATGAAAATATGAATCATGGAATCATTCCTGTTCCAGAAGACAAATTTTAGTACAGCGCATTACTGTTAAGCAAGACTTGTCACGACTGCAATAGTGGGAGAATTGCAGATAACTGTAAAATAGGGTATTGAACCATTCTCTGAAGAGAATGCCTTTGTTGTTGGGGATGTAGAAATTAATTCATAATAAAACCAAGTCTATGATATACGTTGCGAATTATTGATTGATTTCTGTTTACTCTCTAACATTTAATGCCTCAGGTTAGGGTTCCGTGACATGTGATCTCCGCACAGAAATTATATTTCGTGAAACAACACAATGCTTCAACATGGTCAGCTTTTTGCTTAGTGTAGGAGTATTGTACTTTAATTTGTGCCTTCATGGGAACTAAACGTATGAATAAAATATTGTGATCTTTTCTAGCATATAATTCAACAATGTTACACAACGATGGTGTTCTGGTATCGCAAAGATGCGATGCCCCAAAAAGTGGTCGTGGAGCTTATTGGTAAATGTGTCGTTGATGAGTTGCGTTTTTCACAGACCTCCATGCTACCATCTATGGTTTACTATATGGATTGCGTATTGTTTACCAGCGAGGTTTTCACGACGTTGATGTAAGTAACCCCTACATGTTGTGCCTACAGTGTGCGTGCTGTGTCAAAAAATTCACATATTGCTATTCATACTTCACTGTGACACTTAAAGGCTCATGCTATATTGTGAAACGAAGGAACTCTCTAGATGCATCAATAATTTTCCTTTTAGGCTGTCAAATTCATGTTTTTGGTTTGCGTCAAGTCTAATTTCTACGCTGCATTTCTAATTCATTTCATATTAGACTTGTTCCGTGTAGTCATAGATCTTGAAAATTTCTTCCTTATAGGCTGACAACTGTGGTATCTATGGAATTTAGTGCTGCCATGGGGAAAGAGTGGTCCCAAGTTTCCACTTAGGTTGGTCATCTTTTTGTTGAAATGTCATTTATTTTTTGTTCAGAACCCACTTGTTGCGGCTCACTGCTGTCCTGTTTTTCATGTTTTGGGTTTCTTCGACTTTATCTTGTTTCATGAACTTCTTTCTCAACAACCTTTCGCACAGATTCTGAGTTCCCTCAAGTTATTACTTAATAATGGCTTTCTCCTTCCTTTCTTTAGAACACCTTTTTTGTGATTGCGGAGGCTCATATTGTCCTATTTTTCTAATCCAATCTAATCGAACTCCTTAGCATTGTCGGCGATGAGTTTCTTTTCATCTATTAAAATTTGTATTCTGCACCTTTCATACTTATTTTTTTTTAATTAATGAGGCTTGTTTTTAAAGATATTAAAAACTATAATAAAAATGATTCGCTTCTGATGTATGCATGAAAATCAACTGTTTTTATTCTATCATTTTTACCGTTCCGTGTCTCGTGCATGTGAAATTGTCAAACCTGAACTGCGTGTTCGTTTTTCTCCGTTTATATATAATGATTACTGTTCGCAGTCTGCAGTTGTGTCACGTTGTTTGTGTGTGTTCGTGAGCAAACGTGTTCGTGGTTATCTACTTCATTTTTTTGTGACTAAGGCCGCTGTCACACGGAGACCAAATGGTAACGTTTTCTCATAATTTTCTACAGCCAGCGGCACCAATCGGTCTGTCCAGCGCCACGAAACCGTCAGATTTCAGCCTTAGTTTGGGACAAGCTTAGTCATACTATGATTAAGATTGGTGCCGCTGCCTGCAGAAAATTATGATAAAACGTTATCATTTGGTCTCCGTGTGACGGCGGCCTAAGATACGGTGTTTTTACAGGTTTCGGTTCCAAATCTGTAAATTTTGACACGAGGAACTTAAAGTTCGTTCACAAATTTCTTCTGATAAAATGAATGTGTTGAGAAATTTCCGGGAATTCTATTCGGTATAATTCTGGTATGAATGAATTACTGAAGGTATATTTGTTGAAGATGCGCGCGTAGTGCCATGGGTTTTATCAGCTACTTTTAACCACATTTTCTTACGACCTAAAAATCTTTTGCGATGGTATTTTATTCTGCCATGTTTTAAATTTTTCCTGAATTGTATTCTATATTATTATTGCATTGCTTTTAGTTGATTTCCATTGCTGTCATAGGCATTAAATTATTTCTTGTTCTTCTTCCACTAATTAGTATGAGTAATTTTTTGCTAGGACTTTTCCAAAATAAGATACAAATTTTTCTTCTAACTCTCCAGAAACTTCGTTTACGTTCACAATTTTGGTTTAATTGTCTTTTTAATGGTAAATTCTTTTATCTTTATGATGGGGCAGCTCTTTCTTGTTTCTGACTGCTAGGAAATTTGTTCTGCCAGCGTTATTTTTGTAAATAATTGAAAACGAATATTGTGTATGCTGTAAATCCTCTTCTTTGGGTTGATTAACTGGTACGCACTCATCAGTATGTATAGTCGAAAACTGGTTTCGACTTCCTGGAATCGATATTTTTGTTTTATAAGCAAAATCATTTACTTCCACCCACTATACTCACGACAAAATCATTTACTTCCACCCACTATACCTACAATAAAATCATTTACTTCCACCCACTATAACTACAACAAAATCATTTGCTTCCACCCACTATACTTACGACACAATCATTTACTTCCTCACACTGTACCTACAACAAAATCATTCACTTCCACCCACTATACTTACAACAAAATCATTCACTTCCACCCACTATACCTAAAACAAAATCATTCACTTCCACCCACTATACCTACAACAAAATCATTTACTTCCACCCACTGTACATATAACAAAATCAACAACTGCCGCACGAGCCTCAGCTCTCGTGTGTACGTAAGAGGAGACCGTCCCACAATGCATTTCTCAGTAGCATGTATTGTATCTCCAAGTTTATAGTTCTTGTTTAGAGCGTCAAATAACCATGTCAATAGACTGTAATTTAGTTTCTCTCAATTATATATTCAACCCCTGAAAGAGGTAATGTCAACATCTCACGGTTTGTCCAATTTAGGAACATTATTTTATGAAATATTTAAGCCTAAGTTGGTGGTTTGACATTCAACTTATCAAAATTGTTCAGAAAAAACGGTTCTCCTTTCTTTCGTCCTCTGAGGTTTTTCTGATTAGGCTCTAAGTGTGCCAGCTATGTTCTCTGTTTATCCTTCCAATGTATTTTATATTACAATTAGAATACTAAGTGTGTTTTTACTTCCTTGTTATACGAAAGTTACTCGCTTGAAACAGCTAGTATCACTGAGGTAGTAAAGGTCAATTAATTTGACGCGGTAATTTCTTGCAACACATTTCGTGGAGGATAAAAGATAATAAATTATTTAACGTTATATCGGGTAAAGAAGACCATCCGGATTTATGAACGTCATTCGTCCGATTCGTTCGAAGATTGCCAGGATATGTATTTTTTTAAAGTAAACATTTTTTACTCATGTCAATTTCTCGATATAGGCCTTATGTTGTTTGACGAAAAATTAGTTTTTGATCAATTTTATGTATATTTCAAACCGTATCTCCTCACTGAGTTTTGATGCTAGAACAAAACCAGACAGTTTTAGAATCCTTGAAGTATTTTTAACAAAACTATGCTCTGAAATTTTAAATTTTTGAAAGAAAAATTTTGTGATAAGCGATATTTTATAATTACATCACGAACAATTATTTTTAGGTTTGAGCTATGTAATTTTTTTTCTCGCAAATTTGGAAGAAAGCAAGCATACTTTTGTTAGAAATGTTCCAAGGATTTTAAAACTGTCTTTGGTTTTGTTCTAGCATCAAAACTCAATGAGGAGATACGGTTTGAATGTTGAAAGTTATATGTTTTGGGTTTAAGCCAAAACAAAATTACTTATTGAAGTGTAATATAATGGACAATTTATATAATTGAATGCAGTTTTAATTTTTAATTCGATAATTTACACGCATGACTTCACATTTACACTGTGAATTGTGACTAAAAAAATTTTGAGCATATTATAATTTTTTTCAGTCTGATTCGTATGAATTTTGACTTTAATATGTAACTTTTGAAAATAAACACAATTTCATCTATTTAATTTTTTGATTCAGGCCTTAGTTTTTGAAGAAAATTGGCATATTGGTTGTTTAGTTCATTTATATGTATATTTCACGACGTATCAAATCATTGAGTTCTCATGCTAATACCAAACCAAAGACAGTTTTAGAATCCTTGAAGCATTTCTAACAAAAGTATGTTGTAAAATTACCCATTTCCCGTTTGGTTTCCTTTTTATTTGGGGTCGAAGTCGGGTAGAAAATTGAAGATTTTTGTCCCTCCGGGAGGGGATTCAGTGTCCGTTGCGCCATAATATTTTAGGACCGAATAGTCCACCACCTTAGGGTCCTTTTCCAACAAAGACATGAAAAATGCTCATCGGAGGGATAGGGGCCTGGGATGGTCTCCTTAACTGAAGCTGTAAACAGCTTGCACGTGTTATTTGAGCTCATGTTGCTTAACATTCGTCGATATTGTCATATTGAGTGAAAATTAACCTATTTTCTGTTCTGTCAGAGTGGATATTTTGCTCAAAAATGTCCATTTCGTAACGCTGTCGTCGTGAGATCATCATTTGCCCATTTTTAGTAACATCGCATGACACAAGAAACAGAAGACCTCCAATATCTCGTTGTGGTAGTTCTGATGCCGCGGGGTCGCGGAATTTATATACACTGGGCTGCGCGACCACCACTTCACCAGCCTAACCAACGTCACGGGTCGTAGCGCTGCTACCTTATTTTCAATGCATTCCAGGATTCGTCTTTTCTATCAACCTATCTCCGGAGCATCCAAGGCTCGAATCAGCCAACAAATTCCAAAGACGTCCCAGGCTTCGGTACAGTCGCCGACAAAAAGGTTTACCAAAGCGCACCCGAGCACAAAGTACGACCGAACTTCTCTTGACCACTTCGCACCAGCTTCCTGTCAGTTTCTAAACCCAAACTTATGGCGCTATTCTCAAATCCGGCCTTCATGGAAAACAACAAAATGCGAAACTTACGTTTATTGGTATCCACATTCAGGGTATTACGCTTTAAAACATACCACTTACGATAAAACCGGTCGGCATGACTATGCTACATGAAACTATACAATCCTGCTTCATACATTTGGCGACTATCTTATGGCGGAGTCTTCTAGCACCGGACGTTAGCCTTTATTACTTGTCCTTGCTCAGACCCACCATATCACGCACAACGTAGTCACCGATGAAAGTATACACGGAGGAGTGCAAAAGTAGCCAAACCGACCTCTACAGGCTTCAAAAACTAACTCTCTCAACCTATCCCTGGCAACCCTCCACATGCTCTCGCTATTACGCGTAACAGGTCGCACGTGGATGTCACTTTCCAGAGTATACAAAACGCAACTACTAACAAACAAGACGCAACTAACAATAATAAGGATTCAAAATAGTAGCACACTACTATATCGTGAAGGTGCTTTCGTCATAATCTTGTCAAGTGAATACCAAGTTTATTAGTGTTGTGATTTTTAATTAAAAAAATGTCCACATATTTTGTAGTGGCCATTTTTTTCTTGTAGAATGAGGCCATAAGCTGACTGATTTACCCGGCAACCGTGTTTGCTATATTGTTGCTGAGCGTATACCCCGATTGGGGACATTACAGTGGGTTCGATATTTAGCGAGCACTGAAATTAGTTAGCGTCATGCTAATCCTTATTTCATCGTGAGAGGGCGATTAATATTTTGAACTTGCATGGCCATGTGTTGCTGCTTCGGCCTCTGAGTTCCGCTTGAGGCAAGTAAAGCAGCGGCCTTACTTCTATACTTCTACAGTTGGTATTACTGATACACAATGGAGTTGCAACTGCTGCTTGGCTTGGCGATGCTTATAGAGAAGACGGAAAGAGAGTTTGACACAGAGTGTGTCGGGAAGAGAAGGGGTGAAACGGAAAAGGTAGGTAGGTTCTCAACAGAATTCACATCATTACATATTACAATTACTGTGCATAGAAAGGTTAAAATTCGCAATTGAGGGGTAATTAAGGTAGGGCACTACACTTTTTTCTCCTTCAGTTGGTATCAGTGATAAGCAGAGAAGGAGTAAGCACTTTATCAGGAATAAATTCACATTGTAGAATATTAAGATTACTAAGCACAAAAAAGACTAGCACAAAGTTTTTAGGGGTAACTAATGTATAGTACTACAAATTCACATTAGCGCAGTTATCAAGGAAATTATAGGGCTTCTGTCACGTGCACGTCATTCATGTTCGGTAAACAATACTGGTCGTCACAAACCTATGAAATATATATGGAAGGAAATATGAGAGCGAATTGATAAAACCTGATGATAAGAGTCTAATAGTTGCGAAAAGGGTGATGTGTTCTTAATAGGTGCACATATGGTGTCGACTGGAGGCTTTAGAGTCAATGATCTACGCGCGTCACGAGTTATCGTTTGGGAGATTTTGGCCCAGTCCTTGCAAGTTTGGCCTTCAGAATAATAATAATAATAATGAATAATAATAATAATGAAGGCATCTACGGATGCTTTATTTCCAATTCAAGCCTGACACATATCACCTTGTACATTGGATTGTCAAATGCCTTATAACTAACACCAGGACGCCATGACGCTTTCCCCCTGTCAAGACCGGTACCCATTTCAGACACCTGGGTAGAGTGGGGTATTGTGCTTGGAAGTTTTCCCTATACACAACAGAGAAAATCGCCACCAGCGCCGGGACTCAAACCCGGGTTTGCCCGCACGGAGGCGGGTCCGAAAGCCACAAGGCTATGACAAGCAGGAAGAAGTTAGAAACAGAGCCTCCAAACTCTAATGGTGGTTTGCTGCATTGGATGTCGTTTGTTAACAATGTATAGGAATAATTAAATGTTAGGAATTAGAATATGTTTTTAGATACACATTAGGAAAATAATTACCAGGTGCTATTTAATTAAGTTATGAACATGAACCAAACCGAAATTTTGCTTTCTGAGCAAAAAACTTTTAATGAACCAAAGTATTAAGATACATCAGCATTTCACATTTATATTTTTGAATTATTATTCGTTCATCAATTTGTTTTCTATACAGCACTCGTAGTTTATAAACTCTGGAAAGCAGTTCTATTGTTAGAGATATATGCCTGCAGCGATTATTTCCAGTATGCGTGATTGCTCAAATAAAATATTTAACAAAACAAAATGCAGGGAGATTGAAATTAGTTCCAGCGTGCACAAAAAATTTGAAACGATTCGATGATCATGGATTTGAATATCGACTAGCTTTAGGTCCCTTCGGCTCAGTGGTTACTGGCATGCTTATGAAAATCGTGGGTTCGAACTTCTGCACCGCCAATATTTTTCGATGCACTCATCAAGAAAAGTGCTTTGCTCAGATTTCCCACTTAACCAGGGTGTCAAAAACGGTACTTGCTTGAACACAGGAGAACCCTTTCGTGCACGTGTTCAGAATTGTGGCTAACTTCTTCCTTTTCCCATTGTAGAGAGACACGACATAGCCATGAAAAAATGAAGCGATGAAAAACGAAATAAAATTAACTTCCTTATTATCCCCCAAAAACTAAATAATAATGTTAATACGCATTGGCTGATTTGAACTCCATGCACGTGCCAACCATAAATTGCAATGCTTGTGAAGTGCACAGCTGATCCCAATAACACAAATCGAGTGGGGGTGGCTTTCTAATTTCTCGCATGAAAGGTGGTCATATAAACGTAAAATGTTCTAAGTACAAACCTCGTCAGTGTGAGACGTTAGCGTACATTTAATAGATGCAAGACTCAACAGTTCTGAAATTTTTCATGGCGCGTTCACTGGTACATTTTGAATTTTATCAATTTAAATTTGTTACCCCTATAAAACAGCTTGTAAATTTTTTTCACGTGCAAGTCATGAGTTTTTGAAATACGGATTCAAGCTCACCATCGCTGCTCTCTTGGTTGTGTGAGACAGGGCTATACTCTGTCTCCCCTGTTGTTTGGATTGTACACAGAAGAATTAGCAGTTCGACTGAGAAGGAGTGGCTTAGGACTGAAAGTTGGTAATGAGAGACTGAGGTGTTTGTTGTATGCTGATGATGTGGTTGTGGTTAGTGAATGTGGACATGAACTGCAAAGGATGCTTGACATTGTGAACGGATATAGTACAGAATTCAAGATGAACTTTGGTGCCGACAAAAGCAAGGTTATGGTTATAAATAGTGATGAGACTGATAGAGACAGACTGTGGAATATTGGAGAAATCAGAATAGGTATAACAAAAGTATAAAAATATCTAGGTTGTATGATAAGTGAAGATGGATGCACTAGAACTAAGGGTGAGAAAGTGGCAAAAGCTATGCAGTGGAGTGGACGATTAAGTAGTGTGGCCAGATACAAAGCAAACAAGTATGAATGTGTGAGAGGAATGTGGAAGTATGTTGCTGTACCTAGTGTCATGTATGGTATGAGTGCTCTTGCCTGGAATGGAAGTGATCTTGAAAAGCTGGATGTAATACAAAATAAGGTAGGACGGTTAGCATTGGGTGCTCCGAAATGGACAGCTACAGAAGCCTTTAGAGGTGACCTTGGGTGGAGCCTATTTTCTGAAAGAATGATGAAAGCGGTGCTGAATTATAAGGTGAGAATTGAAAGAATGCAGAATAGCAGATGGGTAAAGCTAATTTTTTAATGGAATCTGAGTGTAAGCTATTGGGAGAAAGTGTGTTGGGGGCATGCAAGGAAGCTTAGTATGCAAAAGATTATTCATGTTAGAATTGGGAGACCTGTGGATGACTGGAGTTTATCAAATGCTGGAGGTGTAGGGCCTGAGTGGGACTGCAAGAGGTGGAAGAAAGAGATTGAGAGGCAAACAAAAGAGTATGGATTGAATAAGTGGAGGCTTAGCATGATGCGGAAGCCTGCACTTGACTGGTATAAGAAAAAAGAAGCACCTAAGTTTGAGATGTTCTATGATGGTAGTTTTGGAAGTCAACTCTTGTTTGCTGTGAGATGTAAGTCATTGAGTGTGAACAGACGTACATGGAGGTGGAATGAGAATAATAACAGATTATGTCGGCAATGTATTAGTGGAGTGGAGGAAACAATTGAGCATTTTGTGCTGGAATGTAGTAAGTATGAGCGAGAGAGAGAAAGTTTCATGAATGTGGTGCTTGAGCAGTATGGAGAAAATGAGTGGTATGCCAGATGTGCTGAAGATGATTGCGGTATGAGCTGTCTTGCTGGATTGGATCAGGAGTGTAATTTGAGTATCATTGAAGCTATGAAAATGTTTCTTGTGCGTGCCTGGAGTAAGAGACAGTGACTGGAATGAGCCAGTCAGGTAGAGTGGTCAGTTATGACCCAATATGCCTGGGGATGGTGTTTTGACACACTGGTTATCCCAGTGATGCCATCCAGTGGCAGCTTGCGACAAGGATTGGTAGATCCTGAGTAGTTTAGTGGACATGTCTGGTACCAGGCGCTGAACTTTTTGTGTGAAAATTGTGGAGGGAATTGTAGGCCGTTACAAAGGCCCCGACGCTGTCGGCCCTCAATTTCAAGTTCAAGTTCAAGTGTTACAATGTGTAGTCAATTTAAAAAAATAAGAGAACCTAACATGGTTGACACGATGAAGAAATTATCCCGAGGCTTCAGCGAGAGCATACTATTGCAAGGTGTACGGGTAAAAAAGAATGCAGTTTTTAAATTAAAACGAATTATGATGTGCATTCTGGTGAACGCGTTAGTTTCATTGATGGTTACCTAGCATCTGTTCCGTGGTCTTTCTTGTGGGGCGTAATTCAAAACTGCCTTCAGTAGTCACATACTGCACAAGTCAACACCCTGCTCTCAGTAATAACATAAGGCACAATACAACACCGTGCTCTCAGTAATAACACATGACACAATACAACACCCTGCTCTCGGTAATAACACAGGGCACAATACAACACCCTGCTCTCAGTAATAACATAGGGCGCAATACATCACCCTGCTCTCAGTAATAACTCAGGGCACAATACAACACCCTGCTCTCAGTAGTAACATAGGGCACAATACAACACCTTGCTCTCAGTAATAACTCAGGGCACAATACAACACCCTGCTCTCAGTAATAACACAGGGCTCAATACAACACCCTGCTCTCAGTAATAACTCAGGCCACAATACAATACCCTGTTCTCAGTAATAACATAGGGCACAATACAACACCCTGCTCTCATTAATAAATCAGGGCACAATACAACACCATGCTCTCAGTAATAATATAGGGCACAATACAACACCCTGCTCTCAGTAATAACACAGGGCACAATACAACACCCTGCTCTCAGTAATAACTCAGGCCACAATACAATACCCTGTTCTCAGTAATAACATAGGGCACAATACAACACCCTGCTCTCAGTAATAACTCAGGGCACAATACAACACCATGCTCTCAGTAATAATATAGGGCACAATACAACACCCTGCTCTCATTAATAACACAGGGCACAATACAACACCCTGCTCTCAGTAATAACACAGGGCACAATACAACACCCTGCTCTCATTAATAACACAGGGCACAATACAAAACCCTGCTCGCAATAATAACACAGGGCACAATACAACACCCTGCTCGCATTAATAACACAGGGCACAATGAAACACCCTGCTCTCACTAATAACATAAGGCACAATACAACACCCTGCTCGCATTAATAACACAGGGCGCAATACAATATCCTGCTCTCACTAATAACATAAAACACAATACAACACCCTGCTCGCATTAATAACACAGGGCACAATACAACACCCTGCTCTCACTAATAACATAAGGCACAATACCACACCCTGCTCGCTTTAATAACACAGGGCGCAATACAACACCCTGCTCTCACTAATAACTTAGGGCACAATACAACACCCTGCTCTCAATAATAACACAGGGTACAATACAACACCCTCCTTTCAGTAATAACACAGGGCAAAATTTAGTCGCCAGCGTTAGCAATCGGCGATGTCCTTCTCGTTTTTTAATTTTTTTTTTCAGTTTGCGTTAGTTCGTTGATGACGATTGGTCTTCAGAGAGGAAGGAGAACGCGCCAGTCAGTTAGGTGGAGAGTAGCGGGGAATCTATGCACAAGGTGTGTCCCCACACCATGCGCACACAAACTGCAAGTTGGAAGGAAGAGGAACAAAACACAAAAAGAGATAGCGGTGAAGGCATGAAAACTGAAAAAAACAAAGCAAACACGAAAGACAAAAGTCCCGAAGGCCTATCTATACCTGAGGGACCTAACAGTATCTCCCCTGGGGATTCCAGTCCCCATCTCCTAGAGTACACAACCCTAAATAACGTAGGCCTTTTCCCTTATAAAAATAGTTTTAAATAATAATTGTTCAGTTGGTCTAGAATATTAAGAATATTCACAAAAAGGCTTTAACTGATTTCATGTATGTATGATGCAATATCATTCTACAATGAACTGCATTTTGGCTGGTGAAATCTAAAGAAATGATGAGGTTAAGCTGGCGTTATTTATTAAAGGTACATCATGAAATCAGTATTCAACACTCTGGCCGCTATGTATGGGTTCAACTGAAGTGCAATGCCACCGTGGCCGAGTGGTAAGAGCGCGCCCTTCACGGGAAGAGCCGGCGGTTCAAATCCCGGCATGCCACCTGGAGTTTCTTCCCGTTGGGAAAAGGAGAACTGAGGCACAATTCCCCACTCTACCCAGGTGTCGGAAAGGGTACTGGCTTGACCGGGGGTAACCGTCATGGCGTCCTGGTGTTAGTTATGAGGCATTTGATATACCAACGCACCAGATGATATGTATTAGGCTTGATTGGAATAATAAACATTCGTCTAATTTTCCAACACAAATTTAAAGACAATTGCAGTAAGCGATGTTGAAAACAGCAAACATTAACTGGATCGTGCCTTCATTTAGCTTGGATTAAGTATTCATCAAAATTCAGTTTGTGACTACTGGTCGCTCTGTAGCATCATGAAAATTGCCTCCGTGTACCACCGGTGGCGCATGTTGCAGTCAGAGTACGTAAATATTGTTATTGTTGTTCTATCAGAGTAATGAGCTTGTATTTTGAAGTTATGAAGCTCAAAGAAAATATTACGAAAGAAAACTGCTGAACTTTATTACAGATACATCTTGTTTTTGGTATTCAAAATCATTTGAAAATCAGGATGTATTTAACATCTAAGATGTTTAAAATCAAATAAACACAAAAGGGTTTTTAAAGTCAGTGGTATTTAGAATCAATGGTATTTAATGCCAATTAGCAAATAATTGATATTCAGTGTTACTTTAAAATTTATTGGTATTTAATGTCAACTTAAAATTAATTTGGATTTAAAATCAAAGATATATAAAATATTTAAAATAAACGATATTTTAAATCATTTGAGAACTAGTGTTATTTAAAATAAATGCATACTTTCGTCGTGGACGGTATTTCATATAATTTAATCATCCCATTTTTTTAATAATGTTTGCTCGGTACCCATCGCACATTATTATATAACTACAGCTTTTTAACTTTAATTTGAAAAAGCTTAAGTTCAATTTGAAAAAGCTCAAGTTTAATTTAAAAAAGCTCAAGTTTAATTTAAAAACGCTCAAGTTTAATTTGAAAAAGGTCAAGTTAAATTTGAAAAAGGTCAAGTTTAATTTTAAAAAGTTCCAGTTCAATTTAAAAAAGGTCAAGTTTAATTTAAAAAAGATCAAATTTGATTGAAAAAGTCTCATGTAGGCTATATATAAAAAAGATGAAGTTCAATTTTGTTATACATCGTTATACATCGATTTTACGCGCGCGATAGGAATTACAATTTTAGGTTTGTTGTGATAATTGTATACTTTCAATACTTTCATACTGATGTGACTTAAATGAATTTTTAAAAAATAAAAATCTCTTAACCTGTTTGCTTCATCTTAGTGTGTATAGATGATCAGTGCATCAAATTCAAATAAGATATGAACCCAGAGTCTAGTACCTGGCGAAGGCTTAGAGCTAAAAAGGCCTTGTAATATAAATGTCATTGTCTGAAAAACATGAAAATGATGTTCATAGACTAACTTTGAGTAGGATTCTGGTATCTATACTGCTTCCACTTCAGCACTAATAATTTCTTTATGTTAGAGCTGCCATGAGCTGGAGAGAGCAATGCTATGATGGCCCCGACAATCTGCGGTCGTGGAGGTTGATCCACATCTTGAGTAGATGGAAATTGCTCAGGCCGTGGTTGATTGAGCCGAGCCAATTTGCTTAAACCAGGAATCTTGAGTGAGTCTACTCAGAGCTACAGATTCGTTTAATATGAATGTTATGCTATGCATTATGCAGCGTATACAGGAGTGCTTGAATGTCATTTGTAACGAGATAACTGTTCCAGACAATGTGCGGTAAGTTGGACAAAGAGTGCATTAAATTAAATAGTAATGTTCCCATTTACTTGGTGTTCAATTATATCCACTCTGTCGTGGCAAAAATATATTTTACTGCCGTTGCAATTGATAAATTTTGGTACCACAAAAGAAGCAGCCAATATTTATTGTGAAGCAAAGAGTTATGGTAGCATTTTAGTCACTAATAAACGAGTGGAAAGTAAAAGAAACGCTTCAAAGATAAGGGATGTATTATTATTTCCGCTGATTATAATAACACAACATTGCATCATACGAATACAAATTGTCATAGGAGGAAACTAAAATTACAAACCTGTTTATAGGAAATGTGACCACTACACAGAATGATATATGGTGCAGGAGAACCAATTGGGCAATTTTGAGAAGTTTAACAAATTTGATATCATATTCCAGAAAATTTTATAATGCTTGAATTCGAGCAGTCCCTATCATTTATAATCTCGAAGCTCTGAAATTATTTTCCTAAAGAAAGTATTTTCTTAAGGCCGTGTTCAGAAACACTGTTTGGATGACATTTGACATCACTTTCCGATCTCTGTCACCACATTCGCAAATATTGCTAAGTATGGCACGACAGTGTTTGATTATTCAATCCGTTAACTCTGGCGATGTTAAAGATGTTTAAGGGGATCTACTACGCTGGACTTCCTTTTGACTATGCCAAATTTTACAAATGTATTTTTTCCCATTTCTATCGCAACTAGGTGAACAAAAATGCATACAGATGTGTAAAATTGAATGGCAAACACATTTGCATCTATAAAGTTTTTCGATTTTCGCAAAAATAAATAATTTATTTCGCGATTGTGGGAAAAATGTAAATCCTTGCGCAAAACCCTACTCACTCTATAATTTTCAACCTAGAAGCGTGATTTTGGTCTCATTCGACGCGAAAAGACTGTACCAAGACCGTAACGTAGGATTTTTTCGATTTTCGGCCTAGAAAAAAAGTTATAGGTACACATATCCAACATTTGAAAAAAATAAAAAAAATTTCCAGTTTTTTCCCAATAAATATTTAATTTAGAATTCAAATAGAATTTTGCTTTGCTACGCTGTTCCTATTGTCAAACTGCATCGAATGAGACCAAAATTAGGCTTCCACGTTGAAAATTGTAGAAGGGAAGTGGTTTTGCGCAAAATATATATATATATATATATATATATATATATATATATATATATATATCTAAATATGTTCGCCCAATCACTTCTTTTCTATAGTGAATTACGAAATTTTTCATATATCAAATGTGTTTAGAATTTAATTTTACATATCGGTATTCATTTTTATTCACCTAGTTGCAATAGAATCCTGCAATCTGAGATTTAAAAAAGTATATTGAATTTGTCTTTTTAATACACTTTTTTGACATATGTAACCATAAATTTTTTCTAATATGAAATTCAAAAAATTCCTACGGTACGGTCCTGGTACAGTCCTTCCGCGTCAAATGAGACCAAAGTCATGCTTCTACGTAGAAAATTATAGAGTGGGTAGGGTTTTGCACCACTATAGATATTTTTCTAATAATCGCGAAATAAATTATTTTTTTACGAAAACTAAGAAATTTTATAGATGCAAATGTGTTTGCAATTAAATTTCACATCCACGTGCAAATTTTCGTTCCCATCGGTGCAATAGAAATGTGTACAGTGTAGTTCGAACGAAGAGGTCGAGTCCAGGGTAGTAGATCCCCTTAACTCATCAGGTATCGTCTCAGAAACTAATTTAAAAAACTTGAATAAGGTAACTGCGCAGAGCGCCTAAAATCACTCCTTGCAGAGAGCAGACGTGCGGAAACCATCTTCTCAAAACATCGAATGAATTTTTGGTTGTAGGAGCTATCGCTCCATCCTGTGAGAATCACAAGTTCTCAATATCTCTTGCTCAGCATTTTTTCTACTCTGAGTCGAAAAAACCGTCCAACATTAGTCGTACCAGTCGTTCTTGTCACGGTCGCGGGGTTAGTAAAAGGCGATGAAGAGCTTCCGTTGAACTTGGTATAGAGAATACAGGAGACCAAATGCGCTTCTAGAAGTCGCACACCTAGTACTTATAGAGTCAAAGTGCTGAGTAAGCAGCGCACTGCGCCAGAGTCGCACCCAGGCGTGGCATTAACGTACGTACTGACGCATGTACAGGGAAAGTGCGTAACCGGTTTGGCACACACCTCCCCCCCCCATGCCAGATTTATTACCAATCTCGAAATAAATCAATCAAAGTTTAAAAGTCGCAACTCAACAATCGACACAGGCATCTAAGTGCATCCCAATAGAACTAAAATTGAAAATTACCCTTTCGTGACAATCAGTAAAACAAAAACATCAAATGTATTTCGACTAGGCATCGCAAAGTGAAAAGTAACAATATATCCCCACCAATAAAAAAATTATGTTCAGAGCCGCAGCTCGACTACACATATGCAAAGCAAAAAAAATTTTTTAGCTACATTTCTATACTAAGAGCGTAATAGTAAAACAACGACAAAAAAAACTTTATTTCGCCTAACAGAAAATCATCCTTAAAGAATATAAAACGCGTCGAAGTAGAGTCGACAATAATCGCAACAGAATAATACCGGCTCATTGTAAAAACTAGCAGGAATATCCAGAACATTAAACAAAAAATCCAGGGTTCTAGGAACCAGCATTCAACTATCTTTCCACCGAGGAACACGTAAAGAACAAATCGAAACTAAAACGCGAAACATTAACGGAATAAATGAACTACAACGTCAATCCGCGCTGTCATGAGTGAAAATAATAAAACAACAATCAATATTATTTTAAAATACAAATGCAAGTTTGAAAATTCTCTAAAAGAATTGTTATTCACTACTCAACAAAATTAAATGAAATACCGCAATTATATACTTCGCACACTAAACTCGACACTTGTCATGAAAGTTAGATAAAACAATATCTCGGTAAAGTTATAGTACACACATGAAAAATGAAATAACGCAATGCTTCTGAAATTAAGTTAACAAAATATTCGCATAAATTTACTTATTGAAAAAGAAAAACGAAATAGTTCATAATCATATGCTTGAACCTTGAATTCTTCTCGAACATGTTCCTAAACAAAGTAAAATTACATACTACAATCATAAAAGTTATAAAGGACTTAATATTAGTTCCTGAGTAATATGAGAACGTCCGTTTACATTACCTATGTGTGATTAACGCCCCATAGGCGACACACAAATTTTTGAAATACCGTCACATTTTAAATCACACACCACACTGTCTCATTAAACTTCGCTATTTGCCTGCAGGTGGCGCAACTGCGGATCAGCATTGCTGGACCTCAGCTGCTGTCGTCGGAGTATCGCATCTTCGGATCGTAGACGATCCGCTAACAAATTAATTTCTCGGCGCAGGTAGAAGAAAGAAACACCTAATGCCAAGGTGGCTGGGAAAATGAGCAAAAGTCCGAGGTCCGACACCCTATCTGGAAGGATGTCGACGAGTGCATTTGCTCGCACCCAATCTTCCGAAACTCTACCTTGGTGGTTCTCTAAGGCGTTCGTAAGCGCCTCCACAGAGACATGGGTCAAACGATTACCCATCGTGAATGACGTTAGCCGGGTCGTCCTGAAATTGAAACAGATACAGTTCAATTAGCATGGCCGCATAATTTAAATAATAGGAAATCAAAATTAGAGAAGCAAGTAAATGAAAGGGACAGCCGCAAGGGAAGAAGCAAACAGCATGTCCCCACGGCGCAGATCCAACACAGTCTCGACCACTGCACAGCTATTGCAATAACAAATCGAGCGCCAGCACTCCCTCCCACGGCAAGGAACTGCCGCGTTTGTAAACACATGGTTGTTATTGAGTCACGCGAAGCTCTGAGCAGATGCAAGCCTTGGCTGTAAAATAACGTGCGTTACAGCCTCAATCACGGACGTAGAAACTACGGTACATCAACAACAAAAAATTAAACCAAATACATATGGTTATATAAAGAGAATTCCAATTAAACGCTACGTAAAACTAAACATCGAATCAAAAATCACACAATATTAATATGTGAACATAGTAACGCAGTCAGTCCTAAGTCGTACATTTTGTTATTCAACACTTTTTACGTAAGGGTAAGACATGATTCATATTACTTTTAAATTTTTTATTCCCAATTTTCAATTCTACGTAATTTCTGTTAATTTTTGTAATGATTCCCGGACCTTTCCATGCTACATCTAATTTATGTTTTCTCAAATGATTGCGCATTAATACTCTTTCACCGATTTCAAAATTTTTATTTTAACGGCGAAGGTTGTGGTACATTGTTCTTTCACTGGTGTTATTAATTATCATAGCTCGAACGTTTTCAACAATGCGGGCTGCTTCTTGAGCTCGAAATTTTATGATATCGACGTCTGTGTCATAACTGTAATTGGTTTCGAAATTTACAGCGCTAAAATTCGGACACGTGTCTCGATTGAAAATGATAAAGGAGGGTGTATCCCCCAACGTAGTATTCAACGCATTATTAATTGCGTTCTCTGTGATGTTCAGACACTGGTCCCATTCGGTGTGAACTAAAGAATTAATATATAATTTTAATAAATTCGTAATTTTACGATTGTTTCGCTCCACAATAGCATTACTATGAGGGCTCCAAGGTAGGACTTCTTTTTTTGCAATTGAATGGATTTGGGTAAATTTTTTAACTGCCGCAGATTTAAATTCTAAAGTTTGGTCGCTAAGAAGTGTTTTAGGATACCCAAAGGTTGAGAAACAGCTGTCTAGACAAAAGACAACTGTGTCTGCTAATCGATCTGCTGTTGCGTAAAGCTTACAATAACGAGAGAATAAGTCAATTACTATGAGAATGTATTTATTCTGCTGACCCGTTACAGGAAGAGGTCCAAGAAAATCCATCGAAACTACCTCGAAAGGTTCTTTAGCAATAGGTGCGTCCAAAATCTTAATAGGGACAGTACTACTAGCTTTTAGAATTTTGCAAACATCACACATTTTCACAAATTTACGTATGATACTTTCCTCTAACAAATGGAAATAACGTAACTTAAATTTAAACAATGTATGCGTGGCATCAGTATGATACAAGGAGTGTATGCTGAGCACCGCCTTGTTCATTAATGATGTCGGCATCACTGAAGTTAGAATAGTACTTTCCCTAGAGTCTACCTGTCGTCGTCTGTAAAGTATGTCGTTCAAAATCAAGTATTTTTGTAATTCAGGAATCGTAGATGTACTTCCATTTAGTAATGCGTCTTTGACTTCAGAACAGAATGGGTCTAGCTGTTGCTCAGTTCGAAATTCGTCCAGAGTCCAAGATACATCTTTTAACTGAGGAACGTAGTCAGTCAGCTGAGCGGGCGCAGCCGCCGCTGGCGCCACTTGATTAGAGTGCGTCGCGTCTGTTTTGTCTACGTCTGAGTTCAGTGCTCCACGTCGTGTCGTCACTGGGAAAGCGTCGACCTCATTGAACTCAGAACACTCTTCAAGATCAGAAACAGTCAATTGCTCAGGTAATCGGCTTAGACAATCCGCAATGATATTTTGTTTACCGGGGAAATATTTTACAACTGGATCGAAGGATTGAACTGATAAGCACCATCGTGCCATAGCTGAGTCGTCAGGAAGCTTTTTGAAAAACAAGGGCTGCAACGGTTTATGATCCGTGTACAGATAGATCGGATATCCAAGAATGAGATATTTAAATGCTTTCAGCGCGCTCACGATGGCGAAGAACTCTTTTTTCGTCGTGGAATAGCGCTTTTGTGTGGAGTTTAAGCTTTTACTGTAGTAGGCAATAGCCTTCATTGATTTATTTGAGTCATTGTCGTGCTGCAAAAGCACTGCTCCAATGCCAAAGTTAGAAGCATCTGTAAATACATGGAAAGGCTTGCTAAAATCAGGGTGCCGCAACACGGTGTCTGATGTTAAGACAGATTTGATTTTTTCAAAAGCTTGCTGACATTCAGGCTTCCAGATAAACTCAACATTTTTTCGTAATAACTGATAAAGAGGATATGAAATCGAGCCGAACATCGGGATATGATTCCTAAAGTAGTTTGCTACACCTAAAAAACTTTGCAATTCCTTCATATATCGAGGAATGGGAAATTTTTGTAGTTTCTCTGATTCCTTGCAGCGAATACCGTCTGCAGACACAATGTGTCCTAGATACTCAATCGAGTTCTTTAGGAATTTACATTTCTCAAGTTTAAGGGAAAGATTTCCACTACGCAGTTTCTCAAAGACACTAGTTAAATCCTTTAGATGTTGGTTCATGGATTTTGAAAATACTAGGATATCATCGAGAAATACAAAACATAGTTTACCGATGATATTTGCAAGAACAGAAGAAATTATACGTTGAAAAACTGAGGGACTCGAGGACAGCCCGAAAGGCAGCCTTTTAAAGTGAAATTTCTCGTAACCGATACTGAACGCGGTATATTTACGGCTACTTTCCTCTAATTCGACCTGATGAAAGGCCGAGCGTAAATCGAGACTTGAAAAAATGCTGTTCCCTCCAAGGGTGTAAAGTATTTCGTCGATGCGTGGAATTGGATAACTTTCTTTGATCACTATTTTATTAAGTTCTCGGAAGTCAATTACTGGACGAATCTCGCCCGACTTCTTTTTAACAACAATTAAAGGAAAATTGAATTCCGAGCTGGAAGGTTCAATAATGCCTTGATCCAACATCTGTTTATTAGCTTGCAACAATTCGTTTTGATATTTATGAGGAATTCGATAGGGTGGGATATTAAGTACTCGTGCATTAGGCTTCAATTCAATATTATGTTTCATAACATTCGTAACGGCAATGGTTTCGCCTTCTAGAGTAATGACGTCTCTAAAGTCGTTTAATAAATTTAACAGTAATGGTTTAGAGTCTTCATCGTCACAATTCACATCGTCACCAGTCAAAGGGCGCTTGTTACTACCCCCCTCTGGTACATCATCTTTCTGTGCATTAATTCCAAGTTCGTTAACACGAATATCGTTACAACAATGTCCCGATTCGTCAGATCGCAGCCAAACGTCTTTATCAGCGGTGGCATTAAAACTTCCACCACAAACACCGTCGACTTTGGGTAGATCCGCTTTACCGTGGACATCGCACACATTTGCTTCTCGCACAGCTTCGTGCACGGTAGACATATATATCTCTTGTTCAATTTCCATATCGTCTATTTCCTCAATATTACTTAACATGCTGTTTTCGCTTATATGTACCACGTCTTCTGAGACGTTTAAAAGCATCACGGGTACAAAATTATTCGACCCGACTTTCACTACTGATTCGGCCACATAAATACCATTACCGAGAATTCTCTTATTCATAATATACTTTCCGGGTTTAGCGTTCTTCACATACCCATTAATAACACGTAAACAATTACTTGGCATTTCCACTGCTCCACAGTGAACAACTATCGCTCGTTGCTTAGTTTTTCTCACTTTTCTCGCTTTACTCGCTGGCTGTTTAGTTTTACTTTCTTTTTTCGCTGGGCGTTTAGTTATTCTCACTGTATTCGCTGGTTGCTCAGATTTTTTAACCTTTTTCCCTGGGGTGCCCCACTGATCTGCAGCATTTATCTCTAGGCCATTTCGTTGCCTATCGCCATTTTCTTGCCCATTTTTATCGCCATTTTCTTGGCCTGCATTTCTTGATTCCCTCTGCTTCAGCAGATATTTCTTTATACGCCTCCTATTGGCAAGCATGTCAGCCATCAGACATTCTGGATTATTTATAGTATTGAAAAATACCTCTCTCTTACTTTGCCCGTGCAATTCTTGCACATCATGAAACGGCACTTTTACTCCGTCAAGAACTATGAATCCTTCTTTAAAATTAATCACGGCATCTTGTAGAATATCCCTACCGAGGATTACATCATATTTAAATTCGCCATCTTTCAAAATTAAAGCGCTAGTATTTATTTCTTTATTATTAGGCAGGGTAATACAAAGATCAAGTTCGCCAGTTACCTGGCTTTTCGAATTTACACCCCTGATACTCAAGGCACTAGGCTTAATTCGCTCGTTTAGGCCTTTTAAATTCCGGTAACTCACCAGACACCGGTCACTACCGCTGTCAATGAGAGCGCTCATCAATTTGTTATCATTACGTAATATAATTGTAGGCTTCTTAGAACGCCGCAATGAAAATAACCCATCGCTTTCTTTTCTCAAACGACCCTCTTTCATAATCGTCGCTGACAAACAAACTTCTACAGGTAATTCAGAATTTGCACCTACATCAAGTTCTTGCTCACCTAGTAATTCGAACTTATTTTTACACGGAAATAGCGGATCTACCACTTCAGTCGACTTAGTCATAGTATCTGGCTTCAATACCACCACATCATTGGTAACGGGGGCTGTGGAATTACCCTCGGGCACTGGTAACTTCCCTCTCTCTACACCAACACTCTTCAGTTTGTCTGATTCTACTCTAAAAAATCTTCACTCTCAGGAGATGCAGCGTAGTACGCTTCTCCTTTTCCCCGACCTCTACCACGTGAATTACACTCACGTGCAAAGTGTCCAACCCTGCCACACCTATAGCAAGCATGACCACGGAAATTCGATTTATTTTGACCTCTCTGTTTCATACACATACTTTGCACATGACCTGTAGTATTACAGAGAGAACAGAAAGATTTTTGTTTTGTCCGTTCACTACTAATCTCTTCCACGGACGCTTCGTTACATTCCAATGAACCATGAGGTCGATCGCCAAAATAGGCATGCTGTCTCCCACGAGAAAACCTCGCAGGTCTCCAACCCTGTCGGAAAAATGGTCTCCGTCCCTGAAAACGTCGGCTGTTGTGTTGCGAGGCATAGAAACCGTCGGGGAACGATTCCTTCCCGTCACACACACTCTCGTCAGGCACGTCCACAAGGTAAGTCTCTCTGGTTGGATACGTGTACTGCACACTATGCTTACGCGCAAGCATTTCTTTACTCTCAGGGTTATTCCGCACAGCAGAGACAAGACGAGCTAAAAGCTCTTCAGAGGTAATGAATGGTCTCGAAAATATTTTCTTGTAAAAGTTTTCTTCCAATAATGGTGCTGATATTGCTGTAGCTAGACTAAAAACAACCAAATCGCCCGCGAACTTTTTCAAGTCGTTCGCGTTTGTACTAGCAACTACAAATGGATGTCGTTGCAACGCTACTTCTGGACTATTTATAATGTGATCACTCAAATTTCTTATCTTAGCCATGGCCGTGACCAACTGGGCAGCCAATCCTTCATTACGTAACAGCCGTAGCTGATTTAGATCACAAGCTAAAGCGTGTACAGACCGTTCACCTTTCGATACATAAATATCATCGAGAATATCGATAACCTGGTCAAAAGAATAGTTAATGTCTGGGTTGACAAGCTTCGTAACTACACCATTGAAGTCACCTACACTCTTGTGTGCGCTACGCACAAGCAATTCTTTTCTGGCATCGTCTGACGTCACGTCGGGCAGTAAACACATATAAGCTTTTAGGTTTGCAACGTGTGTTCTGAAAGTCTTAGTCTCACAAAAGACTGGATCGGTCGTTCTTTGTCCTCCACGAAAGAGTGGAAGTTCGGCACTGGATAGTATGGTACTACCCTTTTGTAAAGTCGTGGTCACACTTCCACTCGTCGTATGACCACTAGTGGTCGTCATGGTAGTTACACTTGGAGTACTGAACGTTACTGTCTGAGTTGTCACAGCGGTCGTCATTACCATCGTAGGCACCGGTCCAGACATAATTGTCGTAGGTACTGGTCCTGACATAACTGATGTTCCAGGTAACGTATCACTATATATCGGCACAGACACTCGTCCACTACTAGTCGTAGTTGCAGTCGAACGAATAAATTCAGGGTCGGAATCAGAATCTGACCACATATCACATAACAAAAAAAATTGTACACCGCCAGAATCACACCTCCCAAAAATAAAAATAATGACACGTCCGAAATCCACAAAAAAAATTTTAGTAAGAAATTTGAATACTGCTACTGTCCCTATGACTCAGAAATCAGCACGAGTCAAATCGATCAATAATTAAACTCTTTACAAGAATACAACTCTACCGCTCTCAAACAATTTAAAATGACAAAGAGCACTATTACAGAGGATCCGACCTGTATACCTAAAATAATCAAAACCTAAAAATACAGTTTACTCAACTGGTCTCGCGGGAGTACAGTTTCAGCAGGCCAGCAGCCGACGCAGCGGTTGCCAAGGTCGAGCGTGGTTGAGCGCTCAGCCACAGCAGTACAGGAAACGTCCCAGCTGATCTCAAGGTCGCGTGCGATGCACAGGCACCGGCCAGTCGACGAGGCGGCTGATGCGTGCACTAGCACGTCTCTGTAGCGCTGATGTCTTCGCACGGCTTTACACTGAGCGTAACAGCAAAGCACACAGTTTTTATTCACCCTATTATTAACACTGTTCGGTATGGAAAGTGGTATCACATACACTCAACACGATTGTTCTCGTAGAATATAATCACTACCGACGTTTGTAGAAAAGTCTATAACACATGCACTGATGAAGCCAACTGGTAGTCATCCACGTCACTTCGTGCGGTGGTAGTTCACGCAGAGCCTCACGTCGCAGTTGTCGCCGTCCTTTTCCAATCCAAAACACACGGTGCAGGTTTTATCAAGAGGAACTTTGAACTCCAATTCGTAACTATTTTCCAGACTCGCTTCCGGAACACGTTTCACAACAATCTTAAACACGTTATTGTATTCTTCCGGGGCTTCTTGTACTTCTCTTCCTGTGACTTAACTGTTCTCCAAATTAATTTCGTCGTTAGTACCAAACAGATTCTCCTCCCACGAAGCGAAGCGTAGACTCCCACACGTAGAAAACACGTGAAGTTCCGTAGAAACACGACATACACAGAATCACCGTCGAATCTCCAGACTTCACTTATGCCTTCTTTATTCACAGAAGTCACTGAACCTTCGTCACTTCACAAGTATCCAGTAGTAAACGTCGTGGTTCCGATACGTACTGTGCCACCAGTGTCACGGTCGAGGGGTTAGTAAAAGGCGATGAAGAGCTTCCGTTGTACTTGGTATAGAGAATACAGGAGACCAAATGCGCTTCTAGAAGTCGCACACCTAGTACTTATAGAGTCAAAGTGCTGAGTAAGCAGCGCACTGCGCCAGAGTTGCACCCAGGCGTGGCATTAACGTACGTACTGACGCATGTACAGGGAAAGTGCGTAACCGGTTTGGCACATTCTTACCCTTCCGATAAAAGTACAAACTTTTCTTTTCTAATTATGATACTGCGCCCTACAGCTTTATTAAAGAGGAATGTAGCAGTTTTTCTTGAAATAATTGGGAGCTATATAAAACTCAGTAGCGGACCCGAACTTAGGCGAATAGGTGTCCCATTTCAAATGAAAATAGCTCCCCCTAGCTTAAGCGAGCTCTGCATGCGCTTGCTCACAGCTTTTGACGATCGGTGTTGATATGCTTAATTAAATATTAGATATTTTATTGAAATGTAAATCCACAATCTTTAAAAAAAATTCTGCTCAAACTGCAGTCGGGGGATTTCACGAAGAACCCCTTGCCTTCGAGCAAAGCGTTTCAGTGAATGCAAGGCCGTTGCTTTCCCGAGCTTTACGTTTTCTGGCGTTCTGATGGACCTGCGTCGGCTATGCGTTTCACGTCTTCGTGTGCTACCGGTTTCCCTTAGCTGTCCAGCTAAGGACCGAATTGCGTTTACCGGAAGAACGAAATTGTTGTGCGTACTGTTGAACTGTCATCGATAACAAGCTCTTCGCGTCGGAATCACTAATTGATCGTTTTCAAAATCCGCGCACACGCCTAAGCAAAGCTTCGCTCGTATCCATACCTTGTTAGATACTGAAATTTTGAGGTGTGAGGGAAAATGTGCACCGACCTCATCTGTCTTCCCACAGAATATGGACTCCTCAAAACTGCTTAATCCGTTCTGATTAAAACAGGCCCTCGCTTGATAAAATAATTTTTTTAAATAATACAACACGACGTGGAAAAGGAACATTATCATTAAAAATTCTACGAAGAGGTGTAGTTCAGTTCCAGGAATGAATTTATTTACCAAAATTTACGAAGGTGAACTTTGTACGAAAAATTGCAAAGCTATGGACAAAGTCTCGTTTAGTCGTAGAAGAATGTTCTTGTTAACATTATGACAAGTTTGATGACGCTATTGTTTTGAAAAAAATTATATTCAATGGTTAAACAGACACTAATTTAGGCATATAATATGGTAGAGTGATGGTGAAATATATGAAGAACAACAATCGTGCAACTACACCTACCAGAAAAACACAAAAATGCCAAGATCGCCAAACGCCAGTTCAAGTAGCACACCCTGCTACGGACTACTAAAGTGAAAGGCCAGCGAGTATATAAGATAGGCCTCAAAATCAGTATCTTTCCCGCCTCCTCGAGACAGGAGGCCTAGCTCAACATCAGCCTCAGTAATTAAGCGTTCGCAGCGAGCTGCGTCAACCGCGTATGACACGCACCTTGCAAGGTCTGCTAACTTGTCAGGAGCCCAATGCCATTATAAAACATTCAATAAAGAAATTACTTGTTTACCTGTTTCATTTCTTCAACGAATGGTTCTGTTTAAATCATACTGTTGAGGCCTTGCAGCATTATCTGCGATTCCAACATGAGCCTCACAGCTGCACTCTGTCAAAATCTTCTGCACCAAAAACAGCAACTTTTCCCTTTATGGTTACGTTAGATTTCTATTAATTTTACCCCATCCTTTCATGACTTCAAATTTCCTAACGTTTGATCCAAATGTTTTCTCATTTTAAACATTTCTAAAAAAAACATTGTGCTCTCTGTGGCACAGCGGTTAAGGGATCGGACTTGCATGCTGGAAGTCGCGGGTTCGTATCCCGGCGCTGGCGCAGAGATTTTCCCCGTTGGGTACAAGGGAAAGCTCCTGCACAATACCCCACTCAACCCAGGTGTCGGAAATGGGTACCGGCTTTACGGGGGAACCGCCATGGCGTCCTATATATAGGGTTAGTTATAAGACATTTGAAAAACCAATGCTAAGATCATATGTATCAGGTTTGATTGGAAATAAAGCATCCCAAAGATGCCGATGTTAACCTTTAACCTTTAATCGTAACAAGGTTTCATCCGAATGAGCATCGTTTTGTTTTATCTGAATCAAAATCAGAAATCCAAAAAAATACTCATCTAATTTTACGATCGAAAAGGCTACCTACTTGCCCGTTACAGACGTAGTGACATACCTCATATAATTCTACATTCTAAAAAAGGCTAACAACCCTCACGTAGCAGAGGTACTTGCATCACATCAGCCTGGCTCCATCACACCTGCATTTGAAATTTGAATTTTCAGTTCCAGCCATGTATCATATACTCTTTAGAAGTAGATGCTTCTTCGATGATCGTTGTGAAACAAACATGTTTTCGGATCACTATAACAAAGTTTCAAGTAAATTGCTTTGATACTTCGATATTGAGAAGTTTTCTAAACTCCCATCATCCACTGCTGTCATGCCGAAAATATTTTTAATTTTACAATTCGTTTTTTTTCCAGTAGAAGCAAAATCGATGCAACTTGGTGAATAATAACGTCATTGATGGATTGGGCTCGTATGGAATACCACAGCTGAAGACTCTTTTCTACGACCACTGGTATGAAAGGGGTTAGGGGTAAAATTTTGCTTCCTTATGAGTTAGTTTTTGTGATAGTGAAAAAAAAACAATGATACGACGTCGCGTTTCCCACATCGTAAATGCAATATTCTTTCCATGAATCTTCTTCCCATCATAAAGAAGAGCTCGATTGTCGGTGAACATGAAACTCTTCTAATTTGTAGAATCATGGGAGACTGTAAAAAATTATTAATATCCAAAGACACTATTTTAATCATCCTAGGAAATAATAATGGTCTTCAGGTTTTTTCCCATTTACCATGTAAGGTCAAACAAATTAGCTTGGCACACCGGCCTAAAATTTTCTATAATATCGTCATGCAATTGTTTCCGGGCAAAAATGAATTCATTTTTCTCATCACCGTCATTCATGTCTATCTCATCTATGCTCAAGTTAGTGTCTTCACTCGGAATTTTGCCTTGGATCATAGTGTCACGAGAAAAGGTCCCGCCTCCTTACTAATTTACATTAGTATGAAGATCAGGTTCTCGGAATTGAGGGGTTGGCTTCACCTCCATGAAATGCATAGACAACACAAAAAACATATGGGCAATCATCAACATTACAGTACATATACTAAAACAAAGCGTTACTCACCGATGATGGTTGACTCGACTTACATTAGCGCGTTTCTGTGCGCTATTTTGCCTCGGTGAGCTGTGATGATAGCGTTAACGGAGTTTTTAAACGCCATTAAATGCTAAAGAGACCTTTATAATGGAACACCCTAGTACAAAGCATTGACCGTAAATTACTGGAACTGTAAGTAACACATATTGACAAATACTACTCTGCCTAATTGACCGGTCAATTTCTTCAAGTAAATTACACATCGAACACATATAATGAAATAATGTCTAACTGTTGGGTTGGCGCATTCCAATGGCACAATGGATGGCTATTTGGCCTCGGCTCACTACTTCTGTCGCCTAAGAGCAGCTTCAGTTCAATCCCTGTTTCATACACAGTGCATATACTGTCTTTGAACGTTTTCATGAAGAGGTCGTACTTGCAATCAATAGGAACAACCGCCCTCCTGTAGGGCAACAAAATTTTGACGATTACTTTGGTTCTACAATTTTCTCATACATATATATATACACATATTCCACATTTAATTCAACTGCACCAATTTTCTTTTACGTTATATGAACCTATCGTTTCCAGCGGTATCTATCGTAACAAAAGAACGAGTCTTACCCGCCCTGACGACGTTACTAAAAGTTCTCTTTTAAACGACCTCCACGGTACGGTATCTTCTTCCCTCTGCAAAAGCAAAATGTAAACTTTTAATTTGTTGATTCAAGAAAAACATATCTTAACAGGTTTCGCTTCTCACTTATTTTTCTGAGTATAACATTTTTAAGTTGACACCTATTCACGACGCAGAGTATTACATTTTAAGTTAATGCCTAGCCACGACGCACCTTATCGAGAGGCTCGCAAAAACTCACTGACTCTTGTTTTTCGTGCTAGCCAAAGTGTTCTTTTGGGGCTACCCTCTTTCCAATCATGACCAATGGTACCTCTCGTGTACTTCTAAACACTCGCCTACTCTGTCCCATTGGCTGTTCTCGAGGTTGCACGCATCCTATCCGCTGCGAGGTAATCTTGAAGTCAAAACCCGTTGGCGAGCAGGCTTCCCACGACTCTAACCCTCCCTTGACTGGGCCTATGGTCAATAAATTTTGCCCTTGTGGTAACACAACACTTTCCCTCTTGTTCGAGCTCTCGAGGTCTGATTACAAAGCAAAACATTAGCCCAACTCGAGTTCACGCTTCGCTCACCCGATACATAAATCTATGTTGAATGTAAACATTCAAGCCCACACACATGTTAGAGCGACCCACTCGTTCCGTTGGAATGCGCCTGAACACAGTTTATAAACTCACAATTTTAGTTCAAGCAAAAAAAATAAATGCGCACAAAATTCGTCTAACACAACCAAAAGATTTATTACACATGATTAGATTTTTCCTAAATTTTCATTTTCCATTCGCAAAAATTGATTATTCTTAACAGATTCTTGACAGACCGTCCTCCTATAGTTAAAAAAATTGGCCTGACAATTTTTTTTTTAATTAGTTTTCAGCTATTTATTGAATACTGATAACTGCAGTCTGGAGCCAACATAAAACACACACGGTAACTTCTACTTAAGCACACTATATTCTAAAATTAATTCCGCAGGAAACAGGGTACATTAAAATTAAGAATCCTATTCATTACTATCAGCAACATTGTTATATATTGTATTGTCTTCATTTACCCGATCTGTCTGTCTCCGCCTAAGCGAAATACGTCCTAAATGCTTGAGTCCTCACCCCTACTCACATTCACAAAAATTTACGGGCACATTTCCTACACTCTCAAACATCCTACAGTATTTATGATTTTATATCTCGTAGTTTTCAATTCACGCTTGCATGTTCTGTTGCACAACTTCTTGACGCTGCAATTCATTATTCGATGTTGACTCCTATGGTATCGCTGACGGAATTTGCTTTCCTTCATGCTTTTCTTTTGGCATGTTAATAGCATCACACACGCGTTGATGCTAGGTAACTCATTTTCAGGAGGAAGTATTGCGAGTCCAATATCCAGACTCATATACAATTTCTATGCACCACATTAACTGCACGATTCAGTTCTGTAAGATGGATCATTCTGACGATTCAAATTACTGCTGAACCATGTCATATGCAATGTTTCACCACCATTTTATGACGTTTATTCAAACTCAATTTTTTAATCAGCAGATTACTCATGAACGCTGACCCATTGATCAGGCGAGTCGGCAAGTCATGAAGTCATGTTGATCCGTTGATAAATACGAGTTGAAGCGTAGATAAATTTCATTCAATACAGTCTCCATTCGCGATAGGGTTCCGAATCCTACGAGGTAATCCTGAAGAATCCGAGGGCCTGAAGAATCCGAGGGGTATTCCTGAGCCATGCACGGTGGTACACTGTAGAATGCGTGTCCGTAGTCCTTGATGTTGACGTAGAATTTTCTGGTAGACACGCGATGATGTTCCATCCATTTTCCGAGTTGATACTCTTATCTGTGCGAGAACTTCGTGGGTTAATATTTTTCGAAGAGCGTACGCCTCATTCGAAATCTATCCGACGTGATCTCATTGAACTTTCTATTCACGTTTAAATAAAGATGCCTAAGAAAGCGGCTTCGATATTCCAATGTGATAACTTACCTAGTAAAAAAAATTCACAGGAAACTTGCATTCGAGTTACAGGAATGGTTTGTAAGCATTCAGGTCACAATGCAACTTCCAAATACTCAAGTTAATTTCAACACTCAATTATACACAAGCATTGTTACTGTTTCATATGAGTGCTCATCATATAAAAGCATTTTTGAACGCTAGTACGTCACGGCATCCTAAAATATTATCTGCATTATTTTCGTTTCTTCTTCCATTCTCGTGGTGACGCTTCGTCGCTCTGTGTTGCTATAAACTTCGAAGTATTGAGTACCAATTACTTGAGCAGCCCTTACGGTCCGAGCTTATTAGCGAACGATAGGTCTGGACGATGTGTTCGGCCACAGCTCAACCGCGAGTGGCTCTGAGGCAATTACTGATGCCATCCGCATTCTTCTCAAGCATTATGCAAAATTTACAGCTATACATTCGTCTTCATCGTTTCCCACTGTAACGCTTGAATTTGTGCACTCCTTTAAATACTTCCAATATTCCAATACAAGTGCGATGTATCCCCTATGTCGTGTCGTTGCTCTCTGTTCTTCGTTCTTGTAAATAATTACTTGTATTCCACGTGATTCTTCCTTAATTGCCCGTGCTTTCGTTTGTTACTCATACGAGACGCATTACATGTTATTCAATGTTCTGGCCTAATTTCCGTGCTGAAGTACTTCCTTCACTAATTTACCAATAAATTAATTCCTTAAGTCTGAAAAATGAAACGTACTACTCTCAACAGAATTAGTTAAGATTTGTTCCTTCCAGAACACCGTGTTTTACGATATTCTTTCGGAGAAAGATAAAGACACAAAGTCAGAAAATTCAACACTACAGCACGAAAGAACACGCTACTTTTATTCTAACGCTAAACATATTTTCCCCGTTACGAAAAATAAACGGTCTAAAGGTATTGATAAATTCAGCAAGCCTGAGATTACATCAGCCTAAGAACTTCTGATGAAACTTAATTCATTCGCCAGAGTTATTTCGTATCAAGCGCATACGCTTTATGAGATGCTGGCGAGGAAATATAAGCATACTACAAAGGAAACAAAGTACTCCTCTTGAGAAACACACGAAGTTAACCTAATGAAACGCTCAATTTCCCTTTACTTAGCAAGAAAGAAAAATGAGAATTAAGCATAGTATAAGGTTAGATCACTCGAACAAGAGTCTCGTTCTGGACGAGATTTCTTGTGAGCAAAGGAAGTTGGAGTTACACAAACTAGAACATATTCCCACTGGAGGTAGCATCTCACTCTAGTGAGTGAGATTAACTTTAATTCACAGCTAGAATAACATAATCCTATTTAAGAACACATTTAGATTAAAGCAATAGAACGCCAAACTCACTCCTACTGAAGAGCTCTCCTAAATTAAGCACACAAGAACACATCGCGCAAAGTTGAGGCGACGCATAATTTCAGTCTACTGCAGTTCGTTTCTAAGTGGCGATTCACCTACACCGAGAACGCAAATTGTATTTTCGCTGCTCCTTGAACGCAGCTTGACGTACGTTTCTCGCGCCTCTTGTCCTCATGTCTTGATCTCCGCTATCGCCTGTGCTGCCAGCCCCTACTGGCACAGCCGCGTCATCCTCATGGCAAGGGTAAGCCTCCCCTCTGAGAAACGCCACCTTCAGCCTATCTAGATGCACTCTCTCTACACGTTCATTATAAAGTGCTTTAATTGTTTCATTGAGCTCGTTCTTTTCAGTAATTCGATACGGGCCAATCCAATCCGTCGGCCATGCGCCGTTAGCTTCAGGCCTTCCGGTCGGATTATGGAGCAGAACAATGTCGCCCACATGGACTTTGTTGTTCTTGACTCCTCGCTCTTTTAATTGCACCGACTTGTCGTGTGACGCTTTTGATTTTGTTTTAACAACCTTGAAGGAATTGTGAAGTCGTGCAGTTACTTCTGCCGCGTAGTTTTCCCCCAGAGAGTAATCTATTCGCGGGGTTTTTAGCCATTCAATGATTGGAATGTCAGCATCTCTACCAAAGAACAAATAGAATGGAATTTTTTCAATGACGCTCTGGTAGCTGGCGTTTAGTGCCAGGCACGTCCAAGGAACAGAAAGGTGCCACGAGGATTGATCACCTGCTGCTAAGTGGGATAACACAGTCTTGATGTTTTGATTTTTCCTTTCCGTCATTCCATTCGATTGTGGATGATAGGCTGACGTGTTGGTGTATTTTATCTTCAATTTTTCGCATACACTTCTGAACAAGCTAGACGTGAATTCCGCGCCTCTGTCAGAGACGAGCGTTTTTGCAGGGCCGTACGTTGTTACAAATTTAGTTAACGCTCGAGTCACTTCCTCTGTGGTTTTGCTTCTGAGCGGAAATGCGGCAACATATCTACTGAAATGGTCGACCACAGTTAAGATGTATTTGTGGCCTTCGTTCGAAACTGGCATTTCAATTAAATCAACTCCCACTCTGTCCAGTGGCTTATCAATTTCTGGGAATGTACCCATGCCAACACAAATGCGATTATTGATCTTCCGCTTCTGACACTGCATGCACAAATCGATGTATGTGTTAACGTCGCGCGCCATGTTAATCCAGTACCCGAATTCCATGAGCTTTTCCACGTTTTAGCACGACCTTGGTGGGCAACGATTGTGCTGTCATGTGCCAATGTTATCGCTGCTTCTCTCAGAGCGTCTGGCACAACGATCAAGTGCCTCGTTCTATTAGGCTTTCGTTGCATTTTTCTGTAATACAGTATTCCATCATCGGCAAAAATTTCGGGACTCATGGCTAGACTTGGCGCATTTCCCGTTTTGTCACTCTCTAGGTAGCTGAGCACAGGTCCCCATACAGGATCTCTTAATTGCTCTGCTCGCACATTTTCCTTCTGCAAGCTAATTTCCGCTTCGTGTACATTGGGTGCTTCGTCTATCATCGACGTGACGAACACTGTTTTAGGGGCTTCGTCGTCTTGATTTTCTTCTTCGTTGCTGTCCGCGATGTTTCTCGACAATGCGTCGGGCACAACGTTCTGAGCTCCTGGCCGATAAATTACCTCAAAATCATATTGAGAGAGTGTTTGGGCCCACCTCATAATTCTGTTGTTCTTGGTGTTTTTACCTTTGAACAAATATTTGAGGGCCGTGTGATCCGTTATCACCACAAATTTATTGCCGTACAGATAAGGTGAAAAGTGATTTACCGCAGCCACTACTGCTAATCCTTCACGTTCAGTAATTGAATAACGTTTTTCAGCATCATTGAATCTTTTGCTGAAGTATCCAATCGGTTGTTCCTTGCCATTACATCTTTGTGCCAGGACCGCGCCAGAGCCCTCATTTGATGCATCACAGCTTAAATAATAAATGTCATTTAGAGAAGGCTTTTTCAGGACTGGAGCTTCTATCATTAGCTGCTTAAGTTTACAGAAGGCGTGCTCGTGTTCTTCATTCCACTTGAATTTTTGTCCCTTCTTGGTTAGCGCATTAAGGGGAGCAGCTGTTGTGGCGAAATGCGGAATGAACCGCCGGTAGAAGTTGAGTGCCGCCACAAATGAGCGGACCTTGCGTGCGGTGGTAGGGTTTGAAAATTCTGCAACGCATCTACGTTCTTGGGGTCTGGGATAAGTCCTTCACGACTGATGTAACATCCTAGGTACTTCACTTGTTTTTGCGCAAATTTGCACTTGTCTAAGCCTATTTTTACTCCGGTACATTGAAATTCGTGTAACACTTCCCTTAAATTTTCTAGGTGACTCTCAAAAGTCATAGAGCTGATGCATACATCGTCCAAATAAATGGCGGCGAATTTTCCAAGCTGCCTTTTCAGAACATGACAAATTACTCTCTGGTACACTGATGTTGAACACTTGAGTCCCATAGGGAGCCTGGAAAACTCAAAGTTTCCTTGTCGAGTTTGAAACGCCGTGTACTGCTTGCTTTCTTCATCTAGCTCAATTTGATGGAAGGCTGATTTTGCATCGACTATCGAGTAGTATTCTTTGCCAGCAACTTCTTCCAGCGTTCCTACGATATTGGGTATCGGATAATGTTCATTCACCACCCGCATGTTTACAGCTCGCAAATCAAGGCAAACTCTGTGGCCTCCCCCAGGCTTCTTCACGAGTACGAGGGTGTTTTTCCAAGCACTTGTACTCTCTTGCACAATTCCGCTTTCAATCATCTCCGAGACCATTTTATCTATGATTTCTTGACTGGTGTACGGAATACGCCATCCTTTTGTTTGAATGGGCCTGTAATCACTCAACAAAATTTTGTATTTTACTCCTTTAACGTGGCCAATATCCTTCTCGTCTGCACTAATTGTGTTGTGATTTTCCTTCAGCATTTTTCTGACTTGTTCTTGTTTTTCAGCATCCAAGTGACTGAGATCAAGCTCATCAATTTGCTGAAAGCGTTTCTCTCTGCGGAGATTTTCTGCTTCGCGGTTTTCATCATTATTTTCTTCTGCAGTTGCATTTTCATTCGAGATTTCGTGGCATGTTGCAATTATTGCTCCTTCAGTTAGAGCGATTTCTTCGGCAAAAGGGTTAAGTACAGGCATTAAAACATACCCATTTTGTACCTTTGCTGCGGTGGCTCCCACGTAAGGCGCCCATTTAATTCCAGGCTCTAAAATTACCCCTTTTCCATCAAACTTGACATCTGCTCGGCACTTCACCATAGTTTGCGCGCGTGGCTTCACTGTAATGTCCTCAGCGACAGTGACCGATGCTTCCTCTCGCGTTACCCACAGAATTTTCGGAGAAGTGGGTCCCGGTGCTGAAAACATGTTTACGTAAGTACCAAACAGTGATGCCCTACGTTTTCCGAAGCTAGCTTTGCATTGACTTTGTTCATTACTTCCACTCCTATTAGCAGGTCTCCTGAGAATGCATTTTCCCGCACAACAAAGCCTCTTTGTACAATTTTCTGACCGTTAACTTTAATTGGCACATTAATCTTTCCCAGCACCGGTACGGGTTCCTCTCCAATTGTTTTTAATGCAGTCGACGTTCCTTTTACACTGGCATTTTTGATCCCCGCAACCACAAGCTCTTTCACCAAGCTTATATTTGCTCCTGTATCAAGAAGTGCGGTTATAAGTGTACCATTCACATGGAGTATGACGCTGGGATTTATTATCGGAGCTAACGGTCTCCTGTTCCGTTTTTTTGGCGGTCCTGCAAAATGTTGCACTCTGCAATCAGCTCTTAGGTGCCCAAATTTTCCGCAGTTGACGCACGGCGGTGGCACTGTTTTATATTGCGCTAAGTTCACCTCAGGTGCAGGTGGCACTTCCCGATACGGCTGTGGTTCTCTTACGTGGTAATTTTGGTACTGTTGGTTCCTCAGTCTGCCTCTTGGTTCTTGGTTCTGAGTTGGTTCTTCTTCTTGATATTGAACAATTGTCCAAAGTGATTATTATAATTTCGTAAATATAGAGTTTTTTCGATTTGAAAGTTCAGTGCTAGTGTTCGCTGAACGCACGGAAAAATATAAAAAGAATAAATGTAATGCTTAAAGTGTTCGCGGTGGCAGCGGTTAAGGGACCGGACTTGTATGTTGGAGTCGCGGGTTCGTATCTCGGCGCTGGCGCTGCGATTTTCCCCGTTGGGTATAAGGGAAAGCTCAAGCACAATACCCCACTCGACCAAGCTGTTGGAAATGGGTACCGGCTTTACGGGGGAACCGTCATGGTGTCCTATATGTAGTGTTAGTTATAAGACATATGAAAAACTAATGCTTAAGATCATTTGTATCAGGCTTGATTGGAAATAAAGCATCCCAAAGATGCCGATGTTTGTTGCTGTTTGTTTATTTGTTAAATTACCCCCTTCCCCCAGCTCAGCTGAAATTGATTGAAAACATCTTCGAGAATGATTTCGAAATATCGAGACAACGTTAGCCAAAATTTAATCCATTAAAAACTACGCACAACCCTCAACCTGTATATTGGTGTACACACAAAACGTATTTCAGGGTATGTTTGTCATACGAACGTTAAATATTAAAAAAAGAGAAAAATAACAAAATGAAGATGTGGAAATACTCCTAATTATGGAAAAAAACGTTCGTTCTGCTGCACTGAACTGACGGCTGTGGTGTTCATTATTGTCGACAGAAATAAGTGAGGTCAACATTAGAATGACTTAGCGAACATAAAATGAAATAATTTATAATTTTTAATAAAAATTTCAGGAAAATTAAAATTTCTGGTAGATGGGAAATTCACACCGAAATGCTGCAGGCCCAATGACAGAGATGCAAAATGACGTGACACATTTACTCTAAATTGTTTTACAGTTTTATTGTTTTTGATAAGCTGGGGAAGCTTGTTTCACAAAAAAGGTCCAGAAACTGAGAGAGCTTTTTGTCCCACGTTAGATGAACGGTAACTGACTAAGACATCATTCCTCCGATTTAGATTTTTGCTTAGGATATTAGTTGGAAAAAATTTCACCACCTTTGTATTACTTTTGGGGAGGTACAGAGAGGAGAACACTCGTCGGGCTTTTTGGATCATGAATGTGTTCGGTATTGGGATCCAGTCGAGTTTTTTTAAAAGAGGAGTGACATGATCGTATTTATTGAAATTTCCTTTGCATACCACTTTGGCGGCGAAGTTTATACATTTTTGCAGCTCTTCCTGACGATATTAAGGTAAATCTTCCCACACAAGACTGCAGTAGTCCAGACGCGTTACAACTAAAGACTGAATCACTAATAATCTAGATTTTTCGTCAAGTGCGTTCTTAATGCGATGAAAGAACATTAAGGTTCCGTTAATTTTGTTGCACATTGTTTCTACGTGTGAATTGAAAGTCATGGTTTTATCAAACCGAACATATGCATTTGGTGAAGTAATAATAAATACCTCTGTTGTGCTCTGACTGTTCACTAAAAAATGAGATAGAACTCACCAATCCAACTTACCAAACGAACTTTTGGTGCTCGCATGACCAAGTTCCCTTCCTTGAAGGTGTCACGGGTTCGAATCACATCGCTGCGCAGCGATTTTTGCAAGATTAGATATACCGCGGCGTACGGTCTATCCTATCTATTATTTTATTCTGATTTCAAATGAATGAATATAATTTGGTATCGTTTCCATGCCTTCTATGCCTTGTCTCATCTTTTCGGAACACAGTTATTGATACACTTGTAACCAAGACGGAGATTTACTTATTAGAATCAATGAAGCGCGCATTACAAACATATGCTAATGAATTACAAATATTATAATACCTATTTAAAATTGATACAAACTTCGCTTGCTATATCGAAACGCAACTTTGACATGAGAAATCAATCTGAGTTGAGCTGATAAGAGTGAGCGAATGAAACAGAGAACTCATCTCTAATGAAGACGTGTTGAGGTGCCTCTGATGAGGAGGTCGTAATGCCGGCTTGGCGCTTCGATGTGACACAAAGGACATGACACTCTGAGTTTATGAAGCTGGCTTTCGATGATACAAGGCTTTCAATGGCTCCAATATTAGTTTCACGATACTTAACTGATGATGTCAATAGGAACTGTTTAGTTATGGCGATTAGCGCCGACACCCAGAAGGGCGTCGCTGAGTTAGACAACACAGCTGTGGCTCAGATGGTGTCTCGTGCCTTACTGACTTGAGTTCTCTGAGCTTCTCTCTCTCCGGCGGTTGCTCGCTTGCTAGGTGTGCAGAACCGCACCCTGGCTATCTCGATTGAACGACGTACGATGAATATGCCTAATTTGATCAATAGCATATATATATATATATATATATAATTACCATGATGAAATACGTACTCAAGTTACAAGAAATAGACTTATAAATGGAAGGATTATAGATTAAAGATATATTGAATAGCAGTAGAGGGCAGCTTCGGGGGTTCGATGAGACTCAGATATGACGTGTCCGAGACTAGGTGCTGTATCGTGCAGGTTCGTCCAGATTTTGGGCTTCTAGAAGTTTCTTCATAAAGTGAGCATACTCTACATCCGTAGGTAACTCGTAAGGAATATCTTTTCACTTATGATGATCGACGCAGTTCTTTTTATATATTCGAAGCAAATACACAGGCCTGTCCCAACATTCGAAGTATTCCATAGCACAACAAAATTTTTTTGGAAGAGAGATAAGATGAATCGAATGACTCATTCGCATGACTTCCCCGCATCTTCCAAGGTCGGATGGCCTTCAAATATAATTTTTAATAAGAATTAAGCTGTTAAACGGTTGCTTTGGAAAGACTGATTCTGACTCCGGATCATACTGACTGCTGGTATGGAATTGACGCATCACGCAAGTTTTTCAAAAGGGTGACTCAATTGATTTAACCTACCCGTCACACTAAAATGCACGTTCTTAGAATAACTTTACGATTATTGAAGCGTGGCTCGCTATTAAATACTTATATTCAGTAAATTACCAATAAATTATTGCAGTGCAGAAATACAGTGGGGGAAAATATACGACACAAGTTACCTAAACATATGTACTGGGAACCGTCGGTCGGGGGTGTTGCGTGACGGGGGTTCAGGCAACACAGCGCGAGTCAAAAGAAAAGAAAGAAAGAAAAACATTTTATTTCCAACAGAGTACAAAAATGAAATGTCGATACATTGGTTTTTAAAACACCTTAAGATTAACATCCTTAAATGATTATAACACATTGGTATCGTAATACCCGTGTAGAATGTTGAAACAAAATGATTGATAGAAAAGTACAATAAAAATGAGTTCCTTTCCTTGCCTAATCTGATTTTGAACTAAGAGAGCACAATCCTCACGACGCTCATTTGAAAAAAACTTTCATTAGTGCGCACAAGTATTGAAAAATGGAAGCGAAAAATGCATTCAAATACCTTAGCATAGAGACCCTTAATTGCTATTTATACATGGTTATCGTAATACCCATGTCAAGTGTTGAAACATATGATTTTGATCCTTAATTGCTATTCATACATGGTTGTTGTAATACACATGATAATTGTCGACACAGGATTTAGAGAGAAGCACAAGTTAATAAAAAATAAACAATAATATGTATGAAAGGATCGTTTGTATTTGGAGTGCGGCGCTGAGTTTCAGTTTCTGTGTTTCAATTTCTAAGTTTCAATTTCTGAAATTTTTGCTAGAAAGTAAAAATTTATCTTATTTTACGTTCGCTAAGTCATTCTAATATTGATTTTACTTATTCCTGTCGACTATAATGAGCATCACAACTGTTGGTTCCATGCATCGGAATGAAGGTTGTTTTTCCACAATTAGTAGTACTTCATCTGTGGTGCTCGGAAATGGAAATGGAACTTATTATTTTTCTAATAAATTATCAACTCCAAAATCCAAAAATTCTTTTCGCCCATCCGACAACACTTCACCCCCTCTTCCGGTGATGCCCCGCATCCGGTCATGCCTCTACATTTGGTTAAGCTTCATACTTGTTTAAATCTTACATCCGGTGAAAACCCACATCCGGTCCTTCATCCCTATGTAAGGTGTCCCAACGATAATATTTGCTATAACAAAACACAAAATGGTAACGATATTTCTTACTTACGCTAATAGTACTGGCGCAAAGAGTTCATCAGGGTTAAAGACATGAAAAGTATTGTTTTACATTGCTAGCTGTAATATTTTCAAAATAGGTGGAACCGTACAAAAGTTAACTATCTAAAATTAGTGTTGTCGTGGTGTATTCAGGAGAATAAAAAGGTAAGAAGAGTTTACCACACAAAGCTTACGCCAGCAATTTGAGACCAGAATAAGAAGATTAAAATGATGATCTTTAAAGTTATGAGATTTGTCGAATCCGAGGCCTTTTTTATATGTTTCAGTGAGACCGAAATTAGAGAAAGTAGTTACTAAAATACCCTCACATTTAACATCCTCTCTTTCTTTGCGGTAATTAATTTGGGTTTGGAAATGCAAAATGAATGTGAGTCACTAAGAACACAAAATCCCTGTGACACATAGCTGAAAATACTCTTGTTAGGGTGCGCGTTATTGGATCACGAGTCCGTAATATTTGCTACATAGTTGGAACACCAATGTACACACGCGCGTAGGAAAGTAAGAAATTGCTAATGACCTACGTCGCATGTTCAAAAAGCTTCAACATGAGCGAAAGGTACCTTCGAGCATCTTAAAGTTAAGACCATGACTTGAGATCGAATACATGAGGATCGTAATATTTATATTGGTTGATTTTGAAATAAATGGTTGGGAGATAAGTTCAAAGAAAATGCATTCCTTCCATTGTGTTGATATCAAATACATGAGGATCGTAATATTTATATCGGTTAAGTTTTGAAACAAATGGAAACAAACAAAACTCAGCGACAACATCCACATTGATCTCTCCAGTGTTACAGTCGTGCTGTGGCAATGTTATTTGGTTTTCTGGCTCATGAGGAGTGAGTCAGTTGTGTGTTAAGGGAGTAGAGGAGTTTACCTTGTAAATTCTTCAGCTCGTTTTCTACGTTTGGAAACAGCGAACACATCTACATTCAGTGTTACAGTCGTGCTGTGGGAATGCCTTTTGGATTCATATCCATAGCGGAAAAATTGAATATACAGGGAACTAATATGTAGAATCATAACACACATATACCGGGAGTTATTATAAACTACATCATTTTCACTTCAAATTAATCCAAGTCAAGTTCAAATTAATTCAAATCAAGGTCAAATTAATGTAAGTCAAGTTCAAATTAATCCAAGTCAAGTTCAAATTAATTCAAATCAAGTTCAAATTAATGTAAGTCGAGTTCAAATTAATCCAAGTCAAGTTCAAATCAATCTAAGTCAAGTTCAAATTAATCCAAGTCAAGTTCAAATCAATCCAAGTCAAGTTCAAATTAATCCAAGTCAAGTTCAAATCAATCAAAGTCAAGTTCAAATTATTTCAAGTCAAGTTTAAATTAATGCAATTAATGAGTGAGTTAAAAAATGACATAGCCATTTGTTAATTATTTTTTTGTTTTGAATGGTAAATATGTATCTATTGTATGTGATGAGCAAAACAGGTTTCGAGGAGTTATTTTTACTCATAGCTATTTATATACGTGAAATTCCATTTTATCACATATATGAAATCATATACATGCAAAAACAAAATATTATCTTTCGAAAGATTATCATTGGACAATATGTAGATTTAATCTTCAAAGGAAATACACAACTGCGATTCACTGAGTACTAATGTACGATTCCGTTTGATTATAATTTATTTATGTACATAACTACCCAGATACATTCCTGCATTAGCAATATATATATATATTATATTTATATTTCATACACAGAAAAATTGCCATCCATTTTAATTCCGTGTTAGTCAATGTGAAGAAATGTAGGATCCACTTACAATAGACAATAATAATACAAGAAACAATGTTTCTAACTTAATAATGATTTTAGTTGTGTGTGTTTACAATCTAATGTATAATACTTTTACGAACTAAATAATTTCTATAATAATCATTTAATGAATATTTAGGTCTTGAGAGTATCATACATTGAATTGTGAACACACACAAATAAAATGAGCATTAAGTTTGCAAAATTGTTTCTTGTATTATTATTTTTTATTGTAAGTGGGTCTTACATTTCTTCACCTTGACTCACACGGAATTAGGAATGGATGGTAACATTTTTATTGCTTTTGCAGGAATAAACCTTGGTAGTAATGTACAAATATAAATTGTAATCAAACGGAATCGGAATCGTACATTAGTACTCAGTGAATAGCATTTGTACATTTTTTTCAAAGATTAAATCTACTTTTCGTCCAATGATAATCTTTAGCATTTGCATGTATATGATTTCATATATGTGATACAGTGGAATTTTACATATTTAAATATTTATGAGAATAAAAAAATATTCGAAACTACTATGTGTATGTGTAACATAAAGTTACCATTTGAGCATAGATATTTGAATGTATGCACACTGCCATCAACGTAATATTTCAAAACAACTTTAATCAGGAGCATAATACTAAGTTTTTGCAATTGACTTGCATCTTTTACACCACGGTCAAAGAGCTGCGTCACACTCTGCCTCCTGATGCTGGATACTTGACACATTTTACGACAGCTTGTCTTTGGATTGCAACACCGGCGGAAATTTTATGTCTTCCTTGCAGAAAGGAAAAACGACTGCCTTGCTCATCCCATCCAATAGATACATATTTAACGCAAAAAAGCTCAAATTAACAAGTGATTATGGCAATTTATAAGTCAACTTAGGGTTGAATTAATTTGAACTTGACTTGGATTAATTTGAAATTGACTTGGTTTAATTTGAATTTAACTTGGATTAAATTGAACTTGATTTAGATTAATTTGAAGGGAAAAAGGTGTAGTGTGCACGGCCCGTCAAAAATGAAGGGATTCAATAAATCGCTGAAAATTTTTTCCAGACGTGGATGACAAACAAATACATCCATCCTAACAGTTCCCGTGGTAAAAAATATTATTGTACTTCCGCACTGGTGAAACTCGTATCACAGATACGGTTATAATAACTATCCTTATGTGCGTGACAGAGAAATGGAAGAAGCGGACTCCAGACAAATAAATCAAGGGTATTCTTCGGTAGTAGCGGGACCCGTGGAAATTCCTTGGACATCGTCATCGTTAAGCTAGGTGGACCAGTGAAATATTCCGTCAACATTACCGAGCCTATGCTAACCTAGCATATCCTGAACTGAACAAACCTATCCTAACCGAACCTATCCAGATAAAATGTCAAACATATCAATGCATGTAAGAGCCATCATTCAATGTTACCCTGAGATATTCGGTATCCTTGATACCGCAAACTCAGACATCCTATGTTTCTTAAAAAGCGGTCACCAAACAAATATATAAATAAATATATAAATAAGCACACAATGAGTATTATTAGGTTAGATATTAATATTATTGGAGTATTTATTGATATACAATTATTGATATAATTATTGTGCCTAATTACTGCTACCATTTAAGTAGCCGTTAATGACTAATTGGCTTTAATTAGAATTGCATCAGGCGCAACAGTTGCGTCATTCTTGTGTTTATAGCTGAAATTAATGAATTATTTATTTCGAGTCACTAATTACTGATGCTAAACTACTGATCATAATAGATAAATAACTATCAATGAACTATTGATCGCTAATGAAGTAATAATTATTAAATGATTATTATTGTTACAAGTTTATAATTATATAAAAGTTAGTATTGCAGGAATGTTGGTTTTGTTTATATATAAATACCTAATTGGGGACTATTGCCTGATTGTGCAATATTGCCTGATTGTGGAATATTGTCTGATTGTAGAATGTTGCCTGATTGTGGAATATTGCCTGATTGTAGAACATTTCCTGATTGTGGAATTTTGCCTGATTGTGGAATATTGTCTGATTGTGGAATGTTGCCTGGTAGTGGAATATTGCCTGATTGTGGAATATTGCCTGATTGTGGAATATTGTCTAATTGTGGAATGTTGCTTGATTGTGGAATATTGCCTGGTTGTGGAATATTGCCTGATTGTGGAATATTGCCTGATTGTGGAATATTGCCTGCCTGATTGTGGAATGTTGCCTGGTTGTGGAATATTGCCTGGTTGTGGAATGTTGTCTGATTGTGGAATATTTTGTTAATTGTGGAATGTTGCCTGATTGTGGAATATTGCTTGGTTGTGGAATATTGCCTGATTGTGGAATATTGCCTGATTGTGGAATATTGCCTGCCTGATTGTGGAATGTTGCCTGGTTGTGGAATATCGCCTGAATGTGAAATATTGCCTGATTGTGGAATTTTGCCTGATTGTGAAATATTGCCTGATTGTGGAATATTGCCTGATTGTGGAATTTTGCCTGATTGTGGAATATTGCCTGATTGTGGAATATTGCCTGATTGTGGAATATTGCCTGGTTGTGGAATATTGCCTGATCGTGGAATATTGCCTGGTTGTGGAATATTGCCTGATTGTGGAATGTTGCCTGATTGTGGAATATTGCCTGGTTGCGGAATATTGCCTGATTGTGGAATATTGCCTGGTTGTGGAATACTGCCTGATTGTAGAATATTGCCTGATTATGGAGTACTGCCTGATTGGGGAATATTGCCTGATTGTGGAATATTGCCTGATTGTGGAATGTTGCCTGATTGTGGAATATTGCTTGATTGTGGAATATTGCCTGATTGTGGAATGTTGCCTGATTGCGGAATATCGCCTGAATGTGGAATATTGCCTGATTGTGGAATATTGCCTGATTGTGGAATATTGCCTGATTGTGAAATATTGCCTGGTTGTGGAATATTGCCTGATTGTGGAATATTGCCTGATTGTGGAATGTTGCCTGATTGTGGAATATTGCCTGGTTGCGGAATATTGCCTGATTGTGGAATACTGCCCGGTTGTGGAATATTGCCTGATTTTAGAATATTGCCTGATTGTGGAATATTGCCTGATTGTGGAATGTTGCCTGATTGTGGAATATTGCCTGATTGTGGAATGTTGCCTGATTGTGGAATATTGCCTGATTGTGCAATATTGCCTGATTGTGGAATATTGCCTGATTGTGGAATATTGCCTGATTGTGGAATATTGCCTGATTGTGGAATATTGCCTGATTGTGGAATATTATCAAACAATGGAACTTTGCCTTATTTTACAATATTACCTATTTATGGAGTATTTCCTAGCACAGACAAGTTAGAATTGTTACTGAAATGACATAATTATCAGAAACTCAACATTAGAACATCATGAGCAATAACTGCATGGTCATCACCACAAATATAGTGTTAACATAGTATACATTTACGGAGAACAGTAACTTTTCTTCATGTTTCCCAGGTAGCAAAATTTATTGACCTAATATTGAGCCAATATACAGTCTCAATATTGACTGGATATTCAAAATGAACATTGGGGCAATACCTTATTTTGGAAAATTCGGTTGATATTGGAAAAATATATTGGCCCAATAACAATATTATCATCAACCCAATATCAACTAATTATTTTGTCTATATTGACTTGATAATGAAGTGTTCCCTACAATAACATTGGCTTAATGCTCAATTCCTGATAGGTTGATATTTGTAAAACATATGGCCCCGATAATGATTATTTCACTAACCACCCAATAATAGCTAATTTTTGTGTCACTATGGACTAGATATTGAGATGTTTCTTAGACAAATATTGGCCAGTAAGGCCAGGAGTTGATGCTGCTTTAGCAAACGAGTACCACTTGTGGCGTGTGAAGCAGCGTCCTTCGCTATATACTCTCCCTTCTGCAGCTAGTATCGGTGATGCGCTTTTCAGATTTTGGCACTGTTTTCTTGGAGAATTTTACATATGCACATATTAGTATTACTGGACATAAATGGACTAGAACTGAGTTTGAGGAGTAACTAAAGTAGGGTACTACAGGCCCACTGCTTATTTTCTGACATCAAGTGGATATTGGTAGAATATATTGTCCCAATAATAATTCATTTTTAACCCAGTATCAGCTAATTACTGTGTCACTATTGACTTGATATTGAGGTGATTCCTTAAACAACACTTTGGCTCAATAATTAATTTCTAATATCGCATCAATATTCAGAAGGGTTCAGAAACGATATATATATATATAATTCTGATAACTATGTTATCCTATGTACATACCTACACACCTACAAGACTATGAATTAAACTGCATTCGAAATTTATCTAAAATCCATGATTATAAACCTCTTTGGCATCGTAGTCCAAATTTTGTGTTGCACGTACGTACCAGGGGTCGGCGAAACTGTACTAAGCAGCATATATACGTTCATCTAAGCAGCATATATTGCGTGATTGAAAAATTGCACGAAAGCGCTTAACTCAAAGAATGGTGATGCATGCAAAATGGGTTATATGGTAGGAATAGACATACTCAATACCTTCGTTACGAAATGAAGTCATTTATATTATCTGTATAAATGACTTTATATCATCTTAATTCAATATATAGATATTTATTGCTATAGTAACATATGACAAACGATTTTAGCATATTTTTTAAAAAAAATTGATTTTCGAAACTCATTGGACGACGGAAAAAACAAGAACTGTGAACCTGTGATTACAATAATAATATTCTGAATATACATATTACTGTAACGTATTCACATTTCTTGATATCTGTCAAATATATCTGCACTCATTAATGACTGCAATAACTATTCATTAACTCTATTGGTACATTTTAAACAAATTACTCCGTATTATTGGCGTACAATATCGATCCAATATTTGGGCAATGGTAATTTATATTTTAACAAATTTGATTAAATTGCGAGATTTTTAATTATTATCAGATAGTTTCTACTTATATGAATATTGTACATATATATATATATATATACACTGTTAGTTTAATATTAGAAATAAAACTATTTACTACATTGTCCCAATAACAAGTTGATATCTTATATAAATGTATCTTTTTTCGATATTGTCTTGTTATTAGCCTATTATTGTAATCCAAGATTCCAATATCAGGTCAATAAATAATTATCAACCCAATATTGGCTTAATAATTTCTTGCTACCTGGGTTAAGGGATAATTATAGCCTTATAGCCCCGCAATGGAGCGAAGATTGTAAGCTACTCGCGATAGAATGAGACTCTACCAACAGAGAATAATGAATGAACAACGGCAGGAAATCCTTGAGAGGGACAGGCAACATCAGCAAGTGAGGTGAGATGCAATGAACGATGTACAACATGAAGAGTACCTTCAGCGAGACAGCCGAAGACAGCAAATCATGCGTGGAAATTTGGACGAGGAGCAGCAGTCGCAGTATCGCGAGCAACTAAGGAATTTATTCCAACAAAGAAGGCAAAATATGGATGAGGAACAGCGAAGGGTTAGGTTACCATAGGTTAGCTTATGTTGATGAAACTTTTTCATGGGTCCACAGTTTTTTATGTTTGACATATTATCAGGATAGGTTCTGTTAGGATATGATAAGTTAGGATGAGTTAGGTCAGAATTCTATGTTTAATAAAATTCTACGCAATTTTGACCGAATATTTTCACGAGTCCACCTAGCTTTGCAATGACATTGGGGAAAGTTCGGTTAGGATAGGTTAAATATGTTAGGTTAGGATGGGCTAAAGACATTTTAGGTAACGATAGGTTAGGTAATATTGACGGAATTTTTTCACGGCTGCACGGTTTTATTATGTTGTCGCTGAGTTTTGACTCGCGCTGTATTGCCTGAACCCCCGTCACGCAACACCCCCGACCGACGGTTCCCAATACATATGTTTAAGTAACTTGTGTCGTATATTTCCCCCCAGCTCCGTAGTTCTGCCCTGCAGTAATGCGCCACGCCTCAACAATCTTGAAGTTTTTCTCGGAAAGTTTATGTGGGTGTGGCAGTGTTGGTTATTTTACAGGAGTCACCCTCACAAAACTGTCCGTGTGAGGGATTGTGGGCAGATCATCAGGTCGTGTGAAATAGTGTCAACATTGGCGATGTTCCGGTACGCTTACAATATATTTGTTATCATATTTTTAACGGTCTAAAGACTGTATAATCGTGAGGTATTGATACTCAAGCATAGGAGTTACACTTAAAGAAAGAGTGATAGATTTCCATACGTACAGTATTTCAACAATTGAATGTCGGTCCCACGATTGTATTATGAATTTCATATCATGACTCAAATGAGTAAATTATTTACATGTAAAGATGCAACTGGTAATCGCATTTGTTTGCTTGATGGTTACAAATTACGGATCACAGCGTGTAGTGTCCCGTAATAACGTAGGGCAAAATTCAACACTGAGCTTTCAGTAATAACATAGGGCAAAATTCAACACTGAGCTTTCAGTAATAACATAGGGCAAAATTCAACACTGAGCTTTCAGTAATAACATAGGGCAAAATTCAACACTGAGCTTTCAGCAATAACATGGGGCAAAATTCAACATAGGGCTTTAGGTGATATGACCCTTTAGGTAAAATAACATAGGGCTTTAGGTAAAATAACATAGGGCTTTAGGTAAAATAACATTGGGCTTTAGGTAAAATAACATAGGGCTTTAGGTAAAATAACATAGGGCTTTAGGTAAAATAACATAGGGCTTTAGGTAAAATAACATAGGGCTTTAGGTAAAATAACATAGGGCTTTAGGTAAAATAACATAGAGCTTTAGGTAAAATAACATTGGGCTTTAGGTAAAATAATATAGGGCTTTAGGTAAAATAACATTGGGCTTTAGGTAAAATAACATAGGGCTTTAGGTAAAATAACATAGGGCTTTAGGTAAAATAACATAGGGCTTTAGGTAAAATAACATGGGGCTTTAGGTGAAATGTAATGTGTCTTGAGGTTTTGCTTCTACGCAAAAAATAGAAATAGAAACATATATATGGTTATTTGTGTATATATATGTGCGAACGCGTACTTGTGCACACAGATACATAAAAATTCATGTCTGCGTGCGCACACGTACACACACACATGCACACACTTTCACACACATATTCACACGTATACGTGTTGAAAATGAGAAAAAAATACCAATAAACATAAAAATTATTCTTTCTCTTTCTACATTTAAAATGACAGCCAAGCTCTGTGTAATCGTAAGAAATAACCTGAGGAAAAATAAGGAATAGAAAAAGGACTTCGAAAAACGTATAAATGAAATGGTTTTTAATTTCCTAAAGGAAATTTTAAGAAAATTCAACTTCCCGTCAAGGAACAACAACAAAAAAAACATATTTCAAATCCTCTCGATATTCTGTGCAGCATCATGCGGACATGGGTACATGGGATAAAATGGAGATACAGTGTAAGCCGGATATCACTCATGATTAGCAAACATCTAAAAATTTTTGGCAGAAATGCGTAAACAAACATATACTCAACATCAAAATTCGTAGCTTGTACAACATACGGACAGAAAGATTATTTTCCCACGATTCATATGCTCAAATTGCGCTTTATTTCATTAATTGTATTTATCATTATTCCGATTCAAAGAAACGCCCTCTGGGGAAGTGATAGATCTATTTTTGAATCATTTTGCTAGTGTAATAAAAGTTATTAACCGTATGGTTTTCGCGTAAAGAAATGAAATAAAAACATGTATATCTATTTATGTATATATATATATATACCTACATGCGTACACACGTATACTATTAAATATACATATTGAAAATGAATAAAAATACATATATAAGATAAAAAGATAAAAACAACCTACCATCTACTACGTCGAAAACGGCAGTCGAGCTCACTGTAATCTTAAGAAATAGTTCGGAAAAAAATAACTAAAAGGAAAAGAAGTCTTCGAAAAACCTAAAGAAAAGAAAAAGAAAAACGCTCATTTCCAAAAAGTTTGGCACATGAGATACATGTCAAATATATTGTCTTTTAATCATTTTTTAATATAAGACGTCATTAGACAAACGTACTATACGAGGAGTGCTAATAGACAGACTATACGAGGTGTACTAATAGACAAATTATACGAGGTGTACTAACAAACATCGGCATCTACGGATGCTTTATATCCAATTTCAAGCCTGATACATATCACCTTGTACATTGGTTTTTCAAATGCCTTATAACTAACGCCAGGACGCCATGACGCTTTGCCCCGGTGAAGACCGGTACCCATTTCAGACCCCTTGGTAGAGTGGGGAATTGTGCTTGTAATTTTTTCCCTATACCCAGAGGAGAAAATCGCCACCAGCGCCGGGACTCGAACCCTCGTTTACCCGCACGGAGGAAGGTCCTAAAGCCACACCGATATGACGAGCCCAAAGATACACGGCTATGACGAGTACAAAATAGATACTAATTGACAAACTATCCGAGGCGTACAAATAGGTAAACCATATGAGGCGTACTGATAGACAAACTATCCGAGGCGTACAAATAGGTAAACCATCCGAGGCGTACTGATGACCAACTATCCGAGGCGTACAAATAGGTAAACCTGACGAGGCGTACTAATAGACACGCCATACGTGGCGTGCAAAATAGATTAACTCTATCATGGGCTAGTTAATTCAAAAATATCATTTCTTAGATATTTTATATCCCAATAGATGGCTGACAACTTATAAATAATTTTAAAAACTACTAGAGAATTTTTCAGAATTCCTAAATTATTTGTTGAACCAAAAGTAAGAAAAGACAAAACACGCTATACCGAAGCCGCTCGAAACACCGTTGTAAATGACTATCAAGTATTGATAAAAAGTTAGTCACAAAGTAATTTATAAAGAACATCACGCAACACAACACGCACATCTAGAAAAGAAACGCGTAAACAAACTTACACGTAAAAAGAAATGCATGGCTTGTTCAGCATACGAACAGAGAGCTGATAACTTTTCACGAGCGCTATTGTTTCATTTGTCTGCTCATTTTCTTCATTGTTTCTATTCACAGATGCGCCCTCTGGGGTGGTGATAGATCTTTTTTTGAATCATTGAACAAGTTCAATAAATAAATTTATTTCTGAAATGTGGTTTAGTGTTTACTGGTCGCAGAGCTTTAGGTAAAATGTGAAGTGTCTTGAAGTTTCGTTTTTACTCAAAAAATAGAAACAGAAAAACATATATCTACATATGTGTGTATAAATTTGAACATGTAAATGTGCGCACACACAGACATACATGTATGCGTGGGCACACACACACGCACCTACCTACACAATCATATATAAATATGTACGTATTGGAAATGAAAATAAGAATAATACTAACAAACACAAAAAACAATCTTGCTCGTGGTACAACTAAAATGGCAGTCAAGCTCAGTGTAATCGTAAGAAATAACCTAAAGAAGAAATAAGAGAAAAATATTTCGGAAAACGTAGAAATGAAATGTTTTTTTCATTTTATGACAAAATTTTAAGAAAACTCCAATTACAGTCGAGGAACAACAACAACAACAACAACAAATCACAAGGTATTCAAAAATGAGTGGAACACTTCGCATTACGCACAACATAAATCCAACACTCTGATAAATTTAGCACAGGCCCCAATTGCATTTTAAATAGCGCGCCGATTAGAACGCACTGTTCCATGTGCTGCTTGTATTTTAACTTGCACCACCATCACTATTTTAGAGCTCTCACTACCACAAAACTCTCGCACTTTTGTTAATGATGCGTTGCTATTAATTCACTGCCGGTTCCAGTCGCCGTTACTGGTGTACAGAAGCTCCGGTGCCCTGTGCTGCAGCGGCTGCGGCGACTCTCCCCCTTCTCCATCTTGATGTTGCCGGCGTCGTGTCGACTGTCCGCATGCTCGCTTCGTTACCTGGCAGTTTCTTGTGAGTTTGGAGTTAACGTATAGACATTTTGAACACCTTCGGTAGAAGCGTGGACCCATTTGCACTTGGAGGTTATCACCGTGGAGCAGCTGTTCTTTGAGCGTTCTTCGCTGCAAGTTCGCTCCTCGCCGAATGCTGGTCGCCTCGCTCGATACCCGTTGAATTCGTGCTCTTTCGTAGAAGTTATCAGCATCCACTTGCACGGACGGGTTTTGTAAATCTCGCCATTCTTGCAAGAGTTAAACTTCAGCGGCGCTTTTCCCATGTAGCGTTTATCTTGAATTGTCACTAAGCCGGGGAGTCCCGGCGTCTTGCCGGCACCCCGATGCCGCACTCACTTTTGTGCGTCTCTCTTTTCACGTGTCCGAGAGAAAATATCTCGATTCCTCTCGACAACTTCTTTTATGTCTTTCGCTTCCCTCCTTCCAGAAAGATCTAGACTGTTCCAAGCTACAGAGAAAGTCTCTCAGTTTTGATTCGTTGAACGCTTGCCTGTCCTGAAGTCTTGCACTCTAATTGGTGCGCGCTCGACACACCCACCGGGCGCTGCACGCTCATTCGTCCAGGTTATGCGGATCTTAATGCTCACGTTATTTCAGCGCGATATGGTCACGCCCCTCATTCTGCGATGCTTTGCTGTTCTACGTAGATCTGTTGTAAGTCCTCGTGTGTTTGTCTTTGAGTCTTGTGTGAATATTTTGTGTTAGGTGTTCATGTGTTTTGTGTGAGTGCGCAAGACTTAGCAAGTTTGGAGGAAGAGCCAACCGCAGGGCGACTTTGATGAATGCCATCCTGTTACAAGCTCTTGAGAACGCTGCCCAAACTGCCCAAACTTTACGACACCCGATACACAACACATTCGAATGCCCCAGCCCCACAAGTGTATTTCCCAAAATGAAGTATTTCCCCGACAATAATTTCCCAAAGTAAAGTATTTCCCGACACCTACACACCTAAACACCTACACACCTCACACCTACACACCTGCAACATTCGGAGGGGCTTTAATGCGCGGGAATATTCCCAAGATTTGGCCCGGAATTTGGAATGCAAATTGGAATGACAAGCGGCGATTGAAATTCAAAAGTCCCGGAGCTCCAGAAGAAAGCAGGCAGAAAAACCTAGAAAAAAACTAGAAATAACTCGAAAAAAATGGAAAAGAGCAGAAAAAGGGGCATCCTGTTGAAGTGGGCAAAATGAAAACAAAAACGTATTTTAGGATTCGAGCTGTGTGTTGTGTCACTTGTGTGTGCGTGTGTGTGTGTGTGTACAGATGGGTGTGTGTGTGTGTGTACTGATGTGTGTATGTGTGTTCAGGAGTGCGTGTAGGCGCGTGGGTGTGTAGGTGTGTAGGTGTGTGGGTGTGCAAATAGAATTTAGATTGAGAATCTTTATCTAATTTCAAGAATTAGATTTCAAAAAGTGAAATGTAACTCAAAATAGCTTCGATAAATTAGAGAAGAAATATAAATTACCGTAAATATGTCGAAGGAGCAAAAACTCGATCACTGATTCTCTTATGTGTGATTAATGCATGAAAATCCCTACACTCCTGAGTCAAATTCTTTGCATATTAGTTTGGTGTAGTGAAGGATTAATTCATATTCGGTAGTACCCAGGATTCATATATTAAAAGTTTAGGTTCATTATAAAAAAATTGGAGAGATATGGAAGTTTGTGTCACAGATACGCTTATTACGCACTTCCCGATGCGCAAGAAATGAGAGAAATTGTTCGTATTATGTATAAATTTACCTACTCAATTACAGTTTGTACGGGGTTCATGCAATAATTTATAATAACTCCCGGTGTAGGTGTGTCATTGTTCTACATACTGGTTATATATATATATATATATATATATAATTTCTCCCCTTAGCATATGAAACTAAAAATCACTCCCACAACACGGAATGTAGATGTGTTTTAAACATACAATTGACTCACTCTTCATGAGCTACAAAACCAAATAACATTGCCACAGCAAGACATGTAAAACTGGAGAGATCAATGTGGATGTTGTCGCTGAGTTTTGACTTACGCTGTGTTGCCTGAACCCCCGGTCTCTCATTACTGAAATGCCTCCCCTCTTTGTGGAATCTTCCTCGGTTATTCAAAATATCCAGAAGCTAATAATATATATCATCGTTCATTCGGAGCTGGTTATAAAAGTCTTCCAGTTCCGTTACCCTTATGCCATTAAATCAATTCACATAAGTGTACATATTGCGTTTCAAAATCCACTCCTCCCCCGATTTCTTCCGATTTCGTCTCTTTTTCTGTTGCAAAACAATTAGTAGCTCAAAATTTTTTGGCCCTGATTTAAGCACAACATTAACCACTTCCGATAGAAAGTCCGAGCAACTACTGATAGAAATATCGACAGTACATTATTGATCGTGCGAACTCGATATATTATTAATAGGTTGAATATATTATAGATTTTTTACATTAAAATTATATAAGAAAAAAGAATCAAATTCTACTACAATGTTTTTATTTGCAAGGAGAAATATAGAGTTCAGGGCCCATCGTGTTTCGCAACAAGCTGCTACATCTGGTATATATATACTGTGTTAATCCATTACTGATTACGGGCGCTCGTATGCACGTGGAAATTTATTTATTCATTTTCTTGGTAGCGGATACCAACGCACTGCAAAGATGGGGATAAAGCCCAGAAAACTAAGATGTGTAGATGTAAGCGATAGGGAATTTGTGCATGTCGCTTTGCTACCCCTCCCGTGTGGAGGGAGCTTTGGTATATAGAATAGATAGATTATCTTTGTAAATACTTTTTGCGGTAATGGTGCATTTGCTGCGCGCTTTCACTAAGCCTTTTATCATAGATGCCAAATTAATTCTCAGGTTCCCAAAGGACGAAGCCTTGCGTGAGAAGTGGGTGAATGCCTTACGCAGAGAAGGCTTTACACCCGGCAAAAGCACAGCAGTGTGTTCCCAACATTTTAAGAATGACTGCTTTGACACTAACGTCCAGAGTTGCAGAAAATTGCTCAGAGGAGCTGTACCCTCCATCTTCCCCAGCTTTCCCTCATACATGCAGACAGGCGGCTCTTTGGTTAGAAAACCTCCTGCGAACAGGGACACCGCTTCGACTTCTGCAGTACACGAAACGGCTGCATCTAGCAGTGTGGATGAAGAGGCAACAAATATCTCCACTGCCTCAAATATTAGCGAGCTGGATGATACAACAAGGAAAAAAGCATTAAAAAGGGAACTAGAGCTAAAAGAATGCCAATTGATGACATCAAGAAAAAAAATAAAGACGCTCCAACAAGCCCAAAGGCGCTTGAAGAAGAAAAACAGTGAACTCTCCACCGCGCTCAGTAACTTGAAGAAGAAAAATATAGTAAATGGGCAGTGCTTAGACATTATTGAAGCGGCAGGGGGTGGAGTATCCGATCTCCTTAAGAGAAAGTTTGCCAAGAGTAATAATGGGAAACTCGCAAGAGTGTATTCTCCACAGTTGAGAACCTTTGCCCTAACCCTGCACTTCTATTCTCCAAGGGCCCACGCGTATGTCCGAAAATCATTTGACACATGCCTGCCGCATCCCAAAACGTTACAGAAATGGTACAGTAGCATCAATGGTGCACCAGGCTTTTCTGAAGAGGTGTTCGAAGCGTTGAAACGAAAGTTTTCAACGTCTGAAACTGAGAAAAAAATCCCATGTGCTCTGATGATGGACGAAATGGCTATACGGCAACAAGTGGAGTGGGACGGGAAAAAGCTGCATGGCCAAGTGGACATCGGCACAAGCATCGAAGACGACACCCTGCCGGTCGCTAGTAATGCCCTCGTATTCATGGTAGTAGCTCTCGATGCTAGTTGGAAATTACCTATCGGTTACTTTCTTATTAATGGACTATCTGGTCGAGAGAGAAAACATCTGGTTCTCGAAAGTATTTCGCGACTGCATGACGTTGGGATATGTTTTCGTACTCTTACTTTTGACGGCGCATCTTCCAATATTTCAATGGCTAAAGAATTAGGTTGTACTATTAGTAATGATAACATTGTTCCTTATTTCTCCCACCCCATCGATGGACAGCAAATACATATATTTCTGGATCCATGCCACATGATCAAGTTGGTGCGCAACACGATAGGTGATATGAAGTTTATAGTAGATAGTGAAGGTAATACTGTTAAGTGGGATTATGTTCGTAAGTTACATGATTTACAGGATTCGCATGGGTTACATTTATACAAAATATTAATAAAATCTTCCTGAACCATGGGGAAAAAGATGAACTGCTCCCAGAAAGGGGATTCCATTATTTAATGATGAGCTTTATTCACAAATAAAGAACTGTCAAGAATTGTCATGCACTGCAACATGACGAGTAGGCCTCAGCAGCAGCTGCGTCAACCACGGCAGCACAGTAAGCAGTGAAGCGGCAGGCGACGTCTCATAGGCTGCAAGAAAAAACCGAGCTAAGCACACTTCGTATTATGGAGCTGATGCCCTTCCAGTATAGGTAAATACGAGCCAAGCCCAGAAGATAGTTACAGACTAATAGTTGAGCGCGATGCCACGAGATTACAAATTGAAGATTAAAGCTTACAGATGACAGATTACAGATTTTTACACAAGGCGCGAAGCCACGAGATTACAGATTAAAGATTAAAGATTACTAAGTTGGGCGCGAGGCCACAAGATTACATAGATTACGCAGACTCCTAAGTTGGGCGCGAGGCCACAAGATTACATAGATTACGCAGACTCCTAAGTTGGGCGCGAGGCCACAAGATTACACAGATTATACAGACTCCTAAGTGGGGCGCGAGGCCACAAGATTACACAGATTATACAGACTCCTAAGTTGGGCGCGAGGCCACAAGATTACACAGATTATACAGACTCCTAAGTTGGGCGCGAGGCCACAAGATTACACAGATTAAACAGACTCCTAAGTTGGGCGCGAGGCCACGAGATTAAAGATAAAGAACACGATAACAAGAATTGAATTAGGTTTCAGGGTTCATCGGTACAGATTGAGCAGCGAGCCACATATCGAAACGATACTAAACCTAAGCTAAGGACAGTCGGCAAACATTGGAGAGTCCATCTCACCTTAGGCCAGGCTCATTGAGCTCGACGAGGTGAAGCGAGGGGCGCAGCCATCGAAGTGGGGCAAAGCCATCGAAGTGGGGCGCAGCCATCGAAGTGGGGCGCAGCCATCGAAGTGGGGCGCAGCCATCGAAGTGCCATATATTCCACTGTAGAGTGGTCGACTCAGCTAATACTAGCGAGTTCAAGAAATAGTGACGGAGACACTGCTCGCTTGCGCGGCGCAACGTCAAAAGAGCCGTCCAGAAAAAGGGGCGAGTCAGGCTTACTTAAACTTGCTCGCATCTAAGAAATGTGGATGGAGCTCTCAATGTTTGCCGACAACTATTCTATTACAAACTTGACAAAGATCACAGCAAACTACTTTCGAACAAAGATTATTTAATACATTTAGGAACACTTAATACAGCCAAAGAAAATTTAACACTGGGAAAGAACATTAAGCACAGGCAAACACAAATACATGAGAACACGAAAAGCATGCGTTTTGGGGAAATAAATTAAGAGCTGCCCATTTGGACTACTTCAAGAAGAAGATGAATGTTAAATTAGCCACACAAGTGCTTAGCAACTCAGTTGCAGATTCTCTCCAGTTTTGCAACGAGAACAAAATCTCCGGGTTCGAGCTTTGCGAAGCAACAATAAAATTTATTCGAATATTTAATAGAATCTTTGATATACTGAACTCAGGAAATTTACGGTCATTCGGTTTCAAGCGTCCTCTAGGTGCAGAAAATGCCGTAACCATACTACCACAAATTGAGAAAGATATGTTATATATACAAAATTTAAAGTTGGCTTCCACTGGTGAACTGATCTGCCGTACAGGACGAAAGACCGGATTTCTAGGACTTCTTGTCTGTCTCACCAGTATCAAGAACATCTTTAAGAAATTGGGTGAATTCGGTATGACGTACTTTACTTGTTACAAAGTCAGCCAAGACCATCTAGAATTATTTTTCAGCAAAATACGCAGTCACAGTGGTGTTAACAACAACCCTAACGCGAAAGAGTTTGAAGCGGCTTACAAAAGAATACTAATTCACAACGAACTTCAGGAAGTAATGCGGGGAAATTGCTCGGCTTTGGACGAAATTCAAATATTAACGTGCACGAGCGCAAATGCTAAATGCAGTCTGCTCTACAGACAGTATATCAACATTTTAAACGGCTCTACTTCAAGAAATAAACTTACATTAGAAGACTTGAATTCATTAAGTAGCGATAACTTGAGTACAGATGAAGAAAACCTTGTCATCGGTGTTGCGATACAGAGAAGGGGGTGGGTTTAGGACCCCCCTCCCACACGCTGAGGGAATTCCAGCCCCCGTACACATTTTATAGTATTATCCTTCATGCTTGCGTACACCTGCATACCAGACATGGAGAATAAAAGGATTGAGAATTTACATGAATTTATTTTGGGAAAAAACGTGGATCAAGTACACAAGGCATTGGAACGAAATGATTTGAAAGGGCACAACTGCGTTAAAGAAAGGCACACACACATCTACCGTCAAAGGCTTTGAACACGACATGATAAATGTGATGCTTACCGATAATTCAAGTTACCAATACTCCATCGCTGACAACAATTTACGTATCCACAAAATTGCAGGTTCCACAAGCCACACAAAGCATCATATTTGCGAGAAAAGCATATCACGATTTAACCTGAACTTGCAACATGGTGTCGAATTATATGAAGCGCCGCACCATTCACAACGTGAATTCGATCCTCGGCTAAATAAACACATGAAACCGATTGCCTATAATTTATATGATTTTGCGCAACACTTTGAAAAGCACTTCTCTGGGTGCTGTTCTACATCTGAAATTGAACTTTTATCACCACCTAACAGAGCTCTCAAATCCATAAAACACTCGCCCCTTTGATAATAAGTGGTTCACTGATAGACATTCACTGCCGATGTGCTGTCGCTCACTGCTGATTTTCGTCGTCATTGCTGAGACTATCTGCTGTTCTGGACTGATCTCTCGCTGACGCGCTGCCGCGGTGCCTTCCACCGCTCCATCTTGGTGTTGCCCTGGTGCCGGGAATTACTTAAGAGTTTCGTTGGTGCACCAATTCACTGCAGTTTTGTGCGTTGATCTTCGCCTCGTTGGTGAACGAACTTGACTGTTGATACTCGCAACGTTAACAATTGCGTGGCTCCAAATCTTGACGCTGAAGTTGCCCGTGAGAGCGGTTCCGATGCAGAGATGTCTGAATGCTCCGTTGCTGACGACATTTACGCTTCTCGATTACCGCTGCCTCGCTGCTGTGCTACGAATGACTCCTGACGCACTTCAGTACTTTGAAGTTTGTTGATACACTGGACGCCTCCTCTCGAAACTTCGATGGTAACTTTCACTTTAGATGTTGGATTTTGGCTGCTCATGTCGAAAATGTGCCGGCGGCGCTCTTTCACTTGCAGTCAACACCGGACTTGGTATAATGCCGGGTAATACCGGCGTCTGCCGGTATTCCGGCTGCAAAACCCCTCCTTGATTATGCGTCTCTCTCGTAGCGTCACCGAGTGGAAAATCCCTCTCGAGGCATCATCCCAACCCCTTATAAGTATTTCCCCTTTCTTCCTTCGAGATTGATCTCGAAGATTCCATTCTACAGAGGCCGTATCTGCATCCTGATTGGCGGGATCCTTGTTTGTTCTGACGTCTGGGCCTCCCATTGGTGTGTGCTCAGACACATCTTCTCGCGTCATTCCTTTGGCAAGCGGTGATTGGCTCAGGTAGTGTGGGACTCTGTCTCTACGTCACGTCCGCCTCTTGCCCTCCGAAGTCTCGCCCTGTGTGCCATGTGTGCGCATGTGTTGTGTGTGTGTGCTTCGATGTGTGTTGTGTGTTTGAGTCGTTCACGATGCCTGCGCTCTCAGTGTGCTGGTCGCACTTGAGACCGTGAAATATTGTTCAAACAATCGCTGCTTGTTTATCCGACCGAACAGTGAAGAATTGTCCTTACACACACGGGTAAACTTTGGTCCACATTCTCACGCTCAAGAATACCAGTGATAACGGTTTTGACATTTTCTTGAAGTGAAGTATTTTCCAAAAAAAAAATATATTTTACGAGAGTATTCCTCAAAAATTCCCAAAAATCTTAATAATTCCCAAAAACATTTTATGAGAGTAGTATTTCGGGACATCGGAAGTGAATTTGGAACTTCTACATATACAGAAAATGTGGTGGGCTACATTGCTGGCTTCATTGTGAGGAAATTGAGCGAATGTATACGATGTGAAAACTGTGTTTCGGCAATGCTCTCAGAAAAAAAAATACAGCAGCACGTTTGCGCAGCTGATAAAGCTTAAGTGTAAGGGTAGTTTAATAGTTCCTTCTGATGACGTCTTTAAGATCTGCATGAAAGCCGAAAACAGCTACCGTACAAATACAAAAAGTGCATGTGATCAGTTTAAAACATTAGACGTTTTGAAAGCCGTTAATGAGGTGTTAGAAGCATGCATTGGATGCGAACTACTGAATACTTTAAACTATTGTGTGCCTGACTCCATTTTCAATAACCACAGACTCCTTATAATAAAAGCTATTACTGCAAAATATATCGTAGTAAGGCACCATCATGCTGCGAAGGAACACACAAGAAAACTTACCCTAAACAAGAAAGTTAGTAGACAAAAAGCACTGAAGAATGTCATCTTCAGCGGCTTGTAGTAATGTGCAGTTCCTGCCTAGCCAGGCTTGGCTCCAAGAGCTGTACACGTGTGCGTCAAATGGTTGTACGCGCACATAGTGCCGGCCCGTGTGCGCTGTGCAGCAATGGCTGAGTGGCTGACGGTGTGCCGCCGCCGCCGCTTCAGTTTTGCGTAAGTATTGCTCTGTTTCCTCTTCTGTAAATTTGTTTCATTTGCAATGCATTGCTGTTTTTTAGCACCTGTCATGTAGTTGAATGTTTCAGGTTGGTGTATTTGCGTTTTTTAACAATTATTCGATATAGTTGTGTATTTATAGCCTGAAACGTGAATTTATTCCTATGCAGTACAGTGTTTGGTACCCCTCCCGAGTGGCTGATTGCTGCTCGAGCTAGCTCCAATCAGCACTGAGGCGCGACTGCGTAGCGCGGTCTCCTGTCTTTTATACCTTCATGCTCTAATTAACTCCACCATTACGAATGTTTCCCCGAGTCCAAGAACCTTAGCGTATTGAGGCGCGTGTTACGTTCTGACTGACTGCCATTTCAGTTCTTTGTCATTCTTGATTGGTCAACGAGTTGATAGCGTCCTGGCACCCCGCGAATTACCGTTCCGAGTGGGATATCGATGCAATGACGCGCAAATACATACCAGGTCAGCTGAAGTTATGACTGATATCAGTCCCAACTGTTTCTTTACCTTTACATGCATCATTTTACGGTAACACATGAACTTCACGGCAGGGTTGCCAGATGGTCTAACCTAAATTTTCCTATTTTAGTCTCAAAATTTCCCTTTTTTGACTAAAAATTTCCCTTTTTTGACTAAAAATTTCCCTGCTTTGTAGATTCTTTAAACCTAAATACGTACATACATAGAATCATATTCATTTTATAGAGTATACCTATTTCAGTGAATATCTCTTTTATTTTTCCATGCAAACATGTTGTAGCACTAATGAGTGGAATGATAGTCGAAAATGGATCTTTAACAACATCTTTTTTAACAACCCTTGCCACCAATGCCAAATACGAGAGGAGTTCAAAAAATACGCGGAATTGTTCAATTTTTTACTAGTTTATATGTACAATGATTTTATTTCTCAACATAACTGCCGTCGCGATCGATGCACTTCTCTAAGCGGTGTTTCCATCTCATTATGCCATTCTTGAAAAAATCTACAGGCTGATTTTGAAGCCAAGTTCTTGCTGAATGTTTTGCTTCATCAGTGGTGTTAAAACGGACTCCTTTCAAGTGTTCTTTAAGTTTTGGGAATAGGAAAAAGTCAGATGGAGCTAGATCAGGGCTGTAAGGGGGGTGGGGCAACAATTCCCATCGGAATTCCCTCAAAATTTCCTTCGTATACCTTGCAGATGGGTCGAAACCCTTGGGGTCGACTTTCGACCCTTGTTCCATGGGTTGAAATTCACCAATTATTGACAAGCACCGTTCGCCGTCCTTGCTAGTCGCAGAATGAATGCAAGCGAGTACAATACAGTAGAGCTAACAGTCTTTCACTGCAACAAGGTTAAACAGGTTTAAACTTGTAAGTTTTCATGTATTTGAAGAATTCCGCGTATTTTTTGAACTCCCCTCGTACTTTGTACTTCGTTTATATGTTTATTCATCCGTTATCAGAGAAAAATAATGATTCTTCAAGAGCTCATAAATATTATCACTCACTTCGCCTCTTATAACATTCTTCACAATTGCAATACACTTAGTCCTGCCTCATTTGAAGCCTCTCGCAATATCCGAATCAGGACAAGCTGCTTTCACAACTGGGACTAAATGTTCAACAATAGAATGCGGAAGATTATGCTCATATAAAAATGCAACAAGTCTCATTTCACCTTCTTCTACTTGCGTATTTTTCTTCGTTTACTGCTGTTCTACGTATCCAAAGAACTTCCTGTTGTTATTTCTAATTTCTACATTTTTTGTATTTGTCATTTCCGCATGGTTTTCAATCTCTGATCTGCCAGCTTTTCCATCTATTTACATCACATAATTTACTTTAAAAATATTCTGCTCCTTTTTAATTTTTACTGAGCCATCCTTTGAATTTCATTTCAGTTTCCCACAACTCTAGGTACTTTTGAGTATGAATTAAACGTTAACGTCTTACTTTTGATTGTGGGGTTTCATTCCACTGCTTTACATATTACGTTAATTCACTTCAAAAATTTCAGTAATGCTGAAGCACGTCTCTTCAATTTCCTTTCGCTACAATCATTACAATGACTAATGCAACTGTGATGATTAGGATCTGTGACTCTGTGAAGCGTGAAGTGGAACTTGCGCTGAGCGGTTGCGACGCATTGGCGCCTCTGATTGCTCCTAGTCAGTATGTATGCGTACAATTTGTGTATCAAAGTTCGAACATGTCCGACAAGTGTCAACAACTATAAATACTAAGTAGCTTAGCACAAAATCCTAAGTAGCTGATCATTTATATATAATATTAAATGAAAATGAAGCCGCATAGCAAAATTCCCCTATTTTCATACGTTCTTCGACGTTTTTTCCTTTTTCCCATTGGGACCCTTATTTAAAGCAGGAATCTTTCCCTCCATCTGGCAACCCCAGCTTTAAGGCCGGCTCTTACTTACTACTTGAATTCAAAATGTTTTTGATAACTTCCAAGATCGAAAAAATTTCTGTGATACTTTGGTAGTCTGCGATTGCAACGATTAAAATCAAATTTTGTGCCGTATTCTATAATTTTTTTTATAGTCAAGCCTGTCGAATGAAACAAGACTTTTTATTTTTAGGGTAACTTATTTATAAATCAGGTGTATTTCAGTTCCACGTAATGCATCATCATTGATCATAAAGGCTCATTACAAAGTGCAATTCCTAAATATCATACACTCCTAATTTCGAAAGTGAAATTATTTTTTATAATTTTGGGTAAAATTCTGAGGTTAACACATAAGATTGCGTACCCTAATTTTAAGTGAACCCAACACAATTTCATGAGCATGGCCGATCATTCGAAAGCTGGATGTGTTGCTTTCCTTGCTATGATTACCATATTGTGTGCCATGCATAACAAAATAGAGATAGATCTTGTTCTATTGCTTATCTTCTTCACCCCCGCGGACTTAATTCATATGTTGTACCTCTTCAATCTAGTAAAGTCGCGTAGTTTAGAAATTAATTCATAAGTGATTAGACCGCCTTTAACTCGAGTTACAGTTTCTTTATACCTAACATTGTGTCTATTACATTTTCAATCTTATGCAGCTCCATTTTTAATCACAATTGAATTATTGATCCTACAAAGCGGTAAATAATGAAGAAAGAGGCAGGAAGGCACTCAATTTGTGAATTATGATGTAAAAAACTACTTAAAAAGAACGAATTGAATAAGAGCGCACCGTTTATGCGAAATTCTGCAAACGATGTACCTATAATAACGAAGCCTAACTTGACCTGCAACTTCGTGCGCTGCGGAGGAACCCCGGACACGTTGTTGCCAGAGGGAGAATTACGCTCTCGGTCGCATGCACTACAAAATTGTGTCGGGATGTGGCCTGCTTTTTTTCCTAGTTTTCGCGTGCAAGTAGATATAATGCTGCCTAACGTCATTGCTTGCATTGCTGTGTTGTATTCATCTATGTAGGGATAAAAAATATTTCTCCGTCAATGTGAAACAATTTTCTGCTGTTGTTGTAAAACATTGTTGCTATATATGTATGAAGTATTGAATGAATTGGTATTCTATTGTGGAATATTTCTAATCAATAATCTCGTCAAATTTTGCCAGCATAAGTTCGAGTTTGTGAATTCATCATTTAGACATTTTTTTTTCTAACCAATTATGCTGTCATGGTCACCAAATCGCTGAGCAACTTTCCACATTGCTGACTTCCCAATCGATATTTGACATCTTTACGATACGTTAACCTTAGCATCCTTTACTAAGCCACGTCATGGCTACAAAATTTCCTAATTTATAAATAACTGGAGAAAAGTAATATAGCAATCAAAACTGAACCGTAAGCAGATTTGAAACTTTGTTATTTAAATAACAAATCAAATTAGTTTTCTCTTTAGTAAACCAGATAAGTCAATGATTTTTGTTTGACTGTCTTTATAAAATTTTTAATACGTAAATATTCAAAAACATATTGAAATTAGGGATAGAAATTTCACATAACTACCGAAAATTAATTAAATGCGTAACTATGATATTACACAGAACACAACTATTACACAGAACAAATTAGGTATAGAAATTGCACGGAATTACCAAAATTAAAATCAATAAAATAATGCGTAACTATATTACACAGAACACAATTCCAAAAAATATTGCAACTTTATTGACGAGTGTATTTTTGAGAACAGTTCATAAGACTCCATTTCCCTAATTTCCGAGACTAAAGCGAGAAGAACTTTATTTGAAGCATCGGAAAAGCGTCCACGTGAATTATATCAATAACCGGCAGGGAATGCTGCTCTCGCGCAGCCGCCAACCAGCATACGATTCACTGCTGTAGGGTACTATTATAGAGTGGATAGCCCTACACTAGAGCACAGCATAGGTTCCACATAGACAACATAGATAGAGTACTGCACAAAATAGACAATTGCAATGACACAGCAATTTAGGTAAATAGTTCACTCACCTCTTGGATACCTTAACTTAATACTCCATTTTCAATACTGTGGCTAGCAAGAGTAGAGCGGAGATAGACGGGAAATATATAGAATAGCGTAGAATAGAATTAGTACATTAGTTTAGAACTTAAGAAGTTAGATACCAACCACAGTATGGTAATTATTTACACACTCGGTCAACATGTACTTGTTGTTGAACCCGAGGCCAATCGCAGACTGACTTGCGAGTGTTGCTCTCTCGAGCGTTGCCAACTTATGGTCTCTCTAACTAGAACTTACACTACTCGCTATATTACACCCCTCCCTCCTTAATTAGAAACCCTCCCCCTGTATCCCCAGTCCCCTTATTCAATATAGTCAATCCTAAAGGTCCATTCTCACCACAGGCTTCCGAGCCCGGGTAGACCTGCGTGAGATGTTAGCACTTGGAGGCTCGTGCATCCTAGCCTCCTGGGTGGGAGTCGGGTAATCAGGTGTTCCGGTGTCAGGTTCATTGGTCGGAGGTGGTGGGTATGAATTTTGAGCAGGTTGTGGAAACACGAGGGTTTCCTCCGTAGGTTGTTCCAAGGGTTCAGGGATGGTGTTCGAGCAGGTAATAACTTGGTCCTGGTGTCGACGAACGACCTCTCCCCCCTTCAGTTGGCACTTGTAGGATACCGGGCCTGTTTTCTCAATGGTGGTAGCAGGGGTCCATTTTGGGGAACCCGGAGTGTATTGACGGACCATCACAGGAGACTCCGGCGGAATATCAACCGCGCGAGACCCTGGGTGGTATCTTTTCTGAGCGTCCTGGCGTTGAGCAACTTTGGACGCGATTGCTTCTGACTGCCAAAGCAGATCAAGACGAGAGCGAACTTTTCTGCCTAACATCAGTTCGGCGGGCGTAACACCTGTTGTCGTGTGGGGTGTCAGCCGATAGTTGAACAGAAACCTGTCTAGTGCTAGGCGTAGGGGTTCCGTTGACTTTCGTATATTCTTCTTGAAAGTTTGTACCATGCGCTCTGCCAGTCCATTAGTTGTAGGGTGGTATGGTGCGCTCGTAATATGTTGCATACCACATGCCTTCGCAAATTCTTGGAACTCGGCCGATGTGAAACACGTTGCATTGTCAGAAACAATTGTTACTGGAAATCCAAATGTCGCAAAAGTGTGTTTCAGGCACGAGATCGTTTCGTTAGAGGTTGTAGTAGATGTGGGAAAAATTTCAACCCACTTAGAGTGTGCATCCACGATCACTAGATAGTATTTTCCATCCATTGGGCCCGCGTAGTCAATGTGTATGCGATGCCAAGGCTTCGCAGGCCATTCCCACGGATGGAGTTCAGCTTTCGTTGGTGCAGCTCGAGTGCTCAGGCACTCGCTGCATGACTTAGTCGTTTCTTCTAGATCTTTGTCCAGCAGCGGCCACCATACATAGCTGCGAGCTAACTCCTTCATCCTGGATGATCCAGCATGGCCAGAGTGCAGTTCGTCCACAATGGCTTGTCTGAGAGCTTGGGGTACAATAATTCTTGCTCCCCAGAGCACACAGCCATTTTGTGTGGACAATTCGTCTCGCCTCCTAGTATACGGAGCGAGATCAGGGTCACCAATTACCGTCGAAGGCCAGCCTACTTGGCAGTATTTGTATACCTTTGAAAGTACTGGGTCCCTTAGGGTGCCGTCGCGGATGTGGGTGCTGGTGACTGGAGCTGACTCAAGGAAATTAACTAAGGACGTCCATTCCGCAGGAATAGGTGTGGCTTCCTCGGGAGTTGTCAAAGGTAGACGACTGAGAGCATCAGCTGTGCCCAACAGCACGCCGGACCGGTGACGCAAGGTGAACTTGTAGGACTGCAGTAGTAAAGCCCACCTTTGAATGCGCCCGGATGCCATCGGAGGAATGCTTCTACCCGGATCAAATAGTCCTAACAAAGGTTTGTGGTCCGTAACCACAGTGAAATCCTGTCCCTACAGGTAGCAATGAAATTTTCGAAGTGCGAACACCATAGCTAGGGCTTCTTTCTCAGTTTGAGAGTAGTTGCGTTCTGTTGCTGTTAGAGTTCGGGAGGCAAAATAGGCGGGGCGTTCAATCCCATCAATAAGGTGACACAGCACCGCTCCCACACCATACGCACTACTGTCCGCCACTACCACTATGGGTTTCTGAGGGTCAAAATGGACTAGAGTCTGAGAATCCAGGAGGGCTTGTTTAGATTTCTGGAAGGCTCTCTCCTGACTTGCATCCCATTTCCAAGGGGTTTTGTCTCTCAGTAAGGTATTTAGGGGCTCCAGCATAGTTGCAGATGATCTTAGAAATTTCCTATAGAAATTTAGCAGCCCAAGGTAGGCTCTCAGTTGAGTTACATTAGTGGGGGCTGGTGCATTCTGGATTGCTGCTACCTTCTCTGCAGTGGGGTGCAATCCATCCTTGTCAATTTGGTATCCAAGGTAGGATACCTGTGGCACTCCAATTTGGCATTTATCCAGCTAATTGTCAGATATCTACCTGAAATAGTAGTAGCAACAATATCAGTTGCAAGAGTAGCCAATTCAAGAGGCTGTAATAATACCCCTTGTTAAAAAAAAATCAGAAATTTACAGCATCAATACTCTAGTCACTGAATAATATAAATTCTGAGTTCCTTCATTAGTCTAGCCTCTCCCAATAGTTCTACAAAAAATAATCCTCGTCGCCAGTATTATAGAGTGGATAGCCCTATCACTAGAGCACAGCATAGGTTCCACATAGACAACATAGATAGAGTACTGCACAAAATAGACAATTGCAATGACACAGCAATTTAGGTAAATAGTTCACTCACCTCTTGGATACCTTAACTTAATACTCCATTTTCAATACTGTGGCTAGCAAGAGTAGAGCGGAGATAGGCGGGAAATATATAGAATAGCGTAGAATAGAATTAGTACATTAGTTTAGAACTTAAGAAGTTAGATACCAACCACAGTATGGTAATTATTTACACACTCGGTCAACATGTACTTGTTGTTGAACCCGAGGCCAATCGCAGACTGACTTGCGAGTGTTGCTCTCTCGAGCGTTGCCAACTTATGGTCTCTCTAACTAGAACTTACACTACTCGCTATATTACACCCCTCCCTCCTTAATTAGAAACCCTCCCCCTGTATCCCCAGTCCCCTTATTCAATATAGTCAATCCTAAAGGTCCATTCTCACCACAGGCTTCCGAGCCCGGGTAGACCTGCGTGAGATGTTAGCACTTGGAGGCTCGTGCATCCTAGCCTCCTGGGTGGGAGTCGGGTAATCAGGTGTTCCGGTGTCAGGTTCATTGGTCGGAGGTGGTGGGTATGAATTTTGAGCAGGTTGTGGAAACACGAGGGTTTCCTCCGTAGGTTGTTCCAAGGGTTCAGGGATGGTGTTCGAGCAGGTAATAACTTGGTCCTGGTGTCGACGAACGACCTCTCCCCCCTTCAGTTGGCACTTGTAGGATACCGGGCCTGTTTTCTCAATGGTGGTAGCAGGGGTCCATTTTGGGGAACCCGGAGTGTATTGACGGACCATCACAGGAGACTCCGGCGGAATATCAACCGCGCGAGACCCTGGGTGGTATCTTTTCTGAGCGTCCTGGCGTTGAGCAACTTTGGACGCGATTGCTTCTGACTGCCAAAGCAGATCAAGACGAGAGCGAACTTTTCTGCCTAACATCAGTTCGGCGGGCGTAACACCTGTTGTCGTGTGGGGTGTCAGCCGATAGTTGAACAGAAACCTGTCTAGTGCTAGGCGTAGGGGTTCCGTTGACTTTCGTATATTCTTCTTGAAAGTTTGTACCATGCGCTCTGCCAGTCCATTAGTTGTAGGGTGGTATGGTGCGCTCGTAATATGTTGCATACCACATGCCTTCGCAAATTCTTGGAACTCGGCCGATGTGAAACACGTTGCATTGTCAGAAACAATTGTTACTGGAAATCCAAATGTCGCAAAAGTGTGTTTCAGGCACGAGATCGTTTCGTTAGAGGTTGTAGTAGATGTGGGAAAAATTTCAACCCACTTAGAGTGTGCATCCACGATCACTAGATAGTATTTTCCATCCATTGGGCCCGCGTAGTCAATGTGTATGCGATGCCAAGGCTTCGCAGGCCATTCCCACGGATGGAGTTCAGCTTTCGTTGGTGCAGCTCGAGTGCTCAGGCACTCGCTGCATGACTTAGTCGTTTCTTCTAGATCTTTGTCCAGCAGCGGCCACCATACATAGCTGCGAGCTAACTCCTTCATCCTGGATGATCCAGCATGGCCAGAGTGCAGTTCGTCCACAATGGCTTGTCTGAGAGCTTGGGGTACAATAATTCTTGCTCCCCAGAGCACACAGCCATTTTGTGTGGACAATTCGTCTCGCCTCCTAGTATACGGAGCGAGATCAGGGTCACCAATTACCGTCGAAGGCCAGCCTACTTGGCAGTATTTGTATACCTTTGAAAGTACTGGGTCCCTTAGGGTGCCGTCGCGGATGTGGGTGCTGGTGACTGGAGCTGACTCAAGGAAATTAACTAAGGACGTCCATTCCGCAGGAATAGGTGTGGCTTCCTCGGGAGTTGTCAAAGGTAGACGACTGAGAGCATCAGCTGTGCCCAACAGCACGCCGGACCGGTGACGCAAGGTGAACTTGTAGGACTGCAGTAGTAAAGCCCACCTTTGAATGCGCCCGGATGCCATCGGAGGAATGCTTCTACCCGGATCAAATAGTCCTAACAAAGGTTTGTGGTCCGTAACCACAGTGAAATCCTGTCCCTACAGGTAGCAATGAAATTTTCGAAGTGCGAACACCATAGCTAGGGCTTCTTTCTCAGTTTGAGAGTAGTTGCGTTCTGTTGCTGTTAGAGTTCGGGAGGCAAAATAGGCGGGGCGTTCAATCCCATCAATAAGGTGACACAGCACCGCTCCCACACCATACGCACTACTGTCCGCCACTACCACTATGGGTTTCTGAGGGTCAAAATGGACTAGAGTCTGAGAATCCAGGAGGGCTTGTTTAGATTTCTGGAAGGCTCTCTCCTGACTTGCATCCCATTTCCAAGGGGTTTTGTCTCTCAGTAAGGTATTTAGGGGCTCCAGCATAGTTGCAGATGATTTTAGAAATTTCCTATAGAAATTTAGCAGCCCAAGGTAGGCTCTCAGTTGAGTTACATTAGTGGGGGCTGGTGCATTCTGGATTGCTGCTACCTTCTCTGCAGTGGGGTGCAATCCATCCTTGTCAATTTGGTATCCAAGGTAGGATACCTGTGGCACTCCAATTTGGCATTTATCCAGCTAATTGTCAGATATCTACCTGAAATAGTAGTAGCAACAATATCAGTTGCAAGAGTAGCCAATTCAAGAGGCTGTAATAATACCCCTTGTTAAAAAAAAATCAGAAATTTACAGCATCAATACTCTAGTCACTGAATAATATAAATTCTGAGTTCCTTCATTAGTCTAGCCTCTCCCAATAGTTCTACAAAAAATAATCCTCGTCGCCAGTATTATAGAGTGGATAGCCCTATCACTAGAGCACAGCATAGGTTCCACATAGACAACATAGATAGAGTACTGCACAAAATAGACAATTGCAATGACACAGCAATTTAGGTAAATAGTTCACTCACCTCTTGGATACCTTAACTTAATACTCCATTTTCAATACTGTGGCTAGCAAGAGTAGAGCGGAGATAGGCGGGAAATATATAGAATAGCGTAGAATAGAATTAGTACATTAGTTTAGAACTTAAGAAGTTAGATACCAACCACAGTATGGTAATTATTTACACACTCGGTCAACATGTACTTGTTGTTGAACCCGAGGCCAATCGCAGACTGACTTGCGAGTGTTGCTCTCTCGAGCGTTGCCAACTTATGGTCTCTCTAACTAGAACTTACACTACTCGCTATATTACAGGTACCTTAACTAACCTGTGTTTGTGCTACCTCGTAATTAAGCGAACATAATTTCTCGTACTTATGTGTTTTTATAAGTTCAAATACTAAGCAGTTTGGTGAACAAATAACCCCTTTCTACTAAAGATATGAGAACTATGTTGATATACAGCAAGAGGTTTCCAAAATACTGAGTAAATGAGGAAACTCATTTAACGACAGCTTAGGTTGAAGACAAGACTAATAATCTATACTATAATAAGAGCCGCGTCCGTCCGAAGCCAGCCTGCAGTGTGTGATGAGCGTATCTGTGATACATGCTCCAGTCCTATATATTTTGACGGGCCGTGTTCACGCGGCCTCATTAACTCTGGGGAGATTGTTTCTTTTATTTCTTACGGTCTTTCTCTCATTTCGCCCTTTTTTCAAATAAAGGGGGATGGACTAGTAGTAATAAAAAGCTCATTTAACGACAGCTTCGGTGATAAACTATTTAGCAGTCGCTTTGGCGTATTTGCCGAAGTCACAACACAACAAAACAAGTTTTTCAGGATTTAAGAAAATTGTCACACTGTACGCGTCGTGATCCACGGACTGGTTTTTACACTTATTTCGGGGAAGTTTCATTGACGAGGTTGTGCATATAAGTGGAGGACTGTTGATAAGGTTGCAGCCTTTAGTTGCACAAGTGGCAGCCAGCATAGGCCAGCTAGTGACAGTAACCAAGACCACACCGCACCGAAAGTCTCACAATTTCAATACCAACCCTCGCATCACCACAGCAAAGAGGACTGGGTAATCGTTATTGCTGTGACCATCAAGACCGTCATTAGAGAATATGGCAACAGCCCCCCTGAATTCGGTTATAATTGTCATATTATCCCAATATCACAACAGTTCAATCCCGTTTGATCTTAGTATGACCATCCATCTCACCACGCATCATCCGAGCTCATCAGGCATCCAAAACCCGTAGGAGTTTGGTTGCCCACCCATTTGTGGCCGGACGCCTTACCCACGCTGAAACCCCCAAGGCATCAACGCAGCGCGCCCGGCAACATTGCACGTTCATCACCTATACTGCCACAAAGTAATTATGGATTTTTTCCACATAAGCCCCACCACTAATGTAACACATAAGTTCACCCGAAATAATGCACCTATCGACTTCAAATTACTTACAAAACAAAAGATCAAAACATTCATTTCATCAACGAAAGAATGCTTTAATCTTTCGTTTGAGAATAATTTCAAGTCGATATGTACATTATTTCGAAAGCTACAAGTGTGTGAACTTATGTGCTGCATTAGTGGTGGGGCTTATCTGGAAAAGATCCGAAATGATCCGCTGACTCGGTTAGTATTCGAGTTAAACATCAGGAATAAAATTGCACAATACCACGAACATTTGAATTGCCAACATATTGAAAGTTGAGCGCAGCACCTCCCTTGAACATTTTAAACTTCACATCTTTGAATTACGGTTTTTTCTGAGTGCCAAATTTGTTTCTCTCGTTGATGTCTACTGAAAGCATCATCGCACTCTCTGCTACTTTTTAATAAATTGTTTATTTCTGCTGAAGGTATCATTCCGATTAGCGGAGTACGTTTTGCCTTGATTTACAGTAGGCGTAATATTTATGTAACTGTTGTTTTCAGGCGCATACCTCGACTGAATGGTAAAATGTATAAGTTTTCAAATAGATTGGTTGCATTTGTATACTCAAGCACTTTATGTATCGGACCATCTTTGAGCAAGTGACCGACGCTACTCCCATCGACACCCTTTTGGAGGATTCTTCCTCTTGCTTGCTGCAGAGCAGGACAAACTTCTATGATAAGCTTTACTGCAAGAACTGCATCTTCACACCATCCGCATACAAGTCGCTGGCCAAGGGCATCTGGGATCCGCAAGTAGCTGCAGGTCAGGGCAGTATGTTTCAATCGTAGTCTAATTATCACAACCTCCTTGACGATTGTACTTGCGTTAGTTAACCTTCTACCCACCGTGGTTGCTCTTCATCTCATTGGGATCGGGTTGATCCCGCTGCCACTCATCATTCCATAGTTCAAATATTCTCCTTATCAACGAATACCAACCCTTGTAAGCAACGAGGGCAAATTATATTTGTCTCGTAGCTACTGTGCTGTTTGGTCCATACTTATATTCCCGCCGATGCCCACGAGGGCTGGCACCCAGCTAATGGTGATCTTATTCCTTTCTTGAATCATTTGATGCGAATCCGACATTATCCTATTGAGCAGTTGGCTGTCTTCAGCATTGTTGCTGCATACACATGTATGCGTACATACACATGAAAGCAAGGTAGGTTAACCAGCCGATGCTCACCTTGAAATGTTCAGTAATTTGCCGGCTTCTAATTTTCCAACTTAAAAGCTAAAAGAGCAGCCTTTTCATAGAAGATTGGTCTGTTAGGGCTGTAGTTTCTTCAATTTTAGCTAAGATTAAAGTAAAATTCAGGAGATCTTGTATCATATCAACTTCTTCTTAAACGTGGTGATAGATGTTATTAGTGGAAAATCAGTAAAATTAACAGAATCCAACAAAAAGGAGAAATAAATAGCGTCAATACTCGAACTCGCACGTTTATAACACGTCGGAGCTCTGTTGAGCTCAGTGCGCGCTGAGCTGCCGTGGGAGGAGGAGGTTAGTCGGCAAGCTCTGCCAGCATCTATTCCACTGACAGGTCGTCTCGACACTGCAAGAGAAAATGTAAAAACAAATTATAACTTCGCTAACATGCGATTAATGAAAATGCTCTATTTTCTAACACCATGACGATATTGCGGCGTTTAAATGAACTAAAAAAACTAATTGCCTGATTTATAATCGTATTAAATGGCGCCTTTTACCTACGACAGTATTTTGAAGAAAGTAATCACACATGGAAAATTTTCTTCGAGCGTTTGGCAGGACAGACGTTTAAAAACACATTCTGGAGTCTTGTATTTTTACACCCGAGAATAATAATAATAAATTCAGTTAACGACAACTTCGGTCAGAGACTATTTAGTTGTCGCTTTGGTAGTTCAACCAAAGTTATGATCGCAATTTATACAATGATAGTTTCGCATTATTAACAACAGCCATTTTGGGCCCCGTTACCTTCTCAACAGTTCATACTGTATCGCGTTCCAGAATACAAATTTTCAAGTGTCAACTGATCACCTCACAAGGAAAAAAACCATGAAGTTCATAGAAGGGTGACTTCTAACACCTCCGCCACAATAAACCGAGTAACAGCATTCACAAAATTTCTTTCAACCCCTATTCATAGCGGGTGCATTCCACATATTTCACTGAGAAAAAAGTTCCATCTCAGAAGACGCCAATTCGGCGCCTCACCAGCACATCAGATGTTGCAGTTTCATACCTCTTCATGGTCGCCACCATTTTCATCGTTGTTGTGACTTTATCTGGGGACTCTTCGAAAACAACTCCACCGAGAAGCAGTTCACTGCGTTGAGGTGTGGGTATTTGGAGCTCAACAAAGATTTTGTTCAGACAGGACGTTGAAAGGGTTTCATCGGAAACTCAATTTTACGAGTGGTAGCTAGCACCCCACGGTGGGGGGTTCCAGCTACCCGCCCTCACTTTGGCCGAGCGCCTGACCCATGCTGGAACCCCCTCTCAACAGAGAGTCAAGGATAACAGCACGGTGCGCTCGGCCATCTCACTCATTAGAGTTCAGGAAGAGTGTATATCCTAATTAGGTGAAATGCTCCGCTCCGAGCCAAGGTGCGCCAATTCTTGGATCCAAATTCTAACGGTAGCGTCCGTTTTGCCTGCGTCAGGATAGCTTCCTCTCGTTATTTTTACCGTTTAGAGATTTCCAAACACATTAATCTCCTTCACAAACACCAGCACTTTAAGTATGGGTCCTCCGTCACGTAGCAAATTGTTTGCGTTAGCATTCCCCCCAGCTCTAGGTCTCAGTATTCGGTCTCTTGTCTGCTGCAGTGCTGTACACTCCTCCATAATATGTTTCACTGTTAGGATCTCCATTCCACACCACCCGCACATAGGTCTCTGTCCGAGTGCTTCTGGGTCCAAGAGATAGCTGTGAGTTAGAGCTGTGTGTTTTAGTCGTAATCTGTTGATGACGACCTCTTCCTGTCGGTTTAACCTGTAGCTATACTTCTTCCATCTTCCAGGGGTGGCCTTTATTGTTCTCAAGTCTCCCCGTTCCTGCTGCCATTCCAGGTTCCATATCTCATATGTCTTCCTCCTGATAACCGGGAACCAGTCGCTATACGGAATCAACACAAACTCAGCGGGTCTTGCTGCTGCTGCCTTCGCTGCTTGGTCCGCACGTTCATTTTCTGCTATGCCCACGTGTGCTGGAACCCAACTGATCGTTACACTCTTCCCGCCTGAAATAATTTGGTGCATCTCTAGTATTATCTTATTTAAAAGTTGATTATTTTCAGTTTAGCTATCGATTATTTGTATTGCACTCATGGAGTCGCTGCATATTACAAAATCCTGGAATTGCGTTTCCTTTATGATATTTAAGGCGAGCTTGATGGCATGCAGTTCAGCAGTCATAACACTAGCCACGACTGGAAGAGAGACACTTCTGATGGTTCCGCCCATCACGGCCGCTGCTCCAACTCTTATCTCTGACTTGGTTCCGTCCGTACAGATGATTTTGTGCTGCTGATATCTATTCATATCATCTCTGTGAATCTGTCTTACGGTGAATGGGTCTATTTCTTCTTTTTTTGTATTTGCCATGTCCTGCTCAACATCCGGCCTTCTCAGAATCCATGAAAATGTGGTAGGCGTGAAGCATGGCTGTACTGGTTGAGTCGGGATGTTGCACTGAGTTATAGCCTGACGAATTTTCTGCATTACTGGTTCCAATGTGCACTTTCGGCTTGTAAAAAACAATTCAAGGTTACTATTGTTGACACAACAATATGCTGGGTTAAGGAAGTGACATTATATCTGAGTAGCAGGTCCTTTCTTCTGATCGCCAATTTCGGTTCATTGCAGATGACATGGAGGTTCACTATTAGTGTGGTCTTGAATGCGCCCGTGCTGATGCGCATTGCCTCGTTTGCCACGACGTCCAGTTCCCTCAGCGCCGCTGTACTTGCAGAGCCATAGACTATGCTTCCGTAGTCGATTTTTGAGCGGATGAGGGACCTATATAATCTCATTAAAATTTCCTGATCTGCACCCCAGGTGTATGCCGACACAGATTTCATAAGGTTCAAGTCACTTCTACATTTTGCCTATGTCTTATGAATGTGGGTTATCCAGTTGAGTTTACGATCCCAGTGGAGGCCAAGAAATTTAACACTTTCGACGGTTGGTATGGTCTTTCCTTCCAATTGCAGCGTTGGAATCTGTGCATCTCCTTTTACAAAATTGCATTGCTGTTGTCTTTGTTGAGGAGAATTTGAATCCATTGAACGTTGCCCATTGAGTGACTCTATCTATTGTTGATTGTAATTTTGTTTGAACTTTGGTCCTGTCGTAATCTGCATATGCGATGAGGAGGTCGTCCATGAACAGAGAGCTGAATACATCTGCCGGAATCTCTTCTGCCAGTGAGTTCATCTTTATGGCGAATAGCGTGACACTCAAGGTGCTACCTTGGGGCGTCCCAGTTGCAAGGTCTTTCACAGATGACATTTCTTCATTTAGTTTTACTCGGAAGGTTCTGTTTTTGAGGAATTCTCCAACCAATTTTGGTAACCGTCCTCTCAAACCCACTGCTGCCAGATCCTTCATAATGCCGTAGCGCCAAGCCATATCGTACGCCTTCTCCAAGTCAAAAAATACTGCCATGACAAATTTATCGTTGGCCAGAGACTGCCGTATGAACGTGTCAAATCGCACGAGATGATCTACTGTAGCCCTGTGTCTTCTGAAGCCACATTGTATGTCAGAAAATATTTTATTGTTTTCAAAATATTCCATTAATCTTCTGTTTATCATTTTTTCATATGTTTTACATAAACAGCTAGTCAACGATATAGGCCTATAGTTCCTTAGATTAGTGTGGTCTTTGCTAGGTTTCGGGATAGTGATTATTGTGGCTTGTTTCCACGGATGTTGGACATATTCTGAGCTCCATAATTGGTTATAGACTTTTAACAGGAATTGGTGACCATTGGGCGGCATATTTTTGATCATTAGGTTACTGATATTGTCCGGTCCAGGTGTCGTTATCTTGTTGCTCTTGATAGCCGCTGACAATTCATGCATGTTGAAGGGTATATTATATGGCTCGTTGTTGTCGCTCGTGAAGTCGATGGGAACCTGTTTAATGTGTTGCTTGTACTGTAGAAATTGATTTGAATAGTTGCTGTCGCTTGATATCGTCTTGAAAGTCTCGGCTAGTTTCTCTGCTATAGCCTTCAGTTTTGAAAACTGAATTCCGTCTTCGCTTAGCATTTTAATCTGTCGATTTGCTCTCCCACAGATTCTGTTTATTCTTTCCCATACAGAGCTGCTCGGCGGGCTGATGTTGAGGGTTGAGACGTATTCCCTCCAGCTGCTCTGCTTTGCCTCTCTGAAGGTCCTTGCTGCCACTGCTCTCGCTCTCTTCCACTGCACTTTGTCTTCCACCAGTCCTGTTCTCTTAAATATTCGGTATCGCTTTTCCCTTTCTCGCCAGGCTGCTTTGCAGTCTCCTGTCCACCATGGCTTTGGATAGTATCGTCTTCTCTTATACTTCTGCACCCACCTGTCGGCAGCGCGACCAAACCTCTCATAAAGCAGGGCTACCGCTGCTTCTGGGTTATCCGGTATTTCCAGTTCATCAACGTTTCTCCACGTCTCGTCTTCACGATATCGCTTCCACTTGCCCTTCCTGAAGTTCCAGCCTTCCGACTCTGAACGCCCGTCTGCCTGTTGTAGTAATAGAGTCAACACGATGGAAAAATGGTCACTGCTAAGGACTGATGGAAGCACGGTAAATTTTAGATCCGGCGTAATATCAGGGGTGGCCACGGTAAGATCGATCGCCGTTCCTGAAATATGGGTAGCTGAGTTGCTGTTTATAATGTTGAAGTTGCCACCTCTTAATTTGATTTTAAAAAAACGGCTGCGCACAGCTGATTTCCCATTTGTCACTCTTTCCAACCGTCACACTGCTCAAACCGATTATAACCAGTTTGCCCTTGAATTACCTTAGTTCTTGCGCGATTAATCAATTCACCATGAGCAAACACGGTTTATAGCACAATAAAAATGTACCAGAGTATGTAAATTAAATACATTCTTACTAATGTGCAGAAAATTTCATGGGTGCGTGTTCATTATTAAGCTGACATTAATGGGACATGTTTGTGACGTATAACTGATGCTTGAAGTTTTCGCAACGCAATAACTAAGGTAATTAATGGGCAACTGGCTATATTTGGTTGAAAGGCGTCAACGGTTGAATGTGCAATAATGGGAAATCAGCTGTACGCAGCCTTGGAGGTGAAAGCCTGCAGGGAACAATATAAATGTACCTTGAAAAGAATATAGCAACAATACCCTAGGGTCGTTGTATAACAAAAACAATTATCGTCCAGCAGATTTTTCATCTTTCATTCCTAAAATTAGAAAGTAAAATAAAATGACTCTACCTTGCCCGAGCTTAATTACACCGGCTATTCATATACACACACTCCCCCACCTACCCCCACACACAAACCCTCCCCACACCCCCCTCCCACACACCTACCCCCATACCCACACACAACCCCCCCCCCCCCCTACACACACAAATATGTATCTGAACACATAGTTGATCACCTTCAAGAACGTCCTTCAATTCAAAGGTTGCTGAAGACTAACGAGGGAAAATTCAGGTTTGGTTTCCACATTTTGTTGTTTTTACATTGCTCACATTGAGGTTTTGCCTTCACTACCAGCCCCACCACAACGATGAATCGTCTAAAATATCAATTGACCGAGGTGGTGAAACCAGCAGTGGGGTCCTTGCTCCGTTCATGCTCTTGAAATAATGCCTCTACAGACCAGCATTATACGTCTCTTCCATCTCTTGTTTCTTCTGACACCCTCACGTACTATACACCCCCACGTAATACACACTCGCACTGATATACACTCTAACACTACTTGAAACGTTTTAAATTATAGAGACACGATCCAGACATCTGTCACGCACAACACCAACTTCAAAACTGACGCGAAAGATGGCAACCGTCATTTCTCTCGAGAAAGATGGCAGGCGTCTCACCATGAGGCCATCTGCACAAGTGGCCTCTGGTAGCAACATGGGAGAACTTGCTCGCATCGCGCTTATGAGTCGCGCCCTGGAAGTGTCAGAAGGGAAGAGGCCTCGGTTCGCTTAATACTCCTTTAATTCTCCGCTGTCTCCTTTAATCAACCATGCTACTCCCTTAATTTTTAATAGGGATATATATGTAAGTAAACACGTCAGTGTCTTACTGAACTGAATGTTACTAAACTGAATATAACTCAACTGAATATCACTGAACTGAATGTTCATGAACGGCATGTTACTCAACTGAATATAACTCAACTGAACATAACTCGACTAAATATGACTGACCTCATCAGAGTTACCGTGTTCACTGGCACCTTCCTTCTGCAGACAACAGGTGCTGGCACCGTCGGACTCTGCAGCTGTCTTCGTCTTCTGCGGGAGTTCCTTTTCCTTCTTTGCGCTCTTCACTTCTTCCTTGTTCTGCTCTTTCGTCTGCTTGCTCTTCTCCTTCTTTCCTTTTTTCCCGCTCTTTACCTCTTCCTTGCTATTCTCGTTCTTCTCTCCCTTCACCTTTTTCTCGCTCTTCCCTTTCTTCTTGATTATCTGCTTCTGGTCCACAGTCTTGTCTGTAGACGCGCTATTGGGTTGCAGTTTGCCTTCAACTTCAGCTAACTTTCTTACGTCTCCGTTCATGTCCAAGCGAGTGGATTCCTCCATATTAGAATTCTCCTTATTTTCTTCTACATTTCCGTTGATTTTTTCTTGACTTTCATCTATTTCTGAGTGATTTTCAAGCATTTCTTCTTCATTTCCATTTATATCTTCCATATTTTCATCAATTTCATCCATCTCTTCATTATCATCATTGTTGCTGCCATCATCTCAATCACCGCCTGACAGTAACGCCTGGTCACCATCACTCACATCACCGTCATCACCACCAGAAAGCGATGGCTCCGAACCGTTACCAGCATTGTCTTCGCTACTGCGGCGTGAGGCAGCGACGGCAACTGAGTTGGAGTCACAAAATTGCCAATAGGTGGAGTTGGAGTCACAAAATTGCCAATAGGTGGAGTTGAGTCACAAAATTGCCAATAGGTGGAGTTGGAGTCACAAAATTGCCAATAGGTGGAGTTGGAGTCACAAAATTGCCAATAGGTGGAGTTGAGTCACAAAATTGCCAATAGGTGGAGTTGGAGTCACAAAATTGCCAATAGGTGGAGTTGGAGTCACAAAATTGCCAATAGGTGGAGTTGGAGTCACAAAATTGCCAATAGGTGGAGTTGGAGCCACAAATTCATTCCTCCGACTCCGCAACCCTGCTCGTGACATTCCAGTTTTTTATACATCTCCAGCTTAGTTATTTTATGAACATTTGGAGTTATAGGAAACCTATTTTGTATACCATGCACTGCAACATACCTAATGTATACAAGAACAAATATGTGAGTTAAAGGGAAATATATTTTTTGTACAATGCTGACGTATACATTTCACATACAATCTAATGTTATTTTCACAAAATATGAGCAATAACATACATCAATAGTTACAACATGATTCATCTACGGAAACTTACATACGACGAATACTTATAATTTTGTATGCTCATAATTTTTATTATAAGTATTTATATGTTAAGTATTTTTTGATGTTCATATATACATTATAATATACTCATATTTTTTGTACATGATCGTTTGGATGGTATTTCATTCTGTGCTTGTATAATGTTATTACTGACAGCTGGGTGTTGAATTTACCAAATTTTTGTACTGTAAACAGAATGTTGAATTTTGCCCGATGTTTTTAGCGGAGTGTTGAATTTGAATTTGAATTTGTTATTTCTGGAAACAACGCGGGACCTGAGTGTGGTAACCGACAGACAAACTAACATGATTACGAGATTCATCACCAAATAAAACTCATTTACTCCACTGTGCTGAATATGATGTAAAATATATTACACGTTCTATGAAGTGACTTATAGCCCTAGACAAACCTACAATATAATTCAACTACTCTATAAGATAAACTAAGTTATGATAATCCTCTTACTTATCAAGTCTTTCGACCGTACAAAATTTTTAAGTTATTTTTTGAAGGAGGTCGTGGTACGAAAATTTTATTGGCTCCATTTCATATTGACTGATATTTTACAAAATGCACATCCAAAAAAATAGATTTTGAGGACTAACTGATGTAAAGTGAATCGACAATGTTTCATTTAAATGAATGTTCCTCAAATAACTCTAGGTTTGTTGAGACAAAGCTAATCATTAAATAATTGTTATCAGCAAATTATGAAGTCATTATTGCAGATTACAGCTATAGAGCTGTTAAGGAAATGTACGACACAAGTTACTTAAACATATGTATTAGGAACCGCCGGTCGTGGGTGTTGCGTGACGGGGGTTCAGGCCAGGGTTGCGGAGTCGGAGGAACAAATTTGCGACTCCGACTCCACCTTTCCAGAATTTTGCGACTCCAACACCGTTTCCACCTATTCACAACTTTGTGACTCCAACTCCACCTATGCACAATTTATAAGATGAATATTTTACTTTCTTAATGGGTACAGGTCTTGCAACCTGTACATATGTTTATTATATTCTTTATTTACGATCGTCTTTTTAAATTCACTACTGAATGTTAAAAGTGAATATGAGATATGAGCAATATGAGCTGGGGCTTAAAATTTGACTTATCTCTTTTGTTGAAAAGAAATGTTTTCTGTATTGTAACGGACCATCTTTACCCCATTCACTACCGTCCTTTTTTCAACACCTATTTATCTTCTCTTGGTATCTTGTTTTCTTCCTACACTATAGGATGCAACATGTCTCTAAAAGTTCATGTGATCCACTCTCATTTGGATGGTTGTGCTCAGAATCGCGGTGATGTGAGTGGTGAACATGGCGAGAGATTCCATCGGGATATTTCAGTGATGGAGCAGCGATGCAAAGGAGAATGGAACCCTGGCGTGTTGGCAGACTGCTGCTGGAATGTAAACAGAGAAGATCACACTTCACACAACAGGCTTGGGAGGACGAGTGTTGTTTGAACTGACACGTGTGTTTGTCATTCATATCCATAAATAACAATATGTAGTTTATGAACTAAAAAACTATACCTAATGTGGAAAAATAACAGCCAGAATCTGAATTAGAACGTTTTTTGACCCCATAACAGGTTTTACGTAATACGTATTTTTTACGCGCAATTTGTTGCGGAGTTATAAGTTAGTTTCAGCCTCCCGTACCACAACACAGATGATCAATAAGAGGCAGGATTGAGGCAACATTTGGTGTAGAGTTGAGGGAACGCGGAAACTATGCACAAGGTTTGTTACTGCTCAGGATCACATGTAAATGGAATAAGAAAGCTGAGGAAGGAAAAACCAAGATATTAATAGAAAAAAGGGATAGGTAAACAATTTTGAATGGTGGTGAATGTGATAGAGATGGTCCGTTACAATACAGACGTTTCTTTTCAACAAAAGGCAAGTCTAACATCAAGCACCAGCTCATTTTGCAGGTATCAACACGTTGATGCTACTCACAACTTACCACATCAATCACAGCTGCCACACAGTCCTAGCCGACTTGTTTTCTAGACTATTTTATTAGATAAGAGTATATGATCTACATGCGTCTTCGTCTCTCTCAAATTCTCCAAATTATCTTTCCCCCTATCTCACGTTCGGTTAGCTCTAATAATGAACAGATTTAGGTTTGATGGAACGATAGCATTACAGTATTTCTTCTAGCATTTTAATATTTCCTTACGCAAATCCAGAATTACAAGACGGTATCACAAAAGCTGATGACTTATATGTAACAAGAAAAAAAACAATGTTTCAACGGTTACTAAATAAAAATATTGAATACCGTCACGTAATGAGCGTCCCGAGAATAACTTTAGGACTGTTGTTGCGTGGCTCAATATTAGATGACTAGCGTACACGACCCCAAAAATGACGGGA